>OZ005734.1:343213293-344563293 GCA_963930755.1 Eudasyphora cyanicolor | reverse complement strand
TGGTATGGGATTTTAGATGTACGAGTATATCTTTATTTTGAAACAAGTCCCATTCCGCTAATAGGTCACAAAGCTTTGAAAGGAATCAAAAATAAAAACATGGGTTTTTGCCAAAAATATCAAAGCAAGATTTAAATTTGTGGGGATGTATTAAGCTTGAGAAATACTGTCTGCAATGTTTTGGAGGTATGGGACTTTAAAATCAGTTCTCAATTATTTCATATTGAGCTGCTCTCATATTGTGCCAATTATTGAAAGGGTATTTTGTCCAAGGTGCAGATGAGGTTGCTTGGTAGCTTCCAAAACGATATCGTCCACCAACCAGTGACCACCCTTAATACATTTCACACATTTCTTATTCTTCTTTTTCAAAGAAGGTTTGTTTTTCTGTTTAACAGAAAAAAAACAACGATCTCGAACTCAAAAGTCAAAAACAAAACTATAAAAAGTCACAACAGATCGAAAAACAAAATCACAAAAAAAATATTTTTGTGAATTTTTTAGTTTGATGATAAAGGCTATCGAAAACACGTTGCGCCAAATGTGCTATATACAATAGGTAATTACCAATATACCAAATCAGAAGAAACGCATGTATGTATGTGTGGGGAATGTTTCTAAATCTGAACCGATTTTCTTCTAACTTGGCAGTGTTTATTTATATTTACATCAAGAACTCTTCTCTTGCGGATTTCGTAATGATGGGTTGTAAAATAAGCCTTATATGATGATTTGAGAATAAATCGGAAGGGTCATATCTAAATCCGCGATATTCTTCGAATTTGATAGAGTTTAGCGCATAGATTCGAAATATGAATTGAAATATATATGGGAACTAAATCGATATCTGAACCGATATTGTCCATACTAACTGGGCGAATAACAATAAAATTCTATTCGCAAAATTTCATGAATGTCAAAAAGAAAGTATAACTTATAATTTCCGACGATCAATAGATCGTACCTATATGGCCATCTGGGCTGCAGTGGTGGACATTGATAAATCGACTCGGAAAGCTATTTTAAGTCGATCAGTATAATTAATCTATATCTTCTCATTTTGTGTGTTACAAACAAATGGATAATACCTTGTACCACCTTTTTATACCCTACACTATGAAGCGATTTCAAATTCAGTCATTACGATAGTTAAAACGGGCATTTATCTGTAAAAACAAGTAAGAAAGTTTCAGTCGGGTAAACCGACTAAGGTATACCCTCACTTTGTGAGTAATGTAATATTGAATATTACTCGAATTATTCTGTCAATTTGTGTGGGAGGTACCAGAAGGGGTTTATCAAATACACCTTTTTTTTGCTGAACGTTAGATACTTTAAATTCATTGCACTGTGCCGACTTATAAGCATTTATGTGCACTGGTATAAACGTTATGAGACATTAAATTGTGGTATGATTTGGGCATTTTGTGTGGGAGGTACAAAAAGGGGCGTGACAATAACGCCCATTTTTCACATGGCTATAGACACTATAAAAACATTACACTGTACAAAATTTCAAGTATTTTTATACACTGGTTTTAATGTTATAAGATGTTAACTTTTGGTGCAAAGAGGTACCTTTGTGTGGGAGGTACCAAAAAGGGCGTGGCAACAACACCCATTTTTCCCTGGACTGTAGGCAATATAAAAGCATAATACTGTACAAAATTTCAAGTATTTTTATACACTGTTATTAATGTTATAAGCTGTTAACTTTTGGTGCAAAATGGTGCATTTGTGTGGGAGGTACCAAAAGGGACGTGGCGACTTCGCCCATTTTTCTCGAGTTGATAGCGACTAATAAGCTAATACTATGTGTGGAATTTCAAAAGATTCGAATAAGTAGAATAGCAGTTATTAAAGAATCAATATTTCACAACATTTTAACCCTTTGTGGGGAAGGTACTAGAAGGAGTGGACCAATATGGCCCATCTTCGAACTTAACCGGAGATAGAAAAAAATATTACCACATACCAAATTTGAGGTCAATCGGTTACTCCTTTCGAGAGTTATCGTGCGCACCAGCCAGCAGACAGACAGACAGACAGACAGACAGACAGACAGACGGACGGACATTGCTCATTCGACTTAAAATGACCCAAAACGAATTTCCTCCGAACATACTTGGGGTCTTAGGTCACTCCTTCGACGTGTTACACTTTTTTCCGTAGCAAATGATATATACCCTCGTCACACTAAAGTGAGGGTATAAAAATCGACTTTGGTCAACCTCAAGTACATACTACACAATACATCCCATGACCACCCACATAAGTCTAATATTCAAAAGACCTTATATTCTTTGGGTTCAGAAATGCTTAAGAGATAATTATCCAAAATTAAGTTTTGATATCTTCACAACTGTTTAGAGCTCTGCAGCCAAAAAAAAAAATAATTTGTTTTTTTTTTTCATAGTTAAAAATGAATATTTCCCAGAACTTTCTAGTTTTTCTATAGAACTTGTTTGTCATTAAATTTGGTTTTTGTTTCTTCTGTAAAATTTTCAAAATAGTAATTTGCCCATTTGCATTTGTAATGAAATTAACTTTTAATTTTTCATCAGCACTTTACATTTCAAATTATCATAAGCAGCATTAGCTTTTACAACACTAATTTTTCCTTGTAAATATTAAAAATTTTGTTACGTTGTAATATTTTATATCAGCTGTTATTAGTGCTTTTACTCAACGAAGAGTTGAACCACCCAATCTTACATTTAATTTTCTTTCGCAACTTGGATTTTTTTTAATGAAAAAATACGAAGAACCAGAATTCAAACTAATGAAAATTAATTCGAATATTATTAGAAAAGATCAATAGCGGACTTGTTTTACATTTCATTTTACGTCATTCTAAATAATTGAAAGCATAGATGCAAACAAAACTTTGTTTCTAAAAAATTGGTTCAATTATAAAATATTTGGATGCAAATAAAGATTTGTTTAGGACGAATTGAAATTTGTCCATTTTATGTAGTATGTTATTAGCTATTTATGTTCAAAGTGTATTAATTGTAAGATCATGAATTGTAATATATTATATTGGCTGAATTTCTATCTATGTAGTTGTAAAATAGCATAAGTTTCTTTAAGATATGTTACTTGCTGAGGAAAATTCACTTTGCTCAGTCACTTCATTTTGGCAGTCAAACGGTGAGCATTCTCAATAAATTTTATAACGTGAAATCTGATTGGTTTCTTTTATTTTTCTGCAACAACATCTGCCAATACAGTCCACTACTCCATGACAGCTTCCGCTGGAATCCAACAACATCCATACACCTTCTCTAAACCTGTTTCGAGCGGAAAATTGCCTTCATCCCTCTTAGAACTTGTTCTATCATATATTTCGAAAGTATTCTAAACATATATACAGAGTGGCTGATATGTAATGCAACAAAGTAAAGCGCTATATTTTTTTAATTTTTTTTTAAATTTTATTGTTCAAAAGCAAAAAATGTCGGAAATAACATAAAATTTTAGAAACAGTTTAGATTTGTTCGAATTGGCCACCTTTGGCACGAATTATGGCCTTCAAACGGCCGACAAAGCCATCACACGCTGCACGAAAGTGGCTCTGCGGTATTTTGGCCCATTCCCGGCGAAGCGCCGTCTTGAGATGATCGATACATTGGTATTTTTTAGTGCGAACCTTACTCTCTAAAATGCCCCAGGCGCAAAAGTCCAACGGATTGAGATCCGGAGATCTTGGTGGCCATTGTGCGGTAGAAATGAAGCGAGGAAACTCCTTTTTAAGCCATTCTTGTTTGACGAGTGCTGAGTGCGATGGTGCTGAGTCCTGTTGGAATGTCCATGGTCTGAGGCCGAAATGTTTGTCTGCCCAGGGCTTCAATACTGTCTTTAGGACATTTTCCCGATAATATTCGGCATTTATTTTGACCCCATGGTCGATGAATACGAGCGGGGAGCGACAATCGGCCGATACGGAGGCCCACACCATTACCATCGGCGGCGCTTGAGTTCTGGTGGCCAATCGAAGGTGTACATTTTCAGCTGACCTATTTGGCAAGTAAACCCGATCATTTTGTTTGTTCACAAACTGCTCAATTTGGAATGGCTTCTCATCAGAGAAAACCAAATTCGGTAACTGGCCACTATCGTGCAAGCGAAGCAACTCCTTGGCTCTTTCCAGTCTAAGTATTTTTTGTGCATCGTTGAGCTCTTGCACTTTTTGGAACATCAATGGCTTTAGTCCAAGCTCATTTTTTAATATGTGTTGTATTCGTTCTCGCGATATGTTCAGCTCGCGAGCAATTTTTCTACCACTGCGGCGTGGATTTCGATCAAATCTGGCCTTCACTTTTCGGATCATTTCTGGTGTTGTTACCGTTTTTTTTCGTCCACTTTTTGGACGCGATGCAACACTGCCAGTATCACGGTAACGAGCAATGGTACGAGAAACAAAAGATTTATTCACATTTAAATGCTGGAAGGCTCTAACGATAGCCACTTGCGTTTTTCCACCCAAATATAAAGCAATCACACTATCACGCTTGAATTCCATCACGAATAACTTTTTTCTGAATGCAATAGATCAAAATGCTTTTGTAAGCTTGTAAACAATAAAATGAACTGTCACTGAAATAAATCTGTCAGCTATCAGACTAGCGGTTTAGAAATGATAGCAACCTGAAGTTGGTTGCAATACATATCAGCCACCCTGTATGGGCATTGTTTTACTCTTTTCTCGCTTTGTGTACAGATTTCGGTGCATATATTGATGGAATTAGATAAACCACAAACATAAAAGTTTTTTTTCCAAAAAAGTTTGATGTTATCTACAAAACTTTAGAAGTTATAAGCACATACATTTCAAAATTGTGAAAAAAAGTCCTAGAAATGTTCATATCTCTATCCATTCTTTTATAAGTTGTGGCCAAACTATTTATTCTGAAGTTACTGGTCAGAAATTTTCGTGAGCACTGTTCATGTGAGACCTTTCCGCAAAAAATTATAGCTCATAACTTTTTGAAATGCGATTTCAAGTGTTGTTTGTTTTTTGACCGCGGTCAGCGCGGCCCGCGATGTAATGAAATAACACTAAAGAAGCGGTTATAGCGGTGTCGTTGATGTGCTCTTAATGGAACCACCGCTATAGCTTCCCAAACCTTTGTTAAACTTGCGTGATTTTTTTTTCACGGAGCACATCAACAGTTATGTATAGGTTGAGCTGAATTAATTATCCCAGATGGCTTTTGACCTGGCGAATCCAAAAATCAGGGGGCCGTAATAAAATAATGTATCGCTGAAATTTTATTCACTTTTTTCAATTTTTGCAAAAATTGCAAATTTTGTCCTTAGCATTTTTAATAGTATAAACGTCTGAAATTCATTTCAATGTTCTTTGGACGTACTGCTGTGTTGCACTTAACAATCATGGATACTTATTTGAAGATTGAAGTCTTGTACGCGAAGAACGTGACACTTTTGTCTTAGTAATGATCGTCAAGGCACACCCAGTGCGGGGTACAGATATGGCGGAAGTGTATATGAAATAAAAGGATTTTTAACGCTCTATTCCGAAATCGGAGGGCCGCCATTTTATTTTGATGATTGTGCAAAGTAAAAATTATATTCCCACAAAAATAATGTTCGAATGAAAATTTTACCTGGTCTATTTTGGATTTTTTTGATTCGCTATATTTATCCGAATAATGAAGCTACATCGAATATTTTGTCATAGGCTGATAGAAATGCTAATTTTTTATGATTGTAATTTTAGTTTTCCTAATTCCGCTGAAAACAGCATTTTATAAAATTTTTTTAAACTTCAATTTCGAACCGCCATAACTTTCGCGGCCTTTGATGAAATTTATTCACAACAACTGTTTTTGCATGTTTATATTTTTATCTTCGTCTGTTGTAAAAGCCGTTGATGTGCTCGCCAAAAAAATCTTGAAAAAAAATTTACTTCAAAATTAAAAAAAAAAAAATATTTGCCCATATGTTTTAAGCAAAATGTGTTTGGAACAATGTAATAGAGAAGCGTTGGTTTTAGCATTCTCTAATCCAACCCCGTACAATTTTTGTGAAGTTAGTCGTTCTGACTTTCCAAATTGGCAGATTCATTAGAAAATAATTTCCCCATAACATCTGTAGCAATCATCTAAATGTCTACATATTTTGAATTTTACTTGACTTTTCCAACGACTGTAGCCTGATAATTATCCATTAGGGTTATAATAGCACTATTATTATTACATTAGTCTAATAATAATAAATGGACGAAATGTTTCCATACCTTCTGCCGTATTTCAAACCAACTTCAACATTCCATTTTATATTTTTAAGAAGGTGAGCGTTATTATTTTGCGTAATAACTTATAAAGGTCCCTTTAGAGGAAACCCTATCGACTTACGTACTCCGCTGTTAAAAGGGGTGTGGGGTTGAGGATGGACTAACTCCTGAGAGTACTCGTTACGATATGAATGAAAGAACATCAATTGTTTTTTTACGATTCTATTTTGGCATGTAAAAGAAATATGACAATGAACGAAATTACTGCCGAATGCATGGGAGTGGGGTAGGAGGGCGGTGAATACTCTCATCCACTCTTTAGCCACCCACTATTCTCATACCGACAAGAAATGACAATAGGAGTCTTTACATCATAAGCAAATGAGTGTGTGTGTGTGGTTGAGAGTTATATGTGTGTCCGTGGTTGATAATGGATTTTGATTCCGATGCTGATGTTGAAGCTGATGTCCTGATGTCCTGAGAGTCTGAGATGTGCCAAAGCTGCTGAGTAAACATTTTAAATTTGTAACAGTAGACAAACACCCGCCAATGTCCATTTGCCAGCCTTTTCCTTGGTCTTCAAATTAAATGTCCAAACATAAGTGGGACCTCGTTGTCTGCCGAAAAGGAAGGAAAGAAAAACAAAAAAAAAAACGAGAGAGAAAAAAAAACAAAAGATGAAAAAAATGTAAAGCATTAGAGGAACAAAAGTAAAAGCTAAAACGGAAAACAGGAAAAATACACACACAAATACAAAAATCATACAAATAGACATAGCGACAGACTTATAAACACAGACTTATAACCTAAATAGTATTTTATAAGAGATCTCCCAACGATGGGATGGATTGATAAAAAAGAAAACAATCTCGAAAATAATAATGCCTTGAAAAGTGTTTCTGCCAAATGGCCAATCATTCAAAATTTCTCACTAACACTTACATATACACAATGGAACGAGAAGGCGGACGGTGATTTTTATTTCACAGAGACAACCTAAATTTGAGCTTTTTTCTGTGGAAAAGGAATTCATACACAGACCCCAATTTGTCGCTATACTGTTTAAAATGAAGAAGTCAATTTGTGTAAATGTTTGCTATTGAAATTCTGATTTAAATCTTATAAATTTTGACTGCTGATTTGCTTGTGTTTTTATCTGCTCACCTTAGAGAGGAGGGTATATATTTTATTTGCTACCAGCCAAAAGTGTAACATATCGAAGGAGTGAACTAAGTCCCCAAGAATATTTGGCGGATATTCGTTATTTTAAGTTATTTGAGCAATGTCCGTCCGTTCGACTGTCTGTCTGTCTGCTGGTCGGTGCGCACGATAACTCTCGAAAGTATTAACCGATTGACTTCAAATTTGGTGTGCGCTAATATTTTACTCTATCTCCGGCTAAGTTCGAAGATGAGCCATATTGGTCCACTCCTTCTAGTGCCTCCCCCACAAAGGGTTAACTTTTTAGTGAAATATTGATTTTTCTTTCTGATTTCTCTTTTTTTTTACTTCTTCAGTACTTACTCAAATCTTCTGAAATTTTACACATAGTATTAGTTTATAAGTCGCTAACTGGTCAAGAAAAAAGGGTGAAGTTGCAACGCCCCTTTTGGTAGCTCCCACGCGAATTTGCACCAAAAGTTAACTGCTTATAGCTTTAATACCAGTGCATACAAATATAGGGTGATCCAAGTAGAGGTACTTTTTGCAATAGCCTTTTTTTGACAGATCACGTGTGAGTCGTGTCATGCTGTCATGTTATTTTTGTTAAGTATTATTTGGCATTTAATCATGGAAAGACTTACGCCTGAACAACGTCTCAGATGGTTCATCCGTTGAGTCAAATTTTCGATGACTCGATTATGTTGACCATAAGTTGAGCGAAGTGCACGAAACACATTCCTCACAGAACGTGAATTTTCGTAATAAAGTTGAACGATTTGTAAACGTTGTTCAGGCGTAAGTCTTTCCATGATGAAATGCCAAACAATACGTAACAAAAATAACATGACAGCATGACACGAATCACACGAATCACACGTGATCTGTCAAAAAGGCTATTGAAAAAAGTACCTCTAGTTGGATCACCCTATACTTGAAATTTTGTACAGTGTAATGCTTTTATAGTAACTAGAGTCCAGAGAAAATTGGACATTATTGGCTCGCCCGTTTTGGTCCCTCCCACACAAAATGACCATTTTGCACCAAAAGTTAACAGATTATAACTTTAATACCAGTACATACTTGAAAGTTATTAAATTCAAAATATAAATTTATACCAATTTAATTAAAACAAAAAATTCCTAAATTTACGAATATTTTTTTGGGACTGAAGGTGATGGGATTCGTATGTCGGTTTACCCGACTGAACTTTCTTACTTGCTTCTCCCATCGAACACCTAAAGTGCAAATAGCAAGTATTTTAACATAACAACATTTATTTAAAAAAAATAATAAAAATTTGAGTTTTACAGAAATTTTTTTCATATTTCTAGAATAGGTCATCAGCATTTTTTTTGTCTGGAAAATTTGGTTTAAACAACAATTTTTTTTATAAAATTTCTTGAAATTGTTTTTACTTCCATCGAAATGGAATTTTGGAAGAAAATTTGGTTGAAATTTATTTTTCTATAAAATTTTGTGAAATGCATTTTTTTTGTTATTCATGATCAACTTTTATTCAGCTTTAATTCGGCCATGGACATTTAGTCCGGCCATCGATCCTTCCGATCCGATTTTACTCCCGTCAATGGCTCCTAATTCGTGATCATCGACTTTTACTCCGGTCATCAATTTTTAATCCGGCATCGACCTTTAATTTGGCTAATGATCTTTAATACGGTGTAAGGTACCGGATTCGATGACAGTATTAAAGGTTAAAGAGATTTTTGTTTTTTGCTTGGGTTCGCTTCGCGAGCCACGAAACCAAAAGTGGTTTTGTCAAAGGCTAACCCGACGTCATCGTACCTCATGTGTTTATTAGGGTGATGACTTTTATACAACCTCGTTTCCCTGTATCATATTTAAATGAGTTTTTATTTAAGATTAGATAAAATCTTCCCTTTATTAATCAGTATTTTGGGCAATTTGTTTCAATTTTTTCAAAACTATCATAAATGTGGTTTCTGTAAAAAAAATCAGAAAAAATGAGAATCATAAAAAAGTCGTTAACGTTTTTTCCAAAGAGATACATTCGATTTAAAATGAGATACCTTCACTTAATTGTAAATAAAAACGAAAGATGTTCATCGATTTCTATGATCAATGTCTCATTTTGTTCATAAGTTATGTGTCTTTTCGTGAAAGTTATAAGACTTGACACTTTTTTTCGTTTTGAATTTATATGATTAAAAAAAGAAAAAATTTAAATTTTTTCACAAAAATATCATTTCAAAGTGGTTTGTGCGTGATTTTTCAATATTTAAATGGAATAAACGTTATTTAAGCCATTAGTAGTAAAAGGTACATCCATTCGTGCAACATGAAATAATTTTTGAGAAAAAAAGTCAAAAAGTCATCACCCTAGTGTCTATATGTGTTCTTGTTGTTTGTTTAAAAAATGGAATTTTCTCTATTCCTATTTTTTTAAATTATATTTCAATACAATTTTGTAAAAAATGCAAATTCAACGACGTTTTGAAGAAAAATACAATTTTAACGAAATTTTCTAGAGTACTGGAATTTTAAAGATATTTGTACAAAAATACAACTTCAACAAAAAAAATTTATAAAATGCAATTCGACATTTTCTAGAAAAATTATATTTTTATAATTTTTTTAGAAAAACGCTTGTGCGTTTTTGCAATTTTTAAGAAATTATATAGAAAAATGCAATTTTAAAGAAATTTTGTGAAAAAAATGCAATTTTGAAAAAAATTTGTGAAAAAATACACATTGGAAGAAATTTTCAATAAAAATACATGTCAATAAAACTTTCTACAAGAATGTAATTCGTCAATTAAGAGGAAATTTACACCGGACATTTTTAAAAATTTTCAAGGAAAATGTAATTCGGACGAAATTTTTGGAAAAAGTAAATTTCAACAAAATTTCTTGAAAAATTAAACTTTTTATAAAATCAACTTCTAATTTAAAAAAAATAGTTTTGACAAATTTGCAAAAAATGCAATTTTAATTATATTTTCTATAATTAAATGCAGCTAACTTAAACAAAATTTTGTAGAAAATTTAAATTTTGATAAGACTTTCAGAAACAACACAATTTTTGATAAAAGCAACTGCAACAATTTTTGTAGAAAAATTCAATTTCTTTTAATTTCAAAGTATATTTTGTAAAAAAATTTGATTTTATTTAATTAAAAAAAATTCTAAAAAATGTAATTTGAACATATATTTTTTTATATTTTCTATAATTAAATGCAGCTTACTTGAACAAAATTTTTTAGAAAATTTAAATTTTGATTAGATTTTCAGAAACAACACAATTTTCGAAAAAAGCAACTGCAACAATTTTTGTAGAAAAATTTTATTTTATTTAATTAAAAAAAATTCTAAAAAATCTAATTAAACATAATTAATGTAATTTCAAAGTAATTCTCTAGAAAGTAATTTTCTAGAAAAACTTACAACAACATTTTGCAGATAACACAATTTCAATTAATTTTCTATTGATGAAAAAATTCAATTTTTATTTAATTTGTGTAGAAAAATTGCACGATATTTTGAAGTACAAAATCACAATTTCACGAAATTTTTAGAAAAATTAAAATTCAACGATATTTTCTAGACAAATTAAAATTTTAATTTTATAAAAAAAATTAAATGTTAATTTTAATAAAAAATTTAAAAAAAAAAATTACTTGAAAAATTCGCCTTTGAAGAAATTTTCCACAAAAATGCAAATTTTCCAAAGAAATGCAATGTCTGTAGAAACATTAAATTTGGACAAAATAAGAAAATAAAAAATCTGGGAAAATGCTATTACAACAACATATTGTAAATAAAACAATATCAACAATCTTTCTATTGATGAACAAATGTATAATTTCAACGAAATTTCCTAGAAAATTGCAAAAATTTGTTTAACTTAAAAAAAAACAGTAAGGAAAGGCAGAAAGTCGGGCGAGGCCGACTATATAATACCCTACACCTCCCTAACAATGCGATTAGGGTCATTGCCATAATAATTTGGAATAATTGGTAAATGGGTAGAAACATATTATCTAATTCTGAAACGATATTCGCTAAATTAAGCAATATTCGTTCCTAAATTGAGAAACATCTTTCTGGAAAATTTTAATGATCGGAAGTAAAATACAACTTCAATAGCGGTTTGATACCAAATCAGGAGGAACAATCAATATAAATCTGAACCGATCTTCCCTGAATACTCATTCATGTAAAAAGACCTCCTTCTGTCGAATTTCGTACTGATCGCATATAAAATACAGTCTCTACAGCGCCTACATGTCAAATCGGGGGTAACGTATATATGGGGGCTATATCTAAATCTGAACCGATTTCTTCCAAATTTAACAGTGTTCATTCATATCATAAGAAAGCTCTTTCTGCCGAATTTCATACTGATCGGATATAAAATAACATTTTTACAGCGCTTACAAGTCAAATCGGGGGTAACGTATATATGGGGGCTATATCTAAATCTGAACCGATTTTCTCCGAATTTTGGCAGTATTCCTTCATGTAATAAGAAACCTTTTCCTGCCGAATTTCATACTGATCGGATATAAAATAAAGTTTTTACAGCGCTTACATGTCAAATCGGGGCTAACATATATATGGGGGCTATATCTAAATCTGAACCGATTTTAACCAAATTCAATAGGGCCAAAGATATGTGTAAAGTTTCGTCGAGATCGGACCATAATTGCGACCTGTACTTTGATTACAAGAATACATGCACAGACGGACAGACAGACAGACGGACAGACAGACGGACATAGCTAAATCGACTCAGAAAGTGATTCTAAGTCGATCGGTATAATAAACGATGGGTCTATTTCTTCTCCTTGTGGGTGTTACAAACAAATGCACAAAGTTATAATACCCTATACCACAGTGTGGTGTAGGGTATAATTATGAAAATTAAAATTCTTAAAAGTGCAATTTTCCTGAAAGATTAATTTTATGAAAATTTTGTAAAAAAATCAATTTCAGCAATTTTTTTAAAAAAAAATAAAAATCAACATAGAATGTTATAGAAATTCAATTTTAACGACTAATTTTTCTATTGATGAAAAAATGCAATTTTGATTTAATTTGTGTAGAAAAATTTCACGATATTTTGAAGTACAAAATCACAATTTCACGAAATTTTGTAGAAAAATTAAAATTCAACGATATTTTCTAGACAAATTAAAATTTTAATTTTATAGAAAAAATAAAATGTTGGCGAAATTTTCTTGAAAAAATCACCTTTGAAGAAATTTTCCACAAAAATGCAAATTTTCCAAAGAAATGCAATGTGTGTAAAAAATTAAATTTTGACAAAATTAAAAAAAAGATCTGGGGAAATGCAATTACAACAAAATATTGTAGATACAACAATTTCAACAATCTTTCTATTGATGAGAAAATATATAATTTCAACGAAATTTCCTAGAAAATTGCAATTCCACCGCAATTTTAGAAAAAAAATTGCAATTCCACCGAAATTTTAGCAAAAAAATTTTTTATTGGCGAAATTTTAAAGAAAAATTCAATTCCATCGAACTGTTCTAGAGAAGCTATTTCAGAGAAAATTAAGTTGGACATAGAAAAATGCAATTTTGACCGAATTTCCTGGAAAAAATTAACTTTCAAAGAGTTTCAATAACATTAAATTTCGATTACAACATTTTTAGAAAAAAGCTAATCCCAAAAATTTTTTTAGAAAAATTAAATTTGATAAAATGTTAATTTTCTTTCAATATTAAAAAAAATTTCGCGAAGTTTTGTAAAAGAAACAATTTCACGATTTTTTTTAGAAAAATGCAATTTTAACGAAATTTTCTAGAGGAATGAGATTTTTGAAGAAAAATTAAGTTTTGACTAAATTTATAAAAAAATTACACAATTTCTGCAAATTTTTCTATTGACAAAATTTTGAAGAAATATTAAATTTCAACGAAATATTGTAGAAAAATACAACACCGAAATTTTCTAGAGAAAAAATTAATTTCCAGAGAAATTTTATAGAAAAATGCAATTTTGACGAAATTTCCTGCAAAATTAACTTTCGAAGAAATTGTCCATAAACTTGAAATTTTGTAGAAAAATTTAATTTCTACGAAATTTTGTAGAAAAATGCAATTTCAACGAAATTTTTTAGGGTTATACGAAATCTATAAGAATTAAATTACATACATCAAAATTTTGTAGATAACAAAAATTCAACTATTTTTCTATTGCCGAAATTTAAACGAATAAAGCAATTTCCACCGAAATTTTCTGGAGAAAGAAATAAAGTTTCAAACAAATTTTGTAGAAAATTGGAATTTTGACGAACTTTCCTGGAAAAATTAAAAATTATAATTACAATTTCAGCTATTTTTCTATTTATGATATGATGATTTCAACAAAATTTTGTAGAAAAATGCATTCCCAAAAAAACTTTTTTGAAGAAATTAAATTTCAAAGAAATTTTGCAGAAAAATTTAATGTTGAAGACATTTTCTGGAAAACAAATACACTCGAAGAAATTGTGCACAAAAATGACATTTCAATTCAATTAATTTCCTCAATGATCCGATATCGACGAATTTTTGTAGAGTAATTTTCTAAAAAAAATAATTCCACGATATTTTTAATTAATTTCGCAATATTATGTAATGAAATCAATTTCTTGAAATCTTGTTGAAAAAGAAAAAAATTTTCGAGATAAATGCAATTTTAACGAATTTTCTAGAATTATGAAAAATAGTTGGAATTTTATAGAAAAACCAGTAAGGAAAGGCTAAAGTCGGGCGGGGCCGACTATATAATACCCTACACCACTCTCTTAATATTGAATAACTCTGATATACAAATTTTGTAATTTATGTATAAATTGTTTACATAAATTTACTTTTGGGACATTTTATACTTAAATAATACCCTGTACCACAGTGTGGTGTAGGGTATAGAAACGATTGGATCTAAAGAGCCAAATCGGATGAAACATATATATGAGAGCTATAGCTAAATCTTTACCGATTTTCTTCAAATTCGGTAGTGTTGGTTCATGGATCAAGAAACTCTACCATTCTAAATTTCAAAATGATTGGATGTAAAATACAGCTTCTACAGGACTAAAGAGCAAAATCGGACGAAACATATATATGGGAGCTATAGCTAAATCTTAACCGATTTTCTTCAAATTCGGCAATGTTGGTTCATGGATCAGGAAACTCTACCATTCTAAATTTCAAAACGATCGGATGTAAAATACAGCTTCTATAGGACTAAAGGGCCAAATCGGACGAAACATATATATGGGAGCTATAGCTAAATCTTAACCGATTTTCTTCAAATTCGGCAATGTTGGTTCATGGATCAAGAAACTCCACCATTCTAAATTTCAAAACGATTGGATGTAAAATACAGCTTCTATAGGACTAAAGGGCCAAATCGGACGAAAGATATATATGGGAGCTATATCTAAATCAGAACCGATTTCAACCAAATTCAATAGCGATCTTAACAGCCGCGAAATACTCTAAACTGCAAAATTTCAGAACGATCGGAGTGAAATTGCGACCTGTAGTCGACGAACAACTTTACATGGACAGACGGACGGACGGACGGACATCGTTAAATCGACTCAGCTAGTGATTCTGAGTCGATCGGTATACTTTAAGGTGGGTCTAGCTGTGTTATTTTAAGGTGTTACAAACATCTGCCGTGAAACAAACTTATAATACCCTGTACCACAGTGTGGTGTAGGGTATAATTAATATTTGACCAAATTATCTGGAAATACATTTATTTTCAAAGTAATTTTTGTAGAAAAATTTAATTTTGACGTATTATAAAAAAATCTAGAAAAATCCAATACATCAAAACTTCGTAGATAACACAATTTCAAGTATTTTTTCAATTGACAGTTGTAAAGAAAAATGCAATTTCAAGGAATTTTTTGTACAAAAATTTAAGTCTACCAAAACTTTCTGGAAAAATTCAAGTTTATAGAAAAATGCAATTTTGACGATAATTCCTGGAAAAAAAGATTTTCAAAGAAATTTTCCATAAACATGAAATATCGACATAATAATCTTTTAGAAAAATATAATTTCAACAAATTTTTGTAGAAAAATTAATTTTCAAAAAAATCACGAAATTTTTGTAGATCAATCAATATCACGAAATTTTGTGGAAAAACGAAATTTTCTAATGAAATATCGACTAAAATTATAATCTTTTAGAAAAGTACAATTTCAACAAATTTTTGTAGAAAAAATAATTTTCAAAAAATGAAAAAAATCATGAAATTTTTGTAAAAACAAATCAATATAACAAAATTTTATGAAAAAAGGCAATTTCAACGAAATTTTCTAATGAAATTTGGAAGAAATTTTATAGAAAAAAATTTGGACGATATATTCTATTATATTCTTTTGAAGAGTATTTCCACAGAAATGCAATTTCGATTAAAATTTTTTCAAGAATACTGTTGTTAAGAATAAACATGCCAATTCCAGAAAAAGTGCACATTTTTCAAAAAATGTGATGTTTAACAATAACATTGTGAAGAAAAATTCTTCTAGGGAAATGAAATTTCAAAGAAATTTTATAGAATAATGTAATTTTGATGAAATTTTCTTGGAAAATTTACTTTCGAAGAAATTTTCTATAAACACTATATTTTGATTAAAACTACAACGAAATCTTTTAGAAATTCAACTAAATTTAAATTTAGTAAATTTCAACTAAATTTAAAAAAAATCACTAAAATATATTTGATAAATGTAATTTTCTAAAAAAAATCACTAAATTTTGTAGAAAACCCAATTTCAAGAAATTTTTTTTTTGAATATTGCAATTTCAACGAAATTTTCTACAAAAATTCTTGAAATTCAATTTTTTTCTAATTCCATTTCTTTCTTAGCTTTTGAAGAATTTTTGCACAGAAGTGCATTTCGATTAAAATTTTCTTCAAGAATGCTCTTCTTTACAATAAAAATGCCAATTTCATAAAAATGTATTTTTTGGTGTAATTGTCAAAAAAGTGTCGTTTCTAAAATTTTCTACATACATATGTACTCGTATGTGCAATTTGATTATATTTTCTACAGGGTGGTGAAGAATGAGATATATGGTTTGAATTCTTTATAACTTTTTTAATTATTATTCGTTCTTTGTTTTTTCAGCATTTTGTGAAGGAGAATTTTTGCGAAATTTTGCGAAAACTTATGGAAAATATGCAAAAAAGAGCACGTATGTCATTTTTCAAAGCTAATTGCAAAAAATTCCCCAATAATAATCCCCAATCGCTTAAATAAAAAGGTTATAAACTGTTTAGACCATACAGATCATTCTGCTCCACCCTATATAAGAGACACACCAATAGACACCAAATCGGTGCAATATTTTCAACATTATTTGTTTTCAATAAATGATTCGAATGGACGAGGCCTTCCGATATTGCGGTTCATTGATATTACCGTCATACACATCCATAGAGAAATTGTTCTGATATTTCCTTTGTAATAACTGAGTCATATTTGCGGGACCAAGTCAACTTTTTCGTTCCAGTAGTCACGACGCCTTTTAAGCTAACCACTCGAAATAAATCGCTGCACATTTTATTTCTCTGAAGCTGAGGATATACTTCAGATGCTTGGATCCAACAACACTTGTTTACTGCTTGCAGTGTTTTGTTAAAATTTTATTGCATTTGATTTCCCATCGTTACACTCAATTGTTTATAGTGAGTATGATCTTGATCTATCCTTAACCTGCAATATCCTATAGCCAGCCTTGTTTGTATCCTGTCACCTTTCCTATTGCCCTGAATGTAAAGGTCTATTGAAGCTATGATAGGAAACTACATCCGCATTCAGACATTCTGTCAGAGTAAAGACTAAAAAAACATGGCTCCAGTGTATGTACTCCCCTGTCTGGCTGACTGCCTTTCAAATAGAACTCAACACATCAGCAAATTCGTTTATTTCCATTGGCATCGACAAAGACATCCAAATCGACATCATTGATGAGAACAGTGATAACTCTAAACGTTTTGCAAAAGTATTTTTTTATGAAGTGCCATATTAACACTTGTGTCGCCGCCTCTACACTGGCCTCCACCACCACCACCACCACCAACACCAGGACCACTTCTGCTGAAGGCATCAACATGGAGAGACAATTTGGCGCCAGGTCATGGTGGTTGACTTTAATCTAAACGGAAACTTTGAGTGAAATTGGCGCAAATGTTTTTGCTGTTCTCTCGCTCTGCCTCTGTTGTTGAATTCAGAGAAGTATTGGTCATATCAGGGCCGCCACTAACGTCGCCGCCACCACCACCACTTTGATTTCCAATCAACTTTTGGTGAAGGAATAGCGAACAACCAACGAAGCGTAACCATAACAAATCGATCATATCAAATGTTTTGCTTTAATTGAAATTGTTATTTGGTTGAGAGTTGAAAGCCAAAGAAAGATTGGAAACAAAAAAAAAATAACATATTGCAAGGTTACAATATCACCCCAACCTACATACCTATCTACTTGAACCTACCCATTTATTGGATGATGGCATATGGGTTATGTATCATCCGGGCATATTCGTAGCCAGCTTTAGACATAGACGAACAATAAAGACACTTGGAACAATGTCGTTCTATGAACGAAAAACTGTGAGAGTCAACCGCCACCCACATCCTAGCCGGGGCTCGTGTCGCAATGATTTGGCAAGTCTGCCGTGTCGCACTGTGTTCAGTGGGAGGTTTTACACCAATCAACAGAGACACAAACTCAACAATGGAGGGATTTTGGTAGACCGAAAAGAACTTAAATACTATTCCGGCATCCGGTTTCCGCCGTCTGTTGTCTGTCATTCATTTGGTCACGACAGTCAATCAATCAATCATTCAGACCAAACAACCCACCAAAGCACTAACGCAACACTTGAACATACCATCATCATCATCGTCGTCGTCGTTTTCGCCGTACTCGTTCTCGTTGCTAGGTTAAAAGGATGAATGAATGAATTGTGAGAGAGGCAGAGAGCTGTGTGTGTGTTTTTTCGGAAGAAATTCTTTAGAAAGACCGATGGAGATTTACTCAGTCATTCGATATACCAATGACTGACTAACTGCTCGACATGTCTGGCACAAAAGGACTGTTGACAAACTCCTAAACACATTGTGACAAAACTGTGAACTGGTTAGAATATAGAGAAGGATGAAAGGACGAGGCAGAAGTTAGGAGGAAGCATAAAACATCTAGACTTTCTCTTTGGATGAATGCAACGATGTTTAGAGGATTTTTTCGTTGCCATTGACGAGTATAGTGATTGAAAATCGATGGGCTGAAACGTTACCTACCGGATTTTATAAACGGGACATTCATAGATATTCTTGGTATCCTGTTTATCCTTTTGTACGGCCTTAACGAAAATCACCGGCATGGCGGGGAATAGTTCCTTAAGATAAGCATCGATAATGGTATTCAGCTGCATATCCCAGCGAGCTCCTTCCATAAAAAGCCCACTGATATAGGCACCTTCACGGGGAGCCGAACTATAGAAGAAAACAACCAGAGATGATAAGTTATAATTTCCTTAGCTAACTTCAGAAAACCTTACGATATTTCGTCCTTAAACTTTTTGGTAACATCTGTATTCAAACACATTCTATCCAAAGGCCATTCATTCTTTCGCGCTGTCTGCTGCATAATGGCTGTGAGGAAACTCTGAGGATTGAAGAATCCTCCCAACCAAACGGAGGAGGGCAAACGAAAATCGGCTACCCAAGTTTCCAGTTCTCGCAGACGCAATTGCAAATCGGCAAACCAAGACTGCAAACCCAAAGTACTGGGATAAGCCAATTTAGTCCAAGACTCTGGCACCTGATCCATAAACAGCGAAGACATCAAAGACTCCATTATGGAGGATATGGTCAGCTCACCCTTCAAACCCAAATCCAATTCATTGAGGGATCTCTTCAATTCGGCCATTAAAATATTCATACGTTCGCATTCCTGGAAGGCCACCAAAATATAAGGATTACGATCCTCCACACGAGCCATTAGCTCGGGAATATTAAAGGGGGAGGGTATCTTATCGATTAGGTCTTCCAAAAGACCCTTGACCACATCATCTTGTGACAAAGCATCACCACCCGAGGCATCAGATGCTCCAGCCAAGCGGGGTTGCAGTTCAAAAACCACCCTAAACAAACGTTCCGACACTGTGGTGATGAAACCAATCTCGGCATTCAAATGTAAGCCATACAAGTTGGGACTTTCGGCGGGAAGATTTTCATCTATGTAATCATGATAGCCAGCATATTTCAAAATCCCCGGAGCCGGGAACCCGGGACAAAACTCCAGTTCTCCATCAATTAAATCCGGCTGCATAAACTCCTCCAGATAAGTGCGGCACAGGCGACGATCTCTGTCATCAGTTATATGACCACCATACATAATTTCTCCAAAGAGGTAACGCAAATCTTCCCAGGGCACTCGATTATTGGCCTCCAGATAATTGAATAGAACATATACCGAAATGGTAAGATCTCCCACATTAAAGGGATAAACACGATTCCAGCCTTGAGCTCCAAATTTACGCCGCTCCGCCACCACAGCATGAAAGTAGCACAAGGAGAAGAGTATGGCCTTAAACTCGGTTTCCTTGGAACACATTTCCAAAGTCTCATCACTGAAATTGTCTAAAGCTTTGTGGATATTGGCCTGCATGCCCGTGGGAGGTTCATTTGTTATTTTAATGGCCGATTCCAAAATACCCTGCGGCAATATGTGGTAAGCAGGATCGGGAGCAGGTTCTGCACTTAGGAATAAACGATAGTTAGGATGAACCTCCAGCAGGGAGGCTTCCATTTTCTTCTCGAGCGAGGGGAGCCAACGGGCCACCAAGTGAATATTTTGCAGAACAACCCAATGTCCCTTGCGCGAGGCGGTCTCTATGGCATTTTCAGCTACAATTTCTTGACCCTGACCCAGGGAAACGCTATGGAAATTTTCATTATCGCCCTGGAATCCCAGAACTTTGCCCAATTTCTCCACATCCTTCAGAGGATCCACTCCCGGTGAGAGAACAAAGAATATATGAGTCTCGGGACTGGTCTCTTCAAAAGTGCGGGAGAATTCCATAGATCGGGCATCAATATATTTGGCACCCAGCTTTTCTTCAATAAACACCTTCATGGAGTAAGACATGCGATCCGGACGTATGCAACGCATTATACACAAACGTTGAATGGCCGATTTTCCCTTCCATTCTCCGGGGAACTTTTCCCTTTCCGGACATTCAGAGTCTATGAATTTTTTCCAACGTTTGTGAGAACCTTCCATGTCTTTGTCAAGACCCTTAAAGGCGGGTAAATTACTCAAAGCCCGTATGCCACCCCAACCGATATGAGTTAGGAAAGGCAAATTTGAAGTCACATTCACCATATATGGGAAACGCAGTAAGAAATCCAATTCTGCCGGCTCCACTTCCCCGGCATTGATTAGGATTTGAATACACAGCTGGGTAAGGAAGATGAGCTTGTCAGCCTCAAAAAGCCCCCTTGAAGTATACATAAAACCACAATAGGTAATGGAATCTATAAGATTCTCTACACGTTCTTTCAACCTATCCGAAGGTTGGGCTTTCAATATGGCATTGGAGAAAACCACCGTGAAGGCTTTCAGCGAAAACTGATAGATGGGATTAATTTTAAACAAATCATTGAGTATGAAGTAAATTATAGAAGCTCTTTCCGAGGCTGGCCGATAAGCTTCCCGAGCTGTATCAATTTGCACCGCTGTGATTTTGGCCTCGGCCACTTTGATCTCTATCTCATCGGCGGTCTTTTTGGTCTTCTCCAAATTCATGACCAACGAAACATCTTCGAGCACATTCTCTCCGGCCGAAGAGAGGCGCTGCAGCAAATCATCTTCTAGGAATTTCAGAGTAATCTTGAAATGATTCTGTTGCTGTGTAAGTCTTGTGCGCAGAACTTCCAAGTCTGGTCTTTCGGCTTTAACCACCTCAGCCAAAAGTTGATCTTCCAGGCCATCTCTGGTTACAGTAAAGTTTATGAGAGTTGTCTGGGCCTGCATTTCGGGTTTGTAGTGCGGATTGGCTAATTTAGTATGCAGTATTAAACGGAATTTGGGATTGTAATCAATTTCTCGGTCTCCCATCTTCAAGCAAGTGCCCTTCTTAATAAGCATTCTGCCCAGCAGAGGATTGAGAACGGCATCGATATTCTCGCCTATGTTCTCCAAGAGCAGAACATTACCATTGCTGACAGCCTGTTCGATTTTGTCGAGATAGCCTTTTTGGCTCAGACGCAGAACCACAATGTTGCTGGCATATTTATTCTTAACCCATTTAATACCTTGCCTTTAAAGAAACTTCAAAATAATAAAGGAACATTTCGGGAATAAGTTTTTGGGTAGACTTACAGTTGTGGATCTATCATTAAAGGATAACGTTCTGAGTGCACTAGAATGGCGGCATTCTCGGCCGACATTCGATCACTGGGCAAGCCTTGATTATTCCATTCGGCAATTTGAGCATCATCACAGATCATTTCAAAGGGATCCGATCCTTCACTGGAGGGAATGCGAGGCTGCAAGAAATACAGTAACAGAAATTTGCTTAAACTTTATAGATTTGAGGGACTTACTTCACTGGCTTTAAAAGCAGGTTGCCACATTTTTGTTTGCAACTCCGTACGATAAGCCCGAGTAAAGCAACCCACATAGGAAATAAAGCAGGCTATGAGGAGTATATCACCAGGTAAGGTCTCATGGCTGCTCTGAAGACTATAAAAATTAAAGAGATAAAGCAGATAACTTCAATTTTTCTACATATTCAACACTATCTCCCTTACCTTTTGACCGACTCCGTCCATCTTATCTTCTCCGAGGCTAAACCTCCTATCAAACGATTGGCCAAATCGATGGTAAAGGCAGTTTTATCTGCCTCATCTTGACATTTCTGCTTCTTGGCCAAAGCCTCATCATATTCCATTTGCAGAACATTCAGCTGTTCCTCTAATTCATTGAGTCGATTATTTAAAGCTGTAAGTTTATCTCTGGCATCGTTTAATTCCTGCTCAGCCTCAATTAAAGCTCTCTCTTTGGGTTCCACCACCAAATATACTTCATAGAAACCATTTATATTAATAACCCAAGAACAGAGACCTGCCGCTGCCGATGATTTGGCTAAGATTTTCTCAGGATTGAATTCGGGATCGGCTAAATATGGCTGTAGAGCTTTGATAACATCAGGGTGGATGTGTTTCTTATCATAGTTGACAAGATTGTCAAGGAATTTGTCCACATTGCCCATTATCTGACGACAAGCCTTCCAACTTCTATCTTTCGGTATCTTGCCCTTCTGAGCAAACAACACCAATACGGCCGAGCAGACATTCACCACAGCTTCTGGAGGTGAGCCAAAAGATTTCAATTCCGTAAGATTGTTTTTATTAAGAGTATTCAAAGCTTCTTGGGCTGCAATCAAAGCCGGTTGGGCCTTACGGAAATCCTCTTCGCAGAGTTTGGCTTTGGCAGTAACATCTTCTTCGATTTGGCGAACATTTTTCTCTTCCTTTGAAGCAAAGGCTCTTTCTTTGGAGACTTTCTCATTCTCCGAACTGACAACTATGATAAGATTATCTGCTTCCTCGTTTTTAATCTTCAGTTCAACCTCCTGAACCTTGAGAACTTCCTGCAAACCATCAACTTCCTTGGAACAACTAGCCAATTTGATGAGACCATTTTGCAGCCGGATTCGGCGATCCTGGTTTGCCTTTACTTTCTCCTTGAGTAGCTTGGTATACAAACTAATAAGTTCCAGAAAACTCTTTGGTGTGGTATAGTTATAACGTTTATCATTCAAAAGATAGACCTTGGATATATCATTCACCGTTTTGTGCACATAAGCCATAAAACGAGATACAGGTGGGGCCAGGGTTTGAGGCAGAACCTCAATTTCCTGCAGAAAACGGTACGAAACCGATTCCAAAGCCTCCTGTGGCCATTCATGGAACCAATCTATGGTCGTACAATTAACCAGGGAAGGAAAGTTGCGAGCCCTCACTCTCAGTGTTGTGCCCACTGGAGAGAAACACAATACGACTTTTAACAAACTCCTGACTTTCTCAATGAAATATTTCCAGCAATTTTCCTTATTATCCATAATGCCCAACTGTTTGACTTCATTGCGTACCGCATTAATAATATTTTCCACCTCATCATCGGGAAAGAGTTCATGAATATCTCCCGAAGCCAAAAGATCATTAACCAGCACCAGAAATTGTTCTCGTGCCACTTCAGCATCGGTCATTAGGAAACAAGTGGGTGAGGTCTTCACACCACATTTCATGTAAAGCGTAGCAATATTCGCCTTTAGATCATTAATGCCATAGTCTTTGGTGAGCTGAATTTGAAAAACATCAAGGGAGGAAATGAAAGCCGCCAATCTTGTCAGCGACTGTTTGCCCGAACCTCCCACACCAATGAGTAGAGCATAACCGCGCGAAGACTCCACAATGCGGCTGATGCGACACACATGAGCCATGGCATCTTCGAAGAGCACCAAGTTCATGGCTCCCACAAAATCATTATAGCGCTCTTGAGCTTCTTCTAGCAGCTTATTCAAACGATCCCAGTCCGAGACGGACATATATTTGCTATCGGCCAAACCCTTGGCAAAATGACAATAGATATGAGGTTTACCAAAGACCACATCGTCATTGTAGTTTTCAATACCCTTGCGAACCATTTCCAACATGAGTTTGTTGAAGGTTGTAATGTCATGTTTGTCCACCAGTTTATCTCCATAGACTCGATTGCATTCGTGGACCCATAGGCGGAGCAGCATATTGGGATTGGGGCAGGTTTCAAAATTGGCATACAACATTCCCTGGAAAATAAGCAGAAAAAAGCGAGATAAAGTACAAATAATAAATTTAATAGATATAGATATGGATATGGGAGAGTTGTATATGGATAAGAGTATATCGAAGAGATGCAATGTATATGTAAGTAAAGAAGGATGGCTTAGGTAGTGCGGTAGAATGGGTCAAGGTATTTAGATGAAATATAGTGGGAAGAAGTGGTAAGAGTAATTTTTAAACCAGAGACGGAAGTACAAAAATGGTTATGGCATAGTTGTATTACGTATGGGCGGAAGTATATAAGACAGAGGGACAATGGACAAATGTAGAATAGGCTCAAATAGAGCTCGCTAATGTAGATCTGGCTAAGATGGTGCGGTAGAACGAGCCAAATTAAATGGGGATATTTATGGAATATAGTGGGAGAAAGTCATGAGACTTATAACCATGGGGCAGGGGAGAGATACGAGAAAACTAAGGAGATGAATAGTGAAAACAATGATGAAGGAGAGATATTTGAATGAAATGGAATATACTAAGGAGATATGTATACGCGAAGGAGTGACAATGGATATAGGGACACAAAAACGGTGATGTAGTGAGATATATAACAGCGATTATTAAAGAAAGATGGATTAGGAATTTATATGTAATGAAGATATGAACCATGGAGCCATGAACGAGGGAGGAATGTGTAAGGGATGTGTGTTAAAGTGCAAGCGCGGAACTATTGATGTGGATAATGGCGATACCCATATGGAATGGGTATGCATTTTATTCATAAGGAATAACATTTAAAATACTTTCAATGAAGCATTTAATGATTTTTTTACCTCCAAATATGTTCTTTTGCAGTAGTCACGCAAATATTTATATTTCATGGAAAATATAAAAAATTTAAATGTTGTTATGGAAAATAGATTTAAAAGAAAATGAATACGTTTGGAAAAATTAAAAAAAATAATTTTAAAGAAAAAGTAAATACCCGCTACGGGATTTGAACCCGGTCACCCTGATTTAATAATACTGAGATAAAGAGAGCATCCAAAGCAATGAATAAAATCCAATTTTGCACAACAACGGTAACTCGAACTCGTTTGTGGTCGTACGGGTTAAGGTGCGATGTTATGCTGATGCAGCGCTAGGTGACTCAGGTTCAAATCACGGCAAGGCCAGCAAATTTCACCTTGAATAATTAAATAAAAACTTTCCTAATGTAAAATTAAAAAAAATAATTTGAAGAAAAAGCAAAATGATTTTTTAAATGATATGTTTACATCCTAAGAGCTTCCAAAAAATTACATTTTGCATTGGTGATTATCCGATTTTTGATAACTTCTGGAGCATAAGTTTAGGATTTATATCACTTCTTTGGATGCTCTTTTTTGGTGGGTATTGACAAGAGGTGTAAGAGTTGACATACGGACGACATGATTAAAATAGACATGTATAAGGGTGAAATTAATTCGGTGATATGGATAGAGATAGCAAGATATAGAGGGATAGATAATGATATTGTTAAGGAGAGGATATAGTTCGATAAGCAGCGAGGCAGATAACACTGTGCAACAGTGCATAACTGTAATTTTTGGCCCCATTTTAACAAAGCCTAAAAAAATACCCCTAAAATGGGGAGGGTGGGGATGAAATGTTCTACAAAAATGTTGGCCATAAAATTTTACTATATGTGTCAGAATTCACCAAAGGCCAAAACTTAACACAAAAACCAAAAAACGGCAACATTCCAGTCAAAAACGCTATTTATTGGTATCGTTATTGCTTCGACCACTAGACCGTATTACTAAAATTGCTGCACGAATAGGAATTTGACCCTTTTTTGGTATTTGTGTTACGTTTTTTAAGGGGTGTTTTTTATGATTTCTTAAAATGGGGCCGAAAATTACAGTTATGTGGGGGAGCTAGAGCGTTAATATGTTTCACAAAAGTATTGGCCTTAATATTTTCCATAAAGTTGCTGAACATACCCTATACCAAAAAAAATATATATGTATACCCTATACCAAATATAAAATAGTGAAATACTAATATTTTTAGGGTACAATGTGGTTTTTTGAGCTATTTAGGGTACCTAGACACGTTCAGATTTTATTGATATGTTCACAAAAGTTGTTCAGATTTACGTTGGCTACAATTTTGCCAAACATTGTTAGTGAAAAATTACGAGTCCCTGAAAGTTATGCTGAAAAAAGTGAAAAATATTATTTTTTTCCTAGACTTTTTCAAAAAAAAGTACCGGAAAAAAATATTTTTTCAAAAAAAATATTTTTTCAAAAAAAATATTTTTTCAAAAAAAATATTACTTTGTTCAGCATATTCTTAGCTACATTATTGCCAAATATAGTTAAGCGGTATCACCAAATCTGAATTAGTTCTTAGACAAAGCCTGATTACACCTTTTTCGAGGGGCCCACTAATTTTCAGAAACTTTGGAGGCCCATAAAAAAAAATAGAAATGACTTTCAAACGCGAAAAAAAATTTTCTGAACTTGTTGGTACTAAACGATCGATATTAATTTTCTAAGTGTGATAATTACAAAAAAATCTCGAAAATTGGTCTTAAAATACGCAAAAAAAGTCACTCGTTGAAATAAATTTTCTATTAGTTCGCCACTGATAGACAACTCGCTGCTGGACGGATCTTCTTTATAACTTTATTTTCTTTGACTGAAATGGTCTGAAGAAAGTGAGAGATGAAAAAAATCCATAAAAAATAGGCTTTAACAAGTAAGAAAGTTTCAGTCGGGTAAACCGACTAAGGTATACCCTCACTTTGTGAGTAATGTAATATTGAATATTACACGAATTATTCTGTCAATTTGTGTGGGAGCTACCAGAAGGGGTTTAACAAATATGTACACCTATACTTCGCTGAACAGTAGATACTTTAAATACATTGCGCTGTGCCGAATTGTAACCGTTTATATGGACTGGTATATTAACGTTGAGATATTAAATTGTGGTATAATTTGGCCATTTTGTGTGGGAGGTACAAAAAGGGGCGTGGTGATAACGCTCATTTTTCACTGGACTATAGGCATTATAAAAGCATTACACTGTACAACATTTCAAGTCATTGTATACACTGATATTAATGTTATAATCTGTTAACTTTTGGTGCAAAATGGTACCTTTGTGGGAGAGGTACCAAAAGGGGCGTGACAATAACGCCCATTTTTCAATGGACTGTATGCACTATAAAAACATTACGCTGTACTAAATTTCAATTGTTTTTATACACTGGTATTAATGTTATAAGCTGTTAACTTTTGGTGCAAAATGGTGCATTTGTGTGGGAGGTACCAAAAGGGGCGCGGCAATAACGCCCATTTTGCACTGGACTGTAGACACTATAAATGCGCAACACTGTAAAAAATTTCAAGTATTTCTAAACACTGGTATTAGTGTTATAAGCTTTTAACTTTTAGTGCAAAATGGTGCATTTGTGTGGGAGGTACAAAAAGGGGCGTGGCAATTTCGCCCATTTTCCTCGAGTTGATAGCGACTAACAAACTAATACTATGTGTGGAATTTCAGAAGATTCGAATACGTATAATAGCAGTTATTAAAGAATCAATATTTCACAACATTTTAACCCTTTGTGGGGGAGGTACCAGAAGGAGTGGACCAATATGGCCCATCTTCGAACTTAGCCGGAGATAGAAAAAAATATTACCACATACGAAATTTGAAGTCAATCGGTTACTCCTTTCGAGAGTTATCGTGCGCACCAGCCAGCAGACAGACAGACACACAGACAGACAGACAGACAGACAGACGGACGGACATTGCTCATTCGACTTAAAATGACCCAAAACGGATTTCCGCCGAGCATACTTGGGGTCTTAGGTCACTCCTTCGATGTGTTAGACATTTTTCCGTAGCAAATGATATATACCCTAGTCACACTAAAGTGAGGGTATAAAAACGGTTCAGCCGCTCAATAGCAATTAAAATTGTTTAACATTTGAAATCACTATGCGATATGCTCAACAGTGAAAAAGGATTCAAAAGTAGAGAGCGCGTAAGATAGATCTTATAATGAAGATTATTATAGTGATTGAGAGAATCAAATTATTGATTAAAGGAGAATCTAAATGAGGAATATGGATAAACGAGCGATTGTTAAGACAGATGTGATTAAGGTAAATAATAATAATGGTAAAATGGATAATACACGAGGAAGATATGAGCAAGTGAGGGAGGATTACAAATAAGTTATAAAAAATTGATTGTCGAGGGAAAGATTAGTAGGGAGAGGCACAAAGTTGGAGGTATGGATAAGTTTCACAGTAAGTATATAAGGAACAATCAATGTTAAATAGAGAGATTTATAAGGGAACAAATTGGTTAAGGTGAATGTGGATAAAAGATAGATTGTAAGAGCGTGATGATAATGGATATATATTGTACAAGGATATATGAGAGTCGGGTTACAGTGTCACCCATAAGGGAGAGAGATAAAATAATCCTATATAGAAACTAATTGGTCGTTGCCCATTCAGTCACGCTATTGGGAAGAGTTCTTACCGTAAATATATTCGAGATATCTCTCAAATTAAAATTGTAGTGGAATTTAACAGCAGTGGGCAAGAAAGTAGCCGCCACTTTCTGATGTAAATTAATGGCGGTCTGGACCAAAGGCTCGCAAAGATTAACCACAGATTTGTCGAATTTATGTATGGGATTTGCCAAATGTTGAGACAGAATAGAGTTAAGGATATGGAATAAAGCATCAGCACTAGGTTGACTAAAAGGAAACAAGAAAAATTAGTAAGGAGAGCATGCAATCATTCATGATCATGAATAATATATGGACATACTTTACAGCAAATGAACAGAAATGCCGCTGCAAACGTGGATTTATTGTAAACGATCCCGCCGACGGATTCATACACGAAACAAACTGGCAATTGTGTATATCCCGCAGTGTCATCTTGATGCGATCATACCAATGACGATAATCCATGAATTGGCGTATCAAGGTATGTGGTTGCACTGTGCCATACTTGTCCACCTCGGGCATATTCATATCATCCACAAAATACAGCATACGTTTATTGCCCTGTGGCCCATAGTTGCGGCCCGCCTTTTTCTCTAAAGGCTTCTCCAAAATACGCTGCAACATCTCCGAAGTGGTATAGAAATTGAAGGGCACATTCGTCACGGCATATTTCTCCGTTGGCAGAGAATTCAATTTGGAATTCATTATAATGGTCTTGCCCGATCCCGGGGCACCTATCAACATAATGGGATAGTTGTCTTGTATCAGAACATCCATGAAATAGCGCAAACGTGTAGTCTCTGAGGTGTGCACCAAATTGGCTTGCAAAGGAATATCAGGATCCAGTTCAAAGCTGGGCACCAAATCGGTCCAAGGTCGAAACTTCTTTGTTTCATGGTCTACATAAAACGAAAAGATATTACCCGAGTCGGGGAACTTCACTCCCTTAAATTCATTAATAAACCATTTGCTAAACTCATTGCGCCAATCGATGATTTGATCTTGGAAGAGAGTCGAACCAAAACCCCAGATCACACAAAAGACAAAATATATCTCATACCAATCTTTGGGGCAATCAGCGGAAACATTTTGTGGCGTTAGCATACTATTCAGTAGGAAGCAGGTCATTTGCAGCATAGCAATGTCCGAAATGGGAGTGATTCTCTTGAAACGCACACGAAAAGCATCCAACATTGGGGGAATATACTTGTCAAACAGAACATTGAGTGTGGCCACCTCGGATTGATTGCTGCGTGTATTAAGCCAGGACAGTATAAACGGGGTCCAACCCAAATCCTGAGGATTGATATACAAAATACCCGCTCGTGACACGGTGGCCGGTGTAGCCGATTTCAGATTTGCTATTTCGAATAGCAAACGCATTTCCTTTGTCAAAGCTATGCGTTCATTGCTGGCCAATGTCAAGACCTTATTGTCATCCATCACAGTATTCAAACTCTCTATCCACATGGGATCTATGTCACCATCCAAGACAATCCATTTAGGGCCTGTGCCCCCCAAATTTGCTTGATCACGCATGGTTATAGAGAATAAACCATCTTTCCACTCACGCGTGGCTTGGTTCACAATTCCAAAGAGTTCATCATTTGTCACTGCCTTTGGATTAATGTCATTATAATGAGGCTTCCGTTTTTGATTGGCATATGTTTTATTTAAAGTCTTCCACACCTCCGATTTGCCCGTACCAGCGAAGCCGATCACAAATACCGAATGACGAACAGCAAACAATTCTTCCAATTGGACAATTTTCAAAACAAAACCATCATCGGGCTGTAGCTTAAGATCGATGGCAGACTTTTTGATCACTGCTTCAAATTCCAGATTGCGTTTCCGCGGTACATCCAAGGCCGGAAAGAGATCTCCTATCAGACCCATGAAGACTGGCAGGTCATCGGTTACAATTTTGGGTATATTAAAATCACGCAATGCTCTCATGAGGACTTGATCTTCGGGACGTTGACGATCATCGCGCTAAAATATAAAAGGTGGTTGCGTAATTAGGGGAATTTGTTAAAAAAAAGAATAGTATATGAATGAGGAATTGATAATTGGTTAATGTATGTATACATGAACTTACTACAATTTCAATTGCATTTGAAGGTTAAATGTGAGACTGTCTTTGGGTAAATGAGAAATGTATTCAAAATGCATATTTCAGTAGTCTGAGAAGGAAGTAAGGTGTCAGATTAGTTATTAGTGCGGGAATTGGCAGAGATTCTTTTACAGCTTTCTTTTACAAAGTTTACGTCGTTCGATAAAGCCGGGATACATGTTAAATTAAAGGAAATTATGAGGACTACAAATGTTAATACTTTCATGTAGAAACAGAAGTTTAGTAAATGTCGTTAAAATAATCGTTTTTTGCTGGCACGAAAAAAAACAAAACAAGATTTTTGTCCCAATATGTCATAATTAACCAATTTAGCACCACCATACAATATTTAATCTTTTTTGCTCTACAGTGCCACTAAAATAATGCATTTAGAAATTTTTGAGTTATTGAAATTACATTTGTCTAAGTAATTGATGAAATTGCATTTGTCTAGAACAAATTTCGTTAAAATTGTATCATTCTACAATTTTTTTTTTGTTTTTTTTACAAAATTTTATCAAAATTATTTTTGTAAAAAAAAATCCGTTGAAATTACATTTTTCTGGAAATTTTCTTTAAAATTTTCTTTATTATAAAGGTCGTTGAATTTATTAAAAGCGAATGAATGACATTTTCAAGAAAAATGCAATTTTGAAGATATTAAAAACCAGTAATGAAGAGCTAAAGTCGGGCTGAGCCGACTATATAACACCCTACACCACCCTATCGGATCAGAATAGGAAGAAGTATTGTCAAGTCCTTTAGTACACTTCGTAGAGTCAAAACGTGGCTGAGGAGCAGAATAGGAGAGGAAAGGCTTTCCGGACTATGCCTCGTGAGCGTGCACAGAAAATTCATCAACGAGAACCGTAAGATGATTGAGAAGGAAATAATTGAAAAATTTGCAGAAAATTCGAGGCGTTTATTATTATCGTAGCATAAAAAAACAATGTTTTCTCTTTTTAAATAAGCAAGGTGTTTTTTACTTTATTTGAACTAGCAAAAACCGTTTTGGAGTTGTGTGGCGTTGTGTTTATGTTGGCTATGCGGCTTTTTAAAGTTAATCCTACAATAAACTTACAATGTACTTGGGCTTTTAATCCGAAGCAATTTTAAGAGTTGTCAACGTCCTCCGAAGGTTTTTGATAAAGACTCATTACTGACATACATAGGATTTTGTCAACAAAGTTCGTCTGAAGAAAGTACTTGGTAGAAAAAAAACGACTGAATGAAAGTGAGTTCTTCCAATATATGAAGCTGTATTGGAAGAACTCACTTTCATTCAGTCGTTTTTTTTTTCTACCAAATACTTTCTTCATATATTCCTACATCATGGCAAAATCACGAACTTCTGTCCCCCACCCCATAATTTAGATTCTGGCTACGCCCTTGCCTGAAGCTATTTATAAATTTGAACCCATTTTCTTTAAACTTGACGTCTACTCTTGGTTGAAAAAAATGTAATCTATACTCGTATATATAAAAATGGAAAAATGTTTGTATGTATGTATGTGTTTTATAGACGCTTAAACCACTGGACCGATTTTAAATTTTTTTCTTTTATTTGAAAGCTATTTGTTTTGAGAAGGTTTTGGACAAACAATTTTTGCTAAAAGTGGGCGGGGCAAATGTGGGCGTGACAAATCGTTTGTTTGTCTGTTTGTTTGTTTGTCGAGTTTATAATACGAAACACATCACATGTCTCTATACAACTAAATGAAATTTTGGGGGCTACAAAGTGCACAGGGTATCGGCTAGTGTCTTATACAACTTATAAAGACCTACTGACAAATGCGGATTATATAGCCCTCAGACGAAAAATCGGGATATAGGTATGTATAGGGACTATATCTAAATCTGAACCGATTTTCTTAAAAATTTCCAAGCATCGTTATTTACCCAAGAAACTTTTATCATTTAAATTTTATAATTTTCTGTTCAGAAACGCAGATTCTATAGCCATTATATGGAAAATCGGCATATAGGTATTTATGGGCGCAATCTAAATCTGAACCGATTTTTCTAAAACTTTGGAAAAGGTTATTATCGGCGCAAACAACTCTTCAGTACGAAAATTCGCAAAGATTTTATGTAAATTGTATCTTTTATGTCACGTAAATGAGAAATCGGAATGTACATATATATGGCGGCTATATATAAATCTGGCGGCTATAAATAAAGATCGGCTTAAAAATAAGTTATAAGCGATGTACATATGTATATATGTGAGCTATATCTAAATCTGAACCGATTTTGCTTCTGTATTTTTAGCCGTTACAAACATCTTATCCAAAACAATCTTATATTACCAGAGTTGTATAGGGTGTTTCTATCATGCCGGATATTATCCCCCTTTTACTTGCTTTATCCATTAACTCGTACATATGTGTTATTATGACTGTGTGTGACTGGGAGGTGAGTTAATGGCAAGCGAGTTTTAGAAATCTCCTATTGCTACGTGTTCCCGATAAAGCGGCAGTATGTGTCTCTGTGTGTTGTGCTCCTTATCAGGGTATGTGTTGCATATTGTTGGCGGCTAACTGCAATATTGCATGACCAAGAATAGAGTGCTTGTGTGTGTGTGCTGATTTAGTGGGAGTTGGTGTTGGCGATAAAGGATTTTGTGCATTCTGTCTGCTCTGGCAATAATTTACATACCCTCAGGGCGCCGGCAACTACCAAGACGGATTTGATGGCACGCAAACCCCAATCGTAGTGGTCCTGTTTGGACAACAGCTCTCTGCACAGCTCGTAGAGTGCAATGAATTTGCGAGCGAGCAGACGTGCCTCCTGGAAACCCTCGGCGACCAACATAATTTCACTGATTAAGGCAAAGTCAGGCACGACCATGGCACAAGGTCGATATAAAGCCTTTAGGTTTTCGGGCAGTTCGGCACGTCCCGCATAGCCAGGATTCATGGTGATGAACATGCCCACGGTGGCACGTAGCACAATGATTTCGCCCAGGAAGTTAAACATTATCTTCTTGGCTTTGATGGCATCTTGTATGCATTTCACTTGTACGGCAACCACAGACAAAACTTCCACAGAGATGCGATTGAATTCGTCGAAGCAACCCCAGGCGCCGGTTTGGGCTAAACCTTTGTGAATGTCGCCAATGGATTTGTAATCCATTTGCTCGGAACAATTGAATACGTACACCATCATGCCTAAGGCGCGACCCAAATCTTTGGTGGTTTCTGTCTTTCCGGTACCGGCAGGGCCTGCGGGAGCTCCACCCATTATCAGATGCAGGGATTGGGTCAGAGTTATATAGCAACGATCTGTTAGGGGTGTGATGACCAGGCGGGGAGTATTGCCCAAATATTCATAGTCATATTGAAATTGAGCATCACAAATATTGGCAAAACAATCATCGAATTTCAGATCCCAACGGTGACGCAGCTGAGATTGCCATTGGAAGGCAGTGACCACTTCTACTTTGGCAGCTATAATTTTAGCCACGACATCTCGACTGTGAACATCTATAGTGCAAATGGTGCAAATCTTTTGACGATCGGCAGCTGAGAGATCTCCCAACAATAGATTGATGAGATGATTGAGTTGATTTACTTGTTTCTTATTGTAATCTTTCAGGGCGTTTTCATATCTCTGCTGCACTTTGGCAAAGGCATCATTGGTCTCTGAGGTCCACCAGATTTGAGTGGTAACCAAGGCGGGCTGCGCGGGCCAATCGAAGATCCATTGGTGTCTGGGTTTATCTTCATATGAAATCACAGCTCGGCGAAATTGATCACGCAGCGTATCTCGCATTTTGTCCGTCACCCGATTGAGCCAAACCTCCACTTTTCCACTGCAGTCACAGTTCTCGAGGAATGGGACATATTCCTCATGTTCCTTGGCCACCATGCCACGGGCCAATTTGGTATTGGGTATGAGAGTTAGGGAGCCCATTGAGTCGTACAGTTTGGTTAAATGTTTGCAAACCATTTTGGGATTGTTGCCATTGGACAGAATATCCAGGAGATCAGCCGAAGAGACAAAGTAGAAGCGGGGATAAGCCAAACGTTTCGTTTCCAGATAATCATTCAAAGCCTTTTCACAGAGTAACAGCAGTTTTAGCAATTGCTCCAGGTTGTCGTAGAGTTTACTGCCCACACGATTGGTGGATCTAACCACATTACGATCACTATTCATTTGAGCCAGTAAAGTCTTAAACTCCCGATCTATAAAGTCAAAACGTTTAGAATCCTCCGGCAACTGGGAACGTATATCCTCGGAGCCAATAAATATACTCTCCAGATAAACCCATTTGCGCTGCACCTCAAACCAAGAGCCAATAATCTGATCGGCATTGGAGAGTTTATGCTGCCAATTAGTGACTTCCGTCTGGAAGTAGCCAATAAATTTCGATGAGGCCATATTCTGCAGCTGCACCTGATTTTCTTCCAGAGTTTCAATCATTTCCTCACTGGCCTTAAGCAATTTAATAGCCGTTCGTTCATGGGACTCATTTTGAAATTCCATGGTTGCCCAGGTATTGTGAATGTCACGCAGAACTTTTTCCATGGCCATTTCCTTAACCGATTTGTCTACAATATTCTTAACTTCTTCCTCGAATTCATGTAGATTCAAGTCTATCAAATCCTTAAGAGTTGTGGAATCATCCATTCGGAACTTCACCTTAGTGGTTTGCATCAGTTCAATCCAATGACGATCTCTGATGGCGGGGTTTTGCAATTCCGTCACGGCTCTCAGCGAAGTCATAAGGTTTTTCAGAGAGTTTTCTGTGTATAGGTAAGGCTCCCAAGTACGCATATCCTTATCCAAGGAGCGCAATTCTTTGCCAAACTTTTTGCACTCCTGATCCATGACTTCAATATCGATTTTCTTCCAGGGCGTCTTCTTCCAGTCTTCAATGGTCGAGGCTATGGTAATGCTGAAGTCCCACATAACTTTCATTAGCTGTAAATCACGGCGGCATTTTTCGATTTTCACCGTATCAGGACCTTGCAACTCAAAGAGAAGAGCAGATCCCATGAGCGAATTGTGGCGTTCCTCCAATTCAGTGATTTCGCGATCAGCTTCATCGATAAGCTCATAGACTTTGGGACAGGGAACATGAAAGAACTGGAAAGACAGATGAGGGGAAATAATAATGAAAGACATGAAATACAAATTCCTGACTCTTCTAGAGCCAACCTTTTTCCTGAGAAACTTTTTGCGATAAGTGGAGGACATATTGTCACATAGCATAATACGCTTCTCAATCAAGTCCACCTGGTAAGACTGAATGGGGGCTATAATCTGCTTGACTGTGACCGCTAGTTTCTTCACCTTGACCCATTTATCGGGAAGTTCCGCCATCTATAAATGAACGATTGATAATAAATATCTGCTACTTGGAAATTTATTCTTATTTCCTTACCATAAGCAATTCCGAGTCTTTGAATTCGTAATTGTACATTTTAAGCAAATCCACAATCTCCTTAAGAGGATCGAACATATAATCATAGATAAATTGTTTCTCATTAATGGTATTCAAAACCGACAGAATCTGTATGAGACCATCGAAATCATCTTTGTTCAATTCAATTCTCAAGGCAACATTGGCATCATCCACAAATTTAGACAATTCCTAAGAAAAATATTGAAATTTTGCGAAAAAGCGTTGCGAGGCCATTTGGTTCTTACCATCAAAGAATTCCTCACTCTGTTTATAAGGTCAGTCTTAAAGAGACTAATCCATTTGCCCACCAGATTGAGAACAGCTCCTTTAAAGCCCTTTTTATTTAAACGCAGCCAAACATTGAAATCCTGATAAGTTTCCCATTTGCGGATTTGCTCCTCCAAAGCAATGAATTTGTCCAGCTAAAATCACAAAATTAATAAAAAGGCACCGTTTTTATTAGCTAACCTCACCTGTTCTTTGTATAGATTTAGAGGAGGATTATTTTCATCTTTCAATGGTTTCACTCCCGATTCTCCCACACCCTCCAGTTCATCATCTCGCTCGCTGGCTGTTAAAGGTCGTCCGTATTTTTTAACTTCCGCCAGGTATTGTTGCCTATCCCACAGCCATAGGTAGGAATATTCCATAAACGCTTTGGAATGTTGGCGTATGGATTGTAGAGCAAATTTGACTTTTGTTAAAATATCCGAACGATGCTTGTGGATTTCGGTTTTATCAGCAATTTCATCTAAAAATAACACAATTCTTGAGTTTAGGGGTGAAAAAATTATCGGGCAAAAAATCGAGACAGTACTGTTTCCAAAAAAACATTACACATGTATACACACATTTTGGTGCCGATACTTTTTGAATTGTTTTTTTTTTTAGCAAATTCGACCTCCTGAATACGAATCTGCAATCGGGTTTTGCCTAGCAGCTCCCGTTTTCATGTTATGTGGTAGGGTGTTGCAAACCTGACACCACTTAGAAATACCCAAAATAATTGTGAAAAGAAGAAAGTAAAACATTTTTTCTTTGAATATCCAGCTCATTTAGTGACGTTTACATATAAATATAAAAAATAACAAGATACTAGCGAGTACATTTAATATACAATTTATTTTTCACTGCTGATTTGATGTACCGGAACCTAAGAAGCTTCGTTTTTTGCTTGATCTGCAATGTGGTTTTTCCGTACAATCTCTTTGCAAATTCCAGAAGTAATCTGCCATCATATGCGTATTGCACTTGCCTTGGTATCGTTCTCCTGCTGAAATCGTTCACCTTGCTCTTCACTCAAGTCTCCCACGTTTACAGGAAACCGGTACAAATGGTTTTGCAAGTAATGCACCTTGATGCTCATGTTGCATCCAAGCTCCGAAAAGCAGTCAGCATGTTCTGAACTAAATCCTTGTAGTTTGGTGCCTTCTTGTTGCCTTGAAAGTTTTCGACAACTGTAAACCATGTTCGTGATACTTAATCTTTTCCAAGACTATAGCTATAATCTTGTATTCTTCTTTCATTTGGGGTGAGTGAGCAATAGGTATTGATCCCAATTCGTTAACATTGTGTAAAAGCACAAACTTCGCTTGGAACTGTCAATAAACAAACGCCAACGATCTGGATCATACTTGGGAAGGCCTATTTTTGTTAAAAGACCTTTAACATCCTGACAGAAACCGAGGTCTTCTTCCTGAGAATAGAACGTAACCATCTCTGCTTCCCTTCTACGATAGAACGTTATTGTTGTTCCTGCAGCAAGTAGATTCTTTCTTGTAGCCGGGATGCCAGTAATTCAGGAGATTGTTTTGAGAGGATAAGATCCCTGATGATCACTTAACTCACTTTGGTTAAATCGTTGGGGACTTGATGCATTTTCCTCATATTCACTGTCTTCATATGTGTCGCAGTGGGGTATTTCATCCTCCGAAAGATCTGGTAGCTGATGAAATGTTGATATGGGAACTTCATCGGAATGAGGGATGGGCCGTCGAGCAGAGTCTAAATCAGGACACGCCCACTTGCTTCGGTTTTTACTTTTGTGCCTCTGATATTCACTAGGAAGATATTCACAGAACAATCATCATAGTGATTTTTTGGTTCTCTCCACACGCTGAAAAAAAATCACTTTTGTAGTATATTGTTCCAAACATATTATGCTGGAAACATACAAATGTTTAGCGTACACTCCAAATATATAATATTTGACACTCACAAATATTATATGTTTGTGAGGATGTTGTTCTAAACAAAATTATGTTTTCATCATACACTGAAAAAAATGTTTCATAAAATTAAAGAATGGCTCCAAAGACATCATTAGTTTTTAAAATAAGTACATTTAGTACTTAAAATATAGATAATTTCAATAATATTAATTTTAAGTAAAAGTTCTTAATATTAAGTACAAAATGTACTTATTTTAAAGACTAAGGACGTCTTTGGAGCATTTCTTTAATTTTATGACAATTTTTTTCAGTGTAATATTTTTTTATTTGGAAATAATATTTCCAAAACAATGATACATTTGTATTTAAGTATTTTGGCAATGTATCGATGCCTCAATTTAAAGGAAAGTTTTCAATTTTGTAGAAATTTAAGGTTTAATTTTTTAGAAATTTTATATGTTCGAAAAATTATATGAAAATTTATATCATATAATCTTGGGTAACAACTAATAGCATTTATGGATTGACAATTGCACTATTTATAAATTAAAAATTAGTACTGCAAAACAAAAGAAAATGCTGCTTACGACAGTTTTACCTATAAAGAATAACACAAAATCTAGGACAAAATAAAATTAAAATTTGCCAAAGTCAACAATGTTTTAATATTTTTTAAATACAGTGTATTTGGATTAATTCTTAAACAATATCTTTGCTTGTTTGTAAAAACATATTTTATTTGTGACAGTAAGTTCGCAAATATATTTTGTTGTACTATATTAATATATGCGTTCCAAACAAAATTCCTTTATTTTCAAATAAAATGTATTTGTTCAAAAATATATAATATTTAAAAATGTTGGTTTCAAGTATATTTTCTTTGAATTCAAACATATCAAAAATGACGATTTTCTTCCGTGCAAACCATAGGCAATTCAAATTTCAGCCTCCTTCTTTTCCCATTAGTCCACTGACGTAGATGTTCAGTACATGTTTTGCAAACTACATGTGGTGCCTAAGATTTATATGGATCACCAAGTTTGATATCAAAATAACCATTGTACACGCTGAAAAAAAATAGCTTCTGTAGTATATTGTCCCAAACATATTCGGCTTGAAGTATATATATGTTTATGGTACATTCTAAATATATAATATTTGGTACACACAAAAATTATATATTTGCGAAGATGTTGTTCTAAACAAATCCTTGTTTTCACTCTAATACCTTTTATTTGGGATTTTAATTCCGAAACAAAAATGTATTTAAATTTAAGTATTCCGAAAATATCGAACCTTAATTGTGTTAAGTTTTTTGGTAATTTAATGATAGTTTTTTAGAAATTTTTAATTGAAATCGTATTAATTTTGATAACATTAATTTACTCGAAGGATTGAAAAAATGCTGACCTGAAATACCCAGAAATTTAAAATGAGTCCCTTAAAAAAGAATGCAATGCTGCTAATGGTATTTTCGACTGGGAAAAATAATTCGAAACGAAGGAAAAATTAAAAATGAATTAGAAAAATTCACCAAAGTTTTGAAAATCTTTCTTAAATTATATATATTTGAAGATATTCCTAAACAATAATTTTATTGGTATATAAATACATATTTTATTTGAGAAAATTAGTTTGCAAATATATTTTGTTGTAATATATTAATATATGCGTTCCAAGCAAATTTTATTGATTTTCAAGTAAAATTTATTTACTCAGAAATATAAAACATTTAAAAATTTGTGTTCCAACTATATTTTCTTTCTATTCAAACATATCAAAAAAGGCGATTTTGCCCCGTGTATGCTTTCTTCACAAATTCAGTAATAGATTTTCTGTTCTGATTTGTCGTGTATTCACCACATCGGGATGAATTACACAAATTCAGCGGCTATATAACATTTTTGAAAATTAGCTCTCAATTACTTATTATTAGTATTAATTAAGAAGATGGGATTACTTTATTGCAATTCCTAATCATAAATATCAAATAAGATAAGAAAATGAACACTACCTGTAATAGAGAAGATACTTACGAGTATGTAAACACACGAGTATATCAGAAGGGCATATGCATTTTTTAAACAAATACGAGTAGTAGGGTAAATTGAGTATTTCTGTAACTGTAAACTAGAGCTGCTAGGGAAAAATGGTTTTCTGTTTTGAACTCAGCGTTAAAAGTACACAAGTGTAGACCTGTGTTATTAATACAAATTTTTTCACCATTCTAGCTTAAGTTCCAAGGGGCACAAATTTGTATACAGTTATATACACTGTCCTCCTAAGAAAGAAAGTCACATCTCTTTTTTAGTAGTTTTGATATATTTAGCCTTTACCTTTTTTTATCTACCGCGCCTTTTAAATTTAGATTTAGCTTAGGGACCTAAATTGGTCTATAGGAGCTGGTAAAACCGGCTACCACCCTAATCTAAACCTAAAGGTGCGAATGTTAAAAAAACTTAATAGCTAAATATCTCAAAACTTCTAAAATGGAGATGTGACTTTCTTTCAAAGGATGGCAGTGCAGTACATTCTTTTAAGCTCACATCGGGAAAAACAGGGATAGATATAAAGTATACGCGTCAAATTCATTAGAACCTTGTAAACTTAGAACCTAGATACAGGATAAGTTGGATTGTTGTCAGAAACTGACATATATCAAAATACAACTGAGGGAATAAGATGAAATTTTTCGAAATTCAGATTTTTAAGAGTACGGGTGCCAAAATGGGACGACTACCAATGACTAGGTTTCGAATCCTGTATTCTTATATGGTAATGGGTTTTAGGTTCGGAGTCTATAATAGAAGCGATTTTTCCAATTTGGTATATTTACGGTCACAATGGGGGCAAGAAAGGATAAATATGATACCAAAGTGCGAGGGTAGCACTTGGAACATATACTTGCGATAATAGGTGCACTATGTGGTAAAATGTACATTATTTGTAATGAATAATATTAAAAAATAGCTTGAAGTAGTAGACAATTGTTGAGTTACCGATTAATAGATCATCAATGCCCAGATCAATCGGCTAAAGCTAGAATTACCAAATTTGGTGTGCAGTATAACCATAATATTTGTATTTTGTTGCGATTCAAGCTTTTTGGAGTGAAAAACAGTCGACGGGGCCGCCAATATAATACCCTACACCTCCCTAAAAAATTTAATAAATATAATAAGAAAACTCTCTCTGTCGAATTTCGAACTGATCGGATATAAAATACGGTTTCTACAGCACTTACATGTCAAATCGGGTGAAACATATATGTGGGGGGCTATATCTAAATCTCAACAGTTTTTCTCCTAATTTTGTAGTGTCCATTCACGCAATAAGAAAACTCTCTCTGCCGATTTTCGTACAGATCGGATGTAAAATATGGTTTCTACAACGCTTACATGTCAAATCGGGGGAAACATATATATTGGGGCTATATCTAAATCTGAAAGGATTTTCCCCGAATTTGGTAGTGTTCGTTCATATAATAAGAGAGTTATCTCTGCCGATTTTCGTACAGATCGGATGTAAAATGCGGTTTCTACAGCGCTTACATGTCAAATCAGGGGAAACATATATATGGGGGCTATATCTAAATCTGAAGCGATTTTCCCCGAATTTGGCAGTGTTCATTCATGTCATAAGGCTATTCTCTCTGGCAAATTTCATACTAATCTGATATAAAATACAGTTTCTACAGCGCTAACATGTCAAATCGGGGGTAACATGTATATGGGGGCTATATCTAAATCTGAACCGATTTTGACCAATTTCAAGGGATCGACCTTGGGCCAAAAAAGAGCACTGTGCTCATTTTCATCACAATCGGACCATAAATATGACCTGCACTTTGTTTACAACGATACATCTAAAGACGGACGGACGTACCGACGGACATGGTTAAATCGACTCAGGATCGACTCCAAGTCGATCGGTATAATAAACAATGGGTCTATCTCTTCTCCCTCTGGATGTTACAAACAAATGTACAAACTCATGATACCCTGGACCACAGTGTGGTGTAGAGTATAAAGATGCAGTATGAGAAGGGAAAAGAGGGACTAAAAATTACGTCTAATTGAGAAGTAGTAATAATTAGTTTTTGAAATTCGTATTCTTTGGATTAAAAAAGAGATAAATAAGTTCCAAAAATAGTAACCTCGCTGCGAAACAAGTATGAAAGTTTCAGTTGAGTAAACCGACTACGGTACACCCTCATATTGCGGGTAATCTATATAGGGGAAGTTCATGTAAAGTGAGTGAATTTTTAAAACCAATGTCTTCTGATCGGGATGAAACTTGCACCAAGTTTAGTCATATTGTATAGTAGTTATGACACAAATATTTATTTAACCAGATCTATGTATTAAGGACTGTCCGAGTTGGAGGGTGTTGAATTTAGACATTTTAGTCAAACGGCAGTTTATTTGCTACAAACCAAAAGTGTAACACATCAAAGGAGTTACCTAAGACCCCAAGTATGTTCGGTGGAAATTCGATATTCTATATTCGACTAAGTTCGAAGACGGGCCATATTGGTCCACTCCTTCTAGAACTTTCCGTACAAAGGGTTAACATTTGATGAATATTGATTCCCTAATAACTTGTATACTACTTACTCGAATCTTCTGAAATTCCACTCATAGTATATGTATAGTAGTCGCTACCAACTTGAGAACAATTTACTAATTTGCCACGCCCCTTTTAATAGCTCCCACACAATGGACTATTTTTCATCAACACTTAACGGCTTATAACTTTAATACCAGTGTACACTTTAAAATTATTAATTGAAATTTAAATTGATAATAATTTTATTTAATGAATTACGAAAAATTCACAATAACTATATTATTATTATTTTATCGTTAAATCTGACCGGGCATATATATAGAATGAGGCCATCCCGAGGAAAATCGATGCATAATTTAAAAAAGTAGATATACTATGTGGTTATGTTACAATTCATGTGTGATGCAACCTCTATTTTTGGATCCCCTTATCTTAGAGAGGAGGGTATATATCATTTGCTACGAACCAAAATTATAACATATCAAAGGAGTGACATAAGACCCCAAGTATGTTTGGTGGAAATTTGGGCCATTTTAAATCATTTGAGCAATCCGTCCGTCCGTCTGTCTGTGTATTTGCTGGCTGGTGCGCATATACATAACTCTTGAAAGGAGTAACCGATTGACTTCAAATTTGGTAAGAGGTAATGTTTTTCTCTATCTCCGGCTAAGTTCGAAGATGGGCCATGTTTATCCACTCCGTCTAGTAACATCCCCACAAAGGGTTAACATTTAGTGAAATATAGATTCTATAATAACTGCTTATTCGAATCTTTTGAAATTCCACACATTGTATTATTAGTCGCAATCGCCTCGAGAACAATGGGCGAATTTCCCTCACAAATCGAACATTTTGCACAAAAATTAAACTGCTTATAGCTTTTATACCACTTCACTCACATAAATACTTGAAATTGTGTACAGTGTAATGCTTTTATAGCACTTAGCCCCAATTTCACAACCTCCGGTTATAGCTAACTCACAGATATAATTCTAGGTTAGTTAGCTCTAACTGTAGGATAACCGGAGATTGTGGAATTCGCCGTAACGGCCATGAACAGTGGGCGTTATTGGCGCGACCCTTTTTGTTCCTCCCACACAAATGGTCTATTTGGTACCAAAATGAAAATCTTACGAGTATAACGTAATACCAGTGCATACACATACTTCACATATTATATAGTGTAATGTTTTTATACACTCTGTCTAAAAATGCCCGTTATTATAACGACCCTTTTGGTACCTCCCACACAAGCGTGCCATTTTGTAGAATAAGTTAACAGGTATATCGTAAATACCGATAAATATAAACACTCAAAATTTTCTGCAATGTTTTTCAAATAGTCCTGTTGAAAATGGGAGTTATCACCACACCCCTATTAATACCACCCATACAAAAAGAGCTAAGACATCCAAAAATTAATTAGCTCATAACATTAGTACATATTTACATTGCTCACAACGTGAGGGCATACTTTAAGGCTGGGTTAGGCAAACGTTACGTAACGCCCCCGTAGCGTAACGAATCAGATGATCCAATCTGACATATGGAAATCAGTGTAAACGACTAGCCAACGGAAACGAAACGTAAACGGACGGCTGAATCTGCTGAAATTTGATTTGGACAGTACGTTTACGTGCATTTGCACACAAAATTAGTAAAATAATGAAATGGGAATAAATTTATGCGAAACTTTTGAAAAGTAATTAAATGATAAATTAGTAGCAAATAAATATAAAAAGTAATTAATTTGTAGATATGTTTGTTGTAAACGAGTGATACAGTACGATTTTCAAGTTTTGGGTAATTGCTCCAGCGGGCAATGTTACGGCGGCGCTAAAGTTAAATTACGGTTACGTTTGCCTAACCCGGCCTTAAGTCGGTTTACCCGATTGATTGTTTGTTTTATTGCTTATTTGTTTTCCTGAAACGAAACTTAGGTCAATTCCTTTAAGAGCTTTATGGTCTATTTGTAGGATGGGACTTCACAACTACAACTTTTAAAATTATGTATCGATTTTCTTCGGAATTTCGATAGAATAATAGAATTTTTCAGTGGTTTCAAAAGATTTTAATTAAAAAAATTTTAATTTTTACAAAAAATTTGGATTTTTCCCAATATCTTGTAACATATTTTTGAAACCGCTGATGGTATGAAAATATGATTTAAGAAGAATATGCAGGCTACTTAATTAAAGATTCACTCCAGCTTTCCCGAACTAATTTGGATAAATGGTTCTCGTGTTATGATAAAATGTGTGGTTCAACCTCCGTTTTTTTTGATGTGTATCATTATTTTGATAGATAAACAAGTCTCATTCCACTAATAAAACATAAAGTTCTTTAAGGAAATTTCATAAGCTTCCGTTTGAGCACAAAATAGAAGCAAAAAATAGAAAAAACGTGGTTATTTGGCAAAGAATCCAAAACATTTTATAACTTCTTAAAAAATACATAAAAAAAGATTTTTTTCTTAATTTTACAAAATGTTTAAAAAGATTGTAGAAAAATCTATAGAGAACACTTTAGCCACAATTTTCTAAATAAAATAGGTAATTAGTTATATAGATGGGAAAAAGTAAAAGTGCCGTTTCACAAAAATGTCAAAATTAAACAAACTGCAACTCAAACAGTGGATGCAATTTTGTGTCATAACTACTATCATTACATTATTACCTAAAACTTCAACAAAAATTGGCGGGATCGAATTAGTGGGTGTGGCAAAAGTGGGCGTAGCATTATTTAAAAGTGTATTATCTCAGAAACTTTTGACCTTTGATTATCTCAGAAACTTATGTAAGTTATATATCGTCATCAGAAAGGAGAAAGGGCCAATCATCATATTTAACAATTTTGTAGGAGAAGCCAAAAAAACTAAGAAAAATTGTTTGCGAAAATTGCGTGAAATATGAATTTTTAACTATAAAAAAAAGTAAATAATTTGTTGTAAGGCCCTTTTTCCTTAATTAATTCACCATTTTTGATAGTAGGTCGCTAAAAATTTGTCGGGGTGTTTTTTAATGCAGTGCACCGAAATCCATCAAAAACTGAATTTCCACTTTTTTTGTTGCTACGCCCTTTTTTGTTTCTGATGACGATATATAAATGTATAAAACAAAAATATTGTTTCTATGCGTGTATGTCCGTTATGTACTTTAAAACCATCCAGAAGATGTGCCCATACCGTTTCATTAGAAAGGCAATAATCCGAAGACGGGGTTTAAAAGAATTAAAAGGTGATAAACCACACTTACATTCGAGATTGCAGTCAAATCGCAATGGAAATGTGAATTTTACACATGCCCATTCCTCCATTTGGCGTATTTAAAGTAATTCTAGAACACAGATGATCCCGATCTGCACTAATTATAAATTTTTTAGCTAATTCACTCTTATGATTTCAGGGATATAATACCATACAATCGTTTATAATAATGTAATAATGTTTATATTTTTTTTAATAAATATTAAATACTTTTTATTAAAATTTTCATGGAAAAAAAAATTTGAATTATTTCCCATAAGTTGTTATAAAATTTTTGGATACACTACTTTTATTGTTGAACTCACATTAACCATTTTTCGACATATTTATACCCTACACCACACTGTGGTACAGGGTATTATAAGTTTGTTTCACGGCAGATGTTTGTAACACCTGAAAATAACACAGCTAGACCCACCTTAAAGTATACCGATCGACTCAGAATCACTAGCTGAGTCGATTTAACGATTCCGTCCGTCCGTCCGTCCGTCCGTCCGTCCGTCCGTCCGTCCGTCTGTCCATGTTCGTCGAATACATCGTCACTCCGATCGTTCTGAAATTTTGCAGTTTAGAGTATTTCGCGGCTGTTAAGATCGCTATTGAATTTGGTTGAAATCGGTTCAGATTTAGATATAGCTCCCATATATATCTTTCGTCCGATTTGGCTCTTTAGTCCTATAGAAGCTGTATTTTACATCCAATCGTTTTGAAATTTAGAATGGTAGAGATTCTTGATCCATAAACCAACACTACCGAATTTGAAAAAAATCGGTTAAGATTTAGCTATAGCTCCCATATATATGTTTCGTCCGATTTGGCCCTTTAGTCCTATAGAAGCTGTATTTTACATCAGATCGCTTTGTAATTTAGAATAGTAGAGTTTCTTGATCCATGAACCAACATTGCCGAATTTGAAGAAAATCGGTTAAGATTTAGCTATAGCTCCCATATATATGTTTCGTCCGATTTTGCTCTTTAGTCCTGTAGAAGCTGTATTTTACATCCAATCATTTTGAAATTTAGAATGGTAGAGTTTCTTGATCCATGAACCAACACTACCGAATTTGAAGAAAATCGGTTAAGATTTAGCTATAGCTCCCATATATATGTTTCGTCCGATTTGGCCATTTAGTCCTATAAAAGCTGTATTTTACATCCAATCGTTTTGAAATTTAGAATGGTACAGTTTCTTGATCCATGAACCAACATTGCCGAATTTGAAGAAAATCGATTAAGATTTAGCTATATCTCCCATATATATGTTTCGTCCGATTTTGCTCTTTAGTTCTATAGAAGCTGTATTTTACATCAGATCGCTTTGAAATTTAGAATGGTAGAGTTTCTTGATTCATGAACCAACACTGCCGAATTTGAAGAAAATCGGTTAAGATTTAGCTATAGCTCCCATATATATGTTTCGTCCGATTTAGCCCTTTAGTCCTATAAAAGCTGTAATTTACATCCAATCGTTTTGCAATTTAGAATGATAGAGTTTCTTGATCCATGAACCAACACTACCGAATTTGAAGAAAATCGGTTAAGATTTAGCTATAGCTCTCATATATATGTTTCGTTCGATTTGGCCCTTTAGTTCTATAGAAGCTATATTTTACATCCAATCGTTTTGAAATTTAGAATGGTTGAGTTTCTTGATCCATGAACCAACATTGCCGAATTTGAAGAAAATCGGTTAAGATTTAGCTATAGCTCCCATATATATGTTTCGTCCGATTTTGCTCTTTAGTCCTGTAGAAGCTGTATTTTACATCCAATCATTTTGAAATTTAGAATGGTAGAGTTTCTTGATCCATGAACCAACACTACCGAATTTGAAGAAAATCGGTTAAGATTTAGCTATAGCTCCCATATATATGTTTCGTCCGATTTGGCCATTTAGTCCTATAAAAGCTGTATTTTACATCCAATCGTTTTGAAATTTAGAATGGTACAGTTTCTTGATCCATGAACCAACATTGCCGAATTTGAAGAAAATCGATTAAGATTTAGCTATATCTCCCATATATATGTTTCGTCCGATTTTGCTCTTTAGTTCTATAGAAGCTGTATTTTACATCAGATCGCTTTGAAATTTAGAATGGTAGAGTTTCTTGATTCATGAACCAACACTGCCGAATTTGAAGAAAATCGGTTAAGATTTAGCTATAGCTCCCATATATATGTTTCGTCCGATTTAGCCCTTTAGTCCTATAAAAGCTGTATTTTACATCCAATCGTTTTGCAATTTAGAATGGTAGAGTTTCTTGATCCATGAACCAACATTACCGAATTTGAAGAAAATCGGTTAAGATTTAGCTATAGCTCTCATATATATGTTTCGTCCGATTTGGCCCTTTAGTTCTATAGAAGCTATATTTTACATCCAATCGTTTTGAAATTTAGAATGGTAGAGTTTCTTGATTCATGAACCAACATTGCCGAATTTGAAGAAAATCGGTAAAGATTTGGCTATAGCTCCCATATATATGTTTCATCCGATTTGGCTCTTTAGATCCAATCGTTTTTATACCCTAAACCACACTGTGGTACAGGGTATTATTTAAGTGTAAAATGTCCCAAAAATAAATTTATGTAAACAATTTATACATGAATTACAAAATTTATATATCAGAGTTATTCAATATTACGAGATTGGTGTAGGGTATTATATAGTCGGCACCGCCCGACTTTAGCCTTTCCTTACTGGTTTTTATTTTCTGATATTTGTCTTTTGGCACAAAAAAATCACAAAAATGTGCCTTTGAAATAAACATATACCGCATGTTCGACGACGCCTAGTGAAATGAACGGGAAAAATTTTTATTGAATATTTTAATGCTCAGACCGATCATCGATCTCTGAGATTTTTGTTTTCCCTAGGAAAATGACACATAGAAATTATAAATACGCGTCGAATTTTGAACAAATATATTCACAATACGATTTTACTGCGGACTTTTTTGCACATATTATTCCTTAAATAAACCAGAGCTCAGATTTACTCGATTTTACTCGCGAGTGAAAAGTACTCGCGAAGAAGAGTACTCGAAAATTTCGAGTTTTAAAAAGAGTTTACTCTCCGCTCGTTTATATTAGGCGCGAGCGCTCGCGAGTACTCCTTCTTAAAAATTAAGAGTGGGAGTAAAAATCTTCGAAATAGAGCGAGAGTTTACTCTAAGAGTGAAATCGAGTGGCAAAATAGAAATTGCTGTAATAAAAAAGTAAAGAGTAATAAAAGAGTTATGTATGTAGTCAATGAACATTTTACAGTTTCAAGCATTTTATTTTTTGCCTTTGGTTTGGTTTTTTGCAGATTTGGGTGTGCGTGTGTGTGTAGTAGCAAGAATAGTAACTTAAATAGTAATAGTAACTAGGGGAGATCGTGTGCAAGAGCCAAGAGCCAGGGGACGGTGGTTTTTGTGTACAAAAATACTCACGAAGAAGATTTTTTTTTATTATTTATTATTGTTTATTAAATTTATTTATTACACGAGTAATAATAAGGATGGAAATAAAAATAGTATATGTGTAAAATACTGTGATTTTTTAATATTTTATATTTTTAAGTAGTTCATTATTTAATTTTAGTATCAAAATATTGTCGAGTAAACTTTTAAAAATAAAATGAACCCAACTAATTGCTCCGCACACGCGCTCTGTATGAGAAAAGCTGAAAGAGTACTCGGCAAGAGTATAATCTGCTCGATCTCGAGGGCATTTTACTCGCACTCGAAAACGAGCGAAGCATATGCGCTCTTATTAGAGTGGCAAAGAAAAAAGAGTATACTCGAATTTTTTTTTTCACTCGCAGGAGTACTCGCGCTCGAATTCGAGCGAGTTTCACTCTTTACTCGAATTCGAGCGAAGATTTCGGAGCTCTGAAATAAACACAGATGTTGTGTTTCGGCATTGCTTTTTTATAGAATTTTCTTTCAATGCTTACCTCCAAAATCTTTTGGTTCCCCTCCAATTTCCGGTGGATCTTGAGCACATCGTGGCAGAATCTCCATCATGTGATACATGTCCTCCAACAAAGTCTCCACATGAAAGGTGAAGCCTATCTTAGAGGTGGGATCTAGATTGAGGAAATAGCACACATGTGGCTCCTGAAGTTCCATGAATATTTCAAAAACGGGAGCATCATTCTCATAACGATTTTCGATTTCCATGCGAAGATAGGTAATACTGGTTATAACGGCATCCAGCAGCTCCTTGGCAATTTCCTCATCTACATATCGTTCATATTCCCGGAATAACTCTCTCTCATCCTCGCTGACGGATTGTAATAGTTCATAACGATGATATGCGGTTATGATATCTTCGTATTGCTCTCCTTCATCCTCCTCCTCGCCTCCTTCTTCAAGAAGCATTTGTGCTAGAGTTGGACGCCGTGCTTTGGTTGGTCGCTTTGGTTGTTTTGGTGCTTTGGGCTGCTTAATTACATCCTGCTTGGGAACTGCTTTGGCTTCGGCGGCTATCTCATCTCCTTCGCCCTCCTCCTCTTCACCTTCTTCGTCTTCGACAATTTCAAAACGTCTGGGCATATCAAAGAACAATTTAGCATTTTCATAGACCAGACGATCGATTAAAATTGCTGTATCGTTAGCTTGAGCCACTCGTACCGCCAAGATTTCCATGCGGGGTTCAGTTTCCAGCAAAGCCTTGGGATTTCGATCTTTACGTATATACAAAGGTTTTTTGCCCCAAGAATTGATACTGCTCTTAATGGTATTGACATTTATTTGACACTGTACGAGGCGTTTGTGAAGATACTCAATTTTGGTGAATACATCGACAATGAAATTTTGGTCTATAGGTGAGTTTAGGAAGTCTTAATGAATTCTGAGGGTACACAATGGGCTCTCTTACCAAAATTGTTCCAGGTCACCTTGTCGATAAGGGGCTGCATAAACAATTCGTATAGCATTAGTTCAGTTTGAATGAGAGCTTTTTCGCTGGGCTTAGCTCGGACATTTATATCGTTATACCACTCGGCAATTCGTTGGAGTTTAATTCGTGCCTCCTGAAAGAGCAAGAATTAGAAAATGATGATGAATGACGGTATCCTGCTGATCAGATTCGTTCAGATCATACCCATAGCTGCTCTTCTTTGTCGAAAAATTCTTTAACCTCATCGGGCACCTCACAATTCATGAGCAACACATATTTGGTATCTTTTAGAGCATTCTTAAGATTTATTGTGAAATTCACGGACAGAATTCCATTCTCCTTATCTTTGGCCAGTAAATGTAGTTCCATGCCTTCGTCAATATTTTTCTTCACCTCTGTTGTCCAATAATCCAGAATCGTCTTTCTCAATTGGGCAATTTCTCCAGTCATTTGTTCATACATGGCCATAGTATATTGACCATGTTCATCATCCCATAAACTAGGCATACAGATCAATTGGCGATAAGTTTTAAATTTATGATGACTATTGCAGAACTTACGGATATTCATAAAGTTCATAGTCCGTTCTCATCCAGACTATGCGGTGCTCCAGTTTATTTAGATATGAGATGGCTCCAGATATTGGAGGAAAACAAAGATCAGATGGAAGAGCCTGAAAATAGTTTGCATTTGATTTAAAATGATTCTGATTTAAATGTAATAGTTCGTCTTTGAAAGATTTGTCTTTTTTGGTTTATTTCTATTTATGCTGACTAAGGCATTGGTAAATTAAATCAAGTTATAGCCAAATTCTTCATTAATGGACATAATGTAGCACAATAGTTATACTATCAATATAAGTGGTGATATAGAAGAATAATTAAAAAATTTGTTCACAAAAATTCAAAGTTATATATCGTCCTCTTAATAAAACGATACGCCTTTATTGTTTGATTGCATTATAAGAATCTGCGTAATTGATTCTATGTCTGGTAAACATGTGGGTAAAATTCTTCTTCCACAAAGTGGATTTAAAAGGTCAATTGAAAAATTTGTGTATTATTAGGCGTTTAGGATTGTTCATTAATATTAGCCTAAGTGCAGATATCGAGTTTTAATTATCTATTTCTCTGAATATACTATTAAAGAAAGATAGCGTATGTAAAGTATACACTATTTATACCCGACACCACACTGTGTTACGGGGTATTATGACTTTGTGCATTTGTTTGTAACGTTTAATAAACATAGAGATAGACCCATAGTTTATTATACCGATCGGCATAGAATAATTTTCTGAGTCGATTTACTATGTCCGTCCGTCCGTCTGTCTGTTACTCGGGCTCTCTGTCTGTCCATGTATTCTTGTTATCAAAGTGCTGGTCGTAAATACAGGGCTTTCCAACAAGAGGTGTTATTTTGAATCACCCGGTATTTCGGTAGCTGTCATTTTTGAAGCTTTTATTCTTTAACATTTGACAAGTAGAAACTACGCCATTACTAAAAATACAATACATACGATACACGATTCAACAACGTATTGAAATTATTAAAATTCACTACAAAAACGGTGAAAATGTTGCAGTCACAGTTCGCAAAACTAAAACATTTTTGGGTCGTCGTGAAGCACCTTGTCGGACCGAAATACAGAAATTGGTGGAAAAATTCGAGCTGTTGGGACAAGTTAGTGATGTGAAGAATAAAACCCGTGCACGTCGCTAAAGAACAACTGAGAATATTGCTGCTGTAGCCCAAAGTGTTGAAGAAAACCCAGGTTTGTCCATTCCTCGTCGTTCTTTGGAATTGGGCTGTCCACAAACGTCATTACACCGTATCTTGCATAAAGACTTGGGTCTTAAGGCTTATAAAGTTCAGTTAACACAAGAACTCAAGCCGGCCGATCATCAACAACTTCGTGTGTTTGCTGATTGGGTCCTTGAAATGCATGAAAATGATCCGGAATTCCATCGAAAAATCATCTTGACTGTTGAGGCCCATTTCCACCTCGGTGGCTACGTCAACAAGCAAAATTGTCGCATCTGGGGCTCGGAAATCCCAAGAGTTATTGTTGAGAAGCATCTCCATCCTCAACGTGTGACTGTTTGGTGCGGTTTATGGTCCAGCGGGGTCATTGAACCTTACTTTTTCGAAAATGAGGTTGGATCAACAGTTACGGTGAATGGATTGCGCTATCGAGAGATGATTATTGATTTTTTATGGTCGGAGTTGGATGGTATTGATCTGGACAACGTTTACTTTCAACAAGACGGCGATTCGTGCCACACAAGCAACGAAACCATTGCTGTGTAACGGGAAAAGTTTCCGGACCGTGATATCTCTCGAAGAGGTGATTGACCACCGAGATCTTGTGATTTAACACCTTGCGACTTCTTCCTTTGGGGCCACTTGAAAGATAAGGTCTACGCCAACAGCCCAGCGTCGATTCAAGACATCAAAGATAGAATTCGTGAGGCTATCGAGGACATAGGGCAGCCACTTTGCGATTTGGTTATGGGAAATTTCATGAAAAGGATATGGTCCTGTAAGCGTGGTCGTGGTGGCCATTTGGCTGATGTTGTTTTTCATTATTAACGGCATACCTTACCTTTTCATTATGAAATAAATATCCGATCATTTATATCAAAAAATGGCATTTTTCTTTGAATACCAAAATAACACCTCTTGTTAGAAAACCCTTTATAAAACAATCTTATCTGAAAATGTAACAGAATGGAGACCCTATGGCTATATCTATTTTGAACATGCTTAATCCAGTGGTATTCGACTTTTTCTAGGTTAGCTCGATATTCGACCACAAAGTTTAGTGGGAAATCAGAGAGTTTAGTTGCTTTAGTGGTGATTTTGAAATGGAATACTTCGGAATATATCCTTCAGTCCAAAGAACGAAATAAAGGGAACCTTTGAAGAATTATTTCTCTCAAAACAGTCGTTCACGCTTCTCACCCATGAACAATTGCAATCAAATCTTACCATATGTTAAACGTCATACAAATCGCCAGTATTTGTAGATGGTGTCTTAGAGAAAAATATTTCTCGCGAAAAATTATTATGAGCCCCATTTTAATTTAATCAACAGGTTTCATAATTTCATAGGTTTTGTCGGTTAGCTTTATAATTTCCATAGAATTTAACAGAAAAATAATTTACAAAAATTTAATTAAAAATACTTGAAATTTTGTGCAGTGTAATATTTTTATAGGCCAGTACAAAGTGGGCGTTATTGCCCCGCCCCTTCTAGTACCTCCCACACAAATTCTAACAATTTTGGGAAATGTTGAAAAGTAATTAAAGTAATATAAATAAGAAGTTCTAACATTTCACAAAATTGTTAGAATTTGTGTGGGAGGTATTAGAAGGGGCGGGGCAATAACGCCCACTTTGTACTGGCCTGTAGGTACTATAAAAATATTACACTGCACAAAATTTTAAGTATTTTTATGCACTGGTATTAATGTTATAAGCTGTGAACTTATTGTAAAAATTGGTCCCTTTGTGTGGGAGGTACCAAAAGGGGCGTGACATTTTCGCCCATTTTTGCTCAGCTTATAGATACGGTGAAATAATTACTATGTATGAATTTTCATTGGATTCCCAAGAGTAGTATAGAAGTTATAAGAGTTTTAACATGTCACAAAATGTTAACCGTTTGTGAGGGAGGTACCACAAGGAGGGGTCCGACATGGGCCACTTCAAAACATTAAGTAGATTTGAGGAAAATATTACCACATACTAATTTGTAAGTCATTCGGTCACTCATTTTCAGAGATATCGTTCGCATAATCCAGTCAAACGGACAGACAGACGGACATTAAATAAGTCATATCTTTTGAACCCATTGAGCACCCATTCTGAAAATGTTATATTTTATGGAGCAATATGGGGGTAATATTCAGAAATAAAATTAAAAAAATTTAAAATACTTTTTACCAAATCAATAAAGATTACCCAATATCAATAAAGATTTTCTGCAATAAGTAGAATAATACACAAATTATGTTGTAACTCGAAATCGGCTTATTTTTCAAAAAAGCGTTGAGAAAGGACTCATAGTATTATTTGCGAGGAATATTTTTCTCAAAGACGCACGGTGGGAGAAACATATAATTTAGCGCGAAAAAATCGAAATATTTACTTACAAAAAATCCTAAAATATTGGTAAACCACTAATCTAAGGGCCTGGCTGCACATACCGGCATTCCACATTTCTCAATTATTTCACTCATGACGATATAACTGTTCATTAACTTTTGGAAATCTATAGGCAATACGTGATTGATATATTTTAATTGTATAGTTTATATTCACTTGAAGAGCAAAGTGATTGTTTTTGGTACAATTTATGATTTTTTCTTATATTTTAAAATTAAAGTTAAAAACAATTTCATTTGAGTTGTTAATTGTTGAAGCAATACAAAATTGCGGAAACAATTTAATATTTTAATATATTATTTTTTTCAATTGTTATACTTTCGATAGGGGTTTAGCTAGGAATTCTGTGTGAGGCAGCCTAGATTTTTATTTTTTTTGCTCACCTTTTAAAGTATAACTTCCATAAATTTTGGCTGCCAAGATTTGCCTATAATTTTTTTAGGAAATATGCAGACTAAGCTATGGAAAAAAATTCGGGAAAAGTTCTTTGCAAACGCATTATGTTTTAGGGGAATTTTTACTAACAAACAATAATAAATTTATTTAAACCACATGCATTAAGTTCGAAGTTAATTTCCATTTTAAACAAATATTTTTCAAAAAAAAAAATTAAAACTGAACTTATAAAAAATTTTTAAATGACACATTTTTCAACTAAAACTATCAAAAACATGCGAGTCAAAACATCGAAAAACTATAATATATTTTTTTTTCGCGCTAAATTGGAGCTTTCTCCCACTGTGAGGCGCCAACATAAATTACAATATGCAACAACAATTTTGTGCAAGGGATGTGGATAACAGTTTCTGGCTTAATTTGGTGTCACAAACACGAATTTTTTTTAAATTCCAAATTTTATGGAGTGTACATTTACCTCCAATTTCACATCATCCGGTAAGAGCTAGCTCATAGCTAAAAAAAATTCAGAATTGTATTGTAATTGGCCGTTAGTATATGAACCATATTTTTTCAAATATAAGGAAAAAATGATTTTTTTTAAAAACACTTTTTCCTTGTACAAAAAACCACAAAAAATAGAAAAAAAGTCGAAAAAATTATTTTATCACATTTTTAAAAAGCCAGCATGCTAACGAAGAGAACACAGTCTATTTGAAAAAATCTAGGGATAGATGTAAAAGTTATGAGCCATTTTGTAAATGTTAGGGAAATTCTAAAAAAATCTTGTTTCATATTTTTCAGTTTTTTAATGATGTTTTTGCTTATATTGAATTCGCCATATGTGAGAGAGTCAAATAAGAGACATTGCACTTGCATTTTATTTTATGAGGATTGATGTCAGACATTATAAAATTATAGAGAGGACGAGGTTTTATGGGCATTCGTAGCCCTCCATAAAACATTATATGCAATGTGAGAGCTATATATTGGATGAGATCCGCTCAGGCAGAGGGTCATTCAACAATATTTGTGTTTTTTGATTTACGAGGTTTCCATTCAGTTACGCATTTTAGGCGCATGGACATCCCAGTCGTAAACACAGGTAGTAAAATTATATGTACGCAATACAAAGTAGTACGCCGCAGTCTTGAAAATATTGGGATTCTATATTCGAAGCTAACTATATCGCTCACTCACTTCAAGAGTGACATAACTCAAAATTGAAAATTGCCAAGATGTGTAAATGTATGGTTGTTTACTTATAGTCCAAATTTTGCTGAGATTGATTTATGGACATTTGCAAAATTCGCATTTTTGTCAGGCAACCTCAAAAATTGTAAATTTTGAGTTATGTCACTCTTCAAGTGAGTAAGCGATTTGTCAGCTACAGATACTGCAACTTATGTACCTTAAACCCGGAATTTATGAATGAAATTTCTTATTAATAAATTAGTATAATTCAGCGCCTTAAAGAGATAAGTCGATTTTCTGAAAAATATTATAAAGTTATATTTCGAAGTATGATTAAAAGGCAAAGAACTTTTCAATGTGTAAATGATCCCGAAAATTTCTGCTACGGAAAATATGTAATTAAAAAAAAATCGACGTGCGTTTAATAGAAAAAATAGATGTGCAATATTTTGGTATACGAGTTAAAAATATGAACGAACCGTGGACACCTAGTATTTTGTGTAATTCGTGCTATGTAAATATTACTCGATGGAGTAGTGGAAGCATGAGACAACCATTCATTCACGATACGGACTGCTATTTTTGTCTAATTAATAGATTGGAGTAGGAAGTGTCCAAGTATAGCTAACAGCCTAATTACGGAAACAGCATCAAGTTCAACTGAGTACTCAACCCTGAGCGATTCAAGTTTGAGATTTGGAACTGAGCAAAGATAAGGCAAAACTACTTGCATCTCGGATGCAACAGTACAATATTTTGGCCCCAGATGTTAACATATCATATTATAGAGTCCGTGATATAGCTTACAAACAATTTTATACAACATATGCTTTTGCAACGACATTCCCGGATTGTTCGAGGAACTTAATCAAACATACAATTCAAAAGAATGGCGGTTATTTGTTGACAGCAGTAAAAAAAGTTTGAAAGCAGTACGTACAACGGAAATCAGAAATCGTCGATTCCCATTGCTCATGCCGTCAACACTGAGGAATCATACGAAACAATGGCTAAATTGAAAAAAAAAATGCATAAAATATGAACAACATGACTAGAACATTTGTTGCGATTTAAAAGCAGTTGGGATGTTATGTGGAATGCAAGGCGGATATACAAAATATTGCTGTTTTGTATGCCTCTGGGATAGTCGAGCTCGCGAAGATCATTACAGAAGAAAGAAATGGCCAACAAGAAAAGACATTACATTGGGTGAGAACAACATAAAATACACACCTCTCGTCCAAAAAGAAAACATTATTTTGCCACCACTGCATATTAAGCTGGGGCTCTTTAAAAATGTTGTAAAAGCCTTAATGGAAGATGGCAATTAACTCTCATATTTAAAAAGTTTATTTAAAAGTCTTTCTTTAAAAAAAAATCGATATGAAGCAATAAATATGCAATATGGAACCAATGATTAATGATTTGTTAAAAAATTATGAAAAAATTGGTAAGAAATATATTTTTCTATATTTATGTATATAACACATATGTATGTATTCTTCTAACTTATTTTTCGCTTTATGTATTCCAACAGGTGTAAATATGTCCCTCAAAATTCATTTCTTGCATTCTCATTTAAACTTTTTCCCCGAGGATCTTGGCGACGTAAGTGACGAACATGGCGAAAGGTTTCACCAAGAATTGAAGTCCATCGAGCGGCGTTAGCAAGGGCACTGGGATGAATGAATGGTGGGAGATTATATTTGTTTCCTCATTAGAGATACCGATTCCGAAATCTACAAACGTCAACAAAGAACTCACAATTACTTCTAATGAAACTTGTACATGTAAATATACTCAAATGCACATAATATAAATAAAAGTAACAAATAAAATCGCTATTTAAACAGAAATTAAAAGAAAAGAAAGATTTTTTGAAATTCTCTTACTTCTACCAAAAAGGCTATAATTTCTAATAAACTAATACTATGTGTGGAATTTCAGAAGATTCGAATAAGTAGTATAGCAGTTATATATATATACTAGTACCTCCCACCCCCCCCTTTGTGGGGGAGGTATGTTTAAAAAACCACTTGGTAAAAATTACTATAATTTAATCGAGATTTTCCAAATAGTTCTAATTGGCACCACCTGAATAGATGACTAAAAATAAGAATAAAGGAATTTGTTTCTTTAGACTTTTTTTCATATAATTAAAGATTTAATTTGAGGACAAAAAAAGCTAAATTTCTGTTTTACGATTTAAGCTATTGAAAATCGTACAAATTACGATACATTGCCACTCCTAGCAATTTTATAAAATTTTAGAATTTTAGTTTTTCACACTTAATTAAATTCGAGGGACTATATCGACATATAAATATAAGACTTACATTAACTCCCTTGTCCTTGTAAATCTTCTGAAATGCATTAAAGTCAACTTTAACTGCTTCAATTTCTTCCAAAAAGTCATCCACCAGAATATGCATGAAAGGATCCAAATGTGATTTTATTATGGGTCTCATCAAAAGAGAACCGCAAAGCATTAGCTCATGCGAATCTTCCAAAGCCTTCTGAAACTGAAAGGCTAATTTGCACTCGAGAGTATCTGTTTTCGCCTTAAAAATTGTCCGATCTGCATCAAAAGTTGAATTAGAAGCATCGGGATCCAAGGGATTATACTGGATATTTGACCATTCACGATAGTAACCATTGTATTCCTCCAGAATTGTATCTATGTCATGGGTGATTTGACGTCCTTTTAGACCACCCACAACAACCTTTTCTAATTTGACAAAATCCCGGCCGGTTTCGAAAAGTTCCTGCAGAATTTCTAGACGACCTATAAATTTATCAAAGCGTCCGAAAATTTCCTCGGGATGCCAAGTCCAGTCCTGAGAATTGAATTCGGTGCCCACTTTGAATTTCTTCAGTGATGAGCGGGTTTCATTGTAAGTGGAGCGATAGTGCTCCAAGTGGCCTATGTTGGTTTGAACTCTCTTGAAAGCTTCATCCACATCACCTTGGAATATAGAGTCGGCCTCAATGGTTCGCATGGCGCATTCAATTAAAGTGTTATGCAGCAATTGGAATAGCAAAACCATATTGTCCAGAGTGTGAAAGTATTTAGAGTGACCCCAAACTAATCCCACCGTTAGGAGGAGGGGACGTATGCTAGAGCGGTTTTCATCCAAATCGGCTGTTTCAAATTTATCCACCATTTTCCCCTGGGGAAGATGTTGATTTAATGTTAGTATTTTCGAGAATTTTTATTGAGCATATAACTTACCAAAGGCGTTAGATATTTGGTTATGTCTCGTGCCTCGGCCAGAGCTTCCAAGACCAGTTCCACTATACGTCGATAGCTGCTCTCAAAGACCGATCGTATCTTTTCCAAAACGAAACCTATGGTTTTTATTTGTTTATCGCCCAATTGGTCGGCTAAATTTTCCAGATTTTCTAGACGGGTCTCCCAGAAACCCACTAAATGTTCAGGACGCGGAAAAGCCTCCTTAGAAAATATCTTATCTCTGGCCTTGACATGAACCAAATCTTCCACCGAGTCTAGCCATTTGACTACCATAAATTCCAGAGAATGTTTCATGAGATGGTTCACTTTACCAAGATCCCTGGGGGAGGATAACAAAAGAACCGAAAGTATAAAAGATTGATTAAAGGAAAAGAAGAATAGTTTACCCTCTTGCTATGGCCGGAGCACTGGCCATAACCTCATCAATACATATGGGCAGTGGGAGTATGGTTCGATTCATAACCAAACCTTTCATTTGAGCAATGCCATTGCGTAGGTCCTGCGATTCCGTTTTCATATCGTTTACTATAACCGAAGTCCAGCCATTCTGATTAACTGGATTATTCAGTAGAGGAAATATAACTTCATCGCATATAACCGAGAGATTTTCCAAAACATTCGGCAGCAAATCACCAATCATCAGAGCCTAATTAACAGAATTATAGCAATCATAAATGAGTTGTTGTAGACAGAGTTCTACTACAAAGCACCGGCGTACTTACACTACTCATATTGTTTATAGTCAAAGTGGTGGGCATTTCCGTCCTAACGAAATAAACCATTTTACTTAAAGGCTTTTCCGGGAAATTATATGATGGCACTAGAAGCGATGCTGCATTAAGAGTAAAAATTAATCGTTCCTCGTATGGCTGATTCAGAAATCCATTGATAATTTCCTGTAAAGAAAAACCAGACAAAAAATTACATTGAATGGAAAAAATTATCTGAATATGTCTCTTAATCCTAAAATATGCCACTATGTCTGTCTTTCCGAACACATATCCATCTGCAGTCATGACATTCACTTTACATAGCTCTGCACTCAATGTATTACCGAATCACATCGATTTTCTTTTAAATAATAATGCCTAAATTTCCGCATATTATTTTTTCACCTCTCATTTCCATGTCATTGTACAACTGTGGGGGTCGACGATAAAACCATCCGGTATTTTCGGCATTTAATGTGAGTGTCGGGAACACTATTTGGGAGGTATCCTCGAACACACAGTGTGTTAAATAAGTTGAGGTACAGGAAATTCTAGTGTCATTTATTATACCAATTCTTATATAATACTAGCTGGACCCGGTCCACTTCGATGCCCCAAATTGAGATTTCCGATCCCGTCCATTTTTAAACCAATCACGAATTCTGCCACCAAATACATAAAATAACAGCACTCTCGCTAACAAATTGTGCAAGATATCTCAATTTCAAAATGTGCCTTACATGGGTTGGGTCACGCCCATTTTTGAACTAATCACGTAGACTGCCACCAGATATATATAAACAGAATTACAGTTCTATCACTACTAAATTGTGCAAGATAGCTAAAATTTGGGTTATATGGGCGGGATCACGCCCTTTGGTCTGATCACGCTCATCACATACACACAAAATTGCAGCACTCTCGCAAACAGATTGTGCTAGATACCTCAATTTCAAAAGGTTGCTTATATGGGCGAGGCCACGCCCATTGATCCGATTCCTCCCATTTTTGGACCAATCACGTAGTCTACCACCAGATACATATGCACAAAATTAAAGCTCTCTCGCTAACAAATTGTGCAAGATATCTTAATTTCAACATTTGACTTATATGGGCGGGGTCACGCCCATTGGTCCGATACCGCCTATTTTTTAACCAATCTGGTAGACTACCACCAGATACATATGTACAAAATTACAGCACTCTCGCCAAAAAATGTTCAAGATATCTCAATTAAAAAAATTGACTTATATGGGCGGGGCCACGCCCGATACCGCCCATCTTTGAAGCAATCACGTAGACTGCCACCAGATACATATACAAAGAATTACAGCACTCTCGCCAAACAATTTTGCAAGATATCTCAATTCAAAATTTTTACTTATATGGGCGGGGTCACGCCCATTGGTCCGATACCGCCCATTTTTGAACCTATCACGTAGATTACCACCAGGTACATATACACAGAATTACAACACTCTCTCTAACATATTGTGAAAAAGTCCACCAGATACATATGCACAAAATAACAGCACTCTCGCTATAAAATTGTGCAAGATAAGTCAATTTCAAAATGAGGCTTATATGGGCGGTGTCACGCCCATTTTTGGACCAATCACGTAGACTACCACCAGATACATACGTACAAGCACTCTAGTTAACAAATTGTGCAAGATATATTAAATTAACCAGTAAGGAAAGGCTAAAGTCGGGCGGGGCCGACTATATAATACCCTACACCACTCTCGTAATATTGAATAACTCTGAAATATAAATTTTGCAATTCATATATAAATTGTTTACATAAATTTACTTTTGGGACATTTTATACTTAAATAATACCCTGTACCACAGTGTGGTGTAGGGTATAAAAACGATTGGATCTAATGAGCCAAATCGGATGAAACATATATATGGAAGCTATAGCTAGATCTTAACCGATTTTCTTCAAATTCGGCAATGTTGGTTCATGGATCAAGAAACTCTACCATTCTAAATTTCAAAACGATTGGATGTAAAATATAGCTTCTATAGAACTAAAGGGCCAAATCGGACGAAACATATATATGGGAGCTATAGCTAAATCTTAACCGATTTTCTTCAAATTCGGTAGTGTTGGTTCATGGATCAAGAAACTCTACCATTCTAAATTTCAAAATGATTGGATGTAAAATAAAGCTTCTTCAGGACTAAAGAGCAAAATCGGACGAAACATATATATGGGAGCTATAGCTAAATCTTAACCAATTTTCTTCAAATTTGGCAATGTTGGTTCATGGATCAAGAAACTCTACCATTCTAAATTTCAAAATGATTGGATGTAAAATACAGCTTTTATAGGACTAAATGGCCAAATCGGACGAAACATAAATATGGGAGCTATAGCAAAATCTTAACCGATTTTCTTCAAATTAGGTAGTGTTGGTTCGTGGATCAAGAAACTCTACCATTCGAAATTTCAAAATGATTGGATGTAAAATACAGCTTCTACAGAACTAAAGAACAAAATCGGACGAAACATATATATGGGAGCTATAGCTAAATCTTAACCGATTTTCTTCAAATTCGGCAATGCTGGTTCACGGATCAAGAAACTCTACTATTCTAAATTTCAAAACGATCGGATGTAAAATACAGCTTCTATAGGACTAAAAGGCCAAATCGGACGAAAGATATATATGGGAGCTATATCTAAATCTGAACCGATTTTCTTCAAATTCGGCAGTGTTGGTTCATGGATCAAGAAACTCTACTATTCTAAATTTCAAAACGATCGGATGTAAAATACAGCTTCTATAGGACTAAAGGTCCAAATCGGACGAAAGATATATATGGGAGCTATATCTAAATCTGAACCGATTTCAACCAAATTCAATAGCGATCTTAACAGCCGCGAAATACTCAAAACTGCAAAATTTCAGAACGATCGGAGTGAAATTGCGACCTGTAGTCGACGAACAACTTTACATGGACAGACGGACGGACGGACGGACATCGTTAAATCGACTCAGCTAGTGATTCTGAGTCGATCGGTATACTTTAAGGTGTGTCTTGCTGTGTTATTTTCAGGTGTTACAAACATCTGCCGTGAAACAAACTTATAATACCCTGTACCACAGTGTGGTGTAGGGTATAAAAATTTGGCTTATATGGGCGGAGCCACGCCCACTTGGTACATCGAAAATTCACGTACCCTCTTTTCACCACCCCCACACATGTACATTTGTGAAAATTTCAAGAAGATCTATCCAGCCGTTTAGGCGCCTATACAACAACAACACAAAGAGAGAGTATACCTCAGTCGGTTTACCTGACTGAAACTTCTTTGTTTAATTTGAAAATAATATTTCTGAAACAATGATTAATTTGTATTTAAGTATTTGGAAATGTATCGATGCCCTAATTTAAAGGAATGTTTTCAGATGTTTTTGAAATTTAAGGTTTAATTATATTGAAATTAAAGTTTAATTTGTTAGAAATTGTATATGTTTGTAAAATTCAAGGCAAAAATAAAAGCTGGTAACTTTTGGTACAAAATAGTCCATTTGTGTGGGAGGTACCAAAGGGAGCGTGGCAATAATGCCAATTTTTCACTGTATTGTAGGTACTATTAAACCATTTCATTGTACAAACTGTCAAGTCTTTGTATGTACTGGTAATAAAGTTATATGATAGTAACTTTTGGTTCAAAATTGTCCATTTGTGGAGATACCAAAAGGGCGTGGCAATTTCGCCCATTTTTCTCGAGGTAATAGTGACTAATAATCTAATGCTACACTGAAAAAAAATTGTCATAAAATTAAAGAAATGCTCCAAAGACATCCTTAGTCTTTAAAATAAGTACATTTTGTACTTAAAATTAAGAATATTTACTTAAAATTAAGTAAATTACTTAATATTATTTGAAATTATCTATATTTTAAGTCCAAAATGTACTTATTTTAAAAACTAATGACGTCTTTGGAGCATTTCTTTAATTTTATGACAATTTTTTTTCAGTGTATGTGTAGAATTTTAGAGGATTCAAATAAGTAATATAGAAGTTATTAAATAATCAATATTTCACAAAGTGTTAACCCTTTGTGAGGGAGGTACTAGAGGGAGTGGACCAATATGGCCCATCTTCGAACTTAGCCGGAGATAGAAGAAAATATTACCACATACCAAATTTGAAGTCAATCGGTTACTCCTTTCGAGAGTTATCGTGCGCACCAGCCAGCAGACAGATAGGCAGACGGACGGACGGACGGACATTGCTCCTTCGACTTAAAATGACCCAAAACGGATACCCGCCGAACATACTTAAGGGCTTTGGTCACTCCTTCGATGTGTTACACTTTTGGCTCGTAGCAAATGATACATACCCTCCTCTCTAAGGTGAGGGGATAAAAATAACTTTGAATTGCTGAAAAGTTTAACACAATTAATGTAATTTCCGAATACTTAAATACAAATTAATATTTATTCCGGAAATAATAGTCCCAGATAAAATCATATTGGGACGTAAATAAAGGTTTGTTTAGAACAATATCTTCCTAAATATATATTTTTTGTGTGTACCAAATGTTATATGATTAGAGTGGCCCTAAACATATATATGTTTAAAGACAAATATGTTTGTTTTCAATATACTACACATGCATTTTTTTTCAGCGTGCGCGCTAAGAAAAAAGCGTGCTAAAAATCGAAGAATTTGCCTTACATTTTAAGATTTCGAGCCAAAGACAATCAAAATTAAAATAAGAATGGCTGTAGTTAATTTAATGCCATGAAACGTACATGATTTCAGGATGCACATCATAGAATCAGGTACATTACGTAATAAAAACAACCCTCGGCTTTTTAAACTTTAACAAAAAACCCTAATGCTCAGAGAGGGATAGTATAATTATGTCTCATATAAAGTCAAATTAAGAAGTATTCTTTAAAATAATGGCAACTGTTAAATTATTATCTTATAGAGACGACTTTTTTTAAACTCAGCACAGCCTTAATTTTATTCCTCAAATTTTCCATACTGATAACAGCCTTACAGGACTCATCCCAACGATCGATAGCTGTAAGTCTGGGATTGCAGGCCTTTAGTCTCCTAACGATGGATTTAGCATCAGATGATGTAGCCGATATATACGAGGATTGTTGTATATACTTCTGGCCGAGGCAACACTAAGTGTTGCCACGCGCCATCTGACATTTCCATTGGAAAGTTTGACATTTTTTAGCATAAACGTACTCTGAACGTTTTGACGTACGACCATCATTTGTGCTGTTAACAGTGCCTTGAAAAAATCAATTTGGCAAAAAATGGAATTAATTAGTGAATATTTTCATGCGATCATTTTTCACAACTTTCGACGGTCAAGGACGAAGGTCGTCCAAAAACGGCCGTTGTGTCCGAGAACATTGATGCCGTGCGTGAAATGATAATGCAAGATCGTCATGCGACATACCGTGAGATAGAGGCATCCTTGGGCATTTCTTTCACCAGAATACATTCGATATTGCATGAACACCTGACCGTAAAAAAGGTTTGTTTTCGTTGGATCCCGCACAGTTTGACAATCGCTCAAAAAAAGGCTCGTGTAGATTGGTGCAAAGAAATTTTGACAAAATACGATCGAGGTGATTCAAAAGACGTTAATAAGATCGCCACAGGTGACGAATCTTGGATGCGCATGAGCCCGAAACAAAACAGCAAAAACTGGTCATGTGGCGACTGCTCCGCTTGAGTAACGTAGGACGGTCAATTCTGAGTGGTATACCACAATTTGTTTGCCTGAAGTCTTCGGAGAAATTCGAAAAACGAACAAGAAAAGACGAATCATTGTGCACCATGGCAATGCGAGCTCTCACACATTACCTCAATCCAGCGCCTTTTTGACAGGCCAAAACGTCGAATTGATGGGTCATCCGCCGTACAGCCCAACCCAATGACTTATTCTTATTCACTCACATCAAGAAAAAACTGCTTGGGCAACGTTTTTTGTGAAACGGTCTGAGTGAAGTTATGCTAAAAAAATGTCATGCTTTCCAATGGAAGTTCCAGTTTTCATCTGGCAACAACTGCATTGCCAGGACCGAAATATAAATAGCAGCCCTCGTACTTATAATATATTCGATAAGAAATTCGCAGTGTTTCCTTATAATGCAAATCGAATTACCTTTATTGTTTTTTGCATAACTTTGATTGGGTTGACGGATAAGCACTAAATGTTGACTGAATATAATTTGAATATTTCGAATTTAAAAGGAAATATCCCTTAAAATATGCTAAGTCGATTTAGGGAATTGAGATATAGATGTGATGATTTACATTGACAGAACAACATAGAATCAGTACTTTGCTCTTTTCGTTTACGGCTCCTAACAGCGATTTTTGCGCACAGGGTGGCGTCACAGTGTCAGAGCCATGTATACAGAAGCCAAGCAAATATGGTACTTTTGACAAGTATACAGACTCTAGGTCTTCAATGACCTGTACCTACAAGCAGCGTTGGACGCCTGGTTGGCCCTAAGCCCATCCGATGGGGACAACTCTGGAGAAAAAGAAAACATAAGTTTTTATGGCACAAAATAAAGGTCCTTGGACGAGTAACTGTGTTAGCGTAGAAAAGGTTGTAGTTTACATGGTTTAATCCAGTAACCTTGTTGCTAGTTGTCTATGGTTTCTGGATCAAAGCAATATGAACCCTGCCTTTATTTATGATGTCCATTAGAGCGTTGGATGCTGTCTCGCTCCGGTGGAGTTTTATCTGGATACCTCAATCATTGTCTTTCCCGTAAAAGTTTCTTTTTGGAATATATCCTATATGGTGGCACTCCTTATTTGGTAGTGTGTCATTCTCCTCCTTTCGTTCACTACCTATTGCTACTTTTTGTCACTCCCTAATTGTTTTGAATCGTTATGTGGCTCTTTTTATTTTGATCACCACCTTTGCTGGGAACTTTCTGCACTCCCATATCAGTTTTTGGCGGTGTCTTACTTGTCTCCATCCGTTCACTACCAGTGTTAGCCTCTTCGGACAGTATATTTTGACTCGATTCATCAGTCCTGCCAATCGGGACCTTTCCAATTTTGAAAAAGACTTTCCATATCAAGAAGTACGCCATGCGCTTCACCATGACAACATTGTTTTTGGATTCTATGCCCAGCACGAGGAGAGTACCCTCGTTATCATCCTTCCTATAGAAGACTTCCCACTTTCTCACGGAATGTTTTGAATTCTGTTTGCCAATGATGTCGAGTACGTACTCTGATGAGAACTTACTGGGACATCCCTTGTCATATAGAGTCGTTTTTATGAGTTCAGGAATGTCGCTTTTCCTTACCAATTTCAGCTTTGCTCCGTCTCAAGGTCAGGGGAAGCTATCCACAAGTTTTACGAGGACACCAACGCAGCGTTGTGATGCTAAAACTTGCATTCGCTCTGCGATAACACGTCCGATGGCTACGACTGACTTTGCACCAGCTTTACCCCTGACTACGTTTTGCCCTTTTGGAATGCTGCTGCACTGATAGAAAAACCGTTCGTCACCAAGACGAATCAGTTTCGTCAATATATCTTCGTACTGGTGACGAAAAGTTTCGTACATGCGATGTTTTTGTACGTCAATAGAACGAACACGATCATCAAGTCATGTTTTTGGTGATTTCGAAATTCGTCGAGAGAACGATAAGGTTTCATTCCCATAACGAAAAGATTTATTTGGCCATTTTGCTGAAAATATGATCAAACGAAGCAATCAAATTATAGTTTCTGCTTAAATGTACTGTTCTATATGCGTTCTGATTACCTTAGTTAAATAATTTCTTGTAAAAGATCAATTTAAGAAATCTAATAATTAATGACGAACACCGTTCGTCAATAAGATTATCCATTCATCATGAGAACGATCGACTTATTCGCCCTTTACGGCAACGTCAACTCCTACAGCAAAACAAAGAAAAACATGCGACGTTGTTATGTTCGTCCACGTGTGTGTTCCACGCAGCACCGATTGGTTCAAGTAAACCGCACTGGCTCGGCGTAACTGATGTTTGTTTAGCAAAACATCAAACACATGCATACTCGTACATGCAGCTCGACAAGCTGCATAAGTGTGAAACATGTGTGCTAGTGGTCTGTTGGCAAATACATTACTTGATGTGATTATTTTTGATTTAAAATAGCAGAAGTAATGTATACTTCTCGTTTGTTTGATTTCAGCCTTACCTGATAAGAACTGCGTCTCGAAACGAATATTCACAACTGAACCTAGCAAGCAATGCAGTCAAATAATTTTATTTTCCATACCATTTTAAATGGTTTAAAACTAGAAGAACATTTATTGGAATTTTTAAAATTTAAATAGTCGTGGGCATGATTTCGTCGTGGTGATGAATGGGATTCGTCGTGATAATGAATGGGATTCGTCGTGGTGACGAATGGAATTCATCGTGATGATGAATGGGATTCGTCGTGGTGACGAATGGAATTCGTCGTGGTGATGAATGGAATTCGTCGTGGTGATGAATGGTGGTCATCATGGTGATGAATAGAGTTCGTCGTGGTGATGAATGCTATTCGTCGTGATGATAAATGGGTTCGTCATGATGATGAATTGGGTTCGTCGAGGTGATGAATGGATCATCCTGAGGACGAAAGTTTTTGGAAACAGAAATTCGTCATGGTGACGAACAAATTCATCAAGACGATTATTCCGTACGTTAGCTGACTTTTGACGAAAAAATAATCGTGATGATGTACAAATTCGTCGTTATGATGAAGCTTTTTCTATCAGTGTGTTGTATGGAATTTCAACGAATATTATCTTTTTCGTCAATTTTGAGAGTACATTTTAGATATAATCTTTGCCTTGTTGAACAGATATGCAGGATTGTCTTTGTTCTTTGAACGAAGTGTATGCATGTCATCGGAAACCGAACTAATTCATATGTTTTCTTTTTAAAACGAATATTTCACTCCATCAATGATATCAGTTTATTTCCCTTAAATACACTACGAAATAGCAAAACTGTAAACGTATGAATTAATTATTTCTATTTTTGTTATGAAGATATATATTCTTTCAGTGTAAGTGAAGTACAGTACACGGTACCGTTGCATTAGTCTACTATAAACGTTAGTCGCAACTTTCACACCAAATGGTTGCATATTCGTCCGTACAAGTGAAGTGGACTTAGCTTCGACTTTATCCCTTACTTATTTGTTTTCCATTTTAACATTTCCAAAGTGAATTTCAGTTTATGCATTAAGTCCATTGTCAGAGCGGTGTAATATGCACATTATACTATAGCCATTTCCGTTTGGATTTAACCTTGGCACGCATATTTGCTCACATTGAGCAAATGTGAAAATTCCAAAACCTATTCAATCCACTCTAGGCAAAATGAGTTCGTATCAAAATTACGAGAGGTCACCACCACCACCACAACTACAGAACAACAGAAGCCAAAACAGCGTTATTGGCGAAACTGCGAACAAAGAATAGATATGAGCAAATTTAGCCCATTCCAGAGTGTGTTGGTGTTGCCATTGTCTTTCGTGTGAAAACATTTGACCAACACCATTCAGTTGCATCCCATCCCATCCCATTACATCATTCAGTCAGTCAACGCCAATGCAACCCACCAAATCAACGCTACTCGTCCGCCATATATTATCTAGCCTACATCTGTTTTAAGGGAGTGAGAGGGAGGGAGGGGTGGAGGTGGTGTTGTGCTTCAATAAAAATTGTCCAGTGAAGGTCAGCAAGTTCAGGATACAGGTTACTTGTGCGCACCCTTCTCCCCTTAAGCTCTGCATCCGCATTCGTATCCATATCCGTTTGCATTATGCAGTTGCGGAAATAATGTGGTCGGACCCATCGCTCCCCTTGCTCACCCATGGATTCTGCAGGGCGTTGTGTTATATCAGCGAATATTTGTTAACCCCGCCACAACTATCACGTGGCCCTACATGTTGATGTCGCCCAAAACATGTGGGCTAATATACCTGCTGCTCCTGCCTCTTCTATTCTCGAACATATTGGAGGGTCCAGTGTTGAATTGCAAACAGAATCCTCGTGTTTCTCCGTACATTTATTCATGTATCCCGTTCGTGTACAAGGACATCCATCCATTCGTTGTTCTGTTCGTATGTATGTGTATGTGTATGTAAGTGCGTGCATTTACTGATAAAAATGCATAATTGGCGAGTTTTTCCTAACTAAATGTGCAAAAACACTTTCGGCCTATAAAATTAGCGACTGTGGCAGGAAAACGTAAATTTGCGAAGAATTTTTTTGAAGAGCCCAGTAAATTTTTGGCGTTATTATAAATTATTTACATACTGATATCAATGAAAAGTTATTGAAAATAGATTTTAATTTATCTTCGATTAAAATGCATTTGTTTTCGAAAAAAAAAATAATTTCACTTACCATGGCGAGTCAACCTATTCTCCTTCCTTCTAAAAGGTCTAAAGAAATTCGAAAACGTCCTCAGAGACAGTCTACAAGTGGCTCTGAAAAAATTGGCCATATGGGCCAGAAGCAGCGGTTTGGTCGTTAACCCAAAGAAGACAGAATTGGTTCTCTTTACTAGGTTACTCCCGTCGAAAGTTGTCGTGCGCAGCAGCCGGACAGAGAGGCGGACAGGCTGATGGACATTACTCAAATGGCATAAAATTACCCAAAACGGATTCCACCAAATATTCTTGGGGTCTCTTAGGGCACTTTTTCGATGTTTTACACTTTTGGCACGCAGCAACCCAATAGTGCGGGAATAAAAACCGGATTATGTTGAAAATCTCCTATATCTACCAAAGTGCTATAATTTCTACATTTATCACAAATTGGCAATGTTTTCTTCGTTAAGATACCAGTTTTCAAAAACTGGAAGAAAATAATTTTTCAGCTCATGTGATGCTCCACCAAGAGAGGTATGGTACGCAATGATAGCCATTCACCCACACGACATCATCATTTTGGGCTGTGATGCAAATGCGAGACACACATTATGGGTAACTCAGAAATAAACGACAGAGGTGAGTCTGTTTTATACTTCATAAACACTAACAATCTTACTATATGCAACAGAGGTACTAACCCTACTTTTGTATTTCCAAGCTCGGATAACTTCACTCTATTATCTGAAAAACGCACAATTGAAGTGGATAACTGGCCGGTATCAGATGAGAAGTCCTTCTCGGATCACAATTGGATACTGCTCAATATCTCAGAAAGGGCTACTCCAATCAAACGCTTGTCCCAATCAGTCCAAAAAGGACTGATTGGGACAAGTTGAATAGGGTTCTGAGGTTCGCTACAAACCACATCAATATAACAACACGACAGATATATAAAGAGCTGTATCCACATTGGAAAAATCCATGGACATAGCCTTCAAAGTATCGTGCCCGCAGACACGCTAAAAGAAAAGCTACCCGCCATGGTGGACGTCTGAGCTATCACAGCTGCGAAGAGAATCACGGAAAGCTTTTAAAGCAAATTACCAAAGCTGATCCTAACAGTCATATAAGAATAAGCTAAAGGAGTACAAGAAAGCCAAAGTCAGAGCAATGCAGCAATCCTGGATAGACTTCTGTGGATCGCTAGAAAACGCCAAAGAAACAGCCAGACTGAGCAAAATAATGGCAAAAGGTCACTCGAATCCTTCTTATATTAAGAGAGACGACGCACAGGATTTTTTTTAATGTTCTTTATTTTGATATTAGAAATAATAATCAAACGCAGCATGTGTAAATTGCTAATGGAAAATCCCTCAATTCCCAAAAAATACATCAAAAATCCCCAAAAATTGGATTTTTACTTTTAGTCCTATATATTTAATATGAAAAGCAGCACTCGGGATTCCCTTTGCAGTCGATTTTGTTACACCCTAATACAAATAAATAAAAAAATTTAATAATTTAGCTTTGCGATTGGAGAAAATCGATCAAACTTTTGAAATTTATGTAAAAAAAGGTCCAAATCGGAGACCACACCAATTAAAATCATGGCTTCGGATTTTCTATAACAGATTCTGTGAAACGTCTGCTTTAAAATGAGTATAAATTTGATATACTTTGTGTAACAAACTTTTTCTACAAGACCTAAATACGAATTGGACTTTTTTTAAAAAATTTTACTTTATAAGGCCATAACTTTTTTTCTTGACATACTTAATCCATTTTTCACGATATTGTAAATTTTATTGGCAATCCATAAAAAAAACGCGAACAAAATCGGTAAACTTTTGATTGAGATATTGGCTAAATTCCAAGGCAAAGTCGGCGAAAAAATGAAAAAATTCAAATTTAAAATCCACATATCTATAAACTATTCAATGTACCTTCAAGCTATAAAAAGTTTATTGTAGGTCTGGTCTAGGCCACTCAAATCGTACATTCCATTCAAAAGTTAGAAGCTGATGAAAATTGTGTATACCCGAGGTGGTCAACTTTTGGGCCCTGTAGCTCCGCCCCTGTATTAGAAAGGGGCCCAAGTTCCGAACATAAACTCTCTAACACCTCTTGTATACACACCTACAATTTCATAGCCATACGATAAGTGGTTTTGAAATGGCAGAATTATGTAAATTTTTTTTCCATTTTAGCCCACTGTGCGACTGTACATGGTCATATAACTCAGCCGAATCACTTGACATTCTTCTGGACGGCCACTTTCCATGCAGTACGGATACAGCTAATGAATTGCAAAACTCAATAACTCAACAAGAAAATAGTGTTGAAGTTGATAAGATAATTAGCCTTAGTATAGTCACTTAGGCTATAAACAGCTTCTCACCTTACAAATCTCCAGGGCCAGCTGGGATTATACCAAAAATGCTTCAAAGTGCGGAGAGCATAATCAACTCAAGGCTAGTGCACATTGTCTCTCAACTACATAGTACTGAGTTGGAGACAGGTAAACATACCCAAGGCAGGAAAACGTAGTTACGAAAAAGCAAAGGATTTCAGACCAATTAGCCTATCATCATTTCTGCTAAAAAAGCTCGCAAGACTTATCGATGTACATATTCGAAAAAAGATGAATAGTTCAAACAACATATCCACTAGCAGAAATGCCTATCTAAAGGGACGCTCGACAGACACATCCTTACATGAAGTTGTCAGGACAATCGAGAGATCCATTGAACATAAACAATATACCTTAGCTGCCTTCTTAGATATAGAAGGCGCCTTCAATAACGTACATACCTCGCCAATAGGACATGCACTAGTTAACATTGGTGTGGAACCATTCCTTAAGAATTGGATAGTCACCATGCTGCAGAATAGAATCATAAACGCTACAATGGGTATCAGCAAGTTGTCAAAGCGCGTCAATCAGGGCACTCCACAGGGTAGTCTCGCCTTTGCTATGGCTTCTAGTCATCAACGAAATACTATTCATATTAGCAAATACAATACAAAGTTCTGCATGCATCGGGGTGGCAATGCGTTCTTTTCCTTCCGAAGCCCTTAACATGAATATGAATATTCGACCACATGGGGATTAAGGTGATAACATATGCGAACTATGTGGTGATACTTGTCTTTGGTTTATTTCCGTCCGTGTTGAGTGACATCATGAACGGAGCCCTGGAGTCACTTGATAACCGGGCCACAAGTAGTTGACTGGGAGTGAATCCGGGAAAAACTGAAATGGTGGTGTTTACCACAAGAATCAAGTATAGATCCGTTGAGCCGCGGTTACGCGATCAAGAAATATCACTATCGGATCATGCCAAGTACTTAGGCATAATCCTGGACTCAAAACTATCATGGAAACGTAATATGGAACACCGGATTCAGAATCGCACATTACGCCTTTCGCAGGATGTTTGGCAGCCGCTGGGGCCCCAGAATTTGGTACTATGGATGTACACAAACATAATCCGATCGATACTCAAATATAGGGCACTCGTGAGGTGGCCGGTATCGGAAAATAAAACCGCACAAAACCAACTATATAGGATACAAAGTTCTGCATGCATCGGGGCGACAATGCGTAATTTTCCTGTTGAAGCCCTTAACACGATGATGCACATATTGCCAATAGATCTACACATTAAAGCTAGTGCGGCATTGGAAAAGATAGAAGATAGAATTTGGAAAGACAGAACATACGGACATGCTCGTATCCGTCATAAACTGTCCAGAGGAATAATAACTACAGTAGACCACTGCACTCCCGCAATGACCTTCGAACAGCCATTTGTAGTCAAAGTCCCTAGCAGAACAGAATGGGATAGCTGAAGTCCGTTAACGGGACACGACATCAAGGTATATACGGACGGCTCCAAAATGAGTTGTGGAGTTGGTTCAGGAGTCTACTCTGAGCAAGCGCACATATCAATATCAATTAAACTTCCTGACTATTGCAGTGTTTTTCAGGTGAAGATACTGGCCATAGGAATATTTGTCGATAGTCAAGCGGCTCTCCTTGCTTTAAAAAACAACTCCGCCACATCAAAACTTGTACAGACTGTAGGGAAAAACTTGCTAAGCTAGGTCGTATATCAAGAGTAGTTCTCACGTGGATGCCAGGTCATAGGGGACTTGAGGGGTATCAAAAGGCAGACGAACTAGCTAGAGCAGGATACTCTTCTAACAACCACCAGATGGCGTCAGTCTCAACGCCTAGTCGCATAGTCGCTGTGGTAACTGACCAATGGCCAATTGGAGATCCTACAAAGCGGTTAAAACTTCGATACAGCGTCGGAGGAAGAGGAGACAGTCGAACACCTTCTCTGTTCCTGCCCAGCACTAATGCAGCGCAGACTTAAAGCTTTAGGTCAACCATTCCTGCATAACCTCGTCGAGGCGTCAGATCTATCAGGTTGGATATAAAGGCACAAGAGTATAGCAGACACCACGAGAGTGAGGTGGTTATTAAAACGGTATATTAATATATTTATTGATCTTTTTAGGACTATAGCGACTAATGGTGCTATTCTAGAATTCATAATAATAAACATCCATGAGTTTTTACTATCACATTTCTTGTCATTGAAATTTGAAATACCTATTCTCGAATTCCTTTTTATTATACCCTACACCACACTGTGGTACAGGGTATTATGACTTTGTGCATTTGTTTGTAACGCCCAAAAAGAGAGAAATAGAACCATAGTTTATTATACCGATCGTCATAGAATCAATTTCTGAGTCGATTTAGCCATGTCCGTCTGTCTGTCTGTCTGTCCGTCTGTCTGTCCATGTATTCTTGTAATCAAAGCACAGGTCGCAATTATGGTCCGATCTCGACGAAACCTTACACGCATCTTTTGTTTGGCCCAAGGTCGATCTCTATTGAATTTGGTTAGAATCGGTTCAGAATTAGATATAGCCCCCATATATATGTTAGCCCCGATTTGACATGTAAGCGCTTTAAAAACTTTATTTTATAACCGATCAGTATGAAATTCGGCAGAAAGAGGTTTCTTATAACATGAATGAACACTGTTAAATTTGTAAGAAATCGGTTCAGGTTTAGATATAGCCCCCATATATAAGTTACCCCCTATTTGACATGTAAGCGCTGTAAAACTGTTATTTTTTATCCGATCAGTGCGAAATTCGTCAAAAAGAGGTCTCTTATTACATGAAGAAATACTGCTAAATTCGGAGAAAATCGGTTCAGATTTGGATATAGCCCCCATATGTATGTAACCCCCCGATTTGATATGTAAGCGCTGTTAAAACTGTATTTTACATCCGATCAGTATGAAATTCGGCAGAAAGAGGTTTCCTATTATATGAATGAACACTTTTAAATTTGGAAGAAATCAGTCAAGATTTAGATATAGCCCCATATATACGTTATCCCCGATTTGACATGTAAACGCTGTAAAAATGTTATTTTATGTCCGATCAGAATTAGATAATATGTTTCTACCCTTATCGCATTGTTAGGGAGGTGTAGGGTATTATATAGTCGGCCCCGCCCGACTTTCTGCCTTTCCTTACTGGTTAATTCTACAATTGTTGACATTGTTGGCCAACGAATAAAATATATTAAAAAAGCTTTTTTGTATGAAGAAAACTTCTGAAATTCATAATTTTTCAATATGGCATATAATTTTTATATGTATACGAAAATTGGAAAAAAATAATTTCCATATTGATTAGAAACTAAGGTCACGCTTCTTTAAGGGGAAAAAATCGTAGTGCAAGACCAAAGGATCTTTTGCAGGAAAATTTAGCAGAATGCAAATTTTAATCTTTCACACGTAATCTACCCTTTCCATTATCAACAATGGTAATACAAATATTTCACTTAAAATAGATTTTGCCATAACAAAAGGAGTTTTTGTAGAGAGATATTCATTATCATGTGCTATTGGTGTTGTGACAACTATCATTGGAAATTTTAACAAAACTGTTTTTATTTGAATCCCGGAATAGCAAATTGTTTTTATTGTCACAAAGGAGTTACTATCACCAAAATTTACTTATCACTCGGTCGAGAATAGGTCTGTTAGTCTCTACAAGTTTTACTCCATCTTATGACAATAGAGCGACATTACGTTTGACTGTCTATTAAAGTGGAGGTATAAGAACTACGGTCCCATGGGTATATCACAATGGTAATGGTATCAATCCATGGTAACCTACCGTGTGGACTGTATACCAAAGATGTACACCATCGATAGGAACTTCACCACTAAGATACCTGATGATAAGGTTGGCTTCGTAAGGAAGTCAGTCTTGATATATATTACAAATTACCAGAAACATGCAGTGTCTATCAAGCCCAAACAATGGCAATAAGGGCGCTGTCATTTACTCGGACAGTCAGGCTGCCATGAAGCCCTCGACTGCAGCAGATTTCTTAACGAGATGACGGAGCAGTTTACCATACACCTCATAGGGGTACCTGGGCATAGGAATATCCCGGGGAACTGGAATGCTGATGAACTTGCTAGTAAGGGGACGGCATAACAAATTTTGGAAGAATTTGTATATATTGGCGCAAGCTTTGACTTACTCAAGAGGCAATCATGCAGATGGACAGAAAACGGCAACTGAAGGATAGCTAGACACATCTGGTCAAAATACGAACTGAGATGGTCACAATTTATCCTCGTACTAGAGAGGAAAAACTCTCTACTTTAGTGTCAGTTCTGACGGGACACTGTCTGATCGAAGAACACGCCAGAAGGTTAGGTATTGAGTCCAATCACTTCTGCAGAAGCTGTTGAGATGAGGAAGAAGTACAGATTATTGAGCACCTGCTTTGCTACTGTTCCGCATTTAGTAAACGACATCTGGATATACTGGGGCCGGCCTTCTTAGGACGTCTGACAAATCTTTCGGGTTTGTGGAACATCTAAGCCCGTGGTATCACTGGTGACTTATATTGGTCTATGTGAGCTAGCAAACTTGCTGCCACTCTAACTTTAAACTAACGGGTGATCCAAGTAGAAATACTTTTTTCAATAGCCTTTTTTTGACAGATCACGTGCCAGTCGTGTCTTGCTATCATGTTATTTTTGTTAAGTATTGTTTGGCATTTCATTTGGCATTTGGCAATTACGCCTGAACAACGTTTACAAATCGTTCGTCTTTATTACGAAATTCACGTTCTGTGAGGAATGTGTTTCGTGCACTTCGCTCAACTTATGGTCAACATAATCGGCCTACTGAGCGTACTATTCGCAACACAATCACCCATCTTGAGACCCAGCATTCATTATTGGATACTATTCGACCGAATAGACCACGTCCAGCACGCAGTGATGAAAATGTAGCGGCCATAGCTGAGAGTGTACACGAAGACCGTGGAGTCAATTCGGCGCCGTTTGCAGCAACTCGGACTGACGTATGGAACGGCATGGCGCATTTTACGTCGAGATCTTAAATTGAAAGCATACAAAATACAGCTTGTGCAAGAATTGAAGCCGCCCGACCTTCCTAAGTTCGCTCTATGGGTTCTTGAAAAGTTCCAAGAAGATCCGACGTTTTCGAGCCAAATTTTGTTCAGCGATGAGGCCCGTTTCTGGCTCAATGGGTATGTAAACAAGCAAAATTGCCGCATTTGGGACGAAGAGCAACCTGAAAAGATTCAAGAGCTGCCACTTCATCCAGAAAAAACAACGGCTTGGTGTGGTGTGTGGGCCGGTGCAATGCCGGTGAGAACGTAACCGTCAATGGCGACCATTATCGTGCCATTATAACCGACTATTTGATGCCTGAAATTGAAGCTCGTGATCTCGGCGGCATTTGGTTTCAACAAGACGGCGCCACTTCCCAGACATCGCATCAATCAATGGATTTATTGACAGAACACTTCTGTGAGCAGATCATTTCACGTTTTGGGCCGGTCGATTGGCCACCAAGATCGTGTGATATCACACCGTTGGTCTTTTTCCTGTGAGGATATGTAAAGTCAAAAGTTTATGCGGACAAACCCGCTTCGATTCAGGCCTTGGAGCAAAACATCACGCGTGTCATCGCCAGTTACCAGTCGAAATGCTCGAACGAGTCATCGAAAATTGGACTCAACGGATGGACCATGTGATACGTAGCCACGCCCAACGTTTGGTAGACATAATCTGCAAAAAATAAATGCCAAAGAATGTTCTTTCAAATGATATTAAACATTCCCCATTCAATTTGATTTTTTTCTGTATTTTTTTCTTTAAAAAAGTAGGGAACCTCGAAATTGATCACGCTATATAACCATATTTATGTAATGTATTTTGTTCCCCATGTTACGAAACATAAGTACAACTTTTATGCCCATCGAAAATAGTTTTTTATACAAATTGTGATTATCATTTGAAAAAATTGTAACACACTGAAGTAGCGACTTAAGACCCTATAAATGTTTGGCGGAATTCTGTTTTAGGGCCACCGTTCGTTCGTTTGTCAGCCTGTCTGCCTGGAGCACTTAATAACTCTCGATAGAAGTGACCAATTGACTATAAATTGTGTATGTGGTAATATTTATAATAAATCAGTTCAAGGAGGTTCCTTATGGCACGTCCTAAATTTTTTATTCGAACTGGTCCGTAAGAGATCAAAAATTACCTATAACATTTCTCAATATTATTCATAAATCCGTTTATTAAATAAAATTGATATTTAAGCAAAATTTAAAAAAAAAATAAAAAAGTGGAAATGTAATGAGATGTATCCAAACACTGTGCAACTTTATCGTTCTTACATCCACCTGCAACAAGCCACCGTCATCACCACCATAGTCACGGTCACACCACGGGCAGATGCCGCCAACGTTGTACATTTGAATGCGTTGCGATAATGTTGCGTTTTCTAATTTTCCGCTCAGTGCAGCTGTATTGCTTCAAATTATTATTACAATGTCGAATCTACTGAATCCCCTAGAGCCGCGTTTTGCTTCTCCCGTCAGATGTTATACCGCTCCTTCAATCTGACTTTTGCCAATTCACGCAGTTTTCACAGCATTTGAAGAGTGGCTAACTGTACAGGGGATTACAGTTTTGGATCCGCCTGGCATACTCGTGCCACCATAAAGCTCAAAACCACTTGACCACCACATTTTTATGTTGTTCCCCAACATTGCATTGCCGCCGATTGTCATGGGAACACAAATATGGAGGACAGATGTTTGTGAAACCGTTGGGAGAGTGTAGGTGTTGTGTGAAACTATTATTGTTCCTAATCAATAATGAACGACAACGCGAGGTGTTGTGTTAGTGTCCGGTTAGTTTAATTTTAAACTAAGCCTCCGGAAATTAATTTAGATAAAGATTTAAAGGGTCGCTAATTTCTGTTCAGCTAAAGTTTATGCAAACCATAGTGTAAAATTACATGGTTAAGAGGGCAGCCTGTATGTCAGGCTCACTTAGAAAATGTAGTCTATTGTGATACCACAGGAATGGAAGGCAGAAATATGATATGAAATAATCTCTTCCATTGAACCAATCCGATGGCTTTAAAAAATCCAGTAGTTGACGAATGCTAACATCAGCCAAATTTGCCAGCTCATCATAGAAATGTGAATCTAGAGTAGTCGGTCACCTTCTGGGGATAGTGGTATACTTAGGGGTATAGAATTGATAATTGCATCTTGTGCAAAAGTCATTCCTCGCGACGTGAGGTTCTAAAATGTTTCCTTATTTCTCAACATAATCTGCTTTAAGCTCAATACACTTTTTCCAGCGATTTTTAACACCTTCGATACCCTGTTTATAGTAAGAGCTCTCTAGCTCCTGAAAATAGCCATCAACCGCAACCTCCACCTCTTCACTGCTGGCAAAATGTTTTTCACCGAGTAATTTTTAAAAATTTGGAAACAAAAAATAGTCCTATGGATCTACATTTGATGAATAAGGAGCGTGCTGAAGCAATTCGAACTTTAATTCATTGATTTTGGGCATCGCGATAGTGGATGTGTAAACTGGTACATTGTCCTGATTGTGAGTAAAAGCGCACCCATGTGCACCCATTGCGCACAGCTTTCTCATCATAAGATTTTCCGCCTATATGCGATGTATAGCACTTTTTGAAATGCCTATGACTTCAGCTAGCTCACGAACCTTCAACCGACGGTCATCCAATACCATTTTGTAAATTTGTGTAACCATTTCTGGTGTGTTCGTCGTACGTATAGTTGTAAACGAAAGAGCAGACTCCCCCCCCCCCAAAGTAGAATCTAGCTCGGTTTTAATATGGGTTGGACTGAGACCTTTCTAATGAAAGTATTGTATTAGATATCGGTGACCAATTTTTTACATATTCACTCAGATCGTTTACATTTGAGTGTTCACAAAAAAGCTGAACAACGTGGCGACAAGCTTCTTCATTTTACAAAGCGAGATTATTAAAACATTTATAATTTGTATATGTTGTAAGGTCTTGCACGTATTGCCTATGCACTGCAAAGGGAATTTGGAGCCGGCTTTTAATATAGTAGACTAGCTGGACCCGGTCCACTTCGTTGCCCCAGACTTCAGATTTCCGATCCTGCCCGTTTCTGGACTAATCACGTAAACTGCCGCCAAATACATATACACAAAATTCAGCAATCTCTCTAACAAATTGCTCAAGACATATCAATCGTTCATATGGGTGGAGTCACTACCATTGGTCCAATCCCTCAAATTTTTTAACCAATCACGTAGCCTGCCACCAGATATGGTCCGAACCCCCAACCAGACACATATACACAAAATTAAAGCGCACTCGCTAACAAATTGTGCAATATATTTCAATTTCAAAACTTCTCTCACTTGAGATTGTCGGGCCCGTTTTCCAACCAATCACTTAGACTGCTTCCAGATACATATGTATACGCAAAACTCCAGCACTCTCGCTAACAAATTGTGTTAGATATCTTAATTTCTCGCTAGTAAATTGTGCAAAATATTTCAATTTGGCTTATATGGGCGGGGCCAAGCCCATTGGTCCGATTCCGCCCATTTTTTGACCATTCACATAAACTGCCACTAAATGCATACACACAAAATTTCAGCACTCTTGTTGGGCGGGTCCAAATGCAAGTACAGTAGACGCTCACAAATTAGAACGCTTAGAAATTAGAACATCCAGAAATTAGAACCGGCAATTAGAACCAAAAGTCCTAATTTCCGAACGTGTTGAATATTTTGCTCTTATTTGGTTAGAAATTTGTTGTAAAATTATTTTTTTCTTAATAATACACAAATACTTTCAATTGCAAAAGGCAATAACACAAATAGGGGAATCTCCGAATTATTGATTCCTCTGATTTTGGCATTTTCTACCATATTAATGCACAAAAAGAACACATAGCAGTTAAAAGGGAGAACGTTTTCAAGTTTTTTAAATCTGTTCCAAATAGAACCAGTAAGGAAAGACAGAAAGTCGGGCGGGCCGACTATATAATACCCTACACCTACCTACCAATACGATAATAAGCATTGCGATAAGAATTTGGCAGTGTTCATACATGTAATAAGCAAACTCTCTGCCGATTTTCGTACTGATCGGATATAAAACACGATTTTTACAGCGCTTAAATGTTAAATCGGGTGAAACATATATATGGGGGCTATATCTAAATCTGAACCGATTTTCCCCGAATTTGGCAGTGTTTATTCATGTAATAAGAAAACTATCTCTGCCAAATTTCGTACTGATCTGATTTAAAATACAGTTCCTACAGCGCTTACATGTCAAATCGGGTGAAACATATATATGGGGGCTATATCTAAATCTGAACGGATTTTCTCCGAATTTGGTAGTGTTCATTCACGTAATAATAAAACTCTCTCTGCCGAATTTCATAAAGATCGGATGTAAAATGTGGTTTCTACAGCGCTTACATGTCAAATCGGGTGAAACATATATATGGGGACTATATCCAAATCTGAACCGATTTTAACCAATTTCAATAGGGATCGTCCTTGGGCCAAAAAAGAGCACTATGATAAATTTCATCACAATCGGACCATAAATACGACCTGCACTTTGATTACAAGAATACATGGACAGACGGACAGGCGGACAGACAGACGGACAGACGGACAGACAGACAGTCGGACATGGCTAAATCGACTCAGAAAGTGATTCTGAGTCGATCGGTATAATAAACAATGGGTCTGTCTCTTCTCCTTTTAGGTGTTACAAACAAATGCACAAAGTCATAATACCCTGTACCACAGTGTGGTGTAGGGTATAAATATCAACCCGATAAAGAGAGTTATGCGAAGCACCATATTGGGATTTACTGTCATAAGTCAAGTTTTGTGCATACGAGTAATATCTTTGTAATTTCAAGATTAGTCGAATATGAAATTTGATAGCTTTTACACATTTCGGTCCTCTTCAATGCCAAATAAAACTCAAAAACCCCAATTTCCTTTGAAAAAAGGTGAAATCTTAGAAAAACTTGTGAACGCCCCACGTTAATCGTGTAGGTCTAGAGTCTGATGTTGCAGAATCTGCTAAAAGTTACCTCAAATTATACCTGTTTCGAATACCTATAAAGTAGCAACAAATTGATGCTTATATGAACAACATGGAAAGCCATCTTCATGAGGTTGTTTTAAAATAAAGTGAAAAGCAGTGTACATTAACTGGATCTATATTAGGCGTGTTTTGTTTACATTCGTTGAAATGTTTGTTCTTCTTAACGTTAATTTACAATAATTGACAACAATCTCTCCAAAAATGCGATGACATACTGCGAAATATAGGATGTCTAATCTGGCTAATGCTAATGATTTTCGTTCGTTTTCTAATAATTGGCGGCGAGATTCTTCCAAATAAGTTCTAAAATGAGTCTTTAGGAGTCACAGATTTATAATGTCGACTAAACCGGATTGCATTTCCGATGCCTTCCAGATAAAACGCATTTCTCTGCATGTAAAAAAATGCCCCTGGATACAAGTTCCAAAAAGAATGAATTTCAATTCTACTTAGATTAAATTCCGATGGCTCGCAACAAGTTGCCTTAAAAGATTCAATAATCCATTTCAATACGAAAAAATGCGTGGATGACGTTTAGAATTTTTCATAATTGATTTCACAAAATACTTATAAGAAATAATGTTGATTTTAGTAAAGTGTGTTACTTTAAAGCAATTTTCATTCAACAGGTCATCCGCTTTTCAGAAGAAAATAATTTGCTGCGCTCCCATACCAACTGATAAACTTCAAAATGGAGATGAAAATATCGTTGCATGTAGTCGTCCAGCCAATGAATCAAAATTATCAAAATGAATCAAATACAAAAAAATATTTAAGTATAGTATACATTTTTTTAAATTTTTGTCCCAGATACTTTCCTTCGAATCGGTATATGTAAGATTTTGATATATACGGATTCATTTCTCAGTAACTTTTCTGGATAGACAACAAAATTAGAAAAATATTGCCGAAAAAATTCGCTGAGACAAAAGATATTTGAATTTATTCTTTATTAAAAATATTCTTTGTCAAAAATACAAAAATTCATTGCAGATATCTCGGTAAATATACGAGACAACTCTTTGGTGTAAAAAAGTGTTTTGTAGGCGTCGATTAGAAGTATGCACAAAAAAGAGATTTTTGAAGCAGACGAAGGTTACACACTTAATCATTTTGTTCTGAGCTCCGCCCATGTATACTGTAGAGGCTCCAAATTTAAAACTTATAACAGTCTGTCATGAAAATGTTTTTACATCGCAAAAAATTTACCTTCAGATACACTTTTTTGGAAAAACAGATTTTTTGTATTATTCATACAATTATTTACTTGCGCTATTTATAAAAAAAATTAATTATTTTCTACTAATAAGTTAGCCTTTTTTTGACGAGTCCGGGGTATCAGGCGTTAGGTTATGGGAAATTTTTGGTGCTATTCTGCTGTCGGACTTTTCGACTACATAATGCAATTTTAAAATCTCAAATAAAATAAATAAAGGGTGGTTTTTTAACCTGCAAAAAATCTAATATCAAAACACTTTATTGGCATACAGTATGTACATAGAAAATTTCAATTATTTCGTGAAAAAAATGGATGAGGTTTTCCAATGTTTAAACAGTTTAAATAAGGTCCCACTTGCTCTATATCTCATAGCTATAGAGTATTATAAGTTTCCTCTTGACTTAAGCATATTTTTATTAATTTTCCGGGTCTGTTTCTACTTAAAAAAATTAAACAAACGTTTTAATTGACTTTATATTATTATTTAGGTCAACGCTACAGCTAGAAGTTACCAATATTTGTTTAGATGATTCCACAAGACTTTTTCCTACAAAATTTATGATTTGGTAAATTAATAAGACAGTAAAAGTTAAACAAAAAAAATAATAAGTGTTATGGGCTGGGAGAAAAAAAGTATATCTGTGAAAAAGTTAAATTTGTTTTCATTGCGAGATTTTAATTACATCAGCTTAAACATCTGTTTTGAGACAATTTAAACCTCAAATAACAAATATTTTTTCGCAAAGTACTTTATCTGCTGAGTTATGGGGGGAAAACGGAATAACAAAATTAAAGAACTTCCTCACCTCATCCAGTTTGTGGTGGACAAATAAACAAATTTGGGCCGAGCCAAATAACAAAATCAAATAACAGTCCGGATGACCGGACCCAGTCACAATTTCAAAGTGTACAATTTCCATTTGAAAAAGTGGCAGAAAAGGCGCAAAAAGGCAAAGCCTGGAGGAGGACGACGTAGAGAGCAAATAAATAAAATCACACCGAAAGACAATTAGAAAGCCTCAAGTAAAATTTGACACAAATTAAAAATAAAGACAAACAGAATGGAACTAAAGCGGCCAAGCGGCGAAACGGCCAAACAACTGGGCGATGCCAAACAGTGTTTTGTGAGTGAGAATCCAGGAAACTTTCCCTTCCCCCCGTCGACACAGGCCACCTCACTGCATAAAGGCTGTGGAAATGTGGGACAAACACTTTGCCAGGATAGCCTTGCCTTGCTTTCGTTACGTACTCCTCTTCCTCCATCACCCCACACAAGTGACAAAAAACACCGAAAAAGGAGCAAAACTCAAAATGAATTTTACGAATAAACAACACAAACGACAAAGTTGTCATTATGCAAAATTTTCACGAGGTATTTAAAAAGTTGTGTAGAACAATCATAAAAAACGCACAACGAAAATTATGGACTAACAACCCGCCGTCGTGTGCCCACCACTACCACGAACCTAATGAACAACACCAAGCGATAGCCTTTGGATATGGTCCAATTTTGGAATGGGGGCTGACTACCTCCTCCTCCTTCTGCTGCTGTTGTTGCCGTACACCAACGAACGCGGACACTAGACTGTGCATTTTTTCGAGTTACAGAGAAATGTAATGTCCCTCCACCGTCCCTCGTCCTCGTCCTTTGTCATCTACCGAAAACTTAGGAATAATACAAATTGTTGGGTTTCCAACGCGGTCATGCGGAGAGTGCGGGGCGGGCGTGTTGGTGGCATCGGAAAGGCAGCGAGATACTTTCTCACGGAAAACTGGGAGAATTGTTTGGAAATTAGCAGCCAGGAACGTCGTCGCAATGACACAAAACAACCAAAACTTGGCTACTGGTTTTTAAGTAAGGAAAACAATACCACTTGATCCCGTGACATGTAAATTTATACGTTAGTTTAAGATACATTGTCACAGAGATTTGTAGACTTTGGAATATTTTAATGTGTCGTGATCATGGGGCGAATGTAGCAAATTTCTGGAGGAGGAGCGATATAGTTAAATATTTGTATAAATATACTCATAAATGTTAGTATATTTATACACGAGGAGACATTTGAATATAATTTCATTGAAATAATCTAATAGTACATTTGATTATGGAACTCTCTGTGACAGTGTGAGGGCTGTCTTTAAAACGCTATAACAAATAGTACCATTTTCAGTTTATACATGATTTCCAATATAATTTAAAAATGAATATATGCACATTTTAAATTTGGCCTCCAAGATCATGTGATTTAACGCCGTGCTATTTTTTTCTTTAGGGTTTTCTGAAATATCGGGTTTATGCGAATAAACTAAAAACAATTCCTGAGCTCAAATTCGAGATCCAATGCGACGTCGATGATATACAGCCACATATCTGTGAAAAATTAATGTAAAATGTGTTGTTGTTATTTATTGTTGGTATGTGTTTTTGTTATTCAGTCCGAATTTATTTTGGTTTAAGAGCATATGTTTCAGTTACTTTCTGTCTATTGCAAAAAAGTAATAGAAACAAATACAAAAATTGGTAGAGTTTTAATTGCTTGGTAGAATTGACTGCAGTTTCGATAGACACCACTCTATCATCTTCAGAATTCAATAGCAATAGTGTATGTCTTTAACTTAAATCAGCTGAAATACTTATGGAAGCAGTTAATTGAATTTAACAATAACTACTAACCAAACCCGCATTTTGCCGAACTAAGTCAACATACTAAAACTCTCATACCAATACATGTTTGTTTCTTGCTTCGGCTCGCATCGCGAGCCACGAAAACAAATGTAGTTTTGTCAACGGCTAATGCCGACGTCATCGTACCTCATGTGTTTGTATGTGTTGTTGTTATTTATTGTTGGTCTGTGTTTTTGGTTAGTAGTTCTTGTTAAATTCAATTTACTGCTTCCATAAGTATTTCAGCTGATTTAAGTTAAAGACATAAGGCCTTATTCATAAAAAGTTAAAGAAGGTTTGAGGAACGCTTTAGCAGTATTAAAGCGTTCTTCAAACCTTCATTAAATTTTTATGAATAAGGCCCATACACTATTGCTACTGAATTCTGAAGATGATAGAGTGGTGTCTATCGAAACTGCAGTCAGTTCTACCAAGCAATTAAAACTCTCTACCAATTTTTGTATTTGTTTCTGCAATAGACAGAAAGTAACTGAAACATACGGTCTTAAACGAAAATAAATTCTGACTGAATGAAAAATTTCATAAAAAGAGTAATGTCCGGTCATCAGAGCCGTGGAGGACATTTGACGGATATTTTATTCCATACTTAATCGGAACATGTCTTCATTACAATCCAATAAAAAATCACAACTATCTCAAAAAATAGGTGCTTATACCCTACATCACACTGAGGTATAGGGTATTATAACTTTGTGCATATGTTTGTAACACCCTCAAGGCCTATCCTACCTACCTATCGTTTATTACACCGATCGACTCGGAATCACTTTCTGAGTTGACTAAGCTATGTCCGTCTGTCTGTCTGTGTATGTATTCTTGTAATAGAAGTACAAGTCGCAACTATTGCCCGAACTCAACGGAACTTAGCACATATCTTTCTTTTGGCCTATTGAATTTCCTTGAAATCGGTTCGGATTACATATAGCCCCATATATATGTTACTCCCGTTTTTGTATTCAAAGCGATATAGAAGTTGTGCTTTACTTCCGATTATTACAAAATTTGGCAGAAAGATGTTTCTTAATTTAGAAGCGAATGCTGCTTAATTTGGGGAAAGTCGGCTTAGATTTAGATATAACCTCATATATATGTCCCTGCCTAGTTAGTGTTTAAGCTCTATTGAAACTGTATTTTTCATCCGATCTTTGTATAATTTGGCAGAAATGAGGGTTTTCAAACAAGCTGATTAAAATATATTTAGATTTCATATAGTTCCATCTATTTGTTCCTTCCGATACATGATATATGAAAGAATACTGCGAATTTTAAAGTTATCTTTTCAGATCTATTTTATTATGAAAATATGTTCATCTCCTCTTTGATATATTTAAATATTTGTATTAATACACGAGGAGACATCTGAATATCATTTATTTGAAATAATATACATTAGATTAAGGAACTCTCCTTGCCAGTGTTTGCCCTGAATTGACAACAGAATTTGCTATTGAATCAAAACATTTTATTAAAGTGTTGCCACGCTTCTCCAAATCATACCATACCAAAACTACATTTTTTTCGTGGCTCGCGAAGCGAACCCAATTAAAAAACAAAAATGTATTTGTATGAGAGTTTTAGTATGTTGCCTTAGTTCGGCAAAATACGGGTTTGGTTAGTAGTTCTTGTTCAATTCAATTTACTACTTCCACAAGTATTTCAGGTGATTTAAGTTAAAGACATACATTATTGCTACTGAATTCTGAAGATGATAGAGTGGTGTCTATCGAAACTGCAGTCAATTTTACCAAGCCAGTAAAACCCTCTATCAATTTTTGTATTTGTTTCTATTACAGTTTTGCAATAGACAGAAAGTCATTGAAACATATGGTCTTCAACCGAAATTATTCTGATTGAAACTCCATAACTTGGCCACATTTTGGATAATCGCAAGGCTAAAATATTGAAACCTTTACAATTTTTGTCTGTAGTAGTACACGTTAAACTGCAACAGGAATTTTAAGCATAACTTTTTGTGTAATACATTTTTGGGAAAAAATAAAAAAATCTTTTCTGTGGATTTTCGAAGTTATTTTGAGAATTGTGGGATTATCTTTTACAAATATAATAATGTTAGAATTAGCCTTGATTTCTGGTGTCAAGGCATACAAATTACAAAGAAATAATTGAATTATATTAATTATACCCTCCACCATAGGATGGGGGTATATTCATTTTGTCACTCCGTTTGTAACACCTATAAATATTGGTCTGAGACCCCATAAAGTATATATATTTCTAATCGTCGTAAAATTCTAAGGCGATTTAGCCATGTCCGTCTGTCCGTCCGTCCGTCTGTGGTATTCACGCTACAGTCCGCAATAATAGAGCTAGGTTGATCAAATTTGGTATACATATTTCTTATACTTGCAGGCTGTTTGGGATTGCAAATGGGCCATATCGGTCAATGTTTTGATATAGCCCCCATATATAGCATCTAACTTGATGTGATTCCAACTGTTCTCATCAACTATATGTTTCCTACTGTTCTCATCTACCATATTTTTTTTGTTTTTTTCGGTGTTATTTTATTCAGTTTTGAGTTATTTTGTGAGGTCACATGCTATCCATGGTGGAGAGTATATAAGATTCGGCATGGCCGAACTTAACTTGTTTTTAAATATTTTATGTATTTACAAAGTTTTCGTCTACGTTTGAAAACTTTTTTTTAAATTTTTCCCGATCCCCTTCGAACGAATCGGTACATATTAGAGCCGGATATATACTGATTCCGTTCTCATAATCTTTTATTGACAGATAACAAAATTTTGTATCTTAAGAACAAATGTTTATCATCAGATTTACCCGCTGAGGCCATTTGATGTTATACTTTCCAAAAAAATATTCTTTGTCAAAAATAAAAAAATACAAAAAATGGTAAAAATAAAAAAATATTTTTTGTAAAGTATAACTTCAAGTCATATAAAGGGTCCGCCATCTAACGTTTTTTTTCAACTTGTGCTTATTTCGTGAATGGTAACACTTAGCTCATGTCTGATTTGACAGATAATTAGTTTTATCCTCCCGCTGAACGAATTCGACACTACTTTGAAAATCATGGTAATGTTGCAGAATGTGTGCGAAAATTGCGCACGGATTTTGGAAAAAGAGAAGCACCGTCAGCTCCGTATGTTCGTTATCTTGTGAAAAAAGTGCAAGAAACTGGCATTCTCATCGATAAACCAAAGCGTGAAAAGCCAAAAACAGTGCGTACACCCGAGAATATTGCTGCTGTGGCAGAAAGTATGCGTGAGCGCCATCAACATCAATTCACCATCGTTCTCAACAATTGAACATTTCGGAGACATCATTGAGACGAATTTTGCATAAAGACCTTGGTATGACGCCATACAAAGTCCAATTGGTTCAGGAGTTGAAGTAAACTGAATAGGGTGATCAAAAAACCGGTTATTTTGAAAATACGGGTTTCGGTTTCTTCGAAAATTAAGTTAACTCTAAAACCGGTTTTCGGTTTAACCGAAAATAAAAAACCGGTGAACCGGTTGGTTTTCGTTTTTTTTCTTTTTTAATAAAAATGCATTAATAATGCTTAAAATTTTGTTAGATGACGTAAAATAAGCGTAGTGCAAATTCAATTCGCAACCATATTCCAATTAAATTAAGATTTATTTGAAAATTGTATTGTAAACACTTCATATTTTTATTTATAATATGTAATTGTTCCGATTTCATTTATGATATAATGTTCAATTTTTAAAAAGATTTCTTTAAAAAAAATGATAATGATTTTTATAAAACTTGACTAATAGTAAAGATCAGCAAAATCTTAGCTTTTACCATCATATGAATGGCTCAAATGGCAAACCGATTATATACATATATGTATTATCAGTAGTAGCGGATTCTGACTTGAGCATACTATAGAGATGAAAACTTGTCGAAATGTGAAACTTGACATATGTATTTTTATTTATACCTACATTTCAATTAGAAAGGATTGTTAATTAATTTCTATACGGCAATAATCACCTAGACCCTTGATAAAATATGCAGACGAAGTCTATAGGGAAGTTAGCAATGTAAACAGTATAAATGCATACAAAACTGCATTTTGAAATTGATGGCTATGCACAAATGATGTCAACGGTTTTTATATTGATGTGTTCAAAATTTTAGGTAGGTTCCTGTTTCAAAAATAATATTTTCATTAGCATTTCATAATGGTTTCAAAAAACCGAAAAGTCGAATAAACCGAGTTGAAAAAACCGACGGTTCGAGTTATTCGAAAATGCAGAAAACACGAAAACCGATAGGCGGTTTTTAAAGAGAAACCGATTAACCGGTTAACCGGTGCAGTTTTCGATTACCCTACAACTGACCATCCAATGCGTTTTCAGTAGTTTTATTTATAGCATTTTCAAAAAAAAAGTTATTTGGCGGACCCTTTAAATTTTTTAGTGGCTCGCGAAGCGAACCCAATTAAAAAACCAAAATGTATTGGTATGAGAGTTTTAGTATGTTGACTTAGTTCGGCAAAATACGGGTTTGGTTAGTAGTTCTTGTTTAATTCAATTTACTACTTCCACAAGTATTTCAGGTGATTTAAGTTAAAGACATGCATTATTGCTATTGAATTCTGAAGATGATAGAGTGGTGTCTATCGAAACTGCAGTAAATTTAGCAAGCCAGTAAAACCCTCTACCAACTTTTGTATTTGTTTCTATTACAGTTTTGCAATAGACGGATAGTAACTGAAACATATGGTCTTCAACCGAATTAATTCTGACTGAAACTCCATCACATTTTGGACAATCGCAGGGCTAAAATATTGAAACCTTTACCATTTTTGTCTATAGTAGTACACGTTAAACTGCAACAGGAATTTTAAGCCTAACTTTTTGTATAATACATTTTTGGGAAAAATAAAAAAAAAATCGTTTTTGGGGATTTCCGAATTTATTTTGGGAATTGTGGGATTATCCTTTACAAATATAATAATGTTAGAATTAGCCTTGATTTCTGGTGTCAAGGCATACAAATTACAAATTACCCACTACGGGATTAATACCCGGATGCCCCAAGCCAATAATTCTCATAACTATATACATATGTCAAGTGGGCCAATTTTCCAAACCGATGTCATCTGATCGGGGTGAAACTTTTATCATGTTTAGTCTTATTGGCTAGTAGTTATGACACAACATTTCAACGGAATCGGTTAAGGACTGTTCGAGATGGAGGTTGTTGAATTTTGAAGTTTTAGTCAAACGGCCCTTTTTCCCATCCATTTTAAACTATGCTACAAAAAAACAATTGTGTCCGAAACCTAACACATTTATCTCTATACGAGTGTTACTATATATATTTTTGGCCTAGGCAACACTAATGGCGATTTTTGTCTATAGTAGTACACGTTAAACTGCAACAGGAATTTTAAGCCTAACTTTTTGTATAATACATTTTTGGGAAAAATAAAAAAAAAATCGTTTTTGGGGATTTCCGAATTTATTTTGGGAATTGTGGGATTATCCTTTACAAATATAATAATGTTAGAATTAGCCTTGATTTCTGGTGTCAAGGCATACAAATTACAAATTACCCACTACGGGATTAATACCCGGATGCCCCAAGCCAATAATTCTCATAACTATATACATATGTCAAGTGGGCCAATTTTGATTTACCCTCCTCCACTTAGTGCGATTGTACAAATAAAGATAATAAAACGTAAATGATTAATTCCCGTTCCTCAATCATTAACCTATATAAATTTGTCGATAGATTTTTCTCCAACGCACATATATTTTTGCTTCGAAAGTAGTTCTATTTTTAAGAATTCCAATTACTTTTTCCCCCGAGTGGAAATACATTTTCATTTCATTTGACATTCAAGTGTCTTCCAATTCTGGTCCAATGCATAAAATAAACTAAACTGGACGAGCACTTGAGATTGAGGGATTAAATAATAGCGATAGCCTATCAATTTCAATGGGAGAAAATAAAATAATAAAAAAGCGAAACCTTAAACAATTTTCAATAATAGATTTTTATGGGTCAATTTGAATGTTTGTTAGTTGCCGGTGGCTGCGGCGGCGATGGCAATGCGGACGTCGATGCCGTTTTCTTTTCTCCAGCCACTCTAGCCTTGCCGGGGTTCTCTCGCAGTTCTCTTACCTTGTACTCCTGGGTGCTTATCATTTTATTCCACTTTTCCTGTTTCAATCTCATGGTCTTCATTATATAATTCCAAAGGAATTCAGGTCTTTCGTCCACCTTTTCCTTCTTCTTCTCCTCGTCGGCCATAGCGATGTGCTAGTGCCCCAAAAAGTATTTAAGCTGAAATTAGTATACGTTTATGGCCCTTTGATGGCGGTAGAGGAGGAGGCACAATGAAGGCTGTGGAACAGAAGAAGAAGAAACAAATGTGAGTCGAAAAAAGAAGAATCAACTTTTGTATCCTTGACAATTGTTAAATGCTTAATGTGCTATTTTTCCTCCATTGCCCTGACCATTTGCCTCAGTTAACTTCAGTGTTCCCCCTGCTGTTACTGTTGCTGCTGCTGCTCCATAGTCCTTGACTGCCAAGGGTCCAAAATGTAAGAGGCTTAAAAGACAAGGAGCAAGGAGTAACAGCAGGAGCTGTGTTCACAGAACCAACAGGACGAGCGTAATTAATGAACATTTATTTTGTATTTCATTTTCTTACCGAAAATATTTCAAAATGAAATGCAACACCGAAAGTTTATTGTTGTCTGTTTATTACGTCGATTGAAAATATTTTATGCTGCAAATTCTCCTTATTTCAGAGTTTTTTTATATCCCTCTCAAGTGTCCTTTATGATTGTGAGTGGGATGTTTCTTTATGCTTTGTAACTTTTTCTTCTATGTCCGGAGAGTGTTTTTATGTGAAAATATTTTTTCAATTGATAGTTACAGTTGTCATTGTTTGAAATTTGATATTAGATACTTGTATTTCACTTTGGAATTCAGCATAAATATGAAAGGTAGTTTTCATCACAATTCAACAGAATTCCTTGTACCCTACAGTATGGTATTGTGAAGTTTTTGGAACACTGCAAGTAAAGGAAGATTTTCGTCTGTCTGTTTTCACTCACTTTTGATGGAGGTGACCTAAGACCCTATGTATGTTATGTGGAAATCCGATTCAGAACATTTTATGTCATTCGAGCAATGTCCGTCTATCCGTCTGTCCGTCTGTCTGGTGGGTGCGCATGATAACTCTCGAAAGGTGTAGCGGATTTTATGATATGCGAATTTTTTATTATATCAGACTAAGTTCGAGGATGAACCATATTGACTCACCTTATAATAGTGCAATGTCTTTGAAGTATCTACTGTTTATCGTCATTTGTCAACCCTCTTTCTGGTATAGCCCACACAAAATTACAGATTCATTCCAACACAATTTCCGCATAACTTATGTAGCAATCGTATACAAATGTTCTAGGAACAAGCGACATGTTTCCATGGTTCTGCGTTCCAGATATCGTCATCAGAAACGAAATAGAGGCTATCATCATATCTGAAAATTTTACAGGAGAAGCAAAAAACTAAATAAAATGAAAAGTGCTGTCGTTAGAAAAATGGGGTTTTCAGGATAATATATAAACATAATGATGCATATATAAAATCACACAAATATGATTTATAACTTTTTTGTAAAAATTTCGTGAAATAGAATTTTTAAACTATGAAAAAACAAATAATTTGTTGTTAGGCCCTTTTGAATTTTGTTAACAAACTCGCCATTTTTATACCCTACACCACACTGTGGTACAGGCCGATCGACTCAGAATCACTAGCTGAGTCGATTTAACCATGTCTGTCCGTCTGTCCATGTAAAGTTGTTCGTCGACTACAGGTCGCAATTTCACTCCGATCGTTCTGAAATTTTGCAGTTTAGAGTATTTCGCAGCTGTAAAGATCCATATTGAATTTGGTGGAAATCGGTTCAGATTTAGATATAGCTCCCATATATATGTTTCGTCCGATTTGGCCCTTTAGTTCTATAGAAGCTGTATTTTACATCCAATCGTTTTGAAATTTAGAATGGTAGAGTTTCTTGATCCATGAACCAACATTGCTGAATTTGAAGAATATCGGTTAATATTTAGATATAGCTCCCATACATATCTTTCGTCCGATTTGACCTTTTAGTCCTATAGAAGCTGTATCGTTTTGATATTAAGAATAAAAAATTTATACATGAATTACAAAATATATATTTCAGAGTTATTCAATATTACGAGAGTGGTGTAGGGTATTATATAGTCGGCCCCGCCCGACTTTAGCCTTTCCTTACTGGTTAATACTACACCGCTAAAAATTTGTCAGGATGAGTATTTTGATGCAGTGTACCGAAATCCATCAAAAACTGAATTCCTATTTTTCTTGTTGTTACGCCCTTTTTCGTTTCTGATGGCGATATAATACCATATTAAATTACTCGCAAAGTGATGTGTTTACTGTTATCTACTGACTTGTTGAATGCGTTTAGTACCAGAAAGCTGAGAACACTATGCAACAACATTTTTTTGTGTTTTTTTGGATACATTGAGGCATTTTTTTAATGAAACCAAAACAAACATGTGTCTTATGGTATAGTTCTTTTTAAAAAGTTGTTTTCTAAAATTTCAATTTTCATAGACGTTACCTTTAGTATTTGAAGAATAATTTCGATAAAGCCGGGAAACCATTTAAATTAAAGGAAATTAAGAGGGCTACAAAAGCTATCATCATAACGAAGAAAACAATGCATATTTGCAAAAAGTCTATAAATATATATAAATTATGACCTATATAATAAGTATTGTAAAAATAGGGAAATTCAAAAAAATAATTTTTTATATTTTTATATGGTGGAGGCCATAGGATGGGGATTTTGTCACTCCGTTTGTAACACCTTTAAATATTGATCTGAAACCCTATAAAGTATATATATTTTCCTAATCGTCGTCAAATTCTAAGACGATTTAGCAATGTCCGTCTGTCCGTCCGTCCGTCTGTTATAATCACGCTACAGTCCGTAATAATAGAGCTTGGTTGATCAAATTTGGTAGATATACTTCTTATAGTTGCAGGTCGTTTGGGATTGCAAATGGGTCATATCGGTAAATGTTTAGATATAGCTCCCTTATAGAGGTCGCTCCAAAGCCATAGATTCCACATATTTAGAGCAATTTTGCTGAATCTTTTCAGTTTGTATTCTATTTTGACAAGAATTCATCACAGTAAAAATTTTGCAAATCGGCTCATATTTTATTATGGTCACCCTATAGAGGTCGCTCCAAAATAGGCTTATTTAAATCATAAATACCACATTTTCTAAGCATTTTAAGTGAATATTTGCAGTTTGCGTTTTATTTAGCCAAGAATTCATCACAGTTAACATTTTTTAAATTAGTTCATATTTTGTTGAAGTCCACCTATAGATGTCGCTCCCAAAAACGCTTGTTGTAGGCATAAACACCACATTTTCTAAGCAATTTAGTTGAAACTTTGCAGTTTGTATTCTATTTTGGCACGAATTCATCTCAAAATATTTAGTCAGTTTATGTTTAGTAAGCCATAAATACCACATTTTTCAGATGAAGAGTTTGGCTAAAGAATTTGGGGCCTAAAATTTGGCTAAAAATTGCAGCGTTCATATTTTTTTTGAATATTTGCTTCAACAAAAAGGATGGTTTGAAAATTTGCTACATATTAAAAGATTTTTCCAGTAATATAATTGAATGCTATCTATGATGGTGGGTATATAAGATTCGGCATGGGCGAACTTAACGTTGTTTACTTGGTTTTTCTAAAAATTGAGCAAAAGCTGGCACGAAAAAAACCAAACAAATAGAAAAAATCACAATTTTTGTGCCCATTTGCAAAAAGTTTTTGTATAAATGTATTAATTATGACCCATATTGTAAAAATGGGGAAATTGAAAAAAATACTTTTCAAATTTTATATTTTGCAATTATTTTTGGAAAATCAAAAATCCATTTGTGGACCAACTTAGTCTGAGATAGGAACAAATATTGACACATCCAAATTTGAAGTCAAGCGATTAATCCTGTCGAAAGTCATCGTGCGCACCAACCTGACGGACGGACAGGCTGACGGACATTGATAAAATGACTTAAATTGGCCCAAAATGGATTTCCGCCAAATATTCTTGTGGTCTCTTAGGTCACTTCATCGATGTTACATTTTTGACTTGCAGCATCTGATATTTACCCTCGTTCTCAATAGTGGGTGTATAAAAACCGGATTATTTTGAAATTCTCTTATTTCTACTAAAAGTGCTATAATATCTACAATTATCCATAGATTTGTTTTTAAATTGACATTGTTTTCTTCGTTAGAAGAAAATAACTTGTAACAAACAAATGTTTGCTAATTTTTTTCTATTTTTTATGTTTTTCTCGTGCCAGCAAAAAACAATTAAAAAAAAAACAATTTTTTTTAAATTATTTTAACGACAGTTACTAAACTTCTGTTTCCACGTGAAAGTGTCATTACTAAAGCTGAGTATAGACGATTGCCAGATCGGCAAACGTTATCAACCCTGTTAAAGTGCTGCAAATATACGGACAACGTCAGATTGTTAGGCAAAGCTGAATTGACAGTTCAGACGATTGCACGAAAACATTACAATTTCATATATTTACAATATATTTTGTTAATATTTATATACAGGATTGCCAATAAAAATACATTATATACAGATGAAATGTTTTTCTGGCAATGGCGCCGTTGTCACATGCATAAACTTCGCACATATAACAATCAGCAAATTATCTCGCAATGACTTTTCTGCTAACGTTGCAACACAAAAACTGTATGTTCACACGGTTGTAAATTCACAGGGTTGCATTTTTCCGCCTTTATTCTGGCAATGTTGTTCGATCTGCAATTCGTCTATACTTACCTTAACATTTGTAGTCCTCGTAATTTCCTTTAATTTAAAGTATATCCGGGCTTTATCGAGCACATACTTCATAATCTTGTTCAAATACTAAAGATACCTTCCAAGAAAATGGGAAGTTTAAAGTAAATTTTTAAAAAAAAATTACCATAAATATTTTTTTTAATATTTCTTTCGTAGGACACCATATTACATCAGAAAATTGTATGCACAGCCCTTCGACAAAAATGTTGTTGCATACTAATATAGTTAAGCGGTATCACCAAGTCTGAGTTAGTTGTTTGACAAAAGCTAATGACAACTTTTCGAGAGACCCACTGGTTTTTTAAAAAAATTTGAGACCCATAAAAAAATATGGTCACCAATATCGCCAAACCGAGTATAGGCTTATAGGCTTCGGTAGTGGAATCGAACCCATACTATGAAGTCCGTGTATTTTTTTCACTGTTGCACAATGATATTAGTATAGCGTCATCCATTTCGAGGTTCCCTACTTTTTAAAGAAAAAAAACACAGAAAATTCAAATTGAATGGGGAATGTTTATTATCATTTGAAAGAACATTCTTTGGCATTTATTTTTTGAAGATTATGTCTATTAAATATTGGCCGCGGCTACGTCTGAGATAGTGCATCCGTTGAGTCCAATTTTAGATGACTCGTTCGAGCATTTCGACCTGAATCGAAGCGGGTTTGTCCGCATAAACTTTAGACTTTACATATCCCCACAGGAAAAAATCTAACTGTGTGATATAACACGATCTTGGTGGCCAATCGACAGGCCCAAACGTGAAATTATCTGCTCACCGAAGTTTTCTATCAATAAATCCATTGAATGATGCGATGTGTGGAAAGTGGCGCCAGCTTGTTGAAACCAAATGTCGCCGAGATCACGAGCTTCAATTTCAGGTATCAAATAGTCGGTTATCATGGCACGATAACGGTCGCCATTGACGGTTACGTTCTCACCGGCATCATTTTTGAAGAAATATGGACCGATGATTCCACCGGCCCACAAACCACACCAAACCGTTGTTTTTTCTGGATGAAGTGGCAGCTCTTGAATCTCTTCAGGTTACTCTTCTTCCCAAATGCGGAAATTCTGCTTGTTTACATACCCATTGAACCAGAAATGGGCATCATCGCTGAACAAAATTTGGCTCGAAAACTTTGGATCTTCTTGGAACTTTTTAAGAATCCATAGAGCGAAGCGATGTCGCTTGGGAAGGTCGGGCGGCTTCAGTTCTTGCACAAGCTGTATTTTGTATGATTTCAATTTAAGATCTCGACGTAAAATGCGCCAAGTCGTTCGATACGTCAGTCCGAGTTGCTGCGAACGGCGCCGAATCGACTCTCCACGGTCTTCGTGTACACTCTCAGCTACGGCCGTTACATTTCCTTCACTGCTTGCTGGACGTGGTCTATTCGGTCGAATATTATCCAATAATGGATGCTGGGTCTCAAGATGGGTGATGGTGTTGCGAATAGTAAGATCAGTAGGCCGATTATGTTGACCATAAGTTGAGCGAAGTGCACGAAACACATTCCTCACAGAACGTGAATTTTCGTAATAAAGTTGAACGATGTGTAAACGTTGTTCAGGCGTAAGTCTTTCCATGATGAAATGCCAAACAATACTTAACAAAAATAACATGACAGCATGACACGACTCACACGTGATCAGTCAAAAAAAGGCTATTGAAAAAAGTACCTATACTTGGATCACCCGTTACATAACTCTGAAAAATAAATGCATACACTCAACATGATGTCTTCGTAAATGTACATTGATTTTAGAAGGCTTGGTGCGAATTTTTTCTTTTAATTCAAATTGATGATTTCATTGCATCATTTGCTGTAGGTTAGGGTAGGTTGAAGGAGGAGACGTCTAACGTCTCATTTCCATTGACATGATTTATTCTATTTATGCTATTTTTAAACCTCATGACTTGCAGAAAATCTGTACTAGACACGAATTTTCTTACTATCATCCAGTTATATTCTGTTAGATGAGTCATATCTGGTAATGTGTCGGACCCGAAACATCGATCATTTGCTCCTACTTAGCTAAATTCTCCGGGCGGATTGTTTTTCACAACTAATAAATATTCATTCTTCCTAGGAACGACCTGTAATTAAAAACCTAATGGTCTAGTACAATATTACTTTTTATTTTCATTAACGTTTATGACAGATAGAATCAATTTTAATCGAAGAAGATTTTTTGTTACATTTTTGTTGCAGCTCGTTTTTTTTAATTCAAACTCATTAAGGGGCTGTAACGTTGATACATTTTTTTGCATTTTTTATAATGTTTTTCTGATAAGAGAAGCTTTCAACAATATTGTGTGAAAATTTGAGATGAATCGGAGCATAACTAACGAAGGTACAGATAAAGATAAACTTTTAAGCGTTTTTCCCACAACTTTAATGCACCATTAGTTTCAATCCAAAAAATTTAACCGTTTCGTCACAAAAATTATGAAAATGTGCCTTTTTTGCACATTTTCCGTTCCCCCTTAATAATTTCAAAACTGCATTAAATTGTAGTATTTTACCCATATTTTATTAATAAATCATGAGTTTTGCAATACTATCCACGGGTTGTTTGAATATCCTAGGCAAAACAAAGAGTTCAAATATATACTTAATTATAGATTTTTGCATTTTTGCGCTATGGAACATTAAATTCTAACCAAAGCTTTATACATTTGGGTAGATATAAGTAAATATAGTTCTTCCATAGACGAATCGTCCTTTTTGAAATCTAATTGTTGTACAATTACACTATTATTTTCCCTTATTCAGATGGTTGTTAAATGGTTTGCTCCGCCCGACTTTAGCTTTATCATTACTAGATTTTATATATTTTTTATGTGGTGCTATAACTTTTGAAATATAATAAAAAGTCCTGTATCTCTAACAAACTCAAAACAGAAACTAATGTAGAATTGTAGAATTGTTGGCATTTTTTCCAGCACATTTACATAGATTTTAAAATACTTGCCTCAAAGTGCTGCTAAATGTTGCTTGGTCAAAGTGGAAGCTATGTGTCTGTGAAGTTACACGCAGTTTTTAGTTAAAAATCAGATTGTTCTGTATTTCGAAAACAATTTGACATAAATAAAGTAATAAATTACAGAGTAACATTTATGGTTCGAATTGCTTAACCTTCAATTTCCGTAGGATATTTTTCTTTTTTTGAGATTTTTTTGAGTTGGTAGAATCTTGACTGCTAAAGATTTTGAGATTTGTCTTGCGATGTTTCAGCTTACCCACGGTGTTCTTCATACATGCACAGGGTGGGGAGAAATTTCTTGCCTTGGAGGAAGACTTACTTTTTGTAGAGCCCAACTTTTTATGTATCTGATGAGTCTGAGGAACCAAAGAGGCGACTTCCTTATCTTGAGGTTTTTTCAATAGCTTTTTCTGTGCGACCGTTTGCAAATGCTTGACGGGATCCTTAAAAGCTTTTGCGGCTCTGGCTATAGAATCAAAATTTCCAAATACTCCGAGAATGCTTTTATTCACATACTGCAAATAGCTCAAGGATGAATCGCAGACTTTGCAGTGCTTACGTTCATTGGAGCAATTGGTGCGTATCAGACTTTCCAGATAGAGAAAATTCTTGGCCATATTTTCACAATGTGGGCAGTTGCTGGAGGTTTTCTGTGCACCGTGTAATGAATTCTCCACCGGCTTAAGCCCATCGAATCCTTCAGCCTTTTGGCGAAAATTGTCAATGGAATTTTGCGGAACTATAAAGGGCGGTTGCTGTACCTCTTTGCCCAAACCAAACATTTTATTCAACACGGAAATTTTGTTAGATTTTTCCAACATTTTTGTCAATAATTCGATTTATGTATGTACATACATATGTATGTATATCTATTCAATGAAATTGAATTTTCCCCGAATTGAAGTAAACATATTTTGAACGAAGGATCAAAGAGCAATTTTTCTGGAAATATTATCGATATAGTTTAGTTGTTTGTTTGTTTGCCTTCCTGTTGCGCAGTATTCATAATCTACTATCTGTCAACTGTTGTCACTGACTTCCAATGAATGGGCCAATGGATGCCCAAACATATTGTCGTGTACCGACTCTCTGTTGAAGACTTGTTTTGCCTCGTTTTCCATTTCCATTTACATTTTCAAATTCATTTTGCTTTGGCAGTATATGCCATTTTGCGCTTTGCTCCCACATGGATGGACGTGGTTGACAAGCGACGACGTGTAAATGTAATTGCCTTCATCAGCTTTGAATTTAGTTCTCATCCTCAGCCAACACATAGATGTACAGATGAGTTTGGGCACATCACATTGAACGGTGGCGATGGCAAAACAATTCACAGTGGGAGTGAATATACAAATACTCGTACATACATTTTATAAATAGTTTGTCCTTTATATACAATGACCAGGAATTATGGTTCGTAGTTAGATATTTATGCGGAATGTGAGTTGTACATTTTTATTTTTATATCCTCACTTTATATGAGGAGGCTATATGCCATTTACTACAGGCCAGTAATATATCAAACGAATGACCTAAGACCACATATATTCGAAAGAAATCTAAATCATCATTTGCGCTGTTAGTACGTCCGCCTGCCTGGCTAAATCACATTCAATTGCTTTCAAAATGAGTGACTGATTGTCCTTATTGATCCTTTTTGATTTTAATAAAATTTGGCACAATGGTTATAGAAATGTGTAGGAATTTTAAAGCGTTTTTTTTATTTTTTCAATATTCATTTTAGTTTTTGTGGTACAGAGCTTCAAAGTTACCTATCTCAAGGATTTTTCTATAAATGACTATTTTTGTTAAATTACAGTGTCCAACATAATTTTTGGAACAGAATAGCGACCCTATAATTCTGATAGGGCATGTTGATTAGATAATTTTTGTAGAATACACTTATGGTCCACCTGGTCTGAGTTTTTTTTACAAGAGGTCAAACTTTTCATTTTTTGGTCGAAGGGAGCATTACACTAAATGAAAAAAATGCTGTAAGTTAATATCTGAGTGGTTTCTTATTGTCAGAGTTACATAGTGGAATTTTATGAGGATCATTTTTGTGGAAGATCTTAACCCCCTAGATCCCCTATTAATGGGTCAATTTCGCCCTTTTTTTCGAAAAAAAGTCCTTTCAAAAGGGACATTTAAGGATTATAATATTCTATGAAAATTGTAACCGGAAAATTTCAGTGAGGGTCGCCAAGGCCACCAAAGGTGTAGTTATAGCTCTTTACGTTTAATAAGCAAAATTACATGCTAACTTTTACAACAAAGTACTATAATGTAAATTTAAAGCCGTAATATCTGTGGAATTATTGAAGCAGAAGAGAGGCTCTATAATTCTGAAAGGGCATGTAGAGTAGATTACTTTTGTAGAATAAACTTATGGTCCAGATGGTCCGAGTTTTTTTAAAGTGTGTCAAACTTTTAATTTTTTATTCGAAGGGAGCATTACACTAAATGAAAAAAATGCTGTTAATGTCTGAAAGATTTCTTATTGTTAGAGGTACATAGTGGAATTTTATGAGGATCATTTTTGTGGAAGATATTAGCCCTCTAGCTCCCCTCTTAATGGGTCAATGTGGCCCTTTTTTCGAAAAAATCTAAAAAGTCCTTTCAAAAAGGACATTTAAGGATTAAAGTAATCGATGAAAATTTTTGCCGGAAAATTTCAGTGGGGGTCGCCAAAGTCACCAAAGTTCTAAATATAGTTCTTTTCGCTTAATTAGCAAAATTACAAGCCAACTTATAAATAAATAAAATAATGTAAATTTAACGTCGTAATAAATTAAAATATGTTTAATGAAGTCTGGCTGCTAAAATATTTATTAAGAAATGACGAGAAATATTTGGTAACATCTTCAATTTTTTTTAATAGTATTTACTTTTTCTTTCTTCAAAGTTTTCGAGTAAAAAATAATTGGTAAAGACTAAAATGAGGAAAATAGCAGTATGGTATCTATGGATAAATATATAAGTTATTACCTACTTTATAAAAATAAAAGAAATTGAAAAAAAAAACATTTTTTACATTTTATATTTTGGCCATATTATTTAAGAGGTACCAGGTATGGAAATAACGCCAATTTTTCAGTAAACTATGGGTACTATAAACGCATTACACTGTACAAAATTGCAAGTGTTTGTATTTTAATGTACCGCGACTTTAAATTTACTTTATATTATTTATTTATAAGTTCTGAAAACTTATAAATAAATAATATAAACATTTTCGGCAAACATTTCGTAGTATATTTTAATCCTTAAATGTCCTGTTTGAAAGGAATTTCTTAACTTTTTTTGAAAAAGGGCCAAATTGACCCATTAAGAGGGGAGCTAGAGGGTTAAGACCTACCAAAAAAATGTTCGTCATAAAATTCCACTATGTAACTCCGCCAATAAGAAATCACTCAGACATTAACTTCCAGCTTTTTTTTATTTAGTATAATAATCCGTTCGACCAAAAAATAAAAACGTTGACCCACTGTAACAGAAAAACTCAGACCAGCTGGACCATAAGTTTATTCTACAAAAATTATCTTTCAGAATTATCGAGTCGCTCTTCTGCTCCGATAATTCCACAGATTTCACGGCTTTAAATTTCCATTATAGTAATTTTTTGTATAACTTGGCATGTAATTTTGCTAATTAAGCGTAAAGAGCTATAATTACAACTTTGGTGTCCTTGACGACCCCCACTGAAATTTTCCGACAAAAATTTTCGTAGAATATTTTAATCCTTAAATGTCCCTTTTGAAAGGACTTACTTTACTTTTTTTGAAGAAAGGGCCAAATTGACCCATTAAGAGGGCAGTTAGAGGGTTAATACCTTCCACAAAAATGATCCTCATAAAATTCCACTCTGACAATAAGAAATCTCTCAGATATTACTTACAGCATTTTTTTCATTTAGTATGCTCCCTTCGACCAAAAAATGAAAACTTTGACCCACTGTAAAACAAAACTCAGACCAGCTGGATCATAAGTTTATTCTACAAAAATGATCTACTCAGCATGTCCTTTCAGAAGTATAGGGTCTGTTCTAATCAAATAGTCTTAATTTGTTGGACAGTGTTAAACATATCTTCTAAACCGCTTTACGTATTTTGAGGATATACATACAAATCGCGCACTTACTTCAAGATTGTCATAACTTAAATTGAAAATTGTCGAGATGTGTAGCTTTGAAATTTGTGATATTTGAAAAATACGCATTTCTGTAAGACAACCACAACAATTTTAAATTTTGAGTTATGACACTCTTGAAATGAGTGAGTGAAATGAAAAGCTCTGCTACTCCTCTTCAATGTTGTGGAGTGAAATATTTATGTTCTTTTGGTGGAAGGATGAGAAAATATGGAATATATCCTTAATCCCTGAATATCCTGAAAAAGTAAGAATTTATGTCCTTGATGTTTGTGGTACTAAAGGGTTAGGCGATTATGAACTGACTATGAAAAACTCAAAATGGAACCTTGATGGACCTAAGCGATATAGCAATTTTATTGAGTCAATATTATAAGTGTTCTTGTATATTTTTATACAAAATTTAGATTCTTGTGACGCATGATCCTGGTAGAGATACTTTTTTCAATAGCCCTTTTTTGACAGATCACGTGTGAGTCGAGTCATGCTGTCATGTTATTTTTGTTAAGTATTATTTGGCATTTCATCATGGAAAGACTTACGCCTGAACAACGTTTACAAATCGTTCAACTTTATTACGACAATTCAAGTTCTGTGAGGAATGTCTTTCGTGCACTTCACTCAACTTATGGTAAACATAGTCGGGGCTTACGATCACGTGTGAGTCGTGTCAGCTGTCATGTTATTTTTGTTATGGTCCATCCGTTGAGTCCAATTTTCGATGACTCGATTATGTTGATCATACGTTGAGCGAAGTGCACGAAACACGTTGTAAACGTTGTCTACACGCTGAAAAAAAATCGCTTCTGTAGTATATTGTCCCAAACATACTCGGCTTGAAATAAACATATGTTTAGGGTACACTCCAAATATATAATATTTTACACATACAGATATTATATGTTTGTGAGGATATTGTTCTAAACAAAAATATGCTCCCATTCAAATATTTTTTATTTGGAACTAGTATTTCCGAAACAAGGATTCATTTGTAATTATTTATTTTGGTAATGTATTAAATGCTTTAACTTAAAGACAAGTTTTCTGTTTATCAGATTTTCAAAGAGCAATTTTTTTTATAAATTTTATATGTTTGTAAAATTTAATCAAAACTTAAATCGAACAATCTTTCGTAAATATAAACGACATTTATGGATTGACAAAAAGTGATGAATAGGAATATTTATAAATAAGGAAATTTTTAGCTATAAAGTTTAACACGAAAACTAGGAAAAACTAACTAAAATTCGAATAAGTCAGTAATGTTTTAGAAATCTTTTTAAATAAAACATATTTGGAAATCTTCTTAAACAATAACTTTGTTTGTGTGTAAACACATATTTTATTTGTGAAATTCAGTTTGCAAATAAATTATGTTCTAATATGTTAATATATGCGTTCCAAACAAAATTTCTTGATTTTCAAATAAAATTTATTTGTTAACAAATATATAATATTTAAAAAAATCGTTTCCAAAGTGCACCAGGTCGGCTAGTGAATCCATAAATACTCGGTTTCCTTCGGAATTACCCATATGCCTTTTTTATTTCCATTGTTGTTGTTGCTATGAGATTTGCCGATCTATTTATGTTCACACTTTGTTTCAGATATGTATTTTTAACAATGTTTTCATTTAGCAAAAATAACTGTTAACAGCCCATAATAAAGTTATTTTCAGTGCAATAAAGAAGAGTAAAATATATATAAATAAAATAACACTTTTATATGCACGAAAATTACATATTTATAGCAATTTCGTTTTCTCACATCCGTTTCGTTTTCTCACATCCATTTAACTCTATCGGTTCTCAATAACTGACGACTTAAAAGAAAACAAACGACATAGAGAAGCTCTTCTAGCATTCCATTACAATTATTGACTTAAGCATAAACAAATCACTCTGATTCTTCGATAGAGAGAGATTATAATTTTTCTTTAGGAAGAGTTAACTTAAAAGTATGTACTCTTAAAAATAATGGCAATTGTCATAAAACTTATTACCAAGACAACCTCTCCTGTTAGGGGGAGCTTCCAATTTATTACTCAAAATTTCATACTGTCAATTAAGTCCGATTTGGCATTAAAACTATGACATGTCTACGTCATTGTTTTAATGTAAAAAATCCTTAAAGTATGGAAATATTACTTAAAATAATGCGGATTGTCACAAAAATAATAATTTTTTCTTTAATTTAAAGTCGCTCATTTAAAGAAGGGCGTACACAAAACTAATGATTAGATAGTAATTAATTCAAATTCAAGAAACTTTGGTCTAAGGAAAATTTCTAAAAAAATGTTTATTTGCTTTATTTTAATGAAAGTTTTGATTTAATTGATACCAAGGTCGCATGCTTAATTTAAGAATGTGTCGTCATTAATTTTATTACTATCTTTCTTTCAGTGCAGTATTGCTAAGGTGATCCAACCTCTTCATTTTTGCATATTATTATTTATTGCTTTTACGCCAAATCGTAAGCGCATAGTGCCAATACAAAATTATTTCAATCATTTATAGTTGAACTTAAAGGCTTTATTCTATACCATGATAAATTTCCTGGATGTGAGTTTACCTCTTCTTCAAGGCTGTGTCTCCAGCTACATCGTAGTCTGCTTCTTCTTCGCGTTCCTTGACGATTCCAATCAAAGGCTTCTCTGCATATATCATTGGCTGGTTTACGTAGCACATGACCTTTCCATCTCCATTTTCTTTCACGGATTGCTGCATATAGCGGTTTATAACGAGAGCTGGAGTCAATTCAAATAAATTGATTTATAGACAGAGATCTGTATTATAGTATATGTATATCCAAATCGACTGCAATGTCTTGTGCAGTAAAAAATATTGCCCTATTATAAGTACATGCACAGAACCCATTTTTTCACCACTTATAAAATTACACAGTCTTCACGTAATTGTTATAACCTGCCCCCATTGTGCCAAAGCCTGATACCGAGACTGTGGTCGATGGCAACATGGACAGTAGCTTTCCTCAACGTGGCATGACATGTCCTGGTTATGCTCGCAGTTGTCAATGTTTAGATTTGAAATCTCCTCACTCTGACAACCATCATCCCTCCATCTCCCTCTCTTTCCATCAGTCTTTTCAAATTTGCTTTAACCGTCAGCGGGTGAAGAGTAACGAAAATTTCACATAAAGCCACAAAAGTATTGCACTGTTCTCCTAATTTTCACCGTAATTAATTGAGCTCTTCAATGGTTATTTCTGGCAAATCAATTGAGGCCGTTAATCAGGGTTCAGGTGTATTCGTGTGTGAATGAAATTAAAAGAAAAAAATCAATCTTAATTACCATCAGTCCGTGCGGCCGTCCATCCATCCGTCCGTCTGTACGTTCGAGCGAATAACGCAATTCGCAGGAAAAAAATACAAAACGAAGAAATCCACGGCAATAACCATTCAACTCCAATTGAAGTTTTTGGCTTTGTAGGTCACTTGATTTCCGGCAACACTTTGGCTTTAGCTCGTTTCCTCGTTTCGACGGCCCTAGCCGCCAAAGCCATAACCATAGCCGTTGGTTGATTAGTTGGAATTCCGTTTTGGTTAGTGTGAGTGGCCCACAACAATTTTCTTTCGTATATACAATTTGGATCGAATAAAATGTTATTTTGGTTTGCAAACCTTGACACAGTAAACTACTACTGCCACAACTTGTTGTTACTCCATTTGCCTCGATTTCTCGTTTGGCCATTGGCCGGGACGGGCCATAAACATTTTAAATCACGAAATGCCTTCTCTGTTTTCCATGAAAAGTAAAAGTGGAAACCATGAATCCGGTATTGGTTGTTACTGTTTTTTTTCGGTAGTGTTTCTTTTCGTGTTTTTTCTCTCATATTATTTGGTCAAAAGTTATTTTGCTGCTGTTGCTAGGGTTATTGTAGTGAGACGTATCCCTGCCCCTCCCCACCCCCAAAAAAAAGTTTGTTGAATTTGACCTGCCTGACAGTAAATAAGCGATTGTTGTGAAAAGCGGCTATAAAAACACTTAGAACGTTGAAATGTTTTCATTCCCATGTGTGTGTGGTGTACAATAGGGTGTGCCGAGGAGAAACTTTAATCCTCGATGAGAAAATGGCTTCGTACTTTTGTTTTTTTTTTTTACATACACGAACATACTACACTAAAAAATATAGTAATAAAATCAATGACGACACATTCTTTAATTAAGTATGTAACCACGGCATCAATTCAATCACAATTTTCGTTAAAACAATGACAATTTACATCTTTTTAAAGAAATTTTCCTTGATCTAAGATTTCTTGCAACTGACTTAATGACGCATTAATCATATGTTTTGTTTGCGCCCTTCTTTAAATGTACGCTTTTAAATTAAAGAAAAAATCATTATTTGTGTGACAAGCTTCATCATTTTAAGTAAAATTGCAAAACTTTCAAGGATTTTCTACATTAAAAGAATGAACTTAATGAACTTCATTTGAATTCTCGTAATAAATTTGAGGTGTTTCAGACAATAGAGAATGTGTTGTTTGTTTGTTTCCAAATGATCAATTTTGAAGAAGTGCTACAAAAAGAAGGTTGTGTTTTTATACAACCCGGGTCGTGATCGTATTAAAATTAAATTGTGATAAATATTTAAGTAATACTCATAAATACGTGAATATAAAAATTTAATTTAAACAAATTTAGTTTAAAAATATTTTACATTTATTCATAGTAACAACAATAAAGAAAACCTCAAGGATGGCGCACAAAATAGCGCCGATTGAATAATATTGTGTACGTGTGTATGTGATATTCCGTAGTTGACGTCGTCGTCTACATTTATTCGAGAAACTTCTATTTCTAGTTCATCGTAGTTATTTTGGCTGAATTGTGTTGTAATATTGTGGGGATGATCTTTTTAATCTAGTCCGCTGAAAAGTGATCTATGCGAAGACCCAAAAAGGAACTGAAAGAAATACAGAACACAAAAAAGAAAAAAATGAAAATATGGAAATTGTTACTAATTATATGGAAATTTGATATTAGTTAATTTTTATTAGGTAATATACTTAATTCTGTGACATGCATCGTCAAATCAAGTACGTTTCATGACAATAAATAAACTACAAACTTCCTTTCAAATCATTGTCGAAATCATCAAATTTAAGACAAAATCTTTGATTTTCAGTACGCTTTTTACTTAGCGTGCCAAAATCTATAATTGAAGACAAATTCTTTGATTTGCAGTACAGTTTTTTCTTAGTGTACACAAAAAAACCAAACTATAGTAATCGCATTGATTCCGTTACACCCTAGTGTTTATCCTCACATCAGTTTCTGTTGGTACTGGTATTTAAGACGATTTATTAAATGTTTGGCAAATGCATACATATGTTGGAATGTTCATAAACACTTCACTTGTGAACATTAAAGCAAATGGGTTCTTAACGCATTCAGGCCATTTTATTACGGCCAAATGTATGTAGGCCTGACAAGTCCATAATAATGGATGGACACGTAAGCAAAAATGGCTCGAGCAAGGGTGCTTAACCTTTGGCACCCTTTAGTACAATTTACGCCATAAAACAAATCACATTGGAATTATATCCAATGTGTCATGGTGAATAAAATTGCATCGAATGGTAAAACCCGTATACCGTTAATATCTAAGTATAGGAATATATTTTTTATTGAATTGTTCAAATTGTTATTATACCCTTTAGGTGTACTTTAATCCAATCCATTTGCACAGCCTTGAAATATTGATCTACAACTCCAAGAGGATTTAGTCATGCCCGCCTCTATGTCTGTTGAAGTTTCGCTATAGTCTGTTGCTAGGTTGATCAAATTTGGCTCAAATATTTTTTTAGCGTCGGTCGTGTGAGATTGAGAACGGCTTCTTTGGCTAATGTTTTTAGTATTGCTCCCCTATAGGGGACGCTTTCAATTATTAAATAATATGTATATTTATTTATGCAAAATTTGGCAGTTTGTGTTTCTTACCTACTTAAATTCTACACAACTGAAATTCACCATATAGCAACATGATTTGATCATGGATGTGGAGTCGAGTCAAAAATTACTCGACTCCGAATCCCAGAGTTTCCCTAAATCCCTTACTAAAAATAAATTTTTAGTAAAAACTGTAAACAACCGCGACTGGATTCAGAAGGGAATAATCAGTGAATAATAACCAATTTTTCACAAGTTAGCTAAAAATTACTCACATGCCAAGTGATTTAAAAAGTTTTCATATATGGGGCATTTCAGACCAAGTGAGTAAATTTTTTAAAACCTAATGTTTTCTGATTGTGGTGATACTTACACCAAGTTCAGTCCTATTGGATAGTAGTTATGACTCAAAATTTTAACGAGATCAGTTAAGGGCTGTTCAGGTTGGAGGGTGTTGAATATTGACATATTTGTCAAACTGTCCATTTTTCCCGAACAAATTAACAAAAAATTTCCAATAGTACGAGGTCTGTTCAATAAAAAAGACGAATATTGCAATTTATCTGGCTACGTGCATTCGATTAGCGATTTTTTATGCCGGTATACTTGCCTCGAACACATGTTCTTAGTTGAATTTGTTTCTGTTTAGTTTGGGAGAGTCATAACAGTTAGACGTGTTTTGCTTGCTCGTCGATTTTCTGCTGTGAAAAAAAAATGGATCAAAGAATTTGCATCTAATTTTATGTAAACAAATAAGAAATTTCAGTTGGGCAAACCGACTTATGAATTAATAAACAAGTAAGAAAGTGTCAGTCGGGTAAACCAACTAAGGTATACATACCCTCACTTTGTGAGTACTGTAATATGAAATACACGAATTAACACGTCAATTTGTATGGGAGGTACCAGATATGTATGGGAGGTACAATATGCAAAATATGCGCGACAATATGCAAAAAATCACTTTAAATGGCCAACTCTACATATCTACCATATCTACTACTTTGTTTATATCTTATTGGTAATGCATTATTCATGTAATTAAAATCGTGAAAATAACATATTTATATGGTGTGCCTATGCTACAAATAAGTACTTATTATCCTACTTTATTGCATGCTTTTGGGAAGTACTTTCTTATAATGACATCCCCATGTGAAAATAATGAGAAAAGTGGCTAAATAATAAGTACTTACAATTATCTAACTTTGCTTACTCGTCGGATTATTTGGTAATGAGAAATTTTGGTGGGTCCGAGTTCCTAATTCATATCATAGTAAAATTATAGCGAAATAAAAATATTCAGAAGTTTTTTGCTCTCCTGAATAATTGGCTTTTCTAATATAGCATCTTTTTTATACCCTCAATTTAGTGTGACGAGGAAATATATTATTTGCTACGGGCCAAAAGTGCAACACATCGAAGGAGTGACATAAGACCCTAAGTATGTTCGGCGGAAATCCGTCTTGGGCCTTTTTAAGTACTTTGAGCAATGTCCGTCCGTCTGTATGTCTGTCTGCTGGCTGGTGCGCACGATAACTCTCGATAGGAGTGACAGATTGACTTCAAATTTGGTATGTGGTAATATTTTGTTTCTATCTCCGGCTAAGTTAGAATATGGGCCATATTGGTCTACTTCTTCTAGTACCTCCCCCACTGAGGGTTAAAATTTAATGAAATATTGATTGTCTAATAACTTATATACTACTTGTTCGAATCTTCTAAAATTCCACACATAGTATTACTTTATTAGTCACTTTACTACCAAAGTGAGAAAAATGGACTATTTTGCACCAAAGTTAATAGCTTATAGCTTTAACACAAGTGCATACAAATACTTAAAATTTTGTGCAGTGTAATGGTATATAAGTCCAGTAAAAATAGGGATTATTGATAAGTTGTATACTAGTGCTTACAAATACTTAACATTTTGTAGGCACTATAATGGTTTTATATTTCAGTGAAAAATGGGCGTTATTGCCACGCTAGCCCTATGAAAAATGTTATCACCACTCCCCTTTTTGTACCTCCCACAAAAAATTAACATACCATTGCACATAAACGCTTATAATTTGGCACAATACAATGTATTAAAAGTACCTACTGTTCAGCGAAAAATATGTGTATTTGTTAAGACCCTTCTGGTAACTCCCTCACAAAGTGAGGGTAAACCTTAATAGGTTTACCCGCCTGAAACTTTCTTATTGTTTTCAATATTCCTTTTACTCCTCTGGGGAGCATAGATCCGCTATCACCTATTGTCCTTTGAAAAATGTGCGTTATTGCCACGCCTCTTTTGGTACCTCCCAAACATAATGGCCAAAACAAAAAAATAAAAAAAGTTTTTTTTTTCCATTTCCCCTATTTTTACAAAAAAAAATTTTTTTTGGAAAAAACTTAATTTTTTTACCTTCATTAATGGTCGTTTTTGAAAAATATTGGAGAAGTGAGGTTTCAAAAAGAATTCTCATTGCTTGTTGTTTAGAAATCTACCTTATAGAGCTCCGTTTTTCTAATATGATTACAGCTAAAAATGTGGAAACGAGTGTCACGGCTCAGAAATAATGAAACAGTATGTGTGTCGCCAATTTTAAGACATACTAGCATTTTAAAACCCGGCCTTGTCCGGTTTGTCGTTTAACACCATGATCCAAACTTTGAAAGCTTGAAGATATTCTAATGAAAACTCTGATTAAAAGACAACAAAATTCCATTATGAAAATCCTTAGCTCTGACTACCACAAACATTAACCTTGTAATAATTCTTATATACGAACATATGTGTGTATCCATAGCTCTTTATAGGATATTTAAAGTATTGGAAGAATCAAAAAACTCTTAAAGAATTTTGAAAAGCAGTGAAAGAATGAAGATTACATTGGTCAGTCCCAAAATTGTTCTATACGTAAGCAAAATTTCTATCTTTCTACCTCTTACAGAAGTCGCAACGGTCAAGCGGTCAAAAGTCGCTTTGTGTAAAATCGCAGCAGTTGGAGACAAGTATATACATACACATAAGTTAGTAGGATCATAGCTCATAAGGGACTTTTAAAGTACAGAAACAGTGAAAATTGATTTGGTCACTGCTAACCTGACCACAGTCTGAGAATTGACGACGTCAGATATATTACCACAGTAAGTGGTGAGCGATATATTTTGATAAGGCAGAAATTTAAGACGCGGTTTAATGTCCAGTTTGACCTGGACATCAAATATCTGTTTTCGTATCGCCTTTGAGGTCAGCAATTGTATATATATATTAAGGAACTTTTAAAATCAGTGAAATAATGAAAATTGTTTTGGTCACTGCTACACTGACCACAGTCTGGGAATTCCAAATTATTTTTCATGCATATATTTGTCATGTATAGTTCTTCATATTTATAAAATGTTGGCTTTGTATCTTATATGAGGCTTCTGAAATGACAAAAACAATACTCAAATTTTTGATACCGCTGGAACTGACGACTGCTAAAAAACGACTACATGAGTAGCAAGTGGTTTATATAACGCGCCTGTCTATGCGTGTGCAAAATTTCAGCTTTCTTGCACTAATAGGAGCCACAGCGGTCAAGTGGTCGAAAATCACTTGGCGGAAAATCAAGCATATTTTAACGTCCAAGTATTGGTCTATCTGTTCACCAAGTTTCAAGAAAATCGGTTCAGGCGTTAAGGAGTGATGCGGCAACAGACAAACAAAAAACAAACAGACAAACAAACGATTTTATAAAATTAATAGGATTGTAAAAATATTTGTTTTTTTATAATAATATAGAAACAAAAGCCGGGAGAATATCCTAGTTAGAATCGTAAAAGATTTGCAGACCGAATGTAACCTATCGCAAAACGATAGGCCTCTATTGGGCGTCATTGACCAATGGTCCTTTTAATTCCTCAACTTTTTCTGCATATCATTTCTCGTCATTCTTTTAAAAAACATTTAAAGGCCACTTAAATCCAATGGTTTCGTTAGTTATGACCGTTATTAACTTTAAACCCAAGGTCTTTATGGCTCGTCGAACCGTTTTACTCTAAATGAGATGATCCATTTCCCCTCCACTATGCCACCTTCAGTCAGAATCTCCCCTATTAGGTGTTCACCATTGTACGCATATCTAGTGCAATTGCCAAAGCAAAATTGATCCTTATGCTGTCCTTCAGTTACCCATCATTTAACTAAAGTTATATCTTTGTGCTAGCCATGAAATGGAATTCATGCTTCTCCCATCAAGCCGTAATTGGAATGTCGCTGTATTAGCCATTAAATTTAATTTACCAATATTTTTAGACCATTTATGTGGTGTAAGATTTTGAAATTTGAACTCATTTTATATTTGGCATGTCACCTACCTCCGTTGTCTCCCTTCGCCACCCAACTTGTTTAGACTTGAAGCTATGACGTGCTCAAGAACAGAGAGTATAATAAAAAAAAATCCAAATCCAAGCAACCAAATGAAAGTGAAATTTATTCTCATATATCCCATTCAATTGTTAAGGTATTTCAAATGAGTGTTCCTTGGGAGAGGGGTGAGAGGGTGATGGTAAGCAAAGAAACGGAGTGGGCAATGCCTTTCCATGAATGAGTTCTGAGTAATGTAGGCTATGTATCGAGAACAAGTTTCAATATCAGGTACACTCATTTACATATGCAAGTGTACAGAGGTATACATATGTTTGTGAGTGTGTATATTGGATTACACATTTACTCTTTAGTCGTTGGCTGTATTAGTGACAAACTATGTGGAAGGAAACAAAGCTCCTTTTGGGCCAGTCGAGACAGGTGTTGGATGCCGTGTCGTGTTGTGCTGTATAGTGTTGTTGCTGTTGCTGCTGCTGCTCAATGCCCTCAGCTCTGTGGCAGTTCTTATTTGGCATATAAAGTGACGGCGATTCTTCGAAGGAAAACTAGTTCGTCGTCGTGGTAGTCGTAGTGGCGGTTGTCGTTGTAGTTGTGGTGATGTTGTGTGTATTGTTGCCTTTGGTGTTTTTCAGTATTGGGGTCAACTTCCTTTTTCAACTTTTACTTTTTTTCTATTTATTTCCATTTGCTTTCACATTTTTCTCTCTTTTGCCGAAAGTAGAGGAGAAGAAGTGTAGCAACAGCTACAGCAACAACAAAAACCAGCTTCTGTCGCAATGTTGGACAGAACAAATGTTAAGTTGTAGTCGTAAGTAAAGTAGTTAGATTCGTTTTTTCATCCTCCTTACTGCCATTAAATTTCTATGTAGCTGTAAGCTGCACACACACAAAAACATGCACTAAAGGGAATTTTGATATAATCTGTGTGTGTGTAAGCCTTTGTCTATGTTTTGGGGCCTGTTGAGCGCGGCTATACACTGTGAATCGCAAGACTATGGATAATACAGTTTATATGGAAACAGGGCGGATTTTGCCACACCCTATATATTAAAATAGGTCCTTACTATACATGTAATAGAAAAACTATTAACTACAGAAGGATGATATTTTAATATGTTTTTTTGATAATTTCAATTATTAAAACATATATTTTTCCATTTAAAGTTTTTAACGATATTCAAATATGGGCTTTTTAAAAACCTTATTTACGCACCGCACAAGCATTTCTATGACCTGGTATTAAAGTTACAAGCTGTTAACTTTTGTTGCAAAATGATACATTTATGTGGAAGGTACCAAACGGGTCGTGGCAACATGGCCAATTTTTATACCCTACACCACACTGTGGTACAGGGCATTATAAGTTTGTTTCACGGCAGATGTTTGTAACACCTGAAAATAACACAGCTAGACCCACCTTAAAGTATACCGATCGACTCAGAATCACTAGCTGAGTCGATTTAAGCATGTCTGTCCGTCCGCCCGTCCGCCCGTCCGTCTGTCCATGTAAAGTTGTTCGTCGACTACAGGTCGCAATTTCACTCCGATCGCTCTGAAATTTTGCAGTTTAGAGTATTTCGCAGCTGTTAAGATCGCTATTGAATTTGGTTGAAATCGGTTCAGATTTAGATATAGTTCCCATATATATCTTTCGTCCGATTTGGCCCTTTAGTCCTATAGAAGCTGTATTTTACATCCAATCGTTTTGAAATTTAAAATGGAAGAGTATCTTGATCCATGAACCAACATTGTCGAATTTGAAGAAAATCGGTTAAGCTTTAGCTATAGATCCCATATATATGTTTCGTCCGATTTGGCCCTTTAGTCCTATAGAAGCTGTATTTTACATCCAATCGTTTTGAAATTTAGAATGGTAGAGTTTCTTGATCCACGAACCAACACTACCGAATTCGAAGAAAATCGGTTCAGATTTAGATATAGTTCCCATATATATCTTTCGTCCGATTTGGCCCTTTAGTCCTATAGAAGCTGTATTTTACATCCAATCGTTTTGAAATTTAAAATGGAAGAGTATCTTGATCCATGAACCAACATTGTCGAATTTGAAGAAAATCGGTTAAGATTTAGCTATAGCTCCCATATATATGTTTCGTCCGATTTGGCCCTTTAGTCCTATAAAAGCTGTATTTTACATCCAATCGTTTTGAAATTTAGAATTGTATAGTTTCTTGATCCATGAACCAACGTTGCCGAATTTGAAGAAAATCGGTTAAGATTTAGCTATAGCTCCCATATATGTGTTTCGTCCGATTTTGCTCTTTAGTCCTGAAGAAGCTGTATTTTACATCCAATCATTTTGAAATTTAGAATGGTAGAGTTTCTTGATCCATGAACCAACACTACCGAATTTGAAGAAAATCGGTTAAGATTTAGCTATAGCTCCCATATATATGTTTCGTCCGATTTGTCCCTTTAGTTCTATAGAAGCTGTATTTTACATCCAATCATTTTGAAATTTAGAATGGTAGAGTTTCTTGTTCCATGAACCAACACTACCGAATTTGAAGAAAATCGGTTAAGATTTAGCTATAGCTCCCATATATGTGTTTCGTCCGATTTTGCTCTTTAGTCCTGAAGAAGCTGTATTTTACATCCAATCATTTTGAAATTTAGAATGGTAGAGTTTCTTGATCCATGAACCAACATTGCCGAATTTGAAGAAAATCGGTTAAGATTAGCTATAGCTCCCATATATATGTTTCGTCCGATTTGTCCCTTTAGTTCTATAGAAGTTATATTTTACATCCAATCGTTTTGAAATTTAGAATGGTAGAGTTTCTTGATCCATGAACCAACATTGCCGAATTTGAAGAAAATCGGTAAAGATTTAGCTATAGCTCCCATATATATGTTTCATCCGATTTGGCCCTTTAGTCCTATAGAAGCTGTATTTTACATCCGATCGTTTTGAAATTTAGAATGGTAGAGTTTCTTGATCCATAAACCAACATTGCCGAATTTGAAGAAAATCGGTAAACATTAGCCTTGACAGTTCATATTTGGCAGTCGTGGAGTAGAGACGTGTCAAATTTATTATGGAAAAAATACGATAAACCAACGTGTTTTAATCGTTAAAAAATGTTATCAAAATAAATCATCGATTACTGTGACGATGAGAAAGTTACGTGAAATTTTTGGGAGAAACAACGTGGGCAATGGAAAACCCTCAAATTATCCATCAGTCACCTTTGCATCCATCCGTTTTGGGTCATTTTAAATCCTTTGAGCAATGTCTGTTTGTGTGTCTGTAATTATCGAACGGAGTAACCGATAAGCTTCAAATTTGGTATGTGGAAAAATGGGCATTCTTGACACGCCCCTTTTGGTACCTCACACACAAATGTACCATACTGTGTTGTAAAATACTAGAAAATTTTGCACAATATACATAATGTTTTTAATGTACCTACACGCAAAGAAAAAATGCGTTTCTGAGAAACGAAATATTAGACAACTACAATTCTCGTTTACAACGACTGAAATTTCTTTTGGTTAGAATATGTTTCTGTCACAACAAACGAAATTTCAGTTCCGGCAAACGAGAATTGTAGTTGTCTAATATTTCGTTTCGCAGAAACGAATTTTTTCTTTGCGTGTATAAATTAACGTATCCATTGAGCCAGAAATGTGTTCCGTCGCTGAACAAAATTTCACGACAAATCACCGGATTTTCAATTTTGAAAAATTTGGAGACGCTGCACAGTGTGACGGATGGCCAATCTAGAGGGACAATTCAACTATATATCAAACGATGCTATAAAAATATATGAAAATTAAAAATTTGTTATCATATGACTTTGAATGGTATATAAAAAAGTATTATATACCGTGCAGTTATTATATAGCCGTGTTTTATTGCAGTTTATTTATTTTTAAATTTTTTATTTTTGTTTTATTTTGTTTATATTTTATTTAGGAAAAGAATGGACAAAAGAAAGTTTTAATTTTATGCTGAATCCATGTATGATGGTGATTCTGATTTGCTGTCATAAGTATGATTATTAGGAGCGGGAGCAAGCAACAGCAGTCTTGCCTCATTACTGAGAATACCACGTTTTGTTTTTGGAATATTGCGCAAGCTGCATATATATGGATCAGGCGTTATTAGTCAGTATTTGTATCTACTTTATTATTATATTTATTATTTATTAGGTCAGTATTTGTATCTACTCTTGATGTTTTCCGCGTAAACATTTCCCGAAATCGCCTGTTGTCCTTATTTCTATTTTCCTGTGCTTCTTCGGACAATTGCTTGATTTTATTATTTCATATCCATGAAACAATATCTTATGTACGCTAACTGGCATATTGTACCACCCATAGTGTTGCAAATACAAATCTCTTGTTTCACCTACAAAATTTTTGAATGAAATCGGATTTATGGGAAAACCACAACTCAAACACTCTAATAAAGTGGCAAACCGTTTTATTATATTAATATTAATGCCAGATATTTATGCAGACTTTTCAGCGTTTTTAAAAAATTGTCTGGCGGTATTCCCATCATTTGTATTTCCGTGTTGGTGTTTTGGTGTATCTATTAGAATTCCCAAATCTTGTTTAAATCGAGACTGAATTAGTATCTTCCTCTCCAAAAGTTTTGCTTTATTTTCATCTCCTCTAGCCTGCCATTTTTTATGTCTATTCTGTATGATATATGCAACAAGCATTCCATAATACGAATATAACTATGTAAAGAGGAAATTCCATCCTTGAGTAGATTTTCATCCACTTGAATGTCTTCAAGATGATTCTAACTAGGAAACTCTCCCGTCTTCAAGATTGTTCATATTCCTCGGTGTTGTTCCACACAAGTAACATGTCAATCATACATAGTATGAGTTTAGCTTTAATTCAAATTTTTTAGATTTCCCAAATCGACTTCTGTTGGACTGTTCTCGAGTTTCCTTTGCAAAAATAAATTTTATTGGTCGGCAATATCTAACGGATGATGGAGCCGGGTTTTGCCACATAATAATTTTTTCAGTATCGTTGTCAAAACGTGATACTATTTAAAGAGGCACCAGTGAAATATTAAATAAATGTTCATCAGTAGATCCAGCATCTGAGAACTTTTGCTTATAGCAATTTTGTTCTGCTCCGTCACAACCCCATTTCATAATAATTAACATATCTTCATTGCAAAGATCTTGTCTAGCAATAAACACTGGTTCTTGAGCCAAACATAGTCGTTTCACTGTATGGCCTATAAGACACTGCAATTCAATTTCCACCGATAATTCTGTGACTTTGATGTATCTGGATAACAGCGTGCCTTCGATGTTTTAACCTCATATAAGGAAGGATATACAGTTGAACTTCGATTAACCGTGATGCTCGGGACCCGGCTAATCACGGATAACCGAAAATCACAGTTAAAAGAGGTAAAATTTTACATGTATAAATTTTATTATTTTTATTTATTTTTGACAAAAACATGTAAATCTGCGTCTATAAACAACTTATCATATCTCTAGGAATACATAAATTTATTTAAAAAAATCTTTTATGGAAGTCTGTCTTATGTTTTTAGCTGTTGATTGTTCTTCCAACAAATGAGTTTGTATGCGATATATTTGCATTTTATCTGGTTCTGAAATACTACTTGGACAATTAAAGTTTTCTAAAAAACCTAACAAAATACTACTAGCCTCTATTGCCTGAGCCAATGTAGGCGTTTCGTCCGCATTTCCTCCATCTGATTCCTCGGAATTTGAATCAAGCTCATCTTCTTGGCTTTGGGTAACCATGTCTACGATTTCGTCTTCAGATATAATAGCAAACGGAGCGACATCAGAGTCGCACACCATCCACTTTTCGACAGCATCAATCGTACATCCAGACGGTATGGTTATATCTGTTTGTATCTCAACAAGGCTATTTGGAGCATCTTCATTATGAGATAGTAAGTTATTCCAAACTCTTTTTAAAACTTGTGGAGTTACAGAGTCCCACGAAGCTGCGGCTGCCCACAAAGCTGTCTTAATATTCAACGATTTAACGAACTCACGTCTGTCATTAGCACCAACAAGTTTTTGAACGATCAGTTTACAGTAGTGACATTTGAAGCTCCGAATTACTCCTTGATCCATAGGATGAATCAAGGATGTGCAATTCGGTGGGAGATATTTTACTGTAAAGTTTTCAGATATCATAGCATTTACATCTGGGTGTGCTGGACAGTTGTCTAATAGTAAAAGTATTTTACAGTTATTTTTGAGACCGATGCGCCGTTGATGTTCCTTTACTTCTGGTACAAAATTTTGATTAATAGCTGTTGTGTTACCCAAGCTTTCTTATTAGATTTATAAATCACAGGAAGGTGTTCAACGTTTTTTAAAGCTCTTGGATGGGCACTTTTTCCTATTATCATCAATTTACACCTGTGAGTTCCTGCAGCATTTGAACAAACTAGCACTGTGATTCTCTCCTTGGATTCCTTGTACCCTTCAATAGAATATTCATTACCACTAGCCAAAGAACTCTGAGGCAAACACCTCCAAAATAGACTGGTTTCGTCTGCATTGTAGATCTGTTCAGTTGTAAGTTGTTCGTTTTTAATGATTTCATCCAAGTCGTCCACAAACATCGTAGCAGACTCATAATCAGCACACTCCTTTTCTCCCGTAGATTTCAGTTGACGGATTCCATGACGTTTTTTGAATTTATCCAACCAACCAAATGAATAAGTGCACTCTGAATTCATGTTTAACTTCAAATGGAATATGCTTTTTAATTTAACTTTTAGTTTTTTATAATCCAAATCCATTTTCAGCATTTTTAAACAGAATTGATAAAGACATCACACTTTTTCTTGCTCTCCAACCATGTTTTAAAAAGAACGTTTACTCCCAAGGTACATACCATTTTAGCAGAAATATATTTTTTCCGAATGGGGCTAAAAACGGGCAACTTTTATAAACGTGAACTGATTCTGTACAAACCACTCCATCTTCCACAGTTTACTTTTTAAGAATATTTTGCAATATAAGCTAGATTTTCACCAATGAATATGAATTATATAGTTTATGGCTACAAATTTTAAGGCAATATTGTGCGCCGTAATATATTGTTAAGGCAAAAGACTTTCTCAATTAACTTTCTTGTGTAAAAATATTTGCACTTTTAACAGAACTACACGCACTGAAAACTTACTACAAACTATCCATAGTAAAACGTCACATTACCTCGTGTGTATAAATATCAAGTTTGTGCTTAACTGTAACCTAACGGTGCTTTTTAATTATATTTTGAATACATATTCGTAGTCGGGCACAAGTTCTGCATAACGCTAAGAACATTTTTTGGAATATAGTGTCATTGAAATTTGATTTGGCGTGAGTCTTGCCAAACGATATTGAACAAAAATTACAAAGAAGTTTGATATGAGCCAATACGTGATCTGTAAAAAAGCATATTAGAAATCAAACCTCACAATGAATCACCCGTTATTTTACAGCATTATGCACTATGCGTGGATCAACACAAAATAGGCGATTTCGAAATGTTTGACGTTGCCCCCCCCCCACACATACAAATTCATTATTTAAAATGAAATATATGGAGAACAATTGCACGCATTGCTTTGAAATTTCTTACATGAAACCATTGCCTAAAAAATTGAGATACTCGTATTGGAGAATTAGACATTATTGTAAAAAATCATTACGGAAATTTACGATTGTTAATACTACTATGGCATTTGGCGACTTTCCGTCCGTGAGCTCCATCGTTACAGTCAATGGAGCAAGGAGCCTAAAACATGTTTTATTCACTTTTGCAATTTTTTAAATTAAAAATCACCCTTTACAAGAAAATCGCAGAAGTTATATCAAGAAGGAAGTTCCCTCCCTAGGCGACTCTGAACATCAATAACCGATAGAAGCGTTGAAGCAGTGGAGAATTGTCGAATGTCATGAGCCAATCAGACATTGAACTGTCGAATGTCTGGTTGGTCATTTCAAGCTATTTTTCAGGTTTTGAAATTTTTCAAGTTTTTGACATGAAACTTGTAGCAACTATGTTTGTTCAGAAATATCTACATTTTGACCAACAGAACTGTCACATGATCTAGATGGGTTCATAACTGACTCATGCGACTTGTTTCTGTTCCAAAAGGAGATAAAGACCGTATTTCTAGAATACCTCAAGAAGACGCAAAAATCTCATACAATAAAATAAAATTAAAAATAAGTATTTTTACACCCTCCACCATAGGATGGGGGGGTATATTCATTTTGTCACTTCTAATCGTCGTAAAGTTCTAATACGTTTTAGCCATGCCCGTCCGTCCGTCCGTCCGTCTGTTGTAACCACGCAACATTCCGTAATAATAGAGCTAGGTTGATAAAATTTGGTAGAAATATTTCTTATAGTTGCAGGTTGTTTGGTCAATGTTTTTATATAGCTCCCCTATAGCCATACATACCACATTTTTAAAGCAATTTAGCAGAAATAAGAATTCATCACAGCAAAAATTTTACAAATCGGTTCATATTTTGTTATAGTCATCCTATAGATGTCGCTACAAAATATACGTATTTATGCCATAAATACCATATTTTCTTAGCATTTTAACTGAATCTTTGCAGTTTGTATTTAATTAAGACAAGTATTCATTGTAGTAAAAATCTTTTAAATCAATTTATATTTTGTTATAGTCCACCTATAGATGTCGCTCCCAAAAAGGCTTAATTAAGCCATAAAAACCACATTTTCTAAAAAAATTTTCTAAAGTATTCTATTGTGGCAAGAATTCATCTCAATAAAATGTATACAAATACAATTTTATATTGTTGTAGTCCCCGAGTAGATATAGCTCTCAAAAAAGAAATTTTAAGCCATAAGTACCACATTTTTCAGGTGAAGAGTTTGGCTAAAGAATTTGCGACTTAAAAATTGCAGCGTTCGTTTTTTTTTAAAATTTACTCAAACAAATATAAGATTTTTCCAGTACTAACCAGTAAGGAAAGACAGAAAGTCGGGCGGGGCCGACTATATAATACCCTACACCTACTTACCAATGCGAAAATGGGCATTGCGATAAGAATTTGGCAGTGTTCATACATGTAATAAGCAAACTCTCTCTGCCGATTTTCGTACTGATCGGATATAAAACACGGTCAAATCGGGTGTAACATATATATTGGGACTATGTTAAAATCTGAACCGATTTTTCCCGAATTTGGCAGTGTTCATACATATAATAAGAAAACTCTCTCTGTTAAATTTCGTACTGATCGGATATAAAACACGATTTCTACAGCGCTTAAATGTTAAATCGGGTGAAACATATATATGGTGGCTATATCTAAATCTGAACCGATTTTCCCCGAATTCGGCAGTGTTTATTCATGTAATAAGAGAACCCTCTGTTAAATTTCGTACTGATCGGATATAAAACACGATTTCTACAGCGCTTAAATGTTAAATCGGGTGAAACATATATATGGTGGATATATCTAAATCTGAACCGATTTTCCCCGAATTTGGCAGTGTTTATTCATGTAATAAGAGAACTCTCTCTGCCCAATTTCGTACTGATCTGATTTAAAATACAGTTCCTACAGCGCTTACATGCCAAATCGGGTGAAACATATATATGGGGGCTATATCTAAATCTGATCGGATTTTCTCCGAATTTGGTAGTGTTCATTCACGTAATAATAAAACTCTCTCTGCCGAATTTCATGTAAAATGTGGTTTCTACGGCGCTTGCATGTCAAATCGGGTGAAACATATATATGGGGACTATATCCAAATCTGAACCGATTTTAACCAATTTCAATAGGGATCGTCCTTGGGCCAAAAAAGAACACTATGCTAAATTTCATCACAATCGGACCATAAATGCGACCTGCACTTTGATTACAAGAATACATGGACAGACGGACAGACAGACGGACAGACAGACAGACAGACAGACAGACAGACGGACATGGCTAAATCGACTCAGAAAGTGATTCTGAGTCGATCGGTATAATAAACAATGGGTCTATCTCTTTTCCTTTTAGGTGTTACAAACAAATGCACAAAGTCATAATACCCTGTACCACAGTGTGGTGTAGGGTATAAAAATGAATGCAATCCATGGTGGAGGGTATGTAAGATTCGGCATGGCCGGACTTAACGCTTTAACTTGTTTCCATTAAAATTCATTTTTTTTTAAATATTATATAGTAGTATTCTCCTCTTATTTAATTCATTCTAAAACTGACAAATGTCTCCATGTCGATTTTTATACCCTCCACCATATGATGGGGGTATACTAACTTTGTCATTCCGTTTGCAATACCTTGAATTATTGATCTGCGACCCTATAAAATATATATATTCTTGATCGTCGTGAAATTCTAATACGATTTATGTTATGTTGATCAAATTTGGTAGAAATACTTCTTATAGTTGCAGGTCGTTTGGGATTGCAAATGGGCCATATCGGGCAATATTGTGATATAGCTCCCCTAAATATGGCTTTGAGCCATAAGTGAGTCTTTGCAGTTTGTATTTTATTTAGAGAAGAATTCATCACAGTAACAATTTTTTTAAATCCTTTCATATTTTCTCATATTCCACCTATAGATGTCGCTCCCAAAAAGGCTTGTTTAAGCCATAAACACCACTAAGCCTTTAGCTGAAAAAGTTAGTTTATATTTTGTTGTAGTCCCCGTGTAGAGGTAGCCCTCAAATACGCTAATTTAAGCCATAAATACCACATTTTTCAGCTAACGAATTTGAGGCCTAAAATTTGGCTAAAAATGACAGAGTCTCTTAATTTGCTTAAACAAAAAGGATGGTTTCAAGATTTGCTCCGTATCCAACGATTTTCCCAGTAATAGAATTTAATGCAATCCATGGTGGAGGGTATATAAGATTCGGCATGGCCGAACTTAACGCTTTTACTTGTTTTCAATAAAAATTTAATGTTCATTATTTCCATCAAGGCGTCAGTGGACCGCGAACTACCATTTAAGAAGTCCTTAACTAACCTAACTTAACCTATTTTGCTACACACTACTGAAGCGTTATTTTTTCAGCTTTCTTACTGGATGGTTCCAAAGTACCTAATACTACACATAATTTGATTGATAAACTAACTTCAAGTACAGCACCTTTCGACATCATTGGTTTACATATTCATATTACTCTCAGTGTAAATACGTACGTCAGCAATTATGTATGTAAATGAGTTTGTGTGATAGCGAACGAACAATCGCTAAAGCCACAAATTGAAATGAGTGCAACTAAACAATAATAATAAAAAACGCCGTAGAAAATATGTCCGTACGAGTTACGTATGAATAGTTTTGTTGGACGCCCGGCTATGGTATGGAAACACTAGTGGCGCTAGGCCTCCCCGATTCCTTTGCTGCTCTTTCACGTCTTCAAAGGACACGGAATGTTGTGGTGCCGGGTGACGACGGGCAAGCACACAGCAGGACATAGGACACACTGCCGCATAAACACACATATACTAATTTGTTGTAGACATACTGAGTCAGAAGGGCCGCCGTCACAACACAGACCGACCCCAAAGTAAAGAAAGAAACTCTTTTGCGGTCAGTCCGTTTTGATTCTTTGACGAAAACGTGCATCTTGCGATTAATACCAGTGCACTACTCCATAGCACATAGACGGCCAGTGCGAGCGTTACGAGCGAATTACCGTTGTGTGGCCAAAAGAAAGGGCAGAAAAACAAACAAGAAATCCAGTGTAGAAAAAAGAAGCTTAAAATAACTGAAACTGAAAATAGAAGTGAAAACCCAACAGATATAATCACGTCATCAAAGGCCAGCGGCTGTTTTTTGACCGGACTATTCTTCTCTTTGAGATATAGAGCGAACGGGCGAGAGTGAGAGGTATGTACCAAATCCTAGATTTCATCATCATCATCGTCTTCTTTGACTTCTTGGCCGAGAAATCGAATGAGATGATACGAACATCAGAGGCGTCTGAAAGGCAGTTGATCTCTCCCTCCTCCCCGCGAATGAATGAATGATGACCTAAGTAGGTCTTTGACAACATCTGAGGATGTTTATCCTGCCAATGACACGGTAGTGTAAAATGACTTGTTGGAATAGTAGTACATCATTAAAATGTTAAATTGCACTTGTAGAACTTAATCGCATAATTTGTGTGCGTATGTCCCGGTGTCTGAGTGCTCTGTAAATGGATGGGATAGATGCTGGTTACGTCCTGACTCTTTGAATTTCCGTTTCAACAAAGTTGATATAAACAAGTTAAAAGTCACTTTGCATATGCATATGAGGAGCAGCAACAGCAGCAGCATTTGTTCCTCCTGCCGTGTATGTTCTCTCCGCCGGAGAGGACCAGCATGACAACTGGGTGCAGCAGTCCTGTATCTGAAATCACTACTCTTATTGGTGTGTACATTCGGTTTTACAGTGATTTGTAATTCCTTTTTTTTTGGGGGAGGAATACTGTTTGTATTTTCTGTGATCATAAAGTGATCAAAGAAGCCTTTATTCTTTTGTCGAAAAAGAAAGTGCAATGGAGAATAATGAGTTCAGTGTGCATACTGTAAACTTTGAAAAACAAGAATAAGAAATGTGTGAAATGTATTAATGGTGGCCAGTGGTTGGAGGATGATATCGTTTCAAAGGTACCAAGCAATCTCATCGGCACCTTGGGCAAATACTTTGTCAATAATTGGCACAATATGAGAGCAGCTCAATATGCAATAATTGAGAACTGCTTACAAAGTCTCATATCTCCAAGACATTGCAGACAGTATTTCTCAACCTTAATAAATCCCCACAATTCTTGTTTGTTTATTTGTGTGCCCCTGAAAGTTGCGGGGAAAGAACAAGGCAATGAAGACGACCAAAATTGTCGGCAGCGGCGGCGCATGGAAAAACAGCGATCGGCTGCTCGGCTGAGCCGATCAAATTCAACAATCGGCTGAGCCGATAAATTTCCCACAATCGAAAGTGCACGAATACGAATGTAATTCTCCGGCAAAAGTGGCGTTTTGAGATATTTAGCGTTAGAGGAAAAAACTTAAAATTAACACAAAGTTATGGAAGATTGATGTAATATTGAAAGATGCAGTTTTTGAACCATATATACCACATTTTTAAAGCAATTTAGCAGAAACTTTGCAGTTTGTATTGTATTTTGTCAAGAGTTCATCACAGCAAACATTTTACAAATCGGTTCACATTTTGTTATAGTCATCCTATAGAGGTGGCTCCAAAATATACGTTTTTACGCCATAAATACCATATTTTCTAAGCATTTTAACTGAATCTTTGCAGTTTGTATTTAACTAAGACAAGAATTAATCGCAGTAAACAGACAGTGTACATATTCTGTAGGTTATCATAAAGTCGGACCGCCTGATTTTAGCCTTTCCTTACTTGTTTTTATCATATTTTATGTTAATGAATTTCCTTTGTTTTGAGTTTGTAGGGACTGCTACGAATTGTAATTGTCGTAAATAAGTTTCCGAATTTGAGTCTTTCGATTTTAATAATTTTCAAACAACTGAAATTTTATTTTATTGACATAAACAATATTGACAAAAACCAAAGCACACTTAAACTAATTTTATAAATAATAGAACAAGTAACATATACTGAAGTGGGAACGTAGTACCCACAGTACTCCCCCGTCAATGGACGCTAAAAGCGTTCAGGTATTCTCACGATTCTTCCACAACGTGTTCTCTTGCTCAAAGAACTTTTTGAATGTTTTGGATCCGCAGTGATAAAAACATTTTCATCATTCAGGATAAACGCTGGTTTGAGTCTATCTATTGAAATCTTCACTGAGTCGCCATTAACCATAACAGTATAAACCTTTTTACGTCTGTCAAGTACTAAGAATGGACCTTTATATCGTGGTTGTAATGGTTTCTTGTATCCATCCTGTCTGATCCAAACGTGAGTGCAACTTGACAGTTGCCTATTTATAAAGAATGTAGGTTTAGAATGATGACTGGTTTCAGCTGGCTTCAAATTATTTATCGTATTCTTGATAATATGAAGTTGTGTTGTTGGATCAGAAGTTACATTAGTCTTAAAAAAATCTCCAGGCAGATTGATTGCCTCGCCATAGAGCATTTCTGCGGGACTTGCGCCGATATCTTCTTTATTAACAGATCTGATCCCCAAGAGAACTGTGTTAAGGGTCTTGGTCCATTGAACATTATCAGCGCAAATCAAGCCGGACTTCAAAACACGGTGAAACCTTTCCACAAGACCGTTAGATTGAGGATGAAACGCCGTTGTAAAGTTATGGGCAATGCCTAAATGGTGAGTTATTTCTTTGAACATATGCGACGTGAATTGACTGCCGCGGTCTGTGGTAAGAGAATTTGGCACACCATATCGACAAACCCAATTGTTATAAAATGCATTGAATACTGTTTCGGTTCGTATATCTTGTAATGGTATAGCTTCTGGCCATCGACTGAAACGATCTACGCAGGTAAGTATGTATGAAAAACCTTCGGATGGCGGTAAAGGTCCAACAATGTCCAAGTGTACAACTGCGAAGCGTGACGTAGTGGCCGGAAACTGACCGAATTCACTTTTGGTATGCCTGTTAACTTTTGAACGTTGACATTCTAGGCATGCCCGAGCCCAGTCATTGACGTCCTTATTCATGGATGGCCAGAAAAATTTTTTGGATATTAATTTACGAGATGCACGAATACCCGGGTGCGAGAGACTGTGCAGATTGTGAAAAACTTGTTTACGGAAATCCTGTGGAAGATATGGGCGGGAAATACCAGTTGAAACTTCGCACCATATTTTGATATCTGTATTTGGAATGTTCACTGCAATGAAATTATCTTTTTTTTCTAGTTTAATTTTTAGGAATTCTTGATCTTCTTCCTGCGCTTTTGAAATCTTATCGTAGTTAAGAACATTAATCTTTATGGCATCAATACGTGACAAAGCATCTGCAGTAATATTTTGAGATCCAGATATATGTCTGATATCGGTAGAAAATTGTGCGATGAAATCCAAGTGGTTGCGTTGTCGGGGAGATGCCTTTTCTAATTTTTGTTTGAAGGCAAAAGTTAGTGGGCGGTGATCAGTAAATATAACAAATTTTCTTGCTTCCAAGTAATACCGAAAATGATGAATACTTTTGTATACAGCCAACAATTCTCGGTCGTATGTGCTATATTTAGTTTGAGTTGGGGTTAATTTCTTGGAGAAGAATCCGAGAGGTTGCCAAAACCCGTTTACGTATTGCTCAAGTACAGCGCCTAATGCAAAGTTTGATGCATCAACCTTCAATATAAGTGAAGCATTTGGGACTGGGTGTGTGAGAAATGATGCATCTGAAAGTTCTTTTTTGCAATTTTCAAATGCTTTAGTTAAGTTTTCAGTCCAATCAATCTTGCGGGTATCGTTCTTCTTTACTTCGCCTTTCAATATATCATTAAGAACAGCTTGCGACATTGCACCTCGTGGAAGAAACTTGCGATAAAAGTTAAGCATCGCCAAGAAACGTCGGAGATCTTTTATGGTTTTAGGCGGTGGAAATGATTGGATGACATCAACCTTTTCAGGTAGAGGCTTAATTCCATTTGGAGTAATCTGATGTCCAAGAAAATCGATCTGAGATACTCCAAAGGTGCATTTTGCGGGATTGATAAAAATTCCATATTTCTTGAATCGTTCGAACAATATCTTAAGATGTTCATAATGTTCCTCTTCTGAACGCGAAAAAACACACACATCATCAATATATACGAACACGAAATCGAGGCCCCTACATACTCCATCTATAAAACGCTGGAAAGTTTGGGCAGCGTTGCATAATCCAAATGGCATTCTCAAAAATTCGAATAAGCCAAATGGAGTTATCACTGCTGTCTTGGGAATATCGTCTGGATGTACTGGATAAAATGCTTTCATAAGATCTAATTTTGAAAATATGACGGATCCATGTACGTTCATTTGAAAATCTGTTAAATATGGCACGGGATACTTATCTGCTACGGTGATACTATTGAGGGCCCTATAGTCGCCACATGTTCTCCATTCCCCGTTCGGTTTTTTGACCATATGCAAAGGATTTGCCCAGTTGCTACTTGATGGTCGTATTATCCCTTTATTTATCATGTATTGAAATTCCTCTTTTGCTGCTTTTAATTTTACTGGGTCCAACCGTCTACTTTTACATGACACTGGTGGTCCACGGGTGACAATGTGATGATAAATGCCATGATCGGAAGAAAAATTATCGTTATGCATAATGATATCAGGATACATCTTAAGTAAACGATGAAAATCTGTGTCTCCAGAAACCATTTTAATACCCGTGGTATCTATATTGCATAATGTTCCACTTACAGCGAGTTGTGTATTACCATCAACCAATTTTCGAGTGTTGAGGTCGGGTAAAAGATGGTAATGGCGTAGGAAATCTGCGCCAATTATCGGGCGTGAAACATCTGCTAAGACAAACTTCCAAGAAAATGATCTACGTAAACCCAAATTGAGAGATAGGAGAATAGTGCCATATGTTTTGATTTCAGTTCCATTTGCAGCATAAAGATATAACTTTTGAGGGTTACTCCGAGTTTTACAGGGATAAACTGAAATTTCTGCTCCAGTATCAACTAAAAATTGTATTTTGGTATTTGTGTCGCTAATAAATAATCGGCCTGTCAATCCCCCATCAAAATTGTTTGCCGAAATTGATTTTGATGGAGTAATTAGTTTTTTCTCTCGTTGAAATTGCATGGAGGAATGCATTTACGGGCATTCTCGCCAAAACGAAAATGATACCAACACTTACGCTGATTGCTTATACTTCCTCTTGATTGTGAACGGAATTTTGTATTGGATCGTCTGCTACTTCTTGAACGCGATTCCAATGCGTCAATTCTTTCGATGAGAGAGTCAAGTTTTTCATCGTGAACTTCAGAGACAAAAAGGGATGTGGAACTTGAAAATGTGCCCAGGATTCTATCAGCCTGCGTCGCTAATTTATTGAGGTCTTGTGAATCGCAGACCGCGAGTATGCACCGAACTTTCTCTGGTAATCGGTCAAGGAATAGGGATTTTAGAACTTCATCACTAATCTTACCGGCTGCTAGGCATTTCATACGTTGTAAGTAGTGTGATGGCTTCTGGTCACCCAATTCCAAACCGTTTAGAAGACACTTTATTTTATTTTCAGAAGATTCCTCAAAAGAATCTGTGATTCGCTTCTTCATTGCTGCGTACTTATCGGTCAGTGAAGTATTTAGGATGATATCTTTTACTAAAAACAAAATTGAGGGTTCCAGATTTGCCACGAGGTACGATTGAGTCTTGAGTAATACCATGAAGACGGAAAGTGGCCTCAACTTGAATAAACCATACCTCTGGTTCATCCTTCCAAAATGATGGAAGTTTTGCAATCCGAGCAGATTCAATTGACACCGCTTGATTGTTGTTAGATGTTGCGGAATTTGTTTGTGTTGCTTGCATATTGAGATTGTTTGGATTTTATTTTGACGTTCGAGGGTCACCAATTTGTAGGGACTGCTACGAATTGTAATTGTCGTAAATAAGTTTCCGAATTTGAGTCTTTCGATTTTAATAATTTTCAAACAACTGAAATTTTATTTTATTGACATAAACAATATTGACAAAAACCAAAGCACACTTAAACTAATTTTATAAATAATAGAACAAGTAACATATACTGAAGTGGGAACGTAGTACCCACAAGTTGTCCTCATTTTCAAAATAAATGAAAAAAATACTTTAGTACATATTTCTACGCAATTGGGTTTTTTTACTTAACCGACACAAATACATCGCTACAGCTTGCCACAATTACAGCGAACAAAAACTTAAGTCAGAAAATTCGCACTTATTTGTAAAAAGAGACTAATTTTCATTAGTCTTTTTTTAAAAAATAAGTGCGATTTTTCGATGAATACTAATAAATTACTAAAAAAAAACTTAACTGGAAAAGTTCACGTTAATACCTGCACTACTACTTAGTACAGAGAAAACTACAAAAGTCTTTTCCTGAAAAATTTACTTTTTTTCGGTTACGTTTTATTGGCGTTTTGACGTTTTATTAAAGTGTAACACACCGATGGAGTGACCTAAGAGACCCCAAGTATATTTTGTGAAAAGCCGCTTTGGGCCAACAACTGCATTTTTTTTAACAAGTTTTTTTAAGCAAGTAAACTTGCATTTTTATACCCTCACTTTAGTGTGACGAGGGTATATATCATTTGCTACGGAAAAAAGTGTAACACATCGAAGGAGTGACCTAAGACCCCAAGTATGTATGAAAGCAGTGACCGATTGACTTCAAATTTGGTACGTGGGAATATTTTTTCTATCTCCGGCTAAGTTCGAAGATGGGCCATATTTGTCCACTCCTTCTGGTACCTCCCCCACAAAGGTTTAAAATGTTGTGAAATATTGATTCTTTAATAACTGATATTATACGTATTCGAATCTTCTGAAATTCCACACATCTACTGTTAAGCGAAATATAGGTGTATTTCTTAAACCCCTTCTGGTACCTCCCACAAAAATTTACAGAATAATTTGTGTAATATTCAATATTACATTACTCACAAAGTGAGGGTATACCTTAGTCGGTTTACCCGACTGAAACTTTCTTACTTGTTTTTAAACAAGTAAGAAAGTTCAGTCGGGTATACTGACTTAAGAATCCCCTCACCTTCATTCTCAATATTCTTACATTTATTTATTTTTTCCATTTTGGTTAAATTATTATCAATTTAAATTGCTGTCAAAGTTAAGCTGTTTTGGTGCAAAATAGCCCATTTGAGTGGGAGGCACCAAAAGGGGCGTGCCAATAGCGCCCAATTTTCCCTGGAATCTAGGAACTATAAAATCATTAAACTGTACAATTTTTCAAGTAACGGGTTTTCCAATAGGGTTGATATGCTTTTGAAGTGACATTTCGGCCATTTGTAATATGTCATGATCTGTCATTGGTTTTTCATTGTATACAGTAGTGTTTGCAATTTCATCATCGACTTTCCAGTCGACCTTGACTCCCACCCCGACCTTGACACTCATAAGCAATGTTCCGATCCGACGTACCGTTAAGGAGCTAGAGCAAATATAAACTTTCCGTTCACATTAGAAAATGATGCTAAGTCCATTTTTTTAAAACCCCCAAAAAAAAACTTTCCAGTCGACATACGGCCTTGACACCTATGAGCAATATTTTAGCTCTCGTTAAGAGCTATCTTTTTGAATTGTTGCGAGAAATGTTTGGAGATTCGATTCTTTCAAGAAATTTTGATATTGAATGGCCTCCAAGAAGTTGTGATTTAACACATTGGTCTTTCGAAATAGCTCTTCAAGCTTTACGAGTCAATATTGAACGTGTCATTCATAACATACGTCTTGATTTAGTGGAAAAAGTGATCGAAAATTGGGTTCATCGAATTCGTTCCTGCAGAAGAAGTCGTGGAGGCCATTTGAATGAAGTTTTGTTTAGAACTTAATTGTATCGATTGTACTTCACATTAAATAAAAAACTTTTGTATTTAACAATAAGTGTGTTTTTTCCCAAGAAAATCATATCACTCTTATTGGAAACCCCTGTATTTGTATGCATGTTTTAACATGTTAAAATGATCAATTTGTGTGGGAGGTACCAAAAGGGGCGTGTCAATAGCACCCACTTTTTCTGGACTCTAGGTACTAAAAGGTTTTCCAACAAGAGGTGTTATTTTGGTATTCAAAGATAAATGAGATTTTGAGATAAATGATCGGATGTTTATTTCGTAATAAAGAGGAAGGTATGCCGTTAATAAAGAAAAACAACATCAGCCAAATGGCCACCACGACCACGTTACAGGACCATATCCTTTTCATGAAATTTTCCATAACCAAATCGCAAAGTGGCTGCCCTATGTCCTCGATAGCCTCACGAATTTTATCTTTGAGGTCTTGAATCGACGCTGGGCTGTTGGCGTGGCCCCAAAGGAAGAAGTCGCAAGGTGTTAAATCACAAGATATCGGTGGCCAATTGAATCGAAGAGGTGATCCTTCAATGGAGCAATGGTTTCGTTGCTTGAGTGGCACGTAGCGCCGTCTTGTTGAAAGTAAACGTTGTCCAGATCAATACCATCCAACTCCGACCATAAAAAATCATTAATCATCTCTCGATAACGCAATCCATTCACCGTAACTGTTGATCCAACCTCATTTTCGAAAAAGTAAGGTCCAATGACCCCGCCGGACCATAAACCGCATCAAACAGTCACACGTTGAGGATGGAGAGGCTTCTCAACGATAACTCTTGGGTTTTCCGAGCCCCAAATGCGACAATTTAGCTTGTTGACGTAGTAGCCACCTAGGTGGAAATGGGCCCATCAGTCAAGAGGATTTTTCGATGATTTTCGATTTTTCGAATTTTAATAATTTCAATGCGTTGTTGAATCGTGTGTCGTTCCAATTTTTTGTAATGGCGTAGTTTCTACTTGTCAAATGTTAAAGAATAAAAGCTTCAAAAGTGACAGCTACCGAAATATAGGGTGATTCTAAATAACACCTCTTGTTAGAAAACCCTGTATAAAAGCATTACATTGTACAAAATTCCAAGTATTTGTATGAAGTGATATTAAAGCTATAAGCAGTTAACTTTTGGTGCAAAATAACCCATTCGTGTGGGAGGTATCAGAGGGACGTGGCAATGAACTTATACTATTTGTTTAATTTCTCAAGATTCGAGTAAATAGTATAGAAGGTATGAAATAATCTATATTTAACTAAATGTTAACCCTTTGTGGGTTAGGTAAAAGAAGGTCCACTCCTTCTTGTACCTCCCCCACATAGCTCCATCATCGAACTTAGCCGGAGATAGAGAAAAATATTACTGCATAATTTGAAGTCAATCGGTTAATCCTTTCGAGAGTTATCGTGCGGGAGTTAAATGAAGTCTTAGGTCATTCCTTCGAAGTGTTACATATTAGACTCGTAGCAAATGAGTCTAAGGTGAGGGGATAAAAATTAGTTATATTTCACGAAATGTTTGTCTGAGGATGTAAAATTTATTACATTAAGTTGAAAAAATTATATCGGTCAAATGAGCACCTCCCAAGTTGATGCAAATTTGTGCTCGTTTTAGGGCATTTTGCATTGTTGTTCTCACAACATCTGGCTCCAAATTGCCGATTTCTTCAGTTGTAGCTTTCAACTCTTGCAAGGTTTGTGGTTTGTTGTGGTAAACGCGAAATTTAAAAACCCAAAGGAAGAAGTCTGATGCTGTTAGATTTGGCGATATGGACTGCGAGTTCAAATCTCCAAATTGGCCGATAAATACTCGTAGTTGTCTCATAATATTCATCGTAGTTATCAATAAAATCACAAAAATGCCCAATTTTTAGAAGAATTAACATTAGCGTTCTGTAACTTTTTCACGGTTAGAGATACGACAACTAAATTTCACCTACCAATACTTGTGTTCTTAGTATGACAATACCACTGTGCACTTTTATGCATGAGCATATATATCCTCATCACTGGTCTGCATTAGAGATAATACATATCCATAAGGTACGAAACAACTAAGCAACCAACCGTCATACATTTGAAATATTAATTTCGAATACAAAATTTATGATAAAAACTTGCATCTTTTGCTTGTTTGGATTTTCCAAATGCGTTGGCAATGCAAACATTAAATAACATTTTGAATTCAACACAAACACAATGCATATGTATATGTACATATGTACACACACGAACACCTACAAAAAATACAACAGTGGGCAGGTTTATCAATAAAAAAACTTATTATAATTTATTTTAATTGTATAAAATTGCTGGTACACAACATTTTAAGTAAATATTTTTAGACTTTTAGTTCGAAAACATATTTGTATATCCTCATTCTACATATTTCATTTCCATTCGTGACATTTAATTCATTTGAGCTATCGTCCGTTCATCTATCTACACTACGAAAAATAGGTACTGAAAATCAATGAATATGTCTTAAATTTTAAGATTTCAGCAGCGATTTTGAACCAAAGACAATCAGAATTAAAAATAAGAATGTTCGTAGTTAATTTAAGGCAATGAAACGTACTTGATGTAAAAATAAATATCATAGAAAACAGTACATTACGTAATTAAAATATTATGTTTGGCCTTAAAATAAGCATACATTTGCTTAAACAACGAAAAAGTCAGCAAAAGTTAAAAAATCTTTTTTTAATAAATATAAATATATTTAAAAAAATTCCAAACAATAATTTTATTTGTGTGCAAATATATTTTGTTGTAATATATTAATATATGCGTTCCAAAAATATTTCATTGATTTTCAAATAAAATTTATTTGCTCAGAAATATTTTCTTTCGATCCAAACATATCAATAAAAGGAAATTTTCCCTGTGTATAGCCTAACAACAAATTAGCAAATTATTCAAATACGTTCTGACATCTTGCACACAAAGTATCAAATTCCATACTACATATTTCTCACAAAGCGAGGTTATACTTTAATCTCTTTCAAGAACATTTCTGTATTAAGGAAATTAAAAAACATATTGACACTTGACCTATCCCTTTCGCTTTGGCTTTGCTCCACTGTATATTTCATAGTTGTTTTTCCATAACCAGTACATTGACGGTTGCAAGGCGGAAGGGGGTTGATGTTGCTGATGATGGTTGGCATGTGGGTCATATTTTGTTTTATCCAAACATCCTAATCTGGAACACCGGAAGAAATGGCACCTCTACACCGACAAAAATTAGCTCATGAAAACGCTGACCTCGACAAGGTTACTTATTTTTAATTCACTTTAAATGTAAGGTGAAAATAACTAATGGGCATTTTGATTTAATTCCACCATAAATTTTGCTGGCCCAACAATAAAATCATAAATAATAGCCACGGCAAGAACACGAAAATGTTTTATTAATTAAGAGCTCCGCGTCGGACTTGGGACAATCTACTTCTCCGCTTACTTGGGACTCTCTCGTTTATGAATTAAAACAACCATTACATTATTTTTGCTATTGTTGTCCAAAATTAATGCGAATTTCCTGTAAATGACTCTGAATATTTATGGTAGGAAATAATTTTTATTTAAATATGGGATACATAAATTGAAACTGTCAATTTCAGTGTGGGAAATGAGGTCAGATAATTAAAATTAAAACCCACACTCTAATTGATTATCCTCCCTTCAGTTAGTTGGAAAAGAAATAGGAAAAGTTGTATTTCTCATTTACATGGAAAATGAATAAATTTATGGGTTAAAATTATTAGTAGTTCTTGGTGGAAAAAAAACTGCAAGAAAACAATAAATACCCAAATCTATTATTTTTCAAAAAAAAAAATGGGGTTACTTTGAAAGCTTAAAGTTTTTAATAACTGTATATAGGAAATGGTGAACTCACCGTACTTCTCAGAACACTTCACAAATATAACGGGCCATTCCACAGACATCATGAATGTCCTTATTCACAACAATTAATAATGATTTGTATAGCCTCAGTTTAGTGGAGGAGGGAATACATTACTTGCTATGAACTAGCAGTGTAGAACATTACAGTATTGAAATAAGACTCGCTGTATGTTGTCCGTTTTAGGATATTTTGAGTCATTTGAGCAATACTTTAGTACACTAAAAAAAAAGCGTACTGAAAATCAATGAATTTGTCGTAAAGTTTAAGATTTCGGCAATGATTTCGAGCCAAAGACAACCGCTATGAAAATAGGAAGGTTTTATAGTTAATTTAAAGACGTGAATAGTACTTGTTTTGATGATGCATTTCATAGAATTAAGAATTTTGGGTGATAAAACTAATTAAGTTTGGTCTTAAAATAAGCACATTTTTGCGTAAATTTAAGTATGGCGCGTGCTTATTTTTAGTAAAATATCATATAATTTAAAACATTATCGTAATAAAATTTAAAATGTTTGTCCTTGATATAAGAATATACTGGTAATTAATTTAAGGCATACATGAGTTTAAATACAGTTTTTTTAAATATGTATGGAAAATTCGTTACATTATATTGATTATAATGTTACTCTTTTAAATGAATCATTTTCTTTGAAATCATTTACTATTCATAGAAAATTCAATAACACAACACTTTATCTTTCTAAATAAATATTTTATTTGTTATATTTTATATTGGAAAATACAAAAAAATATAATACATATTACGGATAACATTGAACATTTTATAATTTAAAACAATATGTAATTGTATAAAGACAAATCGGCCAACACACTATGAAGTTTGACTTTTATTCGAATATTGTATTGTTATGTATCGATTCTATAGCGGGATTCGTTTCTCTATTTGTTGTCCATGAACAATTTTTATCGGAACCGACCTTAATGATTTTTAACCTAGAATTTGGCTGGAATTTAAATAGAAATTATATAAAACAAATATTATATTATTATATCATATAGTTTGGATGCTCACTCATTTCCTGCAATTTGTAAATTTTTAATTCCCCACTGCATTTTTCATATATCCAAATAAAGTTCAATTGCGCGAACTAAAATAAAAATAATTTTAATAGAAATCAAACAGAATGATTTATATACGATAAAGTATTAAAATAAATTTTATCATATAACTGTCACAAAATGTTGAAAGATAAGAGATATATTAAAATCTTTGGAATATACTTACTTACACTGAAATATTTTGTCATTCTTCTACGACACAATTCTCATAATAGATCCATACAAAATTTGCTGTACTAAAAGTTAAAAAAAATATTTATGTAAGATATTAATAATAATAGAAACTGATTGTTTTGAAAGTGGCGAAAGTGAAATTTTTCATATAAATTGAGTTATCAAAAATAATTTTCTCAAAAAAATCAATCGTGACTTAGATATTAAAATCTTAAGTTTTGTTAGCAAACAAAACTACAAAAACTTACTAAAAATTACTTCTGTAAAACAAAAGCTAATGCTGCTTATGACATTCTTAACCCTGGTGTTAGATTAGCAAATCTGTACGAATCCTAGATTAAGAGTCCATTTGGTCAACATTACATTCATATAAAATGAATATGGAAGACAATATTTTATATTTATTTTTATTCAATACTTCGTGAAAAGAAAGCAGCTTATTTACAATTATTTTTGAGCAAAAACGCTTATTATTTTGATTTTAGTAAAACAAAAATATCCCTTGGACCAAATTATAAGGCAATATATATACATACATATATTACCGTTTATAAAGGAAAAGATACAAAAATTGGACCAAATGGGCCTAATCTAACAGCAGGTTTAATTATGAAGTACTTATGAAGCAATTATGAACACGAAATCAAGGAAAAATTTAAACTAAAATTCAAAAAAGGAAAAAATCTTTTTAAATAAATTATATTTGGAAAACTTTTTAACAATAACTTTGTTTGTGTGAAAACACGTATTTTATATGTGAACGTCAGTTCGCAAATATATTTTGTTCTAATACATTAATATATGCGTTCCAAATTAAATTTCTTGATTTTCAAATAAAATATATTTGTTCAGAAATACATAATACTTACAAATATTGTTTCCAAAACTATTTTCTTTCAATTCAAACATTCCCATGTAGGTGTATGCTCACTTATTTTTTGCAAGTTATAAATGGCATTCAGCACTGCATTTTTCATATATCCATCACATTTATCTTCAAATATTGCGTGATTTAAATTAAAATAATTAAAGTTTTTCTGAAAATAAATCAAATAAAATTATCTATAAACAAAAAAAAAATAAATAAATTTTATCATATCACAATTGGAAAACGCTGAAAACTAAGAGAAATATTTCAACCGTTCATATATAATACTTAGGTTGAAATATTTTGTAAAATTTGCCACTCTTCTCACAAAAGACCCATTCTAAAATTGTTTTACTAAAAAAAATAAAAAAGATAGTTATATGTATAACATATTATTAATAATAAATTTCTATATTGCCACAAATAATTTTACATTTCTACATTATGCACTGGTATTTTTAATAAATAAATACTTTCAATTAAAATGTGTTTTGTTAATTTTGTAATTGCCAATAAGATGTTTATTTCATGATAATAATATTATTTTTCACGTACCTAAACATTTTCCCATTGTCTCTTTCAGTATTACAAAATCTATTACTCACATTTTTGTCATCCATTTGGAACAAATCTCTTCACAAGACTTACAAACAAGATCTCCTTCAAAAACGCATGTACATCGCCATAAATAACATACAGCAAAAATAACTATGACACACGCACTCCCTTATCACAGAGATCGATGGTGACGCCGACGGCATAACCACATGCATACACACATGTACACGACGGTTTCATTTGTTGTTGTTGCTATGCTTTAGCAAAAATAACTGTTAACAGCAGATATTAAAATTATTTTCGGTGCAATATGCACGTATGTACGCACGTATACTTACATATTCACAGCAATCAAATTTTTTCACAATCCGCGTCCCGAAAACAGACAACCGTTTCCTTCCATCGCTTGTAAATAACTGACGATTTAAAAGAAAACGAACAAACAGAACTGTTCTCTATTTTCTCTTCTAGCATTCCATAACAATTATTGATTCACACATTACCAAAAAAAACTGATTCTCTGAGCGAGAGAGGGAGGGAGAGATTGTATAATTATCTCGTATGTATTCTTAAAAATAATGACAATAGTCATAAAATTTATTACCAAGACAGCCTTTCCTTTAAGGGGAGCCTATCCTTAAATTTATTACTCAAATATCTCATACTGTTAATTAAGTCCGATTCGGCATTAAAACTATGACATGTCTACGTCGTAGTGTTAATGTAGAAAATCCTTAAAAGTATTGAAATATTACTTAAAATAATGCGGATTGTCACAAAAATAATGATTTTTTTCTTTAATTTAAATGCGTACATTTAAAGAAGCGCGTACACAAAACTAATGATTGGATAGACATTAATTCAAATTCAAAAAAACTTTATATTAAGGAAAATTTCGTAAAAAACGTGTAAATTTTCATTATTTTAATGAAAATTGTCATTGAATTGATGCCGAGGTAGCATACTTAATATAAGAATGTGTCATCATTAGTTTTATTACTATTTTTTTTTTCAGTGTACCTGCCTCACAAACAGTGTTGCCAGAAATGACGATTTATCGTCATTTTGACGATTTTTATAGCCAAAAGATGGGACCATTTGACGATTTTTGCCTCAAAATGAAGATTTTTATGATATGAAAAAAATTAAGGAAATTATAAATTTTAATAATTGCCTATTAGGGGTATATCAAAACTAGAACCTAGGAGATCATTATTCTTTTTCGTGTGAAGCTTCTGTATTTGACTAGTTCAAGGTATGGACCAATGAGGAAACTTACGCCTTGAAGTACAAGGTGGCGCAAAAGTAATCCTCCTGTCAGAAAATGCTATAAATTTTGCGATTGGCCCCTAATGTCAGTTCTGTTTTGACATTTGTGTAGTAAACACATGCGAAATACACGTTAATAACCAATGTTACGCTACACTGCTCCAGAACGCGGAATATTGCTGACTATTTATTTGACCAATAATCGGTCGGTGACTTTGGCACAACGTGAATTTCGTCGCAGATTTCCTGGCCGTCCAACGCCTACTGGTGAAACACTGCTGACTATTTATTTGACCAATAATCGGTCGGTGACTTTGGCACAACGTGAATTTCGTCGCAGATTTCCTGGCCGTCCAACACCTACTGGTGAAACACTGCCGAAAGACCAAATAAAAATAATCCACAAGAAGAATCAAAGTTTTTCATTTTTTTTTTACATTACATCCAAAAAACATCGAAGGTTACTTTTGCGCCACCTTGTAGTTGTCTTTAAAGTAAAATAAAAATTGCCGCATTTTTAACCCAATCTTTTGGTATTTGTGGTTTGTAAGGTGCTAAAAGGCCAATGTGAGTGGGGACAAATCTAGAACAATGTTGTCATTAATTTTACGAATGATGTCATTAATTTTACAAAATCTAGAAAAATGTTGTCATTAATTTTACGAATGATAGTGGCTTAAATTAAACGAAAAAATTTGGTTTCTATTTAAATATCTTCTTAAATATTTGTCGTTGAAATTTGTAGCTTTTATGACGTTAATAAAGAAAATTGATTGGGATCCTTCTATGAGGAGTACGAGTATATCGCAATATGACCATTTTCAATTCTAATAAACTGTATGTATATGATATATTTCCACCAAATTTGATTATTATTTCGGTTCAAGAACGTGAGATCGGAAAACAACTTTTTTTAATTTCACTTTGGTGAACAGCAATAATTATTTGAGAGTACCTATAAATACATATCTGTCTCGGAAACATGCCTTTCGTCCGAAAAAAATCAAAAGCTGTAAGTAACTGCTTGATTTTTGTGTTGACAATTTTTTGAAGATTTCGAGAATTTATTATGACGATTTTTTGTGCTCCCATTTTGACGATTTTCGGTCAAATTCGTCTGGCAACACTGCTCACAAAGGGTTAAAATTCAATACTACCTATCAGTAATTCTGCACACACATAGTAATAGTTTAGCTGTCGCTATCACACTGAAAAAATAGTGGGCGAAGTGACTACCTACAGTCCGGTAAAAAGTGGGCATTATTGCCACGCGCTTTTTAGTATATCCCAATGAAAATCACTGAAATTGTTCCTCATTTTATGATTTTGCCTTTGAATCTCGATCCTCAATTAAATGCATGAAGAGTTAAAACAATTACAATATTTCAACTATTTATTGTTATAAAACGTCCTTGGTTTTATTTGCTATTTAACCAAGTATCATTTAGATCAATATGATGTACCACTAGAAGTTACATTAGTCACGTATTTAGAAGGAGAAGGTCCATAAGAGCTATTGGAGAAATTAAGCTTTAAATTTTGGCACCTTATGGGGTGGATCTACAGGACCTCAAAATCGTAAAATTGAATTTGAAATTTTTCCCGACCCTGCCCTAGTATTTTGTTGATACTATTATTAGGGCAAAATATATACCGATTTTTTACATAAATTATTCTGCATTAACAATAACAAACTGCAATATGGTGAATAAATTACAATAGGATTTACCCATTAAGACAAAAGTAATGACCAATTGAAGTAACATTTTAAAAAAACAAGTAAGAAAGTTTCAGTCGGGTAAACCGACTAAGGTATACCCTCACTTTGTGACTAATGTAATATTGAATATTACTCGAATTATTCTGTCAATTTGTGTGGGAGGTACCAGAAGGGGTTTATCAAATACACCTTTTTTTTGCTGAACATTAGATACTTTAAATTCATTGCACTGTGCCGACTTATAAGCATTTATGTGCACTGGTATAAACGTTATGAGACATTAAATTGTGGTATGATTTGGGTATTTTGTGTGGGAGGTACAAAGAGGGGCGTGGCAATAACGCCCATTTTTCACAGGGCTATAGACACTATAAAAACATTAATCTGTACAAAATTTCAAGTATTTTTATACACTGGATTTAATGTTATAAGCTGTTAACTTTTGATGCAAAAAGGTACCTTTGTGTGGGAGGTACCAAAAGGGGCGTGACAACAACACCCATTTTTCCCTGGACTGTAGGCAATATAAAAGCATAATACTGTACAAAATTTCAAGTATTTTTATACACTGTTATTAAAGTTATAAGCTGTTAACTTTTGGTGCAAAATGGTGCATTTGTGTGGGAGGTACCAAAAGGGACGTGGCGACTTCGCCCATTTTTCTCGAGTTGATAACGACTAATAAGCTAATACTATGTGTGGAATTTCAAAAGATTCGAATAAGTAGTATAGCAGTTATTAAAGAATCAATATTTCACAACATTTTAACCTTTTGTGGGGGAGGTACTAGAAGGAGTGGACCAATATGGCCAATCTTCGAACTTACCGGAGATAGAAAAAAATATTACCACATACCAAATTTGAGGTCAATCGGTTACTCCTTTCGAGAGTTGTCGTGCGCACCAGCCAGCAGACACACAGACAGACAGACAGACAGACAGACGGACGGACATTGCTCATTCGACTTAAAATGACCCAAAACGGATTTCCTCCGAACATACTTGGGGTCTTAGGTCACTCCTTCGACGTGTTACACTTTTTTCCGTAGCAAATGATATATACCCTCGTCACACTGAAGTGAGGGTATAAATATAAGTATTTCTTTAATTTTTATATACTGATTCCTTTCATATTATCATTGTTGTATAGCCCACAAAGTTCGCTAGTTCATGAACAAATAATGCCATCAGATAAACACACTGAGACTAAAGTTATTCAAAAAACTTTACTTTGTCAAAAACAAACCAGTAAGGAAAGACAGAAAGTCGGGCAGGGTCGACTATATAATACCCAACACCTCCCTAACAATGCGAAAATGGGCATTGCGATAAGAATTTAGCAGTTTTCATTCATGTAATAGGTAAACTCTCTCTGTTGAATTTCGTACTGATCGGATATAAAATACGGTTTCTACAGCGCTTACATATTAAATCGTTTAAATATAGTCTCCCCATACGAGTATACTGGGGCGATATCTAAATCTGAACGTATTTTCTCCGAATTTAGTAGTGTTCATGCACGTAATAAGAAAACTCTCTCTGCCTATTTTCGTAAAGATCGGATGCAAAATACAGTTTCTACAGAGCTTACATGTCAAATCGGGTGCAATTTTTATATATATGGAGGCTATATCTAAATCTGAAAGGATTTTCCCCGAATTTGGTAGTGTAATTCATGTAATAAGAAAGTTCTCTCTGCCGAATTTCGTACTGATTGGATATAAAACACGGTTTCTGAAGCGCTTACATGTCAAATCGGGGGTAACATATATATATAGGGCTATATCAAAATCTGAACCGATTTTGACCAATTTCAATAGAGATCGTCCTTGGGCCAAAAAAGAGCACTGTGCTAAATTTCATCACAATCGGACCATAAATACGACTTTGATCACAAGAATACAAAAAGTGGTTCTACGGGTGGCTGATAAATATTGCTACATTAAGAAACTCAAATAACTTTTTTTCAGTGTATGGAATTCAGTTTTCTTTTATTCGTGTTAAAGCTCATTAAATTTAATTAAATATAGCTTAATTAGTTTTAAAAATAATGTAATTTAAATGCCCCCCTTGCTCGTTGATGCATGTGCGGCATCTTACCAAAAAGTTGTTCATTACTGCTTGGAGAGTTGAGACGGGAATAGCCGCAATTTTTTCTCGAATGGATTGCTTTAGTTCATTCAAATTTGTTGGTTTTGCTTTGTAGACTTCCTGTTTGCAATAACCACAAGAGAAAGAGAGGTGCAGTAAGGTCAGGCGACCTGGGGGGCCTCGTCAGACATGAAAAGACAGTTCAACGTGTTTCCGTCCTCTTCCACCATTTGAAGCATCTTCTGGCAAAATTCCAAGCGAATCGGGAAGTCTGCTGAGTTCACTTTGTTGGCCATTTGAATTTTATATGGGAATAATTCCAAATCTTTGAGCATAATTGACTGCAATGACTGTCTGCTTATACCCATTTGAGCAGATAAAGTTCTTGTCGAAACTCTTGGATTGTTTTGTATGGCATCAACACCGCAGCGATTGTTTCCTCCGTCCGAACTGAAGGGTTTCGATGGTAAAGTCTTCAGTTGACTGTCCCATGCTCGGAAAAATTGTTAACAACTCTCTTTATGGTCCATCTGCTCAGAGGATTACCCCTATACTCTCTTTGAACCGAAACTACGGACTTCAGTGCGTAATAGCGGCGGACAATCCAAATTCTTGTTTCAGTGTCCCAGTTATCCATTTTTGTTAAATCTAAAAATCAATCTGCAAAATAAAAAAAAATAACCAGATTCATTAAATAGATAAAAAGTTATTAATTTTTTTTTGGTAGCAGCTTTCATCAGCCACCCTGAATTTACTCTCTTTTTGGACGTTACGAACAAATGCACACAGTCATAATACGCTGTACCACAGTGTGGTGTAGGTTATAAAAATTGTAAAATAAAATTGTAAAATTAACCCCTAGTTAAAATAGGGGACATCGATTTTTCAATTGATATAGCTGAAATTTGAGCACTTCCAATGTAATATTGATCTAAAACGTGCAGTGAAATTGGATCACATAGCAGAGTGGGAGGAATTGCAAAATAGGAAAATAATTCGTCAAATATCACCAGAAAAGAAAACTATAAAGTTATCGGTATATATCCGGTTTCAATATATACCGATTCTTAGGAAATGATCGTGAAAAAAATTAAAAAAAGAATATGTTTTCAAGGTCAGATGGAATATTTATAGATCCATAAAGTTCAGGGTTTTCCAATAAGAGTGATATTATTTCTTTAAAAAATTCACACTTATTGTTAAGGAAATTCAATAGTTTTTTTATTTAATGTGAAGTACAATCGATACAATTAAGTTCTAAATAAAACGTCATTCAAATGGGCTCCACGACTTCTTCTGCAGAAACGAATTCGATGAACCCAATTTTCGAGCACTTTTTCCACTAAATCAAGTCGTATGTCATGAATGGCACGTTGAATATTGACTTGTAAAGCTTGAAGAGAGTCTGGTTTATTTCAAAAGACCAATGACCTCAAATAACCCCACAAGAAATAGTCTAATGGAGGCCAATTAATATCACAATTTCTTGAAATAATCGAATCTCCAAACTTTTCTCGCAACAATTCAATTGTTTCATTTGCTGTGTGGCACGTAGACACAAGCGGTCAATCTCTAAAAGATAGATCTTAACGAGAGCTAAAATATTGCTTATGGGTGTCAAGGTCGTAGGTCGACTGGAAAGTGTTCTTTTTTTGGATTTAAAAAAAATGGAGTTAGCATAATTTTCAAATGTGAACGGAAAGTTCTCTAGCTCCTTAACGGTACGTTGGATCGGGAACCGGTCAATGGCAAAAGGATAGCTCTTAAGGAGAGCTAAGATATTGCTCATGGGTGTCAAGGTCGTTATTACAAATGGCCGAAACGTCACTTCAAAATCATATCATCCTATTGGAAACCCGTTATATGTATTGATATTCACGATATAAGCTGGCAACTTTTTGTACAAAATGGTACGTTTGTGTGGGAGGTACCAAAAGGGGCGTGATAGTAACGCCAATTTTTCGAAAGACTTACAGTCTTTCGAAAAATTGTACTATACACTGTATAAAATTTTATGGTTTTTTTAGTACATATATTAGGTTTTATATTTTTTATAGTACCTATAATCCAGAGTAAAATGGGCGTTATAGCCATGCCTCTTTTGGTACCTCCCACTGTACAAAATTTCAAGTCTTTTCATGCACCGCTATTCAAGTTATAAGCTGTTAACGTTTGGTGCAAAATAGTACATAGGAGGTAACAAAAGGGGCTTGCATATTACCCCCACTTTTTACTGGACTCTAGGTACTATAAATGTATTACACTGTACAAAATTTCAAGTATTTGTATAAAGTGATATTAAAGCTATAAGCAGTTAACTTTTGGTGCAAAATGGTCCATTTGTGTGGGAGGTACCAAAAAGGACGTGGTAACTTCGCCCATTTTTCTAGTGGTGATAGTGATTAATAAAATAATACTATGCGTAGAATTTCTGAAGATTCAAATAAGTAGTAAACTTGTAGAAGTTATTAAATAATCAATAATTCACTAAATTTAAACCCTTTGTGGGGGAGGTACTAAAAGGAGTGGACCAGTGTGACCCATGTTAGAACTTAGCCGGAGATAGAAAAAACAAGTAAGAAAGTTGTAGTCGGGTAAACCAACTTAAGTATACCCTCACTTTGTGAGTAATGTAATATTGAATATTCCATGAATTATTCTGTCAGTTTGTATGGGAGGTCCCGTTCTGGGACGCCTATTTTTCGGTGAACAGTTGATAGTGTAAATACATTGCACTGTGCCGAATTATAAGCGTTTATGTGTACTGGTATATTAAAGCTATGATTTATTAATTTTTGGTATTATTTCGCCATTTTGTGTGGGATGTACAAAAATGGGCATGGTGATAACGCCCATTTTTCACTATAGGCACTATAAAAGCATTACACTGTACAAAATTTCAAGTATTTTTATACACTGGTATTAATGTTATAGGCTGTTAACTTTTGGTACAAAATGGTGCATTTGTGTAGGAGGTACCAAAAGGGGCATAGCAACTTCGCCCATTTTTCTCGAGTTGAACTAATACTATGTGTGGAATTTCAGAAGATTCGAATAAGTAGTATAGCAGTTATTAAAGAATCAATATTTCACAACATTTAAACACTTTGTGGGGGAGGTACTAGAAGGAGTGGACCAATATGGCCCATCTTCGAACTTAGCCGGTGATAGAAAAAAATATTACCACATACCCTATTTGAAGTCAATCGGTTACTCCTTTCGAGAGTTATCGTGCGCACCAGCCAGCAGACAGACAAACAGACGGACGGAAATTGCTCACTCGACTTAAAATGACCCAATATGCTCCTAACATACATAAGGTCCTAAGTCACTCTTTCGATGTGTTACAATTTGGCCCGTAGCAAATGATATATACCCTCGTATCACTAAAGTGACAGTATAATGAACACTGCCAAACTTGGGGCAAATTGGTTCAGATTTAGATATAGACCCCATATATATGTTACTACCGATTTGGTATCAAAGTTCTGTAGAAGTTGTACTTTACTTCCGAATACGTATTACATATTAACAGAAAAAAATTCTTAATTTGGGAACTAATACTGCGTAATTTCGGGATTATCGGTTCAGATTTAGATATAGCCACATATAAAATTTCCTGCCTTCATAATATTGTAGCGCTATAAAAACCGTATTTTACGTCCGATCTATAAATAATTTGGCAGAAATTATGTTTTTGATTGAAGTTGATAAAAATTTGTTTAGTTTATGTATAGTCCCATCTATTTGTTCATTTCGATTCTTGATCTATGAAAGAATACTGCTCATTTTAAGGTTATAGTTCTGGTTTATTTTGTTCAACACCTTCAACTCCTTCTTGAAATAAGCCTTGATGAGGAGGTGGAGCTATGTACTTTGTTAAGTGAAACGAAACCAATTATTCCAAATTATTATCGCATTGCCCCTTTTCGCATTGTTGGGGAGGTGTAGGGTATTACTGGTTTAAATTACCCAAAAATCCATCGATTTCTATGACTTTTGATATATTATTATTTTTAGAGGGAGATTTTTGGGGGCAGGATGAGGGGTAATCGGGCGGGTTGAGAGAAATACTTCTTGAAGTGTCTAATTTATTTTGTTCTTTTATATTTAATATCTATTTCGAAGTCTTATATCGTCGCTTGGATGACCAACTGCAGTAACTGACATTTTCAAAATTGTTCAGGAGAGCAGTTTTTCTGTTTTTTAGACAATGTTCCTTCTTCCCCACGGCGTAATATTTATTACATTTCCAGTTTGCTTTTCTCATGTACTTAACTCCATCTTTTTCAATATTATTAACAAAAAATACAAAAATTTAATAATAATGCATGTTTTTCATAAACAATGCAGATACGTCACTTTGTGGGAAAAAAATTATACTTAATGTCAGTTACGACTGATCACCGCCCAGCCCAAACGGCTAAAGCTAGTCATGAAATTTGGTAGTATGGTAGTCCTTGCTATATAGACGTGCAATATGGAAGGGTTTTTCGAAATTTTGGGCGCACAATGGGTCAAAAAAGCCAAAAAATATTGTATCACAGCCAAATCCAAACGGCTGGAGCTAGAATTGCAACATTTCGTGTGAGGGTAGCGCCTAGGGCGAAGTTTCGGTATGATCACAATTTTTCGAAATTAAAAAATTTACGCGCATATTGGGACAACACGGGATAAATATGCCACCAAAGCCAAGTCCAAATGGCAAGAGCTTGAATCGTCTAATTTGCCTTGATGGTAGTCATTGGAACGTAGACTAGACACAAGGAGTTTTTTAGGCAAAAATGGTGGAAAAATTATAAATATTGTGCAGTGGGACAAAACTATGTTGGATATGGTACACTGGGGCAAAAAGAGCTAAATATGGTACAGTGGGGGGAAAAATTTTAAATTTGAGCAATAGGTAAAAATGTGGCACAGAGGGCCAAAAGGGTTAAATATGGTACAGTTGGGGAAATATTTTAATTTTGTGCTGTGGGGCAAAAATGTGTTAAATATGGCACAGTAGTGCAAAAATGTGTTTAATATTGTGGGGCAACATGGGTTAAATATGGTTAAGATTAAGGTTACGTATGGTACAGTGATGGAAAAATTAAATATTGTGCAGTTGGAAAAAACTGTGCTTAATATGGTACAGTGGGGCAAAAAGTGTTAAATATGGTACAGTGGGGGAAAAAATTAAATTTGTGCAGTGGGTCAAAAAGGGTTAAATATGGTACCGTAGTGCAAAAATGGTAAAACATGGTACGATATTGTAAAAAGGGTTAAATATGGTAGAGTAGGGCTAAAAGTGCGAATTTTGCTTTTGGAATATACAGTATGTTTATCTCTTAATACATACTTATAGTGGCAGTGTGATGCAAAAACGATTAAATGGTGTACAGTTGTGGTTTAATGGCATTTAGAGGCACATTACGGAAAAGGGATAAATACTGTAATCTTCAGATTATCCCAGCGGGTGACATAGGCTATATTAATTATTGATTGAGGAGGCGTGGCCCCGCCCAAATAATCCAATTTTGAGTTTTTATTTTCTTAGTGATTCCTACTGTTCCTACCTGCGGATGGATAATCGAGATTCCTTCTGTCGTTATCTGATGATTGGGACTGGACTGTGATCCCGTTTCGATCGCAATCGGTCCAAAAATGGGCAACGAGTGGGCTGGGTCCAGCAAGTACTCCATAACTTTTTGCAAAAATTAACAAAAATTTCGGGAAAACGAAATATTAAGTGACATATTGCACTTACGTCTCTTGGTGAAATTTTTTTTGGTATTGTGTCAGATACGTCTAAAATCATTTACCGTTTTTTGAGAAAACGGTAATATACATATGTACAAAATTTATACACACGTTGTACTTTGACTAGACCAATCGAATGGTGCCTTAACTCAATTTCTGAAAAATGGTCAGTTACGTCGGTTGGTCATCCAAGCGACGATATATTAAAATTGTGTTTCAATTTAATAACCCCTTTGCTTACCCAGCAAATTTACTCGCTAATGCTATGATAATACAATTCGATGTAGCGTGTCGAAATTATGAGAGGTAAGTTGTTTTCATCGAGAATACATTTTTAACGTTAATTTTGCACATGCAGTGATATTAGGCTGGAAACAAATATTTTTGTTTATAACAACATCCTCCCAAGTAAATACTATTTGTGTGTGTGTCAAATAATATATACATGGGATGCACTCTAAACATATGCATGTTTCAAGCAGAATATATTCGGCAAAATATACCACAGAAGCTATTTTTTTCAGCGTGTAGAAAAATATATAAGATTAAGCAAATATACTATGGAATCATTATTTTCTTAGGGAGCTAGTATAAAATTATTACAAAAACATAAATCTTCGAAAATTAATTATTTTCTCCTTTATAAATAAACCTTTCAACTTCAGTCAATTGGTAAATTCCGTGTGATTTTTTTTTTGTTTGTCGAAGAAATATACTAAAAAATGCTAATCTATTTTTTAAAAACGCATAATATAGAAAATACCATTTCATTTTAATTCAAACTGAATATCGTTGCCTTTGTCTTTATCCTAGTTTAACTTATGTAATGGAAATACTAACAAACTATACACGGAGCAAAATCGCCTTTTTTTATATGTCTGAATCGAAAGAAAATATATTTGGAATACAAATTTTGAAATATTATATATTTCTGAGCAAATTAATTTTATGTGTTGTTGTTATTTATTGTTGGTCTGTGCTTTTGTTATTCAGTCAGAATTTATCTTTTGGTTTGAGACCATATGTTCCATTTACTTTCTGTCTATTCCAAAAAAGTAACAGAAACAAATACAAAAATTGGTAGAGAGTTTTAATTGCTTGGTAGAATTGACTGCAGTTTCGATAGACACCACTCTATCATCTTCAGAATTCATTAGCAATAGTGTACATATGTATGTCTTTAACTTAAATCAGCTGAAATACTTGTGGAAGCAGTAAATTGCATTTAACAAGAACTGCTAACCAAACCCGTATTTTGCCGAACTAAGTCAACATACTAAAACTCTCATACCAATACATTTTTGTTTTTTGCTTGGGTTCGCATCGCGAACCACGAAAACAAATGTAGTTTTGTCAACGGCTAATGCCGACGTCATCGTACCTCATGTTTTTGGGAACCAATACAATTTATTTAGAACGTATATATTAATATATTAGAACAAAATATATTTGCAAACTAAATTTCTCAAATAAAATATGTGTTTAAATACAAATAAAATTATTGTTTAGAAATTTCTCTAAATATATTTTATTTAAAAAGTTTTTCAAAACATTGCTGACTTTTTCAAATTTCAATTTTAATGTTTTTCTTTAATTCCAATTGTACCTCCCAGTCATAACACCATATGTAGCATTAACTTATATTTTAAATCGATCATTTTAAATTTAGGAGTATTACAAGTCATCATTTGTTGTCAATCCTCCAAGTAATTTATGTATACCCAACATTATACGATTTAAATTATCAACATTTATTATTTTTAAAAACAAAAAAAACTGTAAAATTAATTTTGAATAGCTGAAAAATGTAAATGCAAATAAATCTTTGTTTCGGAAATAATAGTCTTAAATAACAAAATATTAGGATAGAAACAAAGATATGTTTAAAACAACAACATATTTCCAAATATATAATTTTTGTGTTTACCAAATATTATATGTTTAGAGTGTACGCTAAACATATATAAGTTGTTAACCTTTTGTTTGGGAGAATATGCTACAGAAGCGAATATCACACTTGATCAAAGATTTCAGTGGAGTTCAAAAAACTGTTTTCGTAAATATTAATTTAAAAAAAAATTAATATTAACGGAAAAATAGTATTAAAAGAAGAAATTAACATTAAAAAGATATTTTCATATTTTGTTATGTGAATAATATTTTTGGAAGCAGTGTTTGCGGCCTTAAATTATTTTTTTTTTTAATTTTGAGTTGTTAACCTTTTGTTGAACACGTGTCATATATTTTTCGCAAGATAACTTGCCATGGAATGGTCAATAACTGGAGTTGACTTATGGCCATTAACATTCATTAAATTGCCAACATAAACAATTTTAAAAATAAAGTTTACATGTGTATGCAATCTGCATTTACAAGTACGTATAAATGTAATAAATGTACAAATAAAACTTGATGGAATAGAGAGAGAGTACCTTAGTATATGTAAATATATGAACACATTTACATGTACTCGTTCATACATACATGTGTGCGTATATGTAAATAAAAACAAATTTAACAAAAAAAAAAAAAAAAAAAATATCTAATGAAAGTTCGGATGTAACATTTACTGAGAGTTTCCTGTGAATGAGCTTAAAACAATTTCGTAATAAAATGATTTAAAGTAATCTTTTAAAGCTGTGCCTGTGTGTGTGTGCAACATCCTATCCTTTACAACAGAAGTGTTTTTTTTTTTGTGGAGAAGGGGCAGGATTAGATTACCACATTTATAGTTGCCGTTCTGTTCTGGGAAATATTTTTCACTCTTTGGCCTTTGCCTGAACAGCATTAGAAGCATTTCGAATGCCAGTGAAATATGTTTTAAATATAGAGTTCAGACTTAATAATAATAATAAAATGAATAAATTTCATGCAACAGCTGAAACTTAATTGGAAATCACTATTACAACTTTATACATTTCGTTCGGTTGTTTTTCTTGCTTGCATTTGAACATTTTGGAAAAACATAAAATCCTTTGTCCTTCGTTCTTCATTCCGTGCAGCAAATCGTTCACTCTCACTCTATGTGTATGTGTGTGTGGGGACTAAAAGGAATCTCCAAAACAGATACTCATATGTTAAGTGTCGACAATATTTCACAAGTTGACACATATTTTTTATTACACATATCCTGAGAACACTTACACACACACTGAGACATTGAGTCCATAGCCTGTATTCATAAGTAAATGCACTAACGCATGGATGTTGTAGCTGTGATTGTGGTAGTGCCTGTATCAGCTCCTTCAGACCAACTTACTTGCTTGGCTTGGCTGTTTGGCTGACTGACTTACTCACTTACTTACCACTGACACACAAACACATATTTTTGTGTTTTACACATTTCATGTTAAACAATTTTGTACGTTTTTTTTCTAAAATAAAAGCAAAACGATTTTGTCGGCAATCTTTTCTCGTTTGTTTTTTTCTCTGGGTATTGTTTTACTAAAAGATGTATGTTTTTATATTTAAATATTATTTTCTATTTGTAAGGCAGAACCTAGAGAAGTGCACACATACAAGCACACAATACACACTGCATATACTCATATTGGTGTACGTAAATTGTATGGATGACATGTCGACATTATGGAATTATATTTTGTGGTGATACGAACATGCATTCTTGTAATTTTTTTTTGGGAAATATATCAGGTCATTTGTTTGTGAGGCCATACAGTGGGCCTAAATAAAATGTAAATAAATATAACTGGGTTTCGCTCTACAACAAATAGAAAACTTTTTACTAAAGTACATTATCAATGTCATCGATTATATTTACAATAGTTTATAAAGTGCCTTTAATGATAAATTTTTTAACTTGTATTGCCCAAAATATTTCAAACAAGTAATGATAATACTATCAATGGGGTCGACTGTACTCCATTATTTGTCAAGCAATACACTTAATATACGTCTCATAGAGCGTAATAAAATAAATAAGGAGTACCCATATATACAGGGTGGCTGATATGTATTGCAACCAACTTTAGGTTACTATCATTTCTAAACCGCTAGTCTGATAGCTGACAGATTTATTTCAGTGACAGTTCATTTTATTGTTTACAAGCTTACAAAAGCATTTTGATCTTCAGATTCAGAAAAAAAGTTATTCGTGATGGAATTCAAGAGTGATAGTGTGATTGCTTTTTATTTGGGTGGAAAAACAAAAGTGGCTATCGTTAGAGCCCTCCAGCATTTAAATGTGAATACATCGTTTGTTTCTCGTACCATTGCTCGTTACCGTGATACTGGCAGTGTTGCATCGCGTCCAAAAAGTGGACGAAAAAAAAACGGTAACAACACCAGAAATGATCCGAAAAGTGAAGGCCAGATTTGATCAAAATCCACGCCGCAGTGGTAGAAAAATTGCTCGTGAGCTGAACATATCGCGAGAACGGATACAACACTTATTAAAAAATGAGCTTGGACTAAAGACATTGAAGTTCCAAAAAGTGCAAGAGCTCACCGATGCACAAAAAAAAGTTAGACTGGAAAGAGCCAAGGAGTTGCTTCGCTTGCACGAAAGTGGCCAGTTACCGAATTTGGTTTTCTCCGGTGAGAAGCCATTCCAAATTGAGCAGTTTGTGAACAAAAAAAATGATCGGGTTTACTTGCCAAAGAGGTCAGCTGAAAATTTACACCTTCGATTGGCCACCAGAACTCAAGCGCCGCCGATGGTAATGGTGTGGGCCGCCGTAACGGCCGATGGTTGCTCCCGCTCGTATTCATCGACCATGGGGTCAAAATAAATGCCGAATATTATCGGGAAAATGTCCTAAAGACAGTATTGAAGCCCTGGGCAGACAAACATTTCGGCCGCAGACCATGGACATTCCAACAGGACTCAGCACCATCGCAGTCAGCACGCGTCAACCAAGAATGGCTTAAAAAGGAGGTTCCTCGCTTCATTTCTACCGCACAATGGCCACCAAGATCTCCGAATCTCAATCCGTTGGACTTTTGCGCCTGGGGAATTTTAGAGAGTAATGTTCGCACTAAAAAATACCAAAGTATCAATCATCTCAAGACGGCGCTTCGCCGGGAATGGGCCAAAATACCGCAGAGCCACTTTCGTGCAGCGTGTGATGGCTTTGTCGGCCGTTTGAAGGCCGTAATTCGTGCAAAAGGTGGCCAATTCGAACAAATCTAAACTGTTTCTAAAATTTTATGTTATTTCCGACATTTTGCTTAATTTAGCGATTATCGGTTCAGAATTAGATAATATGTTCATACCTATTTACCAAATATTCCAAATTATTATCGCATTGTTAGGGAGGTGTAGGGTATTATATAGTCGGCCCCGCCCGACTTTCTGCCTTTCCTTACTAGTTTTTATTTGATTATGAGTTATACCTAAGAATTTAAAATGAAATAAGTACAAATAACATTGGTTTTACAACACTCATTTTTATTTTATAGTTATTGAATGCCAATATTTGTTGTCAACCCATTAATGAATGTATCATTATGCAAGATTAAAGTTATAAGAGAATTTTGTGAACATTTAAAATTTCTGAAAAAAATGATCGTAAATTATGTAAAGAAATAGTGTTAAAAATTGCAAATGGCTCGGTTCAGTAGTTTTTGAGTTATGAGGGGCACCGTCTTTGAAAACATGAGTTGTGGGAAAAACGCTTAAAAGTTTTTCTGATGTACTGAGTCACATATAAGGCGCGGTTCCTTACATTGCTGAATCTTCGTTAGCTTTGCTCCGATTCACCTCAAAATTTTTACACAATATTCAGAAAAAAATTAAAAAAAAATGCCAAAAAAATTTTGTAGACGTTTTAGTTATTGTCGATTTTGTCAGAACTTAACATTATTTTCTTCTTAAAGGAGTGCTTAAGAAAATAAGAAATATGAAAACGCAATCCCACAAAATTCCATGGGTAAGTATACGTTATAATATCTACGAGTATAACATGCATCATACAAAAAATTCGATAATTACTTTATTTTAACCTGGCTAAAAGCAACTTGAAGTCATCGAAAACATAGTCATTATCCCCTCACCATAGAGAGGAGGGTATATATCATTCATTGAAATATCATAATTGAAATTTTGTACAGTATATTGCTTTTATAGTACCTAGAGTCCAGAGAAAGGTGGCCGTTATTTTGACGCCCCTTTTGGTACCTCTCACACAAAAGTAAACAGCTTTGAACTTTAATACCAGTACATACTTTAATGCAATTTAAATTGATAATAATTTAAATAAAATAAAACAATAAATTAATTTACTAATATTTTTTTGAGACTCAAGGTGAGGGGATTCTTTAGTCGGTTTACCCGACTGAACTTTCTTACTTGTTAATTACATTAAATGGAAGAAAAAGAAAGCAAGCAAGTTTAATTACTTGGCATTTATTACTAGTAAAAAAGCTTCAGTCCAGTTAACCGATTGCAGTTTACGACTGGCTCTCACTGGCTGAATGCTTTAACATAGTTTTCATTAGTATTTTTGGAAATTTCAATATAAATTAATGTCGTGCTCGTGTGAATAAAAATAAAGAAAAAAGGTTAGGTCAGCTTATTACAAATTTCTCGATCACTCATTTCGACAGTTATCGAGGGATATACATATAACAACCTGTGCCACAATGGCATTAACATTCACTAAAGAAAACCTAGACATATGCTACGTGATAACATTTAAGCGAATGTTATCAATCATAGGCAAAACACAATAAATTATAGTTTCACCGTTTTCTCTCAACCAACTTGAGGTTTTAAAACATACTTAACAATCAAATATAAAGTTAGCAAAAAATGTAAATCTATCAATATAAGCATTTTACAATACCAATAATATTGAACATTTTTAAAATTTTGTAGCAGACTTTTCGGATTCTTGTGATCAAAGTGCAGGCCGGAAATATCAACCGATCTTTTGGAAAATTGGCACAGAGGATTTCCGTTGAGTAGGCCCGATCCCTGTTGAAAATTAAGACCCTGTGGAGTAGGTTTTATTTTAATTTTTAAAAACAAGTCGGTTTCGCTGACATGAAAAAAACATAAAAAATAGAAAAAAAGTCGCAACATTCAACTTTGAAAGCTAGAATACTAACAAAGAAACTATGCATATTTGAATTATACAGGGTGGCTGATATGTAATGCAACAAAGTAAAGCGCTATATATTTTTAATTTTTTTTTAAATTTTATTGTTCATAAGCATAATAATTGGTAAATGGGTAGAAACATATTATCTAATTCTGAAACGATAATCGCTAAATTAAGCAATATTCGTTCCTAAATTGAGAAACATTTTTCTGGAAAATTTTAATGATCCTTCCGATCATTAAATATAGCGGTTCTATAGCGGTTTGATACCAAATCAGGAGGAACATATACATATATGGAGCTTTAATATAAATCTGAACCGATCTTCCCTGAATACTCATTCATGTAAAAATACCTCCTTCTGTCGAATTTCGTACTGATCGGATATAAAATACAGTCTCTACAGCGCTTACATGTCAAATCGGGGGTAACATATATATGGGTGTTATATATAAATCTAAACCGAGTTTCTCCGAATTTGGCAGTATTCCTTCATGTAGATGGAAACCTCTTTTTGCCGACTTTTGCACTGATCGGATATAAAATAACATTTTTACAGCGCTCACTTGTCAAATCGGGGGTAACGTATATATGGGGCTATATCTAAATCTGAACCGATTTCTTCCAAATTTAAAAGTGTTCATTCATATAATAGGAAACCTCTTTGTGACGAATTTCATACTGATCGGATATAAAATACAGTTTTTACAGCGCTTACATGTGAAATCGGGGCTAACATATATATGGGGGCTATATCTAAATCCGAACCGATTTTCTCGTTTGTAGTCATAGTCCATGTTTCACATCCATACGTAGCAGTAGGTCAAATTATAGTTTTATATATATATTTTGAATGTTTTTGAGATTATTTAAAAATTTGTGTTCCAAGTATATTTTCTTTCTTTTCAAACATATCAAAAAGGCGGTTTTTCCACGTGTGAAATCATAAAATCTTGTTGAATTGACAGCAAATGATACCTTGGGATTTAAAAAAAGGGAAGGTAAATTCTACATATTCCATTTTCAACTTAAGCTATATGCTGAAAATATGTCGCTTCTGTAGTATTTTATCCCAAACATATTCCGCTTGAAACATACATATGTTTAGGATACACTAAAATATATAACATTTGGCACACACTATTATTATATAATTCGACAAGGTCTGTTTTTTTAATATTTTTTTCTAAGCTATGTAACAAAAAAATGTTTTTGTCCGAGACCTAAAAACTTGTTTGAGGCGTACTATTCCATAAAACCAAACATTTTTTGTATACACTCCACCATAGGATGGGGGGTACATTCATTTTGTCACTCCGTTTGTAACACCTTTAAATATTGATCTGAGACCCCATAAAGTATTTATATATATTCTTAATCATCTTAAAATTCTAAGACGATTTTGACATTTCCGTCTGTCCGTCCGTCCGTCTGTTGTAATCACGCTACAGTCCGTAATATTAAAGCTAGGTTGATCAAATTTGGTAGAAATATTTCTTATTGTTGCAGGTTGTTTGGGATTGCAAATGGGCAATATCGGTCAATGTTTTGCTATAGCTCCCCTATAGAGGTCGCTCCAAAATAGGGTTTTGAGCCATAGATACCATATTTTTAAAGCTATTTAGCAGAAACATTGCAGTTTGTATTCTATTTTGACAAGAATTCACAGCACAAAATTTAGAAATCGGTTCATATTTTGTTATAGTCACCCTATAGAGGTCGCTCCAAAATATACATATTTTAGCCATATATACCATATGTATTTTCTAAGCATTTTAACTGATTCTTTGCAGTTTGTATTTAATTAAGACAAGAATTCATCGCAGTAAACATTTTTTAAATCAGTTTATACTTTGTAGTCCGCCTATAGATGTTGCTCCCAAAAAGGCTTTTTAAAGCCATAACACCACATTTTCTAAGAAATTTAGCTGGAACTATGCAGTTTGTACTCTATTTTGGCAAGAATTCATCTCAATAAAATTTATACAAATCAAATTTTATTTTGTTGTAGTCCCCGTGTAGATGTGTCTATAGAAAATTAAATAAATTTTAAGCCATTAATATCACATTTTTCAGGTGAAGAGTTTGTCTAAAGAATTTGCGGCCTAAAATTTGGCTAAAAATTGAAGTGTTCGTTTTTATACCCTCCACCATAGGATGGGGGGTATATTCATTTTGTCACTTCGTTTGTAACACCTCTAAATATTGATCTGAGACCCCATAAAGTATATATATTCTTAATCGTCGTAAAATTCTAAGACGATTTAGCCATGTCCGTCCATCTGTGGTAATCACGCTACAGTCCGCAATAATAAAGCTAGGTTGATCAAATTTGGTACAAATACTTCTTATAGTTGCAGGTAGTTTGGGATTGCAAATGGGCGATATCGGTCCATATTTAGATATAGCTCCCATATATATCATCTAACTTGTTGTTATTCCTACTGTTCTCATCTACTAAATTTTTTTGTTTTTCGGTGTTATTTTCTTTAGGTTTGAGTTATTTTGTGAGGTCACATGCTCCATGGTGGAGGTTATATAAGATTCGGCATGGCCGAACTTAACGCTTTTACTTGTTTTTATTAATTAACTTAAACAAAAAGGATCGTTTCATGATTTGCTTTATAGCCATAGGTTTTTCCAGTAATCAAATTTAATATAATCCATGATGGAGGGTATATACGATTCGGCATGGCCGAATTTAACGCTTTTTCTTGTTTTTAATTCTTATTTTCCTGGAAGTTACCTTTAATATTTTGACTATATTTTTTGAAATAGAGTCCCGATGGAGCTGATGGCTACACAAGTTGGAAATATGTATATATATATTTTTAGTCACATTTACTAAAAAAATTAGAAAAACGTAGATTTAAAAAAATAGTTATTTTTAATTTTCCTGGAATTTTCCTCTGGTATTTTGTCTTTATTTTTTAAGTATATATAATGCCGATGGAGCTGATGAGATTGCCATCACAGAAAATGACGGAGTCCCTTTTTGTAAGAACTACATACATACTCGTTTTATTGATAATATCCCCAACAAATTTAGCGTTTCGACCTCAAGATATGCTATATTTCCCATTGTATATGCATTTGACATTTTTGTATCGCAGATTCCTTTTTCGAAAAGTCAATATTTTATTTCGTAAACAAACCCGACACCTAGGAACAACATTCTTGTCGAAGGGCTGTGCATAACATTTTATGGTGTAATATGGGGTCCTAAACACAAAATTTTTCTTGAAAGGTAGCTTTAGTATTTGACTAATTTTTATGAAGTATACACTCGATGAAGTCGGTGTACACTTTAAATTAAAGAAAATTATGAGGCTCGTAAAATACAAGCTAGCTTACGCAGAAAACAATGTCTATTTGAAGAAAATCTATGGGTAAATATAGAAATTAAAGCGTTTTTTTCGAAATAAGAGAATTTCAACATAATCCTGTGCTTAGCCCCCACTATTGTGAACAAGGGTATATATCAGATGCTGCGGGCCAAAAGTGTAACACATCTAAGAACTTACCTAAGAGACTCCAAGAATATTTGGCGGAAATCCGTTTTGGGCCATATTGAGTAATTTTAGTAATGTCCGTCAGCCTGTCCATCTGTATGTCTGGTTTGTGCGCACTATAACATTCGATAGGATTAACCGATTGACTTCAAATTTGGTATGCGTCAATATTTTTCTACCTCAGGCTAAGGTCAAAGATGGACTATGTTGGTCTACTCCTTCGAATACCTCCCACACGAAGGGTCAACATTTAGAGAAATATTGATTATCTCATAACTTCTATACCACTTCCCAGAATCTTTCACAATTCCAAACATAGCATTAGTTTCTTGGTCCCTGTCCCCTTTTGGTACCTCCCATACAAATGGACCATTTTGCACAAAAAGTTAAGTGCTTATAACTTTGATTCCAATCCATATAAATACTTAAAATTGTGTGGAGTGTAATGCCCTTACTGTACCTATAGTCCCGTGCAAAATGGGCGTTAATACCACGCCCCTTTCGGTACCTTCCATACAAATGGACCAATTTGCACAAAAAGTTAACAGCATATAACTTTGATTCCTGCACAAACAAACAAACACGTAAAATTTTTTACAGTGTAATGTTTTTATAGTACCCATAGTATATTAAAAATGGGCGTTATTGCCACGCCACTTTTTGTACCTCCCAAACAAAATTGCCAAAATAAAAAATATAAAAAATATTTTTTTACTTTCCCTATTTTTACAATATATATATATACTTTATACATTAATCCATAGATGCATAGATATACATTGTTTTCTTCGTTAGGACACTAGCTTTCAATAAATGGAACAAAACTTGTTTTTGGGATTTTTATTTTTCTATTTTATCTTTTTCGTGCCAGAAAAATCAATTTTTTTGACAAAATCTGAATTTTTCTAATTGTTTTAACGACAATCACTAAACTTCAGTTTTTAAGTTGAAGTTTGAAGATGTTTTCAGAATTTCTAGTCTTTATAATCTCCTTTAATTAAAATGGTATCAGGGTTTTATCGAGCTTACACCTCAAAATATGGTGCAAATACTAATGGTAACTTCCATGAAAATTTAAATTTGAGTAAAATTGTTTAAAAAAAACTTTACCATAAAAAGTAATTTTGTTTTGTTTTCATAAAATAGTAACCCTCAATCTATACAAAAAAATGTTTTAAGGTCTCGGACACAAACACAATTTTTTTTGGTGCATAGTGATATAAGAGAATTTACGATGACTTACACCCTGTTTCTGTAACATGAAAATTGAGTGACTGATTTTCGTTAGCAGATACTTTCGTTAGAAATACAGAAACTGGCTGTCAAAGTCACGGTAATGTGGGAATAGTAAATCATATTGAAAATGTTAATACTTTTAAAGGAAAACTGATCCAAATCATTGAGTTTTAAATGCAATTCTTGTTGCTATGCGCATAGCTATGTCCATCTGGATCTACTCGTTACAAAACATTTTACTTATACTCACAAGAGATGCTAAATAAGAACAAATGAGAAGCTTTCTTTTCTTTTTGTGTTTCTTGCCCATTTCAAATCCTTAAAAGACAATCTCTTAAGCCTTTGTCTATTTATTTTATTACACAATGTGTTAAATATATAATTCAGTATAAATTCTGTTTTGCGCCGCACAACGACTATACCCTAATTTTTTTGTCTGCTTCATTCGCTGCTCGTTTAGTCAAACTGTCCAGTCTTTGCATTCATCCGTGAAATGACTCTTGGTCCCTTTGAGCGTCTTATGGAGCTTTGGCACGTCCTCATTACGCACGACGGGCACATGGCATACTCGTAGCATAGCAACGATTCAAAGCAAATAATTAAATAACTCTTTTGATTTGTAGCGCGAACACAATTGAATTTTAATCACACATGAAATCTCATTATCCCGCTTATGTCCACTTGCGAATTCTCGTATTCTCTCTTAATGGCAAAATACAATTTCCACATGCATTTTCACAGTGAGTGGCGAAAAAAAAGAAAATTATCGACGAAGAGATTTGCACTTGAAAATTGGGAAGAAGACATAAGTACACACAATTCTGTCCGTATGTCTACGGGTCTCAAACCAAATGTTTGCCTATCTGCTTGACTTTCATTCTACATTTGCCAGTTAATATTTCGGGTGATTTGAACCTGGAACCGATTTAATCTGACTTAATTGTGACTTTGCTTTTTGACAATGGATTTGTAGTTGTGTTTGTATTTAAGTAAATTAACAAGAGCAAAACCACAATTTATTAAAGAATGTTCTATTCTGTAGTATAATCATATTGATTTACCTTTTTGAATAACATACTTTATTAATATTGTCTAATTTTCTTTCCTCTTAGGCGAACTACTTCTTCTATGATAAATAGTTAAATATATTTCACAGGTAAGTTGAAATTACTCCTTATACATATTTAACCCTTATCTATATTTTTATTATTACCCATTATTACTATACATTTTATTATGTGTGAATTCCAGATTTAGTTTACTAGTACATATTCTTCGTTTGCATATTATATCTTTTTGGATTATTGAGACCTTTTCAAGAAAAACTCTCAAAAATAATAATACAGCAGTAAATTCTTTCAAAATATTGCAACTATTTTTTTCTGCAACAAATGAAAAGTTAAAACCAGTAAGGAAAGACAGAAAGTCGGATGGGGCCGAAACCTCCTTAAAAAAGAGCACTTTGCTAAATTTAATCACAATCGGACCATAAATACGACCTGCACTTTGATTACAACGATACATCTACAGAGGAATGGATAGACGGTCGAACGGATAGATCGACTCAGGAAGTGATTCCAACTCGATAGGTATAATAAACCCATATCTTCTCTTTCTGGGTGTTACAAACAAATGCACGAACTCATAATACCCTGGACCACATTGTGGTGTAGGGTATAACAATGCCATTGACGCCCTCCGTGGGTTAAGGTAACAATTATTTCGATACCCCAATGGCCCTAAGGGCCATTAAAAATAAATAAATAAACTAGGGTTAAGAGCCAACTACCGGTTTTAGCTGTCAAATTCCGATTATAAATGTGATGTACGTGATGTACATGTTTTCGTTTGAGTGAAGTCCGTCCTTACAATCCGTTCGTAAATATCAACTACTATCAACAAAATTTGGTGTTTTCGAAAGGCTATTATATAATGTCTAACTCTATAGACATCGGTCCCAACGCAAATTTCGGTCTCCATATGTAGGAAAAGTTATATTCAGGGACTAATTCGAATTCCTCTTCACCCAAAACAAAGAAATGTAACTGCGAATATCGGTGCCCTGTCATGGGCAAAACGAAGGAAGCCTTATAAAGTGTTCTCAATGGAATATTTAAATTTTAAAAAACAATTTGGTTTTCGAGACGAGCATAATACCATTCAACCTCTGGTTAGAATCAGGAACATAGTTAAAGAAAATTTTAATATCGGTAAGTCTACCGCCATGTTATTACTTGATGTTAAGGCTGCCTTTGATTCTGTGTGGCATAATGCACTTATTCATAAACTATTGGCCATTAATATGGATACAAGAATTATAAAAATTATAAAAAGTTTTCTGTCAGGCCGATCTTTCAAAGTTTATATTGCTAATATTTGTTCGGACTCATTTCACATAGAAGCAGGATGTCCCCAAGGCTCATGCCTTTCTCCGATCTTATACAATATCTACACACACGATTTTCCTCATTTAGATAATTGTATTTCTTCAATATTTGCTGATGATACAGCCATTCTGTGCTCGGACTTTCTCGCCGATAATATTATTCAGAATATTGAACGATCTATTAGCATAGTTCTTACATATTTCGGCAAATGGAAAATTATGATTAATGCGGAGAAAAAAAAATCAATTTTTTTCACTCGCAAGAGGAAAGACTGTTTCGTTCCACAATCCAACATAAAAGTATTAAATACCGAAATCCCATGGGAAGATAAAGTTAAATATTTGGGTGTTATGTTGGACAAAAAACTACTTTTTAAAGATCACGTCAATTATATTAATCACAAGGTGAACATAACAACCAAGGTCATGTACCCTTTAATCAATAGAAGATCGAGTTTGAGTAGATTTAACAAGCTTTTAATTTTGAAAACTATATTTCATGCCATCATTTTTTACGCTGCCCCTGTATGGTGTAAGGCATCTAAATGTCATTTGAAAAAACTACAGGTTTGTCAAAACAAACCTTCTTAAGTTGATATACAACCTTCCTCGCGATTTTTCAACATCTACTCTTCATGAAATGAGTAACATACATTTAGTTAAAGAAAAACTTGAAATATTGTCGCACAACTTTGTATCTCGATGTCAAAATTCTTCATATTTACATATCAAATCACTATGTTGATCATTAAATGACAATATTTTACTCTTCTAACCTAGCCTTTAGCCTTATTTTTAAGATACATTTTATGGGGTTTTTAGATTTCCCCCATCTTTTGAAATTATATCATTGGAATTTATATTATAAAAATTGTTATTATATAATTAAGTTGAAAAATTCATTTGTAATTGGTCTCTTAAATAATTTAAAGATAAAATTATTGTACATATCGATTATATAATTCGCAATAAAGCATACGAAAAAGAAAAAAAAAAAAAAAAATTTTAAAAAAATGTTCATGGATTTGAGGTTTTTATCTATTCTAATGGACTATGTAAGAAGACCTTTAAACTGGACCGAAATGGTCCACAGAAGTGAATAATCTAAGGTACTCTTTAAAAATAAACATAGCCGACACAAAGAATAGATCCCTGACATTTAAACGCTCTATGTACAGTTTATTAACAGATATAATCCCGAAATTAAACGAGATAGCAACAGAAATATCATAAAAATAGCCGAAATAGTATCTCAGTTTAAATCAATGTCCCAAACTTTCAATTTTTATACCCTCCACCATAGAAGGGGTGGTATATTCATTTTGTCACTCCGTTTGTAACACCTCTAAATATTGATCTGAGACCCCATAAAGTATTATATTCTTAATCGTCGTACAATTCTAAGACGATACAGCTATATCCGTCCGTTCGTCTGTTGTAATCACGCTACAGTCCATAATAATAGAGCAACGTTGATCAAATTTAGTAGAAATATTTCTTATAGTTGCAGGTTGTTTGGGATTGTAAATGGGCTATATTGGTCAATGCTTTTATATAGCTCCCCTATAGAGGTCGCTCCAAAATACGGGTTTTGAATCATAGATATCACATTTGTAAAGCAATTAAGCAGAAACTTTGCAGTGTGTATTCTATTTTGACAAGAATTCATCACAGCAAACATTTTACAAATCGGTTCATATTTTGTTATAATCACCCTATAGAGGTCGCTCCAAAATATACGTATTTAAGCCATAAATATCACATTTTCTAAGCATTTTGACTGAGTCTTTGCAGTTTGTATTTAAATAAGACAAGAATTCACCGCAGCAAACATTTTTTAAATTAGTTCATATTTTGTTATAGTCCACCTATAGATGTCGCTCCCAAAAATTCTTATTTAAGCCATAAACATCACATTTTCTAAGAAATTTAGTTTGTATTATATTTTGGCAAGAATTCATCTCAATAAAATTCGTACAAATCAGTTTTTACATTGTTGTAGTCTCCGTATAGATCTAGTTCTCAAATATGCTAATTTAAGCCACAAATACCACATTTTCAGCGTTTGTTTTTATACCCTCCACCATTGGATGGGGGGTTTATTCATTTTGTCACTCCGTTTGTAACACCTCTAAATATTGATCTGAGACCCCATAAAGTATACATATTCTTAATCGTCGTAAAATTCTAAGACAATTTAGCCATGTCCGTCTGTCCGTCCGTCTGTGGTAATCACGCTACAGTCCGCAATAATAGAGCTAGGTTGATCAAATTTGGTACAAATACTTCTTATAGTTGGAGGTTGTTTGGGATTGCAAATGGGGCATATCGGTCCATATTTAGATATAGCTCCCATATATAGCATCTATCTTGTTGTGATTCCTACTGTTCTCATATACTATATTTTTTGTGTTTTCGGTGTTAATTCTTTAGGTTTGAGTTATTTTGTGAGGTCACATGCCATCCATGGTGGAGGTATATAAGATTCGGCATGGCCGAACATAACGCTTTTACTCGTTTTTAATAATTTGCTTAAACAAAAAGTAGCCTTTCATGCATTTTCCAAGGATTTTTCCAGTAATAGAATTAAATGCTGCTTAATTTCAAAACAATTCGATGTCAAATACAGCTTCAATTGAGCTAAAGGGCCAATCGTATAAATCTAAATCCGTTTCAACCAATTTCAATAGGGTTTATTCTAGGGTTCGTCCTAGCTGAAAACTTTCAGCACGATCGGAGTGAAATTTCGACCTGTACTCAACGAACAACATAAGATGACCAGACAAACGGACGGACAGACAAACATGATTAAATCGACTCTGCTAGTAATTGTGCTCATGAAAATAGATATCAACCGCAACCTCATCCTTTTCATTTCTAGCAAATCTTTTTCCGCCGAGCCATTTTTTCAAGTTTTGAAACCAAAAAAAAAAAGTCGAATTAGGTGCGTGCTGAACAACTCCAACATTCATTCATTGATTTTGGACATCGCAATAGTGTATGTGTGAACGGGTGCATTGTCTTGATTGTGAGCAGATGAGCACAGCATTCTCATCAAAAAAATTTCCGTCAATATGCGATGTCTTGACATCTCGAACGGCCCCCTTTAAACTCTGCCACCCAATATTTTATAAGTATGGTTGTAAACGAAGGAGCAGACTTACCGAAAGTATATAATTCTGACAATGAGACATCTCTCATGCATTAACTTACATATTTTTGTTTCATTTTGTATAATGCTCCTTTCGACCAAAAAATGAAAATTTTGAACCACTGTAAAAAAAACTCAGTCCAGCTGGACCATAAGTTTATTCTACAAAAATGATCTACTCAACATGTCCTTCCAAAATTATATGGTCGATTTTCTGTTCCAAAAATGCTGTTGGACAGTATAATCGAAAAATTATTCTGTCCAACAGCATTAATACTACTTTGAAGACCTTCTTTAAAATAGAAGTGTTTGACTACATCCGTTTTTTATTTGGCACCCGCTGTAGTTGTTCATTTCCCGGGAGTTATTTAACTGGTGATTCCTCTTTGTCACTTTTTCTTGCATTTTTGTTTTTACATCTTTTTCTCTGCCCTGTCTCTTGGCTTTGCTGTTCTCATCGTTGTCGCTGTCGGTGTCGTTGCCGTTGCAGTTGTTGTGGTCTCGTGAACTTTGTGCAATTAATTTTTGTTCTTTTTCATGAGTGGGAGTTGATAACTACAGAAGGAGCGCGAGCGAAAGCGGAAGCGGGCAGCCGGGATTTGACTGTCGATGCTGTTTCCGCTTTGCTCTGATCTTCTTATGTTATTTTCAATTTAATATCCTGTGTCCGTTTTGCAACAGACATGGACATGGATGCAGTGCTAAGGATGCGATGTATGAATGCTTGTCGCAACGTCCCTTCGACTCGAGTTGCTATGCATTTCACATCACATTAAATGTTCGGCAAAAGTTCGGCCCGAGGCCAACATTATACATCAACAGCCAACATTGCATGTTACTCGCATCCTTTGCTTAAAGTGGCGTGGACCATGGCAGGATATTAGTGTTAAGCTTTTGCATTCAGTCAATCATGGAGGCAGCAGAGAAGCATTTCACCTGCATGAGTTAATAAATAAATGACGAATGGCGAGGTGGATGGACGGACAGGCGGACAGACGGACACAAATGAGATGATCAGATTGGACTTGTCGTTCGCTCAACAGCAAGCGAGTGAGGAAAGCACCTCCCCACTGGGCAGGCCAGATGGTGTTGAGTGATGAAGGACATCCTGTAAGCCCTTGTGGCGGTTGTGTGTGTTGGCGAATTCGAAGAAGACAACAGTCTTCAAGTGTTTGGTTACAGTTGTTTACATTTTCAATTGAAAATTGTTAAATGTTTCTCTTCAAAAGCAGCAGGAGGTAAGGCAGGATTGCAAGTTGTTCCAGGATACATGAGTTCGAGTATGCGTGTGTACGTACGTACGCTTGCTAAACGTTCCTTTTAATAAATAACACTTTGAGCAGTTTTGATGAGTGAACTGCCATAGGCAGTTTTAAAAGTTTATTGGTAGGTAAAGTTAATATTTATTCCATTTATGCCAATTGCTGCTGTTGTTGCCGTTCTGCACTTGTTTACCGGGAAATTGTTGCCAAAGTAAAGTTGTGCGGATTTTTAATAAGTTTTCGCTAAATTTACATAACAACTGAGGCAAAGTGAGCACAGAGGCGCGCGGCTCAATGCGTCGCATCTCTTCCGAGTATCATAACGCCACTGTGGTTGTTGTTGTTGTTGCTATGATTCTCTTCCGTGCCGCTGACATGCTTGAGGTGGCAATTTGGCTTGTGGTACGGTGTAACCGGGTTAGTGTTAAGATTATTTTTCCAGTTTGTTGCTAGAGGCATTTGAAAATCTTGCTTAAATTGTTCCGGTTCCGAATTTCGCTGGGAAATCACTACATCCTTCCGTACAGCGAATTCAAGTGAAATAAAAATATGTTAAACATTAATAAAAAAATAAAAATGGAGCCATAGAAAAATTACAAAAAATAAGACAAATACATAAATATAAATAAAATACAAATATACGGTAATGGAATATTATAACCTACCTTTGGCGAAAACCGTTTCGAGGAATTTAAGTCATTTAAGTCCGCTTATTGGTGCACACAATTGACTTCAAATTTTGAATGTGGTAACAAAATAATTAAACAAGTAAAACAATTTCAGTTGAGTAAACCGACTAACGTATACCCTCAGTTTGTGAGTAATATAGATGGCGGTAGTAGGGAAAGGTGGCAACATTCTAAAACATGTATTTTAACTTTCAATGCGCCACATTGTTTAATTTTTTTTTGAGCACTCAAAAGTAAACTTTCTCAGTGAATTTGTAAACATGGAAAAAATTGATCACCGATATGTAATACAAAACTTTTATTTGAAAGGTCTCAGTCCAACCAATATTAAAACTATGCTAGATTCCACTTTGAGGAGTCTGCACCTTCGTTTACAACTATAAACTATTGGGTGGCAGAGTTTAAACGGGGTCGAACGAGCTGCCAAGATGAACACCGTAGTGGTCGACTAGTTGCGGTATCCAAGCGAGAGATGGTTAAAAAATCTACAACATTTTTTTGGATGATCCACAGACCTTAAATTAGACAGATGTGCCGTCCGGACGAAACGTCAAAATCTATCAGTTACGAACGAATAGGAATGAAATGTCACACGCGAACATAGTTTCAACTTTTTTTTGCACTAATCGATTAATATTAATTTTTTAATTGTGACAATTACAAAAAATTCCGGAAAATCGGTCCGAAATCCGCGGAAAACCTCACTCTTTGAAGTCCTACTCGTTGAAATTTCTATTCGTTCGTAACTGACAACTTACTCGCTCCGGGATGGTATATCTTATTATTTATTATTTTTGGGATGACCGTCGATTGATGGTTCGTGAGCTAGCTGAAGTCCAAAGTATTTCAAAAATATATGTGTATTGCATATTGACACGAAATTTGATGATGCGAATTCTGTGCGCAAGATGGGTGCCGCGTTTGCTCAGAATCAAGACAATGCACCCGTTCACACATCTACTATTGCGATGGCCAAAATCAAGGGAGCCAGATTTAGCTCCCTCGGATAATTTTTTGTTTCCAAACTTGAAAAACTAGCTCGGCGGAAAAAAGATTTGCCAGCAATGAAGAGGTGAAGGTTGGAGACAGTTCCTACTATAAATAGGATATCGAAGCTATCGAAAATCGCTGCAAAAGTGTATCAATCAAAAAGGATATTATGTTTAGAAATAAAGATTTTTTTTCCAAATTTGACAAATACAACTATATTTGCGAAAATTAGATAGTTGGGGGACATTGCACTGCACACGATTTTAAGTGTTGATTTTAAGTGGTATTAAATTAATGAAATATTCAAGTCTTGGCCATTTTTAGCAGGAGGTACAAAAAGGTGCGTGGCAATAACGCCCATTTTTCACTGAACTACAGACACTGTAACAGCATTATACTGCAGAAAATTAAAAGTATTTATAAGGGCATGGACTGAAATTAATGTTAAAAGCTGTAACTTTTTCAACCAAAATGGTCCATTTGTGTGTGTGAGGTATCAAACGGGCACTGCAATTCCATAGAAGGTGTAGGAGAATCAATATTTCACTAAATATTAACCTATTGTTGCAGATGTTCCAGAAGCAGTCCAGACGCCAATATGCCTCATCTCCGAACTTGACCTGAGACAGGAACAAATATTAAGTTTAAAAATTTTTTGTCGAATGGCTGTGTCTGACTTTTTCTGCTGTAATATGGTGTCCTAAACACGAAAAACCCATTTTAAGACAATTTATTGTAACATTTTTTAATTTCGATTTTTTTGGAAGATGCTTTTAGTATTTGGACCCTATTTTTTAAGTATAAACCTGCCAAGGAAATTATGCGGCAAATGCATAAAACATCGTTTAGTAACTGTACAACTAAACTTTAGTAATTGTAATTAAAACTATCAGAACAAATTAGATCTTTTAAAATGTTTTTTTCTGGCACGAAATGAACCATAAAAAATATAAAAAATCTAATTTTTAACTTTTAAATATTCCAAATTATATCACCGTGCGACACAATTTCTTACCCATGAAAGAATCTACAATATGCAAGTGGAACTAGAGACCAATACTGAGTTCTGTAATAGGCATTTTTTCAGATTTTTAAACCCACAACTTTGAAGGATATTCAAGGATAAAAGTTTAAAAGGAATTTTTTTTTATAGCATTCGTCCTTGGAATTTTTTTTCCAAAATTTTATTAAATAGTGGGAATTTTTCCCTTTCATTTGATATGCATATTCACATTGTAATACCAAGAGTCCTGAGAAAAATGGGCGTTATTGGCACCCCCTGTTGGTACCTCCCAAACAAATGGACATTTTTGTACCAAAAGTTAACAGCTTTTACGTTAATACCAGTGCATTCAAATACTTCAAATTTCGTAAGTTTAGTTATTAAATTCAATTGAAATTAATAATTTAATTAAAACAAAAAATAAGTAAATTTACTAATATTTTTGGGGACTCAAGGTGAGGTCATTCATAAGTCGGTTTACTCGACTGAACTTTCTTACTTTTTATGAAATTATTACATATTTTTTATGAAATTATTTCATATCTTTTATGAAGTTATTTCATATTTTGTATGAAATTATTTCATATCATAATTAAATTATTACGATTTGTTTACAATTTGGATAAAATGATTTAGTTATAATCAAAGCAAAGCTAACATTACAGCATCTGAAATTAACTTACATAAGACATAAACAATTTTCAGGGTTTTCTCCGAACGCTGTAAGTAGGTAATAAATTTGACATTGAACTTCTTTTTTGTCCCAAGGTCGAACGATTTGAAATTATAACTGGTGATCCAAGTAGAGATTCTTTTTCAATAGCCTTTTTTGACAGATCACGTGTGAGTCGTGTCATGCTGTCATGTTATTTTTGTTAAGTATTGTTTGGCATTTCATCATGGAAAGACTTACGCCTGAACAACGTTTACAAATCGATCAACTTTATTACGAAAATCCACGTTCTGTAAGGAATGTGTTTCGTGCACTTCGCTCAACTTATGGTCAACGTAATCGGACTACTGAGCGTACTATTCGCAACACCATCACCCATCTTGCGACCCATCATTCATTATTGGATAATATTCGACCGAATAGACCACGTCCAGTACGCAGTGAAGAAAATGTAGCGGCCGTAGCTGAGAGTGTACACGAAGACAGTGGAGAGTCGATTCGGCGCCGTTCGCAGCAACTCGGACTGACGTATGAAACGACTTGGCGCATTTTACGTCGAGATCTTAAATTGGAAACATACAAAATACAGCTTGTGCAAGAACTGAAGCCACCCGACCTTCCCAAGCGACATAGCTTCGCTCTATGGGCTCTTGAAAAGTTCCATAAAGATCCGACGTTTTCGATCCAAATTTTGTTCAGCGATGAGGCCCATTTCTGGCTCAATTGGTATGTAAACAAGCTAAATTGCCGCGTTTGGGACGAAGAGCAACCTGAAGAGATTCAAGAGCTGCCACTTCATCCAGAAAAAACAACGGTTTGGTGTGGTTTGTGGGCCGGTGGAATCATCGGTCAATATTTCTTCAAAAATGATGACGGTGAGAACGTAACCGTCAATGGCGACCGTTATCGTGCTATGATAATGGCATGTTCTTTAAAATGATAATAAACATTCCCCATTCAATTTGAATTTTCTGTGTTTTTTCTTTAAAAAAGTAGAGAACCTCGAAATGGAAATTATGTTACTCTTACAAAAATTAAGAAATCTTTTCATAAAATTTATGAACATAATTTTACGAAGGTTTTATGATGATTTCTTAAGAAACCTTTTCGTAAATTCTCAAAATATTCTTTATATGCATGCAATTTACGAAAATCTTCGTAAATAATATGAATAATATAGTATGGAGAATGTTTCCTAACTAGTAGGAAGAAAATATTTTCAGCGTAGCTCTATGAATTGTGAAATACTCCTGTCGAATGTGGGTCTCTCCTTTAGTCGTTGCATTCTCATCAATCAATCTGACCTCCAGTTGGCAATTACCCAGTTCTACTAGAAACGTCGATGCTTCATACACTGAAAAAGATGTTACAGAGTAAAGAGTTTTCCAACAAGAGGTGTTATTTTGGTATTCAAAGAAAAATGTAATTTTTTGAGATAAATGATCGGATGTTTATTTCATAATAAAGAGGAAGGTATGCCGGTAATAACGAAAAACAACAACAGCCACATGGCCACCACGACCATGCTTACATGACCATATCCTTTTCATGAAATTGTCCATAACCAAATCGCAAAGTGGCTACCCTATTTCCTCGATAGCCTCACGAATTCTATCTTTGAGGTCTTGAATCGACGCTGGGCTGTTGGCGTAGACCTTATCTTTCACGTGGCCCAAAGGAAGAAGTCGCAAGGTGTTAAATCACAAGATCTCGGTGGCCAATTGTGATCACCTCTTCGAGAGATAACACGGTCCGGAAACTTTTCCCGTAACAGAGCAATGGTTTCGTTGCTTGTGTGGCACGTATTATTGTTGAAAGTAAACGTTGTCCAGCTCAATACCAAACAACTACGACCATAAAAAATCATTAATCATCTCTCGATAGCGCAATCCATTCACCGTAACTGTTGATCCAACCTCATTTTGGAAAAAGTAAGGTGCAATGACCCCGCCGGACCATAAACCTCACCAAACAGTCACACGTTGAGGATGGAGAGGCTTTTCAACAATAACTTTTGGGTTTTCCGAGCCCCAGATGCGACAATTTTGCTTGTTGACGTAGCCACCGAGGTGGAAATGGGCCTCATCAGTCAAGATGATTTTTCGATGATTTTAGATAATTTAAATGCATTGTTGAATCGTGTATTGTTCCATTTTTAGTAATGGCGTAGTTTCTACTTGTCAAATGTCAAAGAATAAAAGCTTCAAAAGTGACAGCTACCGAAATACCGGGTGATTGTTGGAAAACCAGTATACATATAACAAACTCGGGTTAATTTTTATTAAATTGTCTTAATATTAACTGTGAAATGTTCTTGCTTTAAAGATTATTTGCCATTGGCTCGAAATCATTGCAACTGTCTTTAAAGTTGGTAATCTTTTTTTTGTATAGGCTTCGACTACAGCATTCTTTAGATCCTGAGCTTGCTCTTCAGCGGATGTGGACATCAACTGCAATGAGCCTATAATTACTGTGGGTACTTCGGTTCAAAGTGCAGAGTCTGTTTTTTTTTCTTTCTTTGCACTTATTTCAAATTTAATTGAATTTGAACATTTTGATACACACAAAATAAGATTGTATTTAAATTCTAATCAATAGGAAGTAATTACTAAGAAAAAAGGGGGTTGTAGTATGGTCTACATTTATATGATAAGTGGCCCAAAATTTATTTTATGCAATGAGTCACTGTAGTTGATTGAAACTTCAACATTGTTTTATTTACAAAGTGTCACACTTCACACATTTCCCTTTTTGGCCAAGTTTTGCAGTCTCCACGAACAGGGAATATACTCGTACCTAATGCCCAGATATGATATGATGCTCCAGCAGCAGCAACAACAATTGCATATTTTAAAACTTTTTTATTTGCTGAAAATTCGAAATTAATATTTAAAGTGAGATGTTCCTGTACTTCCTTTCCTTTCCTTTTGTGTAGCTTCGTTTATTCGCAGCGGCAGTATCAACAACATTATCAAGAGCCCATTGCATACAGTAGTCGTATTTGGACAAAATCAACAAAAATATGTACTTCTTCATTTGTTTGTACACGTTTCACATTTTATAACTGTTGGTTTACTTTCGTATAGTTTTAGTAATGTCCGCTTTTATACTCGACGCAACACAGTGGTGACTTAGTGCATTTATTTGTGGTGAACGTAGAGGCTCGCTCGTACAAGTGTTTAGCTATAATAGAGATTTCGGAGAGAGAGATAGAAATATCGGAAGATGAAGCACGACAGCAACACGAAAACCACCTTCCATAGACAACCCAGTCTATACACAACCGTATTAAGCGAATTAGGTTTCCTAAGAGAGGGTTTGAAAAGATTCCATGATGTCAATACGCGATCGGTATTAATCAGGCTCGGGAAGTTCATTCCTATTCAGTTTTTTTTGATTTTGAATATTTTCCCATTTTAGAGGAATTAAATTCCATATTTTTACTCTGCCTTTGGAAATTTCCTTGATTACTAAAATGTTCCTCAAAATTTGGTCATTCGTTATACCGAGCTTTCACTATTACATTTGCAAATAGTTTGTTCAGCTACGTTTATTATCTCAAACAACACGTTTCATCCCACCGTGCACAGATGCTCCGGATAGGCGCAAATCTTATTATTAACATAATTCGCAGCATCTCCAAAGGCATAATACTGGCCTCCGGTATCAGTTTAATCTCTCAATCATCAGAGCCGGTTGTTTTTTAATATTTCTTCTCGCCAGTTTTGCTGTCAAATTCCAAAACAGGGGAATACAAAGTTCATAAATGAATTAATGCTCGAACACCTCATTCGCACACAACACTACAAACAATTGTGTAGGGCAGAGTGGGTGGAGATAATTCTACAGTCGTAAATTGAACAGAATTCACGTCGAGGATATAAGCCATAGAGTATGACTAAAAGTCCACTACAGACTGAAGACAACTACAGAATGTACATGTTCATGTGTCCATACATTCTCTAGGGACATAGAAGGAAAATTGTTCCACTCCTCCTTTCCATATTTGTCGCATCAGCCAATTTGGCTTTGGCTTTAACTTGTACAAAGTGCAATGTTTGCTCTTGAAGAGGAGTACTCGTATCTACTCCTGTTTTATTCTTCTGTTTCTTTTTTGGGAGCAATCGTTTGCTCCTGACATGTCATTGCTTCACGAAAGGAAGTCTGGATTGCTTATATTTGGTGTTTGTTCACTCCACAATTGATTTGCTGACTAAAACCGCATGACGTCCTTCCGTTTGGCAGCTCCTGTTCCTGCTCCTGCGGTCGTTGTCCTGGCTGGTGCGGTGCAGCACATCCATTATATGATCATCATAATGTAGTTAGCAAGAAAGTAATGCTACACCATGCCTGTGGCCATTACGAGTACATAACTGGAAGTCACAAAGACTTCTGCTTCTTAGCTGCAGATGCAGCAATTGCAGTCATCGGTAGAAATTTGTTCCGGGTGTACAAAAATCAAAAGAACACACACATACGATAAGTGAGTAAGGATACTTGTTGGCTGTTTTCTGCAGCTTATAATCGTAGAATAGACGTGCATAAATACAGTGGCTCACAAAAAAATTCACAGACTTTGGTAAAGATATCTATCACAACAGAATAAATTGAATAAAAAAACAGACGAACAACAAACGTAATTAAGGAGAAAAACAAATAAAAAGGTTTTGAATTCATAAATATTTTTCGTAAAAAAAACAAAACTAAACAGTCATATGTTCGCCGCGTCGAATCTAAAATACGCTCTTACATGGCTGGTTATTCTTTGTTCTAAAATTTTTTTGAGACATAGAATGTCGTTCTGTCGCTTACAAATACGGCCTTTTATTATATTTTATTATATAGAGTTGAAACTCGCCAAAAGAGTACCTAAACCATCCACAGAAATGTGAGAAAATGTACCTGGGTTACTAAAAACTGGGATGTCTACAAAAGGCAACTCAAAATCTATAAGAAGGTGCTTAGGAAAGGACAAAGGCGTTCCTGGTACACCTTCCATAGAGAAGCGGAAAATGTCTGAGATGCCGCAAGACTGCGGAAAATACTATCCGCTATACCGTGTACAGTGGGTTACCTGCAGGATGAGGTAAACAACTGGACAAGCGATAAGTCTCTGAAACTATTGCTCGACACATATTTCCCGGAGAGCTCACCGACGGAACTCGAGGAACAGCAGGACTAACAAGAGAGCGAAAGGATTGCTTGCGTTGTAGAAAATGTTGAAGTTCATTATCCCCTGGCTGGAGAAGACATCTGAAGGCTGTATCAGGCTCTCATATACCTCCAATCGATGAAGGGATTCCAAAGTGGTATTTATACCCAAAGCTGGAAAATTATCGCACACTAGGCCAAATGACACTAGACCAATTAGCCTATACCCCTTCCTATTGAAAGGTCAGGAACGACTTTTAGAAAACCTCGACATAAAACCGGGCAGAAATATGCTTACAACAAGGTAAAGTCTACTGAATCTGCCCTGCACGAACTTGTGGGCACTACCGAATCGTCCAACATTCCAAAGAATTCACTATGGTGTCATCTCTTGACATAGAATGGACTTTTAACGATATTCACTCAGATGCGGTAATTGCGCTAAGGATGAACTATAGCTTGATTAGACTAATGCAAAGCCTGCTCAACAGAAGACGCGTAACTGCAAGTCTTAAGTCAACAACTCTAATACGGTTTGTAAACAGCGGCACCCCACACAGTTGAGTACTATCTTCGCTAATTTGGAACCTAGCGGTGGATGGAATCCTGGTAGATGTAGATCGTTGTGGCTGCAAGATTGTGGCATATGTGGACGACGTGGCAATCACAGTTACTGGCAAATGCTCCAGCGTCTTCAGAGACATCAAATTGGGTAGATGGGCCAGAGGCAGCGGTCTAGGAGTTAACTCAAACGAGACAGAATTGGTTCTCTTACTAGAAAAATAAAGCCCAAATGTGACACTCATTGTATAAATGGAACAGAACTTGTTTTTTTGATAGTGCAACATTTTTAGTAATAATTCTAGAAAGGAAATTGTTATTCAGACTTATTCAAGTTACATGGAACATGTAAGGAAGGCTAACGTCGTCTTATATTTCTTCAGGAAGGCTGAATACAAAATTCCGAAGAAATTTTCTATAAATACAAAATTTCGAAGAAATTTTCTATAAATACAAAATTTCGAAGAAATTTTCTATAATTTCGAAGAAATTTTCTATAAATACAAAATTTCGAAGAAATTTTCTATAAATACAAAATTTCGAAGAAATTTTCTATAAATACAAAATTTCGAAGAAATTTTCTATAAATACAAAATTTCGAAGAAATTTTCTATAAATACAAAATTTCTAAGAAATTTTCTATAAATACAAAATTTCTAAGATTCTATAAATACAAAATTTCTAAGAAATTTTCTATAAATACAAAATTTCTAAGAAATTTTCTGTAAATACAAAATTTCTAAGAAATTTTCTGTAAATACAAAATTTCTAAGAAATTTTCTATAAATACAAAATTTCTAAGAAATTTTCTATAAATACAAAATTTCTAAGAAATTTTCTATAAATACAAAATTTCTAAGAAATTTTCTATAAATACAAAATTTCTAAGAAATTTTCTATAAATACAAAATTTCTAAGAAATTTTCTATAAATACAAAATTTCTAAGAAATTTTCTATAAATACAAAATTTCTAAGAAATTTTCTATAAATACAAAATTTCTAAGAAATTTTCTATAAATACAAAATTTCTAAGAAATTTTCTATAAATACAAAATTTCTAAGAAATTTTCTATAAATACAAAATTTCTAAGAAATTTTCTATAAATACAAAATTTCTAAGAAATTTTCTATAAATACAAAATTTCTCAAAAATTTTCTATAAATACAAAATTTCTTTAATTTTTCTTAAATTTTTTTAAATTATTAAAAAATATTATAGAAAATTTCTTCGAAATTTTGTATTTATAGAAAATTTTTTCGAAATTTTGTATTTATAGAAAATTTCTTCGAAATTTTGTATTTATAGATAATTTTTGAGAAATTTTGTATTTATAGAAAATTTCTTAGAAATTTTGTATTTATAGGAAATGTCTTAGAAATTTTGTATTTATAGGAAATGTCTTAGAAATTTTGTATTTATAGAAAATTTCTTAGACATTTTGTATTTATGGAAAATTTCTTAGAAATTTTTGTATTTATAGAAAATTTCTTAGAAATTTTGTATTTATAGAAAATTTCTTAGAAATTTTGTATTTATAGAAAATTTCTTAGAAATTTTGTATTTATAGAAAATTTCTTAGAAATTTTGTATTTATAGAAAATTTCTTAGAAATTTTGTATTTATAGAAAATTTCTTAGAAATTTTGTATTTATAGAAAATTTCTTAGAAATTTTGTATTTATAGAAAATTTCTTAGAAATTTTGTATTTATAGAGAATTTCTTAGAAATTTTGTATTTATAGAAAATTTCTTAGAAATTTTGTATTTATAGAAAATTTCTTAGAAATTTTGTATTTATAGAAAATTTCTTAGAAATTTTGTATTTATAGAAAATTTCTTAGAAATTTTGTATTTATAGAAAATTTCTTAGAAATTTTGTATTTATAGAAAATTTCTTAGAAATTTTGTATTTATAGAAAATTTCTTAGAAATTTTGTATTTATAGAAAATTTCTTAGAAATTTTGTATTTATAGAAAATTTCTTAGAAATTTTGTATTTATAGAAAATTTCTTAGAAATTTTGTATTTATAGAAAATTTCTTAGAAATTTTGTATTTATAGAAAATTTCTTAGAAATTTTGTATTTATAGAAAATTTCTTAGAAATTTTGTATTTATAGAAAATTTCTTAGAAATTTTGTATTTATAGAAAATTTCTTAATAATTTCTTAGAAATTTTGTATTTATAGAAAATTTCTTAGAAATTTTGTATTTATAGAAAATTTCTTAGAAATTTTGTATTTATAGAAAATTTTGTATTTATAGAAAATTTCTTAGAAATTTTGTATTTATAGAAAATTTCTTAGAAATTTTGTATTTATAGAAAATTTCTTAGAAATTTTGTATTTATAGAAAATTTCTTAGAAATTTTGTATTTATAGAAAATTTCTTAGAAATTTTGTATTTATAGAAAATTTCTTAGAAATTTTGTATTTATAGAAAATTTCTTAGAAATTTTGTATTTATAGAAAATTTCTTAGAAATTTTGTATTTATAGAAAATTTCTTAGAAATTTTGTATTTATAGAAAATTTCTTAGAAATTTTGTATTTATAGAAAATTTCTTAGAAATTTTGTATTTATAGAAAATTTCTTAGAAATTTTGTATTTATAGAAAATTTCTTAGAAATTTTGTATTTATAGAAAATTTCTTAGAAATTTTGTATTTATAGAAAATTTCTTAGAAATTTTGTATTTATAGAAAATTTCTTAGAAATTTTGTATTTATAGAAAATTTCTTAGAAATTTTGTATTTATAGAAAATTTCTTAGAAATTTTGTATTTATAGAATCTTAGAAATTTTGTATTTATAGAAAATTTTGCATTTATAGAAATTTCTTAGAAATTTTGTATTTATAGAAAATTTCTTAGAAATTTTGCATTTACAGAAAATTTCTTAGAAATTTTGTATTTATAGAAAATTTCTTAGAAATTTTGTATTTATAGAAAATTTCTTAGAAATTTTGTATTTATAGAAAATTTCTTAGAAATTTTGTATTTATAGAAACTTTCTTAGAAATTTTGTATTTATAGAAAATTTCTTAGAAATTTTGTATTTATAGAAAATTTCTTAGAAATTTTGTATTTTATAGAAAATTTCTTAGAAATTTTGTATTTATAGAAAATTTCTTAGAAATTTTGTATTTATAGAAAATTTCTTAGAAATTTTGTATTTATAGAAAATTTCTTAGAAATTTTGTATTTATAGAAAATTTCTTAGAAATTTTGTATTTATAGAAAATTCTTAGAAATTTTGTATTTATAGAAAATTTCTTAGAAATTTTGTATTTATAGAAAATTTCTTAGAAATTTGTATTTATAGAAAATTTCTTAGAAATTTTGTATTTATAGAAAATTTCTTAGAAATTTTGTATTTATAGAAAATTTCTTAGAAATTTTGTATTTATAGAAAATTTCTTAGAAATTTTGTATTTATAGAAAATTTCTTAGAAATTTTGTATTTATAGAAAATTTCTTAGAAATTTTGTATTTATAGAAAATTTCTTAGAAATTTTGTATTTATAGAAAATTTCTTAGAAATTTTGTATTTATAGAAAATTTCTTAGAAATTTTGTATTTATAGAATCTTAGAAATTTTGTATTTATAGAAAATTTCTTAGAAATTTTGTATTTATAGAAAATTTCTTAGAAATTTTGTATTTATAGAAAATTTCTTAGACATTTTGTATTTATAGAAAATTTCTCAGAAATTTTGTATTTATAGAAAATTTCTCAGAAATTTTGTATTTATAGAAAATTTCTCAGAAATTTTGTATTTATAGAAAATTCTCAGAAATTTTGTATTTATAGAAAATTTCTCAGAAATTTTGTATTTATAGAAAATTTCTCAGAAATTTTGTATTTATAGAAAATTTCTCAGAAATTTTGTATTTATAGAAAATTTCTCAGAAATTTTGTATTTATAGAAAATTTCTCAGAAATTTTGTATTTATAGAAAATTTCTCAGAAATTTTGTATTTATAGAAATTTCTCAGAAATTTTGTATTTATAGAAAATTTCTCAGAAATTTTGTATTTATAGAAAATTTCTCAGAAATTTTGTATTTATAGAAAATTTCTCAGAAATTTTGTATTTATAGAAAATTTCTCAGAAATTTTGTATTTATAGAAAATTTCTCAGAAATTTTGTATTTATAGAAAATTTCTCAGAAATTTTGTATTTATAGAAAATTTCTCAGAAATTTTGTATTTATAGAAAATGTCTCAGAAATTTTGTATTTATAGAAAATTTCTCAGAAATTTTGTATTTATAGAACATTTCTTAGACATTTTGTATTTATAGAACATTTCTTAGAAATTTTGTATTTATAGAACATTTCTTAGAAATTTTGTATTTATAGAACATTTCTTAGAAATTTTGTATTTATAGAACATTTCTTAGACATTTTGTATTTATAGAACATTTCTTAGAAATTTTGTATTTATAGAAAATTTCTTAGACATTTTGTATTTATAGAACATTTCTTAGAAATTTTGTATTTATAGAAAATTTCTTAGAAATTTAGTATTTATAGAAAATTTCTTAGAAATTTTGTATTTATAGAAAATTTCTTAGAAATTTTGTATTTATAGAAAATTTCTTAGAAATTTTGTATTTATAGAAAATTTCTTAGACATTTTGTATTTATAGAACATTTCTTAGAAATTTTGTATTTATAGAAAATTTCTTAGAAATTTTGTATTTATAGAACATTTCTTAGACATTTTGTATTTATAGAACATTTCTTAGAAACTTTGTATTTATAGAACATTTCTTAGAAATTTTGTATTTATAGAACATTTCTTAGAAATTTTGTATTTATAGAAAATTTCTTAGACATTTTGTATTTATAGAACATTTCTTAGAAATTTTGTATTTATAGAAAATTTCTTAGAAATTTTGTATTTATAGAAAATTTCTTAGAAATTTTGTATTTATAGAAAATTTCTTAGAAATTTTGTATTTATAGAACATTTCTTAGAAATTTTGTATTTATAGAACATTTCTTAGACATTTTGTATTTATAGAACATTTCTTAGAAATTTTGTATTTATAGAACATTTCTTAGAAATTTTGTATTTATAGAAAATTTCTTAGAAATTTTGTATTTATAGAACATTTCTTAGACATTTTGTATTTATAGAACATTTCTTAGAAATTTTGTATTTATAGAAAATTTCTTAGAAATTTTGTATTTATAGAAAATTTCTTAGAAATTTTTGTATTTATGGAAAATTTCTTAGAAATTTTGTATTTATAGAAAATTTCTTAGAAATTTTGTATTTATAGAAAATTTCTTAGACATTTTGTATTTATAGAAAATTTCTTACACATTTTGTATTTATAGAAAATTTCTTAGAAATTTTGTATTTATAGAAAATTTCTCAGAAATTTTGTATTTATAGAAAATTTCTCAGAAATTTTGTATTTATAGAAAATTTCTCAGAAATTTTTTATTTATAGAAAATTTCTCAGAAATTTTGTATTTATAGAAAATTTCTCAGAAATTTGTATTTATAGAAAATTTCTCAGAAATTTTTTATTTATAGAAAATTTCTCAGAAATTTTTATTTATAGAAAATTTCTCAGAAATTTTGTATTTATAGAAAATTTCTCAGAAATTTTGTATTTATAGAAAATTTCTCAGAAATTTTGTATTTATAGAAAATTTCTCAGAAATTTTGTATTTATAGAAAATTTCTCAGAAATTTTGTATTTATAGAAAATTTCTCAGAAATTTTGTATTTATAGAAAATTTCTCAGAAATTTTGTATTTATAGAAAATTTCTCAGAAATTTTGTATTTATAGAAAATTTCTCAGAAATTTTGTATTTATAGAACATTTCTTAGACATTTTGTATTTATAGAACATTTCTTAGACATTTGGTATTTATAGAACATTTCTTAGACATTTGGTATTTATAGAACATTTCTTAGAAATTTTGTATTTATAGAACATTTCTTAGAAATTTTGTATTTATAGAACATTTCTTAGAAATTTTGTATTTATAGAACATTTCTTAGAAATTTTGTATTTATACAACATTTCTTAGACATTTTGTATTTATAGAACATTTCTTAGAAATTTTGTATTTATAGAAAATTTCTTAGACATTTTGTATTTATAGAACATTTCTTAGAAATTTTGTATTTATAGAAAATTTGTTAGAAATTTAGTATTTATAGAAAATTTCTTAGAAATTTAGTATTTATAGAAAATTTCTTGGAAATTTTGTATTTATAGAAAATTTCTTAGACATTTTGTATTTATAGAACATTTCTTAGAAATTTTGTATTTATAGAAAATTTCTTAGAAATTTTGTATTTATAGAACATTTCTTAGAAATTTTGTATTTATAGAACATTTCTTAGACATTTTGTATTTATAGAACATTTCTTAGAAATTTTGTATTTATAGAAAATTTCTTAGAAATTTTGTATTTATAGAAAATTTCTTAGAAATTTTGTATTTATAGAAAATTTCTTAGAAATTTTGTATTTATAGAAAATTTCTTAGAAATTTTGTATTTATAGAAAATTTCTTAGACATTTTGTATTTATAGAACATTTCTTAGAAATTTTGTATTTATAGAAAATTTCTTAGAAATTTTGTATTTATAGTAATTTTGTATTTATAGAAAATTTCTTAGACATTTTGTATTTATAGAACATTTCTTAGAAATTTTGTATTTATAGAAAATTTGTTAGAAATTTAGTATTTATAGAAAATTTCTTAGAAATTTAGTATTTATAGAAAATTTCTTAGAAATTTTGTATTTATAGAAAATTTCTTAGAAATTTTGTATTTATAGAAAATTTCTTAGACATTTTGTATTTATAGAACATTTCTTAGAAATTTTGTATTTATAGAAAATTTCTTAGACATTTTGTATTTATAGAACATTTCTTAGAAATTTTGTATTTATAGAAAATTTCTTAGAAATTTAGTATTTATAGAAAATTTCTTAGAAATTTTGTATTTATAGAAAATTTCTTAGAAATTTTGTATTTATAGAAAATTTCTTAGAAATTTTGTATTTATAGAAAATTTCTTAGAAATTTTGTATTTATAGAAAATTTCTTAGAAATTTTGTATTTATAGAAAATTTCTTAGACATTTTGTATTTATAGAACATTTCTTAGAAATTTTGTATTTATAGAAAATTTCTTAGAAATTTTGTATTTATAGAACATTTCTTAGAAATTTTGTATTTATAGAACATTTCTTAGAAATTTTGTATTTATAGAACATTTCTTAGACATTTTGTATTTATAGAACATTTCTTAGAAATTTTGTATTTATAGAAAATTTCTTAGAAATTTTGTATTTATAGAACATTTCTTAGAAATTTTGTATTTATAGAAAATTTCTTAGACATTTTGTATTTATAGAAAATTTCTTACACATTTTGTATTTATAGAACATTTCTTAGAAATTTTGTATTTATAGAAAATTTCTTAGAAATTTTGTATTTATAGAAAATTTCTTAGAAATTTTGTATTTATAGAAAATTTCTTAGAAATTTTGTATTTATAGAACATTTCTTAGAAATTTTGTATTTATAGAACATTTCTTAGAAATTTTGTATTTATAGAACATTTCTTAGACATTTTGTATTTATAGAACATTTCTTAGAAATTTTGTATTTATAGAAAATTTCTTAGAAATTTTGTATTTATAGAACATTTCTTAGACATTTTGTATTTATAGAACATTTCTTAGAAATTTTGTATTTATAGAAAATTTCTTAGAAATTTTGTATTTATAGAAAATTTCTTAGAAATTTTGTATTTATAGAAAATTTCTTAGAAATTTTGTATTTATAGAAAATTTCTTAGAAATTTTGTATTTATAGAAAATTTCTTAGAAATTTTGTATTTATAGAAAATTTCTTAGACATTTTGTATTTATAGACAATTTCTTACACATTTTGTATTTATAGAAAATTTCTTAGAAATTTTGTATTTATAGAAAATTTCTCAGAAATTTTGTATTTATAGAAAATTTCTCAGAAATTTTGTATTTATAGAAAATTTCTCAGAAATTTTGTATTTATAGAAAATTTCTCAGAAATTTTGTATTTATAGAAAATTTCTCAGAAATTTTGTATTTATAGAAAATTTCTCAGAAATTTTGTATTTATAGAAAATTTCTCAGAAATTTTGTATTTATAGAAAATTTCTCAGAAATTTTGTATTTATAGAAAATTTCTCAGAAATTTTGTATTTATAGAAAATTTCTCAGAAATTTTGTATTTATAGAAAATTTCTCAGAAATTTTGTATTTATAGAAAATTTCTCAGAAATTTTGTATTTATAGAAAATTTCTCAGAAATTTTGTATTTATAGAAAATTTCTCAGAAATTTTGTATTTATAGAAAATTTCTCAGAAATTTTGTATTTATAGAACATTTTCTTAGACATTTTGTATTTATAGAACATTTCTTAGACATTTTGTATTTATAGAACATTTTTTAGACATTTTGTATTTATAGAACATTTCTTAGAAATTTTGTATTTATAGAACATTTCTTAGAAATTTTGTATTTATAGAACATTTCTTAGAAATTTTGTATTTATAGAACATTTCTTAGACATTTTGTATTTATAGAACATTTCTTAGAAATTTTGTATTTATAGAAAATTTCTTAGACATTTTGTATTTATAGAACATTTCTTAGAAATTTTGTATTTATAGAAAATTTGTTAGAAATTTAGTATTTATAGAAAATTTCTTAGAAATTTAGTATTTATAGAAAATTTCTTAGAAATTTTGTATTTATAGAAAATTTCTTAGACATTTTGTATTTATAGAACATTTCTTAGAAATTTTGTATTTATAGAAAATTTCTTAGAAATTTTGTATTTATAGAACATTTCTTAGAAATTTTGTATTTATAGAACATTTCTTAGACATTTTGTATTTATAGAACATTTCTTAGAAATTTTGTATTTATAGAAAATTTCTTAGAAATTTTGTATTTATAGAACATTTCTTAGAAATTTTGTATTTATAGAACACTAGCTGAGCCCGGTGCGCTTTGCTGCCCATGTCAAAATTAGCGCTGTAGAAACTGTATTTTATATCCGATCAGTAAGAAATTCGGCAGAAAGAGGTTTCTTATTACATGAAGGAATACTGCAAAATTTGGAGAAAATCTGTTCAGATTTAGATATAGCCCCCATATATATGTTACCCCCAATTTGACATGTAAGCGCTGTAGAGACTGTGTTTTATATCCGATCAGTACGAAATTCGACAAAAACAGGTTTCTATTTTACATGAATGAGTATTCAAGGAAAATCGATTCAGATTTATATATAACCTCCATATATATGTTCCTCCAGATTTGGTTACAAAGCGCTATAGAAGTTGTACTTTACTTCCGATCATTACAAAGTTCTCCAGAAAAATGTTTCTAAATTTAGGAACGAATATTGCTTAATTTAGCGATTATCGGTTCAAAATAAGATATACATACACGCACACACCACATTTACCAATTATTCCAAATTATTATCGCAATGACCCTTATCGCATTGTTAGGGAGATGTAGGGTATTATATAGTCGGCCCCGCCCGACTTTCTGCCTTTCCTTACTGGTATTAGTAATAAATTCACTGAATGAAAAATTACCGAATTCAGTGGAAAGTCCAGAAAATAGAAATGTATACTTAAAAATTTCTAAATTCTTGTTTCATTGGTCATGCATCACATTATCATATGTTCATGTATTTCCTATATAATACTTGCAAGATATATCAAAATATGGGCTGTGCCACGCCCACTGGTCCTATTCCGCCCATTTGTAAGCCAATCACGTAGACTGCTATCAGATACATTTACGCAAAATTTCAACACTCTCGCTAACAAAATGAGCAAGATAATTCAATTTCAAAATTTGGCTTATATGGGCGGTGGCACGCCCATTGGTCAGATCCCGCCAATTTTTGGACCAATCACGTGGACTGTCACCAGATACATATGTACAACATTACAGCACTCTAGATAAAAAATTGTGCAAGATATATTAATTTCGAAATTTGGCTTATAAGGGCGGGACCACGCCCATTGGTCCGATCCCGCCCATTTTCTGACCAATTACGTAGAATGCCACCAGATACATATACACAACATTGCAGCACTCCCGCTAGCAAATTGTGCAAGATATCAAAATTTGGTCTATGTGGGCGGGGCCACGCCCATTGGGCCGATCCCGCCCATTTTTGGACCAATCACGCAGACTGCCACCATATACATATACACAAAATTCCAGCACTCTCGCTAAAAAATTGTGCAAAATATCTCAATTTCAAAATTTGGCTTATATGGGCGGGGCCAAGCCCATTAGTCCGATCCCGTCCATTTTTTGAACAATTACGTAGAATGCCACCAGATACATATACGCAACATTGCAGCACTCCCGCTAGCAAATTGTGCAAGATATCAAAATTTGGTCAATGTGGGCGGGGCCACGCCTATTGGTCCGAACCCGCCCATTTTTGGACCAATCACGTAGATCGCCAACGGGTATATATACACAAAATTCCAGGTCTCTCGCTAACAAATTGTGCAAGATATCACATTTTTAAAATTTGGCTTATATGGGAGGGGCCACGCCCATTGGTCCGGTCCCGCCCATTTTTTGACCAATTACGTAGAATGCCATCAGATACATAGAAGCAACATTGCAGCACACCCGCTAGCAAATTGTGCAAGATATTAAAATTTCAAAATTTGGTCTATGTGGGCGGGGCCACGCCCATTGGTCCGATCCCGCCCATTTTTGGAGCCATCACGTAGACTGCCACCATATACATAACATTCCAGCACTCTCGCTAACAAATTGTGCAAAATATCTTAATTTCAAAATTTGGCTTATATGGGCGGGGCCACGCCCATTGGTCCGACTCCGCCCATTTTTGGAAAATTCACATTATCTGCCACTAAATGCATACACAAAAAATTTCAGCACTCTAGCTAAAAAATTTTCTTAATATCAAAATTGGACCCCTATGGGCGGGTCCACGCCCACTTGATATATCGAAAATTCAAGTACCCTATTTTCAGCACCCCCTTCACATGTACATTCTGTGAAAATTTCAAGATGATCGGTCTAGCCGTTTAGACGTCTATACGGAACAAACATACAAACATACAAACAAACAAACCCACAAACAGACACTCTCTTTTATATATATAGATTTCTTAGACATTTTGTATTTATAGAAAATTTCTTAGAAATTTTGTATTTATAGAAAATTTCTTAGAAATTTTGTATTTATAGAAAATTTCTTAGAAATTTTGTATTTATAGAAAATTTCTTAGAAATTTTGTATTTATAGAAAATTTCTTAGAAATTTTAGAAATTTTGTATGTATAGAAAATTTCTTAGAAATTTTGAATGTATAGAAAATTTCTTAGTAATTTTGTATGTATAGAAAATTTCTTAGAAATTTTGTATTTATAGAAAATTTCTTAGAAATTTTGTATTTATAGAAAATTTCTTAGAAATTTTGTATTTATAGAAAATTTCTTAGAAATTTTGTATTTATAGAAAATTTCTTAGATATTTTGTATTTATAGAAAATTTCTTAGACATTTTGTATTTATAGAAAATTTCTTAGAAATTTTGTATTTATAGAAAATTTCTTAGAAATTTTGTATTTATAGAAAATTTCTTAGAAATTTTGTATTTATAGAAAATTTCTTAGAAATTTTGTATTTATAGAAAATTTCTTAGAAATTTTGTATTTATAGAAAATTTCTTAGAAATTTTGTATTTATAGAAAATTTCTTAGAAATTTTGTATTTATAGAAAATTTCTTAGAAATTTTGTATTTATAGAAAATTTCTTAGAAATTTTGTATTTATAGAAAATTTCTTAGAAATTTTGTATTTATAGAAAATTTCTTAGAAATTTTGTATTTATAGAAAATTTCTTAGAAATTTTGTATTTATAGAAAATTTCTTAGAAATTTTGTATTTATAGAACATTTCTTAGACATTTTGTATTTATAGAAAATTTCTTAGAAATTTTGTATTTATAGAAAATTTCTTAGAAATTTTGTATTTATAGAAAATTGCTTAGAAATTTTGTATTTATAGAAAATTTCTTAGAAATTGTGTATTTATAGAAAATTTCTTAGACATTTTGTATTTGTAGAACATTTCTTAGACATTTTGTATTTATAGAACATTTCTTAGACATTTTGTATTTATAGAAAATTTCTTAGAAAGTATGTATTTATAGAAAATTTCTTAGAAGTTTTGTATTTATAGAAAATTTCTTAGAAATTTTGTATTTATAGAAAATTTCTTAGAAATTTTGTATTTATAGAAAATTTCTTAGACATTTTGTATTTATAGAAAATTTCTTAGAAATTATGTATTTATGGAAAATTTTTTTAGAAATTTTGTAAGTACACAGTTCGGCGGACCAATCGAAACCTGCCGTTTACATTTATTTGTATTAGTTGTTTGAAAGTTAACTGAGATTGTTAAGTGTTTTTAAAATACAAAGCCAAATTCTCAACTACAAATGTAATTTTATCAATTTGAATTGGATATATCCTAATACCAGAATGGATAGTCTCCATTTTTAATGAAGATTTGGCAATTTATGTTTAATATCTGATATATCTCATTATAAATTACAATGAACAACTTCTTAATTACTGTTGGAAATGGTATATTTTTGCATTATGAAGAAACTGTAATGCAAATATATTTATGGAAGATATAATACAACATTCTCTGAAGCTACTTTCACATCACTTAGCAATGATTGCTAAGTAAAATGAAAAATTCCCATTTTATGTTAGACGCTTTGTCAGTTATCCCATGGTAGAATGACGTGACGTATACTTTTGCCAGTGGCGTTAAATTTCATGAACACGCGCTGACGCATACAACCGTGAGTATGTGGATTGAAGTGCATATCACTCACATCACTCATACGTCACACGGTCCGAAAATAAAATGCACAATTTAATCACTCGTAAAATGAATGCTAGGAGGATATACGTACGTACGTACATATGTACATACATAAGTAAGTGCGCTTGTAAGAGTGTGCGTTTAAAAGTGCCTGTGGATATGTAAAATGCTTGTCAAAGGGAAATCAACAGCATGAGCCATTTAGCGCATTAACAACAACAACAAAACGAACGTCAACAGCAAAACCAACAACTTTAGTGGAGTACAAGCAACCAGCAACCACTACCAATACCCGCCAGCAATGGCAACAGCAGCAGCAACAATAACAATAACAGGAAAATGCCATATTTGTTGGGTGAGTTGGTTTGTCTTGACTTCCAAGGAGAGGAGATCGTCAGCGAGAGAGAGAGAGAGAGGGTGAACGTGTAAATGCATCTGTCTTGACATGTTGGCAAAAGTTAAATGCTCAATTGAAATGTAGCACACTCGTCTCCCTCAGACATCCACAAACACTCACACACACACATTCTTATATCGTGCAAAGCTGCTCTCATACAAATGCAACACTTCACTTAAAAAACTGAAATGGGCTTCTTCTTCTTCTTAGGAGCCAAAACTGACACTTTGACACCAGAAAACATCAACGCCAAATTGCATTCACACGCACGTCAGTATGACGGGATGAAGGGCGGTCGTTCGTACGGGAATGCAACAGAAGGCTTTTGGAAAGAAAAAAAGAGTGAGTTAGAGAATTTGAAATATGAATGTCATGTTTACACACATACATATGTAGATATTACCAATGAATGAATGCACATGTAGAATACGTACATACAAACATATGTGTATGTGTGCGTAGTGGAGTAGCTATGAGGCGTACATTTCATTGCAGTATAGGTGCCCCTTATTTCTCCCTTCCATATCTGTTGGAAAGCGAAAGTCATATTAATGCGAATGAGTGATTAAGTGAGTACCTGTGAAACTGAATGACCAAAGAATTACAAGTAATTTCAAGCGATTTCTTTGTGCATCAGCATTAGAGGGAAATACATACATATACAATATGTCAGGAAAGTGTTTTGACATTCGATTTTTTCTGGTTAAAAAGCTACCCTTTATTTTTATTTTTATTTGAATTTTTAAATTACATTATGTACTCGTAGTCGACAAATTAGGAAGCAGAATAGTATTAACAATTTTCCATAAATTTACTCCAGATCGGAGTATGGGACCATCAAAAAAGTGTAAAAACATTTTTTTGCCACAAACTTTTGTGAGGAAATGATTTTTTGTTTTTGGCAAACTTATTGATATAAAATAATTATTTTTTACAAATATTGAGAGAAATATTTTTGTAAATAATACAAAATTTCGTTTTTCCAAAAATGTGTAGCAGAAGGTTCCGTTTTTGCTATGTAAAAACACTTGTTTGACATACTGTACATACAGCCTCCGAAATTACAATTCAGTCAGCAAACGCAATTTTATCTATTTTTTTTTAATATTTTTGTCTACTTATCTCAAGCTAAGTCTGAAAATGGGTCATATTGGACCAGTCATTGTGATAGCACTCATACGAAGGGTTTAGCGAAATATTGAATCTCTATCAACTTCTTTCTATACTATTTATCCGAGTCTACTTTAATACCACACATAATAATTGTTTGTCTTTAGAAAATTAGCAAAATACCGTTGAAATTTTAAAATCACTCAATATAACTCAAGAATCGTGTTTTTTTCGTGCCTTCCGTCACGCCGTCCATTTGTCGATTTTTATGAAAAATAAAAAAGTTTTATAAACTCAGTGTTATTAAGCTCGATAGACTTTACAAATTAGCTAATAACAATAATATTCCTAAGATCAATATCAAGGAAGTTATGAGGATGAAACTAATGTAATTCTGGGAAAATAACGGGTTTTCCAATAGGGATGATATGATTTTGAAGTGACGTTTCGACCATTTGTAATATGTCATGATCTTTTATTTGTTTTTTTATTGTATTCAATAGTGTTTACAATTTCATCATGGAGAGATATACGCAATGCGAATAATCGCCACAGGGAAAATCGCCCAATAATGTTGACAAAATAATTTGGGCGTTTGTTCATTCGTGTTTGGCCAATTTTATTTTTAATAATCATCCAATTCTTGAAAAATTTAAAAAGACCCAAAAAAGTTTTTTGGCGGTTATTCATTTTGCTTCAAAAATTCAACTGTAAATACATTCTTCCAAGTTTTATATTCCTTTGTATAAATGAAAGTTTACGCTTCTGTACCACCACTTTTGATAAGTATTTTAAAATTTCTACTTTTTAGAAATACATCCTACTGTAGTGCCTTAACAAACTTTAAAAAATTTCCATTCTTTGCAATCATTCGTCCTAGATCTCCATTATATGCTTCAACATCCGAAGTAGTTCTTGTGACTTTTTTGTAAACGGAAAAACCACTTGGTTCAACCTGTATGAAAACAATAATTCCTAAAAAATATGAATATTGAAATTTAATAAAATTTTTTAATAAAATCTTTTTCCCAATGCGATATTTTTTTTTCAAATTTCCAAACGATTTTTTTTAGTAATAAATGTAACCTGAAACTACAGGCCCAAAATATTGCTGATGGTACCAATAAGTACCAATGTCCCACCTGTCGCACCAAGGTCCAGGATCACTAATTTTTAGTTTTTCTTAAAAATGAACAATCGCCCAAATAATTTTTGCGATTTGACATTTTTCGTTTTTGGCGATATTCTCTGGGGCGATTATTCGCATAGCCGCAAGAACAACGTTTTCAAATTATTCAGTTTTATTATCAAAATAATCGTTCTCAAATTGCAACTTTTCGTGCGCTAAGTCCATTTTCTTTAAAATAAAAAAAAACACTTTCCAGTCGTCTTACGACCTTGACACCCATGAGCAATATGTTAAGAGCTATCTTTTTCCATTGACCGATTGTGGCTACATGCCACACAGCAAATGAAACAATTGCATTGTTGCGAGAAAAGTTTGGAGATTCGATTATTTCAAGAAATTGTGATATTGAATGGCCTAAAAGAAGTTGTGATTAAACACCATTAGACTATTTCTTGTGGAGTTATTTGAAGCCATTTGTCTTTCGAAATAAACTAGACTCTCTTCAAGCTTTACAAGTCAATATTGAACGTGCCATTCATGACATACGACTTAATTTAGTGGAAAAAGTGCTCGAAAATTGGGTTCATCGAATTCGTTTCTGCAGAAGACGTCGTGGAGACCATTTGAATGACGTTTTATTTAGAACTTAATTGTATCGATTGTACTTCACATTAAATAAAAAACTTTAGAATTTCCTTAACAATAAGTGTGCTTCTTTTTTTCAAAGAAATCATATCACTCTTATTGGAAAACCCGTTGCAGATACTGTTCAGCGGAAAAATAGAAAAATGTTGCAAACCCCATCCAAAGGGTGGCCCTTTGGATTATTTTCTGTTACGCAAAGCATCCAGAGACATTTGAACCGTTGAAACATGAAACCGAGGTTGCCATTGAAGAGATTCGACCCGAAACAATCGAAAATGTACTGAAAAATTGGTTTGAATGGATGAGGTACTGCCGAGCTAGTCGTGGTAGTCATATGAATGATATTGTGTTTCAATATTAAATGACAAAGTTCAAACTTTTCAATAAAAGCGGAAATTTGAAAAAATTATCAGTACTTTTTTTATCACCTCACCTAAGAGAGTAGGGTATATATAATCTGCTACGAGTCAAAAGTGTAACACATCGAAGGAGTGACCTAAGACCCTAAGTATGTTTGGCGGAAATCCGGAAAATTTGGTGGAAATTTTGGGTCATTTTAAGTCATTTTAAGTCATTTGAACATTGTCCGTCCGTCTGTCTGTTTATCTATGTGTGTGTCTGTCTGCTGGTTGGTGCGCACGATAACTCTCGAAAGGAGTAACCGATTGATTTCAATGGTATGTGGTAATATTTTTCTCTATATGGGCCATATTGGTCCCCTCCTTCTAATACCTCCCCCACAAAGGGTTAACTTTTCGTGAAATATTGATGCATTAATACCTTCTATACTACTTACTCAAATCTTTTGAAATTTCACACATAGTACTACTTTGTTAGTCGCTAACACGTCAAGAAAAATGGGCGAAATGTCCACTCCCTTTTTTGGTACCTCCCACACAAATGAACCATTTTGCACCAAAAGTTCCAGCTTATAACTTTAATACCAGTGCATACAAATACTTGAAATTTTGTACAGTGTAAAGCTTTCATAGTACCTAGAGTCCACAGAAAAGTGGGCGTTATTGGCACGCTCTTTTTGGTACCTCCCACACAAATGGACCAGTTTGTGCCAAATGTAAACAGCTTTTAACTTTAATACCAATACATACCTTAAAGTTATTAAATGCACTTACATTGATAATAATTTAATTAAAACAAAAAAAAAATTACGAATATTTTTGGGGACTCAGGGTGAGAGGATTTATAAGTCGATTTACCCGACTAAACTTTCTTACTTGTTTTTGTAGCCGATTAAAATTTTAAATTTTAAATGGCCCACCCTAGTATCTCCTACACAAACACAATAGTTTTGTCGAAGATCATTTCCTGATAAAATAATTGTATTTATGGTATTTTTTTAATTACGATTTTCTTCAAAGTAGCCTTTAGTATTTGGACGATATTTTTTATGTGAAAGTTCGATAAAGTCGGGATATTCTTTAAATTAATAAATGTTAGGTAGCAACCTAACTAAAGTGATCAATAAACCGGTTTTTAAAAAAATAAAAAACCGGTTAATAGTTTTTTGAAATTAAAAAAACCGGAGGACGGTTTTTTCAACGAAGAAAACCGCTTAAACCGGTGGAACCGGATTTTGTCTGCATAACAAAAAAGTATGAAAATTGCAGTTTAAAAAACATTTGCCATTAACAAAAAACACAAAAGTACTGTACCTATGGGAGATTGCATGTCAAGTGAGTCAATATTTCAAAGTTTTGGCATCTGATCGGGATGAAACTCGCACCCCGGTTGGTCCTGTTGGAAAGTAGTAATGATACAAAATTTCAACGAGATCTGTTAAAGACTGTCCGAGTTGGGGGTGTTGATATTTAATATAACTAATTAACTAATAACTAATTAGGTATTGTATTTAGAAAATTTTGCGCAAAGTACTTCCAATATTTTTTTTTATTTTCAATCTTTGTAATCTCTATGTTATTATAATAATGTTATGTTACAGTTGGTAGTTGTTTTGATACGAGGGTTGCTATTTATATTTCGGTCCTGGCAATACTGGTGTTGCCAGTTGAAAACTGGAACTTCCATTGGAAAGTATGACATTTTTTAGCATAACTTCACTCAGACCGTTTTGTCATTTGAGCGCGAATTGTTTTGGTTGCAGTGTATTGAAAATTCACCTCCAAAACATGGTTTTTGAACGCTTCAGCAGCTGCTTCAGACGTCGAAAAACGTTGACCAAGCAGTTTTTTCTTGATATGAGTGAATAAGAAGAAGTCATTGGGTGTGAAATCATTGCTGTACGGCGGATGACCCATCAATTCGACGTTTTGGCCGGTCAAAAAGGCTCTGGTTTGAGCCGATATGTGAGAGCTCGCATTGTCATGGTGCACAATGATTTGTCTTCTCTTGTTCGTTTTTCGAATTTCTCCGAAGATTTCAGGCAAACAAATTGTGGTGTACCACTCAGAATTGACCGTCCTACGTTGCTCAAGCGGAACAGTCGCCATATGACCAGTTTGGCCGATGCAACAGGCGACCATTTGCTTCGAAGGGCTTCTTCCACGAACAAGTTTCGTTGGATTTGGCTCGTCTTCGAAGACCCACACGGTCGATTGCTGTTTGTTTCATTGGAAGCACCGCGATCGTATTTTTTCAAAATTTTTTTCCACCAATCGACAGAAGCCTTTTTTGAGCGATTGTCAAATTGTTGATCGATGCACTCTTGTCGTGGTAATCCACGTCGAAAATTGTGAAAAATGATCGCACGAAAATGTTGACGAGTTAATTCCATTTTTTTGCCAAATTGATTTTTTCAAGTCACTGTAAACAACGCAAATGATGGTCGTACGTCAAAACGTTCAGAGTACGTTTATGCTAAAAAATGTCAAACTTTCCAATGGAAATGTCAGACGGCGAAAGGCAACACTAAGTGTTGCCTAGGCCAGATATATATGCCAACCCTCGTAGATTAATTCTCTAAACTAAAAAAAGGAAACTCCAAAAAAATGTCTCGACATACTGTGTATGCATAAATAAGACGCTTCAACCTAATTAAATCTTACATTTCAGATTATATTTCATTATTGTCAGATTAAACATATGCATATATTTTTTCTTATGGTTTTCATCAATAACTTTCCACTTTTTAATTTTCTGTCAAATGAGCAGAGCTATCACAATCTGCCGTTTGCAGTCTTCCTCCTATAACACTGACCAAATTTCAAACACTGACCAACATGTCCTCTCTAACTTAACTTAATTACTTGTTAATCGAAACCTGTTGAGAAAAAAAACTACTCATCGCAATCCTTTCTCTATAGTACTTGAGTCCTTATACTTTTTTTCTGTTAAGTGCTCCACCTCAAATCGGGTTAATCTTCTTGGGTAGTTTGGCCATGACATAAGTATCCCAATAAAATGAAGTAACAAAGAGAATAAGTCCATTATTTGGAATACATACACGCACACACATCCATTCAGACACACAAATACTGTCAGTTGTCATGTTATCCTGAAATGTGTGGGCGTGTGTGTTCTTAAACTCTTTCAAATGCCGGCATGTTTTAATTTAAAAAAATGTTTTTCTTTCATTTGATTGTCGGTTGATGCAGAGCGGAGGGTGGGATGAGAGGAAAAGGGAATAGAATGGAATGTTATTGCTGAATGATCCTAGAGAAGATGCAAAAGCCGTTTTTAGGGGGAGATTTTCTTGTATTGTTCTTGCTTTAACCTAAAGGGCTCTTTTGAGTCCTGCATTTTGTGTGTGAGTGGCGGCGACGGGGCCATGTCGGTGCATGTGAATGTTGTGGTCACGTTTCTCAAACAGCATATGTGTCACTCAAATCCAAACAACCCAAACTTTTTGTCCAAAGTCATCTTCTAACCGCCCGCTTACTCTTTGGACTTTGGATGGCACAGTGGCGATAGTGGTGATGGTGCTCATCCTGGTCCCGGTCCTGTTCCCAGTAGTAGTAGTGTTGTGCATGTGATATGCATGTTTTCGGTTGCCTCTTTGTTGTTGGGGTTTGTGTGGGTTCGGCGTATGTGTGTGCGTTTGTGCAGCTGGTTGGTTGGTTTCCGGTTCTAAGAGCCAAAGCAACATTCCCTTTGGCAAAACTAGGAACGAACATCAACATGAGTAGTTTTCGCCTGTCACGATGGACATGTGAAAATTACAGCAAATATCAACAACATCAACAACAAAACATTCAAGAGATGTGCAATTAATGACGACAAACAATGCACCTACTCCCCGGCAATTGGGCAGCACAAGTTGACAGCTGCTTTGAAGGCCACACAATATGAGACATTAAGAGATTAGCCCTTCAATGTACGTACGAGTTTAGAGACGTTAACACGTTTGTGTGTTCAATGATGTTATCAAATTCCAAGAAGATAATTCAAATTGAAACACTTTTGGAAATAGTGGATAAACTTGAATTTTCCAATTTAAAGACAACTAAGAAAATTTCTGTCAAGTAAATAAAAATGCTAAAATTATTATATTTTAAGATTTTCGAGCGATTTGACCCCAGCAAAAATCACTGCACACTACAGTAATGGAGAAGCCCAGTATGGTTTACGTATTTGCCAACATGCCAATTTTGTATGGCTACTACAGGGTTTTCCAACAAGAGGTGTTATTTTGAATCACCCGGTATTTCGATAGCTGTCACTGTTGAAGCTTCTATTCTTTGACATTTGACAAGTAGAAACTACGCCATTACTAAAATTGAAACGATACACGATCATCGAACGATACAAAACGATCGAACAAAAAAACGATACGAACGATACAAAATCATCTAGACTGATGAGGCCCATTTCCATCTCGGTGGCTACATCAACAAGCAAAATTGTCGCATCTGGGGCTCGGAAAACCCAAGAGTTATTGTTGAGAAGCCTCTCGGTGTGACTGTTTGGTGCGGTTTATGGTCCGGCGGGGTCATTGGACCTTACTTTTTCGAAAATGAGGTTGGATCAACAATTACGATGAATGGATTGTGCTATCGAAATATGATTAATGATTTTTTATGGTCGGAGTTGGATGGTATTGATCTAGACAACGTTTGCTTTCAACAAGACGGCGCTACGTGCCACAAAAGCAACGAAACCATTGCTCTGTTACGGGAAAAGTTTCCGGATCGTGTTATCTCTCGAAGAGGTGATCACAATTGGCCACCGAGGTCTTCTGATTTAACACCTTGCCACTTCTTCCTTTGGGGCCACGTGAAAGATATGGTCTACGCCAACAGCCCAACGTCGATTCAAGACCTCAAAGATAGAATTCGTGAGGCTACGAGGACATAGGGCAGCCACTTTACGATTTGGTTACGGAAAATTTAATGAAAAGGATATGGTCCTGTAAGCGTGGTCTTGGTGGTCATTTTGCTGATGTTTCTTTGAATAAAATAACACCTCTTGTTGGAAAACCCTTTATATCATATATCCGAAAATCGGACAAAGTGGTCAAATAGTTTCAAAAATTTACACTTGTTGTGCGTTCGCATAGCTCCAAATGACTTAAGTTTGAAGCCAAGTCTGAAGTGTGACGCCCAGACAATGAAGCCGACGAAAAATATCGGTGGCGGCGATATCAATTTTCAACAATCGGCTTTAGTTTGATGCAAATTTTTTTCAGTGTGTCGTCCAGGCAATGAAGCCGACGAGAATTATCGGTGGTGGAGGCGCATAAAATAGTGTTGATCGGCGGCGGCGGCTGATCGTCTCACGAGTTTTATTCTCCGGCAAAGATTGGGCTGTGAGGTATTTATAATTGGAGGAAATGTTCATGTATTTTAGCCCAATCAAAAAGTGACCCTTTGTATAATTTATGCAAGCCCTTACAATTATTTTTCTTTGCTATTTAGGGAAGATTCGAAGTCATTTTCTATTTTTCTTAATTTGGTCAAGTATATAAGTATTAGTATTGAAAACATCTTTTCTTCCTTCAAGGATATTTTTCATCGCTACTATTTACAATAAATAATTTGTTCTCTCAGATTCTGTTCATCGTCATTATTTTCGTTTATCCCTTACAAAGTTCCTTTTGGTAATATTCAATTGTTTTTTTTTCAGAACAGTCGGTATCACATGTGATGACGACATTCACTCACATTTGGAAATAAACTTCCTATATTTTGCATCATTTTATACTTTTATGAGTATGCAAACTGAAAGTTTTGCAGTCTTACTAAATAAACATCGGCGGCTGAGTGTCCGACGATGTCAGTATCTAAAATCGGCGGCGGCGCCTGCTGGAAGGAAATGGCCGGCGGCGGTGCACCGAGTCGGCTTCATAGCCTTGTGTCGTCTCTGGCTATGAAGTTCGATTTGAATGTGATCGATCACTTTAACTATTAAACTATGCAACCAAATTTTTGTCGAAGAGCTGTGCATAACATTTTCTGGTGTAATACAGTGACATTAACACGAAAAAAATATACAAAAAATGTTTACGGTAAATTTAAAAAAAAAAAGGTTTTATACAATTTGTATTTTCTTGGAAAGTGCCTTAAGTATTTGTACAAATTTTTTGAAGTATATGCTCGATAAAGAGGAAAAACACAGTTAGAGAAAATTATGAGGACTACAAATGTTAGTAATGACACTTTCACGTGAAAACAGAAGTTAAGCAGCTGTCGTTAAAACTATTAGAAAAACTTTGATTTTTTTTTAAAATAAAAACTGTTTTTGTTGGCACGAAAAAAACCATAAAAAATAGAAAAAAATCGTAAAAATAATGTTTGTTCCAATTTTTAAATTCTAGCATCCTATAGAAGAAAACAATGACTATTTAAAGAAAATCTATGGATAAATTTTGCAATTGTAGAACTTTTGGTATAAACGAGAGAATTTCAACATAATCCTGTTTTTATACCATCAATACTGTGAACAAGGATATATATCAAATAATGCGGACCAAAAGTGTAACACGTTTATGGAGTGAAATATTGATTATCTCATAACTTCTATACTACTACTCAGAATCTTCCACAATTCCACACATAGTATTAATTTCTCAGTAGCTATCATCCTGAAAAAATAGGAGAATTTACCACGCCCCTTTTTGCACAAAAAATAAACGGTTTATAAATGTGATTCCATTTCATACAAATACTTCTAATTTTATGCAGTGTAATGCTTTTAGAGTATCTACAGTCCTGCGTAAAATGGGCGTTATTGCCACGCTCCTTTTGGTATCTCCCCAACCAAATTGCTAAAGGTACAGTATTCTTCGATATAATGCTAGCTTTCCAAAAATGGAACAAACAATTTTTTTTAGCGATTTTTTCTATTTTATGGGTTTTTCGTGCCAGTAAAAACGATTTTTTAAATATCTAATTTTTCCTATTCTTTTAACCACAATTACGAAACTTCCGTTTCCATATAAAAGTATGGTCCAAAAACTAAAGGTACCAACCAAGAAAATTGGAATTTTACTTTCTGTCTATTGCAAAAATTTAATAGAAACAAATACAAAAATTGGTAGAGAGTTTTAATTGCTTGGTAGAATTGACTGCAGTTTCGATAGACACCACTCTATCATCTTCAGAATTCAATAGCAATAATGTATTTCTTAAACTTAAATGAGCTGAAATACTTATGGAAGCAGTAAATTGAATGTAACAAGAACTACTACCAAACCCGTATTTTGCCGAACTGAGTCAACGTACTAAAACTCTCATACCATTACATTTTTGTTTTTTGCTTGGATTCGCTTCGCGAGCCACGAAAACAAATGTAGTTTTGTCAACGGCTAATGCCGACGTCATCGCACCTCATGTGTTTGTTTTGGTTTCATAACATAGTGTGCCTCAGTCCATATAATAAAAAAGTTTTAGGACACAAAACAAATGTTGTTGCTTAGTGTTATCGACTTTAAGTTGATCGCGGACTTCGTGTATGAACGTTTTGTAGTTAATAGTGAATTGTATGTGGATTTGTAGGTAAGCGGTTGTCAGAATCGCATGGTAATCCTCCAGCTGGTTCCCTGGAATTAATCGGGCGGGTGACAAGATATGTGTTATTATCGGTATCAGTATGCACTTCCGTAGACCCTGTGCGGTGTTTCGTTATTGCAAAACTCCGTGGTATACTTATAATTTATATTTACATTAAGTTTAAGGGTCGGATCGACACAAGACGTCGCACCGTGAGGGGATTTAAAAAAATAAAATAATTTATCCGTTTCCTTACCAGTCAACCGATAGCTTGCCATGAGCTTGGGAGGTATTCGATATGTTAAGTTTAGAACTTAGTGCCTCTGTGGTATACAGGGGGGGGGGGGGGCAACAGGGCCTCAAAGTTAGCCACCTCGGATGAACAGAGATAGGCAACCATATTGCTATATACACAATATTGCCATATACACATCTCAAAGGAAACTTTCTAGAGGACGTTGTTGGGTAAAGAACGAACCAAAAATATATCTGGTATTATTGCTAAAATTTTCATCATTTTTATTACGCAAATTTCAAAAGTAAGCCACATTTTTACCAATTGCAAAGCTAAAATATCAAATCCTTTATTATTTTTATATGCAGGTGTTGCACGTTGAACTGTAAAGGGAATGTAGAGCGCAGCTTTTAGTATAGTAGATACAGGGCATGATCCAACATCCCATTTTTGGGGATTTTCGAAATTATTTTGGAAATTGTGGGATTGCATTTTGCAAATTTATAATGATTTGCGAATTACTGTCGATTTGTATTGCCAAGACCTACAAGTTACAAAATATTTGATAGGAATATATCCCTTTCTATCCCCTCTCCCCAGAGAGGGTATATATCATTTGCTACTAGCCAAAGTGTAACGCATGGAAGGAGTGACGTGAGATCCCAAGTACACTCTGAAAAAATCGCTTCCGCAGTAAAATATAGGTTCTTTAATAACTTCTAAACTACTTACTGCAATCTTCTGAAATTCCACATAAATCATGAAAAATTGGCGAAATTGCCGCGCCCCTTTTGGTACCTCCCACACAAATGGACCATTTGCACCAAAAGTTAATTGATTATAGCTTTAATATCAGTTTATACAAATACTTGCAATTTTGTACAGTGTAATGCGTTTATAGTACCTAGAGACCGCAGAAAAGTGGGCGTCATTGACAAGCTCCTTTTGGTATCTCCCACACAAACGGACAATTTTGCACCAAAAGTTAACAGCTTTAAACCTTAATACTAGTGCTTACAGATACTTGGAATTTTGTGCAGTATAATGCTTCTATAATACCTTATGTCCAGTGAAAAATGGGCGTCATTGACACTTCCCAGACAAATGGACCATTCTGCACAAAAAGTTTACAATTTATAATTTTAATAGCAGTGAATACAAATACTTGAAATTGTGTGCAGTGTGCAATTTGGTGATGATTCACTTGCATAGTAAAACGCATATACATATTTTCAAGACAATCGGAAATGTCTACCATATTTTTTTCAAAAAATTGTTCGGTTTGACCTGGAACGAACGATACACCGTTTTTTTTCCCATAATCTTTTCTGGATAGACAACAAAATCTTTTCAAAAGACAAAAATTAACTATTTGATGAAAAATATTGCCATTCGATATACCCACTGAAATTTTCCGGCAAAAATTTTCCTAGTATACTTTAACCCTTAAATGTCCTTTTTGAAAGGACTTTTTTAATTTTTTCGAAAAAAGGTCCAAATTGACCCATTAAGAGGGGAGCTAGAGGGTTAAGATCGTCAACAAAAATTATCTCATAAAATTCCACTATGTAACTCAGACAATGAGAAATCTCTCAGACATTAACGTACATAATTTTTTACGACCAAATAATGAAAACTTTGGCCCACTGTAAAAAAAACTCAGACCAGTTGGACCATAATGTTATTCTACAAAAATCAAAAATGATCTACTCAACATGCCCTTTCAGAATTATAGGGTCGATATTCTATTCCAAAAATGCTGTTGGACAGTGTATTCGGAAAGTTCTGAGACTTGAAATTTGACATTATATTTAGCTGAGTAGTAGGCCGAGTTAGCCGTCCTACATTTTCTCATTTATTTTCTGCAAACAAGTGTGACTAAATTTCAAGTAGCCGACCACTGCCGCTATCCTTTGTAGCGGTTTAGATTTTTGACAACAATACACTCTGGCTTTGCAGAGGAGGAGAAATTTATGTGGCCATGTGTGTGTGCTTTCCAATTTCTACTCCCCCGGTCACCTTTTGGATCCGGGCCGGGCATGTAACCGTGTCTTGCATTGTGGTGTCCTCTATACGTACGAGTATAAATATGTTGAACAGTTTGTGCGGGTGCTCGGATGGATTTCACTGTCGGTCGGTCGGTAAGCGTATTTACGCAAAAAGTGAACAGAACAAAAGCGGAAGAAAAAAAAAAACACGTAGAAATAAACCCAAAACTGAATGAAGGGCCTGCTTTGGCTCTGGCTTTGGCTTTATTGTTCCAAAACAAAGTTGTGCAACTTGTTTATTTGTCGGAAGCAAGCAACAAACTGATTTTCTACTTTTTCCTGTATTCATTCTTTCTTTGCGTATGTGCAATATGACTATTACAAGTGAAGCATGTACGGGCGATAACAACAAAAGCACCCACAACAACTCAACTGACTGACGTAAATAAACCAAGAAATTTATGAAGTGTAACGAATGAAGTGCTGCCTTTGGGCTTCGGCTTCAAATTTCCATTAAGGCCCCGAATGGCACAAGAAGTTGCAGTTTGGTAATAAAATATGCAAATTGTAGAGTTTTTTTTGGGTCCAGAAGATGGAACAATTAAGTAACATCAATTTCGTATGTGGTTCAATTATTGAGATATTTCTATTAGGAATCTTTTTAATTTAAGAGAAAGTTCTCATTTGTGGAAAATTAATACATTAAAATGATTGTTTTTTTTGTTACTTTGAAAAACTTTTGTAATTATTGTTTTTACACATAATTTTAAATAACTTTAGAATGATTTGATAATGCGTTTCACCACATTGCGATGACTGGAATAGATGTTATAGGAACAAGATTTTGTAACACCTAAAATTCAACTTAAAGCATACGGATCGAGTCTGGATCACAGCTTGATTCGATTTAACCATGTCTGTCTGTCCGTCCATGCAAAATTTGTTCCCAATGTACTGGTCACAATTTGCATCGGATCCTGATAGAAACTCAGAGAAATCAAACAAAGCTTAAAGGGTTTAATACCTATTGCGAAAGATCCGGGGGCTCGGATTTTATTTTTGAGCTATGGGTTATTCGGCAAAGTTTCTTGGAGTGATCCGTAGAATAAGAATTGCGATGCGCTTTTGTACATTTTTTCTCTATTGTTAAATCTTTTGAAAGATCCGGGGGCTGTAATTTCGATCCATCTGTATAATAGCAATTTCCAGATGTTGTCTGTACTACGGTTCCATCAATCCAGGATTGTCTGTCTGGTATCATGGTCTCACACTCAGCAACCATTGATCTTTCAGGTATTCTGTCGGATACTGATGATATGTCATATTTACATTCATCTCAAAGGAAACTTTCTAGAGGACGTTGTTGGGTAAAGAACGAACCAAAAATATATCTGGTATTATTGCTCCAATTTTCATCATTTTTGTTACCAAAATTTCAAAAGTAAGCCAAATTTTTACCAATTGCAAAGCTAAAATATCAAATCCTATATTATGTAATTTTTTTGCCCCCTACTATTTGAGAGACTCTATGGGAAATAGAAACGCTACAAAACCAAATGCGTTATATTATTGGCGGTGGTGAATTGCCACCTTTGGCATATCCAAGTTGTACAATCTCGGTAGTTCTGCGGAGTGGACTGTAGTTTAATATCAATTGAACTCCGAACAGTTTGTATAGGGAAAAGGAAACAGAAAGAAAAGGCACAGATTTAATTTAGTTGAAAACAGATTTTATTTAATGAGAGTCGCTGCTGCTTACCGCTACAGATGCTGCCGCAAAAGTGAAGTCGGTGCAGAGCGAAAATAGAGAAAAACCCTGGATTTTTGGCAATTCAGCCAAGTTACATTGGAATGAACAGAGAAGATGGCAGCTCTTTATCCATTTGAGTCAAAGCTTTTTGCCTTCATGGCAGGGAGCGGATAAAGAGTTGCCATCTAGATGAAAGTGACAATAAATGAAAGGATACAGGGAAATTCATAGTAATTCATTTTTTCTTAAACAAGTAATGTACAAATTCATTTATAGTGGAATTCATTAAATACTGTTGAACTGGGTTCAACACAAGTACTGGTATAAACGAATACCATAAGGAACTGACCCTTTGAAAGCAGGGTCAAGTGTTTACTACTAATTGTTAAATTTCGGAAACGTGAACTAAATTGTAGATAATCCATATGTATGTCTACTAAGCAAACTGGTATTTTACTAAGTATACGATAATCCAATTGGCAAAGGAGATTATGAGCCAACTGGTCCTTCACTAGGCAGTAGATAACCAACTAGACCTCTACTACGGGGAAGGCAACCCAGCTGGCCACTAGAGACTAAATATCCCAACTAGCTTTCTTCTAAGGAGAAGACCACCTAACTAGTTCTGTAGTAGGGAGTATATAACCCAACTGACCCTCTACCTAGGAGAAGACAACCCAACTATTCCTCTAGTTGGGAGTAGATAATCCAAAATGTCGTCAACTCAAGAGAAGATAACACAACTAAGAGTAAATAATCCAATTGGTCTTCTATTAGAGAATATATAACCCATCTGAGCCTCTACTAAGGAGAAGGCCACCAAACTGGTGCTTTACTAGGGAGTAGATAACCCAACTGGTCCTCTTACAAGGAGTAGATAACCCACATTTTCGTCTACTAAAGATGTGAGAACACAACAAACCGCCCCAACAGGGCCTCTACTAGGGATTAGATATCCCAACTTAGATGATACTAAGGATTAGATAACCCAACTTGTCCTCTATTAGGGAGTAGATAACCCAACTGACCCTCAACTTAGAAGAAGCCACCCGGCGGGTCCTCTACTAGGGAGTGGATAACGCAACATGTCGTCAACTGAAGAGAAGATAAGCCAACTAAGAAGTAGATAATCCAACTGGTCCTCTATTAGGAAGTAGATAACCCATCTGGTCCTTTTACAAGGAGTAGGCACCCCAACTGGGGCTTTACTAGGGAGTAGGAAACCCAAAATACGGGATTCTAAAGAGTAGATAACCCAACTTGTTCTCTACAATTGAGTAGATAACCCATCTGACCATCTACTTAGGAGGACACAACCTCTACTAGGGAGTATATAACCAAACTTGTCGTCAACTAAACTGGTCCAACTCGTCTTATATTAGGGAGCAGATAACCCAACTGAGCCTATACTAAGGAAAAGACCAACTAAGCCAATTAAGAGAATACTAAGGAGTAGATAATCCAACTTATCCTCTATTAGGGAGTAGATAACCCAACTGGCACTCTACTTAGGAGAAGACAGCGGAACGGCTCGTCTACTAGGGAGTAGATAACCCAACATGTCGTCAACTTATGATAACCCAACTAATAAGAAGATAATCCAACTGGTCTTCTATTAGGGAGTAGATTACCCATCTTGTCCTCTTGCAAGGGGAAGATAACTCAACTTGTCATCTACTGAAGGTTAGATAACACAACCAAGCGCATCAACGGGATCTCTACTAGGGAGTAGGTGTCCCAACTTACTGGATTCTAAGGAGTAGATAACCTAACTTGTTCTCTTTAAGGGAGTAGGTAACCCAACTGACCTTCTACCTAGGAGAAGACAAACGAACGGGTCCTCTACCAGGGAGTAGATAACCAAACTTGTCGTCAACAAAAGAGTAGATAAACCAACTAGTCTTCTATGAGGGAGTAAATGACCCAACTAAACCTCTACTTACAAGAAGACAACCGAACGAGTCCTCTACCAGGGAGTAGATAACCCAACTGGTCCTCTTCTAAGAAGTCGATAACTCAACTTGACGTCTACAACAGAGTAGATAACACAACTAAACTCATACTAATAAGGTAACCAAACTTGTCGTCTCCTACAGTGTAAATAACCCTACTGGTTCTCTACTAAAGAGTAGACAACCCAACTGGCCTTCTACTAGGGAGCAACTTGTCCTCTATTTAAATTAGATAACCCAACTGGCCCTCTACTAAGGAGAAAACAACCCAAATTTCCCCCTACTTGGGAGTATATAACCCAACTGGTCCTCTGCTATAGAGGTATAATTCAACTGACCGTTTGTTTACTAGAGAGTAGATAACCCAACTTATCTACAACTAAGGAGAATACATCTCAACGGGGCCTCTACTAGGAGTAAATAACCCAACTTGTGGGATACTAAGGAGTACCTAGATAATCCAACATATCCTTTATTAGGAAGTAGATAACCCAACTTGTCTTCTGTTAGGGAGTAGGAAACCCAACTGACCCCTTACTAACGCGGTACAGCATTTATCAGCTCATTGATTTGGGACTTAATTCTGTAAATTGGATGTGAAAGTAGAAAGTAAGAACTTCAGTCGTTTAGTCAAGTTGGCTCATTTGATAATTTAATGGCCAAGGAGGATTTTTAGCACTTTTTCTATATTTTAACACGGTTATGTCTCGGTATACCGTAAGGAATATCTCTTTTGCGTCTGAAGCAAAGAATATGTATATTGAATAGTAGTAGGTATCATAAAGGAACAAGAAGAGCTATTCCGCGTCCACGCACATTTATGAGCGTTTATGCACCTATGTTTCTATGTTCTGAATTTTCATTATACCATTTCCTATAGAACATCGACGAAACGTCCCTACGGTATTGTAAATAGGCACTTCAAAAAAAAAAAAAACAGCATATTAGGGGATTTCTAATCCAGTTATTGAGCAAAACAGGTGAAAAAATTAAATTTTTGCGTATTGTTCCGCATTTTTTCTCCTATTGCCTATCTTCAACTTTGCTTCATACACAAAAGAGATATTCCGTACAGTATACCGAGAAAATATATAGAAAAAGTGCTAAAAATCCACCTTGAGCAAACAAATCGTATGGCCATTAAATGATTAATAGAGCCAACATGACTAAACGAATAATGCAGAAGATATTTTTTTGGACGACTTTCACGGCCAATTCTTAGAATTCCCAAATCACTGAGCTGAAAAATGCTGTATTGTGCAATCCAGCTGGTTCTGGGCTGGGAGTAGATGCCCCAGTTGTCGTGTATTAGGGAGTAGATTTAGCTGATGCAGGTGTATGATAGTATACCACATTCAGAAATATTGTTTGGTGTATTTTAAACCGTGTTGGCCTCCATATAAGTTCCCAGATGAGCGGTGGAATATGAAAGCAATCACAAAAATAATAATTTTGCATATTCCGCCTCGAATTCGGTAACATTTTTTGTTGACCCGGTCTAGCGTATTCAACCCTAATCAACTGCTACATATCAATCACTATGTGATCTGATCAGTGATATATATCCGTATAACATTGGTGTTAACCGAATTATTCGATATGCATTCAGTGTGATTTTTTAATTTTCATTTCATTTTGATATTGATCCCAATCAATCATTATCTAGCACAAAAAAAGAAATGAAAATAAAGCAAATTTTTAAGACAACAAGAAACTGTTTTAACAATGTTATGGCTGTAAACTGTGTTAAGTTAAAAGTTTCCCCATTAATGTCGTTATTTCTTAGCTTGTCGTCCAATAAATGCTTTGCTTTGTGAAATTAACCCAATTTCCTAGAATGTAAATCCCTCAAATTATATGTATTTAGAGTTATACCCTACAGACATTGCCCTCATATAAATGAGGTCTTGGCAGAAGCCTTTTAAACGCCACAAACACCAGGTATTCCTCTGAGATTACCTTGGCGGGCTTCCTTTTCCCAATAGTTTTTATTCGAAGAGGAATTTGACCTGAAAAATAGTGCTTGGTGTGTTTGTGGCATGATTGAAAGTTAAACTCAATATGGCTAAAGCAACATCAGCACAACACTTCATCTCATCCATGGCCGGCCGGCCACTCATTTCATCCACCACCGGCTGAATGGAAGCAAAGGATGCCAAGAGTGAGTGGATGGATGGATGAATGGATGGATGGAGATCAAACACACCCAAGCACTTTTGGAGCACAAGTTGGAAATTCTATTAAATCGCTGTACTCCCGCAGGCTAATAGGTCAAGGATTTTCCATTCAACTACAATAAGCGCAACAACAACCAGGACAACAACACTTTTCCATAATAAAGTTGTGCTTTGAGAACAAACCAAATGTATTTTAAATATAAATAAACTATGATTTATATTTATTAGCCAACTTTAACTACTGCAACTGCTACAACTTCCGGCTACTTCCTGCCTGTCGGTGGCATTTAACTGAAAGCAAAATAAAATCAATTTGTTACTTACAAAGCGATATTAGAGTGTAATGAGAAAAACATCTATGTGTAAACAATAGGTAAAATACTTACCAGAAAATACAGAAATTCGAATGAACATTTTACACTCTCAGGAATTTTTGAGTACCTTCAATTCCAAAATAATAGTGTATATTCTATTGCAATTGGCATTCTCCATTACACTCTTATATCGAACACACATATACAGTGACATACGTACATTACAGCCAATATGATTTCATTAATGGTTTATTATTCGTGTAACATGCGTGTGTGCGTACACGTAGTCGTAGTCGTATTTACATGGCCTACGGTTAATTCTACTGCTCCCTTATTCTCTATTTGCTCTTCATTGCACTGTGGTTTAGTACAAAGATAATAATAAGTTTTTAAAGGTCAAATACTACATTCACAACTAAAAGAAGAATTAAGAGTTGGCATTTATAGGCGGGATGATGTTTTTATTCCGATCTAACAGTACTTCGAATAAAAAATATTAGTACATTTATTAATTGTTTTGTTTTAATTAAATTATTATCAATTTAAATAGCATTTAATAACTTTAAAGTATGTACTGGTATTAAAGTAAAAGCTGTTTACTTTTGGTACAAATTAGTCCATTTGTGTGGGAGATACCAAGGGGAGTACGAGGTTGCTATATGTATTTCTGGCTTAGGCTACACTAAGTGTTGCCTGGCGCCATCTGACATCTCCATTGACATTTTTTAGCATAACTTCATTCAGACCGTTTTGTCATTTGAGCGCGAATTGTTTTTGTTACAGTCTGTAGAAAATTCACCTCCAAAACATGGTTTTTTAACGCTTCAACAGCTGCTTCAAGCGTCGAAAAACGTTGACCAAGCAGTTGTGGTGTACCACTCAGAATTGATCGTCCTACGTTGCTCAAGCGGAGCAGTCGCCTGTAATGTTCAGGAACACTTTTGGTTCTGGATGCACTTTCAATTGAACTATATTAAGCATCGTGAATTCTAGACAGAGGTAGGACTGCGGGAGCCTTTTCTATGCTAACTTCAGTCGGGTGGGGGGTTCGTGTCCTTCTCTTTCTAGATTGTTTTCCCATTATCATAAATAATTTTATAGACTCCCTATTTTTTTATTACCTATCAATATATGGTCCATAACTATACAAAAATGAAAAAGAAAAGGTAAATTTCGATGGCCGAATATCTTATGTGCCTCTCAGATGACAATGAGAGACAGTCTCATAACCCACACCTTCCATAGTTCTAGAGACTTTGATTTTATCTAGAACCCCTATTGTAAAAACTACACCTACATTCCTATTGGCTTACATATCGGAAAGAAAACATCTTATTTTTCTTTAGCATTCCATTATAGTTACTTATACAGTTTATTCAACGCATTTCAATTATTAAACTGGAAAATATTAATTGTGGGATAAAATTATGAATGTAGAAAGAATGTATAATAGTATTTCATGGAACTAAATCAAAATGGATAGTTATAACGAACATGAATGCAAACTATTTTATTTAAATCGCTATACAAAGTAATTATTAATTTAATTCTATTCTTTCCATTGGTACCGTTAGCAAAACTTCTATCACACCATTAAATATCACACTTTACAAAACTATCTTAAACTGGTGTTTTGTTTTGTTTTATTCTTGTTCTTTTTATTTTCTTGCATATGAAATAGTACGCAATTTAAAATACTATCGATGAGAGAGTGATACTGCAAGAGAGCGAGAGTTGATACTTATTTATAACAGTTGTAACCCGACCAGTCATTCATGTATAACACTGGTATCTCTTTGCGTTGGCAGATCAGCACATAGAGAGAGTGATAAAAAATAATAAAAACATCAATGAATGCAAAAAATCAATGAATGGACGTAAATCTCGCTTCATGCAGTCACCCATTCATGCGGTTAAAACCCCAAAGGAAAAAAATCAGTGCAACCAAAAATTAAACATTGTAATTGAGACTTACCAGCATGTTGATTTCATGAAGAAGGCCTTCCCACGATGTTTTGCTGTGGCTGTTATAGGGAGAAATTTTATGGATGCCTAATTTGTTTGCAGTGATTTGATTGACTTATGTGTTATGAAGAAGTTTTGCTGATTTTCTGTAATGGTCCAATGATTAATTAAGCATGTCGTTAAACGAAAAATAAATATAAAAAAATAAATGTAAAGATACTTAGAAGTTAACTTTGATTAAGTGTGATCATGTTAGTTCTTTAGCTTCCAGAACATAACCTTAACAGCAGATAATGCCAATCATCTTTAAGGGTACATCGGCGATCTTCAATTGTTGGATGGAACAGATCCCTAGATGTTTGTATTATGGAAGACCAATTCGGCTCATCCAAGAACCGAATTACTGGCTATCAGATTTCAGACAAAGTTCTATGGGAAAATGTCCTCCTGAGCTGGGGTATTCGATATGCTTTCCAACAGCCTTTTTGTAATGCCGCTTCCTCTGAGTAACCTCAATATGAGGTTCAAAGACTCAATGGGATATTGCCGACACTGATGTGATTCAGGAATGTTAGGTTAGGCAAAAGTGGAAGCTCACTTATACGAATTGGGGTCCCTTGAGTCCCCACAGAAAAATTGGGTAATATTCTTCCTCCCAACACGAATTTCTGGTTATGCAATAAATCGGTAATCGAATCTTCTTGATGTAAATACGAATTTGGGCGACTCCTCGAAAGGAATCCACCATTAGTTGCAAAAGGTGTCTCGCTTCATACAACCACTGCCGGAAATTCTGTGTTGAAGTTGGAGTTTCTTGAATATGGCAGCTTCTGCCAGGAAAAGTTTTCCGTAAGTTTAAGCACTTTTATTAGAAAAATTCTACATACCTTGATAAATATTATTTTGAGTGTAAATCAAAATAAAATTCTCTGCAAATATAGCTTTCGGAGGTTATCCTCGATTTGGGATGTTAGAAAAAAACTTGGGTTTTTTTCTTGCGAAATATGTCTGGATCGCTTTGTGGTTTGGTATAAAAAGGAAGTTCTATCATTGAACAAGAATACTTTTCACCTTTGCTTGGAATTGGCTGGGCGATCAAAGGAAAACGTCAAATATCAAGGGACTAGTATGATGTCCTATGGGCAGCACTTTTTACAACTAATCTATTACGTTCTCCGGAATAGATTAAAGTTTTCACATACTATTTTTTTTGCAATTACTCAGCTCCCATCACTTTTTTAACTACACATTTTGGAACCAATACCTAACATGGGTGTTGATTGTATATTAAAAAAAATGGTGATTGCCTGAGCCATTGATCGTCCGATCAGGGCTATACAACTTATTGTCCATTCTGTCAACCGCTGATAGGTGACCGGCCTAATAGTTTCGGAGTTCAGAACAAGTGAGAAAACAGACGAAAACAAAACATTCTGCTTTCAACCTGTATTAACATGTCAAATGAAGGAGAAGTAGCAAACAAACAAAAACATTGCCTACGAAATCGTAATAATTGCGAAATACAAAAACAGTTTAAGTAATGAATACATTTGATGGGAGACCATCGAATCAAAACTATTCAGTCCGTAGAAATAGTTGTTTTTGTTATCACTAATAGATTTCTTTTCCTAGAATCGCTCTATAAATTCTTAATAGGAGGAAAGCCAAAGACGTCAAACCGCAACGAAATGGTTACTGCAATGATTATCTCCTCCAAAGATGTGATGCTGAATGGCGTAAGAAGCTGAATACATTAATGATTTTTTCCCAAGGATTGATTTATGGAAAATAAAAGTGGAAACTTTGGTCAAATAGTTCAAATAAACGAGATCTCTTCTTTTCTATTTACATTAGAACAAACTTTTCTGCCAGAGGGAATTTTGTGCGGTAAGCTATCATACGAAGGAAACTCTTTGGAATGCAATTTTGCGATCTGTAGACGTCCATCACAAAACCAGATGATTTGCTCGATTTTCGATGGCAAATAAGATGGAAAAAGACGTCTAGGTTTTTATATCCTTTCCATGAAAAGTTCCTGCAATTTTGCCTGACATATCCTCTAAAACATAATAATGATTCCCAAGTCTCTCACGCACTTTCGCCTTGATAAACACAGGTGACAATTTGGCATTGAAGCCCTTTTCAAAATTGCTTTGTGCAAAATTGCGCCGGAATACTTCTTGGCCAACGCTAAATGTTTGTGGCCTTGTGCGGAGGTTATACTGGTGCTTATTCTTCTCAAAAGCTTCCTTTATATGCTTTTTTAAGTTGGATCTTAGAAGCTGCAGTTGGTCGTCTCTGCATAAACTATTTGTGGGTTCATTTAAGAGCTCCATTTTTCTTAGCAACTGGTAAGAAGATGCATGAGTTATCATATCAAACCCATAAAGGGCATGATATGGAGAGCAATGGATAGCCTGATGATAAGAATTTCGGAGTGCGCAGCTTATGCCACTAAGGTTTTGATCCCATTGGCGGTGGTCGTTTTTCAAGAAAGCTCTTATCCCTGCAATCAAGGACCGATTTACTCGTTCCGAGGCATTTGCCTGCGGTGAGTAAAGCGCTGTGTATATATGGTTTATACCGTAGCTTGTGAAGAACGCATTCAAATCATTAGCTTTGAATTGAGTGCCGTTGTCACTGACAATCGATTCTGGTACCCCGTAGACGGGAAAAATTTGACTTTGAAGGAAATCTTTAATCGCAGTAGATGTGAACTTGCGGAGTGGGCATAACCAGTGGAACTTACTGAGATGATCTAGGACTATTAACAGACCAATATGACCTGATTTGCTCCTCGGATAAGGACCAAGTATGTCTATATATAGGCGCTGGAATGGTCGAGTCGAAACCGTTTGGTTACCCATAGGAGGTTTCATTACGACGTTGGGTGATTTGGTTGTCTTGCAAACCTCACAATGGCGCACGTAGTCCCTAACGTCTCGTACCATTCCGGGCCAATAAAAGTTTCGTCTCAACAATTCCAAAGTTTTGCCCATGCCTCCATGAGCAGCTACAGCCGTATCATGGGCTCTCGATATAGTATCGCTTCGCAATCTTAGTGGAATCCAGAGCTTCCACGAATACTGATCTTGCTCCTCTTCGCCGGTGTAATGCTGTGTGCGATAGTATACAAATCTATCCACAATTTTGAGGTCAGGAAATTTTGTCTGATTCTCTTTTACCCTATATCGTAAATCTATATAGTCCTCGTCATCGAAAAATTCTGAATTTAAATCAACCTCTGGTTGCACCATTTCTATTCCAGAAAGTTCATTACTTGGTATTCTTGATAGAGCATCAGGAACTACATTGTCTCTACCCTTCCTATGGCTGATGGAAAACGAATATGGCTGTAGTTTGAAGACCCATCGAGCAAGCCTGCCACTCAAATCTGGTTGACGCATCAACCATAGGAGGCTAGAGTGGTCAGTGATGACCTCGAATTCCTGAAGCTCTAAGTAACACCTGAACCGTTTGATTGCTTCCACGGCTGCGAGGCATTCGCGTTCAGTTACGCTATAGTTGCGTTGTGCCGTGTTTAGTTTTTTGCTCATGAAAGCAATCGGTTTTTCGTGACCATCATCGTCCAACTGAACAAGCACTGCTCCGATTCCAAAGTCGCTTGCGTCGCAGTGGAGATAAAACTTTTTGGAGAAGTCTGGATTGGATAGAATTGGTGCTGAAGTAAGCAATTTTTTTAGTCTATCGAATGCAACTTGTGCTGCTGGAGTCCAGTTGAATATCTTCTTTCCTTTCAGTACTTCAGTCACAGCAAAAGTTTCTGTTGCAAAATTCGGTACGAAACGTCTATACCATCCAGTTAGGCCTAAAAAGCCTCTCACCTGCTTTAGGTTTCGAGGTACGGGCCAATTCATAATGGCAGTTACCTTTTCTGGGTCTGTGGTAATGCCCCCATTACCTATCACGTACCCCAAATAGTTGACAGACGTTACGCAGAATTTGCTTTTTGAGACATTTAAAGTTAAATTGGCCTTCCTGAATTGAGATACAATCCTGATAAGCACCTCCATATGTGAAGGGAAATCTTCTGACACGATGACGAGATCATCCAAATAGCCAAAAACACAGTGGCGTAAATCTGGTGGTATGATCTCGTCCATTACCCTGCACATGGTTTGGGGGGCATTACAGAGCCCGAAAGGCATTACCACGAATTGGTACAATGGCCTTCCCGGGACTGTAAATGCCGTCAGGTGCTTGGATTTCTCGTCCAGGCTAATTTGCCAAAAGGCGTCTTTAAGATCCAACTTGGAAATTAAATTTGCCTTTGGCAATCGTGCGAAGATTCCTTCAATGTTAGGCAAAGGATATGCATCTTTTTTAGTGACGGAATTCAACTTTCGGGCGTCTAGGCACAATCTAACTTTGTTGGGCTTAAGGACCAACCTCATTGGAGAACTCCAAGGTGAGTTGGACGGTTCAATTACACCCAGCTGCAACATCCTATCAACTTCTGCGAACATTAATTTTTCTACCGCAGGGGAAACTGGGTAGAATCGCTGTTTTATTGGCACGGCGTTACCAACGTCAATGCTATGCTGAACAAGGGAAGTTCTACCAAGGCCCTGCGTTTCAATATTAGGAAATAAGTCAATCACAGATTTTAAATGTTTAGATTGTTGATTTGTTAGTGGAAAACGGTCAGTTTCGAACTGCTCAAGGTTTTGCCCTATCGTGCAATTTTGATCTACCGTGGATAAATCTGGAAAATTAGTTGACATCTTATCACAGAATAACAAGTCTACAGAGCCAATAATGTCTGGGAATAATCTGAAAGTTCGCCAAAAATCTATGCCGAGAATCAGTCTTTGTGTTATAGACGGTATAACAAACAATTTTATTTTTCCAAGTTTATTTTTAAATGAAATTGTAACATCTAACCAACCAACAACTTTCTGCGCGTTTCCATCAGCAGTCTTTACCTGAGATTTACATTTACTAAAGTTTTGGAATTTAGAGAAGTCGTGAGAGGCTAGATCTGCGCCGATGCAGCTAATATTAGCCCCAGTATCTAGAAGACCATACTCATTAAAATTCAGGAATGAGACTTTGGCATAAAACCGCATATCTTTAGGATTTGAAACAATAGTGGAAACTAGTAATTTCTTACACATGTTCCTTTGTTTATAATATTTTCTTAATCGGATTGTGGACCGTTTGGGGCGTTTCCGGGTAATAGTGGATAAAGATGAAACGTTGAAAATGTCGTCTCTTCGTTTCAAATATAATTCCAGTCGCTTACGGTAAGGTAGTATTGGGTAAATTATCTTTGAAGTATCTTTATAAGGTAATGTATTTTCACTATGTATTCTTTTTAGAATACAAATGGGGTTCGACTGTGAATTGTCAGGGTCATGTTTGGTTTTAATGTTTTTGTTGTTCATGTGTGGGAGAAGTAAATTGGGATCACCATCAGGATTTAATCACTCTGGGGACCCGTTGGTCGAAAGTTTTTTGGAGGGTTCGTTTTCTTTGTCCTACAGTCTTTGCAATTAGGCTTATAAATATTCTTAGCCCCGCAACCATAACAAAAAATACTTCTGTCCTTGAGACAGTCCTGCCAATAGTGACCGAAGTCATCACAATTCCAACACTTAGTGCTTGGAACTGGTTGGTGTATGGCATCCACATTGGATACTACTTCTTCGCATTGATTACCTATTTCCTCTGAATCAATATCAGCTACTTGTCTACGAGAGACAGGATTCGTAGCTGGATGTCGTAAAACGAGATTTTTCCTTACGTATTCGTCATTGAGGAAATTTTCACGAGTCTGCACTAATTGGCGGAGGTGAGAAACTGATTGAATTTTGACGTATAGGAGGTCCTGACGGACTTCAGGACGAAGATTCCTAGACAAAATTTCAATTAGTTCCTCCTCTGATATTGTGGTGGGCAATCTATCTATAATCGCAGAAACAGCGTCAAAAAAGGTATCAAAACTCTCATTTAGCTTTTGCTTGCGATTGCGTATCTCTTCCTTTATATCAAAGGATGTCTTAAACTCTTTGTACTGGGCTCGAATAGCCGTACAAAATTCGTTCCAAGTTATAGATGTTGATTGTTTATGAAATCTCCAGTACCACTCCTTGGCTTTCCCCGTCAGCAGGGTATTCAAGTTTCTGCATATCACAGAAAAGTCGCCGTTAAAGTTCTCGTTCGTCAGAGATGTAACCCTATACAAAAATTCCTCAACGTTCAAACCTGACGAAGAGCCATCGAATTTCAAATGCCAACTTTGAATTATAGAGGTCAATTTATCTGAGGGTATAGCACTTGTATTCGAATTCGAAAATGTGTTGGGAGAAAGATGCAATAAGTGAGAATTAGCATTTGGTCCAACGATTTGTGGATCTGATGTGCTCGCTTGGTTCAGATTTGGATTGGGGTTAGAATTACGATTTTGATATATATTACTGAAATTTGGAATGCTATTGCCTGCAATAGGTTGTGACACAATATTAAAGTTTTGGAGCAACCGGGTCACACTTGATTCAATAATCTGATTTATCTCGTTATAATCAAACTGATTATATGGTCTGGTATTACAATGTCCTTGACCTGCTGGACTTGAATTGTTTTGGGTTTGTCCAAAATCTAAGACAGTACGATTGGGTGTTCTATGAAAGCTAGAGTCAAGGTGAATATTTTGATTTTGGGGATCCTGACCCTGATTTCGGGTCATGCTTCGAGTTTGATAATGCTTTGCCGTGCCCCCTCTGCCTCTTCCTCTGTTAGAAATCTGTTTGCTTGATGGAGGAACACTTTTTTGTAAAATTACCAGTGTTCGCAACTCACTTAGCAAGCAAGGTCGCTTACAAGTGGGACATTCGGAAGTACTTGTCAAATGTGCCTCAATGCACGCTCTGTGAAAAGGGTGAGAGCATTCACTGATAATGAGGCATTCTTGTCCCTCGACCATAGTGACATTACAAATATTACAAGCCGAAGGCTCTATGCTCACAGGAGCAGACGGAACAGATGGTTGGGATGTCGATGGTGCCAAGGAAGGCGGTGGTGTTCTTTCTACAGACATGTTTTTATGATTTTACAGGAAGGTAAAAGTAAGTAGTAAAATTTTAGTGTGAAACAACGTGATCGAAATAAAAATATGTTTCCGAATATGGAATGATATACTCCAAAAACGTGATATTTTCATACAATATACTCAATAAATAGATATTCGATGTTTTCTAACTGATAATGTAGTCACCAAAGGAATGTTATTCGGCGTTATATCGAAAAATACTGGGAACAAAAAATGGTCTATGGGGCCATCTATAATCTTAAAATATTTGACATAATAGACACACCAGTGAAAGGTTCTCTATATTCTTCTAATTTGTCCTTGCTATATAATAATGGTCACCAAAATGCTAACAGCGAAATTCATGAAGTCCTATTAGTTATACAGTTACTGATCTCCACGTCTATTTAACACCAAAACATAAAAGATTATAAAAAGCTAACAAGGATCACAAATTTCCATGATGATATTCAATCAAGATATAGAAAAGGTTACCAGACGATAAACGGTTGGTCAATTCGAACTACTCATCAAATTACCAAGGTTCCAGAAAATCTCTAGCAACTATTCAATATCTCTCAATCCTAAAACCAGGGATATTAGAATCCTGTTTTTAATGAACTTTAAAAAAAAACTAGATCGGTCTAGAGCCAAAAGGACAGAGTCCATTCGGCCCCACGTTGGGCGCCAAGTTTATGTAATGTTCAGGAACACTTTTGGTTCTGGATGCACTTTCAATTGAACTATATTAAGCATCGTGAATTCTAGACAGAGGTAGGACTGCGGGAGCCTTTTCTATGCTAACTTCAGTCGGGTGGGGGGTTCGTGTCCTTCTCTTTCTAGATTGTTTTCCCATTATCATAAATAATTTTATAGACTCCCTATTTTTTTATTACCTATCAATATATGGTCCATAACTATACAAAAATGAAAAAGAAAAGGTAAATTTCGATGGCCGAATATCTTATGTGCCTCTCAGATGACAATGAGAGACAGTCTCATAACCCACACCTTCCATAGTTCTAGAGACTTTGATTTTATCTAGAACCCCTATTGTAAAAACTACACCTACATTCCTATTGGCTTACATATCGGAAAGAAAACATCTTATTTTTCTTTAGCATTCCATTATAGTTACTTATACAGTTTATTCAACGCATTTCAATTATTAAACTGGAAAATATTAATTGTGGGATAAAATTATGAATGTAGAAAGAATGTATAATAGTATTTCATGGAACTAAATCAAAATGGATAGTTATAACGAACATGAATGCAAACTATTTTATTTAAATCGCTATACAAAGTAATTATTAATTTAATTCTATTCTTTCCATTGGTACCGTTAGCAAAACTTCTATCACACCATTAAATATCACACTTTACAAAACTATCTTAAACTGGTGTTTTGTTTTGTTTTATTCTTGTTCTTTTTATTTTCTTGCATATGAAATAGTACGCAATTTAAAATACTATCGATGAGAGAGTGATACTGCAAGAGAGCGAGAGTTGATACTTATTTATAACAGTTGTAACCCGACCAGTCATTCATGTATAACACTGGTATCTCTTTGCGTTGGCAGATCAGCACATAGAGAGAGTGATAAAAAATAATAAAAACATCAATGAATGCAAAAAATCAATGAATGGACGTAAATCTCGCTTCATGCAGTCACCCATTCATGCGGTTAAAACCCCAAAGGAAAAAAATCAGTGCAACCAAAAATTAAACATTGTAATTGAGACTTACCAGCATGTTGATTTCATGAAGAAGGCCTTCCCACGATGTTTTGCTGTGGCTGTTATAGGGAGAAATTTTATGGATGCCTAATTTGTTTGCAGTGATTTGATTGACTTATGTGTTATGAAGAAGTTTTGCTGATTTTCTGTAATGGTCCAATGATTAATTAAGCATGTCGTTAAACGAAAAATAAATATAAAAAAATAAATGTAAAGATACTTAGAAGTTAACTTTGATTAAGTGTGATCATGTTAGTTCTTTAGCTTCCAGAACATAACCTTAACAGCAGATAATGCCAATCATCTTTAAGGGTACATCGGCGATCTTCAATTGTTGGATGGAACAGATCCCTAGATGTTTGTATTATGGAAGACCAATTCGGCTCATCCAAGAACCGAATTACTGGCTATCAGATTTCAGACAAAGTTCTATGGGAAAATGTCCTCCTGAGCTGGGGTATTCGATATGCTTTCCAACAGCCTTTTTGTAATGCCGCTTCCTCTGAGTAACCTCAATATGAGGTTCAAAGACTCAATGGGATATTGCCGACACTGATGTGATTCAGGAATGTTAGGTTAGGCAAAAGTGGAAGCTCACTTATACGAATTGGGGTCCCTTGAGTCCCCACAGAAAAATTGGGTAATATTCTTCCTCCCAACACGAATTTCTGGTTATGCAATAAATCGGTAATCGAATCTTCTTGATGTAAATACGAATTTGGGCGACTCCTCGAAAGGAATCCACCATTAGTTGCAAAAGGTGTCTCGCTTCATACAACCACTGCCGGAAATTCTGTGTTGAAGTTGGAGTTTCTTGAATATTGCAGCTTCTGCCAGGAAAAGTTTTCCGTAAGTTTAAGCACTTTTATTAGAAAAATTCTACATACCTTGATAAATATTATTTTGAGTGTAAATCAAAATAAAATTCTCTGCAAATATAGCTTTCGGAGGTTATCCTCGATTTGGGATGTTAGAAAAAAACTTGGGTTTTTTTCTTGCGAAATATGTCTGGATCGCTTTGTGGTTTGGTATAAAAAGGAAGTTCTATCATTGAACAAGAATACTTTTCACCTTTGCTTGGAATTGGCTGGGCGATCAAAGGAAAACGTCAAATATCAAGGGACTAGTATGATGTCCTATGGGCAGCACTTTTTACAACTAATCTATTACGTTCTCCGGAATAGATTAAAGTTTTCACATACTATTTTTTTTGCAATTACTCAGCTCCCATCACTTTTTTAACTACACATTTTGGAACCAATACCTAACATGGGTGTTGATTGTATATTAAAAAAAATGGTGATTGCCTGAGCCATTGATCGTCCGATCAGGGCTATACAACTTATTGTCCATTCTGTCAACCGCTGATAGGTGACCGGCCTAATAGTTTCGGAGTTCAGAACAAGTGAGAAAACAGACGAAAACAAAACATTCTGCTTTCAACCTGTATTAACATGTCAAATGAAGGAGAAGTAGCAAACAAACAAAAACATTGCCTACGAAATCGTAATAATTGCGAAATACAAAAACAGTTTAAGTAATGAATACATTTGATGGGAGACCATCGAATCAAAACTATTCAGTCCGTAGAAATAGTTGTTTTTGTTATCACTAATAGATTTCTTTTCCTAGAATCGCTCTATAAATTCTTAATAGGAGGAAAGCCAAAGACGTCAAACCGCAACGAAATGGTTACTGCAATGATTATCTCCTCCAAAGATGTGATGCTGAATGGCGTAAGAAGCTGAATACATTAATGATTTTTTCCCAAGGATTGATTTATGGAAAATAAAAGTGGAAACTTTGGTCAAATAGTTCAAATAAACGAGATCTCTTCTTTTCTATTTACATTAGAACAAACTTTTCTGCCAGAGGGAATTTTGTGCGGTAAGCTATCATACGAAGGAAACTCTTTGGAATGCAATTTTGCGATCTGTAGACGTCCATCACACGCCGCATGACGAGTTTTGCCAAAGAAACAGGCGACCATTTGTTTCGAAGTGCTTCTTCCACGAACAACTTTCGTTGAATTTGGCTCGTCTTCGAAGACCCAAACGTTCGATTGCTGTTTTGTTTTGGGCTCATACGCATAGATCCAAGATTCGTCACCTGTGACAATCTTATAAACGTCTTTTGAAGCACCGCGATCGTATTTTTTCAAAATTTCTTTGCACCAATCGACACGAGCCTTTTATTGAGCGATTTCAAACTGTGCGGGATCCAACGAGAACAAACCTTTTTTACGGCCAGGTGTTCATGCAATATCGAATGTATGCTGGTGGAAGAAATGTCCAAGGATGCTTCTATCTCACGGTATGTCACATGACGATCTTGCATTAACAGTTCAGGCACGGCATCAATGTTCTCTGGCACAACGGCCGTTTTTGGACGACCTTCGTTCATTAAACCAGTTTTTCACAGTGCTATTGGATGGTGCTTCATCGTCACACAAAGATTTAAGTTCATCGATGCACTCTTATCGTGATAATCCACGTCGAAATTTGTGAAAAATGATCGCACGAAAATGTTCACGAGTTAATCCCATTTTTTTTGACAAATTGATTTTTTCAAGTCACTGTAAACAACACAAATGATGGTCGTACGTCAAAACGTTCTGAGTATGGTTATGCTAAAAAATGTCAAACTTTCCAATGGGAATGTCAGATGGCGCTTTCGAGAGTTATCGTGCGCACCAGCCAGCAGACAGACAGACAGACGGACGGACATGGCTCATTCGACTTAAAATGACCCAAAACGGATATCCGCCGAACATACTTAGGGTCTTAGGGCACTCCTTCGATGTTTTACACTTTTGGCTTGTAGCAAATGATATATACCTCCTCTTTAAGGTGAGGTGATAAATATATTCCTAAACGCGCAATGGAGGAAATGTCGGTCTTAAATCCGCCGTTTTTTCCATTTTTGAGGCGAACATTTTTATTTAATTGGTTTTTAAACATGAAATTTATATCTGATGCCAAAATATTTTGAAATTGTAGTAATGCTGAGAGGAAATTGCTGCAAGTGATCGAATTTGCATTAGGGGTTTTTAAAAAATTTTAACTATCGTATACAAATAAAACATTTTAACTAAAATTGATTAATAAATATTTTACCTTTTTGAAGATTTGGCTACAAATAAAAAGACTTAAAAAATTTACGAAGAATGCTTTGGATACATCTCGTTAAGCACAATTAGATTTAAGAACTTTTATCTCAAGACCAAACAAATATCTCTAAAGGATGTAGGACCGATGCAACAAAGGTAGGACATGTTATGGATCCAGTCCTCTGATATTATTGGAAGATCTCACATATTGCTCTAAAATACATGCACACCAATTTTCAATCTGATCGATGAAATCATCGGCAAGATATGACTAGTTTACAAAAAAAAATCCCGAAGGTTTGTGTATACATTATCATGTTATCTCAATGTGCTTATAACTATTATGTTAATTAAGATAACACATTATAATCTTAAGTTATTTTCTAAATTATTAATGTAGTTACTCCAATAATAATTGTATAAAAGGCTCAATAAATTAAACAAAACTAGAAAATAAACTAAAAAAAAACTGAACACAATTAAAAAATATAAAAAAATTAGAATTTTTTTTTAAAATTTAAAATTTCATGGACGTTACCATCAGTATTTGGACCATATTTTTTGAAGCCTCATAAGAAATTATGAGGGCTATATATTGCTAGTACGTGAAAGTCACGTACAAAAAGAATGGTTTAGTTGGCACGAAAAAAACCATAAGTAATAGAAAGAAATCATTTTATAAATTTTTTTAGAAGCTAAGAAAGAAAACAATGGCATCTTGGAAAATATGGATAAACTGGCATTTAAAAACCCGGCGTTGCCCGCAGCAGCTTACTTGAAGATATTCTAACCTTTTCCAAATGTATTACTTGAAGATATTCTAGTAAAAACACCGATTAAAATACGACATGAAAACAATACAATATTGAAGCTATGAAACAATTCTAGTATGAAAGTACTTAACTCTGACTACCACAACAATTAACTATGTAATATTTCTTAGAATAAGTTAGATGTTTATGTGATTTAGGCTTAAAATCCGACTTGTCATAGAATAGCAAATTTAAATTTTCCAATTTTAATATTCTATTTGATCACGACTGGTCGGCGACCAGAAAACCAAAATTCAGGCAATTGTAGCATATATTTTTGGTTCTCAAATACACACGACCACTGGCCGATCATAAAATTACTATTTGTTTGCTTAAGCATGACGTCAAACTTTCTTAAAAGTTTGCCGACTGATTTTGAAGTGATTTTTGACCACTTGATGGATAATTGTATAGAAAATAACATTGTATATAGGCTACTTTAGATAGTTATTTATATGTATGGGTTCTGGTTCAGTTCTGGTGCTTTTGAAACTTTAGTATTATTTTTGTTATTGAAACCAAAACAGCACACAAAACCTTAAAAAAATTGACTGTAGTAAAAGATATGTATATTTAGTTAAAATCTTTGGTTCACAAATAGCTTTACACCGATCATAAATTGGTATTCACGATCAGTCTACATGAAAGTCTATTATCCTCCTGGTATGAACATATTTTTGATCGTAATTGCACTGATCACATAATGGAAATTTTAATGTGGGCAGCATTTTTTTGGTCCCAACTGTTGAAGTTTCGTTAATCTGAGTAGGGTATTATTTCAAAAGGTCGCAAAACGCATCTCGGAAAATCAATGACAATGATTTCTACGTACAATATTTTAATTAAATCAGTTTAGTTATTATAGAAGATTTGAGCGCAGTCAGAACATTAAAAAATTGATTTCGAATCTCCTTGAAGATCAGTATATACACATTAATTAATAGATACTTAGCTCCTAAGTGACTTTTGAAAGTTGAAAATTGTTTTGGTCACTGCTGCACTGACCACAGTTTAAATCGTGTGAATGTGAATGGTTTATTCCAGCCACGCACTGCACATGTGCAAACTGTCAGATTTTTACTTTTACATGGGGCCAGTGTACAAGAGTTCACTGAAATCTTGTCTTGCCCTCAGGCCGAACAACGCATTTCTTTGAAGATCGGTATATGCGCATATATATGTACGAGATGGCGTAAGTACATATGTGTAGGTCCATAGTTCTTTATGGGATTTTTAAGTAATGGGAGAATCAAACAAGTAAGTAAGTTTCAGTCGGGTTAACCGACTAAGGTATACTCTCACTTTGTGAGTAATGTAATATGGAATATTACCTGAATTAATGTGTCAATTTGGGTGGGAGGTTCCAGAAGGGGTTTATCAAATAAACTTATTTTTCGCTGAACAGTAGATATTTTAAATACATTGCACTGTGTCGAATTATAAGCGTTTATGTGCACTAATATATTTACTTTGTGAGCTATTCAATTTTGGTATAATTTGACCATTTTGTGTGGGATGTACAATAGGGACGTGGTGGTTACGCCCATTGTTTACAGGACTAAAGGTACCTCAAAAACGTTACAGTGTGCAAAATATTTTATATTTTCGTATAATGGTTCTCACGCTTTAAGCTTTTAATTTTTTTGTACAAAATGGTACCTTTGTGTGGTAAATACCAAAAGGGGCATGACAATAACGCCCATTTTTCACTGGACTGTAGGCGGTATAAAATCATTACCCTTTGCAAAATTTCAAGTATTTGTATGCACTGGTATTAATGTTATAAGCTTTTAAGTTTTCGTACAATGTGGTCCCTTTGGAGGTACCAAAAGGGGAGAGGCCACGTCACCAATTTTTCTCAACTTAATAGCAACTGATAAACTATTACTATGTGTAGAATTACAGAGGATACGTAGTATAGAAGTTATTAGAGAATCAATATTTCACAAAATGTTAACCCTTTGTGAGGGAGGTACTAGAAGGAGTGGACCAATATAGCCCATCTTCGGACTTAGCCTGAGATAGAAAAAATATTATTCCTTCCCAAATTTGAAGTCAATCCGTTACTCCTTTCGAAAGTTATCGTTCGCACCAGCCAGCAGACTGACAGGCAGAAAGACGGACGGACGGACATTGCTCAAATGACTTAAAATGGCTCAAAACGGATTTCCTCCGAACATACTTGGGGTCTTAGGTCACTCCTTCGATGTGTTACACTTTTTGTGCGTAGAAAATGATATATACCCTCGTCACACTATGTAAAGTGATGGTATAAAAACTCTTAAAGAATTTTTAAATGCAGGGAAAAAATGAAAATAGCTTTGGTGACTGCTAAATCGACCACAAAAAAGCCAAAAATCGAATATGTGGGTGGTCCGTAGGTTATACAACACTCGCATCTACACATAAGCAACATTTCAAGCTTGCCGCAACGGTCAAAAATCGCTTAGAGTAAAATCTCATCCGTTGGAGATCCGTAAATACACATAATTTACCTCATATAGGGACTTCAAAAGTACAGATAGAATGAAAATTGCTTTGGTCACTGCTACACTGACCACAATCTGAGAATTGACTGAATTGACAATGTTAGATATATTACCAGAGTAAGTGGTGAGCGATACATTTGGAAAAGGCTTCAGAAATCTTAAGAAGCGGTTTTACGTCCACTTTGACCTCTGACTGGAGATTAAATAGTTTTTTTCGCATCTTCTTTGAGATCAGTATGCACATTTACATTTTTAGATTTTAAGCTCTTAAGGAGCTTTTAAAAGTAGTGAAATAATGAAAATTGTATATGGTCACTGCTGCACTGACCACAATGTGAGAATTGAAAATTCTTTTTTCGCGAATATATTAGTCGTTTACAGTACTTCTTATTTACAAAGTTTAAAATTTTGTACCTTTTACGAGGCTTTTGAAATGTCAATAACAATACTCAAGTTTTTGATACCGCTAGAACTAACCACTGGGAAAAAATTGCTACATGAATTGCCACTGGTTTATAAAACACTCCTGTCCATGCGTGTACAAATTTCAGCTTTATAACTCTATCAGGAGCCTCGAAGAATCGAAGTAGCCTATTTTAACATCCGGGTATTGGTCTATCTGTTCACCAAGTTTCAAGAAAATCGGTTCAGCCGTTAAGACATGATGCGGCAACAGACAAACAATTTTATATTATTCAAATAGGATTACATTTCTGTCTGCATTTGAAAATTATTTCCCTAATACCAGCAGATCAGTTACAATTTAGCAACAAAATATGCTAAACGATGTAAAAAAATTCGGTCAGAGGTGGCCACTGAGACAAAGGTTATGGCCACGTCAATTAATATTTTCAAAAAATAGGCAAATTTTGTATTTTTTTGCCAAAAGGTATATGTAGTATTTTGGAGATACAGAAGAAATTTTAAAAATAAAGTATAACATATTTATATTTGTCTTAAAAACACATCCTGGAGAAAGGAAAGAACGAGTCAAAATTTTTTTAATAGCATTGCCACCCTTCGCCTAAATACACAATTTTTTACGAAAAGTTCAACCCTTGGCCACGTTGTCGACAATGGCAAAGTTAAAATATGAAAACCTTTACCATTTATATATGAAGTAATATGTTACGCGATAAACTGCAAAAGAAATGTTGAGCCTGGCTTTTAGTATGATAAAGGGTGTCCCAAGAAGAGCGCAATTTTTAAATCTCGCAACATTCGAAGTGTCATTGTTTGACATTTGAATAATTGTTATTGTTTGTTAGCAGAAGGTACGAGGTTAGTAAAAATGGAGCGCTACACGAATGAACAACGCATTCTCATTGTGAAATTGTTTTACCAAAATGGTGAAAGTTTTGCGGCTACAGTTCGCAAATTGCGATCAATTTGGGGTCACAATAATGCTCCAAAAGAGTCAACTGTAAAGAGATTAATGGATAAATTTGCCGAAACTGGGTCTGTTAGTGATGTAAAGACAACAACGCGCCATCGACCAGGTCGATCGATTGACTGTGTGGTGTGGTTTTTGGGCTGGAGGAATCATTGGACCTTTTTTTATAAAAATGAGGCAGGTCAAGCGCAAACAGTCAATGGTGTTCGGTATCGTGAAATGATAACCAGTTTTTTCTTGCCTAGAATTGAAGAAATGAATGTGGAGGGCATGTGGTTCCAATAAGACGGCGCCACATGTCATACAGCCAGAGAAACAATTCAATTGCTGCATCAGTCATTTCCCGGTCAGAATTGGCCGCCTAGATCGTGCGATTTAACACCATTAGATTTTTTTCTTTGGGGTTTTTTGAAGTCGATGGTTTACGCGAATAAGCCGACGACGACTCAAGCCTTAAAAGACGAAATTGGACGCTGCATTAATGAAATACCGCAGCATTCATGCAAAACGGTCATTGAAAATTTCATTAAAAGATCGCGTGCATGCCAGCAAAGCCGCGGCGGCCATCTGCACGATATATTGTTCCATACATAACCTCATTCTGTCTACTTTAGGATATAATAAAGTTTCACGATTTTTTCTTAAATATCTGTGTTTTATTTAAAATTAAAAAATTGCGCTCTTCTTTTGGAGAAATCTAATGAATTCAGTTTTTAATGATTTTCGAATTTATTCTGGGAATTGTGGAATTTATCTCTACTAATATAATAATGTTAGAAATAGCCTCGATTTCTGGTGTCAAGACGTACAAATTGAAAAAAATATAATTGAAAATTTTTAAAGATTTTATGGATATATAAAGATTAAATCTAAATTCAAATTAATTTTTTTCCTGATCCTTTCCAACGAATCGGTATATATAAAAGTCGGTTATATACCAATTCCATTATCATTACCTTTTTTGGATAGGCAACAAACTTTTCTAGTAGGTGAAACAATATTGTCTTTAAATAAATATACTCGCTGAGACAGAAGCTATGGGCATTTGAAGTCATACTTTACAAAATTTTTTTTTAAACGGCTAAGGGTATGTAACAATTATGTTAAAGGAGGAGGCTACTTAATCTGGGATCATTTAAAGCTTTCCTAAACCAATTAGTATAAAGGGTTCTTGAGTTATGGTAAAATAGGTGGCTCAACCTCTATTTTAAGTGCTTATCTTTATTTTGACAGACAAATATGTTTCATCCCACTAATAGACCACAAATCTTTTAAAGGAAACAAACTAGACTTTCGTTTGAGCAAAAAATAAATCAAAAATAAAAACATGATCTTTTGACAAAAAATGTAAAAAAAAAAAACAAGAAGCTATCGATAACACTTATACGCATATTGGTGGGAAAAAGGGCCCATGTGAATAATATTTCAAAATTGAACACACTCCAACTCGGACAGTCCCTAACCTATCTCATGTGTGTCATAACTACTATCCAATAGGACTAAACTTGGTGCAAGTTTCATCCCTATCAGAAGACATCGCTTTTAAAAAGTCACTCACTTAACATGAAATTCCCCATATAAGTCGTTCTTCAATATAATCGGTAGTTCAAATTTAAATATTTAACGGCCCACCCTTTACCTTATTTATTTGTGTTGGAAATTCCCCCTAAAGTGCACCATTTCTGTTGAGCTCAATTGCTCGAGTCTTAATGCACTGTGCACTGTTCTAAGCTCTTATCCGGTGTCCTTCATCAATCGATGATGGCCTTTTGTGAGTTCCTTTAGTACATATATATGTGTATATAGTACATATGTACTCGTCCATACGGACTTATGTACACATATAGATAAGCTTGTGTATACGAAATTATGTTATATTTTCATTTCTGTTTGTTTGCATGTTGTATATGTCCGTGCGTGTGTGTGCGAGCACTACTGCCGAACACTCTGTGCACGAAATGAATGTTTACTGCTATAAATACGTCGAAACCTTAGGCTAATACATGCTAGCCGTAAAAGGGAACATAACAAAAAAACGGTTTGGTTTAACCCAATTAGTTGGGCGAGAGGCGTTCTTCGTCTGTATGGGGCATTGGAGAAATCTAAATTTGCCAGGAAATAGGAATGTGTAGCTCTGCGATTATTTATTAAGGTAATTCGCATTTTTATTGGATTGGCCGAATTGCACAGATAATCCGTTTGCCTGAATATGGACAATGAACGAAGGACGAGCGAGAAGGGGGAAAGGATGAAGGCCACCTCGGACACATATGTCTGATTATATTTCAAATATGCCGTGCAGTGCCTTAATTGTTGGTCATTTCGCTTAAGTAGTTGCCTATTTTTTCGGTCACTTCTGTGGGATAAACCAATGAGATAGCATTGCGTGGCTACAATAGGGAGGGAGATTTATGGGAAATAGGGTGTTAGCAATTTATTGCCGAGAACACGTGGTCAAGGATATGTGAAAAGGGTTTATCCCAGAGAAACGGATTTTTAGCATTCCTTCAAGATGGCTTATTTATATTCTGTTGAAGAAACTGATTTACGTTGAAGTGAGTTATGATGATAGTTTGGAAATAGTTTAACAACGTACGGTACATAAGAAACATAAGTACGAAAATTTCGGTCGAATAAACCGTCTAAAGTATGTCATCGCTTTGTAAGAAAATGAAGATATTTGGACGATTGTGTCTAAAGTTATAGGGAAATAATTTTTGTATTAATTTTTCAAACTGTGTTTTGGGAAGGGGTTGGAGGAAAGGTATATTGCTCGGGACAGTAGGTACTTCAGAACAATTGAACTATACCGTATTTTAGTTTGTATGTAGTGGATTTAATATCGCTAGTTATTCCGTTATAAATACTTTAAAGACACAACACTGTACACAACTTCCAGCATTCGCAGGAACTGGCGGTACAGTTGGTATCGCTTCTCCCAACGTGAGTGAGTGCTTATAACACTATGCAACAAAAAACTTTTTTTTGGTTCCGAGACCTAAAAATTTTTTTTGTATTGATTGAGGAATACCATGTTCTGAAACCAAAACAACGTTTTTTATGGTAACTTTTTTTTATTTATTTTTTCTAAAATTCCAATTTTCATAGAATTTATTTTTATAAAAACATCACTTTCACGTAGAAATGGAAGTTTAGTAACTTTTGTTAAAAAAATTGAATTTTTAAAAAAAAAACTTTTTTGCTGGCACAAAAAAAGCCTTAAAAAATAGAAAAAAATCGCAAAAAATGCGTTTGTTCACTTTTTAAAGCTAGCATCCTAACATAGAAAGCAATGCCTATTTGCAAAAAGTCTATGGATAAATGTATAAACTATGACACATACTGTAAAAATAGGGAAATTTAAAAATATAAGTTTTCATATTTTTATTTTGGCAATTTTGTTTGGGTGGTCCCAAAAGGGGCGTGCCAAAAACAAGGCAATATACTATGTGTACTATAAAAACATTACACTGTACAAAATTTCAAGTAAAGGGTTTTCCAACAAGAAGTGTTATTTTGGTATTCAAAGAAAAACTACATTTTTTAGATAAATGATCGGATGTTTATTTCCTAATAAAGAGGAAGGTATGCCGTTAATACTGAAAAACAACATCAGCCAAATGGCCACCACGACCACGCATACAGGACCATATCCTTTTCATGAAATTTTCCATAACCAAATCGCAAAGTGGCTGCCCTATGTCCTCGATAGCCTCACGAATTCTATCTTTGAGGTCTTGAATCGACGCTGGGCTGTTGGCGTAGACCTTATATTTCACGTGGCTCCAAAGGAAGAAGTCGCAAGGTGTTAAATCACAAGATCTCGGTGGCCAATTGTGATCACCTCTTCGAGAGATAACACGGTCCGGAAACTTTTCCCGTAGCAGAGCAATGGTTTCGTTGCTTGTGTGGCACGTAGCGACGTCTTGTTGAAAGTAAACGTTGTCCAGATCAAACCATCCAACTCCGACCATAAAAAATCATTAATCATCTCTCGATAGCGCAATTCATTCACCGTAACTGTTGATCTAACCTCATTTTCGAAAAAGTAAGGTCCAATGACCCCGCCAGACCATAAACCGCACCAAACAGTCACACATTGAGGATGGAGAGGCTTCTCAACAATAACTCTTGGGTTTTCCGAGCCCCAGATGCGACAATTTTGCTTGTTGACGTAGCCACCGAGATGGAAATGGGCCTCATCAGTCCAGATGATTTTTTGATGGAATTCCGGATCATTTTCATGCATTTCAAGGACCCAATCAGCAAAGATGATCGGCCGGCTTGAGTTCTTGTGTTAACTGAACTTTATAAGCCTTAAGACCCAAGTCTTTATGCAAGATACGGTGTAATGACGTTTGTGGAATGCCCAATTCCAAAGAACGACGAGAAATAGAAAAACCTGGGTTTTGTTCAACACTTTGGGCTACAGCAGCAATATTCTCAGTTGTTCTTGAGCTACGTGCACGGGTTTTATTCTTTACATCACTAACTTGTCCCAACAGCTCGAATTTTTCCACCAATTCCTGTATTGCGGTCCGACAAGGTGCTTCACGACGACCCATAAATGCTTTAGTTTTGAGAACTGTTGCTGCAAGATTTTCACCATTTTTGTAGTGAATTTTAATAATTTCAATGCGTGGTTGAATCGTGTATCGTGTAATGGAGTAGTTTTTACTTGTCAAATGTCAAGGAATAAAAGCTTCAAAGGTGACAGCTACCGAAATACCGAGTGATTCAAAATAACACCTCTTGTTGGAAAACCCTGTATTTGTATGTACAGGAAACGAAGTTATAAGCCGTTAACTTGTTGTGCAAAATTATCCCTTTGTATGGGGGTACCAAAAAGGGCGTGGCAAAAACGCCTATTTGTACAGGACTGTAGGTTCTATAAAAGCATTACACTTCGCAAAATGTCAAGTATTTATATGGACTCGAATCAAAGTTATAAGCCGTTAACTTTTTGTGCAAAATGGTCCATTTGTATGGGAGGTACCAAAAGGGGCGTGGCAACTTCGGCCATTTTCCCAAAGATGATAGCGACCAAGAAACTAATACTATGAGTGGAATTGTGAAAGATTCTGAATAGTAGTAGGTATGAGATAATTAATATTTCACTAAATTTTGACGCTTCATGGGGGAGGTACTTGAAGGAGTGGACCAACATAGTCTATCTTTGACCATAGCCTGGATAGGAAAAAATATTGAGACATACCAAATTTGAAGTCAATGGGTTAATCATGTCGAAAGTTTTTGTGCGCACCAACCAGACAGACTGACGGACATTGCTAAAATGACTTAAAATGGCCCAAAACGGATTTCCGCCAAATATTCTTGGAGTCTCTTGATATATACCCTTTTCCACAAAAGTAGTGGTATAAAAACCGAATTATGTTGAAATTCTCTTATTTCTACCAAAAGTGATATAATTTCTACATTTATAAATAGATTTTCTTTAAAAAGGCATTGCCTTCTTCGCTAGGATTCTAGCTTTCAAAAATTGGAACAAACTATTTTTGGCGATTTTTCTCTAATTTTTAAGGTTTTTCGCGACAGAAAAAGAATATTTTTTTAAAGAAATAAAATTTTTTCTAATTATTTTAACGACAGTTACTAAACTATTGTTTCCACGTGAAAGTGTCATTACTTGGAATTTCAAAGAAATGTTTTTAAAAAAATTACCATTAAAAAATTTTAAATTTTTTCGTGTTTAGGACAAAATATTACACCAACAAATATTATACACAACCCCTCAAAAAATTTTTTTTGCATAGTGTAGATCGATTTTGTCACATCGTTTGTAATACCTCGAAATATTGATCTAGAACCCCATCTACATATATACTTACATGTAAAAATAGATGTGTGGACTTCAAAACTGCAGGACCATTTGCGTGAGAGGTACCAAAAGAGGGTACCAATGACGGCCACTTTTGTACAAAATATCAAGTATTTCTATTCACTGTTATTAAAGAAAAATCTGCTAAAAAGATCCATTTGTGTAGGAGGTACAAAAAGGGGCGTGCCAATAACGTCCACTTTTCTCTGGACTCTAGGTACTATAAAAGCATTACACTGTACAAAATTTCAAGTATTTGTATTAACTGATATTAAAGTTATAAGCAGTTAACTTTTGGAGCAAAGTGGTCCTTTTGTGTGGGAGGTACCAAAAAGGGAGTGGCCACTTCGCCCATTTTTTTTTTGACGTGTTAGCGACTAACAAACTAGAGCTATGTGTGAAATTTCAGAAGATACGAGTAAGTAGTATAGGAGTTATTAAAGAATCAATATTTCACTAAAAGTTAACTCTGTGTGGGGGAGGTTCTAGAAGGAGTGGACCCGATTAGTATGAGCATTGGTAGAGCGAAGCCTGTTGAGACACGAAGCCTGTTGATAAACGAATAAACAGTTGTTTCAGATTTAGATATAGCCCCTGATATATGTTCCATACGATTTGTTATCTATTGAATCTGTATGTATTTGAAATCCGATAATGATGATATTTAGCTGAGAATATTGTCTTGATCCAAGGAAGAGCACAACCAAATAGGTTGAAAATCGCCCCTATATATATATTAGGCCGGGTCGATTTGTGGGGAGGCAAAAAAAGTCGCCATTGCTCAGTGAAAATCATATTCTAGGGATCAAAATAAGAAACTTTGCCGAAGGAACCATACCTCTAAAACGAATTCTGATGTCCCGGAATTTGGGTCGAACTTTTGGGTAGGGGCAAATTTTGAAAAATCCCACTTTGACCCATTTAGAGTGCTCCAATCGAGTCCAAATGTATGACCGACCCCCACTAACTTTGGAGGCCCGACCCACCCATGCCAGTGGCACACCCCCTAGAACCCCCTGGGGGTTCCATACATTTGGACTCGATTGGAGCACTCTAAATGGGTCAAAGTGGGATTTTTTCCGGGACATCAGAATTCGTTTTAGAGGTATGGTTCCTTCGGCAAAGTTTCTTATTTTGATCCCTAGAATACGATTTTCACTGAGCACTTCACTGAGTGGGGGTCGGTCATACATTTGGACTCGATTGGAGCACTCTAAATGGGTCAAAGTGGGATTTTTTCCGGGACATCAGAATTCGTTTTAGAGGTATGGTTCCTTCGGCAAAGTTTCTTATTTTGATCCCTAGAATACGATTTTCACTGAGTGGGGTCGGTCATACATTTGGACTCGATTGGAGCACTCTAAATGGGTCAAAGTGGGATTTTTTCCTGGACATCAGAATTCGTTTTAGAGGTATGTTTCCTTTTCTCATTTTGATCCCTAGAATACGATTTTCACTGAGCAATGGGCGATTTTTAAATCGACCCGCCCTAATATATATATACCGATTTTTCATATAACCGATATAAACACATTTCCCAGCACTTCTTTATACATATAAGCAGATAAAAGAACATTTCTCAAAAGATCCGATTTAAAATTAGCATATAACAGTTTCTTGAACCAAGAGCAAAACTTGACAAGTTTTTAAAAAATCGGTTCAGATTAAGGTATATACATATGCAGATTAGGGCGGGCCAGAACGCGGTTGTCTGCATCTCAAACAATCTTGTTTTGTTTAGTGAATATTCTCAAAATATGTCACCTATATCTTAAGCCGCCAGTGAGCTAGAGCGCTAGATGTTGGTGTATTGTATAATATATTTGGCCCCGACCGACTTTAGCCCTTCCTTACTGGTTTTTAATTATCTTTAAAATAATGCAATTATAAACTATTCAACCTCGGACACACTGCATGTCGTTGGGAATTGAATTTCCGCCAATATCGCTAGTGAAATCACAAACCACTCTTATATAGTTAAGGCAGTAACTAAAAATAATTGGGGTCGTTACTAGCGAACATTGTAATTTTCTCAATATCGCTGGTGAAGAAACGAGCCACCCTAATGTAGTTATAACAGTAACAAAAAATTATGAAAGTTCTCATGCTATTTCCATTTAGAGGGGGTGCGAACGGTCATTTTCTTTGTTGAGAGTCCAAGAAATGACGTCATAAAAGTGGACAACACAGATGTGGCCACGAATAGTGTGGCAAAGCCCAGGCCATTGTACAACCGATTGCCATGGCTACTAGGAAGCACCAACGCCAGCACCAATACACCGCAAAACTTAAGGCACTCACGCGCATACCACCACAAAAGCGGGTGTAGAAGTTAGTGTCTGTGAGTTAGTGATTGAGCGTGTCAGTGTCTGAGTGTTACTTGGGCCAGTTAAGCTCCAACCATAACCACTAATGTACTCATACTGCATTTATGCAGACTATATACGTATATAGTCTGTGCGTGTATATGTGAGCATATGGGCCTAAATGAATTTCTATTAGCAAAAGTCGGTGGAACGTCTGGTTGCATTGCGTTGTTGTTGTCAGTGCGGCGAAGGTAGAAAAAACGTCAGGAAGAACATCGAAAGTACGCCGTAAGGCTTTGTGTCGGTCGCGAAATAATAGATTTTTTTCTCTCTCTCTTGAGCCTGCAAATTGAAATGAAGTGAAAAGTGAAACGAGCCAAAACCAGAAAAGTATTCGCCAGTTTAAAAATTCCAAGTGCACAACACTGACGGCAAGCGAAACAAAAAAACGACGTGAAAATTGTTGAATTTTCGAAAAAAATACAAAAATAAAAACTGAAAACTAAAAAGTAACTGAAATCTACCAATTCACGGCGATATTTGAGGACGAAGAACGTGCTGAAGCATGCGTGGATGTGCCAGTGTGTGTGTGTGCGGATATCAACGTGTGGAAGTGTGTGTGTGTTCAGAACCCAGTGAAACTTCTCTATATTTTGCCAACACTAAACAAAAGCGTTTTCAGTGCACGTAAAAAGTTTTGCAACGATTTTGGTCGAACAAAACGAGCGGATGAAAACAAAAAACACTACAGCAAAAGCATTCAAAGTAAACGCACGAAACCCGAAAAAGAGTTTGTTAAACATACACACGCACACTCAAGTACACTTTCCTTCTCTCAGTACAAAGAGTGTGAACAATTGCATGTATATGTGTATGTGTGTGATTGGTGTGGTGTTGTGGGTGTCACTGCTGGTGGTGTGCTTACATGTGGTTAGCTGCACACACACTTGCAATTACAGAAATGTATGTGTGTGTGTCTGCTGGTACTCCCTTCGGTATTTCACATGTCCTGTCCTGTCCTGCCATGGCTAAAACTGTGTATGACAAAACAGAAGTGTCCAATTGTCCCCCACTCTCCCTCTCCCACTCCCACCACCCCCAACGCCAACTCCTCTGTCACGTAATACTTATGAATGTCCACAACACAAACTTCAACCACAACATGATTGTGGAGAACATTAAGAGCGCGCGGTCATTTTTTCCTTCTCTCCGTCGCTCTCGAGAAACTATTTCCCTTTCGGACTTTATTGGGGAACAATTCCATTCGTAGAAAAATATTTTTGAACAACTTTTTTGGGAATGGACTTCAAACTAAACAAATCGAATTGTTTAAAAGAATTTAATGCTGGACATTGTTGGGATAGAGTTTTTACACCATTTCCGCATTTATGCAGGAAATAGTTAAATGAAAAAAAAAATAAAATTGTATGACAATTAAGTTAACCGCTAAAACAATTATTATAAAAATGTTAACAATTAAAAGCTATATACACAAAGAAAAACTGCTTTCCACAGTAACGAAAGTACACACCACATTTGCGATAAAAAAAATTATTTTGTTAAACGCGAAAAAATTGTGGTTCAGATTTTCCTAAAAATAACTGTGACAGAAAATGAGACCCTATGGATAGACCTATTTCGGACATGCTAAATCCAGTGGCATTAGCAGCTCTTATTTTTTGCAAAGTTTGCTGGGAAAGTTTGAAGGATTTGTTATCTCGGTGGCGATTTTAAAGTGAAAGGAAGTGGACGGATAAGGGGAACCCTTGGAGATTTTTTTGTCTAAACAATCGTCCCGGCTTCTCAGCCCCTTACCTCTAAAAAATTGCAATGAAATCTTATCATATGTCAAAAATCGTACAAATCGTTGACATTTTAATTTGGCGCCTTTTTTATTCTGACCATTTATTTTGTTTGGGAGCTGCCAAAGGGGCCAAGCACATATTTGTATGCACTAGATATAATGTTATAATTGTATGGGAGGTACCGTGCCACTGGCGCCCATTTTTACACTGCACAAACTGTCAAGTATTTCCAACTTCGCCCATTTTTCTCAAGGTGATAGCTGTTAATAAACTATTTGGGTTAGGTTAGGGTGACAGCCTTTTTTCTTGTCAGCTCACATAGACAAGTTTAGATTCCTAGTGTTACCACGGGCTAAAATTCCACTCTTCGAAACCAACCTATTTGATATAAAAATTTACTGATAGTATTAATATCGGTAAAGGAAAGATCTGTTAGACTGCCTAGAAAGCCGTCCTCAATATGTCCAGTCGACGTTTACTCAAAGCGGGACAGTCGCATAGCAAGTGCTCAATGCTCTCTACTTCTTCCTCATCTCCGCAGCTCCTGCATTGGAGTCAATACCCAAACTTCTGGCGTGTTCGCCGATCAGGCAGTGTCCCGTCGGAACTGATACTAACGTAAACAATATTTTCCTCTCTAGTGCGAGGAGATATTTTGACCTTCTCAGGTCATACCATGGCCAGTTTTGTCTAGCTACCCTGCAGGTTCCGATTTCTGTCCATCTTTCGTTGGACTTATTACTTCTTGCTTTTCCTATCAAGTTCATTGGCTTTGCAGTGCCCCGGGATATCCCTATGCCCAGGCACCCATATGAGGTGTATATTAAACTGCTCAGCCATGCCGTTAAGAGATCTGCGGCAGTCGAGGGCTGTTTGTGAATTTAGGGATGTTGCCTCCAGAGAACTGGTGGCAGCCTTGCTGTCCGAGTAAATGACAACGCCAGTGTTGGGTACTATGTTGCTACTCAGCCCCATGGCGACTTCCCATATTACCATTATTTCGGTTTTATATACACTGCAGGTATCTGGTAGTCTGTGAGCTATATCCAAACTAAGTTCTTCACAGTGTACTCCGAAGCCAACATTTCCATCAAGCTCAAGATGGTTTTTAAAACCTGTTATTCTGTCAACCCATTCATATCTGGCTGGTGTGATGATCGGTGTAGTGATGTCGACGGTGTACACCTTCGAGGGGAGCTACATCACTCGGTCCATTACCATAGCACTACACATTGATATCCTTATGTGACCATAGTTCTTGTACCTCCACATTGATAGGCAGTTTAATCTTAGGGCCGCTCTAGTTGTAACTTCTCTCCCCACAATATTATTCGGCAGTATATGGAGTAGGTCTTGTAGAGACTCAGTCGCTGTAGTGCTTAAGGCTCCGTTAATGCACAGGCATGCAGTTCTCTGAACCTTTGATAGTAGGTTGATGATGGTTATTTTGTCAGTTGCCGTCCACCATACCACAATGCCGTATAACAGTATTGGACGAACTACTGCTATATATATCCAATGGACGATTTTAGGAGAGAGGCCCCACCGTGACCCTACAGCCTTCCTGCAGGAATACAAGGCGACGTTGGCCTTCCTGCGTTAAGTCTGAATAACAGTTTCATATCTAGAATTATTCCCAAAAATGTTGCACTTCCACAAAAGACTAGATCTATTCCATTTATCCGAGGAGGAGGGTCCACATGTGGGACATTATTCATCCTAGTAAAGAGAACCAATTCTGTCTTGTAGGGGTTAACACCCAAACCGCTGCTTCTGCCCCATCTAGCCAACTTGTTCAGAGCCACCTATAAGATGTCTCTGAGGATGTTTTCGAATTTGCCTCTCACTGCGATTGCCACGTCGTCCGCATATGCCACGACCTTGCAGCCACAACGTTCTAGATCAAGCTGAATTTTATTCACCGCTAGGTTCCAAATTAGAGGAGACAGTACTCCTCCTTGTGGGGTCCCTCTGTTTACAAACCTTGTTAGAGTTGTGGACCCAAGATACGCTGTTATGCGTGTTCTGTTGAGCAGGCTTTGTATTAGTCTAATCAAGCTAGAGTTTACCTTTAGATGTGACAGTGCCGCAATTACCGCATTTGAGTAAATGTTGTAAAAAGCTCCTTCAATGTTAGGAAATGCGACCATGGTGAATTCCTTGAAATGTATGGACGATTCGGTGGTGCTCACAAGTTCATGCAGGGCTGATTCTGTAGACTTTCCTTATTGTAAGCATGTTGGTTCCCCGACAGGAGTTTTGTATCCAGGTTTTCCCTAATGAAGTAATCTAAAAGTTTTTCAAGACCTTTTAATAGGAGGGATGGTAGGCTAATTGGTTTGAAGTCTTTTGGCCTAGGGATACCACTTTGGTGTCCCTCCATCTATTCGAGATGTATGAAAGCTTGATACATAAATTTTCTCCAGCCAGGTAATGATAGATAATGTACTTTGACATTTTCTGCATTTCTGCTAGAGTGATGGCTTATTATGGACCTCTCAGTCAACAAGCTAGCGACGCTCGCAGGCCACTCGCATTCTTGTTGGTCCTGCTGATCTTCTGTTGGTGAGTTACCCGGGAAATGTGTGTCGAGCAGTACATTAAGCGACTGCTCGCTGTTTTTTGTCCAGTTATTTGCCTCATTCTGCAAGTAAACCACTGTACAAGGTGAAGCTGATAGTATCTTCCTCAGCCTAGCGGCGTCGGAGACCTTTTCCACTTCGCCACAAAAGGTATACCAAGAGCGTCTTTGTGCCTTTCTAAGCTCCTTCTTATATATCTGAGCTGATCTTTATAGGCATCCCAATCATTAGCGACCCCAGTAGATTTCGCCCTGTTGAATAGCTTATTGCAGGTATTATTCCTAGTCGTTAGCTCCGAAGTCCACCATTGAGGTTTAGTTGTACCCTTGTACCTTGTTTTCTGACAGGCTTCTTCAAGAGAACTATTGAATGATGTGATGATATTCTCGACCAGGTTATCCTGAGCGGCTTTGTCATTCGGTTCATACAGAAGATTAGAGTTGAGGATTTTTTTGAAATTCTTCTCATACAGGTGCCACTTTGTCTTCCTCACATTTCTGTGGACGGCAGGTTTAGGCGCTTTTTCAGCGAGTTTGAACTCTATATAATGGTGATCTGAGAATGAGTGGTCGTCCAGTACATTCCACCCAATAATTTTGTCTGAATAAACAATTATTATGTGAGAATTGCGAAAGGGTCTCATAAGTAGTATACAATTTATTCAAAAAACAATATTCCAAAAATGTTTACATTTTGTGTGTTCTGGAAGGAGTAGATCAACATGGTTCATCTTTGATCATAGCCTGCCGTCTTTTATTTCCAAATTTGTAGCCATCATAATTGCCAAAGCTTAGAGCGTATTCCGCTTCTATCTGGCTTATGTTTCAAAAGAATTAGTGAAAAAACTAGAGATACCTTTTATGAATATTTAAATTAAGAAATAAATATAAAACGTTTGCATACAAAATGTTGGTTTTCATTTTATGGAATACTCGTAATATGCCTCATTCTACAGAAAATCAGTTTTTTTTGTTGCATAGTTTGTACAATTTGTACAAAAAGTTAGCAGCGTATAACTTAAATACCATAGCATTTCCATGTGAGGTGATCGCAGTATATTTAGCTCATATCACGGATTTTAGTTAAACTTGGTATAACGATTACATTAATTGTTTTAAACCAACTCAACCAAATTATTTTGAAAAAATATGAAAAACAGGGTTACTATGAAGATTTTAAAATTTAAACATTTTGAGAAATTAGTAAATATTTGTACTCTTAAGGAAAAATTTATAAAATATTAACATGACATTTTTTTAAAACCTTTTTGAAAAAATATATCAAAATTATTTTTTATACCCTACACCACACTGTGGTACAGGGTATTATAACTTTGTGCATTTGTTTGTAACACCCAAAAGGAGAAGAAATAGACCCATCGTTTATTATACCGATCGACTTAGAATCACTTTCTGAGTTTATTTAGCTATGTCCGTCTGTCCGTCTGTCCGTCTGTCTGTGCATGTATTCTTGTAATCAAAGTACAGGTCGCAATTATGGTCCGTTCTCGACGAAACTTTACACATGTCTTTTTTTGGCCCAAGGACGATCCCTATTGGTTAAAATTTGGTTAAAATCGGTTCAGATTTAGATATAGCCCCCATATATATGTTACCCCCATTTGACATGTAAGCGCTGTAAAAACTTTATTTTGTATCCGATCAGTATGAAATTCGGCAGAAAGAGGTTTCTTATTATATGAATGAACACTGTTAAATTTTGGAAGAAATCGGTTCAGATTTAGATATAGCCCCCATATATACGTTACCCCCGATTTGACATGTAAGCGCTGTAAAAACTGTATTTTATATCCGATCAGTGCGAAATTCGGCAGAATGAGGTTTCTTTTTACATGAAGGAATACTGCCAAATTCGGAGAAAATCGGTTCGGATATAGATATAGCCCCCATATATATGTTACCCCCGATTTGACATGTAAGCGCTGTAAAAACTGTATTTTATATCCGATCAGTATGAAATTCGCCAGAAAGAGGTTTCCTATTATATGAATGAACACTTTTAAATTTGGAAGAAATCGGTTCAGATTTAGATATAGCCCCCATATATACGTTACCCCCGATTTGACATGTGAGCGCTGTAAAAATATTATTTTATATCCGATCAGTGCGAAAGTTGGCAAAAAGAGGTTTCTTTCTACATGAAGGAATAGTGCCAAATTCGGAGAAACTCGGTTTAGATTTAGATATAACACCCATATATATGTTACCCCCGATTTGACCTGTAAGCGCTGTAGAAATTGTATTTTATATCCGATCAGTGCAAAATTCGACAGAAAGAGGTTTCTTATTACTCGAAAGAATACTGCCAAATTCGGAGAAAATCGGTTCAGATTTAGATATAACTCCCCCGATTTTAAATGTAAACGCTGTAAAAACTGTATTTTATATCCGATTAGTGCGAAATTCGACAGAAAGAGGTTTCTTATTACATGAAGGAATACTGCCAAATTCGGAGAAAATCGGTTCAGATTTAGATATAGCTCCCATATATATGTTACCCCCGATTTGACATGTAAGCGCTGTAGAGACTGTATTTTATATCCGATCAGTACGAAATTCGACAGAAGGAGGTATTTTTACATGAGTTAGTATTCAGGGAAGATCGGTTCAGATTTATATTAAAGCTCCATAGATATGTTCCTCCTGATTTGGTATCAAACCGCTATAGAAGTTGTATTTTACTTCCGATCATTAAAATTTTCCAGAAAGATGTTTCTCAATTTAGGAACGAATATTGCTTAATTTAGCGATTATCGTTTCAGAATTATATAAAATGTTTCTACCCATTTACCAATTATTCCAAATTATTATGGCAATGCCCCCTATTCGCATTGTTAGGGAGGTGTAGGGTATTATATAGTCGGCCCCGCCCTACTTTCTGCCTTTCATGGTTTTTTAATTTTAGTTTTTGTATTTTAGGGCAGATTGAAACGTTAATCACTTTTCAATAACAAAAAAAGTTATGTCCTTTCATCCGTTAAAAAGTTATTTACTTATTATAATTTTCAAAAAATTTACAATTCATGAGCAATTACTAAGAATTCGAAGGGCACAATTCGAAGGGGGATTACGATAATAATTTGGAATAAATGGTTTCGTTTCACTTAACAAAGTACTTAGCTCCACATCAAGGCTTATTCTAAGGAGGAGTTGCAGATGATGAAGTTGATCATTATAGACTACATTTGAAACTATAACCTTAAAATCAGTTTAAATGAGAAGTATTCTTTCATAGATCAAGAATCAAATGGAACAAATAGATGGGACTATACATAATCTAAACAGATTTCATAAAAGTGTATCAAGAGACTTCTCTCTGCCAATTTTTTTAAAGATCGGTTTAAAAATGTTGCTTATACGAGTATAGTGCATATATGCCAAATCGGAGGTTCATATATATGGGAGATATATGTAAATATGAACCGATTTTAATCAAATACAATTGGGATCGTCCTTTGACCAAAAAAATATATGTGCTAAGTTTCGTTGAGATCGGACCATAATTGCGACCTGTACTTTGATTACAAGAATACATGCACAGACGGACCTAGCGAATCAACTCAGAAAGTGATTCTAAGTCGATCGGTATAATAAACGATGGGTCTATTTCTTCTCTTTGTGGGTGTTACAAACAAATGTACAAATTTATAATACCCTGTACCACAGTGTGGTACAGAGCCTACAGATTTTAGCGAAATTGATGCCATATTAAAGGTTTTAGTCTCTGCTTATCGCTAACATAACAAATAATTGTTATCGAGATAACAAATGTCAACTGATCGGGCTGAAAATTGGTACCTTGTGTTTATTTATACCCGGAGCCCTTCACACGAGAGACGTTTGTCATAGGTCCATGTTTTTATATAGCCCTTATACAAAGGTCCCCCTAGATTTATTTTCGTAACGCCATAAAAACCTCAAATTTCAACGAATTGAGCTGAAATTTGATATAATAGGTTTATTTGTACCCGAAACCATTCATATGCGATCCATGGTGGAGGGTATATTAGATTCGACATGACCGAACTTAACCCGCCTTTAATTGTTTTATTTAAAAGTAGTAATGGATAAATTGTCATGTTCGAACCAACTTCAAAATTAAATTAAAAAAAAACTACGAAAGATATTTCTGCCAAACAAAGATGATTCAAAAACTTTATTATTTTTTTACATTTTAAAATTTCCATCTTTAACATATTCCTTGTGATTTCGCTGAATCTCATGTTTTTAAAGATGTTCGCGAAAACTACTTCCATTTTCGTCGCGTTCGAACCGCTCCTTTTTTTGTCCTTATTTGGAAACCAATATTTCGCCTGAAAACGACTAAAACACCGGTGCTAGTACTATTAACGATCTATAGGGTCCGCCAAATAACATTTTTTTGAAAACATCGCGCAAAACATCGGGTGTAGCTTCGGCTGTGTGGCACGTAGCGCCGTCCTGTTGAAACCAAATGTTGCCAATATCCTCCTCTTCAATTTTTGTGAACAAAAATTCGTTTAACATGGCCCGATAACGATCGCCATTGACTGTAACGGCCACTTGCTCATTTTCGAAGAAAAATGGCTCAATTATGCCTCTGGACCAAAATCCGCACCAAATAGTGACTCGTTTTGAGTGTATCGGCTTTTCAATATTTGCGTGCGGATTTTCTGTGCCCCAAATGCGACAATTTTGTTTGTTTACATACCCGCCAAGATCAAAATGTGCTTCATATGAAAAGATGATTTTTTTTTTGGCAAAATCGGCATCTTCAGTAAGTCGATCGCAGGCCCACTTGTTCAAGCGTATACACAACCATATTCGTTCAGCGGAAGGATAAAACTAATTATCTGTCAAATCAGACATGAGCTAAATGTTACCATTCACGAAATAAGCACTAGTTGAAAAAAAAACGTTAGATGGCGGACCCATATAAGATTATGTAAAATATGAATCTTAAATATGTTTTATTTTGAACTTTTTATCACTTTGAATGTGTACAACGGTCACGTTCGACACCGTGGAATTGCCCATATCGAAATGTGGAATATTTTTGTATTGCCAACTCAAAAATTGCGATCTTGCTTGAAATGAGCGATATGTATGTATACGTCGTAAAATTCTATGATAGTCTAACCATGTCCGTCTTTAATTTCAGATCATTTGTGATTGTAACAAGTAAGAAAGTTCAGTCGGGTAAACCGATTTAAGAATCCCCTCAACTTCAGTCCCAAAAAAATATTCGTAAATTTATTTATTTTTGTTTTAATTAAATAATTATCAATTTAAATTAAATTTAAAACTTTGAAAGTATGAGTTGGTATTAATGTTATAATTTGTTAACTTTTGGTGCAAAATAGTCAATTTATATGGGACTATTCTCTGGACTGTTGACTCTACGTAAACATTACAGTCTACAAAATTTCAAATATTTGTGTATACTGTCATCAAAGTTATAAGCTGATAGCTTTTGGTGCAAAATGGTCCATTTGTGTGGGAGTTACCAAAAGGGGCATGCCAATAACGCCCACTTTTCTCTGGACTCTAGGTACTATAAAAGCATTACACTGTACAAAATTTCAAGTAGATGTATGAACTGATATTAAAGCTATAAGCATTTAACTTTTGGTACAAAATGGACCATTAGTGTGGGAGGTAGCAAAAGGGGTGTGGCAACTTCGCTGATCAAGTGTTAGCGACTAGTAAACTAAAACTAAGAGTGGAATTCCAATATGGCCCATCTTCGAACTTTGCCGGAAATAGAGAAAAATATTACTCCATACCAACTTTGAAGTCTATCGGTTAAGCCATTCGAGAGATATCGTGCACGCCAGCCAGCAGACAGACAGACCTAAAATGACCTCAATTGAATTTCCGCCAAACATACTTGCGGTCTTTGATAACTCCTTCGATGTGTTACACTTTTGGCTCATAGCAAATGATATAAATCCCCTTTCTATGGTAGGGGTAAAAAAACCGTATCATTTAATGTTTTGATAGTGCTCCCTTATAAAAGTCATTCCAAACTATATTTATTTAGACCACAAACCCAAAATGTTTAAGCAATTTAGCTGAAATTTGTAGTTTGTATTAGATTTTGACAAGAAATTATCAGAACAAGGCTCCTCACTAAGTTCTGCATAACGATCGCGTCAAAACTTAGCGGGGTTGCAGTAGTAAGTACTATGGGTATGTGGTGTGCCAAAAATACAGCTTCCTGGTGTGATAGAAGTTCTACATAACGGCTCACTTTCATGATCTGGAAGAATCCGTGCACCCCCAGGTAACCAAAAAAATTTAAAAATGATATCATTAACCATTTGACATTATTACAAAACTTTTATTGGCAACATTTTTGATTTCACACGACATCTACAGAATGTGAAGATATTTTCTCTATCTGACTACTACATTATACGAGAATTTTTAAAGTGAATTTAAAATTTTTTGTTTCCATTTTTTTTTGTTATTTTTCTGAAAATGTCTCCATAATATGTTGACATATTATTATATTGACATATCCATTTTCCCCTTTTGTTTGTTTTTATACCCTACACCACACTGTGGTACAGGGTATTATGGCATTTGTTTGTAACACCCAAAAGGAGAATAGATAGATCCATTGTTTATTATACCGATCGACTTGTAATCACTGTCTGAGTCGATTTAGCTATGTCCGTCTGTCTGTCTGTCCGTCTGTCTGTAGATGTATTCTTGTAATCAGAGTGCAGGTCGCAATTATGGTCCTATCTCGACGAAACTTTACACATATCTTTTTTTTTGGCCCAAGGACGATCCCTATTTAATTTGGTTATGGTTATTAAATCGCTTCAGATTTGGATATAGCCCCCATATATATGTTAACCCCGATTTGACATGTAAGCGCTGTAAAAACTTTATTTTATATCCGATCAGTATGAAATTCAGCAGAAAGAGGTCTCTTATTATATGAATGAACACTGTTAAATTTGGAAGAAATCGGTTTAGATTTAGATATAGCCCCCATATGTATATACGTTACCCGCGATTTCACATGTAAGCGCCGTAAAAAAATTATTTTATAACCGATCAGTGTGAAATTCGGCGGAAAGAGGTTTCTTTTTACATGAAGGAATACTGCCAAATTCGGAGAAAATCGGTTCAGATTTAGATATAGCCACCATATATATGTTACCCCCGATTTTACATGTAAGCGCTGTAAAAAGTGTATTTTTAATCCGATCAGTACGAAATTCGGCTGAAAGAGGTTTCTTATTACATGAACTAATACTGCCATTTGAGGGAAATCGGTTGAGATTTAGATATAGCCCACATATACATATATGTTACCCCCGATTTGACATGTAAGCGCTGTAGAACTGTATTTTAAATCCGATCAGTAAAAAAAATTGTCAGAAGAGGTTTCTCATTACATGAATTAACACTGCCAAATTTGAGGGAAATCGGTTCAGATTTAGATATAGCCCCCATATATATGTTACCCCCGATTTAACATGTAAGCGCTGTACAATCTGTATTTTATATCCGATCAGTAAAAAATCTACACAAAGAGTTTCTTATTATATAAAGGGATACTTCCAAATTCAGAGAAAATCGGTTCAGATTTAGATATAGCCCCCATATATATGTTACCCCCGATTTGACATGTAAGTGCTGTAGAGACTGTATTTTATATCCGGTCAGTACGAAATTTGACAGAAAGAAGTTTCAAAAAGAAATTCTTAATGTACATTGCCGAGGTGGTGTAGGGTCGGCCCCGCCCGACATTAACCTTTCCTTACTGGTTTGACAAATATAAATGTTAGATGTCTTTCGGTTTGATATTTTCTGGTTATGGCATTGAATGCCATTCATGGTAGCGTATATAATATTACTCCTTGATAATTATACTTATATTATTTTATATATTTTCTTCGAATTTTCATTGAGCATCTTGCGAAAGAATCCCAAATATGGTTAAGATTAAATGCATTTTTATACCCACACTTTAGTGGAGGGGGTTATATCATTTTCTACGACCCAAAATTGTAACACATTGAAGGAGTGATCCAAGACAGTAAGTCCGGCTCTATCGGTATTATATTTAAAAAAATAGGATCCAAATACCAAAGGCTTTTTTATAAATATTAAAATTTAAACAAAATTCAATAACAAAATTTACCATAAAAAAAATTTAAGTATTTGCTTCGTGTTTATGATACCCAATTACACTCGAAAATGTTATGCGCAGCCCTTCGGCTAATTTTTTGTAAACTGTGTTACAAAAGTGTTTACTGTTGTTTGAAAGAATGAACAAACATTGTCCACCGTTCTGACATTTTGACATTCTTCAGTAGGGGTACTCGACTGAAATGTTCTTACTTCGTTAATAAATTTAATTTAAGAGAATCAAGCAGGTGTTAATTTTAAGCAGATAATCTATAGGTTAGAAGAATGTTATCTACATAGTTTCAATATCTTTATAAATATATATATATATATAAAGATATTTATATATATATAGCCATATATAGCCATGTGTAGTACTTTAGCCAAAAAGGAATAGCAGACTTCAACAATGTCCATTGATAATTTCCTTTTTAAGTTCACTGGAAACTGTGTGTTACGTCTTTAGCCATTGATTGTCGTTCATCCACCCCTAACCCCTTTCTCCCTCCCTCCCTTGCTAGATTATGTTCGTCATTAACAAAAACTATTAAGTACTCGGGCACTTGTCGTCAGAATATTGTCAACCTCTTATTTTCATAAACTCTGCTCTTGCCGGTTTTGTTATTAAAGTGTAATTGAAAAATTGATTAATCGTTGTGGGCGCTGTCATTGTTTTTCTTGGCAAAGCGTTCCTTTTTTCCTTTCGTTCGCATTGAGTGGCTTCCATTCAAACGTCGTTATTCCCATTTAGCTTTTGCTTCGTCACAATTAAACTTTCTCATAAATTCCAAAGGCAGCTCGAATGAGAAGTAGGTGGAAGGGGAGCGAACCGAGGGAGGGTGGCAAGCGTCCAACCAATCTGTCGCTGTTTTTGATTGAATGTCATTCGACTGAGAATAAGACTGAGTCTGAGACTGGGAAAAGGTTGGAGGATGTCATCACTTTAAGACACAGTCCACGAAGTCAGAGATGACGATGAAGGTGGGAAGATTCCCAATGATGGGCCAGAAATTAATTGTCCATCTTTGTCATTTACTGTTGTGGCTGAGGCCATTGTTGCTTCACTCCTGCCGCTTCTCCTGCAGGCGTACTGTTGTTTTTTTCCTTTGTTTATTTTTATATCTAGCGATTAACTCAGATGTCAGTCAAAGTGTATTTGGCCCACGCCTAGCTTGGACCAACATTTAACCTGTCCATCATTGTGAAGACAACAACAAACTGTTGTTTGTATTACCTGTTTACGATAGGGGGTGAGAAAGGGTGGATTATTTAATTAATGCCTCGTGTTTGGTGTGTTATTTAAATGAAATTATTTTTTTGCATGTTTTTCTTTTGTCGTTTTTTGCTCGTAAATTCGGAATGGTTAAATTTGTGTAATCAGACACGATATAAAACTTTGAAATCCAATGTTAAGTTCAACAAAACCACTTGGTGAAAATAATCGAGGATATAAACAATTTAACATCACTCATGCGCCCGGTACTGCTGGTCGTAAGAATCAAGTATGCGGCAACGAATGATGGTCGAAGTAATGAATAATACAACTAAAGAGAAAAATCATATTACCAAGAAAAAAATCAGTCACAATATTGTTCAAGCTAGTGGAGATTAGCTATAATTTGTGAATGATAGTCTTGGAGGAGTTGGATAATACTTAAAGAAATCTTCTATGTCAAACTTCTTCAGAATGATTAGAAGTAATATTGATTTCCAGGGTAGTTTTGGATTTCTAATGGCGATTTTTTTTCTGCAAAACGTACAACATTTTCGTTGCTCTTTTCCCGAAAACCGGACTTTTATAACACGTTTTGGAATTTTGAAATAAGAGCTAAGCTTAAATCGAGGTCCACCTGAAAAGGGAAAATATTTTTTAGAATTTCGCGTCGACGGGGCAACATTTTTTTCAGAATCGAAATCACCATATGTCACGAGGGCAAAACCAAAATGTCACAATTCCATCTCTTGCCATTTGGGTTTGGCGGTAAAGTCATCTCTATAAGGGGAAAATACGTAAAAGGCCACACTTTTTAATTTTGTTCCGATCGCGTCAAAACATAGTAGGGTTGTTGAAGTAAATACTATGGGTATGTGGTGTATCAAAAATACAGCCTCCGGACGTGATAGGTTGCGAAGATACAGGGTCTCAAAGTTTTAAATTTTGGCCATTGTATCTCATGACTACGTAGACCGGTTTAAATGAACCGTGACTTATAAAGCGTGATCCATTTCGAGGCTCCCTTCTTTTTTAAAGAAAAAACACTGAAAATTCAAATTGAATGCGGAATATTTATTATCATTTGAAAGAACATTATTTGGCATTTATTTTTTGAAGATTATGTCTATCAAATGTTGGCCGCGGCGAAGGTCCATTCATTGAGTCCGATTTTCGATGACTCGTTCAAGCATTTTGACTGGTAACTGGCGAATTACACGCGTGATGTTTTGCTCCAAGGCCTGAATCGAAGCGGGTTTGTCCGAATAAACTTTAGACTTTACACACAGGAAAAAGTCTAACGGTGTGATACCACACGATCTTGATGGCCAATCGACCGGCCCAAAACGTGAAAGTATCTGCTCACTGAAGTGTTCTCTCAATAAATCCATTGATTGATGCGATGTGTGGGAAGTGGCGCCGTCTTGTTGAAACCAAATGTCGCCGAGATCACGAGCTCCAATTGCAGGCATCAAATAGTCGGTTATCATTGACGGCTACGTTCTCACCGGCATAATTTTTGAAGAAATATGGACCGATGATACCACCGGCCCAAACCGTTGTTTTTTCTGAATGAAGTGGCAGCTCTTGAATCTCTGTACTCTCAGCTACGGCCACTCTTCGTTCCAAATGCGGCAATTGTGCTTGGGCCTCATCGCTGAACAAACTTTGGCTCGAAAACGTCGGATCTTCTTGGAACTTTTCAAGAGCCCATAGAGCGAAGCGATGTCGCTTGGGAAGGTCGGGCGGCTTCAGTTCTTGCACAAGCTGTATTTTGTATGCTTTCAATTTAAGATCTCGACGTAAAATGCGTCAAGTCGTTCCATACGTCAGTCCGAGTTGCTGCGAACGGCGCCGAATCGACTATCCACGGCCTTCGTGTACACTCTCAGCTACGGCTATTGAAAAAAGTATCTCTATATGGATCACCCGTTATTACAGCTATTTAGAAATGTACTCGTACATTGCTAATTGTTTGCAAATATGCAATTTTCGTGGTTTTTTCCGCGAATGGAATTATATGAATTTTTTTGCGAATACATATTGCATTTTTTATTTTAAATTCGGATTTAAAACATCAAAACCCTTAGAGATCTGGTCCGCTATCTGCACGCTGAAAAAATCGCATTCTATTATCCCAAACATATTCTGCTTGAAACATACATAGGTTACCCTAAACCACTCTAAATATATAATATTTGACACCCTTGACACGCTTTTGTCCAACAACTAATTCAGATTTGGTGATACCGCTTAACTATATTTTGCAATAATGTAGCTAAGAATATGGTGAACAAAGTTTGTTAACATTTTATGCAAAAACAATATTTTTCGGACATTTTTTATTGAAAAAGTGAAGGAAAAAATATTTTTGTATTTTTTTCAGCATAACTTTCAGGGACCTGTAATTCTTCACTAACAATATTTGGCAAAATTGTAGCCACGGTAAATCTGAACAACTTTTCTGAACATATCAATACAATCTGAACGTGTCCAGACACCCTAAATAGCTCAAAATACTAAAAATATTTTGTAACAAAAATATTTTTTTGGTGTAGGGTATGTTCAGCAACTTTATAGAAAATATTAAGGCCAATATTTTTATAGAACATATTATCACCCTGTAGCTCCCCCACACAACTGTAGTTTTTGGCCCTATTTTAACAAATCGCAAAAAAACCTTCAAAGTGGGGAAGGCCTGGATGAAATATTCTACAAAAATATTGGCCTTAAAATTTTACTATATGTGTCAAAACACACCACAGCCCAAAACTTAACACACAAAAGTTGTTCAGATTTACCTTGGCTACAATTTTGACAAACATTGTTAGTAAAAAACCAGTAAGGAAAGGCAGAAAGTCGGGCGGGGCCGACTATGTAATACCCTACACCTCCCTAACAATGCGATAGGGGTCAATGCGATAATAATTTGGAATAATTGGTAAATGGGTAGGAACATATTATCTAATTCTGAAACGATCACACTACGCAACAAAAAAAAAATTTTTTTGTGTCCTAGACCTAAAAATTATTTTTTGTGTATAGATTGTGGCATACTGTTATATAAAATCAAAACCCAAAATTCGTTTATGGATAAATTTTTTTTAAAAAAATTATTTACTTAAAATTCTATTTTCGTCGAAGGTATCCTTAGTATTTGCATTATAATTTTTGGAGTATATGTCCGATTAGGTCGACTTAAGCGTTAAATTGAAGCTATTAATGTGGGCTACCAATGTTGGAAATATCTCTTCCACTTAGAAACAGTGGTTTAGTAACAGTCATTAAACAAATTGGAAAAAGTAGATTTTAAAAAAAAAATCCTGGGACAAAAAAAATATTTTATTTTATTTTTTAAAAGTTTGCATCCTAGCGTAGAAAATAATGCCTATTTGAAAAAATCTATGGATAAATGAAGAAATTATAGCCCTTTTGGTAGAGGTAAGAGAATTTCAAAAAAATCTTTTTTTTTAATTTCTGTTTAAATAGCGATTTTATTTATTACTTTTATTTATATTATGTACATTTGAGTTTATTTACATGAACACGTTTCTTTAGAAGTAATTGTAAGTTCTTTGTTGACGTTTGTAGATTTCGGAATCGGTTTCTCTAATGAGGAACCAAATATAATCTCCCATCATTCTTTCATCCCAGTGCCCTTGGTAACGCCGCTCGATGGACTTCTATTCTTGGTGAAACCTTTCGCCATGTTCGTCACTTACGTCGCCACGATTCTCTGGGAAAAAGTTTAAATGAGATTGAAAGAAATTAATTTTGAGGGACTTATTTACATCTGTTGGAATACATAAAGCGAAAAATAAGTTGGAAGAATACCTACATATGTGTTATATACATAAATATAAAAAAATATATTTCTAACCAATTTTTTCATAATTTTTTAACAAATCATTAATCATTGTTTTATATTGCGGACTTTTATTGGATTTAAGGACATTTTAAACTACAAGCTTAAAAGACCTCCATGCTGCAATTCATCCGACGTCAAATATGATTCAAAATTCACATCTTTCATCACTTTCCTTATTTTAGGCCCACAAAAACTCCTTCTTCGATTTTTTGAAAATTAAGACTTTTAAATAAACTTTTTAAATAAGTACTGCTTTCAAACTTTCTTTACTGCTGTCAACAAGTAACCGCCATTCCTTTGAATTGTATGTTTGATTAAGTTCCTCGAACAATCCGGGAATGTCCTTGCAAAAGCATCTGTTATCCACAGTTGTATACAATTGTTTGTAAGGTATATCACGGACTCTATAATATGATATGTTAACATTTGGAGTCAAAATATTGTACTGTTTCATCCGAGATGCAAGTAGTTCTGCTTATCTTTGGTCAGTTCCAAATCTCTCACTATGTAGATCAATGAGTTGAAACTGAGTTAAAAGCGATGACTTCTGACTCAAACTTGAATCGCTCAAAGTTACTCAACTCAGTTGAACTTGATGATGTTTCCGTTGTTGGGAATTGGTATGTGCAACTGGCACAGTGACAGATTTTACTTCAGCGTAATTCCAGCGAATGCTCCTTCCTACTCCAATCTGTTTACTTAGACAAAAATGGAAGTCCGTATCGTGAATGAATGGTTGTCTCCAAATCATTGGCATTTCAAATTTAAAGTGATGTCTGAAATTAAAACGTTTTATTCCACAAAACATTGTAATACATTAATTGTAAAGTACTTATCGCATGCTTCCACTACTCCATCGAGTAAGATTTACATGGCACAAATTACTCAAAATACTTGGTGTCCACGGTTCGTTCATATTTTGAACTCGTATACCATAATATTGCACATATATTTCTTCTATTATTTTACTAAATTCACGTCGGTTTTTTCTAATTTCATATTTTCCGCAGATGTAGCAAAAATTGTCGGGATCATTTACACATTGTAAAGATCTTTGCCTTTTACTCATACTTCGAAATATAACTTTATAATATTTTTTCAGAAAATCGACTTATATCTTTAAGGCTCTGAATTACACTAAATTATTAATAAGAAGTTTCATTCATAAATTCCGGGTTTAAGGTACATAAGTTGCAGTACCTGTAGCTGACATATAGTTTGCTTCGAACGTAGAAACCCAATATTTTCAAGACTGCCGCGTACTACTTTGTATCGCGTACATATAATTTTACTATCTGTATATACATACAACTGGGATGTCCATGCCCCTAAAAGGCGTAACTGAATGGAAACCTCATAAATAAAAACCACAAATATTGTTGAATGACCCTCTATCTGGGCAGATCTCATCCAATATAGCTCTCACATTGCCCACAAAGCCTCGTCCTCTCTATAATTTTATAATGTCTGACATCAATCCTCATAAAATAAACTACAAGTGCAATGTCTCGTATATGTCTCTCTCACATATGGCGAATTCAATATACGCAAAAACATTTAAAAACGAAGAAAAATGAAATAAGATTTTTTTGAATTTCTCTAACATTTACAAAATGGTTCATAACTTTTACATCTATGTATACGTAGATTTTTTTCAGTGTATGCTTCTTTAGCATGCTGGCTTTTTAAAAAAGTAATAACATATTTTTTTCTATTTTTTATAGTTTTTTTTGTACCAGGAAAAAGTGTTTTTAAAAAAAAAATCATTTTTTCTCATATTTTTGACGACTGTTACTAAACCAAAGATTCTACGTGAAAGCAGCATATGTAGCCCTCTTAATTCCCTGTAATTTGAGGCATAACAGGGCTCAATCAGGCTTATACTAATATAAAAAAAATTTTTTGTTGCATAGTGTAATCGCTAAATTAAGCACTATTCCTTCCTAAATTGAGAAACATCTTTCTGGAAAATTATAATGATCGGAAGTAAAGTACAACTTCTATAGCGCTTTGAAACCAAATCAGGAGGAACATATATATGGAGGTTACATATAAATCTGAACCGATTTTCCCTGAATACTCGTTCATGTAAAAAGACCTCTTTCTGTCGAATTTCGTACTGACCGGATGTAAAATACAGTCTCCACAGCGCTTACATGTCAAATCGAGGGTAACATATATATGGCGGCTATATCTAAATCTGAACCGATTTTCTCCGAATTTGGCAGTATTCCTTCATGTTGAAAGAAACCTCTTTTTGCCGAATTTCGCACTGATCGGATATAAAATAAAATTTTTACAGCGTTTACATGTCAAATCGGGGGTAACGTATATATGGGGGCTATATCTAAATCTGAACCGATTGCTTCCAAATTTTCAAATCGGGGCTAACGTATATATTATATCTATATCTGAACCGATTTTAACCAAGATTCTAAGTCGATCGGTATAATAAACGATGGGTCTATTTCTTCTCCTTTTGGGTGTTACAAAAAATGCACAAAGTTATAATACCCTGTACCACAGTCTGGTGTAGGGTATAACTACAAGCCCCGGAAATTTATGCTGAAAAAAATATTTTTTCCCTCACTTTTTCAAAAAAAAAAGTATGGCAAAGTTTTTTTTCGCTTAAAATTTTAAGAAGCATTGTTCGGCATATTCTTAGCTACATTATTGCCAAATATAGTTTAGCGGTATCACTAAGTTTGAATTAGTTGTTGGACAAAAGCTGATGACACTTTTGTCGAGGGCCCACTAATTTTCAGAAACTGTGGAGGCCCATACAAAAAATTGGTCACCAATTTCGCCAAGCCGAGTATTTGGTAGTAAAATCAAACCTATACTGTCAAGTCCGTTTATTTTTCAAAAAGTGTTCATTTGTTGCATAGTGTTATTACAGTCAGTCAAGTCATCCTTTTTGTGCAGCTTTATTATTGCTCTCATTGTCCATTCTTCTTGAAACCACTCTCTTTGCCAGGCTTATGTCTAAGTATACCTTAATCTAAAAAAAATATTAAGTCCCGAGCACAAAAAAATGTTTTTTGATGCATAGTGTTATATGTATGTGTGCTTATACTTCTCTAACCAGATGTTAGAGTTCCAAAAGAAGCTGATGTTATTGGGAGATATATTGCATTATCGGACAATTTAAAATCAAGAAAAAATACCATTGAAGTTATAGCAAAGGATTTAAATTACTTGTGGATCAAACTAAATAAAGATGCAATACGGGTAAAAAACATAAAAGAAAATGTTAGTAATTTGATAATAAAATATCAAAAGTTTTTGAAACGCAGAAATGTCATAAGTTTTCATAAAATGTTTGACATTAGTTATAAAAAAAGACTGCAGTGTTATCCAATAAACGAAGTACAGTCAGTGTTATCCAATAAACGAAGTACAATGATACGCAAGTTATAACCGGTCACGATTTAGAATCTGATACAAAGTCGATAACGGATGATATAGAAGAATGTGACAATAATTACTGCCCTCCTGCGTAGGAGAAAAAAGGGAACTCAAAATTATATTCAAGTATAGTCGGCTGTTTAGTTAATAACACAAATATTAGTTCCAGAAAAGCATAAATAATTTGCAAGCAAATGGCAGAATCAGGTGTGGACATTCCTACACCATCACAAAGTAATATTATCAGACATGCTAAAATGCTTGCCAAGCAAAAGGAAGAACTTTACAAAAAAAATTTAGAAATTAATACTGGGCTCTCCATTTTGATGGACAAAAATTAACAAAAGTGAAATCCAAGTAGTACTCCTTAAAAATGAATCTAAAGAAATTAAGCTCGGGGTACTTGTGCTTGATAATGGAAAAGCGTTAACAATATATAATGGTATTAAAAACTTAGTGGAAAAAGGAAAAATACAACATAATTGAATCTATAAAAATGATAACACCGGAAGAACAAGTGGTGCCGTTACGTTATTGCAAAACCATTACAAATCTTTGTCTTTACCTCCACCATAATATGTTGGTTGTCACATATTGGATTTATTACTTCGGCACATAATGGATGAAGTTTTCGGAGGAAAAACAACTTCTCCAAATATAGAATATCCCTTTGTATTGGAAATTATAAATAATTACGACGAATGAAACGTTTGTATAAACAAAATGCGCAGAATTTATTTAGTCGACACCGCCTGACCTTTGAATTTATTTACTGGTTCTACTTATTTTATTTTAATGTATGTTAAAGCAGCAAATTTTTGTGAAACATCTGTGAAATTTTGAAGGCAGTAATTGAAATAATAAAAATATTAAGTTAATTTTTAAAGGTTTGATGAATTTCATTTTCTTTGCATTTCCTATTCAATTTGACTTATTTTTAAGCATAATATTTCTTATCGTCATTTTACTACAATTTAACTTGATTCATAGCAATGTCTACACCGGCTGTTCCTGCCTAAGTGAAGTGCCGCACAAATGCCAGTCTGAGGTCTTCGCCAGTTGAATATACGCATTTGTAGATAGACAGCTAGATATGTACATACTTTCCGTACATACTCCTAGCTGGGATTGGTGTTGTATTAAACGAGGATATTACTTGTATTTTACATTTAAATCGAACTCCTCCAAACAAATGCAAATCTTTAATCGGTTTTTATTTTCATTTAAGCGTATTTCTTTGTGCGTTTGAATATTTTATTCAATTGAAATCGACAAAAATGGTTTTACGCTTAACGCCAACGGCATCGGCGGGGTATGCTTCCACCAAATGGAGTACAAAAAACCTCTTGAAATATAATAAAAATTTGTGTATGTGCGTACTTTGACGATTCGCAGTTAAGCTGCTTTATGTTGTTTGTCAATTTCCGAATGTCGATGATTGAGAGATTTCCCAGAGATTCTCATTCCTGTGGGGATGCCAGCATTCCTATTTGCAGCCCATCCTGCCATTCATAAAAATGTCCTGTTCGGTTTTTTTATTACCCGTTGCAGATCTAAAAATCGACTTATACTTTTTCGTTTTGTGTCGCTGCTTTGGTGGTCGATGGTACGGCGCACTGTGGCGCAATGACATCTTTCGATATCCAAAAGCTTTGGTAAAACAGACATATATTAAAGTCAATATTTTTTTTATTGAAATGAGCAAAAATATGCCACTGTACTTCCCGGCCGGATTCATTTGGTAGATGTCAGCGGGAGCTTTTCTTCGAAGTTACACTTTGAAAAAAACATTTGTAATAGTTTGCTGATACATTCGTAGAGATGTAGAAGGATGTTTTCAATCCCTATTTTAAAACATTCTATAATGATCAATGAGTGGATTCTGTTTGAAAGCATTTGTATTCATATATAATCCTTCTTTTTCTCCGTGTACGATTTATACGTGAGTGATGAGGACGAAGAGAATTGAATTGAACTGATGTTGGTGTGTTGGTGTTGGTGTTAACACTGTGCTTATCCGCAACAGCCGCATTTATTTAATTTTATTCCTTCATCACACTTATCGTCTTATCTCATCGATGGGGTACATAGCCAAGTCTGTGTCTCTCCTCTTTCCTTTGAACGCGTTCGTTGCCATTTGTTGTTGTTGGTGGTGGTGGACCATCAATAAGAAATTTGCATTGAAGTTTTATGGAAAACTAAGGCTATTAAATGGTATTGGCAGCTGCGCTTGGCTTCGAATGTAGAAAATTATGATAAAGATTCTCGGAAAGGACAATTTACATGGAAAAAGAAAATAAAACGTTGTAAACGAATCAAAAAATACTCTACACTGAAGTGTTGATTTTAAACCATAAAAAACTACGAGTATAACACTAGTTTATAAGTTGTCGAAGAGATGTACATACGATTTTCCTGAATACAAATTGTCCTGAATACGAACAAAATATAAAAACCTTTTGTATGGAAGAGTTTTTTTATTTTTTTTTAATTTAAATTTTCAAGGGATATTATGACCATATTTTTTGGAGTAAAAGCCGAAAGAGGCTTTAAATTTAAGGAATGTGTGAGGAATAACAGGTGGCGCAAAAGTAACCTTTCGATGTTATGTTAGACGCGAATGGCGGTCAGCAGCTAACAGCTGATATACCGTCTGGACTTTGTATGGAAACATCTTCAAATATTGTACCAAAATTCGCTGTAGAGACCGTCGACTGATACCCTCAAATAAATAGTCAGCAATATTCCGCGTTCTGGAGCAGTGTAGCGTAACATTGTTTATTAACGTGTATTTCGCATGTGTTTACTACACAAATGTCAAAACAGAACTGACATTAGGGGCCAATCGCAAAATTTATAGCATTTTCTGATAGGAGGATTATTTTTGCGCCACCTTGTACAAATGTTGGAAATATTAATTTCACGTAGAAACAGTGGTTTCGTAATAGTCCTTAATTAAATTTGCAGAAAATTTGGTTTATTTTCAAGAAAATCATTTTAGCTGGCACAAAAATACCATTAACAAAATTACTCCATATTTTAAAAGGTGCTAACGAAGAGCAATTTGTGTGGGAACTACCAAAAGGGGCGTGGCAACTGCGCCCATTTTCACGGGACTATATGTGCTATAAAGGCATTACATTGCACACAATTGCAAGTGTTTGTGTTTTGTCAAAAAGAGCGTGGTAACAACGCCCATTTTTTACAGGGCTGTATTGTAATAGCATTGCACTACACAAAATGTCAGGTATTCGTATGGACTAGAATCCAATATAAGTCGTTCACTTTTCGTGCAAAATGGTCCATTTGGTGCAAAAGATACGTGCAACTTCGCCCGTTTTTCTGTTAAATATAAAATATGTTTAAATAAAATTGCATTATTGTTTTCAAGTATTGCTTACATCATTACCACAATTTAATTTGAACACACAAACACCACAACTCCTTATAGCATTGCTCATATCCTTTAAAATAGAGGTTTTATTCTCTATTGTCTGAAACACAACACGTTAACAAAACACCCTAATGTTCAGAGAAGAAGAGGGAGAATATAAGTATCTCTAAAGAGGAAGGGTATAATCATCTATCATATAGAGTGAATTTAAGAAATATCCTTTAAAATAGTGGTTTTATAGTTTTTTCAAATCTGCACAGCCTTAATTTTATTCCTCAAATTTAGCGTATTGATAGCTAAGTCCGATCCGACTTTAAAACTTTACTTGTCTACATCGTTCTTTTAACGTAAAAATTCCTTAAAAGTGGTAGTAGTTCCTTATTTATTCATTTTACAAAATTTTCATTTTGCAATGTAACTACGTTAACAATTAAATTTTGATAAAATATAGAGAAAACAAAACATTTGCAGCAATGTACCGCACAGTGCTCCGTCCCATTGACAAAAGTCGATAGTAATGTACTGGCTCAAATAATGGTAAAATTGGTACTCATCATATCTTAACAAACCAATTAAGATAAATAATAACAATATTTTTTTATTTAATTGTTGTATACGCAAATCGACCAAACTACCACAGAAAGACCTATTTTTTCCGGGACATCAGAATTCTTTTTAGAGGTATGGTTCCTTCGGCAAAGTTTCTTATTTTGATCCCTAGAATACGATTTTCACTGAGCACTTCGCTGAGTGGGGGTCGGTCATACATTTGGACTCGATTGGAGCACTCTAAATGGGTCAAAGTGGGATTTTTCAAAAGTTTGCCCCCACCCAAAAGTTCGACCCAAATTCCGGGACATCAGAATTCGTTTTAGAGATATGGTTCCTTCGGCAAAGTTTCTTATTTTTATCCCTAGAATACGATTTTCACTGAGCAATGGCGACTTTTGTTGCCTCCCCAAAAATCGACCCGGCCTAGTGTACACCAAACCCATAATTTTTTTCTGCGCCAGATTGCTGACAGAATGAAAAAGTAATTTTGTGTTAGGTCTACAATTTTTTTAGGTAGTATTCCAAAAACCATCTCCTTTAACTTGTAGAGCAAACCCATAACTTTTTGAGCCTGACATAATTCTTAAAAATACAAAAAATCATATTTATAAAATGTATGTGAGAACATTTTTAAAAAAAACCATTTTATATTATGTTTTTATGTCGAAAAATCCAAAAAAAAAAAAATATATTTATGACATCGGAAAACAATCGTAAAGATCTAATTTTTTTTTGCAAAAGTTATTAATGCCATATCCTCTTTAAAAATAAAATATAAAAGTTCCAATTATTCGTGCACAAAATTACGAAAAAGTACTTTTGTTTTAGGTCTAAAATTTTTTTGCCACAAAAAATTAACAGTTATGCATTTAAGGAGTTCCTAATAGCAACAAGGATAATAATTTGGCGCGCTTCAAATGTTATTATATGTCAGTAGTGTACATAAAGTACTAATTAATGGTTACCATGTTATTAGTTAATGTAATTTGCCAGTAGGTATATAAATATTGACAATTTTATTTCCGAAAACATTTATTTAAGTTAAGGTTGTTTATCTGAGGAAGCCAGTCACAAAATTATCCGAGAAGCTCGTGTGTTCCATACCAGGAAAAAAACTTTCCAAACAAAACAAACAAAGGTTTAATGACGTATCTTCCAAAAAATTGTGATCCTATTATAAGTTTAATACGGCTTAAAAATCTTAACATTGCCAATATTTTTAAGAGTAATATATCAAGTACCCTTTAAACGAAGATATATCTGCGGTATATATTATAAAATTTTTGACGAATATGATAATATTATTTTAGAAGTCAACGAATGAAATTCTTCTGACAAATACATGCAATAAACTTTTAAAACGAAACAATACAGTACAATACTACGCAAAACCACTTTGGCCCACGCACCCGACGTTTGACATACAGAAATTTTCCCTATTGAGTCTTCAACTTTTTCGCACCATATTTGTAATCTTCGCAAAATTGCCTTTAATTTGATGGGTCGCACGATATATGGATCAAAAATCCATTTTTCAAGATCTTCTAGGGGGCTGTGTTGAGGGATCTTGGAACAATTCCTCCCAAAATGTGTGCACACAATTACTCACAGAAAGGCCTATTACTCTTTACAAACTTTGGTCGAAATCCAGCGCCACTCTTGAGCGTTCTTTATATATTTTTTTTTAAGTCCTTTTAGTACCTCCCGTCGAAATTTTGCACCGCAACTGATATATACGAGTATGAAATATTATAACATGTTAAATTTCATAAATATAGAATGCTCCAATTTAGTGTTACAGTCTGGTGAATTTTGAAGGACCCGGAATAATTTGCATAGGGTTACGACAAATTTAAATGGGTCCAAATTTAAAATGTTTCTTAACTATAAGCAAATACAGCTTGGTACCAAATTTCATAGTTCTGCAATTACTCCTTATATTTGTGTCACATCGATACATGAAGACAAAGCACTGTGTACCGTCTGATGACTTGAATAAAATATCTTACATTTTCGATCTCTTTCATGTTGCATAGTGAGTATTTTCTCGTTTCTTCATCTCCGTATCGTTTACCATTTAGACCAAGGTTATCTCTTCTAGCTCTCATTATACGAGATATCTGATCTTTATAGTACTTTTCAACGCAGTATGAAATCCCTTTAGTGTAATCAAGTTGTTTATATATTCGTTCTTGACTATTATGTGAACGTTCGATGCACTGGATCAGGATATTTGATCGCATTTTTTCTGGAAGCGTGAACAGGTGAAGTTCCAATGTTCTTTATTTGCGGTTATGTTTCCTTCAAATATACCGTTGTCTCTGAGATTTGCCTGTAAAGCTTTATACCATCCTACATTTTTTGATATAATCTTGAAACTGAGTTTATGGGGAAGTCTCCAGTAGCCATAATTAAAATGGTTTTTTTTTCGATAAATTGCAGGTGAAGGCCGTAGGTACAAAAATGAGGTTGTTCCTGTCCAGTTTCCAGTAGTATTACAGAGTTTGGGAAATTCTTGGGTAAACTCAATATTCTCTTTGTGAAAAACCGCCGAAGTTTGTCGACGTCTTCAAACCATGAGTTACTCCATATTTGGGCACCGTAGGATTGAATTGAACGTACTACGGCCATGAACAATTTCCATTCGCCTTTAATGCAACATCCATCCTGCCGATGAAATTTTGCCATGTCGCATTTATGCTATTTTTTGCAGCGTTGTTTTTGTATAAAATATGTTTAATGAAAGACAATTTAGGCGTTAAAATTATTCCTAGGTATTTATATTCGCTCACAATTTTAACCGGATCGTTGTTAAACGTCCACCTTTCACCTTTCGTTGTTAAACTTCCACCTTTTCTAAATGTCATTATTTCCGATTTATTTAGGTTTACTTTCATACCCCATTTCAAGCAGTACTTGCTAAGTTTTTGATTCATTTTTTGTAGAACTGTATTATCATCTGCTAACATCACAATGTCATCCGCAAACATTAGTACTCGTACATTTATCTCATCTACAAACAAACCTCCTTCCAGATAGTCATGTAGGTCATTCAAAAATAGAAATAACAGCGACGACAGTAAGCAACCCTGCTTAACTCCTGAATTTGTTGCAAACTTATATGACCGTTCTGATCCATTCCAAACTGTTGAAGTTGCGCTTTGGTATATTTTTTCGATAAAGTTAAGCATTTTCGTTGATGAACCCATTTGATGTAGATAGTAGATCAAAAGTCTTCTCGGAACTCTGTCAAATGCAGCTTTGAACTCAATGAAATATGCGTATACCTTTCGATTTTCGTTGAATTTGTATTGAACTATTGCTGTGAGATGGTAGATGCTGTCACTTGTGGAGTAACCGCATCAGAATCCTGCTTGGAACTCGTTCAATTTTTTATTACGAGTTACCCAATCCGATATCCTCTCGTTCATCATACCCATCATTGTTTTTCCTATACAATTCATAAAGGTTATTCCTCTATAGTTGTCAACTTTATTCACGTCTCCCTTTTTATGAATTGGATAAATAATGCTTTTCTGTAACAATTCACAGGTAACTTTTCCATTTAACACCTTCGTATACATATGCATGTGCAAGTTCCTCTATGTAATCATCGTTGCATTTACGAACAACTCATTTGGTATTCGGTCTTCTCCTGGAGCTTTATTCGGTTTGGGTTTTCTGAGATGATGTCCTAGTTCTCTAATTGTAAATGGTTTAACAAGTTCTTCTTCTGTTATTAGAAAAGCCGCATAAGATATATCAGGTAGGATTCAATAAAACCTTAAAATATTCTCTGGAAAGTTCAGCTGTTATTTGACTGCCTATGCAATATGCCTGATTTCTTATTTGTCTCGATATAGACCACCACCTTTTACTGTTATGCACGGTATCTAGTTCTGACTCTAGCCGAGCATAGTACTCATTTCTATTTCTGTTGCATATGATTTGGTAATCATGTCTACTTTTCTGATACAGTTCTCTATCCTCAGATTTTTTTGATTTTCGATATGTATTTAGAAATTTCATCGACTTTTTCCGTGCTGAATTGCAAATGGTATCGAACAATTTGTTTTTATAGTGATTTTCGGTCTTTCCTTCCTTTGATGGTGTGTAGGATTTGGTAATAATATTATTTAGTTCGTTTAAATTTCTTTCTCTATCGTTGTCCTTCAAAGACTCCAAATTGGACGACAGCCGTAACTGGTATTCATTTTTCTTTCTTGTCATCCATTTTAAAGCGGGTAGAATTTTAATTTGTTTCTTTATCGGTTTGTCATTGCATATACCTATCTTGAGATTAATAGACAGATGATCAGACCATATCTCTCCATTAACTTCAAAGTTCTGTATAATTGGTAAATTATTAATGGAAACGGCGCAAAAGTCATTTACTGAAGATCCGGTGTCGTTAACAAATGTAAAATTGCCTTCTTTGTCTCCTAAAGTTTTTCCATTTAGAGTTACCAACCCATGATCGTCGCATAACTCGAGAAATTTTTTACTTTTACATATAGAATTGAATCTTGTGAATGCTTTCGCTCTTTGCCTGCCGCAAAAGACACCATCAGTATTGAAATATTACATAAAGGATTGAAGCTTGTCACAGAGTAATAGTTTTTTTAATTTAAAGATGTATGTAGTCAAAACTCAAAAAGTTTTGAAATATTACATAAATTAATGAAGCCTGTCACAAAAGTAATGATTTTTTCTTAAATTTAAAGATGGACGTTGACAAGACTAAAGATTAGCGTTTCTTTAAATCAAATACAAATAACTATACATCTATGAAAATTTCGTTAAAAACATGTACATTTTCGCTATTTGAATGTAATTTTTTGTTGAATTTTCCTAGGTCGCATACGCATATACACATATAAGTATGTGTCGACTTTAGTTGTATTAATATCTTTTTTAGTACATATTAAAGGTCATTGATACAAAAATGCCATTCACTGAATGCCACTGATCATCGACTGTATATTATTAAACGAAGTAAAGTGTCATTGATCCCGGTATTAAAGTCAAATTCAAATTCCTTTACTTCAAAGAAAATTACATATACCCCAGACAATAGGTAATTGTCATCCGCTTATAGTATTAAATCTACCCTTGAGTAAAGTAATTGATCTAGAATTAAATATGATATTCCTATTTAAAATTAAATGTCATAGAACCAGGGTTTAATTTCATATCCGTTTAAGGTCAATCAAGTTAAACTCGTTGTAAATTAAATTAGATATATTTAAAAAAAACATTTGGTTGCCATAAAAGTGTATTGTGGGGGCCTTTAGTGATTTTTTACAAGCAATGTTTTTGTCGCATACATCACCCAAAAAAACTATCGACTTCTACAACTTTTGACACAACATTATTTTTGTTGTGAGATTTTCTATTGTAAGGGGACCCGACTCCCTCGGGTGTTTTTCGAGAAATACTTCTTGAAGTGTCCCATTTCTTTCATTCTTTGACATGAAACATCTATTATGAAGCTATCTATACTAAAATTGTGTTTCAATTTACAAATCTCTTTGTTTACCCAGCAAACTTTGTGGCTAAATATCTCGAAAAAAATTGTCACAGAAAAACAAGTAAAAGTGTTAAGTTCGGCCATGTCGACTTTTATATACCCTCCACCATGGATTGCATTCAATTTGATTACTAGAAAAATCTTTGGATATGGAGCAAATCATGAAACGATCCTTGTTTGTTAAAGTAAATTATGAAAAAAACGAACGCTGCAATTTTTAGTCCGCAAATTCTTTAGCCAAACTCTACACCTGAAAAATTTGGTATTTATGGCTTAAAATAGTTTTCTTGAGAGCTACTTCTACATGGACACTACCATAAAATAAAATTTTATTTGTATAAATCTCCAAAAAGAATACAAACTGCAAAGTTTGAGCTAAATTTCTTAGAAAATGTGGTGTTAATAGCTTACATAAGGCTTTTTTCGGAGCGAAATCTGTAGGTAAACTATAACAAAATTTTAACTGATTTTAAAAATTGTTACTACGATGAATTCTTGTCTTAATTGAATACAAACTGAAACATATGGTTTAAATATGTATATTTTGGAGCGACCTCTATAGGGTGACTATAACAACATATGAACCGAGTTGTAAACTTTTTGCTCTGATGCATTATTGTCAAAATAGAATACAAACTGCAAAGTTTCTACTAAATTGCTCTTAAAATGTGGTATCTATGGCTCAAAAACCGTATTTTGGAGCGACCTCTATGGGGGAGCTATATCAAAACATCGATCGATGTGGCCCATTTCTAATTTGATCAACCTAGCTTTGTTTTTACGGACTGTAGCGTGATTACAACAGACGGACGGACATGGCAAACTCGTCTTAGAATTTTACGACGCCAACATTTTTTGTAGAACATTTCGTCCCCGCCCACCCCATTTTAAGGGGTGTTTTTTACGATTTGTTAAAATGGGGCCAAAAATTACAGATATATGGGGGAGCTAGAGGGTTAATATGTTCCACAAGAATATTGGCCTTAATATTTTCTATAAAGTTGCTGAACATACCTTATACCAAAAAAAAATTTTGTTACATAATAGTGAAACACTAAAATTTTTGGGGAACAATGTGTTTTTTTGAGCTATTTAGGGACCCAGACGCGTTCAGATTGTATTGATATGTTCACAAAAGTTGTTCAGATTTATGTTGGCTACAATTCTGCCAAACATTGTTAGTGGAAACTTACGAATCATTGAAAAAGTGAAAAAAATATTTTTTTCGTACACTTTTCGCAAATGATATTAAGAAACTTTGTTCAGCATATTCTTAGCTATATTGTTGCCAAATACTGTTATGCGGTATCACCAAGTCTGAATTAGTTGTTGGACAAAAGCTGATGACCCCTTTTTCGAGGGACCACTGATTTTCAGAAACTTTGAGGGCCCATTAAAAAAATTAGTTGCCAATTTCGCCAAACCGAGTATACGAGGGCGGTTCGGAAACTTCTTAGCCTATCAATGAAAGAGAATAGTTAGTTTTTCAGAAATATTTTTATTTTTCAATATAATCTCCTGAAACTTCAATACACTTAGTCCAACGCTTATCTAGCAATTCTATCCCTTGATTAAAATAGTTTTCCTCAAGGTCTTCAAAATTGTGGTTTACAACTGTAATTGCATCTTCATTTGAGGTAAAACGCTTGCCAAGCAACTCGTACTTTAATTCGTTGATTTTAGCCATTGTTAAAACACTCTTGTGCGCTTGTGCGTTGTCTTGATGAAAAATTATTTTTTTGTGTTGTAAGCCAGGACGTTTTTCTCGAATTTGTACATTTAATTGATCCAAAAGGTTGCAATAGTACTCTGAATTTATTGTTTTACCCTTTTGCAGATAGTCAATCAATAAAATACCTTTGAAGTCCCAAAAAACCGTTGCCATAACCTTACCAGCCGATTGCATTGTTTTTGCCTTCTTTGGGGCACTTCCTCCAGCTTCAGTCCATTGTTTGGATTGTTCTTTTGTCTCTGGAGTATAGTGGTGGATCCATGTCTCATCAACAGTTATGAAACGACGCTTAAAATCCATTTTATTTCGCTTAAAACGATCCAAACAAGCTTGAGAAATTTTCATTCTTATGCGTTTTTGGTCGACTGTTAACAAGTGCGGCACCCATCTTGCAGAAAGCTTTTTCATCTGTAGTTCTTCATGCAAAATTAAATGGACTCGATCATTTGAGATGCCCATGATATTAGCTATTTCACGCACTTTTATTCGTCGATCATTTAATACCATATCATGCACTTTGGCTACAATTTCTGTTGTTGTTGCTGTTTTTGGACGTCCACTACGTGGTTCATCTTCAATGCGTGTACGACCACGTTTAAATTCAGCAACCCAATTTTTTACTGTTGCATATGAAGTAGCACTTTCACCTAACACATTCACCATATCATTATGAATTTCTTGTCCCGATAAACCTTTTTTATGTAAATATTTAATGACACCACGCATTTCTAATTTTTCCATTGTAAAAAAATCGCGGATGCGTCTTTTGTGAACACCTGATTCTATATGAAGGAGTTGCCACATCGAAACAAAATTTAACACGTGTTCATAGCAGAGATGGAAGTTTCCAAAACACTTAACTTTTTTCTGTTTATACCGCGCTTATTGTGCTAGGCTAAGAAGTTTCCGAACCGCCCTCGTAGGGTTATACTACCCTTTGATAGTAGCATCGAACCTATACTGTCAAGTCCGTGTATTTTTCAAAAAGTGTTCATTTGTTATATAGTGTAACTGGAGGTGTTACGAACGGAGTAACAAAATGAATATACCCGCCCCTATCCTATTGTGAAAGGTATAATATTCAACTCATGTGTGAAATCTACACTGGTATACGGTTGTGAGTCATGGAACGCAGCAACCAAAGATATAAACGCAATTCGAGTAAATTCAAAATTCAAGTTATTTTTTATTTTATTTAATATTCTGGCCAGTCACAATCTCAATAGACTATAGGCTGAACGTAGATCTACTCGTATGTCTATTGATCTGGTTGTCCATTGCTTGAAGATAAAATTACAATTTGCGTAATCATTGACTCCGTCATAACGATTATTGGATCTATACTAAAGTCATACTAAATATGGAATATGTCATACATCATATTATATAGTACTCATATTCTAATAGTCAAAATTATAATAATTATTTTTAAAGTCTCAAAATACAAGCCCATGTTTAAACGGTACCAAAGAAATTTTTGGATTTTTTCCATTAAATACGAGCCCCGGGCGAAAGCACCTTTTGTAATTCCCAATGCCATGACAAACTCAATATACACGATTTGCTTCCAGCTTCCGCAGTAGAAGAGCATTTAAAGAGGAATTAGTGAGAATTTGTCAGTGGCAGAAGTAAGATTTTTCTTCTCTGTGATTGATTGCAAACCAAATTATTCGGTTTTTAAGCAGATTATTGACCTCTCAGATTGGATTCTATTGAGTTTCCTTTGCTCTGACGTAGATATCTAATCATTTTAGGGATGACGTTTTTTTTGGTTTTCTTAATTCTATTATGTCATCGACTAACTGACATCTGTGTTGAATGACGAGGATGTATTTGCCTGACATCTGGTGGTCTTTGTTTTATTTTCTCTGGATTTTTTTGTTCGAGTCCAAGCCAAGGTAATGTTAAGCCACCTGGCCTGAAGTGAGATAACTACATTTACAGCATTCGGTAGTGTAGATTTAAATCAATGTGGGGAGTGATTTTCCATGGTGATTTGCCCCCCTCCAAACTTGTGGTTTACGATTTGTCCCCATTCGTATGGGAATGGTGTTGATGGTGTTCTACTTACTAGGGGATGTATCTCCTCCAATCGCTGTAATTTGTTTCAGGCTTAGGCGTACAACAAGGCATAATCTTCCCCCCGAAATATGAATGAACCGCCTTTTCCACTTGAACAAATCTTTTTATTTGTTTGAGGCGGGAAAATTGCTCAAGCGAGCAATGACAATGTGTTTTGGTGTGTTCCAAAATTGTCTATTGTCTGCCTAATCCTTTTGCAGTAAATTTAAGTTATAAAAAAGGACGATATGACAAAAAGAAGAGGAAAATAAAACGGATGAACAAAATTAATTTCGTGTTCAATCATCATTAAACTTTATTACACATGATTTAATTTTCAGCTATAAAGGAGTAGAGAAACGTTGACATTGGCTGCAGGACGCGCAAGAGGGACGGAGAGGTTCGTTAAGGGCTCATCATAGCGGATCTATCTATCCATTCATCCGCTACATATCCGTATATGCGTTGGTTCCCGGGCGTAAAAGCTGCATGCAACCGTGTTTAGAGAGCGAAATTCGCTGAATACATTTTATAGCGCGTCAGGCGTGAATTACAACACGCTCCGTGTTGAGAAATTAATTATTTAAGCGGCATGTGTCGCTATATATGTCTTCCGTCTTCCAATGTCGTTAAAATTTTCCACTGAATCTAAGTGGAGTGTAAGTAGTTATCACATTAGCATTAAACGCCACACTCTTACACACATATTCCCGCGAACTCATACACCCGGACAGACACAGTATGCATGTCGAAATTGTTCGTGTCTCAGTGACGAGTGTGTATGTGTGTGACTTTGTGGAAGAGGACTATGTTGGTAGAGAACTGATCAAATATCCTGCCGGCTACGAAGAAGGTTGAATGTGGTAGCTGAAGAAAACATTCTGATAAAAAATATACCCTCACAACATATATGTAAATATGTAAGCGTGTATAAAAAAATGAAATAGACCGGTTGGCGGAAAAATTCTCCCGTTCTTAGGTCGAAAATTGTAATTTCTAATTATAACCTACTCGGCGCTGTGGTACTACAGGGTGGGTGTATTTTACAAGTTCACAACTTTGAGTTGGTAACACTGCTTTATTTGAAAACCAATTAAAAAGGCGATAGTTGCGTTTACCATTTCATGTATAATCATGGATAGACTTACACGAGAGCAACGCCCGCAAATTGTTCAAAATTCAATCCTTCTGTTCATCTTACTTCGGCGATGAAGCTCATTTTTGGTTGAATGCGTGTAAATAAGCAAAATTGTCGCATGTGGAGTGAATGTTATCCACAAGCTTTTGTCCAAACACCATTACATCCACAGAAAAATGCTGATTGTTGAGCTTCATGGGCCGGCGGATTCATTAGTCCATATGTCTTCAAAAATGACGGATTCGCACAACATGACCTAGCCAACGTAATCGCTGAACTTTAATACGCTTAACTACGTCAATGTCGGCATATAGCTCGTAAAGCTCGCGGTTCGTCCGACACCGATATTATCCGTCAACGCAGATTGATCCATAGATTGAACGGAGAATTTTTCTCTCGCATACTCCAAGTATTGCCTTGTCTGCTTTCGCAAGTACCCATGCTGCAGAACCATATAACATCAAGAGTAGTATCAGTGTCTTGTAGGAGGTTATATTTGTTTGTCGGGAGACTTGCTTAGTCCGAAGTAGCTTCTATTAGTCAGGATTGTTCTTCGTTTAACTCAAAAGTGATGTTGTTTGTTTTGTTCATGACGGTACAGAGGTAGACTATCATCATCATTGACTATCTCAACGTTTTGGTTTTCAACTTCCACTGTTCGCCCGAGTCTGCTGGAAGTCTTGGTGGTAGACACTAGTGATGTAAAGAAAGTGACTTTAGCGAAAGCAAATGCGAAAGCGAATATTCAAATATACTTCTTGCGAATAGTAAAATATGACATTTTGCGAAAGCGAATAATAGTTTGACCCTTTAGTACCAACAAATTTAAGGAACTGAACTTATACCTTTCCGGGATATTCAAGAATTAAGAATGTTTTCCATATTTTTACCTCCTGTTACCACAAGGACAAACATATTTTTTCAACTGTTTTGAAGAGAAGTTGTAGAGGTTTTCATTGGTATTAATATCTTCAAATTGTGTGATATTTAACACTTTTGACAAATGGAAGCAAATACTGAAATATATTTTTGCGAAAGCGAATAATCCAAAGATGGTTTTTGCGAATGCGAATATTCGTTACATCCCTGGTAGATACCATCAACTTAGTTTTATCTCCGTTTAATGCCAGACCTAATGTGGCAGATTCCTTTTTGACTGTCACATTGGTAACACTTACTGCTCGAAATGTTCGACTCATGATGTCGATATAGCCAGCATAATCGTGTGTCAGCCCTATTCACATCTGCGTCTCGTATAACCGTTTCCAGCAGGATGCAAAAAACTGTCGTCATGTCTGAAACTTCGCTTGGCTCGGAGAGGTTCTTTCCTATTTTAACTGAGGATCGCGTATCAATTAATGTCATCTTACAAAGCCGTATTAGTTTTGCAGGAATACCAAGCACAGATATGACTTCAAACACCTTTGAATGTCGGAAGCGGTCTTGAAGTCGACAAATATATGGTAGATGTCGATTTGTTTTTCTAGGATCTTTTCCAGGATTTGGCGTAGTATGAATATCTGGTCTAAAGCCGCATTGCTATGACCCAATTATCTAACCGACTTTAGTTTTTATTGTCCGACATATTACGACGATTTTAGTGACTTTCTTAAATTCTAAATATTTTATGTTTTTAAATTCTAAATATTCCGAACTATACGTACGAGATCTGTTCAATAGAAAAGGTGAAATTTTGAAATTTCTCGGGCTACGTGCATTCGATTAGCGTTTTTTACGTAGGCACACTTGTCTCGAACATTTTTTCCTAGATGAGTTTGTTTGTGTTTAGTTTGTTTGTGAGAGGCATAACCGTTAGACGTGTTTTGCGTGTTCCGCGATTCGGGTTTTATCTCCTAAATCGTCGAAAAACGCCGTCCTTTCATGGGTCTCTTAAATTTTGGGAACAGGCAAATGTCGCAGGGAGCCAAATCTGTTCAACATATTCTGTTGAATATGGTGGATGAGTCATGATAACGGTATTATTTTGCACAACAAATTACGAACATGCGACTGTGGTTTTTTGTTCAAAATTTCCGAAAAAAATTTATGGCATGAGACAACTGATATGCTGACATCCTCTCCAACTTCTTTAATAGCACTATGCAACAATTTTTTTTAATAGATTGAGTCATACTATTTTAGGAAAACCAAACAATTTTTTTTATGGTTAAGTTTTCTCTAACAATTTTTTTTTCTAAGATTCTAATTTTTGTGGAAGTTACCTTTAGTATTTATATTATTATATATAATTTTTTAAGTACATATAAGCTCGATGAAGCCGGAATACCATTTTAATTAAGGAAATTATAAGGGCTAGAAATGCTGAAAACATCGCATTCCCGCAGAAACGGAAGTTTTGCAGCTGCCATTAAAACAACTAGAAAAAAATGTTTTTTTTTAAATCATTTTTTGCTGCCATGAAAAAATCCATAAAAAATAGAAAAAAATCGCAAAAAATGTTTTTTTGCTATTTTTTTTGTATATGCATTTTTTGAAGCGAAATGCAAGATGAGTTGAATATACATCGATTTGGAAACTAAAAGTCTAAAAAATCATGCTATATCATCTTTAATATCTGAATCGTAAAAGCGCTAAGTCCATATACCAGCTGTAAAAACATAAATATACAGTAAGTATTTTGCCTCTCCTGTAAAATTTTAAATATTGGACTTAACGCCTTTACACTCTTAGGTCGCGTTTGCAAAATATCTATGGATAAATGTATAAATTATAACCCATATTGTAAAAATAAGGAAATTCCAAAAATATTTTTTTCATATTTCTTATTTTGGCAATTTTGGTTGGGTGGTACCAAATAGGGCGTGGCAATACCGCCCATTTTGTAATATAATATGGGTACTATAAAAACATGACACTGTACAAAATTTCAGGTATTTGTATGTAAAATGGTCAATTTGTATGGGAGGCACCAAAAGGGGCGTGGCAATAACGCCCATTATTCACGGGACTGTGGATACTATAAAAGTATTAAACTTCACAAAATTGCAAATATTTCTATAGACTGCAATCAAAGTTATAAGCCGTGAACTTTTTGTGAAAAATGGTCCATTTGTATGGGAGGTACCAAAAGGGCCGTACAACTTCGCCCATTTTTCTCAAGATGATAGCAAACAAGAAACTAATACTATGTGTGGAATGGTCAAAGATTTCGAATAGTGTATAGCTGTTATAAGATAATCAATATTTCACTAAATTTTAACCCTTTGTGGGGAGGTACGTGAAGGAGTTGACAAACATTGTCCATGACCTTTGAGATAGAAAACAATTTTGACACATACCAAATTTGAAGTCAATCGGTTAATCCTGTCGAAAGTCATCGTGCGCAACAACCAGACAGACAGACGGACAGGCTGACGGACTTTGCTAAAATGGCCCTAAACGGATTTCCGCCAAATATTCTTGGAGTCTCTTAGGTCACTCCATCGATATGTTACACTTTTGACCTGCAGCATGTGATATATACCCTTGTTCCCAATAGTGGCTGTGTAAATGTTGAATTATGTTGAAATTCTACCAAAAGTGAAACAATTTCTGTATGTATCCATAAATTTCCTTCAAATAGGCATTGTTTTCTTCGTTGGAATGCTTTTTATGATTATTTTCGTGCCAGCAGAAAATGATTTTTTTGAAAAATAATCTAATTTTTTCTAATTACAAAACTTCTGTTCCCACGTGAAACTGTAATTGACAATTTGTAGTCCTCATAATTTCCTTTAATTATAGTATATACTGGCTTTATCGAGCAATTAAAAAAAGTGATCACAGTATTTTTGGCTCATGTCACGAATTTTAGTGAATCTTGGTATAGTGGTCATACTAAGTGTAGTCAACAACCCAGGCAAATTATTAAAAAAAAAATAAACAACAGGCCTACTATGACGATTTTAAAATTTTCGAAATTGTGAATTTTGAGGAATACTGGGTTTGTTAAAAAAATATATATTTTTTTTGGTACAAGGTATTAATATGGGACTTTTTGCAAAATGTTAGTAATTAATTGCACTGTTAATGAAAAATGGAAAACATATTTAAAAATAATTTTTTTTCTATTTTTTTTTTTAAAAAAATTTATTAAAATTTATTTTTTAAATTTTTTTTTTTAATTAAATTGTTTGTATTTTAGGCCAAATTGTGTGATTTAACATCACACATCTACTCCATAGTTTCACAAAATATATATATTACGTTTATTAACAAAAATTACATAATTTCTTAAAGAGTCTACAGATTTTAGCGGCGTTAATGTCGGATGAAAGGTTTAAATTCAACGTTGCAGAAAATTTAGAAGGCCATGATATATTACCATAAAACATATTTACAATGCACTCTAATGCCTAATGCAGCATTAACATCAATCACAAAACTTAACTTTAACTTTAAGCACATCTTTTAACAAAGGCTATGAAAAAAGTACAATTTTTCATGCAATGATCGTCCTTGCGCGACATTAAGCAAATTTGTAAGATTTGCTTGCTTTTGGTACAGAACTGTTGGCGTCATGAAACAACTTGTATGTGCACTTTTATGTAATTAATGGTAATTTTTAGCGTTTCCATCCGAGCATTTTAGAAAATACTGGGATAAACCTGCCATAAAGATTTAATTATTTCTCGAGAAAGACAAAAATGACCATCGTGAAACTTGGCTATATTGTAGAGTACAATTAGTCCCAAAATACAAAAAATAAAATTAAAAAATATAAAGGGAAAACAGAAAAAATTTCTTTTAAAATTTGTTTTCTATTTTTCATTAGGATTGCAAATAATTACAACCATCTTACAAACCGATAAGAAGGTATATTTTTTTAATAAACCCGGTATTCCTCAAAATTCACAATTTCGAAAATTTTAAAATCGTCATAGTAGGTCTGTTGTTTATTTTTTTTATAATTTGCATGGGTTGTTGACAATACTTAGTATAACAGTTATAAAAATTTTGACTAAAATCCGTGACATGAGCCAAAAATACTGTGATCACTTAGGGCACCATATTACACCAGAAAATGTTATGCACAGCCCTTCGACAAAAATGTTGTTGCATAGTGTAGTGATTCGACGATTCTCCATAACAATTGTCTTCACTTTCTCGACATTTTCATCGGTTTCTCATGTGATGGATCTTCCACCTTGTACACTCAGAGTATGTCCCTATTTACATTGGATGAATGTTCAGCAGATTATCGGCGTTTTGTAGGAGAGAGAGGCAGTCGGCAAGAGGGGGAAAAACTCTCCCTGAACGTTTTGAGTTATTCGTGCAAGTTCAAAAGAGAATTTGATGATAAGCTGCTGAAAAAACTTGCCTAGTGTAAATTCGGACTATAATCACCATATTCCACTCTCAACGTCTCAAGTGATTTTGAGTACTTAATTCAATTTTTACACAAAATTAGATGCAAATTATTTGATCAGTTTTTTCCACTGTAGAAAATCGTCGAACAAGCAAAACATGTTTACCTGTTATGTCTCTCACAAACAAAGTCAACTAAGAACATATGTTCGAGAAAAGTGTACTAACATAAAAAAAGCTAATCGGATGCACGTAGCACGAGAAATTTCAAAATTCACCTTTTATATTGAACAGATCTCGTATTTAAAAAAGTAAAAAAATCCAAATAAATTTCCCATATTTTAGAAATTAATTCAAAATTATTTAAAATTCGATACGGCCTACTACATAACAAATTAAATTCTAGTTTCGTGCATTAAAGTTACGCTTTGTGCGGATATTAAAGTGTCTTAACGAATAAACGCTTCGTTGAACTTTTCAACGGGCCTTAGAAAAAAACGCATACACATCGGCGCTACAATCTGAAACGCACACACATATCGGAAACGAAAAAAATCATTTCAAGCTTAATTTTTTTTCGTTCTTGGAATGTGCAAAAGGAAATCAGGATACAGCAATAATGCGGGTTTGTTAACTTCCGGTACTTACATACAAGTACGTTGTCCATGATTGAATCAATATCTGTACATGAGTGTGTGTTCGTTCAAAATGAAGGACTAACAGCGAAACGAAAATGAAAGGAGTCCATCTCCAAATCAGAGCCAAGAAAAAACTGTGATAACTTTGTGTGGATCTAAAAGAAGCCACCCACACACACATGCAATGAATATGGAAATGAAGGAAGCACCACAATGTCAAGGCCCTCCAAAGCCACCACGTTTACATGCACGTCGTAGTAAAACCAACGAATTGCCAAAGAAAAAGCGTTTGCAGTTTCAAAGTCCTCTACTGAGTGAACAGACTCCCAGCTCATCAATGCCACCGAATGCTCAGCCGCAACAACAAGTCAAACCCACCATTTTATTGCACCGACGGGAAACGCGGGCCGACACTCCTATAGTTACCTTGAAAACAACCACAACGAAATTCCCCCACCCTGAGCAATTGCGTCCAAGCTTTAGCGGTAGTATAGAAATGCGAGGTGATATTTTAACCGTAAAAACGACCAGTAAACGAACCGATATTAGCGAATGTTTGGACCAGCGATTGACTTTCTCAGATTGTCAAACGTACAATGCGAAGAGAATTGAGCATCGCCTATCTCATGGCTGTACCAGTTTAATGCATGCCTGCCAACAGGGTGATGTGGCTGAAGTTCTTGAACTGATGCGATCCAAGGTAAGGTGAACCATGAGTTTTCAAAATTAAATATATTTTAAATTAAGTGTCGAATTACCTGAATTATTTTAATATATATATATTTTATCTTCTTGTGCCAAGTTTCTCAACTAAAATCACTTTCATCAATTTTGTTTTCCATGGAAAGTGAACTAGTATTGTGCTGCAGGGATATACTCGTACTTGTAAATTTAATTACAATTTACATTATTTAATATCAAGATTCCCTGAAAGTAATACTGTTTGTCTAGGACAATGATTCATAGAATTCGTTTTCTTAAAATAAAGCTAGGGTTAAGAAATGGCATATTATACGAACTAAATAGAATATAAACATAAACTGAGTTTAGACATCTTAAAGTTTATTTCAACTTTTATGTAAGTTGGATATCTGTAACCCAGTAGTTTTTTATATACATCGTATTTATTCACAAAGATTGCTGGGTACACACAGGGTTAGTAAATTCAGTTACAATTTTAGCGTAGAAGGCTTCGTAATATAAGTTCCATGTTAAAGTGCATTTTGCACACACAGTGTAATTGATACCGTTCACAGTAGTGAGCCAAAATCATCGAAGCAGACCCTAGACATATTCTGAAACAGCTTCAGGACATGTTAAGTCAGTTGAACTTTGAAGGTGGCTCCACAATTAGGCATATTTTGTAGACTTTGACCTAAAAGAGATTTTTAAAAAATTAAAAAAAAAAACAGTAAGGAAAGGCAGAAAGTCGGTTGGGACCGACTATTTAATACCCTACACCTCCCTAACAATGCGATAATAATTTGGTATAATTGGTAAATGGGTAAGAACATATCGTCGGCTCAATGCTATTTTGTTCCATACGCCATTTTGTATGATCGGAGAAAAACGCAATTTATTGTTTGATTAAAAACGGGACTGAAGAGTTACACACTTTTTATTTCATAGGGTTCCCAACAGTGTTTGAATGATTCTTGAGACATAGAACAAAAATATCGAAATTCTTTCCCGTTATTCAGAGTAAAACAAATTTACCCTACCAATATCTCGAAAACTAGGCGATGATTGCAGATTCTGAAAGAGCATGCTTGGAACCCATATTATCAACTCCTAACTCAAAAAACACAAAAATGGCGTATGGACCAAAATAGCATTAAGCCGACGATATACATATATGTGGATATATCTAATTCTGAATCGATAATCGCTAAATAAAGCAATATTCGTTCCTAAATTGAGAAACATCTTTCTGGAGAATTTTGTAATGTTCGGAACTAAAGTACAACTTCTATAGCGTTTTGTAACCAAATCAGGAGAAACATATGTATATATGGAGGTTATATATAAATCGGAATCGATTTTCCCTGAATACTCATTCATGTAAAATAGAAACCTCATTCTGTCGAATTTCGTACTGATAGGATATAACATACAGTCTCTACAGCGCTTAGATGTCAAATCGGGGCTAACATATAAGTGGGGGCTATATCTAAATCTGAACCGATATTCTCCGAATTTGGCAGTAATACTGTAATATTACTGTAATAAGAACCTCCTTCATGTAATAAGAAACCTCTTTCTGTCGAATTTCGTACTGATCGGATATAAAATATAGTTTCTACAGCGCTTACATGTCAAATCGGGGGTAATATATATATGGGGGCTATATCTAAATCTGAACAGATTTCCCCCAAATTTTGTATTGTCTCTAAGTTTACCACGAGACTACTCTCTATCAATTTGTGTAAAAACCGGTTCAAAAATGTTGCTTATACAGTGCATGCCAAATGCCAAATCGGAGGTACATATATATGGGAACTATATGTAAATCTAAACCGATTTTAACCAAATTCAATAGAGATCGTCCTTGGGCCTAAAGAAAGATATGTGCAAAGTTTCGTTGAGGTCGAACCATAATTGCGACCTTTACTTTGATTACAAGAATACATCTACAGACAGACAGACCGACATACCTTAATCGACTCAGACAGTGTCCTACACCACACTGTGGTACAGGGTATTATAACTATGTGAATTTGTTTGTAACGCCCAAAAGGAGAAGAAATAGACCCATCGTTTATTATACCGATCGACTTAGAATCACTTTCTGAGTTGATTTAGCTATGTCCGTCTGTCTGTGCATGTATTCTTGTAATCAAAGTACAGGTCGCAATTATGGTCCGATCACGACGAAACTTTGCACATATATTTTTTTTGGCCCAAGGACGATCCCTATTGAATTTGGTTAAAATCGGTTCAGATTTAGATATAGCCCCCTTATTTGTTAGCCCAGATTTGACATGTAAGCGCTTTAAAAACTTTATTTTATATCCGATCAGTCTGGAATTCAGCAGAAAGAGGCTTCTTATTATATGAATGAACACTGTTAAATTTGGAAGAAATCGGTTCAGATTTAGATATAGCCATATATACGTTACCCCCGATTTGACATGTAAGCGCTGTAAAAACTGTATTTTATATCCGATCACTATGAAATGCGGCAGAAAGAGGTTTCCTATTATTTGAATGAACACTGTTAAATTTGGAAGAAATCGGTTCAGATTTAGATATAGCCCCCATATAAACGTTACCCCCGATTTGACATGTAAGCGCTGTAATAATGTTATTTTATCGGATCAGTGCGAACTTCGGCAAAAAGAGGTTTCCTTCTACATGAAGAAATACTGCCAAATTTGGAGAAAATCGGTTCAGATTTAGATATAGCCCCCATATATATGTTACCCCGGATTTGACATGTAAGCGCTGTAGAAACTGTATTTTATATCCGATCAGTACGAAATTCGACAGAAAGAGGTCTTTTTACATAAATGAGTATTCAGGGAAAATCGGTTCAGATTTATATATAACATCCGTATATATGTTCCTCCTGATATCCTGATGTTGTACTTAACTTCCGATCATTAAAGTTTTCCAGAAATATGTTTCTCAATTTAGGAACGAATATTGCTTAATTTAGCGATTATCGGTTCAGAATTAGATAATATGTTCCTACCCATATTCCAATTATTCCAAATTATTTTCGCAATGACCCTTGTCGCATTGTTAGGGAGGTGTAGGGTATTATATAGTCGGCCCCGCCCGACTTTCTGCCTTTCCTTACTGTTTTTTTTTTAATTTAGAAAACAAAGTTAATGAATATTAATTTGTTGCTAAATAAAAATACGAAATATTAAAATATGCATATATTATATTAAAATATTAAAGAATACAAAATTGGTATTTTTGTGTTTTATTGCGTACACTCTTTTTTACGAAAATTTCAAATCTTGGCCACATTTTCGAAAATATCAAAGTTAAAATATGAAAACACAATAAAATTATTGAAATATACTAATTATTAAATATTTTATGGATTTTTTAAGATCCTATCTACGATTGAAAACATTTCTTTTTAATTTTTTTCCTGATCCTTTCTTACGAATACCTTTTTCATTATCTTTTATGGATAGACAACAAAATTAGCGATTTGATGAAAAATATTGCCAATACATATCTTCATCAGAAACCAAAAAGGGCGTAACAAAAAGAAAACTGGAAATTCACTTTTTGATGGGTTTGATGGGTTTCACTGCATCAAAATACACATCCTGTTAAATATTTAGCGACTTACTATCAACAATGGCGAAATTATTAACGAAATTCAAAAGGGCCTAACAACAAATTATTTCTTATTTCATAGTTAAAAATTCCTACTTCACGCAATTTTCAGAAACAGGTTGTAAATCGTGTGTGTGTGAATTTTATATGCACCATTTTGTTTAGGTAAAAGCTGTTAACTTTTGTCACAAAAAGGTCCATTTGTGTGGGATGTACCAAAAGGGGTGTGCCAATATCGGTCACTTTTCTCTGAACTATAGATACTATAAAAGCATTGCACCGTACAAAATTTCAAGTATTTATATTTACTGGTGTTAAAGTTAAAATCTGTCAACTTTTGGCACAAAATGGTCCATTTGTGTGGGAGGTACCAAAAGGGGCGTGGCAATTACGGAAACTTTTCTCTAGAGTCTAGGTACTATAAAAGCATTACACTGTACGAAATTTCAAGTATTTGTACGAATATGCACTGGTATTAAAGTTAAATGCCGTTAACTTTTGGTACAAAAAGGTTCATTTGTGTGGGAAGTACCAAAAGGGGGGTGCCAATAACGCTTACTTTTCTCTGGACTCTAGGTACTATAAAAGCATTATAATGTACAAAATTTTAAGTATTTATATTCAGTAATATTAAAGTTACAAGCTGGTAATTTTTGGTACAAAATGGTCCATTATGCAATAATGCCCGTTTTTCACTGTATTGTAGGTACTATTAAACCATTACACTGTACAAAATTTCAAGTCTTTTTACGTACTGGTAATAAAGTTATATGCTATTAACTTATGGTTCAAAATAGTACATTTGTGTGGGAGGTACCAAAAGGGGCCTGGAAACTTTGCCCATTTTTCTCGAGGTAATAGTGACTACTAAACTAAAACTATGTGTAGAGGATTAGGGTCTTAGGTCACTCCTTCGGTGTGTTACCCAATATTCGACGGTATTCAAGCATAAATCGGCCGATACTGGTGCAATTTCACGTTCGATATTCGTACGAAGTTCATCAATCGTCGCTGGCTTGTTGGCATAGACCATAGACTTGACGTAGCCCCACAGGAAAGAGTCTAACGGCGTCAAATCGCACGACCGAGGCAGCCAATCGACTGGACCATTTCGTGAGATAACACGTTCTCCAAACACATGTCCTCCAAGTCCATATCAACCAATTGGGGCCAAAAATATTCGGTTATCATTGAACGGTAGCGATTCCCATTCACAGTAACGTGCCGGTCTTGATCATCACGGAAGAAGTACGGCCCAATGACGCCGCCGGCCCATAAACCGCACCAAACCGTAATTTTTTCGGGATGCAATGATGACTCATGGAGTCATATTTTGCATATTTTGTTTATTGACGAAGCCATTCAGCCAGAAATGAGCCTCATCGCTGAAGATGATTTTTCGATTTTTCGCTCTCTTAACGTTGAGGCCACTGACTCCGAATTTCGGTAGTAAATTTTAATAATTTCGACTCGTTGTTGGCTCGTATATCTTTCCATCATGAAATGGCAAACCGTACTGAAGAGTAATGTCCTCCTCCTCTCTACGGTGGGGGATAATAAAATTCCGATGTGATCTTTAAAAACGACAATATATACGTTTATCTTTTTTGGTCTCCTCTACAATAATCCATTGTTAAAACTCGGTTATTTTTTTCGTGCTGTACAATGATATTTGTTTCTTATTTTTTGTTGATAGCACATTGCGACAGTCCAAAAACCCTGGGACGCGATATTATTTTTTAGGGTTTTTACCCTTGACTTACGGGTAAAAACCCGGTTTTCGTGACTTTGCGCACCTTTGCGACTTAGTTTATTATAAAACGATTTCCAGTATCTCAACTGATTTGAAAAGTGTTTTAGTGTTGTGTACCGATTTAGTTTTAATGAAACTTTAATAACTCAGTCAATTATAAACGGATTTTTAAGAGACTAGTTGCTTTTTTGACTTACAAAATATAAAATTTACGTATATAAATTAATAGTGCAGTTATCTCACATAATAATCTGTAAAAACGTTATCTAAATTAAAAACTGGCGGAAAAAATGAAAAATGTGTGTTTTCAGGAAAAATATAGATATATTCCTACATTTTTAAATACAGATATTGGAAATCGGTTGATAATAATCTAAGACACAAGCGTTATTCCGGATTTTGAGGGTGTTCGGGGAATTTCAAAAAAAGATTCTTGTTTTACTCGATAATACCTACAAGAAAAATAATATAGTGTCTTAGAACAGAACGATTTTTAAGGCACTGGATGCACTTTTTTCGGATAGGTTTGTTCCGCATTTTTTCTCCTATTCAATATCTACAACTTTGCTTCAGACACAAAAGAGATATTCCTCACCGAGAAAAAATATAGAAAAAATGCAAAAATTCCACCTTGCGTAAAATATATCGTATTAAATTATTAATTGAGCCAACTCGACTAAACGAATGATGCAGAAGTTATTATTTTTGGGACTACTTTCACGTCCAATTCTCAGAATTGAGTCCCAAATTAATGATCTGAAAAATGCTGTACTGTGTTATTAATTATCTAATTTTTGCAAATTGTAGAAATGAAAAAATTATTGCTTTTTATTAAGCAATAATTTAATAAAAATGGATGCATTTTTTCGGGCGTGTTTGTTCCGCATTTTTTCTATTAAATTTGTTTACTTCTATTCAATATCTATACCTTTGCTTCAGACACAAAGGAGATATTCCGTACGGTATTCCGAGAAGAAAATATAGAAAAAGAGCTAAAATTCCACCATGAGGAAAAAAATCGTATGACCATTAAATTATTAATTGAGCCAACTTGACTAAACGAATGATGCAGAAGTTATTATTTTTGGGGCTACTTTCTCGTCCAATTCTCAGAATTGAGCCTCAAAATCATGTGTTGTACTATGTAATGCAAAAGGAGCGTCCACATTTGTAATTAAGTAATCTAATTTTTATTTCGTGTTTTAATTTTTGTTTTGTTCTCAGTTTAATAAAATATTCTTTTGCTTTTTAGGTGAGTGCACAATATTTTTCATCTGGACTTATGCATGATATTCAAGGTAATTAATTAGATATTAATTCTAAATCTTAAGATTATTTCCTGGAGAATAAAAAATTCAAATTTCCACAACATGTTTAATGTTTAATGCCCGGGCGTAGTAGCAATTTTTCTATAACGAATTTTTGCATAACCATATTTTACTGGAGGTCACAACTGTTACGTACTGATCAAACGTGTCGAAGCAGTGATATTTTAATATATTTCAATAAATTTAAATCCTTCATTTGGGGAGGAACTGCAAGAGGGGTATCATAGCCGAAAATAAGAGAAAATCAGACAGACTGAGGGGCACATTAAATGATTAACAGGTAAGAAAACAGGTGGAAGATGCTAGAACGTTGAAAATAATAGTTCATACTTTGTCAATCTTTAGTCATTGGAAATGTTTTCTCAAATACAAAATATGAGAATCGTTGTCCTGGACTTAATCTGTCAATTGGTATGGGGGTAGCAGATGTGGTTCGACGAATACACCAATTTTGCGCTGAACAGTAGATACTTCAAAGTGATTGCACTGTACCGAATAGTAAGTGTTTATGTGCACTGCTGTTAACGTTATGAGCCATTCAATTTTGGTGTGATTTGACCATTTTTTATGAAATGTACCTGGAGGGACGTGGCAAGAATGACTATTTTTACCGGACTGTAGATACTACAAAAGCATTGATCTGCACAAAATTCAAAGTATACTTTGAATTTTGTAATATTTGTAATATCATAAATATGTTTATGTACATTGGTATTAACGTTTTAAGTAGTTAACTTTTGTACAAAGTTATCGCTTTGTGTGAGATACCAAAAAGGCCGGGGCTACTTCGCCTATTTTTCTCAATGTGTTACCGATAGAGAATCTATTACTATTACTATATGTGGAATTACAGGGGATTCAGATAAATAGTAAAGAAGTCATAAAATAATAAATAGTTCACTAAAAGGTAACTCCCTGTGAGAAAGGTACTAGAAAAAAATTATCACATACCAAATTTAAAGTAAATTCGGTACTCCTTTCGAGACTTATCGTTTGCTTCGGCCAGACAGACGCACATTGCTTAAATAACTTAAAATATCCTAAAAGGATTTCCGCCGAACTTTCATAGGATCTTAGGTCACTCCTTCGATGTGTTATACCTACCTCAGCTAAGTTGAGGGTATAAAAATGGCCTGACACAGTTGTGCGTACCGATATCTAACTGACCTTCTCGTGCTTTGAGACGTAATAATTTGTTTTATGTGCCGTTCCACAGAACGAGTTATTCTTACCATGAACCTATATCGAGGACTTCAAATGAGTTTAACCGCATAAATTGTGTGGATTTGGATATACATAAATTCAAGTTTAGTAATGTTTTCAAATGTATTAGATTTAATTTATTTTTAGATATAAGTGGTAGTATGTAAGGAATACTGTAATTCCATTGACTGTAAATAAATAAATGAATGAAATGATCTCTCGTACAAGCTGTTTGGTAAACGTGATTATAGCGATAGTATTTAGCCATATCGTTTTGAAAAAAAAAAATGTGCTTTCTATATATGTATAGCCCAGAAAATATCCCAGTTACAAATCAAAATGATTTTAACACCCTTATTCTCGACCGAGTGACAAGAACATTTTTGTGATAGTAACAACATTTGTGATAGTAAAATCAATATGCTATTCTGGGTTTCAAATGGAAACTTTTTTTTTACCTGACCCTGCGCTATGATTTTCTTCCTTTAAAAAAACATCTCTATTTGATAAATTATTATGCAATGTGGGGATATACATGATGGGGATTAATTAAGCATGGGTGCAGAAAGACCCCAAATCTTCCAACATACATATCTAATGCTATTGTATATTTTTTGCCCGAACAAATTTGGGAATGATTTGTTCATTTCCAATTTATTTTCGAATTTTTTCTATGTCATAATAAAAAAATCATGCCATATTGGAAAATATTGAATTTCAGTAGATTTCTTCATACACAAAAGCTTTTAATAATGTATTTTTTTCATTAGGCAGCAATGCCAAAATTTTTTAAATTATAAAGCTTTTATTTTGTCGCAAGAATTCCAGAATAGGTACATGATTCAATTATACAAGGTTGTGTTACTAGCAGGTGGTCTATCTACTTTTTTCATGTTGATAGTAGTTGAAATGTCATTATAAAGTTTGAATTTCGTATTTTGTTTACATTTTATTTGTCAAAAATATTTTAAAATCTATTCGGTCAATTTATTGATAAAAAGAAATACGTTTACGATTGGCGAAAATAAGATGAACGCGATAAAGGACCGTTATTTAATATCCCGAAGGATGAAAGGCGAAAAATGGAATACCAATAGCCGTCACGATCTTTGTCAAATACGGCCCAGGTGGGGATGTCTTTTTGACTAGTGGCGTGATAAAAGTGGTTTAATATGTGTATGTGCAGAATAAAATATTAACTACAATAAAACGATAGATATCAAAGGAGTTTCCCTCCTCATGATAAAGGGTTTGGCAAATAGAGCGCTACAAAATTTTTTTTTTAAATAAAACAGAAACGGTTTTGGATATCAATGAAATTCTTTATTCCTGTGAAAGTACGTTCGATGCCATTATGTATAGAACTCGATTTCTTTTGCATGGCCACCACGGGCACGCTTGAAGAAGTCCACACGCTGAACCCAATTTTCGACGGTTTTCAAGCATAAATCGGCCGATACTGCTGCAATTTCACGTTCGATATTCGTACGAAGTTCATCAATCGTCGCTGGCTTGTTGGTATAGACCATAGACATGACGTAGCCCACAGGAAATAGTCTAACGGCGTCAAATCTCACGACCGAGGCGGCCAATCGAATGGACCATTTCGTGAGATAACACGTTCTCCAAAATTGGTTTCCAATAAATTGATTGTGGCATTCGCTGTGTGGCTTGTGCGCCGTCCTGTTGGAACCACATGTCCTCCAAGTCCATATCATCTAATTGCGGCCAAAAATATTCGGTTATCATTGAACGGTAGCGATTCCCATTCACAGTAACGTGTCGGTTCCGTGATGATCAAGGATGACTCATGGAGTACGTGTGGATTGCTGTCTGACCAATAACGCATATTTTGTTTATTGACGAAGCCATTCAGCCAGAAATGAGCCTCATCGCTGAAGATGATTTTTCGATTTTTCGCGCTTTTAACGTTGAGGCCACTGACTCGAATTTCGGCAGTAAATTTTAATAATTTCGACTCGTTGTTGGCTCGTATATCTTTCCATCATGAAATGGCAAACCTTACTGAAGAGAAATGTCAAAAGAGCGGCAAAAAAAATTTTGAAGCGTCCCTGTTGAAAAGCCCTTTATATGCACATTGTATGTGTCTACTTCTACATTATTGAAAATTGAGTATACAAGGACAGGGTCAAAGCCCATTTAAAATTAACTGCCTTGGAATTATATTACCTAAATAATATCCATAGAAACAAGTAAGAAAGTTTCAGTCGGGTAAACCGACTAAGGTATACCCTCACTTTGTGAGTAATGTAATATATAACATTACACCAATAAATCTGTCAATTTGTGTGGGAGGTACCAGAAGGGGTTTTCCAAAAACACGTATTTTTCGGTAAATACATTGCATTGTGCTGAACTATAAGCGTTTATGTGCACTGGTATATTAAAGTTACGAGCTATGTAATTTTGGTATGATTTGGTCATTTTGTGTGGGAGGTACAAAAAGGGGCAGGGTGATAACGCCCACTTTTTACAGGACTATAGGCACTATAACAGCATTACACTGTACACAATTTCAAGTATTTGTATGCACTGGTATTAAAGTTACAAGCCGTTTACTTTTGGTACGAAATGGTCCATTTGTGTGGAAGGTACCAAAAGGGGCTGTACAATAATGCCCATTTTTTACCGGACTATAGGCGCTACAAAAACATTATACTGTAGAAAATTTCAAGCATTTTTATGCACTTGTGTTAAAGTTATAAGCAGTTAAATTTTGATGCAAAATGGTCCATTTGTGTGGGAGGTACCAAAAGGGGCATGCCAACTTCACCCATTTTTCTCGAGTTAATAGCGACTGATATACTAATATTATGTGCAGAATTTCAAAAGATTCGAGTAAGTAGTATAGATGTTATTAAACAATCAATATTTTACTAAATTTTAACCCTTTGTGTGGGAGGTACCAGAAGGAGTAGACCAATATGGCCCATCTTCGAACTCATCCGGAGATAGATCAAAATATTACCACATACCAAATTTGAAGTCAATCGGTTACTCCTTTCGAGAGTTATCGTGCGCACCAGCCAGCAGACACACAGACAGACAGACAGACAGACAGACAGACAGACAGACGGACGGACATTGCTCATTCGACTTAAAATGACCCAAAACGGATTTCCTCCGAACATACTTAGGGTCTTAGATCACTCCTTCGATGTGTTACACTTTTTTCCGTAGCAAATGATATATACCCTCGTCACACTAAAGTGAGGGTATAAATATGTACATATGTATATAGTTGCAGCAGAAGTAAGCTTGCTATAGAAGTTATAGGGAAACAATTTGGGACTTTGAGACTGTTAAATTCAGTTATTCCGTACCGAATTTTAGGAGTTTATTTACGCTGGTATTAAGTACATGTGTGTAAGATGTTCGTTTTTGAGATATCATACACACAACCCATACGGACGGACATACATATCTCAAACGACTTAAATGTCCTGAAACGGATATCGCCAAACATATAAACAATTGTAGATTATTCTATGTGTTAATTATTGATCCGTTGTAAATGTAGAATATAGGCTCCTCAAAAATGATGGTACACTAATGTAAGATTTAGTCCATTCGTTTCTGGGGAATTGCACAATTTCATCATTTGTACACGGGGCAAAATGGCCATTTTTGATATGTTTGAATCGAAAGAAAATATATTTGGAACACAACTTTTTAAATATTATGTGTTTCTGAGCAAATAAATTTTATTTGAAAATCAATAAAATATATTTGCAACTCGTATATTTATATGTTACAACATATAATATTTGCAAAATAATTTTCTCAAATAAAATATGTCTTTGAATACAAATAAAATTATTGTTTAGGAATTTCATCAAATATATTTTATTTAAAAAAGATTTTTTAAACTTTTGTTGAATTTTTCGAATTTCAGTTTTAATTTTTTTTTTTGGTTTCGAATTGATTCTCCCAATTATGGTACCAAATGCAGCATTATCTTCTGTTTTAAATCAATCATCTAGCATTTCTGAGTATTCCAAGCCATTATTAATTGTCAATCCTCCAAGAAATATATTTCGATCCAAGATTATACGATTTCAATTATTTTTACGACATGAAAAAAAGTTAACACAATTTAGGCAGTTTCTGAATACTTAAATGCAAATGAATATTTGTTTCGGAAAAAATAGTTCAAAGAAGACGTCTTCCCAAATATATAATTTTTGTGTGTACCAAATATTATATGTTTAGAGTGTACCCTAGACATATATATGTTTCAAGCCGAATATGTTTGGGACAATATACTACAGAAGCGATTTTTTTTCAGCGTGTATGAACTTATATGACAAAAAATATATAATTTTTTTTATTTATAAAAAATTTTACGACATTTGTACATATTTTTTATATTTCAAAATAAACTGGCATTGACATTTCAACTACGAATCCAACAACAAAACTCCTTGTGGTTGTTGTAGATTTTTTGTTGTTGTGCTAGTAACACAACCTTGTATAATTGAATCATGAATAGGTATTTCAAATTCCAATGATAAGAAATGTGTTAGTAAAAACTCATAAATGATTATGGTTATGTATTCGAGAATAGCACCGTAAGACACAAATAAAATAAATGAAAACAGACTATAAAGTAAGCTTCAACAGACCAGATGTCATTATTCAAATTATGCACAATTCTTTGTATACAGAACACGATAAAAAGAAAATATGTATTTTTCATTTATTTCGTATTTGTACCTATATTTTCAATTTTTAATCCGCAATTTGTTAATAACTTCTTAAAGAGAATCAATTCAAGAAACTCTTACTTTAAAGTCTCAACATAACAATTTAAAACCACTGTGTGTGTGTTTTGTTTTTTTAAACCAACCTATTTATTTATGGCTACACCCTTTCCTTTTCCTTTATTGCATCCGTCAATGTTGTATCATTGAACTACAAAAGCCGCCGTCTTCCATAAAGGAATCTACAAAGAATAAATTATAGTACATCATGTAATGCTTAACGAGATCTAACAGGATATACGAGAGAGAGAGAGTGTACTCGTACCATATCTAAGTAGCGTGAGTGTACATGTGTGTATTATAGGCATTATTTACACGTGTATGCATAGCGAACTCCGTACACGACAAAGCCATTCCTGGATGTTGGCCTCAGTGACTCTACTCTGCTGCCTATGTTGCTCCATATTGTCTTTCACACGCCAATAAAAAAATAAAGAAAGTTAAGGACAAAGCGAAAAAGGTGAAATGCTTGCGATGAAAACACATGTTGTTCACTTTGGCATGTTGTCGGTGATATCAAACGTGTCAAGGTTTGTTGAATGTCTTGCAAACACAATCTCACACACGCACACACACACACATATGGAATAATGAGAGCAGGCTGCAACAGGAACTGAAACGTCAACTGCCTCACTATAAAGTACGAGTAGACTCGTTGTGTACTCCCTTTCTCTGTTTTTAGGTTCTGCTTCACAGTTCAGTAAACACTCACTTGCATTCGTTCCTCATATTCCAGGAAGCAAAAAAGTCGAAATGCACAGCAATAACAACAAAAGTAATGATGATGATGATGATGACGACGACGATGGCGATGGTGACGAAGACGATGTTGTCGTCAAATGCTCCTTTTTTAAGCTGATTTGCTTGCGTACTACCAACGACAACGACTACGTCGATATTGACTACCTCCCAGTGTTGTTGTTTTGTTGCTCATATACACTTTCTGCTCCCACGTCTCTTCAGATGCCTGTAGATGATGTTGTTGTTATTGTCACTTAAGCTTATTACAGGATATGATTGTGCTCTTGTTTACAATGCATGAATGTTTGTGTGGGTGTGCTTTTCTCCTCCCATAGTAGTTTTTCCCATACATATGTATGTATATTAGGGCTGCTCTGATAACTGTATTTAATATTTGCTTTACGTTTGTTATACCCACAGTTTAGTTTAGAATATACCATATACATTTGTTGCGAAAAAAGCATAACACATCGAAACAGTGAATTAGACTCAATATACACAGAGTGGAAATTCGCTTCAGGAAATTTTATTCCAATTGAACTGAGCAATATTTTTTACCAAATAGCTGATTTGTCTATGTTGTCTATCCAGAAAATATAATGAGAAAGGAATCGGCATATATCCGGCTCTAACATACACCGATTTGGAGGAAATGATCTGGAAAAATTTAAAAATGTTTCCAAAAGCCGATGGAAGCTTTATAAATCCATGAAATATTTAAATATGAATATATTTAAATTATTTTTTTGTAATTTGTACGTCTTGACACAAAAAATTCGAGGCAAATTCCGACTTTATTATATTTGAAAAGAAAAATTCCACAATTCCCAAAATTAATTCGAAAAATCTCCGAAATCTGATCTAGTTTTGCCCCGAAATCTATTATACCAAAATCTGGGCAAAAAATTCCTTTTGCAGTTTACCGTGTAACACATTACTTCACACAAATAAAATGGTAATTATTTTCATATTCTAGCTTTGCGATTGTCGAAAATGTGGTCAAGATTGTAATTTTCGTAAAAAAATGGTGTCAATTGGGCGTTGTAATAATATCATTGCCACCGCTATTAAATTGGAAATCAGTTTTTTAAATATTTTATATTTGTTAACAAATAAATTTTATTTGAAAATCAAGAAATTTTGTTTGGGACGCATATATTAATATATTAGAACATAATTTATTTGGAAACTGAATTTCACAAATAAAATATATGTTTACACACAAACAAAGTTATTGTTTAAGAAGTTTTCCAAATATATTTTATTTAAAAAGATTTTTAAAACTTTGCTGACTTATTCGAATTTTAGTTAATTTTTCCTAGATTTCGTGTTAAACTTTATAGCTAAAATTTTCTTAATTTATAAATATTCCAATTCATCACTTTTTGTCAATCTATCAATGCAATTTATATTTACGAAAGATTATTCTATTTAAGTTTTAATTAAATTTTACAAACATATAAAATTTATTAAAAACATGAACATCTGAAAAACAGAAAACTTGTCTTTAAGTTAAGGCATTGATACATTGCCAAAATAAATAATTACAAATTAATCTTTGTTTCGAAAATAGTTACTAGTTCCAAATAAAAAAATATTTGAATGGCATCATATTTTTGTTTAGAACAATATTCTCCCAAACATATAATATTTGTGTGTGTCAAATTTTATATATATTTTAATTGTACCCTAAACATATGTATATTTCAAGCCGAATATGTTTGAGACAATATACTACAGAAGCGATTTTTTTTCAGCGTGTAACGTTGCAAAATAAAAATGGTGTGTTCACACGGTTGCATTTTTCCGCCATTTTTCTGGCAATGTTGTCCGATCTGCAAATCGTGTGTACTTACCTTGACACATTCTTTTTATAATTTCCTGTATACATATCTCCAAAATAGTACTTATTAGTCATTCCATGCAAAACGGAATGGTTTTTGACATCACTACACGGGGCAAAATCGCCTTTTTTGATATGTTTGAATCGAAAGAAAATATACTTGCAATAAAAATTTTTAAATATTATATATTTTCGAGCAAATAAATTTTATTTGAAAATCAATAATATGTATTTAGAACCCATATGTTAATATATTAGAATAAAATATATTTGCGAACTAATTTTCTCAAATAAAGTATGTGTTTAAATACAAATTAAATTATTGTTTATGAATATTTCCAAATATATTTTATTAAAAAAAGATTTTTAAAACTTTGCTGAATTTTTCGAATTATGCATTTCTATTAAAAAGGGAATACTTAGCATTAACTTTCTATTTGAAACTATTTATTTTTTTCTAACTATTCCAAGTCATTATTTTGAATTATAAAGAAATTTTACTAACATTAAAACTTTCTTTACCTTTCAATTGCTGACAACTTAAAATAATTAAAGAATATATATATATTCACGCAAATAGATCTTTGTTTGGGAAATAACATATCCAAATAAAAAATATTAGGATGTAAACATAGTTTTGTTTAGAACAACATCCTCCCAAACATATAATATTTGTATGTGTCAAATATTGTATATTTGGAGTGCACTCTAAAAATATATATGTTTCAAGCAGAATATGTTTGGGACAATATACTACAGAGGCAATTTTTGTTCAGCGTGTAGCTTTGATTGCTCGAAAGTTTGTGTGTATACTCTCTTAAAAATATGTTATACATGTTTCAAGAAACAAATTAATTAATGTTTTAAAATTAAATTAAAATTTTGTTAGATTTTGAATGTTTTTATATTCGAATTGTTCAGTTTTTTCGATCAACTCTTCCTTTCAAAATAGAGGTTTTATGTGGTGTATTGGAAAAGATAAGACACTGCGCTCTGGAAGCCATGTAAAATACGTATTTCAATCCAGTGCGGGGATATCATCAGAGGGACTTATGCATGACACAGCTTGAGCTTGTAGTTGTGACGATCATCACTTGTATACTTATATATACCAATCCACAAAGAAATTTGCATATGAAAATTATATACCTACGAAAAAAGCTTACAAGTCACACAGACAAAGCTCCAAGCGAGACTTAAATTAACCACTTTTCACCACCCATGTGACTGGTATGGGTTGCCAGTTCGACACAGATCAAAAGTTATGAGCAATTTAAAGATGGCGGAAATATAGGGTGATCTAAGTAGAGATACTTTTTTCAATTGCCTTTTTTTTGACAGATCACGTGTGAGTCGTGTCATGCTGTCATGTTATTTTTGTTAAGTATTGTTTGGCATTTCATCATGGAAAGATCAAAAGTTATGAGCAATTTAAAGATGGCGGAAATATAGGGTGATCTAAGTAGAGATACTTTTTTCAATTGCCTTTTTTTGACAGATCACGTGTGAGTCGTGTCATGCTGTCATGTTATTTTTGTTAAGTATTGTTTGGCATTTCATCATGGAAAGACTGACGCCTGAACAACTTTTACAAATTATTCAGTTTTATTATGAAAATAATCGTTCGCCAATTGCGCTAAGTCAATTTTTTTTAAATCCAAAAAAACACTTTCCAGTCGACCCACGACCTTGACACCCATGAGCAATATTTAAGCTCTCATAAATCCGATCCGACGTACTGGAATCATCGGTCCATATTTCTTCAAAAATGATGCCGGTGAGAACGTAACCGTTATCGTGCCATGATAACCGACTATTTGATGCCTGAAATTGAAGCTAGTGATCTCGGCGACATTTGGTTTCAACAAGACGGCGCCACTTCCCACACATCGCATCAATCAATGGATTTATTGAGAGAACACTTCGGTGAGCAGATAATTTCACGTTTTGGGTCAGTCGATTGGCCACCAAGATCGTGTGATATCACACCGTTAGAATTTTTCCTGTGGGGATATGTAGAGTCTAAAGTTTATGCGGACAAGCCCGCTTCGATTCAGGCCTTGGAGCAAAACATCAAGCATGTCATTCGCCAGTTACCAGTCGAAATAATCGAACGAGTCATTGCAAATTGGACTCAACGGATGGACCATCTGAGACGTAGCCGCGGATATCATTTGATAGACATAATCTTCAAAAAATAAATGCCAAAGAATGTTCTTTCAAATGATAATAAACATTCCCATTCAATTAGAATTTTCTGTGTTTTTTTTTTCTTTAAAAAAGTGGGGAACCTCGAAATGGATCACCCTATACATTTTTTTCAAAAAGGTTTGTTCGTTCAGTCGCTTGTAACTTATGAAATACTCGACCGATTTTGATGTACTATATTATTTATTGAAGGTACTGTTAATTACTTTAAAAAAATAAAAGCCTTGTTGTAACACCCCATGCTAATTTTAAAAGTTTTTACCATATTAATCTTTTAGATTAAATCTTTAGAAAAATGTTTACACCAATTAATTTTTTTAAATTTTAAAGTCATGTTCTTAGACGTCTACATGCTAACAATAACAAATTTAAAAAAATCGGTTTAGATTTAGATAAAGCCGACTTATATATTTCTTCCGATTTGACCCTTTAGCACTATAGAATCTGTATTTCACATTCTATCATTTTGCAATTAGCAGATTGGAGTGTCTTAATACTAGGACCTATATTCAAACTACGAGTTTGAAATTGGTTCCGATTTAGATGTAGTCCCCATATGTTCCTTAAGATCTGGACTTTTATCCCTTCAGAAGCTTTATTTATTATTTTTGAAATTATGCATTGAAGTTTAATAACACTGTGTAATAGTGAATATACGGACATTACAGTATAGGTTCGATTCTACTATCCAAAGGTTAGTATAAACCTATACTCGGTTTGGCGAAATTGGTCACCAATTTTTTTATGGGCCTGCAAAGTTTCTGAAAGTTTGAGAACCTCTCGAAAAAGGTGTCAACAGCTTTTGTACAACAACTAATTCAGACTTGGTGATACCACTTAACTACATTTGGCAATAATGTAGCAAAAATATGGTTCGTATCATTTTAGGCAAAAAAGAACATTATCTCGCATTTTTTTTTTTAAAGTGAAGGAAAAAATATTTTTTTCAGTTTTTTCAGAATTACTTTCTGGGACTCGTAATTTTTCAGTAACAGTACTTGGCAAAATTGTAGCCAAGGCAAATCTCAATTCTCAACATATTTGCAGATAAAAGTTTCACATGACAAGAACATTCCTCAACAGATCCGTTTAAAAAGTAGCAGACAACAGTTTCTTGAGCCAGGAAATTGGTTCAGATATAGATATATCCCCAAAAAATAAATAAAATATTTTTTGTTAACAGATCATTATTGTTAGACAAACAACATTGATAACACTTGACAAATATCATCCTATTCTGCTTTGAAAGAGTGCTGTAGTTATTCGTTGTTAACTACATTAGGGAAAACCCTACGGGAAAGCTGTTAACAAGTCTAGTGTACAAATTTTCCAATTTTAGAGACTACCCTAATATTTCATTCGCATACGTTCACATGTACATAACAGGCAATTTACTTTATGGTAGAATCTCAGGCAATATTCTTGGAATTGAGGTGGGAGATGGTGTATATTAACGGGTTGTTTTGTATTATATATGGACTTTTCTTCCTTGTGTGGATATTCTTTCCTGTTCTATTCTGACAGTCATGTTATTCTTTTACCTGACACTTGTTTCAACCTTGACAAGACGTCAGCCACTTCTGTTATGAGACATAACATTAATATTGGCAGCAACGTCGAGCGTCGTTCATTTCGTGTATTGTTTTGTCGTGAAAAGAATCCAGACGGGGAATACAGTGATCATTTGTTTAAGTCTCATGTCGCTTTCTCCGTTGAATGGGAAGGAAAGCCATAACATAAGCTGATTTTCATAATTACCTTTTAATTTGTTTCAGTTCAATTGCAGCAAAATGGTTATCGTATTCACGGAAAATACTTAAAGGATTAGTTATTTTATATATTGATGACTGTGTTCAGAACCACTTTTGCAGTCATTTTACAAATATACGTATAAATAGTATTAGTGGACTGCATATGTTATAACTATCTGTTGTCGGTAGTAATTAGGTAGTACTTATTTTTAAGGTTGCCTTACAGAAATGAATGAACGAATTTTGCTAATGTCTCTAATTTATCTCAGTTAATTTATATTTATTAGTAAACAGCCACATTACAGATAATTCTACGGTTGTTTAACATCTTATTTCGAGTTACTTATTTGTTTACACTGACTTAAAGTTACTCATTTTGAAAATTTTAAATATTGAGTTATGTCACTCTTGAAGTTAGTGAGCGATATGTACAACTCGATACGCCAGTCGGAAGAGAATTATGCAGCACCAGTTTCTTTGGTTAATGTGAACACCCACAGAGTTTATCTTTGTAACCTTAGAGATCCAAGAGATGGCAAATATCACCTCCGGCGCGAACTATATTTTTTCTATGTTATCCAATCAGTACTGATTTTTGGGTACTAGACATATGGATATGCTTCGTCCAGGCAGGCTCTGTACGATCGTTTTTGCAACAATTTGTGATTTACTGCACTTTTGAATTTGATAGGTTAAGATCTTGTTTTTCTATTCTTATCTGAATAAATAATAAGATTTGGCCGCTATAAAGGTCAGAGGTTGACCCACAGATGTTTCGGTTAAACAGACTCCGCCAGTATCCAGTCACAGGATGTGCACGTGGCTATCGACATATCTAAGGCCTTCGCTGCGATCAGTCCCTACACGCTGGAAAAAAATCGCTTCTCTAGTATATTGTCACAAAAGTATTATGTTTGAAATATACATATGTTTAGGGTACACTCCAAATATGGTGAAATTCATGAAAAATCTCCTGCCTAAAATTTTTTATTGTCCGAATTGCACAGAAAAAACAGACAGTTTAAAAATTTCAACAAATGTATTTGTATGCTAAAATTTCTGAAGTTCAACAGATATTGTTAATGAAATTTGGAAAATATTTTTCTAAATTATTCCTAAACTAATCAAATGATAAATTCGTCAAAGTCTTACTTATTTCTTGTAATATTTCTCGTATTTTGAGTTTGTTGTTAAAATTTATACACACAATACATATGTACATAAAAAATGTCATTAAAAATTTCAAAACAAAAATAATTTGTCGTGCACTTTTCGTCGAAAACAATCGCGTTTTTAATTTATATTAGAGGAATATAAAGAGTGGTTAATTTAAGAGACAAGTGACAACATAACGGTGGATAAAGAAGTAAGTGAAGTTAAGAAACTGTTGTCCAGGGTATTATAAGCTTGTTTAGTACACATCTACTAGGAATCACAGCTGATTCGATTTAGCCATGTCCATCCGTCTGTAAATCGTATGTTGTTCGTAAAGTACAAGTCAGAATTTCACTTCGATCTTGATGAAATTTGGCACAAGGAATTTGTTCACGCCTGGAAGAAAGTTTTCAGAATCTGTTCAGATTTAGATGTAATCGCTATAGAAGCGACATTTTAACAAATGTGGACCAAACAGAGATACCTCTGATTTCCGAACAAATCAGCTAAAATTTACATATAGCTCCAATATACACGTTTCATCCGATTTGCCTCTTAGCGCTAAAGAATCTCTAATTTACATAATTTTTTTCCGAAATTTGGAGACCGAATTTGCTTAACCCGGGGACGGGCTTGAAGCAAATCCGTTCAGATTTCTATTTAGCGACCTCACAAACTTATATCCCGATTTTTCATCTAAGCGCTATAAAATCTGCATTCCTGTGGTTTCCGCATTTCAGTGGTGGTGATAGATGTAGCTCACATACATACACTTTCTCTCGATTTTGTATCTAAGGGCTATACAATTCATGTTTCTTAGCAGATCTTTAAAAGATTCAACAAATCGGTCGAGATTTCGATTATTCCGATTTTGAACCCAAGCGCTACAAAATACAACGTTTTCATTAGAAAAACAATATCGGTAAAACTTTACACTTATTCTTATTCTGCTCTTTAAGGGTTGGATGTTATATTTCGCACTTCCTTACTGGTTTTTAACTCAAATTTGTTTACCCAGTTCTAGAGAGAAATTAACTGGAGGAAGTAAAACATTTGCGGTCCAAAAATGTTTTGGAGGAAGTGCTGAAGCAAAGTCAAAAACATACTCCTCATCTCTAAGTATAAAGCTAAATAATTTAGATTCTTGCGGAAAAGGTAAGGTATTATTGCATAAAATAATATGGATCATTAACATAATATTTTGTATTTTTGTACTTTTTTTCAACGTTTTTTAGAGTCAACGTTATTGAATTTCTTGTGGAATCTGCTCTTTTCCCACCTCGTCTAAATGTAAATGTGGAAGAAGTCAGTACGATTTGAAATAAGTGCATATAAGTATATTAAGCATTCTCTCATTTCACTATTAAAATATCCTTAAATATAAAAAATCGATATATAATATTGTTTTATTCAATAACTGCATTGTATAAGTATAAATTCCATTAATTTGCAGGGCACATAACAAATTCGGTTGTTAATATGACAATATATTTTTTGAATTTAAAGCCAACATATTTTCAATAAAATGGTTTGAAAACATATTTGTTAAGCAAAATCAAAAATATTTTTAATAAACAGAGTACAAATATTGTCGTTGGAATGAAAATATGTTTGTTAAGTAAAAAAGGAAAAAATATACAATGAACGAGCCACAATTTTCGTTGATGAAACTTAAATTTTCTTTATCACAGGAATTTTGAAAATTTTTGTATTTGAGTTTTTGAAAATTTTTGTTGAATTAAAAATTTTGTTTTTTTTCTGTGTGGTTTACATTTTGTGTATGACTGACTCTATATACAAGTAATATATCTGTATATTGGCTGCTTGGGAGGTGGTCCAATATTGACTCTTCAAGCGTAGGTGATGATGTTTGATTATTTTTTGGGCTTGGGCCAAATATAAAAATATTTTTTTACACGAATGTTAAGGTTTTTTTCACAAGCTTTGGAATGATTGAATCGTTTTCCGCCAAAAAATTTAGACTGACCTCAATAACGCGAAAATAAAATAAAAAGTCTCCGTTTTCAAAATCTCAGCAAATATAATAAAAGATGTGCATTTTCATTTCAAAGAAAAATAAAATAAATTTTTAAGGTCCAACACCGCGAAAAGATAGTGTTTTAACTTATTTTTGCGAATAATTTGCAAATTTTTTCAACCACTTGGAAGCTTGTGGAAAAATTCGTAAGATTCATGTAGAAGTAGATTTTACGCAAAAACAAAACATTAAATGGCAAATAATCAACAAAATTTCAGTCCGGTAAACCGACTTAAGAAATCCATCAACTTTAGTCGCATATTTTTTCGAAAATTTATTTAGTTTTTTATTATTATTTTCGTTTTAATTAAATTATTATCATTTTTTTAATTATAGCTTACAAAAAAAACAGAAAAAATTATTTTTTTTTTAAAATAATTCCATAAAAAAATTCCATTTATGTTCCATTTCAAACGACTTAAAATTTTAAACCGTTTAAGAGCAATAAAAAATTTCGTGAAACCGTGAAATGCAGTTTTTTCAATTCTTTAAAATTTCAAATCCCTATACAATTTTTGTAAAAATAGTACTTAAAAAAATATATGATAGCGATATCTTTTTTTACCATTTAGCAAATATTTGTAAAATGTTTACTTACAAATAAAATACATAGGTAAATATTCTAATGCTGACTTTACATATATAATTGCCTAAAACATAAAGCGTATTCCGGTTCTTTCAGGCGTATTCAAAAATGCTGTCAAAATACTAAAGGTACCTTTGCTACGGATCCTCCACTTGGGCAGGATAGATGGCGGCCTTAGCTTTGTCACCAGTTGATGTGTCCAGCGTATGTCCAATACAGTGTCATTTGCGGTTGATCATATCAGCTTGGATGGGTATTTGGTTTGTTATACGCCGGAGCTATGTATTAGATATAAGGAAATATTATCACTTGCAAAACTTTAAGGTTATTCATTCAGATGGCTTGACAGAAAAGCAGACAGACGCACATAGCTAAATTGACTTAACATGTTCTTCTACAAGATAAAACACTTAAAATATCCAAGGGGAACGCTACATAGGATACTTTTGATTGAACTGCAAATCCAAATATTTGGGACAGACTTAAGAAAACCTTTGTCTTCATCGGTCTCATCGCAGACCATAATTTGGCTTTCATCAAATTTACCTACCTTTGGACATTTCCAAAAGGAATAACTCTAATAGATTTTATTCAAATTAATTTGTACTTAAATGGCTGAGGATATTGGTAATTCATTGACACTATCTGATTGTATCACAACTTTGGATGTCGCCAATAGAGCCGTTGATTAAATGCGACCAATGCTGCTGAAGAAAAGTCCATTTATTTCCATTCATTTCATGGCTAATTTCACCAATTCATCCACCCTATTCATTCAGTCATTCATTCACTCAGACGGTCGTCCGTCGTTCGTTCATTCGCTACTAATCCTCGTCCTTAGCTACATACCTACTCTATCAACGCCATGAATGCTAAATATTTAAAGCTTTGTGAAATATCCATTTGTCCGTTCTTCACTGATTGCTGGTGCTAGTGTTGGTAGTGGTGGGATGTCTGATTGAGTAGCGAGTGCTTGCATAGGCAGATGCCTCGCGCAATGGTAGTAGATACCGTGGGTGGTTTTACCACTACTCTTGTGGACACAAAAGACACATCCGTCCGTTTGTTTGGCATTCCACCATTGAGTTTCAAAGCAAAATGTCAGCAGTTTAATTGCTTCATAAACATATTTCTTCTCTTCATCTCTTTGTGGAAATGCTCGGTCGTCATCATTCCGTAGGAATCTTTTTGTTTTGGTCTTTTGTTGTTGAAACTTTTGACTATGGGTTGTTGGTTGGTTGGATGGTTGGATGGTTGATTCATTGGTTAGCTTTGGTCTCTCCTCGACTACCACCCGGGCTTTGTTCAAAATACCGATTTGGGGTCCATTGTTGCACAGTGGTTTTCTTTCTAAAAAGGATATCACTAAGATAAGGTAATAACACTCAAATATATTTTTTTAAATTTCTGAATATGTTAATAGCCTCACGTTAGGGTATATATCAGCTTCTAATCCCCAAAAGTGTTACACATTGAAGGACTGACCTATGAGGCAGGTCCCAAGACCGATGTGACATATAGATGGCGGTAGTAGCTTAAAAAAATACTTTCGTGAAAAGTGGCACAGTTTTAAAACATATGGGCATTTCCCTGGGCTACTCAAAAAATGCCTTACAATTTTGCAACTCTTTCTTGAGTATTTTTTTAGCAATATACTCAAAGTCTCTGCGCCAAAATTTATCTATATATATAAAGAAGAATGTGTGTTTGTTTGTTTTACTGTTGGTTTGTTTGTACCGTATAGGCGCCTAAACGGCTGGACCGATCTTCTTGAAATTTTCACAGAATGTACACGTGTGGGGGGTGGTAAAAATATGGTACTTGAATTTTCGGTGTACCAAGTGGGCGTGGCCCCTCCCATATAAGTCAAGTTTTGAAACTGATATATCTTGCACAATTTGTTAGCTAGAGTGCTATACTCTTGTACATATGCATCTGGTGGTAGCCTACGTTATTGGTCCAAAAATGTGCGGAATCGGACGAATGGGCGTGGCACCGCCCATATAAGCCTAATTTTTAAATTGAGATATCTTGCATAATTTGTTAGCGAGAGTGCTGTAATTTTGTGCATATGTGTCTGGTGGTAGTCTACGTGATTGGTCCACAAATGGGCGGAAACGGAGCAATGGGCTTGGCACCGCCCATATACTCGTAAGCCAAATTTTGAAATTGACTTATCTTGCACAATATGTCAGAGAGAGTGTTGTAATTCTGTGTATATGTATCTGGTGGTAGTCTACGTGAATGGTTTAAAAATGGGCGGGATCGGATCAATGGGCGTGGCACCGCCCATATAAGCCAAATTTGAAATTGACTTATCTTGCACAATTTGTTAGCGTGAGTTTCCAAAAATAGCAGGGATCGGACCAAAGGGAATGGCTCCGCCCATATAAGCCAAATTTTGAAATTGAGATATCTTGATCAATTTGTCAGAGAGAGTGCTGTAATATTTTACATATGTATCTGATGGTAGTCTATCAGATTTGCTTAAAAATGGGCGGGATCGGATTAAGGGGCGTGGTCACGCCCATAGAAGTCAAATTTGTAAATTGAGATATCTTGCAAATTTTATTAGCGAGAGTGCTGTAATTTTGTATATATATCTGGTGATAGTCTACGTGATTGTTCCAAAAATAGCCGAGATCGAACCAAAGGGAATGGCCCCGCCCATATAAGCCAAATTTTGAAATTGAAATATCTTGATCAATTTGTCAGAGAGAGTGCTGTAATTTTGTGCATATGTATCTTGTGGTAGTCTAAGTGATTGGTCCAAAAATGGGCGGGATCGGAGTAATGGGCGTGGCCCCGCCCATATAAGTCAAATCTTGAAATTGAGATATCTTGCACAATTTGGCAGAGTGCTGTAATTTTGTGCATATGTATCTTGTGGTTGTCTAAGTGATTGGTCCAAAAATGGCCGGGATCGGACTAATGGGCGTGGCCCCGCCCATATAAGCCTAATTTTGCATTTGAGATATCTTGCACAATTTGTTAGCGAGATCGGACCAAAGGGCGTGGCCCCGCCCATATAACCCAAACTTGCGATATCTTACACCTTTTGATAGTGATAGTACTGTGGGGATCAGTCTATTGGGCCAAATTTTGAAATTTATATATCTTGCACAATTTGTTAGCGAGAGTGCTGTTATTTTATGTACGAGTATATGTATGTAGAGTAGGATTCGTGATTGGTTTAAAAATTGACGAAATCGGAATTTTCAATCTGGGGCAACGAAGTGGACCGGGTCCAGCTAGTACATTATGTAAATGAAAAATTTAACAATCTTGGCATGACATTATTGACATATTTTAATAGCCCCTTTTCTATGTGCATTTCGTACAACTAAATATCTCAAAAATTTTGCATTTTTAGAGTAAATGGTAAACACATACTTAAGAAGCATTGCCTATGGTATATTCAAGCACAAAGTTAGGTATTATTTATACAAGAAGTTTCGTTGCAATATTTAAATCACTCAATATACCTCAAGAATCATGTTTTTTTTGTGCCGTCCGTCACGCCGTCCAATAACAATAATATTCCCGCTAATAACAATAATATTCCTAAGATCAATACCAAGGATGTTATGGGTTCCGCATCGCAGGAAATGCCCATATGCGTTATATTTTTTTTTGAGCAGTCAAAAGGGTAAACATGGGCAAAATTGGTCACCGATATGTACTACAATGCTCTCATTTGAAAGGTCTCAGTCCAACGAATATTAAACCCGACCTAGATTCTACTTTGGGGGCGTCTGCTATAAATTATTGAGTGACAGAGTCTAAACGGGGCCGTACGAGCTGCCCTCTTAGAGAGGAAGAGTATAATTATATCTCATTTATCATCATTGCTTTAATATACAAAATCCTTAAAAGTATAAAATAATAAAAATAAGCTTGTCACAAAAATAACGATTTTTTCTTTGATTTAAAGATGAACGTACACAAAAAGAAAGATTATTGTTTCATTAAACCATATGCAAATATCTTTATATCAATGATAATTTCTTAAAAAGCATATAAATTGTCGTTATTTAAATGAAAGATGTTCTTGAATTTATACCGAGGTCGCATACTTGATTTAAGTTTGTGTAGTCTTTTTGGTTACTATATTTATACCCTACACCACACTGTGGTACAGGGTATTATAAGTTTGTTTCACGGCAGATGTTTGTAACTCCTGAAAATAACACAGCTAGACCCACCTTAAAGTATACCGATCGACTCAGAATCACTAGCTGAGTCGATTTAAGCATGTCCGTCCGTCCGTCTGTCTGTCCATGTAAAGTTGTTCGTCGACTACAGGTCGCAATTCCCTCCAATCGTTCTGAAAATTTGCAGTTTAGAATATTTCGCAGCTGTTAAGATCGCTATTGAATTTGGTTGAAATCGGTTCAGATTTAGATATAACTCCCATATATATCTTTCGTCCGATTTGGCCCTTTAGTCCTATAGAAGCTGTATTTTACATCCAATCGTTTTGAAATTTAGAATGGAAGAGTTTCTTGGTACATGAACCAACACTACCGAATTTGAAGAAAATCGGTTAAGATTTAGCTATAGCTCCCATATATATGTTTCGTCCGATTTGGCTCTTTAGATCCAATCGTTTTTATACCCTAAACCACACTGTGGTACAGGGTATTATTTAAGTATAAAATGTCCCAAAAGTAAATTTATGTAAACAATTTATACATGAATTACAAAATTTATATATTATTTATTCAATATTACGAGAGTGGTGTAGGGTATTATATAGTCGGCCCCGCCCGACTTTAGCCTTTCCTTACTGGTTTTTATATATTATTATATATTTTAATTATATTTATATTTTAAAATTTATAATACCCTGAACACAGAATGGTTTAGGGTATAAATACATTATTTGTTAAAAGTTTTCCTTCACTTTATTTTCGTTGTCAATCACCGTGTAACTTATGCTTGGGAACTCCAGCTTTAGTTTTCCTTCAAAAGTGACTGGGTGTCACTTATGGCGGTGGGAAGCGAACGATAAAATAACTAAAACCAAGTTAGCATTTGAATAGGAAATTGGTTTAATTGAGCAAATACCCAAAATACGGCATTTAGAATTACAGACGAGTAACGAAATTAAGTTCGTCTGATGCCAGAGCCAAATACACGCAATTTCAATGATGAGCCAAGCGTTGTGAGTTCGTGGAACGATTATGATATCCCCGTATCTTACCATCCATGTTCAACACTGCTACTAGGCCAAGTCCATCAGCCAAGCAAGAAATTCATAGCCACTCTTAAGTTTTAGGGAACAATTGAAAGGCAGAAGACAGCGGGATTGTATTGTGGATGTCATTGTTGGCGTAAGTAATCGATGCCAAACAATACCTACAAACTGCCTTCACATTTTGTACGTCCATCCGTTCTTCATTCATTGCTTCCTATGCTCATTACTCGCACAATTGCTAGGCTGTTTCCTTTCCTTAACCGCTTACCTCCCCTGGAGTATGGCCTACGGAGGCTGCAGTATGGATGAATGGTTATTGGCGCGGTAGAGCGAAGGAAAAAGGAGTTCGAACGACTGAACCTAATAGAAATTTGAAAAGTTTTTAAGTGATGGCAGCATAAATTGCTGGAATAACTGGAAATGTGACACAATTAAAATAAATTCTCGTATCTGCAGCCGCAGCAACAAATGCGACAACGACGACGACGATGACTGCTGTTAAAGGACCCCATCCTCCACCTACTTTTTCTTGCTACTCGAGCGTGTATCAAATTAAGCCTCGTATACATAGTAAACAGCCGAGGATGAGCGTGAGCGGTATGGGATTTAAATGCCGAACAACGCTTTGGGGTTATTGTTCTATTTTAAAAACTTTGTTTTTGAAAACTTGGCCAGTAATTATTTGCCGAAATTGGTTTAAGTTTATCATTTTCCTTTGAATCGCTTTGTATCGCTGACGAAAGTTTTGTTTAAAGGGTTTAATTCAAGGACAGACAGGAAGGATGTTCCAGCATTTATTTACACAAGTGTTTCCACAAGAATCCTTGGCATATTATGTTTTAATCACAAAGATTCCTAGTAAAATAGATTTAGCAGTTTCATGCGCCACCTAACACTAATCTAATTCTTGTTAAGAGGGGAGAGTATCAGAGTCGGTATTTTAATGTAAATATTTGTTTTGCAAAAATTCAAATTTATTTTTGTTGGACTTTACAAACAAACAAAGAAGACTGTAGGTCGTTCTCCTAGACAATCAACTGTAATTACTACATTATATAGATACATTAAATGGGGCCTGCAAACTAACTCGAACGGAATATTTTTTTTTGCATTATTTGTGTAGCGTGTATATCATTTGCTACAAAAAAATAGTATGGATAAAAACTCGATATATGTTTAAGAAAAATCCGTTGAAACACAATTTAAGATATTTGAGCTATGTCCGTCCATCTGATTGTACATTTGTCTAGATGGTCCGCATAATAAATCTCGAAAGAGTTGATCAGATGTCATCGATCTTTATTTGGTTCCTTTGAAAGGCCTATCAATGTCATTATGTATGGAATATAAAATTGTACAAATAACCGACGAGGCTTCGCTGGATGACGGGCACCCGAAACCAAATAACTCGTGCTCAATGGCCAATGTGGCTGAACTGTGCATATAGCGCCATCCTGGTGAAGACACATGTCGCAGATGTACATATCATTCAACTCAGTCCAAAAGAAGTTAGTAATCATCGACCTATAGCGCTAACCGTTAACGATGGTGGTACGGCGAACGTCTTTCCAAAGAAAAATTGAGCGATGACTTCCTCGCAATGCATAGGACGCTCTTGGATCTCTTGGTATCGTCCCAAATTCGAAAATTTTTCTCGTTGACGTAACTTTTCATCAAGAAATGTGCCTCATCGCTGAATATGGCGAAACGTTGCCCGAACAGAATAAAACATTTTTATCATTTGCACCTGTTGTTGAACTTTATATTCATCCATGACGATTTGGCAAAACAGACTGAGTAAATTATAGCCAACTCTACAGATGTAGCTTCAAAAATATGGCCGCTATTGACTGTAAAAGTTTGAAAGTTTATTTTAAGAAATACTCAAAATAAATTCGAGATAAATGTAGCAATGGCGTAGGAAGCTCAACCAACGCCTCAAGGCTACGAACAAGTTTAGCCTCGACAGCTTGCACTATTGGGAACATCAATAAATATTACAGTGAGGAATCGCTGGTTGTGAAGTAAGTCCTTCGGCCGGGATTACAGATTTTCTCGGCATAGCGTCATATCGCCCAATGTGTTATCTTCCAAAACCATGAATGTTATATTGCCCAAAAAGCGACACATCTCCCAAAATCGATTATCTAAGGTGTAATATCGCCCAAACGCAATGTCATAAAACTCAAAGAATTTTTTTTTGGGCGATATGACATTTCAATAAATATAAATTTTAGCAAAGCACGAACAAAGGTGTTCTTGCGTGGCGCATTCGGCCTTACTTACTCTGAGATATGTCCAAAGACCAATAACACTGTGCAACAGTGACAAAAATACACGGACTTGACAGTATAGGTTCGATTCAACTATCAAAGGGTAGTATGACCCTATACTCGGTTTGGCGAAATTGGTTACCAATTTTTTTTATGGGCCTCCAAAGTTTCTGAAAATCAGTGGGCCCCTCGAAAAAGGTGTCATCAGCTTTTGTCCAACAACTAATTCAGACTTGGTGATACCGCTTAACTGTGTTTAGCAATAATGTAGCTAAGAATATGCTGCACAAAATTTTTTTAACATTTTTTGTGAAAAAAAATTTCCGGTACTTTTTTTTGAAAAAGTGAAGGAAAAAAATATTTTTTTTTCACTTTTTTCAGCATAATTTCCGGGGACTTGTAATTTTTCACTAACAATCCTTGGCAATATTGTAGCCAACGTAAATCTGAACAACTTTTGTGAACATATCAATACAATCTGAACGCGTCTAGGCACCCTAAATAACTCAAAAACCACATTGTACCCCAAAAATTTAAGTATTTCAATGTTATGTAACAAAACTTAACATGAACATACCCTATGTTCAGAAACTTTATAGAAAATATTAAGGCCAATATTTTGGTGGAACATTTTAACCCTCTATCTCCCCCACATAACTGTAATTTTTGGCCCCATTTTAACAAATCGTAAAAAACGCCCGTTAAAATGGGGAGGGCGGGGATGAAATGTTCTAAAAAATGTTCGCCATAAAATTTTACTATATGTGTCAGAACTAGGGTGTCCAAAACGGGGACCGGTTATCCGGTTAACCGGTTTTGCAAGCCAAACCCGTAACCGGTTTCTTAAAAAATTTCATTTTCGGTTAACCGAGAAAGCCGAGTTTTTCACGTCGGTTAACCGGATTTTTATTTATTGTTTAGAACAAAAATTATTGATCTATTTTTTCTACTTGTTGTGGATACCATTTATACAAGATGCAACAAATAACAAAGATGAGGGGGATAATTCTGACAGTTGTTCTGAATACTCTGAAAGAGAATATGAATTCACTGATCTTGAAAATGATTTTGGCTTTATTCCTGATATCCATGACGTAATAAATAAAGTCAGGAAGTACAGCAAAGTATTCAATAAGTCGTCCATGAAGCACAGAACACTTCAAGCATACGTTCAAGAACGGAAAGATGCGATGTTAAATCCCGGCAGAACATGATTCGGTTTGATATATAAGTTGTTATATTGATGAGTCAAATAATTTAATTTTGGATTTATGTCACACACATAATCGAAAAACGAAAGGCAAGCAACATTGTATGATGACTTTGCTTTTTTGAAAAGTTTAAGAAGAAAACGGAGAAGCTGTGTTACTTATACAATGATTTAATGACTATCGGACTAATATTGACTACAACAACGTTTGTGAGCTTTTTCAACGTCATGTTACATAACAAATTAAAGGAAAAATCGTTTAAAAATAATTTAAATTGTATTATATTTTTAAGATATTATAAAAAAAACATTCTAAATGATTTATTATTTTTTTAAGGTAATTTCAGAAATATAATACATACTTTCTATTTAAAGTAAACCAAAAAAAATGAACCTGTAATAAACGAAATAATAATCTATTTTTGTTTACTATTTTTTACTACAAATGATTGTTAGTTGTTTTTTGTTTTACAATAAACATTTGATGAAATTTTAATCACTTTCGTATATTATTTAAAAACCGGCCTAAAAACCGGTTAACCGGTTTCGACAAAAAATAATAACCGAAAACCGGGTTTTAAAAAAGTAATATTTCGGTTAAACCGAAAAGCTCAAAATATAGCACAAACTCCAAAAAAGGTCAGACCTATTTCATTAGGGATTTATTTCACGGTACTGCTCCTGCATCCACATTTCCGAGCAACTCTGAAGAGGAGTTGAATATGTAGTTTAGTTATGGATTCCTTTGAAGTGCTGTCATCAGAGGTCGGCAGCGAGATAGTAACAAAATGTAATATTATTTGGGACCAGACAACGTTAAGATATTTATGCTACATGTGTTGGTTTATAAAGTGCATCCCTGGAGAGTTGAGAATGACAACGATTGGGGCATTACATTTAATGCCGCTATACATTATTGCAAGGAAATATGCCACAGTCACTGTTATTACACTTAGGAATCTGTTACACTGAAAAAAGGCGTCACCAAACAGATGTTTGGTTGAAACATTGGCCTGATTCAACTTTTCTTCGTTTTACAACCTATAACACAATGTTACATCAATATATCTTCGATAAATTAAATTGATTCAAAGAATATTTGGCATCAATTCGAAGTACATTTTACATCATTTTAAGGATTCATTTTCTAAGAATTGAAGAGAAATTGAAAAAAATAATGGATCACTGAAAAGTTATTCATATTTTTAAAATTTTTAAAAAAATTTTATGTTTTGTTATTGGCAAGTTTAATAGTTTAAACTTCTTAAACGCATTTCCATGTTCATCGGGGGTACTACTGCGGTGGACTTAACAACCATTGATTGATGGCCTTCGGTAGCTCAGTGGTTAGTGAGTTCAGAAGGAGCTGGGTTCGATTCCCAGCCAGGACACTGTTATATTTACCATCAAGATTGTTTTCATCATAATTCGAGTTAGTGCAGCTAAAATAATTCACCGGACTTGCTACCACTACAACAACATCTGATCGCCCAAGTCAAAAGGGAACCTAAAAATAGATATAACACCATGACTACTATTAGCAGAAGTGCAGCGTTTCTAGTGAAGAATATAAACGGTAACACTCAATTAACATCCTTTCCTTGAAATTAACAGACGAATGTTAATTTACAACCGGACAACATTTAGCAAATGAAAACAACAAAAGGTTCCCGCGATACTCGGATATATGTCGGAACGAAGTCTAGATTAGAATTAGACTTAAGGATTGTGAACTCAGCGCCTCCAACCATTGATACTTATTTGAAGATTAAATTCTTGTACGCGATAAACGAGACACTTTTGTCTCAGTGATGATTGTCATGGCACACCCAGGGCGCAGGAAATGTCCACAAGATTAAAACCAGTAAAGAAAGAGAGAAAGTCGGGCGGGGCTGACTATATAATACCCTACACCTCCCTTACAATGCGAAAGTGGACATTGCGATAAGAATTTGGCAGTATTCATACATGTAATAAGAAAACTTCTTCTGCCGAATTTCGTACTGATCTGATATAAAACACGGTTTATACAGCGCTTTCATTTCAAATCGGGTGCAACATATATATGGGGGCTATATCTAAATCTGCACTGAATTTCCCCGAGTTTGGTAGTTTTCATTCATGTAATAAGAAAACTCTCTCCGAATTTCGTACTCGGCAGAGAGATATAAAATACATACGGTTTCTACAGCGCTTACATGTCAAACCGGGTGTAACATAAATATTGTAAATCTGAACCGATTTTCCCCGACTTTGGCAGTGTTCATACATGTAATAATGAAACTATCTCTGTTAAATTTCGTACTGAGCGGATATAAAATACGGTTTATACAGTGCTTATATATTAAATCGAGTGAAGGGTATAACAATTTAGTACCACCCACACAAAAGTCAATTTTACACTAAAGTTTACAGCTTATCGCTTTAATATCAGTCCGTACAAATACTTGGAATTATGTACAGTGTAATGTTTTTATAGCACCTACAGTGGAAAATGGGCGTCATTGGCGCTCCCCTTTTGGTACTTGCCACACAAATTGACTATTTTGCACCACATATTAACAGTTTATAACATTAATACCAGTGCATACTTTAATGGTATTAAATGAAATTTAAATTGACAATAATCTAATTAAAACAAAAAAGGTAAATAAATTTACGAATATTTTTTGGGACTGATAGTGAGTCGGTTTACCCGACTGAATTTTCATACTTGTTTTGTGGAAAATTTCAACAATTCGCAAGAGTTGCTCTCGTGTAAGTCTATCACTGATGAAATGACAAACGAAACTAAACAAAAAGCTACTATCAGCTATTAAATCGGTGATTAAATAAAGCGGTGTTGCCAACTCAAACTTGTAAACATATAAAACCCAACATTTAAATGCCATGCTGTCAGGATTATTATATGTTGTATTACAATTAACTACATAGTCTACATTATATTTATGGGTATACAAATCTCCCTTAAGTATTTAATATTCCAAATTTTACAACATTTGGAAAAAATACAATCTGGACGAACGAAGGCCCAAGGAATTTATACAATTATTGCCACGAATTGGATTTTATTTAAAATCACCTTCAAACCATAATACTAATGCAACTTCAAATAAAAGATGCGATGGAAATGTCGCGATAAGATTAAATCACCATTTAAGTCATAATCGTACAAGTGAAAATATGCCCACAGTGTAATCTCTCTATTAACGAGGACGACAGTAAGATTCGTGCGAAAGCAAAGGACTGACTCCATTGTGTTTGTGTGACTACCTAAATACTTGTTCCATTTTTGCAAAGCATTCCCAAAGCTATCTTTGTTGTCGCGCTTCATTTGAGCACAAAGCCATTGAAATTATTGCCTTTTACATTACATTCCGCTGGCATCGCTGACTGACTGGCATACCATAAGCTTTTGGGCCTAGGCTCATGGCGGTGTGGGTGGCTGGCGCATTGGATGATTATGTTCTATGCCGCCTGGACAATGGCACATCTCCATCTTAATCTTAGCATAAGGTGCGAAATCCATAAAAACGTTCATGGCATTTGCACACCCGTGTAATTATCCATGAAATTACGAGTATTTCCATTTGGCTGCAAAACCCAATTTAACCTTTTAAATAATCACATTTTTTCTGCGGAGCTACAGCTCGTTCACGGATTCCATTTGGAGGCTAAACAAAATTTATGTGTCTCTTTTTTCTGATGACGATGACGACGATGGCGCTGGTTGTTGAGGTAGAGAGGTAATGGTGGCGGTCGCGGTGGCTGTGGCTGTGGTGTGGGTGCTCCCGATTCCACATTTAAGTACAATTCTTACAATAATAACAGCCGCCCAGAGAAGCCATCTCATAACAAGACCACCGACACCAACACATATCTCATCCTTCCTTTCTGGTGGTAGGGTGAGGGTGAGAGGGGACCCATCTTGTATACGACACGACACCGAAGGAGAGATTTTTGTTGATGGGTAACACATCATGTTGTCTATTTTCCCCATTCGCCAAGCAAAGCGCAGCAACTGGATTTTTTCCTTTTTTGATAAATGTCTAATAAAACTTTTTCATCTGTGCAGAGGTACACTCGTCGTTCGTACGCTCGTACATTATATGGATGGAAGGATGTGCGTAATTAGAACACTGGGGAACTTTTGACTATTTTTGAAATCGGTGGATTTTTACCTCAAGGTTAAGTTTCTTTTAAGCAACTTTGTTCCCTTATATCTTGAGGTTGAATATTTATGAGACATCCAAAAACATTGGCGATTACGAAGCGAATAGTCGTGTGTTTCTGAGTCAATTTGACCTTGTAAGCGAATAATGCGGGGTCTTTGTACAAACTCTTTGCACAAACTAGCATACATCAGGCGCGGGTCGTGCCTCATTTCGGCTTTTATATACGAATATAGGATTTTTTTTTGAAAACAGCCTAAAATAATTTTTTCTAATTTTTTGATGCAAATCGGAGTGTGGATTCCGGACGCCAAATAAAAACGCAATTAGTTTGGTTTTGCAAAATTTTACTTTTCGCGAAAGATATGACCTCTTTAGTCTGCCTGAGATGCTCTTTAGTTTTCTATTTTCCCGCCGATTTACTCTACAGATTACGCTTATGTATGGCATGAACATCGAAAATAAGGATTGTATGCAACTAGTGAATCATATGGATTTATTTGTCGCGAATATCGGAATTTTGCACACAAATTTCCATATTCAACTATTTTCTCTTACTAGGTTTTTTAAAGTTTTTGACCTAAAATAAGCCCACGTCAGTTATCAACTACGCGGTTTAAAATGTTTGTGTACTCTTGATGCGGTCATTCAATTTTCCGCATTTTTCTAGTAGAATTTTGAATAAAATTACACTTTGGAACCAGATAATTCATAGAGTGCGGGTATGAAGTAAAGCGGAATTTATTTATTTATTTCGTCTATGGAAATACAATTCCTTACAGAATATTGCTTAATAATAAATTAATTCTAATATACTTTTAAATTCAGACATATTCGTAGAAAATTCCAGATTACACAATTTACAATTTTGTGAAATTCCCTAAGGGATCGAACAATAGGCTCATTAAGACCATAATTAGTTCTATGTAGTGGTACTTTAAAAAATTCATAGTTTCTTAATCACCTAGAAGGAACGTTAAAAGGAATTAGATTTTATAAATTAGGGCAATCAATAAGTCCACAAATAACATTATATAAAAACATTAAAGATTGTAAACATCTACGGATTCATATGAAGGCAATGGATGAACAAAGTTGAGTGAAGACAGGGCAAATTTAACAAATTTCCTTTGTATTATCTCAACTCTGTTGACCTGTGTAGAAGATTACGGGTTCCAAACAATTTGCGCGTATTCTATTGTTGAGCGGACAAAAGTTTTGCGAGTATATGGGTCACTAAAATCAGAACTGTGGCGTTTAATAAATGCAAGAAATTTATATGCTTTTGGAATGATGTAGTTAATATGAGAATTAAAGCTAGGTTCCGAATCAAACAAAATGCCCAGATCAAGAATTTCATGAACTAGCTTGACTCTCTCACCATTTGCATAAAATTCCATAAATATAGGACAGTGAAAGCGTGCTTACCAAACGTAAAAGCTTTTTCTAACATTTAGGGACAGTTTATTAAAAACGCACCAATCTGTAACAGATAAAAGATCACATTGTAAAAAAGTACCATCTAATAAATTATTTATACGCATAAAGCAAGCATTGAGAGTATGATATACATTTTGAAATATCATGTATAAACAAGTTAAATAGAAGTGGCTCCAAAACACTACCCTGAGGTACACCAGAAGTGGCAACGTATGGCAAAGAACTGGAACCATCGATATGGACCTGGAAATGGCTGCATTTATGGTATATTCCTACACAAATATAATCGAATTTTAAAAAACATTCGGACAATGATTTTTCACAAACGGTCCATAATGGACTCTTGACTGACTTTGTTTGTTCGTAGATAAAAAATCTTAGACTCTATTTCAGAAGACTTCGACATCCTAAATTCAAATATGTAATCAGAATTGTCATATCGTCGGCTCAATGCTATTTTGTTCCATACGCATGATCGTATGATCGGAGAAAAACGCAATTTATTGTTTGAGTAAAAAAGGGACTGAAGAGTTGCATACTTTTTATTTCATTTCCCAACAGTGTTTGAATGATTCTCATGCATTTCTATGCCATTACATTAAAAAATAAGCAAATTATAACAATTTTTGTACATGGCATTTTGGTCTATATCCACTTTTGTTTTAATATTTTTTCTTATTTGTATTACATGGACCACAAAGAGGGTCAGTATGGAAGGAGAGTAATTTACGTAAAATACTGGGTCAAAAATATAGGGCGATAGAAACATGGAGACATAGAACAAAAATATCAAAATTATTTCCCGCTATTCAGAGTTAAATAGATTTATCCCACCAATATCTCGAAAACTAGACGAGATAGGAAAAAAATGATTGCAGATTCTGAAAGAGCATTCTTGAATCTAATATTATCAACGCCTAACACTGCATACAATTTCAAGTATTTATGTGTAATGGTGTTAAAGGTATAAGCAATTAACTGTCCGCACAAAATGGTTTCTTTCTGCGACAGGTACAAAAGGCGCGTGGCCACTCCGCACATTTTTCTCAAGGTGATAGCGACAGATAAATTATTAATATGTGTGTAATTACAGAGGACATTTCATTAAATGTTAACCCTTTGTGAATGAGATACTTGGTGCGGAGCAATATGGCCCATCTTCAAAATCAGCATGAGATAGAATAGAATATTACCACATACAAAGTTTGAAGTCAATCGGTTACTTCTTTCGAGAATTATCGTGCGCACCAACCAGATGAACAGACGGATCAATTGATATGGCAGTAATTAATTTAAATGTCCTAAAACGAATTTCCGCCAAATATGCTTAGTCTTTTAGGTCACTCTATCGATGTGTTGCACTCTTGGCCGTAGCAAATTGTATATACCCTTCTTCAGCAGAGAGATGATATAATAAAACTGGTTAAAATTTTTTCGGAGCTGGATGTAGCAGTCACTTTGGTTATATTCGATAATACAGGGACCAAATCATGGCATTCGATATCGAGAACATGTCTATCGAAAATGCATATTGATTTTCGTTAAAAAGAATAGGTAAAAGTTGGAATTAATTGATAACTAATCAGACATACTCTATTAGAATTTATGAAATAAAATCTATATCGAATTTTACTAAGAATACGATAATAAAAGGGGGAAAACAGTCAAGTGAGTTAATTTTTAAATCCGATGTCTTCTGATCGGGATGCAAATTATACCAAGTTTAGTCCTATTAGATAGTAGTTATGGCACAATATTTCGAAGAGATCGATTAATGACTGTCCTTTTTCCCCATCCATATAATAGTATTTAGAACATTTTGCCCGAAGTGTTTTCGATAGCTTTTTATCCCCTCACCTTAGAGAGGAGGGTATATACCATTTGCTACGAACCAAAAGTGTAACAGAAGGAGTGACCTAAGACCCTAAGTATGTTCGGCGGATATCCGTTTTGGTAATTTTAAGTCGAATGAGCACTGTCCCTTTGTCTGTCCGTCTGTCTGCTGGTTGGTGCGCACGATAACTCTCGGAAGGAGTAACCGATTTGGTATGTGGTAATATTTTCTTCTATCTCCGGCTAAGTTCGAAGATGGGCCATATTGGTCCACTCCTTCTAGTACCTCCCCCACAAAGGGTTTACATTTAGTGAAATATTGATTTTTTAATAGCATCTGAACTACTTATTTGAATCCTCTGAAATTCTACATATAGTATTAGTTTATTAGTTACTATTACCTCGAGAAAAATAGGCGAAGTTGCCACGCCTCTTTTGGTACCTCCCACACAAATGGACAATTTTGAACCAGAAGTTAATAGCTTATAACTTTATTAACAGTGCATACAAAGACTTAGAATTTTGTACAGTGTAATGGTTTAATAGTGCCTACAATACAGTGAAAAATGGGCATTATTGCCACGCTCCTTTTGGTACCTCCCACACAAATGGAATTGTTTGTACCAAAAATTAAGAGCTTTAACTTTAATACCAGTGCATACAAATACTTGAAATTACACAGTACAGTGTAATGCTTTTATAGTACCTAGAGTCTTGAGAAAAGTGGCCGTAATTGGCACGCCCCTTTTGGTACCTCTCACACAAATTGACCTTTTTGTATCAAAAGTAAACAGCTTTTAACTTTAATACCAGTCCATACTTTAAAGTTATTAAATACAATTTAAATTGATAATAATTTAAATAAAACAAAAAAATAAATAAATTTACTAATATTTTTTTGAGGCTCAAAGTGATGGGATTCGGTTTACCCGACTGAACTTTCTTACTTGTTATTCTATATTTTTTACAAAATAAAAAACTCACAAAATATTTTTTGAGATTTTTTGCGCTATTAAAATTTGTTTTGACATTTTTGTGAAAAAAAAACAAGTTTTATTTGTGATTTGCTTCCTCTAAAGAATGCTTTGGCCATTTCCTTTGATAGCTTTGTAGTCTATCAGTGGGATGGGATTGTTTATCTATCAAAATGAATTCTAAATAATGACGCCTTCATCTTATTGTAATATAGCTTTTTCATCCCATCAGCGTTTTCAAAGATTTTTTACAAGATATTACGAAAAATCCCATTTTATGAGAAAATACTAATAATTTTTTAATTAAATCCACCTAAAAACAAATTCAAATTCATATTTATTACAATTTTATTGTTTTGTCGTAAATTCTGATCTATCGTGAATAAAATTACACCATGCCGAACAAATCGAAATCGAATGAATGATGTTTTGATACATTTGTTATTGTTTTTATAATTCGAGGGGTTGGTAGATTTGCTAAATTAACCAATAATTTTTAATTTTATTCATGACCGTTCAGACATTAGGATAAAATAATAAAAATGTAATAGTTGTGATGTCCAATGTTTTTAAGAAGTTTTAAAGAAAACATGATTAAGATTTTCATAAAAATTTAATTTTTCGCAATATATGTATTGTAAGATATTGTTGAAACCGCTGATGGGATGAAAAAATTATATTGGAAGAAGATGCAGGCTATTTAATTTAGTATTCTACAAAGCTTTCCCGAACTAATTATGATAAACGGTTCTTTAGTTATGCTAAAATATGCTCTTCAACTTCTATTTTTTTAGATGTTTATCTTTACTTCTAGAGTGAATAACTCAAAATTTATAATTGTCGAGATGTGTTATTTTGTATCCGTATAAAAAGATACGCAACACGAAATAAAATGTTAAAAAACTTTGGAACAAATCGAAATATGGATATAATCTAAATTTGGCTGATATTACTTTATGGCAAAATTTTTGAATTTAGAGTTATGGCACTCTCAACCACTTTGAGCAATATTTTCTTAATGCAATAAGTAAATAGTTATATGGGCGGGGAAAAAAGACCGTTTGACCAAAATGTCTATATTCAACATCATCCAACTCGGACAGTTCATAAACGATCTTGTTGAATTTTTGTGTCATAACTACTACTCAAGAGGATTAAATTTGGTGCAAGTTTCATCCCGATCAGAAGACATTGGTTTTCGAAATTGAATCACGTGAAATCCCTCATATAAAGGGTGCTTTTTTAGACGTGTGGTTTTCAAGAAAGAAAAAAACACATATTCCATGGCGTCTCTCGTGTCGGGATTATCTACTTTGACAAGCGACTTCACATAACCCCACAAAAAATTGTCAAGCGGTGTTAAATCACACGATCTTGGAGTCCATGCCTCAGCCCCACGACGTGAGATAATGCGCTCACCAAAAGTTTCTTCCAATAAATTGATTGTTTCGTTGGCTGTATGGCATGTAGGGTCGTCTTGTTGGAACCAAAGGTCGTCCACATCAACTTCCTCCAATTCAGGAACGAAAAAGTGATTAATCATGGCTCTATAGCGTTCCCGTCCAATTATGGACGGCTTAATTTTTGAAGAATTATGGACCAATGATTTCCCTCTGCCCGTAGAGCACACCAAACAGTGACTTTTTGTGCATGTAACGGCGTCTGAACAATGGCTTGTGGATTATCATTGCTCCAAATACGACAATTTTGTTTATTAACGTACTCATTCATCCAAAAGTGAGCTTCATCGCTGAATTCATAGCTGATTCGGTTCGCGCGATGCGTCGCCTCTCTCTCTCAAGTTTTAACAAATTTTACTCCCTGATCTTCTCTTTCGCTGTTCTCCGTACAACCTAGCTTCGAAAATGTTGCCACGTTTTGATATTTTCGTAAATTTATAAAAATGTTTGCAACACTCAGTCAGATTTTATATGTCAGACCATATGTTTCAGTTGCTTTCTGTCTATTGCAAAAAAGTAATAGAAACAAATACAAAAATTGGTAGAGAGTTTTAATTGCTTGGTAGAATTGACTGCAGTTTCGATAGACACCACTCTTTCATCCTAGTATTTTTATTTTTTTATTATTTTTTCGAAAACTTTCTCCAGGAAGTTTCTTTTAAGACGAATAAAGTATGTTATAATTTCCTCTATATCCCCGAATTTCCACCAAACATACTTGGAGTCTTAGATCACTCCTTCGATCTAAGACCTCCTTCATATCAAATGATATATACCCTAGTCCATGTAAGGTAAGAGGGTAAATAGTAAAAGTTTTAATAGTTTGCTTTTCTATAGGAGAAAATGTGGCTTACTTTGAAATTTGTATAAAAAATGAGGTCAAATGGAAAAGCTTAGCAACAATACCAGTTAACATTTTTGCCCGTTCTTTCTTCAGTAACATTCTCTAGGAAGTTTCCTTTTATGCTCTCTCAATGTTGTGAATTTTGAAAGATAATATTCGTAGTTATGTATGGATCGAATTTAAATATTATTATTTCAGAGATTTAGAACAACTATATGTGTACATACTTATTCTGCTAACTATGTGCTGTAGGGTACCATATACATAGTCGGCTCCGCCCGACTTTTTCCTTTCCTCAGCAGTGTTAATTAGTAATTTTCTACTCCTCTTACAAGAAAATGTGACAGAAATTTACTAAAAAAAAATTATAAAATTCATCCACTGTGCGTGTTCTTGAGGTTGCCTTAGATTTTTATTATTAATACGCATTTCGTTCAAGTAGTAGAAGGAGAAAAAACAACATGATTCCACTAACCAACCGAGGAGCCAAGGAGCCACCGAGTACCGGCAACAAAAACAACAAGAGCAACAATTTTGATTAAAATAAAATACATTGCCAACTTTTGCAAAAACACACTCAACCCAAAGCCTCAGAAACATTGGAATAAATGAACGCAAGAAAAGTAGGCAGTATTGTTGCGATGATGAATTTGGTTCAAATTAAAACGAACAAACACAAGATGAGCAAAAACACGACGACAACAACAACAAGAAAATTAGAAGAAAAAAACAGACCTCATCCTGCGTTTATTATTCTTTGTGGCCTAAAGACCTTCGACATCTGTTTTAATATATAAATATAAGGAATATAATTCAAGCTGAAATCTTCCACCATTCTCCATCGATGAATAAGATAAAGCACCTCATGCCACACCAAGGGAGGATATATTTATTGTGTGTGTCTCCTCCCCTCCACCGCAATAAAACTGGTTCACACTCTGGTATCTGGAATTATCCGCTTTAATGAATCCTCAAGTTCGGCAACAGCGTCCCGCTGCTTGCGCAGTCAATTGGCCACTAACTATGATGACTCTATCCGCACTTGAAGTGTAATGTCGTTGTCGTTCGTTGAATCAAATCGAAAAATATTACCCTTCAAAAATCCGACAGGAGACGTGTCCTTCTTTGTCAAGACAATGACGATGAACGAAAGAAAAAAAGATTAACTGTTTTCTTTTTGCTTTTGTCGAACATTGTCGCAAACAAGCAACGACCAACAAGTTGGTTTGTTGGTTGGTTACTCTGATCGCCAAGGATTAAACCCCCACTTGTAAGTTTCCATAGTTTGACTGCGAAAAATATTACTCTGTTGGTTGGTTTTCCTATCACAACGGTGACTTTGTTGCAACCAGAACAGGGATGGACAGTTCAAGACTTTCCTAAAAGGCCTTCAATTGGCTGCGAAAAGGCCTTGCAGGCTATTATGAATATAAATACAAACATGTAAGAACATTTTAGTCAGGTAAACCGACTAAGGTATATCGGTAATATGATATTGCAGGTATGAGATGTCAGAAAGTTTAACAAAAATTTTAATTCCTGTTAGACTATAGTCATTGAAAGAGTCGTAAATATAAAATATGAAACCATTTAGATGATTGCAGCAGCTGTTATGGGAATGTTGTGTTCAAAATGATCTGTCAATTTGTATCTAGCCGACATGACATATAGACGGCGGTAGTAGTTTCAAAAAAAAAAAAAATACTTTAGTGAAAAGTTGCAACCTGCTAAGAGATATGTTCAAGGAGCAAAATTGTTTAGTTTTTTTTGAGCACTCAGAGATCGTTACATTTGCGAATTTGTAAACATGGAAACAATTGGTCAACGATATGTAATACTAGCTTTAACCTGGTGCGCTTCGCAGCCCCCATCTTTTATTTATTTTCTGTTTAGGGTACTGTAAAATAGTTATACCTCTTTCTTTCAAAATGGCATGATTCTTATATATTGTGCAAAATGAAGAAGATTTGATTACCTTTATACTATAAAATTCGAACCGTCGTTACATTTCTAGTTTGTGTTCCAAGAGTTACCCTGATATCATGGTACAATATTTATCTCTTTCCATACTGTCCCTCTAAACGTGGAAAAAAATTTTTTTTGGAGCAACATTCCCATAGTTTAAGTATCTACATTCACACCCTGGTACAATATAAAACTATGTTTGTTTCACTGTGTCTATAAAGGCACGAATTTAAAAACTAAAGTGAATCGCTCCATTGTGCCACATTTAACCCTTTGTTTGTCAAAATTAACCAATATTGCACGATTGTACTATATTTAAAATTCATAACTGATATTTCAAGATCCAAATTCGCAACCTTAGGCCGTATTTCAACATTTTTGTCTAACTTGTTTTTCCCCACAGTTTAAGTAGAATAACCTATTTGGAAAAAAAACAATTTATTAGCTGTGGTTTATGCTGTAAGAGCTACCTTTCCACTCTTGGACAAAATTTAACACTTTATGCACCACTGTTTCATATTAAACACTTTTTATTACACTTGCTTGCCCCAACTTCATCATAATTTTAACCTTTTTCCTACTAAAAGCATAAATTTTGGAAAAAAAAACATTCTTATTTCATATTTAAGTCACCCTCTCTCCCTCCATCCTTTTTTTTCCAACTGTACTATATGTACGCTCTTTGACCCACTGTACCATATTTAACACTTTTCGGTCCACTGAATCATTTTTAACACCTTTTTGTTCTACTATATTTTGTCCACTATATTTAACAATTTGTGTCCCACTGTACCATAGATAACACATTTTTGTCCCACTGTTCCATAGTTAAAGCTTTTGTACTGTACCGTATGTTAACCATTTGTGTCACACTGTACCATATTTAACCCTTTTTGCCCCACTGTATCATAGTAACTACATTTTTCTCCATTGTTGCATAGTTAACGCTTTTTGCACCACTGTACCATTTTTAACCCATTTTGTCCCACTTTACCATATGTAAATATTTTTGCCCCGCTGTACCATAGTTAACCCTAACTGTGCATAACTGTGCCCCATTCAACTCTTTATCTCACTGTACAACATTTTTGCCCCATTGTACCGTGTTTAACAAATTTTTGTCTCACTGTACAGTATTTAAAGTGTGTATCATCGCTAGCATACTTAACCCCTTTTTCCCCGACTGTACCACATTTAAGCATATTTTCCCCACTGTGCAATATTTGACCACTGTGCTCCTTAAACCAAATAAACTCTTCATATCTCATGTTTAAGTTCCAATTTTGGCATATTGTTCCTTTTTTTCCCCATGCTCTATAATTAATCAGTCTTGTCCCACTGTGCCTGTTAAAGTTATAATTACTAAAAATCACTTCCGATCTCTAGTTAATGTTAAAAGTAGAGTTGGGCATTATAGTTCTTTTAAGTGATCGCTCTTTTTAGTTCAGTTCAATTGAGTGAACTAGTTCGTTCATTTAGTTCAACAGCTCACTTTAGCACTCCAGCTCTTTAGCTCTTTAGCTCACCGGCTCTTTAGCTCACCAGCTCACTTTACTTAAACAAATCATTTCGTTTAGTTCAAATCAGCCGCTATTAAAGGAATCTGATTGGAATATGAATGGAATGAGTTGAAAAAACTTATACAAACGCGTTTGTAGAATCATACATTCATGATGAAAATCATACATTCATGATGAGAATCATACATTCATGATGACATAAAAATGGAAACAACACATACCAGCTGAGAAGAGAGAACGAAATGATATGATTGAAGAAAAAACATCGCGAACTACTAAGCTGAAATGAACGAGTAGAGTGAACTAGTTCGTTCAGTTCAGTATAGTGACCCGTTCAATTGAACTAGTTCGTTCACGAACTACACAACTCTAGTTAAAAGTTACCCTGGAACCATTGATCCATGTTTGATATTTTTAAGCCACTGTACCATATATTACACTTTTTGCTCCACTGTGCCCCGAAAACTACGAATACAAAAAGAAACTGACTATCCCGATCCGTTGTGTTAAGGACATCCCTCGCTTCAATTTTCACCATTCTAATTTTAGGCTTCAAATTTGGCGGTGGTACCATATTTTTCCCTTTCTGTCCCACTGTGCCCCTAATTTTTTCAAAAAATCGCTCCTTGTGCTAGTTTACGTCCCAAAGGTAACACCAAACTTCACGATTCTAGGCCTTGCCATTTGGATTTGGCTGTTGTACCACATTTTTCCCTTTTGTGCACGTAAATGTTCGAATTTCGAAAAATCCTGTCAATTTCTGAGTCTACCTCATAAGGGCTATCTTCACACTAAATTTCACGATTCTAGCTCTTGCCATTTGAATGTGGCTGTTGTGCTACATTTATCCCATTTTTCTCTTTTTACCCCACTGTGTACGTAAAAGTTCGAATTTCGAAAAATCCTGTAAATTTCTGAGTCTACCTCATAAGGGTTACCCTCACACAAAATTTCACGATTCTAGCTCTTGCCACTTGAATTTGGCTGTTGTACCACATTTATCCCTTTTTGCCCCATTGTGCGGGTAAATGTTCGGATTTAAAACAAAAACAGTAAATTTCTGGGTCGACCTCATAAGGGCTAGCCTCACACCAAATTGGACGATTCTAACTCATTCCGTTTAGATTTGGCGGTGGTACCATATTTATACCATTTTTCCCCATTGTGCGGGTAATAGCCGTTTGGCCTGGGCGATGATCAGTCAGTCAGTCAGTCATGCAACAATTTTATATATATGCTCGTATTTACAATACTGTCATTTTAAAGGTTTCAGTCCAACAAATATTAAAACCGAGCTAGATTCTACTTTGGGGAAGTTTGCTCCTTCGCTTGCAGCTATAAAATATTGGGTGGCGGGCCGCACCAGCTGTCAAGACGAACACCGTAGTGGTCGACCAATTGAGGTGTCCACAACAGAAATGGTTAAAAAAAATCCACAAAATTGTATTGGATGATCGTCGGTTGAAGGTTCGTTTTCTTTGTTAGGTCGGCTAATTTTGGGACTGCCCTCGAACTTGTTTACGTTCACTGCTATTAAAGTTATGAGAAATTAAAGATGATTAGCCACAAAGTTTGCTGGGCAAACAAAGAGGTTATTAAATTCGGACACGTTTTTAGTATATAAGGCTTCGGAATACCTGTTTCATATCAAAGAAAAAAATAAAGGAGACACTGCAAGAAGTATTTCTCCTAAAACAGCCGACACCGACGCTCATCTCCTTACCCCTGAATATCCCCAACTAAAAATAATGATACATCAATAGTCGTAGAAATCGATAGACTTTTTGAATGATGTATTCGACAAGAGATTCCTTGTACAAAATTACTATAGATCCCCATTAACATTGGTTTTAAATACACATCGTATTTATCCGCAAAGTTTGCTTGTAAATACAGGGTTTTAGCAGCTCTCTCTAAAAAATTTTATTTTATATTTTCTTCGCGATTTTAATTGTGCTCCGCGGAAGGGATTTAGTTTTATTATCAAAATAATCGTACGCCAATTGCGCTAAGTCAATTTTTTTTAAATCCAAAAAAACACTTTCCAGTCGACCTACGACCTTAACACCCATAAGCAATATTTTAGCTCTCGTTAAGAGCTATCTTTTTGCCATTGACCGATTCCCGATCCGACGTACCGGAATCATCGGTCCATGATTCATCACCCATTATATCCGTAAAATACAAAAACGAAAATCATTCTCTTTACTATATCAATGCGAATTTTCGTAATAGGATGACGACCACAACAACAAAAGATGTGAAAATGTTGAATGTTAAACCAACATGTGATAAAAACGCAGATTTCACGCTTTTTGAAAATAGAATGGCGACCGACGCTTTTTTACAAAAAAAAAATTAAGATTCGGAAAATAATTGCTTTCCTATTTAAGCGAATATAGTGCCGTCTTGTTGAAAGATCTGACAATCGTGTGTACATAGCTTTATAGCTAGCTGTTCGACGGAAAACACTATTTTTGAATGAAGAATGAAGATTTTGTACACACAAATCTCACGAGTGGAGTCCCGTTAGCACAAACACACACAAACGACGTCTGTGTGTGTTTTTTTTGAATAATCGTTCAAAAAATATGTTTGCGGGCGACTACACTTCGTAGATGTTTTTTTAAAGCTGAAGATTTCAGAGTTTGCTTAGAATCGATCAAGGAATATGCCTATATTTCTCTGAATGTTTAGATTACTGTTTTCATAGTGAAAAACACAAAAGGAGAAGAAAAATCAAAAATATATTAATATTTGGTCATGAGCGGCCAGTAGCAAAGACCATCTGCGAAAAGTACTTGCAAGTACCTTTAAAATAAACCTTCGTTATTAGTACCTACCTCGGCACTTTTTTCTTGATTTTCGCAATTTTCACTTTTGAAAAAAATTTAGTTTTTTTTTTAAATACGTGAAAAATTATTTTAACCGTATAATATGTCTGGGAAAAATGATAAAAATTGGAGTCGCCATTGTATATTTGTTGCGAAAATCGTTCGGTTTGATATGCAATGAATGATATACATACATATTTCATGTGCAGTGAGTTAATTTTTAAACCGATGTCTTCCGACCGCCATGAAACTTGTACCAAGTTTAGTCTTATTGGATAGTAGTTATGACACAAAATTTCAACGACATCGGTTAAGATCGAATCCAAGTTAGAGGATTCAATACTGACATTTTGTTCAAACCGTCCTTTCCTCCCATCCACACTCATATATCTAAAGCGTCCCATTTGCTACTCCTAATATCACATTTTCCCAAGAGTAAGAGTATACATTAGTCGGCTTATGTTGCCGGATCTCTTTTCAAGGCCCCGGAAAAAAGCCCGCCGCTCGGACCAACAAAGACCTGGATCATGGTGCTGGTGTTGCTTATTTGTCTGTATTCGTGTCGATGTGTTGGTCTTAAGGCAACCGCAACACTGCAGGTGTGAATTATTTATTTTAACCTTTTGGGGGTTGACAGAGAAGAAAGGAGCGAAGGATGTCTTTGGCTTTTCTGTTTGTTTGTTCGTTTCACACTGTGATGCACGAACGTTCACACTCACACACACATAACTATATATCCACTCAATTTACCGCTTATCCTTGTGCAAACAAGATATCGTGGGAAACTACCTGTGTCTTTTGGTGTTTTCCTTTCATATTATTTTTGCAATTTTTTTTGTTTTTCCTATGGATGGTTGTGCAACTGTCTAAGTTTTTCGTAAACGAAGTCATTGTAAAAGTTTTGCGCTCGAATTACTGTCGTTCCACGAAAAGTGCATGCGGGAGGACATAGTGAGGTGGCTCTGTTGGTCCCTTCCAGTGTGTGTGAGACTAGCTATGTGTTTGTCTTCGCATAAAGGTCCTTAATATTGTTGTTAAAGTTTGTGTTGTTTTTTTTTTGTCTGAAACAAATAATGAAATCAAAACAGAAGTTTCTGGTGTCATTGTTGTTGTCATCGTCGTTGTTATTGTTGTTTGTTATCCTTCGCCTCTGACGCTGACGTTGCCACTGTCATTGCTGGTTAATTGTACGCTTTGTTCTTTAAAAGATTTTGCAAATTGCACATCCATAGACACTCAGACAAACGCAGCAAATGTTAGGGTGTTCCTTTGAAAATGTTTTTAGCAGAACAATTTTAATACAAAAAGTGTCCTTTTTTTAGGAAAATCGTTAAAGAAATTTTTGTATTCAAATTTGGATTTTTAATAGAGACCTAAAATATGTGGGTCTTATTTGCAATGACCTCTAGCAAAACAAATAATGGAATGTAACTTCGGACTCTGCTGATCAGACATTAGAGATTCTTGATCTTAGAGATTTTTTCTACAATTTTCATAAAGGATGCATAAAAAGTCAGGAATATTGAGAAGAGATTATAAAAATTCTTGGCATATTTTTTACGTTTTCATTATTTATTTCATATCATCAAAAATCATATAATTTCAGGACAAAAATCTTTAAATTACCATTTTCTACTTTTGGCATTAATTACGGTAAATCGTCATTTTTCGAAACACATCAGAATTATTAATATTAACCTATGAATTTTATTTTTGCCTAAAAGACATAAAAAGTAGGTAAATGGCAAAATAATCATTTATTTGTTGTAACAATTTTTTTTGGGGATTTTAAATTATAAACAATTAAGGTAAATGCATATTTGGGTTTCACGAATTTTAATTAATTGAATCGTTTTAAAGAGAACATCATTCGTTTTAAAGAGAATCATTTTCATGGATTTTTTTTAAAAATGTGTGAATTTTCTTCTTATATTTTTTTAATCGTTAATTTAGAGAGAATTGCTCGCTCTTCGATTTTTTTCAAATTTACACAGAATATGCAGCAGAGTCTCACAAATTGAAAACTGTAATTAGATATTTGGGGCTCAATATTTGTAAAAGTTTTGGACGAAATTCTAAGGTAGGTCTGATAATTTTGGACATTTTTCTTCTGTTTCTGCAAAACGCTACACGGGGCAAAATCGCATTTTTTAATATGTTTGAATCGAAAGAAAATATATTTGTAAAACAAATTTTTAAATATTATACATTTCTGAGCAAATAAATTTTATTTGAAAATCAATAAAATATATGTGGAACGCATATATTAGTATATTACAACAAAATATATTTGCGAACTAAATTTATCAAATAAAATATGAGTTTAAATACAAATAAAATTATTCTTTACGAATTTGTCCCAATTTATTTTATTTAAAAAAGATTTTCAAAACTTTACTGACTTTTTAGAACTTTAGTTAAAACGTTACCTTAGTTTCGAATTGTACCTCCCATTTACAATACCATATGCAGCATTAACTTCGGTTTAAATCAATCATTTTAAAATTTCTGAGTTAGTATTCTAAGTCATCATTTCCTGTCAATCCTCCAAGTAATTTATTTTGATCTACGATTATACGATTTAAATTATTATTATTTATTATTTTTACGAACTTTAAAAATGTCCTAAAAAATAACTTTGAATTTATAAAAAATTTAACACAATTAACGTATTTTCTGAATTCTTAAGTTCAAATAAATATTTGTTTCGGAAATGATAGTCCCAAATAAAAACATACTGGGATGTAAACAAAGATTTGTTTAGAATAACATTTTCCCAAATATATACTTTTTGTGTGTACCCAATATTATATGTTTAGAGTGTACCCTAAACATATATAGGTTTCAAGCCGAATATGTTTGGCACAATATACTACAGAAGCGATTTTTTTTCAGCGTGTAGTCATTTTGGTGATACAAACATTTAATACCCGGTATCTTAGTGTTATGTTCGTTATAAATAGGCTTCTTTTTTTGAAAAAAGCATATTTCCCTGTTCCAAAAAAAATGTATTTTTTTCCCAAGAGTCCGTGTCATAAACAAATCAAACTATTCTAACTTTTTAAAGAATAACACCCCAATATATCTGTCTTCTGTGTACACACACAATTTCCGTTTCCTGTGTTTTCTTTCGGTGCATGCAAATCCCCCAAAGAAGAAGCAGCAGATTGGGGGAAGAAGCATTTATCATTTCTTTGGCGGTATTTATAGTTTTTCGCCCTCCGACACTGCGAAAGGCGGAATTCTCTGCGACACAACGTTTCATAATTTATTTCCACAAAACTCTTAATAGTTATTCAATTGTGTGCTTGTGTTCTTAGAAATGTGTACAATTTTTAATTCACGCAAAGTTTATTTAATGACGATGCATAATTCTACGTAAACCACAAAACATTTATCATTCCCAATTAAGAAATAGGAGTAGGCACTTGAATAATTATAAATGAGTTGCAAATACATATAGTACGAGTATATGGTAGTTATGTGTGAATTAGTTTGAAGGAACCATATGGAAAGAATAGTGTGTCACGACACACTAAAATTAATAAAAAAAAATTTTTAATTTAAAAATTTAATTCATGTATTACAATTATAACATGCTTCCAGTAACCATACATATTGCAGTGTTAGCCATAGCATGTTTTCCTCAACAATACAATTGTACAAATTTGCTAATAGCATTTTTGCTATTGACAAATCAATGATTGTCCGAACAATAAAATATTTGCCATAGAAACAATTTGTCATAATATGGTCATTATGGCTACGACACAACAATATAATATATTCGCAGTCCCATCCTTTATTTATTTTCTGCTTAGGATACTGCAAAATAGTTATAACCCTTTCTTTCAAAGACACATTGTTAATCCATATGGGAAAAATGAAGTAAATGTGGCGCTTTTTATACACTTAAAGTACGAAAAAATTTCTGTTAATTTGTGTCTATGTTCCAAGAGTTTTTTTTATCCCTTGTCCCCAATGTGCCTCTAAATGTGGAAAACAAAAAATCGTTTTTGCCATACAATGCCATTAAAAGTATGCTTTATAACGGGTTTTCCAATAGGGATGAATTGATTTTGAATATGTTTTTCATTGTATTCAGTAGTTTTTACAATTTCATCATGGAGATATACGCAAGAAAAACGTTTACAAATTATTCAGTTTCATTATCAAAATAATCGTTCTCCAATTGCAATTTTTCGTGCGCTAAGTCCTTTTTTTTAAATCAAAAAAAAAAACTTTCCAGTCGTCCTATGATCTTGACACCCATGAGCAATATTTTAGCTCTCGTTAAGAGCTATCTTTTTTGCCATTGACCGATTGTAAAACAATTGAATTGTTGCGAGAAAAGTTTAGAGATTCGATTGTTTCACGAAATTGTGATATTGAATGGTATCCAAGAAGTTGTGATTTAACACCATAAGACTATTTGTTGTGGGGTTATTTGAAGTCATTGGTCTTTCGAAATAAACCAGACTCTCTACAAGCTTTACAAGTCAATATTGAACGTGCCATTAATGACATACGACTTGATTTAGTAGAAAAAAGGCTAGAAAATTGTGTTCATCGAATTCGTTCCCGCAGAAGAAGTCGTGGAGGCCATTTGAATGACGTTTTATTTAGAACTTAATTGTATCGATTGTACTTCACATTAAATAAAAAACTTTTGAATTTCCTTAACAATAAGTGCGTGTTTTTTTTTCAAAGAAATCATATCACTCTTATTGGAAAATCCTGTATATTCCATGTTCCTAAATTCGTTGCCTAGGCCACATTTAACCCTTTTGCCCTATCTGTACCATGTTAAACCCTTTTTACGTCACTGTACCATATATAAGTTATTTTGGCCTTTTTTCGAAAATATTAGTTTCATATATAAACATATTTGGATCACAACATACTTTTGTTTAGAACAACATCCTCCTAAACATATAATATTTGTGTATGTCAAGTATTATATGTTTGGTGTTTACCCTAAACGAATGTCGAATGACTGGCGGACATTGCTAAAATGACTTAAAATGGCACAAGACGGATTTCCGCCAAATATTCTTGGGGTCTCTTAGGCCAATCCATCCATGTGTTACACTTTTGGTTGGAAGCATCTGAGATATACCCTTGTTTGCAATAGAGGGGTATAAAAACCGAATTTTGTTGAAATTCTCTTATTTATACCAAAAGTGCTATCATTTCTACATTTATTCATAGATGTTCTTAAAATAGTCATTGTTTTCTTCAAAATATGGGAGAAACAATTTTTAGGTGTGTTTTTATTTTTCATGTTTTTTTTTTAAAAAAAAATAATTTTTTTGGAAAAAAAAAATTTTTTTTTCTAATTGTTTTAACGGCAGTTACTAAACTTTTGTTTTCACATGAATGTGTCATTACTAACATTTGTAGGCCTCCTGAGCGACATCTATAGGTGGACTATAACAAAATATGAACTGATTTAAAAAGTTTTTACTGCAATGAATTCTTATCTTAATTAAATACAAACTGCAAATATTCAGTTAAAATGCTTAGAAAATATGGTATTTATGGCCTTAAGACGTATATTTTGGAGCGACCTCTATAGGGTGACTATAACAAAATTTGAACGGATTTTAAAATTTTTGCTGTGCTGAATTCTTGTCAAAATAGAATACAAACTGCAAAGTTTCTTCTAAATTGCTTTACAAATGTGGTCTCTATTGCTCAAAAACCATATTTTGGTGTGATCTCTATAGGGGAGCTATATCTAAACATTCGCCGATATGGACCATTTGCAATCAAAAAACAACCTGCAAATATAATAAATATTTCTACCAAATTTGATTAGCCTAGCTCTTTATGACAAGAGCTACAACTTTGCCGAACGGTTTGCAAGATATGAGCCTGAAAATATGATCACTTTTTTTTTGCAAAAATTACACCGAGGCCCCAAATTTGGGGGCCCATAAAAAGTGCATGACTTTGGACAAAACGGGGAAACACGGGACCTTTTTAGGTCTTCTATCACGTAGTAGTGTCCGTATATGGTTATTAGGCCGGGTTGATTTGTATGGATGAAAAAAAAATTAAAAATCGTATAGCAAAAACGTAATCTACATTAAATGCTATGAAAATTCTCCGAAGAAACCCTGGGTCTAAAATCAAAACCTAATCCGCGCCTCTCGACTTGAAAATTTTTTCCTCTTCTTTTGCTTAAATTATTTTCTTTTTTTGAAATATATTATGTTTTATTATACACTCGCTTTAGTGATACGAGGGTATATATCATTTGCTACGGGCCAAAAGTGTAACACATCGAAGGAGTGACATACGATTTTAAGTATGTTTGGCGGATATCCGTTTTAGGTCGTTTTAAGTCGAATGAGCAATGTCCGTTCGTCTGTCTGTCTGCTAGTTGGTGCGCACGATAACTCTCGAAAGGAGTATCCGATTGACTTCAAATTTGGTATGTGGTAATATTTTTTTCTATCTCCGGCTAAGTTCGAAGATGGGCCATATTGGCCCACCACTTCTAGTACCTCCCCCACAATGTGTTAATATTAAGTGAATTATTGATTACTTAATAACTTCTTTACTACTTATTTGAATCCTCTGAAATTCTACACATAATATTATTTTATTAGTTACTATCACCTCAAGAAAAATGGGCGAAGTTACCTCGCCCCTTTTGGTACCCTCCACACAAATGGACCATTATGCTCCAAATGTTAACAGCTTATAACTTGAATACCTATGCACAAAAAGACTTGAAATTTTGTACAGTGTAATGGTTTCATAGTACCTACAATCCAGTGAAAAATGGGCGATGTTGCCACGCCCCCTTTGGTACCTCCCACACAAAATGGAAAAATCATTTTATCATTTTTTTAATAATTTTTTACTTGGATGAATATTTTTTTTAATGAAAATAATTTTGAGTGTAGAAAATATATAAAGTGCAAAAGAACTACCTTACTAAACAATTTTATTCAGAAAATTCGATTTCTTTTGGGAAAAGATATTTTTTCTAACATTTATTTTTTTTTGCAAAGGCGGATATATACATTTTCAAGTCGAGAGGCGCGGATTAGGATTTTATTTTAGATACATTGTTTCTTCGTAGAATTTTCTTAGAATTTTATGTAGTTTACGTTTTTGCTATACGATTTTAATTAACAAAAATCAACCCGCTCTAATGGTTATATTTCCATGACTTACAAAATTACACACATAAATTTGGCGCTTTTTATGCAATAAAATACGAAAATTTTCTTTTCATTTCTTTTTTATTTTCCAAGAGTTACCATATTTATCCCTTTTTACCAATGTGCCTCAAATGTCGAAACAAATTTATCTTTTTTGCCCTTCACTATTACTAAAAGTACGCGTTAAGATAAAACCAAGATATTCCAAGAGCAAAATTCGCTCTCTTAGGCCACATTTAACTCTTTTTGTCTCACTGTTCCATAGTTAACTGTTTGTGCCCACTGTACCATATTTAGACCTTTTTGCCCCACTGGTTTATTAAACAGGTTTTTGTCGCGTTGTACTATATTTAACCCGTTGTACTATATTTAACGCATTTTAACCAGTTTTGCCCACTGCAGCATATTTAGCCAGTTTTGCCCACTGTAATTATCTCAAGTTTATGTTCGAATTTTGCTCCATTTTACCATAATTAATCAAAAACACTTAAGAAAAACACTTCAGATTTCTAGCTGGTGTTGGTACCATAGTTATCACTTCCTGTCCCACGGTGCCAATGACATTTTCAAAAAATAGCTCCTTGTGTCTCGACTTCGTCCCAATAACAAACATATTTTTGGATTCCTTTTTTTGGCGAATTTAAAACTTGTTTTGGCATTTTTGTAAAAAAAAAGTGAAACGAGAGTGTAATGCTTTTACAGTACGTACCTACAGTCCGGTGAAAAAAGGTCGTCATTGGCAAGCCCCTTTCGGTACCTCCCATAAAACGCACAATTTTGTACCAAAAGTAAAATGCTTATATCGTGAATACCAATGCCTATAAATACCCAAAATTTTAGATCATTTCCTTTAAGTACATCATCTAAAAAAATATTTTAGCATAATTCGAGAATCATTTATCCAATTTTTGGGAAATCTCGTCTTATTGCACGTCCATGTGCCAAGGGTAATCCTTGGCACGGCTGATTCTAGCTTCAGCCGTTTATGCTGGGCGGTGATCAGACAGTCAGTCACACAACTATTTGTATACCCTCCACTATAGGATGGGGGTTATATTTATTTTCTCACTCCTTTTGTAACACCTCTAAATATTGATCTGAGACCCCATAAAGTATATATATTCTTAATAGTCATAAAATTCCAAGACGATTTAGACATGTCCGTCCGTTCGTCCGTCTGTTGTAATCACGCTACAGTCCGTAATAATAGAGCTAGGTTGATCAAATTTGGTAGAAATATTTCTTATAGCTGCAGGTTGTTTGGGATTGTAAATGGGCCATAGCGGTCAATGTTTTGATGTAGCTCCCCTATAGATGTCGCTCCAAAATACGGGTTTTTGAGCCATAGATACCATATTTTTAAAGCAATTTAGCTGAAACTTTGCAGTTTGTATTCTATTTTGACAATAATTCATCACAGCAAAAATTTTCTAAGTATTTTAACTGCATCTTTCCAGTTTGTATTTAATTAAGACACGAATTCTTCGCAGTACAAGTTATTTAAATCAGTTCATATTTTGTTATAGTCTACCTATAGATGGCGCTTACAAAAAACTTATTTATGTCATAAACATCACATTTTCTAAGAAATTTAACCGAAACTTTGCATTTTATTTCTATTTTGGCCAGAATTCATTTCAATAAAGTTTATACAAATCAAATTTTATTTTCTTGTAGTCCCCGTGTAGATGTAGCTCTCAAGAATGCTTTTTGACGCCATACGATGGCGGTTCGGAAACTTCTTAGCCTATCAATGAAAGAGAATAGTTAGTTTTTCAGAAATATTTTTATTTTTCAATATAATCTCCTGAAACTTCAATACACTTAGTCCAACGCTTATCTAGCAATTCTATCCCTTGATTAAAATAGTTTTCCTCAAGGTCTTCAAAATAGTGGTTTACAACTGTAATTCCATCTTCATTTGAGGTAAAACGCTTGCCAGCAAGGAATTTTTTTAGATTTGGGAACAGGTAAAAGTCACTGGGAGCTAAATCAGGAGAATAAGGTGGGTGGTTAAGCAACTCGTACTTTAATTCGTTGATTTTAGCAATTGTTAAAACACTCTTGTGCGCTGGTGCGTTGTCTTGATGAAAAATTATTTTTTTGTGTTGTAAGCCATTGTTTGTACATTTAATTGATCCAAAAGGTTGCAATAGTACTCTGAATTTATTGTTTTACCCTTTTGCAGATAGTCAATCAATAAAATACCTTTGAAGTCCCAAAAAACCGTTGACAGAACCTTACCAGCCGATTGAATTGTTTTAGCCTTCTTCTAGCTTCAGTCCATTGTTTGGATGGTTCTTTTGTCTCTGGAGTATAGTGGTGGATCCATGTCTCATCAACAGTTATGAAACGACGCTTAAAATCCATTTTATTCCGATTAAAACGATCCAAACAAGCTTGAGAAGTGTTCATTCTTATGCGTTTTTGGTCGACTGTTAACAAGTGCGGCACCCATCTTGCAGAAAGCTTTTTCATCTGTAGTTCGTCATGCAAAATTAAATGGACTCGATCATTTGAGATGCCCATGATATTAGCTATTTCACGCACTTTTATTCGTCGATCATTTAATACCATATCATGCACTTTGGCTACAATTTCTGTTGTTGTTGCTGTTTTTGGACGTCCACTACGTGGTTCATATTCAATGCTTGTACGACCACGTTTAAATTCAGCAACCCAATTTGTTACTGTTGCATATGAAGGAGCACTTTCACCTAACACATTCACCATATCATTATTAATTTTTTGTCCCGATAAACCTTTTTTATGCAAATATTTAATGACACCACGCATTTCTAATTTTTCCATTGTAAAAAAATCGCGGATGCGTCTTTTGTGAACACCTGTTTCTAAGGAGTTGCCAGATCGATACCGCGCTTTTTGTGCTAGGCTACGAAGTTTTCGAACCGCCCTCGTAAATACCACATTCTTCAGGCGAAGAGTTTGAGAGTAAATTATTTTTTTAATACGAGTAATTTACCTAAACAGAAACATGATTTGTTCATATCCAACGATTTTTTTAGTAATAAAATTAAATTCAATCCATGGTGGAGGATATATAAAATTCGGCATGGCCGAACTTAACGCTTTTACTTGTTCATATTGCGGATTTAATGGCAAGTGAGTCAATTTTAAACCTATGTCTGTTCAGGATGAAGCTTACACCAAGTTTAGTTCTACTGGATTGTAGTTATGGAACAAAATTTCAACGAGATTGGTTGAGGACTGTTGTTCCCATTAAATTAACTAAATATCTATTGTATTTAGAATATCTCGACCAAGTGATAGCCTTTCCTAAATTTTTTTAAGAAATAAAAAATTCACAAAAAAATTTGTTTGTATTTTTTTGCGAAATTAAATTTTTTCTTAAATCATTTCCGTTAAGACCTTTATGGCCCACTGGTGGGATGCAACTTGTATACCTATCAAAATAAACGTAAAATGGGACAAATAGAGGTTGAACCACATCTTTTATTATAACTGGAGAACTATTTGTCATAATTGGTTCAAGAAAGCTTTAAAAAATCCTAAATTAATCATCTCCAAACATAATTTTTTTTCATTTCAATAATTTTTTAAGTTAAAAATCTTAAAAACATTGGAAAATTTACAATTATTATATTTATAGTATTTTATTGTAAAGTCTTATCGGTCATGTATGAAATGAGACCATTCCGAAGAAAATCGATGCATAATTTATAAATACTTTGGGCAAAATTTTATTAGCACTATAAGTATTTAGTTATATGGATGGGAAAAAATAGACTGTTTCATCAAAATGTCACTCTCCAATGCCTGTAAAGATTTCGACGTATTTTTCCTCCCTTTTTAAATTTTTGGCAAAATTTAGCACACTTTATAAAAACTGACAGACATTTTAAGGTAAATCTATCTGACAACCTGCGCACTCCTGCTAGTTTACATAAATTCTGGTTAACAATCAAATAGTCTAACGATTGAACATTTGTTTTTGAAAGGAATTTAAAGATACACAAAAAAATATAATATACATTTAAGATTAAAAAAAAAGTAGAGAAAACTTTCACAATTTGCCAATAACATTTTCCCCGCTTTAAATGAATACGTGCTCTGTGTGTTTATTCATAAAATATTTATAACTTGTTCCTGCATTATTAAATCGATCTTGACCCAATTTCAATTCTTTACACATTTTCTTTTTACGCTTTCAACTCGGGAAAAAGTGTTACTGTGCATACATATTAACGCGGACATTGGACCGGAATGAAAAAATCTCTATATATAATATACTAAACAATAAGTATTATTTGAAAAAACCTCCCATAGTATCTGCACCGAACCATACGAAGAGATGGATACGTTTTTCATAAATCAAAACAGTTAAGAATATTAATAAGATTAAATTCCAAGTGACTTAAGTTACGTCGTTATGATAAGACAGACATCGAAACTTCTTGTGATGGAAACCGGAACTATTTACCTTTTAATTGCATAGATTTTGTAAAGAGTGAAATGGGAAAAATAAAAATACTCCAAACTTTGTGTAACGTATTCCTTAATTCGACCCGTTCCATTGTGCTAAATATTTTTTTCGTTCTTTTTTTCCTCTCACTCCAAATACAGGGTTTCGTTTGCTGAAAAGTATGCAATCGTTTCTTTCAACGTCCTCGCATTGAAAGAATGCATTTAACCCGAGTTGAAAGTCTGTCTATCTTTCGGTCTGTCAGAGCGTTCAATGATTTTAAGCGAAACTACATTTGAATGCGTCGAATGTGATGGCATTTGCCAAACCCCTTTCAATGATTCTCTCGACACACACACACACCCACAACATTTGGAAGTATTTGAATTCGGTGTGTGTGTGTGTTGGGGTGCAGTGCAGTGCAAATGTATATGCAAATGTCAGTGCAAAGAATCGAATCGAATCGAATCGAAGAGTAGAGAGTTTTATCATTATGGAAGCTTAATGGAAAAATATTTGATTTGATTTAGCATAATTTGAAATTCGATTAGCCACAGTTCGAATGTCGCATCTACGGATGTATTTGCAAAATTACCATCGCTCATACACACAAACACAGTTATACCCATGCATTTGTGGTATGTGCCAATAACTAACAGAATGGTATAAGTCACTTTAAAAATGAGGAGTTATATGTAATTCTTAGCAAATATTTAAAAATTGTAAAAATTAACAAAAGTTTTTTGAATGACAGGTGAACATCTACAGAAGTCAAGGCAATTTTTGGACTTGGACTACTCTCACAATCACTGTCTTCTCATGTGTATGGAACTTTGTGAAATCAGCGATTTGTAATCGTCCATAATGTAGCTTGATGATAAATTCTTTGTTGACAAATTTGAATGTAATCATTATCGTCATCATCAGCATGCTCGAGGTGACCATTTCTAGTTGAAGGTTCACGAATTGCGCACTGAATGAGGTTCACAAGTCAGCCGAGAACAACTGCGGTCAGTCAATTTGACTAATTATGTTCGGTTCATATGTATCCATATAGGGGACATATTGACATGCATCATCTCACTGATAACCATGAATACCGCTGCACTGTGGTATTTTTAGTTGTCGGTTTATTGGTGCCATATTAACAGAAATATTTGTAAGGAAACGATCGCAAAGATTTCTCGCAATGTTTTTTAGGCCTCTTACAAAATGGTCGCCTACGAATAATGTAATACTCAAAACGAAATAAGATATGTCCATAATTTATTATACCGATCGACTGGAATCACTTTGTGTATTGAATTACCTGTGTCCGTCTATCTGCCTGCCTATGCATATTTGTGCTCAAAGTAAAGGTCGCAATTATTGTCGCATCACCTGAAAATGTGCTGAGATAAAACTATGCACGAATTTTTTGGTTTTGTTTTCAAGACCTAAAAGCTTATTTTTTGTGTAGATTGAGGAATTAATGATCGGAAGTAAAATACATCTTCTATAGCGGTTTGATACCAAATCAGGAGGAACATATATATGGAGCTTTAATATAAATCTGAACCGATCTTCCCTGAATACTCATTCATGTAAAAAGACCTCCTTCTGTCGAATTTCGTACTGATCGGATATAAAATACAGTCTCTACAGCGCTTACATGTCAAATCGGAGGTAACATATATATGGGAGCTATATCTAAATCTGAACCGATTTTCTCCGAAATTGGCAGTATTCCTTCATGTAAAAAGAAACCTCTTTTTGTCGACTTTCGCACTGATCAGATATAAAATAACATTTTTACAGCGGTCACATGTCAAATCGGGGGTAAGTATATATGGGGGCTACATCTAAATCTGAAACGATTTCTTCCAAATTTAAAAGTGTTCATTCATATAATAGGAAACCTCTTTCTAACGAATTTCATACTGATCGGATATAAAATACAGTTTTTACAGCGCTTACATGTGAAATCGGGGGTAACATATATATGGGGGCTATATCTAAATCCGAACCGATTTTCTCCGAATTTGGCAGTATTCCTTCATGTAATAAGAAACATCTTTCTGCCGAATTTCGCACTGATCGGATATAAAATAGAGTTTTTACAGCGCTTACATGTCAAATCGGGGGTAACATATATATGGGGGCTATGTCTAAATCTGAACCGATTTCTTCCAAATTTAACAGTGTTCATTCATATAATAAGATACCTCTTTATGCTGAATTTCATACTGATCGGATATAAAATAAAGTTTTTACAGCGCTTAAATGTCAAATCGGGGATAACATATATATGGGGGCTATATTCAAATCTGAACCGATTTTAACCAAATTAAATAGGGATCGTCTTTGGGCCAAAAAAAAGATATGTGTAAAGTTTCGTCAAGATCGGGCCATAATTGCGACCTGTACTTTGATTACAAGAATACATCTACAGACTGACAGACGGACATAGCTAAATCGACTCAGAAAGTGATTACAAGTCGATCGGTATAATAAACAATGGATCTATCTCTTCTCCTTTTGGGTGTTACAAACAAATGCACAAAGTCATAATTCCCTGTACCACAGCGTGTTGTAGGGTATAAAAACAAAAACATGGGTTTTTGACAAAAATTTCAAAGCAAGTTTTAATTTCTCAAAAAAAAAAATACAGAAAAAAATAGCAAAGTAATAAAAATACAGTCGGAAAACTTGACATACGAATCCCCTCACCTACATTCAGTTCCAAAAAATATTCGTAATTTTTTTTTTAATAAAATTATTATCAATTTTTATTGCAGTTAATAATTTTAAAGTATGCACTGGTATTAAAGTTATAAGCGGTTTACTGTTGTTCAAAAATAGTACATTTGTATAGGAGGTACTAAAAGGGGCGTGACAATGACTTCCACTTTTCCTTGGACTGTAGGTACTATAAAAAACATTACACTGTACATAATTTCAAGTAATTGTATGTACTGGTATTCAAATTATAATTGTTTTCTTTTGGTACAAAATGGTCAATTTGTGTGGCAGTAACCAAAATAAACTTTATTTATCCCATTATTTATTTATACGATCAGTTCGAAATTCGGCAGAAAGAGTTTTCTTATTATATGAATGAACACTGTCAAAAATGGGGAAAATCCAGGGCTGCGGAGTCGAGCCAAAACTACTCGACTCCGACTCCCGGAGTCGGATTCTAAAATGGTTTGACTCCGACTCCAGCTCCGACCCCGGCAGTGAAATAACATAAATTTCTGAAACTATATTTCTACTAAGACGTGAACTCATTTTATTGAAAAATTAAATGCCAGTAATTAAATAAAATTTTAATATTTATTTATCGGCGCTTGACTTGCAACTAATATGATAATTCATTCAAAATGGAATAATGATAAAATTTTAAATTACTGCCTCTGTTTTAATACCCGTATACCGCAATTTTTGGAAATTATGTTCGCTTCAGGCGTCCAGTTTGTTCGTTAGTTATTGTACTCTACACCACACTATGGTAACATTGGTTTTTGGCAGATTTGTAAAAAATACTACAGATAGACACACCGTAAAATGTATTGTTCGACTCAGAATCACTACCAGTCCGTCTGTCTGTCCATCTTAAGATGTTCCTTGAGTACAGGTCAAAATTTCATTCCGATTCTGCTGAACAGGGAGGAAACCTATTGCAATTGGTTAAAATCGGTTCAGATCGATATTGCCCCCAGATATAAATGTTTCTTTAGATTTGGCCTTGTAGCGTGGAAGCTGTATTCCACATTCAATCATGTAGGGTAGGTATCATGTATTTATGCAAAACGCATATTGTCGAATTTTAACAAATTCAGTTTAAATTTAGTTTTATAATTATTATTTATATTTCATATTTATATTTACTATATCTGAGTTTATTCTGTTCTAACAAGGTGGTGTATGATATTATATACTTGGCCAGTCCGTGGTATTTCCTTACTGGTTTCTTACTCGCTTAGAAATAGCGTATAGTCTTGCAAATCTTATGTTGTATTCATATATTCATCTTACTATTATATTCATCTTACTAAATTGATCACAAATATAAACAGAACTTTCCTAAAAGTGTATTTATACAAGGGTTTCCAACAAGAGCTGTTATTTTGAATCACCCGGCATTTCGGTACCTGTTACTTTTGAAGCTTTTATTCTTTGACATTTGACAAGTAGAAACTACGCCATTACTAAAAATGGAACGATACACGATCATCGAACGATACAAAACGATCAAAAAACGATAGATCAAAAAACGATACGAACGATACAAAATCATCTTGACTGATGAGGCCCATTTCCACCTCGGTGGCTACGTCAACAAGCTAAATTGTCGCATCTGGGGCTCGGAAAACCCAAGAGTTATTGTTGAGAAGCCTCTCCATCCTCAACGCGTGACTGTTTGGTGCGGTTTATGGTCCGGCGGGGTCATTGGACCTTACTTTTTCGACAATGAGGTTGGATCAACACTTACGGTGAATGGATTGCGCTATCGAGAGATGATTAATGATTTTTTATGGTCGGAGTTGGATGGTATTGATCTGGACAACGTTTACTTTCAACAAGACGGCGCTCCGTGCCACACAAGCAACGAAACCATTGCTCTGTTACGGGAAAAGTTTCCGGACCGTGTTATCTCTCGAAGAGGTGATCACAATTGGCAACCGAGATCTTGTGATTTATCACCTTGCGACTTCTTCCTTTGGGGCCACGTGAAAGATAAGGTCTACGCCAACAGCCCAGCGTCGATTCACGACCTCAAAGATAGAATTAATGAGGCTATCGAGGACATAGGGCAGCCACTTTGCAATTTTGTTATGGAAAATTTTATGATAAGGATATGGTCCTGTAAGCGTGGTCGTGGTGGCCATTTGGCTGATGTTTTTTTTTATTATTCAGGTCATACCTTCCTCTTTATTATGAAATAAACATCCGATCATTTATCTAAAAAAATTACGTTTTTCTTTGAATACCAAAATAACACCTCTTGTTGGAAAACCCTTTATATATTTTAGACATACAAAAATATTTGGTTAAAAGCTTAAAATGTTTTATCCTTTTTCTGTACCAGAATTTTTTTCCAAAAAATTAATGAGTGCAAAAATTCTATCGCATAAATAGAACATTTTGCACAATCCATCTCGGAGTCGACCATAATTTTTCGACTCCGGACTCCGAATCCGGGCAAATTGCCCCGACTCCGACTCCAAGACTCCGACTCCACAGCCCTGGGAAAATCGGTTCAGATTTTTGATATGTAAGCGCTGTATAAACTGTATTTTACATAAGATCAGTACGAAATTCGACAGAAAGAGTTTTCTTATTATATGAATGAACACTGTCAAATATGGGGAAAATCGGTTCAGATTTAAATATGGCCCCCATATGTATGTTACCCCGATTTGACATGTAACCGCTGTAGAAACTTTATTTAATATCCGATCAACGCGACATTCGGCAGAAAGAGAGTTCTTCTTACATAAATGAAGGCTGTCAAATCCGGAAAAATCGGTTTAGATTTAGATATAGCCCCCATAAATATATTTTTTTTCTGTTTTCATGGTACATATTTTGTTTTTGCACTTAGGCTCAAGATCGTTATTGTTGTTTTCAGTATATGAAAACAACTTTGTTAAAAATTAAAGAAGAAGTAAGTGACATATATTGGGGGTGGTTGGATAGACAGATCTGTTTCGGGAGCCACCAAACTGCCATTGTCAATATCCTTATTATAACCCGATTTGAGAAATGTTACCCCCGATTTGCCATGTAATCGCTGTAAAACTGTATTTTATAGCCAATCTGTACGAAATTTGGCAGAAAGTGGTTTCTTTTTATATAACTGAATACTGCCATATTCGTGGAAAATCGGTTCAGATTTAGATATAGCCCCCATATATATGTTCCTCTCGATTTTGTAACATAGGGCTATAGAAGTTGTACTTTACTTTCGATCATTACAAAATGTGGCAGAAAGAAGTTTATTAATTTAGGAACTAATGCTGCTTAATTTGGGGATAATCGGCTCAGATTTAGATATAGCCAAATATATATGTTCCTGCGTTATTGAAACTGCATTTTTTGTCCGATCTCTATATATAATTAGGCAGAAAAGAGGTTTTTGATCCAAGTTGATGAAATCTGTTTAGATAATGTAAAGTCATTTGTTCTTTTTGATTATTTATCTATGAAAGACTAGGGTCCGCAGATTAAGTTCAACGTTTGATATGTAGTTTATTAGGATCAACATCTCCAGCTCCTCCTTGTAATAAGCCTTGATAGGGATTTGGAGCTAAATACATTGTTAACCAATTATTCAAAATTATTATTGCGATGCCACCTTTCACATTGTTAGGGAGTTGTAGTGTATTATATAGTTGGCCACCGCGAATTTCTGCCTTTCCTGTTTTTCTACTTTTTTGAAAACTATTGATGAAAAGGCTATCAAAAACACTTTGTTCAAAATTTTCTAAATAAAATAGGTAACACTGTGTGACAGCCAAAGTCGGCGGGGGCTGTAACTACTGGGGAAAGTTATACAGGGAAAAATATGTATACATGTACCCAGCGAAACGCCGGGGCACGTATAACATTTTTTTGACCGATATTACTTTTCCAGGTAGTCAGACCACCCACCGATCACTGACTCCGAGCTTTTGTCGCACTCTGTAATTAGTGATATGGAAGTTAAAAAAGGGCCGTTTGACCAAAATTTTAAATTTTGTGTCACAGCTACTATCCAATAGGACTAAACCCGATCAGAAAAAATCGCTTTTAAAAATGCACTCACTTGACATTAAATAACCAAAAAACATTAAATAAAAAAAACTTTTTACCTTCAAAAAGTGTTATAAAAGCTATATATCCTTTTAAAAGTCTACACCACTCAGTGGTACTTTCTCTTTTTTTTGTGGTTTTTTTGTAATAGGGTAATTCCAACAAAATTGTACACGCATATACTAGAAGACCATGTAGTCGTACTACCTTTTACCGATTGTCCAAATTCATAACGGTTTTGATTTTATAGGTACAACATTTAATTACAAATGTAGCCTTTTTGAAGTCTAGATAACTTTTGAACAGAATATCAAATTTAAATGATATAAGTACCATTTGAAAGAATTAAGCATCCTCTCTAAGAATTATCGATTACGTCATTTATTTTTGTCCTTAATCCTGAAAAGCATATATTCCATTTTTTTTTCGTTTTATTTTTAAAAATTACCCACATATTTTACCACAAAATGTAAAAATTGCAGCATGGGTCCTCCATGGGTTAAAAAAATATGAATTAGTGTCCGTCCGTCAGTTCCACTGAATGGTGGTAACGATAACTCTGAAAAGGAGTGACCGAATGGCATAAAATTTCGTACGATATAATATTTTATTAAAACCCAGTTTATGTTTGATGAACAACCATATCGGCCTATTCTTTGTGGTACCTCCCCCACAAATGGTAACCATTTTTGGGCATGTTAAAACTCTTATAACTTCTATACTACTCATGGGAAATCTGTAAAATTTCATACATAGTAATCATTTTACCGTCTCTATAAGTAAGTACTATAAAACTTTACACTGCACACAATTTCAAGTATTTGTATGCACTGGTATTAATGGGTGGGGCACGCGCTGGGAAGAACTCATGCTGACCTCGCAAGAAACGCCATAGATTGGAATACTCAAGGAAGCCGCAGAAGAGGGTCAGAGTTCCACATGACGTAGACATTGAATCGAACATAGTCAAGAAAGCGTGGCCTGAAATAAAGGCCTTATCAGCTATAAGCGGAACTGGAATGAATTCGTTACGGCCCTATGTTCCTTATAGGAAAAAAGGAATCTAACAAGTAAGAAAATTTCAGTCGGCTAAACCGACTAAGGTATACCCTCACTTTGTGAGTAATGTTATATGGAATATTATAGGAATTATTCTGTCAATTTGTGTGACAGAATCGTTGTTTTTGTTTTCTGTTAAACAGAAAAACAAACCTTCTTTAAATAAGAAGAATAAGAAATGTGTGAAATGTATTAAGGGTGGTCACTGGTTGGTGGACGATATCGTTTCGGAAGCTACCAAGCAACCTCATCGGCACCTTGGACAAAATACCCTGTCAATAATTGGCACAATATGAGGGCAGCTCAATATGAAATAATTGAGAACTGATTCAAAGTCCGATATCTCCCAAACATTGCAGACAGTATTTCTCAACCTTAATACATCCCCACACTTCTTGTTTGGTTTTTTGTGTGTCCCTGCAATTTGCGGGGAAGGCACACGATTTGTTGTTATTGGTGCTTCTTACAGCGACAACAAACTTTCGGCCGTACTCTGCCTCATTCATCATTGTTTTTGTTTTTTTGTTATTCGATCTGTTGTGACTTTTCTTTTCAAGTTTCACATGTAACAAATTTGATCTTTCTCAAATTCTCAGAAAATGTATGTGGGAGTAATGACCCACACGATTAAAAAAATAAATAAAAATTGGTGGCGGGGGGCGAGGTCAAACAAAGTTCAGAAAAATTTATTTTTTCCTCTGTAATGGTTTTTTGAAGTTAATTTAGATGCTACATACAAAGAATAAGAAATTAATTTTCGCAAATAAAAATATAAATTGCGATATCTCAGAATTGATCTAATTTTTTTCCAATAATTGTTTATAAAAAATGGTCCATATGTACTCTACCGATGGTGTAAATTTTGGAGTGGGCTCAACTTTGGTTCAGAAGTTATATTATAATAACTGAAAGTCTTCACTAAAATACAAAGAAAAAATATTTGTATGTGTTTTCAACTATATTTTGTTTGTTTTTTTTTTCAAATATTTTTTCTTTGTAATTTGGTGAAGATTTTCAGTTATTACAATATAGCTTCGGAACCAAAGTTGTGCCGACTCCAAAATGTACACCATCGGTACGGTACAAGTAGAAATCACCTATTTTTCATTTTTGTGGCATGATTTTTTAAACAGTCCTATACTTCTGATATTTTGCATTTTTGTTTCATATATCGCCAAAATATTTTGCATTATTGTTTGCATATTTTTACATAATTTTGATATGCACTCAAATTATTTAAATTTGAATGATGAAACGTCTATATACAAATTTTTGTTCAAATCGGATGAAAATTTAAATATACGCTACAGAAACGATTTTTTTCAGTGTATAGTAACTTTTCTCCGTTTATATGTAATAATTCTCTCTTCAACGGTTAACCAATGAAAGAAATACTTACTACTCTTTAGCTTTGGTTAAGTACGCCCTCATAAGAATCCTTATATTAACAAGAATTGAATAATATTTACACATTGTTAAGTAAATTCCCACTGAAATGCCAATCATTCTCCATTTGTATTGTTATCCCGCCCTCCCACTGTGCAGAGAATAATTTATTCACTAATGATTTATAATTAGCTGCAACGATTCCAGTCACTGTAACGCAGTTTGAATTAATAGCAAATTTATTATATACATAGATATTTTATTTGAATTTCTACGAAATTAGTATTTGCATAGAACCCACCATATTGAATGTTTAATTGAAATCCACAAATTTCGCTAATTTGCATTCGTCTGCTGTCAAAGTTCATTCGCAGTTAGTCTATCGACCCATATAACACAATGGAAAAGGATGTTGCCCTATTTGTCTCCTGCTCCAGCTCCTCTCCTCGCCACTCTTCTCTTTGCCCCAGTCCCCCACTCACACTTCAATCTATGTAATAATAATAGTTCGAGGATTTGCATTACATTTGTTTTCTCCATTCTTTTTGAATGCTTCAATGATTCCATTCATTGTCCACCATAACGGGAGTGCTATGCTCGCCCTCGTGTTCATGTTCGTATCCGCTTCCATGTCCTTGTTAGAGAATTTTGGCATTGCTATTCAAAATTCTTGGAATGTAGTTTTTCGTTAAATTGTTCGAAATGAACATCATTTACTACTGCGAATACTCGTAGTGCTACTACAGCTACAGCTATCCGTGGCCCTGAGTAAGTTGGTAACAACTATTCCTTTTTCATTTTCGATTTTTAATTAACGAAAATAGCCAAAGTGTGCACCAGTATCCAGTGGTTCGTCGCATTCACATCCATTCAATTTGGACATCATCCTTTGGGGGTATTCCGTTCTGCTGCATTATCTTTCTCTCGCTCGCTGGTTTGGTTGAGTCAGTGCCATGGCATTGGATATCCTTGTTTCTTGCTCCTGGTTCATTGTTCTACGTTTCCTTATACTTTCTCTTATTTCGTGTAAAATTTTATTAAAATGATTTCAAGAATTTAATTTAACATTGGAATTGCTAGTTTTTTTGTTCTTTCGATTTCTTTTTCTTTTTTATGTGATTTCAAATCAGCAATGCGGCTTTATAGTATCTATGAATTAAAAGGAATTTGTGGTTTGCTTTAAGATAATATAGTTTTAATGGACTTCACTTCTGTAAGTTTGTATGATTAAATTACGCACAGGCCAATACTTCTTTTGACAACTACCCAGTTTCCAGTCAACTACAGAGAGGCTAACATGCTTATACTCCACTTTACTTTCTATTTATATTCTACGTCATGTGAATTATTTGTTAGTGAAGATGGCCCAGTTATATTTTAAAATAACCACTATGCAAAGATTTTTCCCAAATTGCCTTATTGACTCCGCAGACTCTATTTATATTCTACGTCATGTGAATTATTTGTTAGTGAAGATGGCCCAGTTATATTTTAAAATAACCACTATGCAAAGATTTTTCCCAAATTGCCTTATTGACTCCGCAGAGAAAATAAAAAAAATCTATTGCACGTGTAATGGTTCTTCAATGTTCCTTCCAATTAGTCTTCTCTATGCCACAGAAGCAATATATTTATTTGAAACTTGCCTATTTGAATTAAATTTTTACTGAAACAATATATACGAACAATACAAATGTAGAAATTAGTAGAAACTAAATGCAGTTAATATCCTTTTAGGATAGTTAAGTAATTTTAACTATGTCCGTCCGTTTGTCTGGCAGGTGAGTACAATAACACTCCAAAGGAGAGTCCGATGGACTTATAATTTTGTATGTCGTATTATTTTCGGCTAAAGTGCATTTTACGTCCACAACCCCGATTTCTTTGAAATTTTGCACACCCCCCCTAAATGACCCCCAAATCACGAAAATGTTGTCGAAAATTGGGGCTTGGACCCATGGGGCCCCCAAAACCCCAAAAATGGACCCGGTCCCCCACATAGACAATATAATACTCAAACGAAAGGAAATGACGAGGAGAACCAAAATATGGGAAAAAAGTTTGCTCTGAAGGATCCCCCAAAACCCCCAAAAATGGACCCGGTCCCCCACATAGACAACATTATTCTCAAACGAAAGGAAATTGCGAGGGGAACGCAAAAAGCCAAAAAATAAAAATTATTTTTAAAAAATTGCGCTATTTTTTTAAAAATAATTTTTATTTTTGTATAATTTTTGCCTGCGGCGCTTGATGCTTACACAATTTTTGTTTTTAACATTTTTAAAGCTCAACTTTTCTAAACTCAATAAAATGAACAAAAAATTAAATTTTTGCAAAAAAAATCGAACGATTTTTAAATCAATTATTTTTAACAAGCGACTTATCTGCTAAAACCTGGCTGGCTTCGTTCCATGCACGGGGCGCGATTTTTTTAAAAATTTTTTTAAAATTAATAAAACTATGTTTTACGAAAAATTAAAAAAAAAAATTTTTCGAAAAATATTTCCACATTTCAAAAATCAACAAAACAAAAAAAAATTTTTTTAATTTCGAAAAAAAATATTTTTTTCATCCATCTCATCTAAATTAACAAATTAAAATTTTTTAAACAAGGGGGTGTCCAATTTTCATTTTGTCACTAAAAGTTTTCGTGGTAAGTATAATATTGAGTGTACATAATACTCACTTTTTCGTTTGAGTATAATATTTTTTAGGTTCTCCTCGTCATTTCCTTTCGTTTGAGTATAATATTGACTATGTGGGGGACCGGGTCCATTTTTGCGGTTTTGAGGGCCCCATGAGTCAAAGCCCCAATTTTCGACAAAATTGTCGTGATTTGGGGGTCATTTAGCAAAATTTCAAAAAAATCGGGGTTGTGGACGTAAAGTGCACTTTTGCCAGAAGACCTCATGATTAACCCTATTTCGACTATACTGAATGTATGTAGTTACAGTTACTGTTATCTACTTTAGTTCTCGTTTTCAAGATATTCAGCCACAATGTTTTCTGTGAAATCATGAAGGTTAGTTATCTCGAAGGAGACTTTAAAGCGGAAGGCAACAAGCTTTATTCTATAAAAGTATATATAAAATATCCTTGGATATGTATTCTCACAAAACAGGCCATCCCGATTCTCACATTATTTATCACCCTTTATTTATTACACTAGGAACTTCTACAGGAGAACTCCAACTTAACTTCTCACTTTAATATCCCTGAAAATTAAAAAAAATTAATAAATCGGCCGTTTCTTAACGATTTAACCGATTTGCAACACAACTTGACATGCTTGTGGAAGAGGTACTAGAGAGGTACTTCATGGGCGTACTACCTGGCCTCAGAGTTGCCGATTTCGGGTGAACAAAATTAATAACAAGTAAGAAAGTTCAGTCGGGTAAACCGACTAAAGAATCCCCACACCGTGAGTCTCAAAAAAATATTAGTAAATTTATTTATTTTTTTTTGTTTTATTTAAATTATTATCAATTTAAATTGCAAATATTAACTTTTAAGTATGTACTGGTATTAAAGTTCAAAGCTGTAACGCCCATTTTTCATTGGACTGTAGGTCCTATGAAACCAGTACGCTGTACAAAATATCAAGTGTTTGTGTATACTGGTATTATAGTTATCAGCACTTTTGGTGGAAAATGGTCCGTTTGGGTGGGAGGTACCAAAATTTTTTAAGGTGATAGCGACGGATAAACGATTGCTATGTGAGAAATTACAGATGATTCGAATAAGTAGAGTTATTAGAGAATCAATATTTTGACTTAATTGTAAGCCTTTATGACGGAGGTACTAGAAGGAGTGGACCAATATTCCCATCGTCGAACTTCGCCTGAGGTAGAACAAAATATTATCACATGCCAAATTTGCAACAAGACATGCGGACGGACATTGCTCAAATAACTTAATATATCCCAAAAAGAAGTTTCGCCAAATATTCATTGGATCTCTTAGGTCGCTCCTTCGATGTGTTACCCTTTATATATATACCCTCGTCCACAAAAGCGAAGGTATAAAAGCATATGTTTTCCAAAAGTTCTCTTACTTTTACAAAAAGTGCTATGATTTCTACATTAATCCATAGATTTTTTCAAATTGGCATTGTTTTCTTCGTAATTTTTTTGACATTTTTTCTCTATTTTTTATTTTATATTATTATTCATATTTTGTTTTTTGCACTCTGTTAGGCTCAAGATCGTTTTTGTTGTCTTCAGTATATGAAAACAACTTTGTTAAAAATTAAAGTAGAAGTAAATGACATGTATTGGGGGTGGTTGTAATGGTTGGATAGGCAGATCTGTTTCGGTAGCCACCAAACTCCCATTGTCAATATCCTTATTACAACAATTACTTGATTCGATCATTAGAATATACGCACAGCTCAAGTAACATTAAACGATAACTGTTTGCGAAAAGCGCACATCTCCAAAAAAGAGAATCAGTAATCATCATCCCTTGTACATGCACCAACTTCTCTTTATTATCATAATTATTTATTTTTTTTGAAAAAAAAAAAATAAAATTTATCTAATCAGTTTAACGACAGTTACAAAACTTCTGCTTCTGCGTGAAAGTGATATTTTCACCAATTGCAGTCCTCACAATTTCTTTAATTCAAAGGTTATCATGGCTGGATCGAGCTTATACTTCAAAACACTAAAGGCATGTTCCAAGAAAATCGGAATAAAAAAATACCTTAAAATATTTTTTTCGTATTTGGAACACACAAGCAATTTGTAAACTAATGTTATCTTTCTTTTTCCAGCCTCTATTGACACAAATATGGTCTTCACAGGTCCATCTTTGGATTTTAGCTATCTCTTATAGGTTCCCGAGTGAAATTGAAATGGTTTTAGTAAATTGTACCCTTACTGCTTGACACCTCGTCGCTTGATTATTGGTTTAGTCCATAGGACTTTTAGAAAACAATAAGTTAAGCATCGATTTCATATGATTGATGTGCCCTTTTTCTGAATCTACAATCCATTTTTCTACATCTCATATATGATAAAAAATATCCATCCCCATTTCTGTTGTATACACACCAGGGATGTAACGAATATTCGCATTCGCATATGCGAACGCGAATTATTCGCATCATTTTAACATCTTTGGATTATTCGCTTTCGCAAAAATATATTTCAGTATTCGCTTCCATTTGTTAAAAGTGTAAAAACTCCTTATTCCCTTCACACAATTTGAAGATATTAATACCAAGGAAAACCTCTGCCACTTCTCTTCAAAACATTTGAAAAAATTTGATTGTTCTTGTGGTAACAGGAGGCGAAAATATGGAAAACATTCTTAATAGTTGAATATCCTGGAAAAGTACCAATTCAGTTTCTTAAATTTGTTGGTACTAAAGGGTCAAACTATTATTCGAATTCGCATTCGCTTCCGCAAAAATGCATATTTTACTATTCGCATTCGCAAGAAATATATTTGAATATTCGCTTTCGCATTCGCTTTCGCTAAAGTCACTTTCGTTACATCCCTAATACACACAAAGTACAAATTCGTTACTCCCAAACGAAAAATTTGATAAACGAAATTCGTTTACGGTCTATGTTTGTCGCAAACGATTTATGTTTATCCCAAAAACCCAAAAGAAAAGTTTATAGCATACGATTAGTGTACTTATCATAAATGATTAATATTTATTACAAACCCTGTAAAACGTTTGTTGCAAGCAGTTATTACTTTTGTCACAAGCAACATATGTTTATCCCAAACCTTATGAAACGTTTGAGGTGAACGGTTATTGTGTTTGTCACAAGAATATCCGTTTATCAATAATTGAGAAAACGTTTGTCGCAAAACAATAATTTGTTTGTATTATGACATTTTTTAAATGTATTATAATTAAATATTTTCTAATTGAGTATACAAACTATTTTCTAATTTCACTAACTCGTATACAAGTTGTAATTAAGAAGCATGTCTGTAGAACATATTTAAATTAAATTAATAGACAATTTTATGGATCAACGCGAGATGTTAACTTACCATAATTTTAGTCAAAAGTGAATTTCATAGGACAATATTGAAAAAAATTCACTTCCATGAATAGAACGCCTTAGGTTAGTTGATAAAAAACCAAAGCGAGCGCCCCAGTATGTGAGTTGGTAGCGTACTCGCCTATGAGTTTGGGGGTCATGGGTTCGATTTCTACCTGAGGTTCTGGTCTGTTGCTGCAAAAATCTAGCCATATGGTCTTTGTAACCCGGATTTTCCCTGGACCTTTAAAAAAATTAGAATATAAATTTACTTTGTATTGTAATTCATATAAATAAATAAAAAAAACAAAGCAAAGATTTGCGAAAAGATTTTTAATTCAATTGTTTAATTATTGTTTTTCATCAATGAAACACCAAATGAAATTAATTGAAAACATCGAGCACTGTATGAAAATATTGAACATTTTGTGGAAAGCCGGGATACCAAAAACAATAGATTTTACCACAAACTGTGACGAACCATATATTGCTTTTGTTATTGATAACTGATTTTTTTTCCCAAGAATACACTTCACTTCATTACCTTTTACGTATAAAATTAAATAGGAGTATTGCAAAATATACTTAATTACATCGCTGTACAAATTTTAATTTCGTTACTTGCGAAATATCGCACCTCCGATAACTTAAATTTTTTGGTTTAATTAATATAAATGGTTTAATTAATACGTATAATTTTGAGTTCACTGTTAAATACATTTTTAATTGTACCACACACGCGCATTTATACCGAATACCACAAATGCGAGTACAAAAATAAGTGCCCACAGCATACGACCCTACCCTTCCTCAGTACGATTGCAAATGTTGTGAAGTGCTGCAACAGTTCCGAGGTAGAGATGCATAGTAAAATCTCCATCACCGTATGGAGAACTGTTAATAAAACAACACGCACAAACAAAATTTCACATTTCATTCCAAGGGATAACAAATTTATAAGACATATTTCTCATATTCATGAGAAATTATTGAAAAGGCAAACTCGTTTTTCTCTGGTTTATCTTCGTTTGATGCATCATCGAATCTTTTTATTCCAAGCTTCATAACTCCCGCTCCCCACCGTTCTCATCAATATCATCGATGACGACATAATTTCTGTCTCTCATTATTATAATCTCCGACGAAGTATTTTAATCGGCGATTATTCAAATGTTTCAATACAATGTGTTTCCTTAAACGTTTCTCTTTTACCGTAAACGTAAATTATGAAAATTTTGGAATGGAAGAATGTTCGTGCGTAGCAAGAGAAACTATGTTTACGACAAACGTTTTTATTCACTGGAAATTTTTCAACGTGAAATTTACGCGAAATGTAGAGCGTTTGCGAGAAAGAACTAGGTTTGCGATAAACTACCTCCAAACATTTTTTCTTTGAGTGTACTTAGTATATAACAATTTATTTACAAACGCAATATAACAATCTCTTGATTAAAATATCAAGTTTCAATAATTAAGCTATGCGAATTTTGTTTTCCGATAGTTTAAATACTTCAATTACTTTGCTTTACCTCAAGAAAAATGAAACAAAATAGTGATGAAAACGGGATATGGTGCACAACGTAAAAATATAATATTTAAGTAAATGCTTAACAACTATTAATATATTGTGTAAAAATATATATAATAAATAACGTCATATATAATTAAAAAATGTTTTAATTTGTACACCACAAATTAATATCTACTCGTATCATATTGGTTTTCCAAAAAAAATTATGTCATTCTTTATCGTTTTTCTCGAAAAATGGTTTTTGTCCCATGAGCAGAACCAATAATCAAGCTACGACCCACAGTGCTTTGTCCCATTGACATAAATCGATAATAATGTACTGGCTCAAAAAATGGTAAAATGGGTATTCATGGTATCTTAACAAACCAATTAAGATAAATAATAACAATATTTTTTTATTTAGCCCATTTTGAAACCGCGGGAGGGCGCCAAAGTAAATTTTTGTTTACGCAAATCGACCAAAAAATAAACTACCTTAAATGAACGTTGTAAAATAGCTGTATAAAATTCGTTTATTAGGGCAATTAATCCAAACTTTTTGTATATGATAGTTAATCGACTTCTTAATAATACAAAAATGCCGAGTCGGCAGAAAATTGCATTTGTACTATTCAAAATTGCTTTGGAAAATTCGTATTTTTTGTTAAAGTTAAAAAAATTTCAAGTTTAATTGGAATGAGAAAAATAAGTTGGTACAGATCCCTAAAATGTTATTCTTCAAAAATAATATATGCCTTGTTACTTTTAAACAAAAAAAATATAAAAACTTAAAATCAAAGAGCATAAACTTAAAAAAATACATATTTTTATGTCTAAAAACGTGATTTTCAAATATAATTTGTAGTGGTATTTCCAAAACAGTCGCCAACGCTTAACGTGTAGACCAAAACCATAATCTTTTTTTTGCGTCAGATAGCTGACCCTTAATTTTTCTCGCCAGATATTATTACTTATGTGGCCCTTTAAACATAAAATTTAAAAGTTCAAATTATTGGCGCACAAAATTTCGAAAAAGTAATTTTGCTTTAGGTCGAAAATTTTTTTAGGTGGTACTCCATAAACCGTCTTCATAAACTTGTAGAACAAACTCTGATTTTTTGCGCCTGACAGTTGACATGATTCTTAAAAATACAAAAATCATATTTATACAATATTTTTGGGAAACATTTAAAAAAATCCTTTTATATGGTATTTTTATGTCGAAAAATCGAATATAATATTTTATGTTATCGGAATATTTTATGTCATCGGAAAATTTAAAATTTTTTCGCAAACAAACTCTTTAAGAATAAAATATAAAAGTTCCAATTATTCGTGCACAAAATTTCGAAAAAGTTCTTTTACTTTAGGTCTGCAATTTTCTTGCGACAAAAAATTAACATTTGTACAACTCCAGGAGACCTTTGGAAGAAGTGGACTGTATTAATTGTTGAAACTCTCAAATTGTAAACAGTAATATATGTATGTGTTTTATGTAAAGAAACAGAAAGAAAGGCAAGCGTTGGTTTGTATTTAGTATGGAATAGATTTATTTATTGTATTGTGCTGCTTACCGCTTTAGTAGGTGAATCCAAAGTGAATTTGCGGTGCAGAGCGAACAATAGAAAAATCTTAGAAGAGACAATTCAGCAAAGATACAACTGGAAACAGTAAGGAAGATGGCAGCCCTTTATCCATTTGAGTAAAAGCTTTTGCCTTCGTGGCAAGGAATGGATAAAGGGTTGCCATTTAGACGAAAAGTAACAGTGTTATAGGGAATTCAGACTTAGAATTATAGGGATTAATAACTAATTCGACTTCATTGTAATTCATTTTAATTCATACAAGTGTATACTAAAAGTATGTGGTTGTTGAACCTGGGTTCAACATGCCGCCCGCCTTGCGAGACAGCTATCAGTATCGTATCTTACACCGGGATCGTATCTTACACCGGGTCACTGGAGTAAGATACGATCCAGTGACCCGGTGAATTGTGTTGTGCGCGATTACATATATATGTACATATATAGGTCGACAGTGCGTTGCTTTTATTCTTGCCACTACGCTCCACCATTGATTTCATCACGTGAAACAAGGCTTCACGAGCCAGCGACGGATGACAACAGAATTTAAGCTTAACGCAAATGCACTGCAGTCGAACCAAAAAAAAATCAACGGCCACAACAACAATTCTCATCACAAGGAACAGCAGCGTCAATACCATCCAACAATAACAACTAATAGCGGAGTCATCCAGTTTGACATTGCACTCATGCAAGGGGGCGGTATGTTGAAGTGACAAACAGCTGTTCTTTAACATCAGCGCCCCTACCTTCACTTTCAATAACTATGGAGCAGAAATGTATTGCTGCTAACGCCGTCATGGTGATGGTGACGCCGCCGTTTTTTTCAGTCAGTTCACAACTCACCCGCTTATGGCACACTGCCAAACCCCCAGGCTCACGGACCAAATTCATGGATTTTGTGATGCTTCGGAGAAAGCATACTGTGCCTGTTTGTACATCTGTTCGGCTTCGCGAGAAAATGTAATATCCTCTTTTTTGTTAGCCTCAAAAAGCAAAGTAGCACCGTTAAAGACTATAAGCTTGCCAAAGTTAGAGTTATGCGGAGCAACACTATTATCCAGACTGCTGAAATCGTTTTGTCAAAACTTGTCCTTCTCTGTTCCCGAGATTTATCTTTGGTCGGACTCGACTATAACTCTAGCCTGGTTACAGCAGCCACCATTTCACTGGAAAACAAAATTTCCGAAATATTAGATAACGTTGGCAATGTCACCTGGAGACATGTTCCAACCGCCGACAATCCTGCAGATCTTGCTAATGGCGGTATTTCTCCTTCAGAATTAAATTCAAATGATCTTTGGTGGCATGGACCACAATGGCTTACCAAAGCTCCCGAATGCTGGCCCAAGCAAACTACTTACAAGGAATCGTCCTTAGAAAAAAAAGTATTTACCTTTCAAACGCAATGTCAGAATGAAGAAATCTTGGAGAGATTCTCGCTCGGTCGTAAGCTTTGCGAGTTATCTGTTTCACGTTTCGCTTTGTTAGAAAATGTCAGAAAAGAGAAGAAGTTCAACAGCATTTAAGGAGTTCCTAATAGCAACTACGATAATAATTTGATGCGCTTCCACGGATATTATATGCCAGTAGGGTACATAAAGTACTAATTCATGGATACGATTTTTTTAGTTACCTTAATTTGCCAGTAGGTATATAAATATTGAACATTTTATTTCCAAAAACATTTATTATACCCTACACCACACTGTGGTACAGGGTATTATAAGTTTGTTTCACGGCAGATGTTTGTAACACCTGAAAATAACACAGCTAGACCCACCTGAAAGCATACCGATCGACTCAGATCGACTAGCTGAGTCGATTTAAGCATGTCTGTCCGTCCGTCCGTCTGTCCATGTAAAGTTGTTCGTCGACTACAGGTCGCAATTTCACTCCGATCGTTCTGAAATTTTGCATTTTAGAGTATTTCGCAGCTGTTAAGATCCCTATTGAATTTGGTTGAAATCGGTTCAGATTTAGATATAGCTCCCATATATATCTTTCGTCCGATTTGGCCCTTTAGTCCTATAGAAGCTGTGTTTTACATCCAATCGTTTTGAAATTTAGAATGGTAGAGTTTCTTGATCCATGAACCAACATTGCCGAATTTGAAGAAAATCGGTTAAGATTTAGCTATAGCTCCCACATATATGTTTCATCCGATTTGGCTCTTTAGATCCAATCGTTTTTATACCCTACACCACACTGTGGTACAGGGTATTATTTAAGTATTAAATATCCCAAAAGTAAATTTATGTAAACAATTTATACATGAATTACAAAATTTATATATCAGAGTTATTCAATATTACGAGAGTGGTGTAGGGTATTATATGGTCGGCACCGCCCGACTTTAGCCTTTCCTTACTGGTTTTGAAATTTAGAATGGTAGAGTTTCTTAATCCATGAACCAACATTGCCGAATTTGAAGAAAATCGGTTAAGATTTAGCTATAGCTCCCATATATATCTTTCGTCCGATTTTGCTCTTTAGTTCTATAGAAGCTGTATTTTACATCCAATCGTTATGAAATTTAGAATAAACAATTTGTACATGAATTACAAAATTTATATTTCAGAGTTATTCAATATTACGAGAGTGGTGTAGGGTATTATATAGTCGGCCCCGCCCGACTTTAGCCTTTCCTTACTGGTTTAATTTAAGGTTGTTTATCTGAGGAAGTCAGTCACAAAATTATCCGATATTTTTAAGAATAATATATCAAGTATCCTTAAAACGAAGATATATATGCAGTATTTTTGATGACATTTATGAGAAAAATGATAATATTATTTTAAAAGTCAACGAAGGAAACTCGTCTGACAAATACATGAAAACAACTTTTAAAACGAAACAATACAGTACTCTACTACGCAAAGACACTATGGTCCACATACCCGACGTGTGACATACAGCAATTTTCCCTATTGAGTCTTCAACTTTTTCTCACCATATTTGTAATCTACGCAAAATTCCCTTTAATTTGATGGGTCGCACAATATATGGACCAAAAACCAATTATTCAAGATCTTCTAAGGGGCTGTGTTGAGGGATCTTGAAACAATTCCTCCCAAATTTGTGCACACCTCTACTCACAGCAAGCCTATTACGCTTTACAAACTTTTAGTCAAAATCCGGCGCCACTCCTGAGCGTTCTTTATATATTTATTTTAGGTCCTTTGAAACCTTTGTGTGTGAGGTACCAAAAGGACTCGCTATATCCCGTCGAAATTTTGCACCGCAACTTATATATACGAAATATTATGACATGTTAAATTTCATAAATATACAATGCTCCAATTCAGTGTTATAGTCTGGTGAATTTTTCAGATCCCTGAATAATTTGCATGGGTTTACAAGACCCGCGGTTCGATTGAATCCAAAGTTAAAATTTTTCTTAACTATGACCAAATGCAGCTTGGTACCAAATTTCATAATTCTGCAATCGCTCCTTCTATTTTTGTCACACCGATACATGAAGACAGAGCACTGTGTGACCTGTCAAAAGAAAACAAAATCTGTCAAAAGAAATAAAACACTATTGAACAAGAAACTCGAACATGAAAAATCATGTATCTTCCAATTTGCCATTTAATTGTTTTAGAATTATCTTAGAAACCTAAAATTGATAAAATTCAACTATAATATTTCTACATAATATTATCATATACCAACATGCTTTTGCATTGTCTCATGTAGCCGGTTCCGTCCGACTTTGTCTTTCTTCAGTTGTTTTATTAACGTTAACACGCCGAAAGGTTTATTTTCTTTGTGTGAGTAATAAAATTTAATAATTTTCAATTAATTTTATTATTACAGCAAATGACCTCGTTTTTAAACAATATAACATTTCTCCGTTGAAACTTATTGTATATCTTAATTACTTAGAATAAATAGTACATGTTTCCCTAATTTACATATACGTATGTATTAATAATTTGTTGTAAATAATGTTTCCTAGAAAATATAAAGCCATTATTATTCCATCTTAAAATTTAAGCAGTTAATTATTCCTGAATTAATTCCATTCTATAGATTCTCGTTTTCATTCTAAGACAATTGAGTTTATTCTCTGTAGAATATTTCTTTTCTTACTTTTAATAATAATATGTAGCAGATAGTGAGTGAGTGTGACCTTTTGCTAATTAATATAAACTATAACTTTACAAAAATAACAAACAATGTTGGACATCTGGGCCGTGCGAGTACAGTTTTAGTTATGATCAATATTAATTGACACGCCACAAGCAAATAAATGATTAACGTAATGATATCACCTTAAGTTATTTCATTATGTGAATGACAATATTTTTAACCAATTGGGGACAATTAGAAATGCAAATAATTTAGCATTGAATTTCAAAAGACAAAATCATAGATTATTCCAGTTTTGAATGACTGCCTGTCTGTCTGTCTATCTCTATGTGTGGGAGTGTGTTTGTGTGTTATTGTCCTTGCGCCATACATTGAGACAGCAACAACGGCTGCAGGTTATCCTTTTGTTATACGAAAAGTTATACTCATTGTTGGTTGTTGCTGTTGCTTTTGTTGTTGTTGCTGTATTTTTACATTTTAATTGAATCGATGGCATTCCATTCAATTCCATTCAATTCAATTGAATCGAATTTAATTATTTTCATATCTGGTCTTAGTCACACATTTAGATTTCCTTATTATAATTCCATTGTATTATTTAATAATACATGTGTGAATGTATTTAAATTTACATCTGACATACTTTGCCGGGTTAGGGCTTAGAGACGAGCAATTACACACGCACACACCCACACATATATATTACAAGAGATTTGCTATATTCATATAATGATATTCATGTATGTACGAGTGAGTGTAAATGAAAACGTCTGTGTAATTGTTAAGATGTTTTATTTTACTTAATATACTTGATCACAGAATCGTATGTATGTGTATATGCATACATGCGAGTATATCTGAAGAGCTCTATAAAATTATGTATATCCCTTGCCTGAGTCTTTTTATAATGATACCCTACTTGATAATAAAATTTTGAGTTCAATTTAAAATAAAATTAGTCCATATCTTTTGTTTTGTCGAAACCTATTTTGTGTGTAACTCTGGCAATTATATATAAAGCAAGTATGAACATTTCAATCGAGTTAAACCAACTAAAGTAATATAAATAATATAAAAATAAAGTCATAGAATATACATAGTACAAAGATAATTACTGCAGAAGTTTTGTGGAATTTGTAAATTTATAGATAATATATTGGAGATTACAATTTTAAGATACTACACAAATAAATTTTATTTAAATGCAAACAAGTAAGAAAATTTCTGTCGGGTAAACCGAATAAGGTATACTCTCACTTTGTGAGTAATGTAAAATTGTACTTCGGTTGGGAGATGCCAGAAAGTTGAAAGAAAAATGTGCATTCTTTGTTAGTCTATAGTATTTGTAAATTATTGTCTAAAATAAAAACTTCGAAAACATTTATGGCGATTTCTTTTCTGGAATAAATGTTGCTCCGTCGACGTGAAATACTGAAAAATAAGTGCACCTTTTAAGTCAAAATTATATACACGCATAGAAAAAAACGTTTGGAGGTCGTTTATCGCAAACATAGTTCTTTGTCTCAAACGCTCTACTTTTCCCGTAACGGTTGAAATATTTCTAGTGAATGAAATCGTTTATTGTAAACGTAGTTTTTCTTGCTGTCAACGAGTATTATTTCAATCCAAAGATTTCATAATTACGTTTATGGTAAACAAAGAACGTTTACGAAAACATATATTATTTAAAAATAATTAAATATTTTAAAGAGAGTTGAGAGAACAAATAGCGTAACTTGTTCTCATTTTGTGAGTGTGTGGTTTTATAATTTTTTATTTCCTATATGTTGTAATAATATGTGCACATTTGTGTGTACACAACTCAAAATATGCAGATGTGTGAAACGTTGTTTGTCCCCGTTGTTTTATTAACAGTTCTGCAGACGGTGGTGGAAATCCATCCCATCGACATCTCAATCAGAAACAATAAAACTGGGTACTTCTATAAACAGCTGGAATTTTCAACACTACAGAGGTAAACTTTGTTTCACGATTTTTCAACCGATGTTTTTCATGTTATTTTATGATGTAGCTTGGTACTCTATTCACTGATGTGGAAACTTTTGAATATATCTGTGATCATAAGGTATAACAGCATAACTCGAGTTATGCTCAAATTGAGTTATTAATGTCATAATGTTCCCATCTTTGATTACATATTGTGACAAATTTTGGTGATGATCCCTCGTTTAGCTATTTATATAAGGCAGCATATCTCTCCTTACAAATGGATTATTATACCGATAGCAACCTTTAACGTTATCTCCTGAAAAGTTTCAAAAACAGACATATGCTGTTATGCCTTGTGACCACAGATATCTGTGAGGATCACTTTTGACTAAAATGTATGATATATGGCAAGTTTATATCTCGCTTTGATCCATACAATGACCTCCTAAGTTTTTATTTATACAACTCAATTAGAAGATATCAGGCAATTAGTAGCAGAGGTGTTTGTCGGGGAACATTTTACTAAAAATTTTGACATTGTTTATTATAAGCATAATTTTATAGTAGTATTAGTAGCCCCGTTAAATATTAACTGAAAATATAACGATACGTTAAGAAAAAAATGGGTTTCAAGGAGCTCCGTTAAAATTTAACTGACAGTTTTAACTGAAAATAATTCGTTAAATTTAACTGGAATGTTTTCACCATTTATGTGCTTTAACCAGGGTTAAAATATGTATTATTAAAAAATATATTTGAAAACAAATGAGTAATAAATCTTGTTCGCAGAGATATAGAGAACAAAATTAAAAAAAGGTTAAAATAATGTGTCTCTAGGCCCTATAAAAATATTACACTGCACGCAATTTGGAGTAATTGGATGCACTGGTATTAAAGTTGTTAACTTTTTGTACAAAGTAGTAGTGGGGGATGTACGAAAACGGGGCGACAGAAAGGATATAAAAATGTGTGGACTTACAGAAGATTCGGGTACATAGCTTAGAAAATGGTACAGAATCTATATATATATTGTGTTGTTACCCACATATCAAATTTCCACGGTTAACGTGCGCATCAGCCAGAAAGACAGGCGAAAGTAGAGCACTGCTCAACTAACATAAAATTTATCAAATGTATTTCCGCCTATACTTAAGTCATTCCCAATACACAAACAGCCTTCGACTGTCGCAGATCGCTTAACGAGAAGGCTGAGCAGTTTAGCATACACCTCATATGGGTTCCTGGGCATAGGGAAATCCCGGGGAACTGCAAAGCTGATGAAGGTGACGACATTACAAATTCTGGAAGAATTTGCATATATTGGGGCGCCACTGCCTACATGCAATCTTTTTTAGGGAGGAGGCGATTAGACAACCAAGACAAGATATGGCCTAAGAAGATCAAAGTATCTTCCGCACGGCAGAGGAAAATACTGTGTACGATGGTGTCAGTTCTGCGGGACACTGTCTCATCGATGATCACGCTAGAATGTTGGGTATTGCCTCCAATGACTTCTGCAGGAGCTGTGGTGAGGAGGAAGATGTGGAGAGCATTGAACACTTGTTTTGTTACTGTCGCGCATTAACTAGACGACCACTGGATTTACTGGAAGTCGTACATATCTTTCTGTGTTGGTGCTATTTATAGCTTTGTCTATCATACTGGTTGGTTTTGATGAGGGGCTTCCGAGTCCGTGGTAACACCTAGGGGTATACATTGGTATATGTATCTAGGCCATTCCCTCGATGTGTTATAATTTTGGTCCATAGCATACGAAATATTTAAATTCTCTCCTGAAAAAAGTGCGAAATTGCCTTCTCCCTGCTGGTACCTTCCATAGTCAAATCATGCTACAACTGAATAACTAATAGAATTGAATGCAATTACACGTTTTCTTAAAATTTAAAATATAAATATTGCGCACGATTTTAAAAACCAAACATATAGAAATGTCAAAATATTTTAGAATTTATTCACAATAGTAATAAACTTCAAGTCATCTAACGGAAGCTTCCTGAAAACGATTTTTTTAACGGGCTGTTTAAAATGTTCGTTAGACTAACTGCCTGTTAGCTAACTTTTTCAATAAATATAACTAACGGAGCTACCTGAAAACGGCCGTTATTGATGAACTGGCATTGCTTGTGACGATAAGTACAGTAACCCTTTGCTATAAACGTTTCTTTGGGTTTTGGGATAAACATAAATCGTTTGCGACAAACATAGACCACAAACGATATTCGTTTGTCCAATTTTTCGTTTGGGAGTAACGATTTTTTTTCTTTCCAAAAGGTGTTGAAAAGCTACGCTTAGACGATTGCTGCAGATGTTATGGGAATGTTACTTTCAAATGAATGTTTCGGTTTGTGTGGGGGAACTTGAAGAATATGCCCATTTGAACAGCAGATAGTTCCGAGACCGAATTGTAAGTGCTTATGTGCACTTGTATTAGCGTGTTTTAGTCAAAAGACGCGTAGTATTCCTCATTTTTTACCGAATATGAAGTACCATTTATATTTTATGGTGTTGTAATCTAATTGTTATAGAATTATGTAGCAAAATCAAATTAGACAAAATTTCACAAAAATATTTGTAATAATATATGGGAAGATCCAAAATAAAACGACCCAAACAGTACCTATAAAATATGAATGTGTGACCCTTTCGATTTCTTTGAAATTTCGCACACGTATACTACAAGACAATGCGGAATTATTGCCTTTTACTGTTTGTCCAAATTCATAGCGGCTTAAATTTTATAGGGTGCCAAAGTTGGCCATCTATATTTTTTTTACATTTAGCTATTTTGAGTCGACATAACTTTTGAACGGAATATCATATTTGAATGATATAAGTACTACTTGAAAGATTTTAACATCATAATTTTAACATAACAATTTAATGAAATGTTAAAAAATGAGAAACTGATTAAAGTAAATATATAAATAAAGAATTTTAACATTTCACAAAATTGTTACCATTTGTGTGAGAGGTACTAGAAGGGGTGTGGCAATAACGCCCACTTTGTACTGGACGGTTGGTACAATAAAAATATTACATTGCACAAAATTTCAAGTATTTTTATGCACTGATATTAATGTTATAAGCTGTTCCCTTTTGTATCAATTTGTCCATTTGTGTGGGGAGTACCAAAAGGAGCGTGTCATTTTCGCACATTTTTTTCCACCTTATAGAGGCGGTAATATGATTACTATGTATGCAATTTTACAGATTTCCCATAGAAGTTATAAGAGTATTAACACAATGTCACAAAATTTTAACCATTTGTGGGGTAGGTACCACAAAGGGTAGGCCGATATGGTTGTCCATCAAAAATAAACTGCGGTTGAACAACTGCTTTTCAGAATCGTTAGCGCCATTCGGTCGAACTAATAGACAGATATTAATTCATATTTTTGTAACCCATGCTCAAATTTGATTACTTAATTTATTACTCTTAGAGAGGATTTTAAAATCCTCCAAATGGTACTTACATCATTTAAATCTGATATTCCGTTCAACAGTTATGTCTCCTTCCAAATAGCTAAATTTGTAAAAAACTGTTGTAGATGTCCAACTTTGGCACTCTATAAAATCTTAACCGCTATGAAATGCCATAATTCCGCAATGTCTTCTGGTATACGCGTGTCATCCAAATCGAAATTCATAAATATATGCTTTTGTGTTGCATCATATTGTCGGAGTAAGCCAATTTTTATTTTAATTTTTTACCGGACTGTAAGTATCATAAAAGCATTACACTATACACAATTTCAATTATTTCTATCAGTTTATTTATAGCAGTTAATTGTTTGTACCAAATGGTTCCTATGTATTGGAGATACCAATATGATCTATTATCGAACTTAGCCTGATATATAAATAATAATATTATCACATACACATTATAAGTCAATCCGTTACTCCTTTCGAGAGTTATAGTATGTTTAAACTAGATATACAGGCGATTGACAGACGAATATTGCTCAAATGACTTATATTGTCCTAAAATGGATTTGCGCTTAACACACTTAGGTTTATAAGTCACTCCTTCGATAAGTTACACTTTTGGGCCTTAGCAAATGATAGATATACTCCTGCTCTAAAGTGAGGGTATAATACATCATTTAAACAATTTAAAATATTGTATTTTTATAAACTCACAACTGACTTTATTCTTTCCAAATAACTGGTCTAGAAGAAAAGTAAATATCGTGGATACTTTTAAATCTGGATCGATTTTCTTAAAATTCAAATGAACGAAAATCTATTTATTCGTCATTTTGCGTGGTCAACGTTTTTTGCAAACTCTCGAAAGGAGTAACCGATTGACTTCAAATTTTATATACGGCAATATTTTCTCCATCTCATGCTAAGCTCGAAGATAGGTCATATTGGTCCAATCCACCCCCCTCCAAAAAAAAGGAGTTAACATTTAGTGAAATATTGATTCTTTAATAACTTCTTATTAACTTATTCCAATCTTCTGAAATTCCACACTTAGTATAATTTTATTAGGCGCTATAACCACGAGAAAAATTAGTGAAGTTGCCACACAAATGTACAATTTTGCACTAAAAGTTATCCGCTTCTAGCTTTAATACCAGTGCAGACCTACAGTCCAATGGGCGTCATTGGAACGCCCTTATGGTAACTTCGTCACAAATGGACCATCCTGCATAAAAAGTTATCACATTATAAATTTAATACCAGTGGATACAAATATTTGAAATTTCGTACAGTGTAATGCTTTTGTAGTACCTCAAGTCCAATGAAAAGTGGGCCTCTTGGTACGACCCACACAAATTGACCACTCTGAACAAAAAGTTAGGAACTTATAACCTTAATACCACACCGAGGAAAATAATTGGTTGGAATTCGATTGTAACAATAAAAAATAGTACTAGCAACAAAAAGTATATTTCCTACACCGTCTGTCGGTTGTATTAATAAATAAATGGTTGAACCAACAATAATAACATGGATAGGATCAAATGAAAATGCTTGCAACTAAATCGATGGTTGTATCAATCGAATTAAGATTGTTTTTTTCATTGACACTCGGTTAGTTGTGGTAACCAATTTTAAATTTTCATTATAGTACAGTATGATCGATTTTGGTTGTGACAACCAATGTTTCATTCTTGACAACAGAAATTGTATCAATAGACCAAAGATTAATATTGCAACGAATAATTGGTTACTGCAACAGAAAAAATATTAATAAATAATAATTTATTGGTTATCCCAATCATTTCCCATATTTAGAATAATTAAATGTATTTTGGGAAATACAACCGAAAGATTGGTTGCTGTTCTTTTGCTGATACATGACAAAAAATAAAATTACTCGTAATAAAAAAAGCTTCAACATTTTGTTCAAGAACGGTATAGGTAATCAAAAATAATCTCGTGTGGATAATAATGTGTGGAATGCGGAATATGTGCGCAAAATGTTTTACATAAATAAAAAATAAAAGCAAGAATCATGGAATTGAAAGCATAAGGTTTAGCGATATTTGCATAAAAGTTTTTGTTTTTTTTTCGTGTACTAAAATGTGTGTCAAATATTTCCACATCTCTTAATCGTGATGAATTTTTAATATGGGATTTTTAATTTTGTTATGAATTGTTTTGTTTTTTGTTCAAAAAATAAAAATTAATGAATAAAATAAAAATTAATGAAAACTATGACTATACTATACTATATGACTGACAAATTGTCAGAACAACCAATTTTTTAAAACAGTTTGTTGTGGCAACTACAACAGATAATTTTAGCCACCATTTTCGTAGTTGGCAAACCAAATATGATTGTTGTCAACATGGAAGCAGAAGTATACCACAACCAAAATATTGGTTGTCCTGATGGAATCGCATGATAGTAGACAGAACTACCAAAATTCGGTTGGCAAATAATTCGGTTGAGGCAACCAAACTGTATTCTGTGTGCAGTGCTTACAAATACTTGACTTTTTTAAGGTGTAATGCGTCTATAGTACAGTAAATATTGGGCCGCATTGGCACGCACCTATTGGTACCTCCCATACTAATGGATAATATTAATGCAATTTACATTGATAATAATTTAATTAAAAAACTAAATAAATTTACGAATATTTTCTGGGACTGAAGATGAGGTGATTCGTAAGTCGGTTTACCCATCTGAACTTTAAAATGAATAAAACTAATGCCTATTTTTACTGATCTGCTAGCTACAACGTGTACCCCTTTTATTTTCTTTTCAGGTAAGGATAATAGTCATTACAATACAACTCACTGTGGTAAATGAATGCGTGAATATCTAAAAAGTAAATAAAAATATTTACTATGAATTAGAAACATTTTTGGTAAGTTCAAAAAAATAATGTATTGTTTGTATATATTAACGCATCAAATCTTCAAAAGCACCAGACTTTACTACAAAAAATTAGCTTCACGGGGTTCTGTATATTCTCAATCAAAATTGTTACAAATCGGCTGAGTACCTTAAGATCCAATGTATATTTGCCGAAAAAAATATTAAAAAAAAGGTTTGCTTTTCTTGGCTGGATTTGGTAATGTCAAGGTTTTTGCCATGGGAAAAAATCCACATTTTTGATGTTTGAATTGAAAACAAAACCAGTAAGGAAAGGCTAAAGTCGGGCGGGGCCGACTATATAATACCCTACACCACTCTCGTAATATTGAATAACTCTGAAATATAAATTTTGCAATTCATATATAAATTGTTTACATAAATTAACTTTTGGGACATTTTATACTTAAATAATACCCTGTACCACAGTGTGGTGTAGGGTATAAAAACGATTGGATCTAATGAGCCAAATCGGATGAAACATATATATGGGAGCTATAGCTAAATCTTTACCGATTTTCTTCAAATTCGGCAATGTTGGTTCATGAATCAAGAAACTCTACCATTCTAAATTTCAAAACGATTGGATGTAAAATATAGCTTCTATAGAACTAAAGGGCAAAATCGGACGAAACATATATATGGGAGCTATAGCTAAATCTTAACCGATTTTCTTCAAATTCGGTAGTGTTGGTTCATGGATCAAGAAACTCTACCATTCTAAATTTCAAAACGATTGGATGTAAAATACAGCTTTTATAGGACTAAAGGGCCAAATCGGACGAAACATATATATGGGAGCTATAGCTAAATCTTAACCGATTTTCTTCAAATTCGGTAGTGTTGGTTCATGGATCAAGAAACTCTACCATTCTAAATTTCAAAATGATTGGATGTAAAATACAGCTTCTTCAGGAGTAAAGAGCAAAATCGGACGAAACATATATATGGGAGCTATAGCTAAATCTTAACCGATTTTCTTCAAATTCGGCAATGTTGGTTCATGGATCAAGAAACTCTACCATTCTAAATTTCAAAACGATTGGATGTAAAATACAGCTTTTATAGGACTAAATGGCCAAATCGGACAAAACATATATATGGGAGCTATAGCTAAATCTTAACCGATTTTCTTCAAATTTGGTAGTATTGGTTCATGGATCAAGAAACTCTACCATTCTAAATTTCAAAATGATTGGATGTAAAATACAGCTTCTACAGGACTAAAGTGCAAAATCGGACGAAACATATATATGGGAGCTATAGCTAAATCTTAACCGATTTTCTTCAAATTCGGCAATGTTGGTTCATGGATCAAGAAACTCTACTATTCTAAATTTCAAAACGATCGGATGTAAAATACAGCTTCTATAGGACTAAAGTGCCAAATCGGACGAAAGATATATATGGGGGCTATATCTAAATCTGAACCGATTTTCTTCAAATTCGGCAGTGTTGGTTCATGGATCAAGAAACTCTACTATTCTAAATTTCAAAACGATCGGATGTAAAATACAGCTTCTATAGGACTAAAGGGCCAAATCGGACGAAAGATATATATGGGAGCTATATCTAAATCTGAACCGATTTTAACCAAATTCAATAGCGATCTTAACAGCCGCGAAATACTCTAAACTGCAAAATTTCAGAACGATCGGAGTGAAATTGCGACCTGTAGTCGACGAACAACTTTACATGGACAGACGGACGGACGGACGGACGGACAGATGGACAGACAAAATCGACTCAGCTAGTGATTCTGAGTCGATCGGTATACTTTAAGGTGGGTCTAGCTGTGTTATTTTCAGGTGTTACAAACATCTGCCGTGAAACAAACTTATAATACCCTGTACCACAGTGTGGTGTAGGGTATAAATATATTTGGAACGAAAATGTTTGAATATTATATATTTTGCGAACTAATTTTCTTAAATAAGTCAACTATTTTTTTTACCCATAAACGAAACTTATAAAACGTGAAACTAGGGACCATAGGTAGCAAAACTGCATACTCAGTTTTTCGTCATCGTGTTTCCTTTATACATGACTTTTAAAATTTCAAGGATAACATTTTTAAAATATTCTTCTTTGCAGTTATTACGAGGTGAATTGATAAATATGCATATCAAACGAAAGGGAAGAATGTCCACTATTTAATAAAATTTTTGGAAAAAAATTGCTATAAAAAAAATTCCTTTTAAACTGTTCTACTTGAATATCCTTAAAAGTTTTGGGTAGAAAAATTTCATCAAACAAAAAATATAATATACAGAGAATACATATACTCCTCTTGCATTTAATATGTATATTGATATTATTCACATTTTAATTGGTGTACAAAAAATTATATCCAAATTGTCACCCTTGTAATTTTTAAAGTCCTGTGAAAAGGACAAACGAACACGAAATGAGGAAGCTAGTACACTTTTTTAGTACACTATTTTCAATTGTATATAGTCCCTTTCGTGGGAGGGGAAACAATGTTTTTGTTGTCTCAGTGTCCTTAATATATTATATAGGCTGTGGAATTCAAATAATTGTTATTGATTCGCCTTGAAAGATAGAAGGCTCAAATTTAATAATTTTTGAAAGTTCTGTAAAAAGGGCAAATGATCACGAAGTAAAAAACTGATCCCCTGCAATCTCGCCAACAGAAATGCTGCCAAGTACATGAGATACTTGGCTTAATTTCTCTGAACTTGGCTATATTTTTATTCGCAAACACGGCCATATCGCAAATACTGCTTCCTGAACTCTGTCTTATTCTTTTTCATCGCTACAAGCAATCACATCTATTGGTAAGATCGAATCCAAGAAATAAAATTCCAATTTCTTTTAGTCCCTAACACTTGTGTTTTATACCCTCACTTTAGTGTGACGAGGGTATATATCATTTGCTACGGAAAAAAGTGTAACACGTCGAAGGAGTGACCTAAGACCCCAAGTATGTTCGGGGGAAATCCGTTTTGGGTCATTTTAAGTCGAATGAGCAATGCCCGTCCGTCTGTCTGTCTGTCTGTCTGTCTGCTGGCTGGTGCGCACGATAACTCTCGAAAGGAGTAACCGATTGACCTCAAATTTGGTATGTGGTAATATTTTTTTCTATCTCCGGCTAAGTTCGAAGATGGGCCATATTGGTCCACTCCTTCTAGTACCTCCCCCACAAAGGGTTAAAATGTTGTGAAATATTGATTATTTAATAACTGCTATACTACTTATTCGAATCTTTTGAAATTCCACACATAGTATTAGCTTATTAGTCGTTATCAACTCGAGAAAAATGGGCGAAGTCGCCACGTCCCTTTTGGTACCTCCCACACAAATGCACCATTTTGCACCAAAAGTTAACAGCTTATAACGTTAATAACAGTGTATAAAAATTCTTGAAATTTTGTACAGTATTATGCTTTTATATTGCCTACAGTCCAGGGAAAAATGGGTGTTGTTGTCACGCTCCTTTTGGTACCTCCCACACAAAGGTACCTTTTTGCACCAAAAAGTTAACAGCTTATAACATTAAAACCAGTGTATAAAAATACTTGAAATTTTGTACAGTGTAATGTTTTTATAGTGTTTATAGCCCTGTGAAAAATGGGCGTTATTGCCACGCCCCTCTTTGTACCTCCCACACAAAATGCCCAAATCATACCACAATTTAATGTCTCATAACGTTTATACCAGTGCACATAAATGCTTATAAGTCGGCACAGTGCAATGAATTTTAAGTATCTAATGTTCAGCAAAAAAAAGGTGTATTTGATAAACCTCTTCTGGTACCTCCCACACAAATTGACAGAATAATTCGAGTAATATTCAATATTACATTACTCACAAAGTGAGGGTATACCTTAGTCGGTTTACCCGACTGAAACATTCTTACTTGTTTCTATTTTCTTTCCTTTGTTTTTGGTTCTCCAATAACCATTACTTCGAGCTACAAATTAATCAATATTACTATTGCTTAATTTGTTTCGGCTCAAGAGAGTGAACATTCTGTCAATCCCCCAGATTGAAGATACTCCCAATTCCCAAAGCTGCAACTACCGTTCAGCTGTTTGTCCTGTACAAGCGCTAATTTTTAATTTCTGAGTATTCCAAGTCAACATTTGTTGTCCATCTCTTAAGCAATTTATTGCTATCAACGATTATACGATTTCTATTCTATTGAAATTTTACAAACATTAAAAATGTCTAAAAAATTAATAATAAAATTTCAATTCCTGAAAAACAATTACGTTATCGATATATTTTTATGAAAATAAATCTTTTTTTTGGGAAATAATAGTCCCTACTTTAAAAATATTAGGGTGGACAGATGTTTTTTAAAAAAAAACATACTCCCAAACATTTGTGTGTGTAAAATTTTTTTTTTTGGCGTGTACCCTAAATATATATGTATATGTTTCAAGCAGAATGTCTTTGTTAAAATATACTACAGAAGCGATTTTATCAGCGTGTTGGTATTCGTAATATTATTTAAAAAAAAATACCAAAATGATCTTAAATCGTCGTTGTAGAGTGAAATATCTTGAAGAACATATTTGAATCCTCAGATTGTTCATTTTCTTCAAAATCGGGCCAAATGTTCTACAAAATATTGTTCAAACTTTTACGGCTTACTTGCCCTTAGGTGGAAGTGTTGTACACATCAAGACAACTGCAGATGTTTTCTTCCCCTGCATGTACACGTAATAATGCAGAAATTTTCTTCAGATTTTAATTCCTTTTTGTACGAAGCGTATGTGGAGGTCGATGTACACTCGTAACTATTTAATTACATTGTATAGCACATAACAGTTTAAGGAATTTAGGTCAAATATGGTATTATTTAATTAGCATTTACTTTAGTCCGTTTCCGTTTATTCCTCTCGGTCTTCGAAACTATCTTAGATTGTGTACATGTGCATGTGCCAACACTTGCACGCACACACTCTAATGAACATATGTACACACAGACAGACGCAAATACATTTTAAAATAAATCCAAGATTTTTAAATAAATTAAAAACATGCGTTCAGAGGTTTATATGTTTGTCCATCTGTCCGTCCGCCGTCTGTCCTTCGGTTTGGCTGAATGTACAGTTGTTATATATTTACTAATATATAATAGACATAGCTGTAGATATGTATATGCTTATGTTGGTATGGTGTATATATGTGTGTTTATAAATGCACATCTTAGTATATAACAGGTGGCGCAAAAGTAATCCTCCTATCAGAAAATGCTATAAATTTTGCGATTGGCCCCTAATGTCAGTTCTGTTTTGACATTTGTGTAGTAAACACATGCGAAATACACGTTAATAAACAATGTTACGCTACACTGCTCCAGAACGCGGAATATTGCTGACTATTTATATGACCAATAATCGGTCGGTGACTTTGGCACAGATTTCCTGGCCGTCCAACGCCTACTGGTGAAACACTGCGACGTTTAGCCGCTCGCCTCGAAGAGACTGGCACAACACGAGATGCTGCCAGGCGTGGCAGACCCCGGAGTAGCCGTTCTGCAGAGAATATTGCTGCTGTAGCCGAGGATGTCATGGAAGCGCCGTCGACATCGACCAGACGACGTGCCACGCAAATGGGTATCAGTCGACGGTCTCTACAGCGAATTTTGGTACAAGATTTGAAGATGTTTCCGTACAAAGTCCTGCATCAGCTGTTAGCTGCTGACCGCCAATCGCGTCTAACATAACATCGAAAGGTTACTTTTGCGCCACCTGTTATATATATATATACTCGTATATGTGTGTAAATTTGCAGGAAAAGAAACCCTAGCTCATGACCATCTCGAACCAATTGCAAATAATGAATTTGTACTCATTTATCTCGTTTGGGGTATACATTAATGTGGGTCATGGTGACGACTTGGAATGTGGTAGTCTCTCCCATTAAATGGTCTGTTACAAAATTAAGATTGGAAGCTTGCATAGTCTGATTGGACCCACTCTATTATTCACATGTGTCTGCCATGACTGTTTGGACTATGTATTCATGTATGGTTCATATGTATTTACAGTAGACATCAAAAGTGAGTCCACACCAACTACTGTGACCCCTTTAAAGCAATATATAAAATTTGGCCTACACCACAATTCGTCCCTACATACAATGCACGGAGACGAATTGTTTTCTTGCAACAAAAGTGCACTTCGAAATATAGAACGATCATAATGAAATTTGGCACGTTTCAAAGACGACCCCCATTGAAATTGGTTGACATGGGTGTAATTACAGTGGGAACAATTTAAAGAACGGAAATTCTTAACCAGACCACCGAATGCGACAAAACCTGGAACCTTTTAGAGAATTTCAGTTTTACATTTGGCCCCCATTGATATACCGGGACGGAGCTTTAGGGCCTCAAAGTTGGCCACCTCGACTACATAAAACGTTAAGGCGCGTGTAAATTTCTTTTTTCCCAAATTCTGTTCCTAGGATTTTGTGAATATCGGATCTGAATATGCACAGATTTTTTTACCTCTGAATTGGCAACAAAAATTTGCTTTATAATAAAAAAAGACCAAATATAACCAATAATACAAAAGTTATAGTCATCTGAAGTGAAAAATTCGATTTTTTGGGGAAAAGTATATGTCAATACTTTACTGACAGATATTTTATGACCTGTGGGCGATTTTAAAGGTACTAGAGGCAGTTTTTTCGGGTAGGCTTGTTCCGCATTTGTTCTCCTATTCAATATTTAAAACTTTGCTTCAGTCACAAAAGAGATATTCCGTACGGTATACCGAGATATAACCGTATAAATATATAGAAAAAAGTGCTAAAAATTCACTTCGAGCAAAAAAAATTCGCATGGCCATTAAATTATTAATTGAGCCTACTTGACTAATCGAATGATGCAGAAGTTCTTACGTCCAATTCTCAGAATTGAGGCCCAAAATCATGAGTTGTACTGTGGAATACAATCAAATATTTATACCCTACACCACATTGTGGTACATGGTATTATAACTTTGTGCATTTGTTTGTAACACCTAAAAGGAGAAGAGATAGACCCATTGTTTATTATTCCGATCGACTCAGAATCACTTTCTGAGTCGATTTAGCCATGTCCGTCTGTCCGTCTGTCTGTCTGTCTGTCCATGTATTCTTGTAATCAAAGTGCAGGTCGTATTTATGGTCCGATTGTGATGAAATTTAGCATAGTGCTCTTTTTTGGCCCAAGGACGATCCCTATTGAAATTGGTTAAAATCGGTTCAGATTTGGATATAGTCCCCATATATATGTTTCACCCGATTTGACATACAAGCGCCGTAGAAACCACATTTTACATCCGATCTTTATGAAATTCGGCAGAGAGAGTTTTATTATTACGTGAATGAACATTACCAAATTCGGAGAAAATCCGATCAGATTTAGATATAGTCCCCATATATATGTTTCACCCGATTTGACATGTAAGCGCTGTAGAAACCGTATTTTACATCCGACCTGTACGAAATTCGGCAGAGAAAGTTCTCTTATTACATGAATAAACACTGCCATATTCGGGGAAAATCGGTTCAGATTTAGATATAGCCCCCATATATATGTTTCACCCGATTTAACATTTAAGCGCTGTAGAAATCGTGTTTTATATCCGATCAGTACGAAATTTAACAGAGAGAGTTTTCTTATTACATGTATGAACACTGCCAAATTCTTAACGCAATGCCCATTTTCGCATTGGTAGGTAGGTGTAGGGTATTATATAGTCGGCCCCGCCCGACTTTCTGTCTTTCTTTACTGGTTTACATCTGAACATTACTAAATTTGACACAGAAGAGCTTATAGATCTTAGAATAAATACTATCAAGTTTAATGAATGAAAATGAATTTAGATGCATAACGTTGGCTTAATATTGAAAGGACATATTTTTTTTTGGAAATCGATACTATTACATATTCTGATAGTGTAATGTGAAATACATCTTTTCGGAAAAAATAGGTCGCTATGTCTTTAAATAAATATTTAATTACATTTAAAGAAATCCTAACTCATCTCAAAAAAATCATTCAAGAAAAAGCCGTATTTTAAAGATTGTTTGATTGTTGGATTAATCCAAATGTAAATAAAGAACCCGATTGAATGTGGATTTCAGATTACTTTTCAAGTTTTTTTTCCTTTAATAATATGAATTTTTAAAGTGAAAATTCTTACCACGAATTAATTCTTACAGGAATTCATTCTTACAGAAATTCATGAGGAACTTGCAAGAGAATATATTGTAAAGGAAGTGCATTAAGGAAAAGTTACGAATTTTTTTATTTGTTTGTGGTCTTATAGAAATTTCTGGACATTACAATAGTACCGAAAATGTATCATTCATTCCTACGATTAATGGAGAAAATGTTACGTATTTTAGATTAAAAGTAGAATCAAACATGGTTCGATAGTAGTACTGATACTTAAAAATACATTTATTTAAATTATAATGAACAACGATGTATATTCGTACAAAATTGCCAAATATGTAGTACCATTATTATCTTGTATAGAGGTATTTTGTACAGGCTCCCACGCAGTTAGTGTGTGTTTATCCTAATGGAACCCTGCAGCGTAGTGGAGTTCACAAGTAGTTCTAAACTGGTCCACGAGAATGTATGAACTATTATATATCCTTATATAATATCCTTTGTCCAGCAAGCAACTGTTTTTTTAAATGTGGATGTACTAGGGAGAACCAATTATCTCCAGCTGTATTAGTTTGGAACAGATCTGCTAAAGTTCTGAATTAGACAGTTTAGAATTAGTTCTATGGAACTAGCTCTGATATAGTCCTTCCGAAATATATCAAAACTACTCCAGAACCGATCCAAACTACTGCAGCTGGAGAAAATTGTCTCTCCCTAGGAAATCCATCCCATGTAAAAATAAACAGTTGCATTCTCGACAAATGATATTATGTAGAATTAGTTCATGCTCTCTTGGTTATGGACCAGTCTGGAACCACTTCTCAGCTTGTCTTTATTATAAAATAAAAATTGAGAAATAAAAAGAAAATTTGTATTCAAATAATAAAAAAGGAAATAAAGATATTCAGCTTTTTTTGTTTTTGTTTTATTCGATCTGCTTTCATAGTAAATATTTTGTTTTTGCACTCAGTCTCAAGATCGTTATTATTCAGCTCTCATACCACAAATGTTAAAATTATTTATAAATAATGGGTGATCCATCATGAGGTTTGATTTATAATGTAAAATAAAACACATACATTTGAAAGTGAACTTCAAATTTTTATTATCTGTTAAAAGGAATATATTTTTCTCATTTTTTATAAAAGTATGCACATAACCACACCATTCCGTTGTTTTTATGGATGTAATAGTAGCTCTTGGTACTCTTCGGATTGCTTATCAGCCCAAATACGGCATTTTTTAACGTATCCATAGAGCCACAACTGTGCTTAATCACTGAACAAAAAAAAATCACAATAAAACACCGGATTTTCGTTGAGTTTTTCCAGAGCCCATTCACTGAAAATAAGACGTTGTTGTGGTGTGAGCCTTTCCATGATGACTTGCTAACGATACTGAACAAACTTGACAAACCATTTTTACATGAATCACAAAAAAACATATGGAAAATCCCACCTCACGATGAATCACCCGGTATAGAGATATTAAATTTTGTTTAATTAATATTTATTTAAAGTATACATGTTGTTGGTCAGACAATTCATATACTGCGAACTTTTGGATATGACCCATCGGGATATGTTGCTGCTAGCAATTCTGAATGTCTGTATAGAGAAAAGTATTTATTTTGAAGAAAAATGGGACCACCTGCAAGATCTAAAAAAATCTAGCCATTTGTTTTCCATATTTTTTATGATAATTAAAATTTAAAAATTTAAAAAGTGCCGTGCCTTAAATATTTTACCATTATTTATATTTTCTTCACTTATTAATGCATGAATAGTCTTATTTTATCATAATAAATATCAATATGATTTGGAACAAAAATACGCTAATTTAAAGTTTGGTTTAGCTTTTTCCTTCTCCTGCAAAGTAGCAAAAAATAGGCGTTACTTTTTTTAGATCACATTCAAATTTAACACAGAAAAAAACGAATTGTAACTCAAAATTATATGTTGCGATGGGCTTATAAACTTAACATACTGACTCTTTTCAAAAAACTAACGCGTTGCAGTTAACCGTTTGTTTCGAATTTGGTAAAAATTTCGCCGACCACTTTATATCTCTCGTTTGTTAAACTGCTACTTTTAAGACTCACTGTATATATTGTAAATGTGTTCTACTATTTCTATGTGTAGTTATGTACATGCGCCATTTTTCTCAATGCACATCCGTATCCGTATGGAAATGGTAGATATTCTTCTTGTGTTCGTTCGTTCGTTTTATTGTCTCCCTGTGGAATATTGTCATCGTGTTACGTTTTAAGTGTGTCATGTACTGCACTTTGCTCAGCTCTACTTCCCTCTGCTCTGTCGTGCAGCTACTCTAGTGTGTATTGTGGATGTAGATGGCGGTGGTGCATCTTGTGGTGAGCCATTTTCGGTTATAAATGTGAATCCCAATTAATTAGAAAATTCCGTTGACAGTATAGATAGATGCATCCATGAAGCCATATTGCCATCCAGCCATGTAGTCAAGCCATTCGGGCAGTCACAGTTACACAGTTACTGCAGCAAATGAAGTAAGGAGGATAAGAAAATTGATTCTCGCATTCTACTGTGTCTGCTTGATATTACTGGCCCTGACGATGTGAACTTCAACATTATACCAATTAATTGCATATTTCATGGAATGGCTACTTAAAGGTAAGGCCACCAATATCTTTGGTTCACTAACAGAAACAGGGAGACGTTTAGTTAATATTGTATAGCTTATATAGGTATCCTATTGCAGGGTTCTAGTACATTAAGGCAATTCATTTAGTTAATACAATTATTTTAATCTGAACTGCTTTTTTTAAACCGTCGAAATTTGTGGAAGCTAACAATGGAGGTGCGGGGTTTTGATCCGTGACAACTATAGGGTCATCCTTTAAATTTAGCTCGCTTTTAGTTGAGTAAATCAATTTATAGTCAATGCAAAAACGGATTTAAAGAAATCTTAAGAACTGAGTACGCATCATCTTTTTAGATGAAGCTCATTTCCACCTCGGTGGTTATGTTAATAAGAAAAACTGCCGCATTTGGGGCTCAGAAAACTCACATGTAACTGTGGACAAGTCAATGCACCCTCAACGATTGACTTTGGTGCGGCATGTGGACCGGCGACATCATTGGTCCATACAGCCAACTTTACAATCGATCTGTTGCGCACTGTGTGCGAAAATCTCATAATTAGCCGAAACGACTTCGTTGGGCCATATTTTGTTGGGAGCCTTTAAGGATAAGTACTACGCCAACCATCCAGAGACTATTCGTCCCCTCAATAGTGTATAATTTTTTTTGTCGTTTTGGGAAAATCACATTTGAAGTTTTTGTGAAATTAGACTTCTTGGAAGATAAATGTGTATGTATATTTTAGAAGAGAATCGATGTTTTCAAATTCTTGTCATTATAATATGTGGTGAAATAATCAGGCTACCGTCAGATGATATTCTATAAGTCTAAATGTTAGCTAATTGTATATAAATGGGATCAAAGTATCATACTACATATATACTGTATTTTTTCAATTTAACTTTTGACCCACTTTGTGGAAGTAGAATTCCACCAAATTTTTACCAGCTATAGAATCGATTACGTAGAATAATATAATGCAATAAAAAATAATGGTGCATATGCGTATACGCTATTGTTTTATTGAGGGAACGTATTCATGACTTGAAACACCAAATTGAAGTCACTATTGCAGCCATAGAGAGCCACACAATCGAAAATGTGTTGAAAATTGGGTCGACAGAATGGGCTACTACAAGGCGAGTCGCGGCAGCCATATGAATGAAGTGGTGTTCCATCATTAACCGGAATGTTGAAGCATTTCAATAAAAGCAAAATCATTGGAAATATTTGTACTTCTTTTTAAACTATATATCCTCCTCCCTTAAGGCGAGGACATAAAATGTTCTTTAAAATTCCGATTTTCCTGGAAGGACCCTATTTTGGAAGTAAAATCTCATTAAAATCTTCGAATTTTGGGTATATCACTTTCACGTAGAAACAGAAATTTAGAATTTGTCTTTAAAACAATTTAAAAAAAACATATTTAAAAAAAAACCAGTAAGGAAAGACAGAAAGTCGGGCGGGGCCTACTATATAATACCCTACACCTACCTACCAATACGATAATGGGCATTGCGATAAGAATTTGGCAGTGTTCATACATATAATAAGCAAACTCTCTGCCGATTTTCGTACTAATCGGATATAAAACACGGTTTCTACAGCGCTTACATGTCAAATCGAGTGTAACATATATATTGGGACTATGTTTAAACCTGAACCGATTTTCTCCGAATTTGGCAGTGTTCATACACGTAATAAAAAAACTCTCTCTGTTAAATTTCGTACTGATCGGATATAAAACACGATTTCTACAGCGCTTAAATGTTAAATCGGGTGAAACATATATATGGGGACTATATCCAAATCTGAACCGATTTTAACCAATTTCAATAGGGATCGTCCTTGGGCCAAAAAAGAGCACTATGCTAAATTTCATCACAATCGGACCATAAATACGGCCTGCACTTCGATTACAAGAATACATGGACAGACGGACAGGCGGACAGACGGACGGACGGACAGACAGACGGACATGGCTAAATCGACTCAGAAAGTGATTTCTGAGTCGATCGGTATAATAAACAATGGGTCTATCTCTTCTCCTTTTAGGTGTTACAAACAAATGCACAAAGTCATAATACCCTGTACCGCAGTGTGGTGTAGGGTATAAAAACGAAAAAAGCACAAAAAAAGACAACTAATCGCAAAAATTTTGTTTGTTCCAGTGTTTTAAAGCTAACATTCCAACGAAAAAACAATGCTTATTTAAAAATATCCTTGATATATTCCTTGCAATTTCAATAAAATCATGTTTTTATACCCCCACTATTGTGAACGCATCGCAGGAGTGACCTAAGAGGCCCCAAGATTAATTGGTGGAAATCCATTTTGGGCCACTTGAAATAACAAAAGCAATGTCCGTCGGTCCGTCCGTATGGCTGGTGCGCACGATAACTTTTGACAGGAGTAGCTTATTGACTTCAAATTTTGATACATGGTTGTTTCTTTGGATAAGTTGTACTTTTCGCGTTAAACCATTATTGAGTATAATAATATAAAATTAAAGCATAAATCGAGAACTGCTTATCCGAATTGGTTCAGGATTGGTTAAATGATCGAAATAAAGTAACCTTCATTTTCTTCTTAAATCTTTATTTTATCTGTTAAGCGGTTTCGACGTTATTTTGTCATATATTCCAAAAAATTATATTTTGTTAAAAAAATTACAATTTTAAAATAAAAATGAAGATTTTTTTTATTATTTTAACGATGTTTTAAGTTTGATTTGAGTATAGAGGAAAATGATTCTTTTGAGATTATTTTTCTTTAAATGTATATATGTACATTAGGTAGCCTCGATTTGTATGGAGCCAAAAAAAATTGCAAATGTACCCCCTCAGAAATGAAGATTGTTATGTTTTAGAGTGATTCCCAAAATATTTTGGTTCTAGCTATTTCCATTTGTGAGCTGGACCAGTTGCAAAACACCTCCAAAAATAGGGCTTTTCGTCAGTAACATAACCGATATTATACTTATATTAAAATAAACTACCAAATTTGGTGGAAAAACGGCAGCGCTTGTATTTTGCATTTAAAAATATTTTAAATTTATTTTTACACTCCAGATAAACATTTTTGTGCGATTTTTTTACGTTTTTCCATATGATTTTCATGAAATTTTAAATATCTCGCATGTTTTCCATCGTAATTTAGATTTTAGGGTACCGTTGGAAAGGTCTTTTCCGATTCTATCTACTTAACCCATTCTGAATATAAATATTAAGTTTCTGTATCTGGTCCATAATTGGTTAAATTTACCTATTTTTAGATAAAATGCATATGTTTGATAATTTCATGGTCACAAATTTATGTATTTATCAATTAATTAAAAATGGTTGTAAAAACGTGTTACAAGGACTAAAATTACTTCATATTTAAGAAATCGTTTCGGGAATTCATTTTAGGATATTCCTTACGTGACACAATTTTGCTGATTATGTGAGCGGGTCGGTTTTTATCAATGACTGCTAAGCAGGATTGGCTCTTAAGAGGACATCTGCAGCTGGTTACACAAAATAGTTCATTCCATTGCTTCTTTATATAATGCGATGGATTCTTTATGTTATCGCGATACTTTTCTACAAGCTTTACCAGCTTTTTACGAATTAAAATCCTACTTATTAATGGAAACTGCGTTCTTTTCCAAACCTGAAGAATGTCATTGGTTACAACTTCATAAAATTTGTAGAACCCCAATGTTCGAATATTGGTTTTATCAGTAAATGTTGTATTACATCGCAACACCTTGTCATTTTTTTTTATTAATTCGCGTGGAACAAACAACATTTTAACGTTTTCTTTTTGTGGCTAATGGAGCAACTTTTTTGGAAACGAGAATAATTTATGAAATTATGTGTAAAATTTTTAAGCTCTTTTGAATGAAATTGTAATGCGAAATTACGATGGAAAGCATGCGAGATATTTAAAATTTCATGAAAATCGTATGAAAAAACGTAAAAAAAAATCGCACAAAAATCTTAATATCTGGTGCGTAAAAACAAATTTCAAAAATATTTAAATGCAGAATACAAGCGCTGTCGTTTTTCCATTATAGTTGGTCGTTTATTTTAATATAAGTATAATATCGGTTATGTTACTGACGAAAAACCCTATTTTTGGAGGTGTTTTGCAACTGGTCCAGCTCACAAATTGAAATAGCTAGAACCAAAATATTTTGGGAATCACTACAAAACATATCAATCTTCATTTCTGAGGGGGTACATTTGCAACTTTTTTTTTTGAGGCACTCTAATGTACATACATATAAGCAAGTTATACTAAAGTTCATTACTATGAACTTTAGTATAACTTTGTATATTTTACAGCTATAAAATTCTGAACCATGATGCCATTTGCGTGAGTAATTCTATATACATAAAATACACATTTCGGTACTTTCATGTTATTATACGTTTCCGGGATACGTTTAAAAAAATTTGAAAAAGTCCGGGAAATAAAAAACTCTATTGTAAGAATTACACCGTCCGACAATTTAAAAAAAGGCGTTAGAATTGTGTCGCTTGATATACATCGGAAACTATAGGCAAAATGGAGTTAATTGGCATTTTCAGTTTTTCATTTCCTGGTCCTGTTGCCCTTTAAAAGACTCAAAAGTTTCAAAGGATACAATTTTTCAAAAAGATAGTTAGGGCCTGTTTCTGTAACTTTTTTTCGTTCGTCTACTGCGAACGATCAAAAATCACTCAATTATTCCGAGAAATCTATAAATCACAGAAGTTTATAATTCGTTGTGCCTGTAGAAAATCATGTAAAAAGCTTGTTCCTAAAATATTTCTAACCTGCGTTTTATAGAATTCAAGTAATAGCTGAGAGAATTTTGATCGTTCGCCGTTGACGAACGAAAATAAGTTACAGAAACAGGCCCTTAAAATGCTTATTCGCGCCCTACGTTACAGGTGTTTTATACAACACTGATTGATTTGAATGCTTTCCCTTACAGCGATGATATTTGTAGTTGAACAGAGGCGACGAATGTGCACAGATGTTTTTACGTCTTGAACGGAGCCAGTCATTAGCTTTCTTATTCCTCTGGTGGACAATTATAACTACAGATTTCACCGGTTCAAAGTTTTTTTAGTGTTTTTAGTATTTGTATTTCTCGAGTAAAAATCAACTAATTTTAGTAAATTGTTCACATTCTATTTGACACTTTTCAAAAGAAATGCAAAACAAAAATCTGATATATTTATTCGAAAATAAAATAAAAATAACTGCGGAATTGTATATGTAAGAGTATATAAGGAAGATAATGCTTGGAATTCCTTTTCCTGTAAACGAACGAACATGTGTGAAATGATATTTAATATATCCAAAGAAGTATGTAAATATGTATGTAGGTGCTAGTCTACCTTCGCTAACGATTTCATTCAAGGTCTCTCCTCAAAACAAGAGAATTACATATGTAAGTAAATTTGTCCTCAACTGCCAGAAGGGTAAATGAAAAAATTGCTCAATGAATAAGAAATCATTGAAACAGCTTGTCACCAACTATGCACTTTATACAGAAACCTAATTCTCAAAAGCTTAGAGTTGAAGCTATATGTTAAGTTTTTGCCATATTATAAGAATTTAATAATTCATATTCCCTTACCAAGGGTCATTTCCTCAAAAGAGAGCCTTATAAAGCTTCAGCTACTCGCCAACCGTAGAGCCGCTTCAAACGAAATGATTAACGGCCTTCCTTTAATGCACAACGGATATTGTTAGAAGAAGAGGCACTTTTGTAGCTAAAACGATAGTGGGCATATTGGAGATGTGGAGATGATGTAAATGCATTGTAATCATTACATGTTCAGCAGAGTCATTATCAACATAAATATTATTGCACTGTTGTTGCTGCCTCCATCACTGCCACTGCCATCGCAACCGCCACTGCCTCTGTCGTTGCCTTTGTAAGGCAGATGGCAGAGAGTCGATGTCGCTGTCATTGTTGGCATTTTGAAATGACTTCCGTTTGCGGCTGACTGGCCCCACTTTGCCAACACTTGCACCACGATGGCCCACTCACTACCGCCAACACACACAGACACATAAACTCAGAGAGCAGCGACACAAAGCCAAAATCAAGTGCATATATGTACATACATGGGCAAATACTATGATGCAAATACATATGTACATGTATACATACTTTCATGCAGCACATGTAGATCGCAACATATGTCTCTGAAAGCGAACTGAGGCTATATTACACCACCAATCTACAGTCTACCCATGGCGGAGAGTTGTTATAATATTCCTACACTACGAGAAATTGCAGTAGATTTAAATGCAAATAACTGGTATTAAAGATAGCTAAAATCTTGCTACTAATATACAATTGAGTGGCTTCTTTTGTGAGGACGAAAAAAAAGTTCGCGTTGATCAAGCTTATATGCAAATTTGATTTGTTTTAATTATATTAGCAAAATATTTAGTTTCTGCGATCGCGAAATTAGGAGCTATTTGCGGTTGAAATAACCTCTAAAAATCAGGTTGTTCCTTACTAAAATTGTCAATTTGTATTACTTTTAGGAATTGACCACTGGATATTAAAATCTGGATCATTATTTATAGGGCGACGTGACTTCCATTAAAAAATTGCAATGTAAAGTCACTTTTTTTCGATTTTATTACAATTTTTAGTGAATTTTTTTAATAAATCGAAAACAATTTCCTCAATTTTGGTCCGATTTTCACTTTTCATGGCTTGTTATTCAGGGTGGCTGATATGTATTGCAACCAACTTCAGGTTGCTATCATTTCTAAACCGCTAGTCTGATAGCTGACAGATTTATTTCAGTGACAGTTCATTTTATTGTTTACAAGCTTACAAAAGCATTTTGATCTATTGCATTCATTTGCCTTATATTTGGGTGGAAAAACACAAGTGGCTATCGTTAGAGCCCTCCAGCATTTAAATGTGAACAAATCTTTTGTTTCTTGTACCATTGCTCGTTACCGTGATACTGGCAGTGTTGCATCGCGTCCAAAAAGTGGACGGAAAAAAACGGTAACAACACCAGAAATGATCCGAAAAGTGAAGGCCAGATTTGATCGAAATCCACGCCGCAGAACGGATACAACACATATTAAAAAATGAGCTTGGACTAAAGCCATTGAAGTTCCAAAAAGTGCAAGAGCACAAAAAATACTTAGACTGGAAAGAGCCAAGGAGTTGCTTCGCTTGCACGAAAGTGGCCAGTTACCGAATTTGGTTTTCTCCGATGAGAAGCCATTCCAAATTGAGCAGTTTGTGAACAAACAAAATGATCGGGTTTACTTGCCAAAGAGGTCAGCTGAAAATTTACACCTTCAATTGGCCACCAGAACTCAAGCGCCGCCGATGGTAATGGTGTGGGCCGCCGTAACGGCCGATGGTCGCTCCCCGCTCGCATTCATCGACCATGTTGCATTACATATCAGCCACCCTGTAGAACTTAACCCTTCCATGGCCGTAAAATCTTTATTTGTTTGGTGGCCCCAAATGGGTTAAAGCTAATTGTTCTTACTGTTTTAATAAACTAATGACTAAAAATTATCATTCTGTTAATTATTTAAAGCACATTCACAGAAATTATGAAATTTTTTTTTATAAAATATAGTAAAAAATAGTTCCCATCAATTCACCACTTCCAAACTCATACAGTAGCTAACAAAGACATCTAAGAACACGACATTAAAATTTGAAAAAATCGAAGGGTGTATTCAAAATCGCAATAGAACGTATAAAAGGTCAAAAACATTAAAGATTAATATATTTGTTGCAGTGCTTACTCAAGTTAGTTGTAGTAGTTGAAATTACCTTCAAAACATGGTATAGCACATTAAAATCGGACACGTATTTCAGGAGATACTACCTAAAGAATGAAAAAACATAATTTTGCCAACTTTAAATTTCTCATAACTCTTAAATAATTTTTTTTTAATTTTTTCTTGAACTACGTATAAAATATTTTTAGGTAAATAAAACATACACAAAATTTCGAAGCAGTCAAAAATAGTGATGTCAAAAATCGTCCCGTTGGGCATGGAATGACTCATATGTGTAATGTTCTTTACACCTATTGCAATGTGAATAACATCAATATCCATATTAAATGAAAGGGGAGAGTATTCTCTATTCCTTTATATTTTTTGTTAGATGAAATTGATCTGCCCAAATCTTTTAAAAATATTCAATTGTATAAGTTTAAAAGGTCATTTTATATCCTTTCCCCTTGGAATGTTTTTCCAAAAAATTTAGAGAATAGTAGGAATGCTCCCCTTTCATTTGATATGCATCTTTATCAATTCACATTGTAATAAGAGCAATGAAAAACATTTCAAAAATACTCTCCTTGAAATTTTAAAATTTTTGTATAAAGGACAAACGATCACGAAAAAAAAACTGGGTATATAGTAGGGATGTAACGAAAGTGACTTCAGCGAAAGCGAATGCGAATATTAAAATATATTTCTTGCGAATGCGAATAGTGAAATATGCATTTTTGCGAAAGCGAATGCGAATAATAGTTTGAACCTTTAGTACCAACAAAATTAAGAAAACAAATGTATACTTTTCCAGGATATTCAAGTATTAAGAATGTTTTCCATATTTTTACCTCCTGTTACCACAAGGACGAGCATATTTTTCAACTGTTTTGAAAAGAAGTGAAAGAGGTTTTCATTGGTATTAATATCTTCAAAATGTGTGAAGCGAATAAGAAGTGTTATAACACTTTTAACAAATGGAAGCGGATACTGAAATATAGTTTTGCGAAAGCGAATAATCCAAAGATGGTTCTTGCGAAAGCGAATGGTAAACTGTTGGGAATAATTCGCGTTCGCATATGCGAATGCGAATATTCGTTACATCCCTAGTATGTAGTTTATCTACTGTTGGCCTATAGTTCCACATCTATGTAGTCTCGTTCTTAGGAAGAAGAAAAAATTCTTATTTGATGATTGCGATTTATTTTTACCTAAAAACTTTATAAAATGTTGCTACATGGAAAAATGAGAAAGAGCTATCACTTATTTTTTGAAAAAAAAAAATTTAAATTTAAAAAATAGAGAAAAAAATCATTTTTGGATTTTACGATATTTGTAATTGCTTTTGAACGGTTGATCCAATTTTTAGAAAGATTACGTCGTTTGAAAGAGAACATTACGGGCTATTTAAGCAATTTGTAAATTTCTTTTCGAAACTTTTTTCTAATAACTTTAAATTAAAACAAAATTGCAACCCTTAATTTTTTTAAATTTAAATATGTCATATCACAAATCCAAAATAGTAATTGGATTTTTGGGGATCCAATATTTGTAAATGTCATGGAACTAAGGATGGTCTGGCAATTTTTTACATATTTCTTCTGTTTCTGCACATATACATTTTTTAAATCCCTTTGTATGACATTTTACACACAGTTTTGCAGAAAGAAAAACATGTCAAAAATTGCCAGAAATGCCGAAGGGGTAGCATCCTAACGAAGAAAACAATGCATATTTGCAAAAAGTCTATAGATAAAGCTGGTACCAAAAGGGGCTTGACAATAAAGTAAATTTTTTAATATATTATGGGTACAAATTATAAGGTGTTTATTTAATTGGGCTCGAGTTCAGTGGGTTTTGTTTTTCTAAATTATATTTCTAATTAGATGTAGAAAAATAACAAATTAAAAAAAATATTATGGACACTATAAAAACACTGTACACAATTTCAAGTGTTTGTATATGCAGGAATCTAAGTTATAGACCGTAAACTTTTTGTCCATTTGTATGGGAGGTACAAAAAGGGGCGTAGTAATAACACCCATTTTGCACGGGACAATAGGTACTGTACAGGCATTACACTCCACAAAATTTTAAATATTTTTTTTGACAGGAATCAAAGTTATATGCGTTTAACTTTTTGTCAAAAATGGTATATTTGCATGGAATGTACTAAAAGGGGCCTGCACAGAGCCATACAAATTTTGGGGATGATCGATTCAGATTTAGCTATAGCCCTCATATATGTATATGTTATCCGCGATTTGACATGTAAGCGCTGCAAAAACTGTATTATATATCCGATCAGTACGAAATTCGGTAGAAAGAGGTTTGTTATTACATGAATGAACACTGTCAAATTTGGAGGAAATCGGTTCATTATTAGACATAGCCCCCATATATATGTTCCCCCGGTTTCACATGTAAGCGCTGTAGAAACTGTATTTACATGAATTAACACTGTCAAATTTGAGGGAAATCGGATCGGATTTAGATATGTTACGCCCGATTTGATTTGACAGCGATGTAGAAACTGTATTTTATATCCGATCAGTGCGAAATTAGGCAGAAAGAGGTTTCTTATTACATGAAGAAATACTGCCAAATTCAGCACTCCATATTCGACAATTTTGTTTGTTTATGTTGCCGTTTAAATCGAAATGGGCCTCGTTCTACATGAAAAGACAGTTCAACATGTTTCCGTCCTCTTCCACCATTTGAAGCATCTTCTGGCAAAATTTCAAGCGAATCGGGAAGTCTGCTGAGTTCACTTTGTTGGCCATTTGAATTTTATATTGGAATAACTCCAAATCTTTGTGCATAATTGACTGCAATGACTGTCTGCTTATACCCATTTGAGCAGATAAGGTTCTTGTCGAAACTCTTGGATTGTTTTGTATGGCATCAGCTACATCAGCGATTGTTTCCTCCGTCCGAACTGAAGGGTTTCGATGGTAAGGTCTTCTGTTGACTGTCCCATGCTCGGAAAAATTGTTACCAAGTCTCTTTATGGTCCATCTGCTCGGAGGATTGCCGCCAAACGTGCCCCTATACTCTCTTTGAACCGAACTACGGACTTCAGTGCGTTAAAAAATAAACTGTTCATATTATTTTAATGAAATACAAGTACAGTTTAATACTTTCAAAGGATTACGATTTTAAAATAATAACAAAATATTATTTTTAATAAATAATAAATAATTATTATTATTTTTACTGTGTACTAAACTTTGAATGCTTACACACGCAGCAAAACATACACATGTTTATGTAATACCCATAACAATGGACTGCATTAGCTTTACTTACACACATCCTCACTCATATATTTATATGTATGTATGTGTGTGTGATGTGATGCTGTTTTAGCTTCTGCTACTTTCAAGGATATCCGTATATGAATTTGAATTTAAGGAATTTTCATGGGAGCAGGAAATGTTCAAGACTAATAACATGTCATACTTCCAATAGAAAGTTTAGCTGCTCGTAACGACCTGCATTCGCACTCTGTCCCTCACATTCACAGCCACTGAGACGACGGAGAGCGGACACATAGCCACACACAAACTCTGACACTGGCAGGACAACATTTTCAATTGTTCCTCGAATATTGCAAAGATGCAAAGTGGACGAAGACGATGCGAATGATGCTGCTGATGGTGTTGACGGTGCGGGTTGGGGGTTTTTTCGGGTAAGATTCTAAAGAAATGCAAACAAAAGTTGTTTTCCAAGAGTCAGGAGTAGACCAAACGGCAAATAAAGGAAGCACAACCATTGACATTAGCATTATTATTACAAGATAAGATGTTCAGCATCCTCCTCCTCTGCTTCTCTCTTCCCGCATCCTTTGCTGCTTCGCTTATAAGCTGGTCCTACTACTACTGGTGGTGGTGTTGGTGTTGGTGGTGCTGCTACTGCTTCTTCTTCTTGTCAAATAAGGATATTTGTAGTTAAAGTGCATAATGACAGGAAGGTTGATTCAAATTAGCAGGACTTGATATACACACAGAGAAGTGCAAAAGCATCAGAGACTACAAGTTCGTCTTGCCTGTCAGTTGTCAGTGGTGGTCGTAAATATTTTGTCGTTGCAAAACTTTTCTTTGATGGGATGTCACTCCGTTGGTTTTCTCATATAAACAGCAAATTTTCCGGCAAGGAAATTTTTAGGGGCCGGTTCAGCAAAGAGGCCTTTGTTATGAACTTTAGTATAATAAATTTTATTATATTAAAAATAGAAAATCGTTATTAAATATTTCAGGCTAAATTAATAATAGTGATAAAATAACTACCATGTTTTTAATAAATAATTACCATGTTCTTCATTTTTCCACCTCGAGACAATTATTTACGAATTCATTTGTAATATAGAATTAATTTTCTCAAGCAAAACCTTATATTTAAAAATAAAATTTTAATTCAGAGCGAAGAAAGGATTCAGTGGTAGAAACATATACATCTACATTTAATCATGTAAAAGGACTATGTCCAAAGTACTTTCATCATATCGCATTTCACAAGTTCACCCCAATTAATAATTTACAAATTTTCTCACAATTAATCGCTTTAACAATATAATTAAGTTTGGCAAAGAAAAACAGTCGATGAAACCCAAGTACAATGCTGGAGTACAATATCTTTATAAATATATATATACAAAATGTTCTAACCAGCTTCCAAAAAAATATAAACCAAAGGCCCCTCACAATTTCTACGCCGCTGCTGGTGTTCACAAACTTTTCCTTTCTCATTATTACAATTCAAAGGCAGATGGACGGACATTCGTTTACGACTGTATTATAAATAAATATCTGTAGCTGAAAATATTCATAAAATTCATAAGTGTTTACCGCAATTTGGAAAACCTTTGCAAACGGACCTTGACGTACCTGTCATAACCCCCCCGTAGAACAAAAGCGGTCATGTCAAATGCCCACTTTGCACTGAACTGCACTTTCAAAACAATCATCATCGAAGGATAATCCAAAGTCTTCGGTGAGGAAGTTCATTCGTTTGGCAAACAAATTGCAAATAAATTGCAGAACATCCTTGACCACATAATTATACACTCGACCGACCACATACTCGTGCATACATACTCGTAAGTCAGAAGACACTCCATATTTCCTTTAGAGATCCGGTTGTAAAGTTTATGAATTTTCTTTTTGTCAACGACGAACGACAGATGACAAATTAATGTGTGAATGAGTGAGAGTACTCGGGCATACATACATACTCGTACAGCATTGGTCCTTCGTTCATATGTAAATGTGTTCGAGTACCGGATAGCTGAAACCAATTGTTGTTAGGAAATGCATAAACAGTTCACGTGGATAGTTAATAATTCATCCGGATGACAGCAAATATGTGAACGTGATCACGCTCCCGAGGCATATGTGTGGGAGGTGAAGTTGTTCTGCCAGTTTGGGCAGGTTTGGCTTTTTCAGCTATTAACTGAGTACACTTTTTGATGTGCATATCTGACATTGCTATACACTACATTGACTGATAACACTAGTTTACACATTTGTTGTTGAAGGGATGTATGGTGTAATTTCGTATACTAAACACGAAAAAACCATTTAAAAATGTTTATGCTATGTTTTTAAGATTTTTTTTAATACAATTTTCATGAAGTATTTGGACTATATTTGAATTAAAACCCCGATAGAGCCGGGATACGCATTAAATAATTATGTTAAAGCTTAAGATAACACTGTATGTGCACCAAAATGTATCCTTGACGAAAACAACGTACTCCGCATAATTTTGATCTGCTAATTCGGATGGCTGTAGCCTTTATTCCTGCGGCATCGCCTTTTCGAGATATTTAGTCAAAAGGTTTGCTGGGAAAGAAGGAGGTTAGTAAATTCAAAAGCAATTTTAGTATAGAAAATTTCAGAATAGATGTTACATGTCAAAGTATGAAAGAAAGGGGACACTTCAAGAATTATTTCTCCCAAAACACCCGACACTCCCGCTTATCACCCCTGAAAATCGCCCTCCACAAATAATGCAGTAACAAAGGTTGTAGAACTCAATGAATTCTTTGTGTAAAGTATTCGACAAAAAGATTCCTTGTAAAAAATCAATATAGGTCCCCACAATACACTTTTATGGCAACCAAATGGTTTTTTAAATATAACGTAGCAAAAAACGTTTTTTAAAAAAAACAAGAGTTTCTCTAATTTGTCAACGACTCTTACCACGAACCACCTTTATACGTATGTATACCCGACATTTGTATCCCTCATAATTACCTTAAATTTAAGTCATAATCCAGGTATATTTTTTCTAAAGGTATCTTCCATGAAAATTGCAATTAAAAATAATCGTTACCATAAAACGAGTTTTGGTTTTGATTTAATGGAAATACATCCCTCAATCCTATTGCTAGTTAGTTACAATACTAGCAATCGATGCTAAAATTGACGGACATTTTTGTTGTTGATTTTATAACGGATCAGTCAACTTGTTTCCCCTAATTGTCTTATTGTCTACAAAAGAGTGTAAGAGGTGCATGGTAGAGCAACACTTGCTAGCAAAACTGCACAAAATTCCAAATAACCCGTTAACTTTTTTTTTCAAAATGTTTTTTTTTAAATGGCAACTTCGTCCATTTTTCTAAAGTTGATAGCGACCAAGAAACTAGTATAGTGTGTGAAATTGTGAAAGATTCAAATAAGTATTATAGCAGTTGCTAAAGAAACAATATTTCACTACATTTTGTCCCTTTGGGGGGGTTGTATCCGAAGGACTGGACCACCATGGCAAATTTTTATCTTAGCCAGAGATAGAAACAATACATATAAACACCAAATTTGAAGTCAATCGGTTACTCCTATCGAATGTTATCGAAGGCACCAGCCAGACAGGCAGACGGACGGACGGAAATCGCTCAAATGACCCAAAACTGCTTTCCGCCAAATAATATTGGGGTCTCGTAGGTCACTCCTTCCATGAGTTACACTTTTGGCTCGCCTGATATACAGGGGCGATCAAAAAATTAGCCAACCTAACAAAGAAAACACAACAAATTTAGAAAACAAATTTCCTTTTGGCTCATTTCACTTTTTTCAGCTATTTTCAATTGCTTCGATACCCTGTTTATAATAAGAACTGTCTATATACTTAAAATAGCCACCAACTGCAACCTTTATATCATTGATTTTGGCCATCGCAATAGTGGATGTGTGAACTGGTTCATTGTCTTGATTTGAGCAAACGCGGCACTCATCTTGTGCACAGCTTTCGCATCATCAAATTGTCCGTTCACATGCGATGTATAACACTTTTTGAAATGCTCTGACTTCTGCTAGCTCACGAACCTTGAACCGACGGACTTCCAATACCACTTTATTTTAACCATTTTAACCATGGTTAAATATGGGGGCTATATCTAAATCTGAACCGATTTCTTCCAAATTTAAAAGTGTTCATTCATATAATAGGAAACCTCTTTCTGACGAATTTCATACTGATCGGATATAAAATGCAGTTTTTACAGCGCCTACATGTGAAATCGGGGGCAACATATATATGGGGGCTATATCTAAATCCGAACCGATTTTCTCCGAATTTGGCAGTATTCCTTCATGTAATAAGAAACCTCTTTCTGCCGAATTTCGCACTGATCGGATATAAAAAACAGTTTTTACAGCGCTTACATGTCAAATCGGGGGTAACATATATATGGGGGCTATATCTAAATCTGAACCGATTTTCTCCAAATTTAGCAGTATTCCTTCATGTAATAAGAAACCTCTCTTTGCCGAATTTCGCACTGATCGGATATAAAATAACATTTTTACAGCGCTTACATGTCAAATCGGGGGTAACGTATATATGGGGGCTATATCTAAATCTAAACCGATTTCTTCCAAATTTAACAATGTTCATCCATATAATAAGAAACCTCTTTCTGCCGAATTTCATACTGATCGGATATAAAATAATGTTTTTACAGCGCTTACATGTCAAATCGGGGCTAACATATATATGGGGGCTATATCTAAATCTGAACCGATTTTAACCAAATTCAAAAGGAATCGTCCTTGGGCCCAAAAAAAGATATGTGTATAGTTTCGTCGAGATCGGACCATAATTACGACCTGTACTTTGGTTACAAGAATACATGCACAGACAGACGGCGCTTACATGTCAAATCGGAGGTAACGTATATATGGGAGCTGTATCTAAATCTGAACCGATTTCTTCCAAAATTAACAGTGTTCATTCATATAATAAGAAACCTCTTTCTGCCGAATTTCAGACTGATCGGATATAAAATAAAGTTTTTACAGCGCTTACATGTCAAATCTGGGGTAACATATATATGGGGGCTATATCTAAATCTGAACCGATTTTAACCAAATTCAATAGGGATCGTCCTTGGGCCAAATGAAATATATGTGTACAGTTTCGTCGAGATCGGACCATAATTGCGACCTGTACTTTGATTACAAGAATACATGCACAGACAGACGAACATAGCTAAATCAACTCAGAAAGTGATTCTAAGTCGATCGGTATAATAAACAATGAGTCTATTTCTTCTCCTTTTGGGTGTTACAAACAAATGCACAAAGTTATAATACCCTGTACTACAGTGTTGTGTAGGGTATAACAATTTCTTGTTTGGTATAGGGTGTTCACATTCCATGTTGCAAAATGTATCCGGGGGCGTGTAGGGGTCGTCATCAGTGTAGTCCATGATTATTTCTTCTTGTTGTTATTTTTATGGTTTGACCATTTAATTCAGAATTGGGTTATACAGCCTTATGTTCGGTCGCCAGGGCCTCATCTGGGTCTACCGCGTGAAGATTGAGGTTGACACTTGCTTTTGAGAGGCTGTTGGTGAGGCATCGAAGCCTTGGACCTCAATGTAGTTTTGCAAATCGACAAGGCTGCATTTTACAGCAATCTGTATGACGTAACAGAAAATGGTCGATGTAGGCCAAGTTGACAGGGCAATTGACCTTTAATCCGGGGTCAGTCACCTTTAATCGGTGGTCAATTCTTCTATTTTCCATGGAAAGAAAAATAGGACTATAATTTTAGATCTTTTAAATGATGCTTTTAAACTACATTAAACAAGTAATGAAAGACAGAAAGTCGGGCGGGACCGACTATATAATACCCTCCCTACAATACGAAAATGGGCATTGCGGTAAGAATTTGGCAGCGTTCATACGTGTAAAAAGAAAGCTCTCTCTGCCGAATTTCGTACTGAAGCTGTTCTTTATATAGCAGGGTTTCATTTTCGCATCCATAACGGTTCTAAATGCATCCGATGCATCGGCAAATTTAATTTGCATTTTTCACATCAAAGACACCAATTTAAAATTCTGTGAAAAATATAGTTATGTATATTGTAAACGAACGCTGTATATATATTCTAAACGAACGCTGAAAATTTGAAAGATGGTGTTCAGCCCCGTTATTTTTTAAAAAAATTTAATTAAAAATTTTTCCTGAGATGTGAAAATTGCATTTGTTATATTTTAACAACGCGTTTGTGTATTTATACAGGTTAGAGCTTCACTTTAAGCTATTGACTAGGACATCCTACACGCTGAAAAAAAAATCGCTTCTGTAGTATATTGGCCTAAACATATTCGGCTTAAAACATATATATGTTTAGGGTACACTCTAAATATACAATATTTGATTCACGCAAATATTATATATTTGGAAATATGTTGTTCTTGTTTCCAACTTATATTTTTTTATTTGAGACGATTACTTCTTAAACACAGAATTATGTTCATTTAAGCATTCAGAAGATATATCGATATCTTAAACTTAATGCAACTTTTAAGTTTTTAAGTGATAAAAATTTAATTTTTAATGTTCGTAAAATTCCATTATAATTGAAATATAACTATAAATGATGAGACGATAAGATGGGTGATAATATGGATTTACAACAAATGATGTCTTGGAATATTGAAAAATAAAAAATTAGTGCAATTTTTGACTGAAAGACATAACTCGAAATCAAGAAAAATCAAAAACGAAATTCGAAAAATTCAGCAGAGTTTTGAATAACTTTAAATAAAATATATTTGAAGAAATTTCTAAACAATAATTTTATTAGTATGTAAGAACATATATTATTTGAGAAAGATAGTTCGCAAATATATTTTGTTGTGATATATTAACATATGCGCTCCAAATAAATTTTAATGATTTTCAAATAAAATTTATTTATTCAGAAATATTTAAAACTCTCTGTTCCAAATATATTTTCTTTCTATTCAAACATATGAAAAACGGGGATTTTGCACCGTGTAGATATATTCCGAAATTCGAAAATATTTGCATATATCCTTATATATTTTTCCTACACCAACATAGATTTATGAAATATATATAGGAATGTAGTACAAACTAATCTGAGCTGATCCTCTAAATTTTAATCTGGTATTTTCTTCCGTTTCTATGTAATGGCAGTTTTACTTAAAAATGTCAGAAATCGACGTTTTTCATAATTTATAATGGGAAAATCATTGGCATTTTTTTTATTAAATATTGTTTTAAGAAGGAACGAGGCTGCACACCATCTTGAAATTTGTTAGGTCAGTTAGGGACATATGGGGCTATATTTTTCTCAGAAATTTAAGTTGGTGTCATTGAAGTGCAGCGTGCAAAATAATGTTGCATATGCAACTGATGCCTTTAAAAACGTTAATTTAACCACCATTATTATATGTACTTGAAAGTACAAGACACGACACCTTACAAGACACGACCTCAGCCAAATGGCCACCACGACCACGCTTACAGGACCATATCCTTTTCACAAAATTTCCCATAACCAAATCGCAAAGTAGCTGCCCTATGTCCTCGATAGCCTCACGAATTATATCTTTGAGGTCTTGAATGGACGCTGGGCTGTTGGCGTAGACCTTATCGGTGGCCAATTGTGATCACCTCTTCGAGAGATAACACGGTCCGGAAACTTTTCCCGTAACAGAGCAATGGTTTCGTTGCTTGTGTGGCACGTAGCGCCGTCTTGTTGAAAGTAAACGATGTCCAGATCAATACCATCCAACTCCGACCATAAAAAATCATTAATCATCTCTCGATAGCGCAATCTATTCAACGTAACTGTTGATCCAACCTGATTGTCGAAAAAGGAAGGTCCAATGACCACGCCGGACCATAAACCGCACCAAACAGTCACACTTTGAGGTTGGAGAGGCTTCTCAACAATAACTCTTGGGTTTTCCGAGCCCCAGATGCGACAATTTTGCTTGTTGACTTAGCCACCGAGATGGAAATGGGCCTCATCAGTCAAGATGATTTTCGATTTTTCGAATTTTAATAATTTCAGTGCGTTGTTGATTCGTGTATCGTTCCAGTTTTAGTAATGGCGTTGTTTCTACTTGTCAAATGTCAATGAATAAAAGCTTCAAAGGTGACAGCTACCGAAATACCTTTTGATTCAAAATAACACCTCGTGTTGGAAAACCCTGTATAACATCATTAGACTGTACAAAATGTCAAGAATATGTATGCACTGGTATTAAAGTTATAAGCTGTTAACTTTTAGTGCAAAATGGCCTATTTGTGTGGGAGGTGCAAAAGGGGCGTGGTACCATCGCCCATTTTTCTCATGGTGGTAGCGACTAATAAACTAAAACATTGTGTGGAATTTCAGAAGACTCGAATAAGTAGTATAGAATTTATTAGAGAATGCATTTTTCATTAAATGTTAACACTTTGTGGGGGAGCTACTAAATATATTCTGGCACCTCCTAAACAAATTGTCAAAATATAACATATCGCTCAATTACTACAAGAATGACGTAACTCAAAATTTAAAATTTTGAGTTACGTCATGCAGCATTTTGACACATATTGTTTTATGTTTACTATATTTTTATATGGACTTAAATTTACACATCTTGACAATTTTCAATTTTTAGATATGTCACTCTTGAACTAAGCGAGCGATATGTTTTTTTTTAATTTACCTTACTTTTACAACATACATTTATACATAGATTTGTTTTCAAATATGTCTCATTGCTGCCTTCGTTAGCATGCTAGCTTTAAAAATTTTTAAAATCTGTAGTAAAAAAAGTAAACAATAAGGTTTGTTCTGCCCACAGACCTTAAATTATACAGATGTGCCGTCAGCCAGAAACGTCAAAATCTATCAGTTACGAACAAATAGGAATGAAATGTCACACGCAAAAAAACTCTTTTCCGCGAACATAGTTAGAACTTTCTTTGCTCTAATCAATTAATATTAATTTTTTAATTGTGACAATTACAAAAAATTTGGGAAAATCGGTCCGAAATCCGCGGAAAACCTCACTCTTTGAAGTCCTACTCGTTGAAGTTTCTATTCGTTCGTAACTGACAACTTACTCGCTCCGGGATGACATATCTTATCATTTTTTATTTTTGGTTCTGCCGGACCGAATTGTGTATACCCAGGACAACTCCAAAAAGGCATTATAATGCAAAATCGAGAAAGTTGTGATGGAAAATTTTAAATACCATTATTTTTTGTAGGAATGTTTTCAGATCGAAGGACAATGTCCAAATATTCTTGGACAACAAATATTCTTTGCAACAACTGATCTATACCATCGATTAGAGTTTCTCTCCCGGGAGTTCCTGCCCGGAAAATCTGAACCGATTTTCCCTGAATTTGCCAGCGTTCATTGAATTTCGTACGGATCGGATATAAAATACGGGTTCTACAGCGATTACATATCAAATCGGATGAACACATATATGAGGGTCTATATCAAAATCTCAACGGATTTTCCACGAATTTGGTAGCGTTCCTTCACGTTATAAGAAAACTCGCTCTGCCGAATTTCGAACAGATCGGGTGTTAAATACGGTTTCTACAGCGCTTACATGCCAAATCGGGTGTAACATATATATGGGGACTATATCTAAATCTGAACCAATTTTCCTAGAATTTGGCAGTGTTCATTCAGTTGTGAAAGTGATTACAAGTCGATCGGTATAATAAACAATGGGTTATTATACCTATCTCTTCTCCTTTTGGGTGTTACAAACAAATGTAGAAAGTCATAATACCCTGTAACACAGTGTGGTGTAGTGAATTCAAATGCTTCATAAATTACATTAAAAAATGTCTGATCAAATACTAATCTAAAGAAAAACTGATATTTAGTAGCTTGTTTCGAAAAGAAAACAAAGACGTAGAAGCTTTGAACATTGGCAACTTTTCTGTCCATAGAAATCAATCCGCTGTAATTAGACCATGTATCACGATGCAAATGGTCCGCAATAATTTATATTTAGCAACAAACTAAGTGCATCAGTTGTAAAATAAAGAGGTCAATTCATTGCTCACGAAAAGTCAACAGCTACAAAGTCATCCATCTCTTTACCATAGCCTAATGTAGCGCGTACTAAGTAGAGTAAGTAAATGCCCTGTGTATCTGTGGATTTTGGCCATAGTCGTATCCTTTGGCTCGTAACATCTAAGACACTTATGTATGCATACTTAATCATACATCGTGCAACATAATCATTGGAAAGGCACTTAAACCGAAACTTAACTGAACGACGACAACAAGCAAATTGTATTTAATAACACTTCAGGTAACACTCAGTTAACGATGTCAGTGTGACTAAGCCGTTTAGATGCTGTAAATAATTGCCAAAAACTACTTAAGAATGCAGACGTTATAATTCGCTGTCACTGTCAGTGCGAACCCACGTACCGAGTCATGCAGTATGTATGTACATATGTACGTACATACACCATGACAATGTCAGGCACAATGAAGATGTAGTTGTTGTTGTTGTCTTACTTACCAGTGCCCTCCTTTCCCATCCGCAATTTTACAGCAAACGTGTGTCTACAGTTGGAAACACTAACACATCACAAAGCACCCACTCTTCTGTGTTCAGTATAGGTTTTAGAGCGTGTGTCTGTGTGGGTTGAGAATGAGGAAAGAGAATGACAATAAAAAACAACGTATCCCGGTACCCCTCTAATATATTCCACACGACTTGTGTGTGTTGCCGGCATAATTTGGCATTAAACATGTTTTAGCAAACTCACGGGCAAACTCACATACACTCCTTCTCTCGCTCTCTTGTAGAGTTACTAAAATATTTATGTTTTTATGTACATACATATATGTATATGCGAATATTATATTGTGTGCATTTGATCCACTCATACATATTTCTCTCACTGGTTCCTATCAATTAAGAACAATGTTTCCGCTGACACGTCCCTTTGGCTATTTGGTACATGTGTACCTATCACTTCAGTTGACATATGAGTATACGACTGTATTCGGTTCAGTTTCTGACGAGTATGTTATGGTTAGAGCTTTAAACATGACAAATTAATACAATTATGAAAAAATCAGGTCTCGGTAAATGGAGCTTAGTTCTTGCGTACAAAATAAAATTAATAGAGTTCGTGGACAATAAATAGCGAAATAATCGAATTAAACAAGTAAGAAAGTTTCAGTCGGGTAAACCGACTAAGGTATACCCTCACTTTGTGAGTAATGTAATATTGAATATTACTCGAATTATTCTGTCAATTTGTGTGGGAGGTACCAGAAGGGGTTTACCAAATACACCTTTTTTTTTGCTGAACATAAGATACTTTAAATTCATTGCACTGTGCCGACTTATAAGCATTTATGTGCACTGGTATAAACGTTATGAGACATTAAATTGTGGTATGCTTTGGGCATTTTGTGTGGGAGGTACAAAGAGGGGCGTGGCAATAACGCCCATTTTTCACAGGGCTATAGACACTATAAAAACATTACACTGTACAATTTCAAGTATTTTATACACTGGTTTTAATGTTATAAGCTGTTAACTTTTGGTGCAAAAAGGTACCTTTGTGTGGGAGGTACCAAAAGGGGCGTGACAAAACACCCATTTTTCTCTGGACTGTAGGCAATATAAAAGCATAATACTGTACAAACTTTCAAGTATTTTTATACACTGTTATTAATGTTATAAGCTGTTACCTTTTGGTGCAAAATGGTGCATTTGTGTGGGAGGTACCAAAAGGGACGTGGCGACTTCGCCCATTTTCAAGTATTTTTATACACTGTTATTAATGTTATAAGCTGTTAACTTTTGGTGCAAAATGGTGCATTTGTGGGGGAGGTACCAAAAGGGACGTGGCGACTTCGCCCATTTTTCTCGAGTTGATAACGACTAATAAGCTAATACTATGTGTGGAGTTTCAAAAGATTCGAATAAGTAGTATAGCAGTTATTAAAGAATCAATATTTCACAACATTTTAACCCTTTGTGGGGGAGGTACTAGAAGGAGTTGACCAATATGGCCCATCTTCGAACTTAGCCGGAGATAGAAAAAAATATTACCACATACCAAATTTGAGGTCAATCGGTTACTCCTTTCGAGAGTTATCGTGCGCACCAGCCAGCAGACAGACAGACACACAGACAGACAGACAGACAGAACTTTTAATGATTTCCAAACATTACACTTAAGTTAACTTTACCATGATGAAAATGTTGACTTCGACTAATGATTAAAAATGTTTGAGGGTTCGTTGACATAAAGATTCGAAATTGATATGTCCCTATTAGAAACCCCTATATAAAAGCATTACACTGTACGGAATTTCAAGTATTTCTATGTACTGGTATTAAAGTTATAGGCTGTTAACTTTTGGCGCAAAATGGTCCATTTGTATGGGAGGTACCCCATAATTAAATTTAATTAAATATAGCTTTAAAAATAATGGAATTTAAATGCCCCGCCCCCTGCTCGTTTATGCATGTGCGGCATCTTACCAAAAAGTTGCTCATTACTGCTTGGAGAGTTGAGACGGGAATAGCCGCAAATGTTTCTCGAGTGGATTGCTTTAGTTCATTCAATTTTTTTGGTTTATGGTTTATGTTGCCGTTTAAATCGAAATGGGCCTCGTCATACATGAAAAGACAGTTCAACATGTTTCCGTCCTCTTCCACCATTAGAAGCATTTTCTGGCAAAATTCCAAGCGAATCGGGAAGTCTGCTGAGTTCACTTTGTTGGCCGTTTGAATTTTATATGGTAATAACTCAAAGTCTTTGTGCATAATTGACTGCAATGACTCTCTGATTATACCCATTTGAGCAGATAAGGTTCTTGTCGAAACTCTTGGATTGTGTTGTATGGCATCAGCTACAGCAGCGATTGTTTCCTCCGTCCGAACTAAAGGGTTTCGATGGTAAGGTCTTCTGTTGACTGTCCCATGCTCGGAAAAATTGCTAACAAGCCTCTTTATGGTCCATCTGCTCGGAGGATTGCCGCCAAACGTGCCCCTATACTCTCTTTGAACCGAAACTACGGACTTCAGTGATAAAAAATGAGCGTTATCCCAAACAAATTGACAGATTAATTAGTGTAATTGTATATCTTATATTACTCACAAAGTGAGGGTATGTATGTGTACCTTAGTCGGTTTACCCGACAGAAGTTTCATTTAAACTTGTTTAAATTAAAATTTTACAACAAATTATTTAACTAAAGTAATCAGAAGGCTTAAAGAACAGTACAATTTGGCACAAACTACAAACTGATTGCTACGTTTTATCATATTTTCAGCAAAATGCTCAAATAAATATTTTCGTCGTGGGAATGAAACCTGATCGTTCCCTTGGCGAATTTCAAAATCGCCAAAAACACCACTTGTACGAAACTTTTCGTCACCAGTACGAAGATATATTGACGAAACTGATTCGTCATGGTAACGAACGGTTTTTCTATCAGTGTATATTAAATAGTGGTACTTATTGCCACGTCCCTTTTGGTACCGCCCAAACAAAAAAAATATATGAAAAATATTTTTTTTTTGAATTTCCTTATTTTTACAATATGGGTCATAATTAATACATTAATCCATAAACTTTCTGCAAATATACATTGATTTCTTTGTTTGGATGCTAGCTTTCAAAGAATAGAACAAACTTTTTATGTACATTTTTTTCTATTTTGATAGTTTTTTTCGTGCCAGCAAAAAACGTTTTTATTGAAAAAAAACTATTTTTTCCTAATTGTTTTAACGAAAGTTACTAAACTCCTGTTTCTACGTGAAAGTGATATTTTTAGAATTTCTAGCCCTCATAATATCCTCGCGGCTATCGTGCTTATAATTAAAAAACTATGATCAAAATACTAAAGGTAACTTCCATGAAAATTGTAATATATATTGGAAAAAACATTTTTTAAAAAAACTATACCATAAAAAAAATTGTTGTAGTTTCATAAAATAGTATGCCTCAATCAATAAAAAAAGTTTTTAAGCCTCGGAAACCAAAAAAAATTTTGTTGCATAGTGTAAAGGGGATTCAATTTTGTTGAAAATTCTAAGAGAAATCCATATTTAAACATTAGAAGTTGGTAAAAAATATGCAAAGGAGCTTGGTTTCGAATGTTCATAACTTTTTAGTATCAGATTAAGTAATATCATTTAGGATACTGTTTGGGAGCTGCACGACATATCTTTCTATCCTACGTTTTGTTTTTTTTTCTATCCTACGTCGATTGACTTAGAATCACTTTGTGAGTCGATTAAGACATGTATTCTAGTAATCAAAGCACAGTTCGAAATTATTTTCCTATCTTACCCAACTTTTCCACATCTCTTTCTTCTGTCACAAAAACGATCCTGTTGGATTTTGTTAATAGGTTCAGATTTACATACAGCTCCAATATATATGTATGCATCTCCTATTTGGCATATGTGCACTGTATAAACAAAATTTTTTAACCGATCTGCATAAAAACTGACGGAGTGAAGTCTCTTGATACATTAAATTTGAGAAAATCGGTTCAGATTTAGATATAGCCCCCACATATACGTTACCACCGATTTGACATGTAATCGCTGTAGAAATTGTATTTTATATCCGATCAGGACGTAATTTGACAAAAAAAATTTTCTTATTACATGACTGACCACTGCAAAATTTGGGGAATATGTAGCCCCCATATATACGTTTTCCCCGATTTGATATGGAAGTGCTGTAGAAACTGTATTTTATATCCGATCAGTACGAAATTCGGCAGAAAGAGGTGTTTTATTACATGAATAAACATTGCCCTATTTGCGGTAAATCGGTTCAGATTTAGCCCATATATACATATATGTTTCTCCCAATTTGGCATCAAAGCGCTATATAAGTTGTACTTTACTTCCGATCATTACAAAACTTGGCAAAAAAAATTTCTTAATTTTCTTAATTTTCACATAATCTCTTCAGATTTAGAAATCGCTACCTATATTTATATGTGTTCCTGCCTATTTAGTATTAAAGAGCTATTGAAACTGTGTATTACGTCCAACCTTTATATGTATAATTTGGCAGAAATTTGGATTTTAATCATATGGTACCACCTATTTGTTCGTTCCGATTCTTGATCTACGAAAAACAATAACGTCATCGTTTCAGATCTAGTTAATTATGGTCAATATCTTAAACTCCTCCTTGGAATAACCATTTATGAGGAGATGGAGCTATGTACTTTGTTAACTGAAACGAAACCAATTATTCCAATTATTATCTCAGTATTCCTTTTCGCATTGTTAGGGTGGTGTAGGGTATTATACAGTCGTCCCAACCCGACTTTCCTTACTGGTTATATTAAAATAGGAATAAAGTAGAGTTTTTTCCAAAAAGTAAAAATTTTAAATTGAATTTAAATTGACCTGGTGACCTATATGGCCAAAAAAATCATTTTGGGATCGCCGGTAGTTTTAGGAGGTAACAATAAAAGAATAAAAAAGTTTTTTTTGTATTAATCTATATTGTTTTTGATTTCAGTTGACTTGAAAATTGTGTTATCTATAAATATGTGCAACTAGTTCTTATTTGAAATCTTATTGATATTTCACAAAGTACCAGCGATCCCAACATGCTTTTCTGAAAATATAGAGCACAACATAGGTTATCATTTGGTGCAGATTTTTTCAAATAGAGTAACCAGTTGACTTAAAATTTGGTATGTGGTAATATTTTTTTTCTATCTCCGGCTAGAAGCCGAAGATGGGCCATTTCGGTCCACTTCTTTTAGTACCTTCCCAACAGAGGGTTACAATTTAATGAAATATTGATTCCCTAATAACTTCTATACTTATTAGAATCTTCTAAAATTTAACACATAGTATAAGTTTACCTCGTCCCTTTTGGTACCTCCCACACAAATGAACCATTTTGCACCAAAAGTTAACACCTTATAACTTTAATAGCAGTGAATAAAAATACTTGACGTTTTGCATCGTGTAATGTTTTTATAGTGATTACAGACCAGTGAAATTGGAGGTTACTAACACCTCCTTTTAGTACCTCCACACAAATTGACTATATTGCGCCAAACGTTAAAAGCTTATAACTTTAAAAACAGTGCATACAAATATCGGGTTCGTCAATAAGAGCGCTACAAAAGTTTTTGTAAATAAAACAAAAACGGTTTTGGATATCAATGAAATTCTTTATTCCTGTGAAAGTACGTTCGATGCCATAATGTATGGAACTCGATTTCTTTTGCATGGCCACAACGGGTACGCTTGCAGAAGTCCAGATGCTGAACCCAATTTTCGACGGTTTTCAAGCATAAATCGGCCGATACAGCTGCAATTTCACGTTCGATATTCGTTCGAAGTTCATCAATCGTCGCTGGCTTGTTGGCATATACCATAGACTTGACATAGCCCTACAGGAAATAGACTAACGGCGTCAAATCGCACGAACGAGGCGGCCAATCGACAGGACCATTTCGTGAGATGACACGTTCTCCAAACTTGGCTTGTGGCGCCGTCCTGTTGGAACCACATGTTCTCCAAGTCCATATCATCCAATTGGGGCCAAAAATATTAGGTTATCATTGAACGGCAGCGATTCCCATTCACTGTAACATGCAGGTCTTGATCATGATGGAAGAAGTACGGCTCAATGACGCAGCCGGCCCATAAACCGCACCAAACCATATTTTGTTTATTGACGAAGCCATTCAGCCAGAAATGAGCCTCATCGATTTTTCGCGCTCTTAACGTTAAGGCTACTGACTCCGAATTTCGGTAGTAAATTTTAATAATTTCGACTCGTTTTGGCTCGTATATCTTTCCCTCATGAAATGGCAAACCTTACTGAAGAGAAATGTCAAAAGAGCGGCAAAAAATATGGCGTCGTTTGCTGTCCCTGTCGGTCTACTTTTGTAGCGTCCCTGTTGAAAAACCCTTTACTTGCAATTTTGTACAGTGTAATGGTTTTATAGTAACTAAGTGTCATTGTTAACATTTGTAGTCTTCATTATTTCCTTTAATATAAATTACATTCCGGCTTTATCGTGCTTATACTGCAAAAAATATCGACCAAGTACTAAAGGCACCTTCCAAGAAAATGGGCATTTTAAAGAACTTTTTTGAAAAAAAAAACATATTCCGTCAGAATTTACCATAACAATGTTTTTCATATTTTTTCGTCCAATGAAAAGATTTTAAATGTGTGTACTTAACCAAAAATAAATTTTTCCATTGCCAGCCAATTTATGTTTTGTGGTAGTCAAAGCTAAGGATTTTCATTTGGATCAGCTTAAATATTGTTCAATTTCTAAGTTGTGTTTTAATCGGAGTTTTTATTATAATATCTTCAAGCTTACGAAGTTTATAGCACGGTGTTAAAAGACATCCCGAGCAACGCTGGGTATTAAAATGTTAGTTAATTCATATTTTTAACCCATGGGAGCCCTTATGAAAATATTACATTTGGTAGGAAAAGATGGGGGTAATTTTGAAAAATAGAACGAAAAAAATGCAAATACACCTGGGAAATCGCTATTTTTGATATGTTTGAATTGAAAGAAATTATATTTGGAAACTATTTTTTGGAATATAACAATATCCTCCCAAACATATAATATTTGTGTCAGGCAAATATTACATATTTGAAGTGTACCCTAAACATATGAAAATTTCCAGCATAATATGTTTGGGACAATATACTACAGAAACGATTTTTTCATCGTGTATGTTTTTCAGGATAAGCAAGGATTATGCCCATTATCGTTCTTTTTATATCACTAATACATAAAAAGTGATCACTTAATTTGTAATTCTTAGAGAGAATGCTAAATGAATTTGTAAAAAATGTTGTAAGTGACCAAGTTCGGTACCCTATAATAACTAAACCACTACACGGGGCAAAATCGCCTTTTTTGATATGTTTGCATCGAAAGAAAATATATTTGGAACACAAATTTTTAAATGTTTTATATTTCTGAGTAAGTAAATTTTATTTGAAAATCAATAAAATTTACTTGGAACGCATATATTAATATATTACAACAAAATATATTTGCAAACTAATTTTCTCAAATAAAATATGTATTTATATACCAATAAAATCATTGTTTAGGAATATCTTCAAATATATATAATTTAAGAAAGATTTTCAAAACTTTGGTGAATTTTTCTAATTTCATTTTTAATTTTTTATTCGTTTCGAATTATTTCTCCCAGTCAAAGATAACATTAATTTTAATTTTATTATATTCAATAATAACCAAGCCCATAGGCCGTATATGGTTACAAATTACTTCTTAAGGTGTAATACATTACAATTTTTTTAATAAATTATCTTATATAACTAATTATGCGAGGATTATTTTTTTACCATCAAAAATTACAAAAAGTATAAAAATCTTAAAAATAGACAAACCTAACCTATTCAATTATGCAAGAAAGGGAATTATAAAGAAACATCAAAAGGAAAGGAATGAGAATATAAACTGGAATTGAAACTAAGAAACATTAGCAGCATTGCATTCTGTTTTAAGGGAATTATACGATTTCAATTAAACATTTCTAAAAAATTATCATTAAATTACTGAAAAACTTAACACTTATGGTTCGATATTTTCGGAATACTTAAATTTAAATACATTTTTGTTTCGGAATTAAAATCCCAAATAAAAGGTATTAGGGTGAAAACAAGGATTTGTTTAGAACAACATCTTCCCAAATATATAATTTTTGTGTGTACCAAATATTATATATTTGGAGTGTACCATAAACATATATATGCTTCAAGCCGAATATTTTTGGGACAATATACTACAGAAGCGATTTTTTTTCAGCGTGTACGAATTCGGACAAACAGTAAATGATCATAGCTTCGCATTGTACAAAATTTCAATGAAATCGAAAGGTTCAAATTGCAATTTTTGGATCGTTTTTCTTTAGAAATTTATACAATCTAAAATATTTAGATCCGTATTCATACAAATTTAATGGAGATTTGAGGAACGTTTTAGCATTGTTAAAGCGTTCCTCAAACATTCATTAAATTTTTATAAATAAGGACCTAAATATTTTAGATTGTATAAATTTCTAAAGAAAAACGATCCAAAAAGTGCAATTTGAACCTTTCGATTTTTAAATAATACCGCACCCATTTTGGCCTCGTGTACTTTCGTCTTTTTACAATCCTTCAGCTTTCAAATAGCTTTCAAATAAATGAAAACAATTCAGATTTTTTTATGCATACATACATACATATATATGTATGTATGTATATGTAGAGAGGAAGAGATTATTATTATTAAACAAATGTATGAAGGAAATAATCTAAAACCATATTCAGCTTTTCATTCACCGTCACTGTAATACATACATACGAGGGCGGTCCTAAAATTAGCCGACATGACATATGGATTGCGGTAGTAGTTTGAAAAGAATTACTTTCATGAAAAGTGGCAAACATCTAAAACATATGTTTTAGGTTTCAAGGAGCTACGTTGTAACTCAAAAGTAAACGACCTCAGTAAACATGGAAAGTATTGGTCACCGATATATAACACAATACTTTAATTTGAATGGTCTTAGTCCGACCAATACGAAAACTGAGATAGATTCTACTTGGGAGTCTGCTACTTCGTTTACAGCTACTTATATAAAGTATTAGGTGGAAATAGTTAAAACAGCTGACACATCCACTATTGCGATGCCAAAAATAAATGAATTTAGGTTCGAATTGCTTCAGCACACACCTTTTTTGGGAGATTTGGCTACCTCCGATTATTCTTTGTTTCCAAACTTGAAAAATGGCTTGGCGGAAAACGGTTTGATGGCTATACGAGTTATCAGGAGCCAGACAGTTCTCTATCTACTATGGCGGCTAATTTTGGGCTTGCCCTCGTATATTACAGGCTATCGAATAAATTGACATAATTTTCCAATTCAGTTTTTCTTAAACATCCAATTAAATCATTGCTTCAATCGATGTACTGCTCAAGAAATTTGAGTTTATCAATTTCATTGATGTCACTAAAATGAATAACTTATTTGCTTTGACTTCATGCAATCAGTACTGCTGTCGGGCATTGGTCTCCTCTCTGTACGTCTTCTTATTGACTTTTGCCATTGTGACAGGCATTTCAGAGAAATTTGCTTTACATTTTCCAAATGTCACAAATCTAAGTAAATATGTATGTATGTATATGAAAAATTAATTACCATTCAGTTCCCTTCGTCGCATGTTTCTTCTCCAGGGGTATTGTATGATTTTCGTAGTACAGGGCACCAGCATTTAGGTTTAATTTCGACCAGTCCAGTATGTCATAATATCCTTGTTTGAGTTTGGAAAACATTTGATATCCGGTCCAATTAATTTGTGATTTTCTCTTGATTATTGACATGTGGCAAAGCAAGCAAAAAGGATTAATATTTATTCGTTCTCTGTGTGTGTATGTGTAAACCTATGTATACTCGTATGGATGTGTAAATGTTAGTGACTATGTATGTATGTGTTTGCAGTTGTTTTTGTGCTCCATGTACTATAGAGAGAGCGAGGCCTAAAGTGATTAACATATGAATGCAGGCTACGATATCCGGGAAATGTTGCATAAATTACACATTAAATGTCAACTTTGCTATATGAAACGGAAGGGAAGGCGGGCAGAGTCAATGAAGGGGTTGGTTAGTATACAGTGCTATGAGGGGGTGTGTATGTGTGTTGTCTTTATTTATTTATTTCTGTTGAGTACTTTTTCTCTATGATTTTTATACATCCTTCACTTTATGACTCTGAAGAATATTATTAATTTATGTGGTTTGTTTGTAACACCAGTGAATCCATAATTTTTAAATGATTCAAATTATAATAATGCCTGTAATACATAATTTAAAAATTAATATGAATAAATTCATTAAGTCCCTATTTAAGGTATGTCTAAACGAATTTAAACGTTATACGTAAAGCGGTAGTTAAACAAGTTATTTAAAAAGCTGTTTCTCTATCTCGAATGTTTGCTGTCGTTTGCTTGCCACACGACAAACAGCTGATTTTGGTTTCGCTAACAACCATCAGTAAGCCAAGTCGCACGAAAATCTCTATCTCTCTTCGCTGTCATCTGGGCGAACACAAATGTCAAATCGAGTCACTTTATTATACCCTACACCACACTGTGGTACAGGGTATTATAAGTTTGTTTCACGGCAGATGTTTGTAACACCTTAAAATAACACAGCTAGACCCACCTTAAAGTATACCGATCGACTCAGAATCACTAGGCGAGTCGATTTAACGATGTCCGTCCGTCCGTCCGTCTGTCCATGTAAAGTTGTTCGTCGACTGCAGGTCGCAATTTCACTCCGATCGTTCTGAAATTTTGCAGTTTAGAGTATTTCGCGGCTATTAAGATCGCTATTGAATTTGGTTGAAATCGGTTCAGATTTAGATATAGCTCCCATATATATCTATCGTCCGATTTGGCCCTTTAGTCCTATAAAAGCTGTATTTTACATCCGATCGTTTTGAAATTTAGAATGGTACAGTTTCTTGATCCATGAACCAACATTACTGAATTTGAAGAAAATCGGTTAAGATTTAGCTATAGCTCCCATATATATGTTTCGTCCGATTTGGCCCTTTAGTCCTATAGAAGCTGTATCTTACATCCGATCGTTTTGAAATTTAGAATGGTAGAGTTTCTTGATCCATGAACCAACATTGCCGAACTTGAAGAAAATCGGTTCAGATTTAGATATAGCTCCCATATATATGTTTCGTCCGATTTGGCCCTTTAGTCCTATAAAAGCTGTATTTTACATCCAATCGTTTTGAAATTTAGAATGGTAGAGTTTCTTGATCCATGGACCAACATTGCCGAATTTGAAGAAAATCGGTGCAGATTTAGCTATAGCTCCCATATATATGTTTCGCCGATTTGGCCCTTTAGTCCTATAGAAGCTGTATTTTACACCCGATCGTTTTGAAATTTAGAATGGTAGAGTTTCTTGATCCATGAACCAACATTGCCGAATTTGAAGAAAATCGGTTAAGATTTAGCTATAGCTCCCATATATATGTTTCGTCCGATTTGGCCCTTTAGTCCTATAAAAGCTGTATTTTACACCCGATCGTTTTGAAATTTAGAATGGTAGAGTTTCTTGATCCATGAACCAACACTAACGAATTTGAAGAAAATCGGTTATTAGCTATAGCTCCCATATATATGTTTCATCCGATTTGGCTCTTTAGATCCAATCGTTGTTATACCTAACACCACACTGTGGTACAGGGTATTATTTAAGTATAAAATGTCCCAAAAGTAAATTTATCTAAACAATTTATACATGAATTACAAAATTTATATATCAGAGTTATTCAATATTACGAGAGTGGTGTAGGGTATTATATAGTCGGCACCGCCCGCCTTTAGCCTTTCCTTACTGGTTTTATATGTCGACTTAAAGAAACAATGACAAAAAAACGTATTGAAAGAAAGTAGATATAAATATAATTATGGCATAACCAATTAAATAAAAATAAACATTTTTACATATATGTATATACGAGTATGTATATTTAAGCATAAAGAAGTCAGTGAACAATAAGAGAGAGAAAGAATGAACATTTTTCTCTAAATTTTTTTTCTAAAATTTAAATTTTCGTGGAAGTTACCTTTAGTATTTGGACCATATTTTTTGAAGTATTAGCTTGATGAAGCCAGAATACCATTCAAATTAAAGCAAATTATAAGGGCTAGTTATGTTAAAAACATCACGTTCACGAAGAAACGTTAGTTTAATAACGGCCGTTAAAACAAATAGAAAAAATTTGATTCAATTTAAAAAATAATTTAAATTTTTTTCCATAAAAAATAGAAAAATTTTAAAAATAATTGTTTTGTTCCATTTTCTGAAAGCTAGCCTCCTAACGAAGAAAATTATACCAATTTTGTACTGATCGACTTATATATCGCTTTGATACCAATTCGGGAGTAACATTTATATGAGAGCTATATCTAAACATTAACCGATTTTTCCAAAATTTGGCAGTGTTCATTTGTGTAATAAGAATGCTCTTTCTGTCGAATTTCGTATTGATCGGATATAAAATACTGTTTCTACAGCGCTTTCATGTCAAATCAGGAGTAACATATATATGGGAGCTATATCTAAATCGGAACCGATTTTCCCCAAATTTGGCAGTGTTTATTCATGTAAAAAGAAACCTCTTTCTGCCGAATTTCCTACTTATCGGATATAAAATACAGTTTCTACGGCGCTTACATGTCAAATTGAGAGTGACATACGAGTATATATGGGAGCTACATCTAAATCTGAACCGATTTCTCCCATATTTGGCAGTGTCTTGTCATGTTATAAGAAACCTCTTTCTGCAAAATTTCGTACTGATCGTATATAAAATACAGTTTCTGCAGCGTGCACATGCCTAATCGAAGGTACATACATATATATGCGGGCTATATCTAAATCTGAACCGATTTGCCTCAGATTTAGTATTGTCTCTAAGTATATCAAGAGACTTATCTCTGTCAATTTCTATACAGATCGGTTAAAAATGTTGCTTATACAATGCGCATATGCCAAATCGGAGGTACATACCGTATATATGGGAGCAACAGTATCGGACAATACATGTTAGACTGACAATTTTTGCTTCATTAATTTATTGCTTCAATATATCGAAAATGAAGTCCGATCAAATGTTTTCGATTGATCAATTTTAAATTTTGGGTATTACGAAAACGAATGACAGTGATATGAAATGTAGTTGTTGTATTTACTAATATGAACCTCATAGAAATTGTTCTACGAAAAAAGCATGCGACAAAACATATTGGACTTCCTTTTAAAAAACTCGGGCAAAATCGAAAGTGTCCATTGCGGTGTTCGAGCAAGGTGTCGAGCAATCAAAGATAACACTATATAACAAAATTTTTTTCCAAGGGATGCGGATAACAGTTTCTGGTGCAATTAGGTACCACAAACACGAAAAAAATATGAAAAAAAATTTTATTGTAAATGTTTTATTTTTTTTTTTGTTAGCTTGAGGTCATAAATAAAAGAAATTAATTATGAATTTATTGTTTTAGTTTTATTGCTATTTTCCCGAAAGTTCGACCGACTTCGTCGATCATTTTCAAAGGTTACAATTTATTGGAAAATAAAACAAAGTAAACGCTCCTGCTTCTCTCGAACGTTAATGTCAACTTTTTAAAAAAAATTAGTTTTTTTTTTAAATTCCAGCTTTCATGGAAAGTACATTCAGTATTTTGACCATCATTTTGCAAGAATAAGCCTGATTGAGCCGTGTTATGTCTCAAATTAAAGGGAATTATGAGGGCTACATATGCTGCAAATATCACGTAGAATCGTTGGTTTAGCAACAGTCGTCTAAAATATGAGAAAAACATGATTTAAAAAAAAAACACTTTTTCCTGGCATTTTTAAAAAGCTAACAAGCTAACGAAGAAAACACTGTCTATCTGCCATTTTGTAAATGTTAGGGAAATTCAAAAAAATCTTGTTTCATATTTTTTCGGTTTTAAATGATGTTTTTGCTTATATTGAATTCGCCATATGTGAGAGAGACATATAAGAGACATTGTACCTGCATTTTATTTTATCAGGATTGATGTCAGACGTTATATACTTATAGAGAGGACGAGATTTTATGGCCGTTCGTAAACCTCCATAAAGCATGAAATGCAATGTGAGAGCTATATTGGATGAGATCCATGTTTCCAATATTTATGGTTTTTTATTTATGAGGTTTCCATTCAGTTACGCCTTTTAGGGGCATGGATATCCCAGTCGCATATACAGGTAGTCAAATTATATGTACGCAATACAAAGTAGTACGCGGCTGTGTTGAAAATATTGGTGTCTACTTTCGAAGCAAACTATATGTCAGCTACACTGCCCTCCTAAGAAAGAAAGTCGTATCTCCATTTCAGCAGTTTAAAGATATGTAGCTTTTACGTTTTATAACGTTCGCGACTTTAGGTTTAGATATAAGGCGGGGTGGCAGCCGGTTTTACCAGTTCACGTAGACCAATTTAGGTCCCTAACCTAAACATAAAATTAAAAGGCGGGGAAGTTGTAAAACGTTAAAGCTAAATATCTCAAAACTACTGAAATGGAGATACGACTTTCTTTCTTAGGAGGGCAGTACAGGTACTGCAACTTATGTACTTTAAACCCGGAATTTATGAATGAAATTTCTTATTAGTAATAAATTAGTGTACTTCAGCGCCTTAAAGAGATATGTCGATTTTCTGAAAAATATTACAAAGTTATATTTCGAAGTATGAGTAAAAGGCAAAGAACTTTTCAATGTGTAAATGTTACCGACAATTTCTGCTACATCTACGGAAAATATGTAATTAAAAAAATCGACGCGCGTTTAGTAAAATAATAGAAGGAATACATGTGGAATATTTTGGTATACGAGTTAAAAATATGAACGAACCGTTGACACCTAGAATTTTGTGTAATTCGTGCCATGTAAATCTTACTTGGTGGAGTAGTGGAAGCATGCGGTAAGTACTTTACAATTAATGTATTACAATGTTTTGTGGAATAAAACGTTTGAATTATAGACATCACGTGCAATTTGGAATGCCAATGATTTGGAGACAACCATTCATTCACGATACGGACTGCTATTTTTGTCTTAGTAAACATATTGGAGTAGGAAGGAACTTTGCCAGTTGCACATTCGGAAACAATATCAATTCCCAAGTGTCCAAGTATAGCTAATAGCCTAATTATGGAAACATTATCAAGTTCAACTGAGTACTCAACTATGAGCGATTCAAGTTTGAGTCAGAAGTCGTCTTAACTCAGTTTCAACTCAATGATCTAGTGAGAGATTTGGAAATGACCAAAGATAAGGCAGAACTACTTGCATCTCGGATGAAACAGTACAATATTTTGGCCCCAGATATTAACATATCATATTATAGAGTCCGTGACGTTACAAACAATTTTATACAACTGTGGAAAACATATGCTTTTGCAAGGACATTCCCGGATTGTTCGAGGAACTTACTCAAACATAAAATTCAACGGAATGGCGGTTATTTGTTAACAGCAGTAAAGAATGTTTGGAAGCAGTACTTTTACCCAACGGAAATCTGAAACCATAAAATATGAACATGACTGGAAAATTTGTTGCGATTTAAAAGTAGTTGGTCTGTTATGCCTCTGTGATAGGCGATATTTTGCCACCACTGCATACTAAGCTGGGACTCTTTAAAAAATGAAAAGTCTTTCTTTTCAGTAAATCGAAGAAGGAGTTTTTGATGTGCCTAAAATAAGGAAACTGATGAAAGATGTGATTTTCGAATCATATTTGACGTCGGATGAAATTGCAGCATGGAGGTCGTGTAAGCGTGTAGTTTCAAATTTCCTTGGATCCAATAAAAGCCCGCAATATGAAACAATGATTAATGATTTGTTAAAAAATTATGAACAAATTGTTTAGAAAAATATTTTTTTTATATTTATGTATGTAACACATATTATTCCAACTTATTTTTCGCTTTATGTATTCCAACAGGTGTAAATATGTCCCTCAAAATTAATTTCTTGCATTCTCATTAAACTTTTCAATCTTGGCGACGTAAGTGACGAACATGGCGAAAGGTTTCACCAAGAATTGAAGTCCATCGAGCGGCGTTACCAAGGGCACTGGAATGATGGGATATTATATTTGGTTCCTCAATCGATTCCTAAATCTACAAACGTCACCAAAGAACTCACAATTACTTCTAATGAAACTTGTTCATGTAAATAAACTTAAATGCACATAATATAAATAAAAGTAATAAATAAAATCGCTATTTAAACAGACATTAAAAAAAGATTTTTTTTTAATTCTCTTACCTCTATCAAAAGGGCTTTAATTTCTACATTTATCTATGGGTTTTTTCAAATAGCCATTATTTTCTTCGCTAGGATGCAAACTTTGAAAAAATAAAATAAAATATTTTTTTCGATTTCGAAATCTACTTTTTCCAGTTTGTTTAATGACTGTTACTAAACCACTGCTTCATAGTAAAAGAGATATTTCCAGCATTGGTAGCCCACATTAATAGCTTCAATTTAACGTATAAGTCGACCTGATCGGGCATATACTCCAAAAATTATAGTGCAAATACTAAGGGTACCTTCGACGATAATAGTATTTTTAATAAACAATTTTTTAAAAAAAAATTTATCCATAAAAAAATTTTTGGTTTTGATTTAGGTTTAGGACACAAAACTTTTTGTTTTTTATTGCGTGTAATTAGTGTAATTGCAGGGTAGTTAGAAAACTTCGAAAGATTCCAGAAAAATCGGCTGTTGATGTGATAAATGTCCGTTTTCGTAATACCCAAAATTTAAAATTAATCAATCGAAAATATTTTATCGGACTTCATTTTCTATATTTTGAAGCAATAAGTGAAAAAAAACTGAAAAAAAATTGTCAGTCCAATATGTATTGGCCGATACTGTATATGTAAATCTGAACCGGTTTTAACCGAATTCCTTGGTCCAAAAGAATGAAATGTGCAAAGGTTCGTTGAGTTCGGACCATAATTGCGACCAGCTCTTTGAATACAAGAATACATGCACAGACGGACAGACAAACGGATATAGCTAAATCAACTCAGAAAGTGATTTTAAGTTGATCGGTATAATAAACGATGGGTCTATCTAATCTTCTTTTGGGTGTTACAAACAAATGTGCAAAGTTAAATACTCTGTACCACAGTTTGGTGTAGGATGTAAAAAGTCGTACGAGATACTTATGAACCCTTAAGCTCACACGACAGTTGTTGTGGTAAACAAATTAAAATTACATAAAATGAGCCAGTCAAAACTTCTCCAAAAGACATCCGACAATTTTCCACTTGTAAAATTCTTATACAACTGAATATTTATCCCCTCACCAAGAGTGTAACACATCGAAGGAGTGACTTAAGACCCTAAGTATGTTCGGCGGATATTTGTTTTGGGTCATTTTAAGTCGAATGAGCAATGTCCGTCCGTCCGTCCGTCCGTCCGTCTGTCTGTCTGCTGGTTGGTGCGCACGATAACTCTCGAATGGAGTACCCGATTGACTTCAAATTTGGTATGTGGTAATATTTTCTTCTATATCCGACTAAGTTCGAAGATGGGCCATGTTGGTCCACTCCTTCTAGTACCTCCCCCACAAAGGGTTAACATTTAGTGAAGTATTGATTATTTAATAACTTCTATACTACTTACTCAAATCATCTGAACGAGACACGCCCCTTTTGGTACCTCCCACACAAGTAGACCATTTTGCACCAAAAGTTAACAGTTTATAACTGTAGTACCAGTGCATACTTTAGAGTTATTAAACTCAATTTAAGTTGAAAATAATTTAATTAAAACAAAAAAAAATCAATTTACGAATATTTTTTCGGGACTGATTGGATTCTTAAGTCGTTTTACCCGACAGAACTTTCTTACTTGTTTCTAATAAAGTTTGGTCAGATGTTTTAGTTATTTTTTAGTGAGTTACAAGGCTAGTTTTTTGCATTTTTGTTGTCGATTCTGACCATAAAAATGCAGTACTGAGCATTTCCATGTTAAGTGATCACAGCATTTTTGGCTCATGTCACGGATCTTGATGAAACTTGGTATAATGGTTGTACTAAGTGTTGTCAACAAGCTATACAAATTATTTAGCAAAAAAATAAAGTTTTCGAAACTGCGAATTTTTAGGAAATCTGGGTTTATTAAAATAATTATAAACATAATTTTTGCAAAATGTTAGTAATTATTTGCACTCTTAATAAAAACTAGAAAATAAAATTACAAATATTTTTTTTCTAATTTTTTTTATAAAAATTAATTAAAATTAATGTCTTAAATAATCCCCTTTTTATCTTTAAATTTAATTTTTTGTATTTTAGGCCAAATTGTCCTCTACAATATAGCCAAGTTCCACGATGGCATTTTTTGTCTTTTTCGAGAAATAATTAAATCTTTATCACAGGTTTGTCCCAATATTTTCTAAAATGTTCAATAGGCCGAATTGAAAGGTAAAAAATAACCATTAATCATTTTGAGTAGCCCACAAACGTTGTGTCATGACGCCAACAGCACTGTACCAAATGGAAACAAATCTTAAAAAAATTTTTAAGATCGCGCAAGGACGATCTTTGCAAAAATTATATAAATAGTACTTTTTCCATAGCTTTTCTTAGAAGAAGTGCTTAAAGTTGTGTTTTGTAATTGATCCTACTGCTGCAATAGGCATTAGATTTCATTGTATATAGGGTTTAGGGTAATATGACATGGCCTTATACTTTTTCTCCAACGATGAATTTAAACATTTTAAAGTATGTAAGAAACACATGCTATTATCTGATTTGGTTTTTTTTACTTTTTAGCTTATTCCAATTTTTGGGCCTAATTCTACAAAACATGCCTAATGCCTTGTTGTAGCGCCACTGTACTGTAGCCCTCCTATACTTGATATATATGATTTTGCTTCTTCGCAAAACTGTAGGTTATTCTATTGTCGATGTCTGTCCGATCTTTTGATCCTTTCTTTATTTATTTCTGATTATGATGTTCATGACGACCTCTATGGTGAAGTTCATGAGGTGAGGGAATGTCGGCAATATTATAAAAATTCAATAGTTGTGGCGGCATTGTCTCTGCAAAAAAGGAGTAGGGGGAAGCAGAGAGATAGAGACAACGTTTGAATGTTAAACGACGAACTACTGGACGAACGAACGAACTGTGTTGATGTCAGAGTGAACACTGTTGTTTTGTTTTTCCTTCCATTTCATTCTTCCGTTTCCTGTCTGTCTGTTGGATTCTAGTGTTGTTTACTCTCTCGTTTTGTTCTTGCTGTTCTTGTGGTCGTCGTTCTCCTTTATTGTCAATGTTGTGTTATTGTGTTTCTTGTTGTTGCTGCTGCTGCCGCTGCTACTGCTTTAACATTATGAAAATAACTTCCGCTTATTGTCCTGCGACAAAATATAAAATTTCACTCCGATACACTATTTATAGTCTGAAACATTCATTGTTTCTGATTCAGTTCAGTCCGCTTTCCGTTTTTGTTTTTTATTTTATTTTGCTTATGCTGTATCACTCCAGTTGGGTGTCGCTGGGGTTGCAAAATGGGTTCGAGTTGCAAGTGGAATGGTTTTGGTTGAAGTTTTTGTAGTCGCCATGTCGTGTCACTTAATTATAGCGGATGTTTTAGCAATGTAACAGACTGGATAATTTGTCTTTTTTTGCAAAGTGAAATGTAACACTTTAGTTTCGTTCTCTCTTATCATTATCAAAACACAAATTTGTGTGGAGGCTACATAATTAATAAGTAGCCGAGAAAATATATTGTACGAAATATGATTGGTAAATAAAAAAAGAGTGTCTAAATTCTTTGCTTTTTAATTTACATTGCATGCAATTTTACTATTTTGAACATAGTTTCAGAAAAAAAAAATTATCAAGCAAAATTGGTGTAAATTTTAACATAATTTTGATGGCTATCAGTAGCATTAAAGTATTTTCTAAATGAAATGAAGTATTTCGTTTTTCTTACTCTTCTGTTCGGCTGTTCCGAATGTTAAACAGAACAATTGTGTCATAAAATTGAAGAGTGGAGGCAATGGCGTCCCTAATATTAATCATAAATAAATGTTGTGCTTAATATAATAATTTTGTGCTTATTAGTATAAAATTGACGTGTTTAAAAGATTAGAGGTGAATTTTGCTGTAATTGTGTCAAATTTTTTTTTAAGAATTTGATATTGTTTGATATTGTAATGAAAAGGCAATCGGTATGTGTATATCTGGATCTAATAAAGCGTTCGTTCATCAATCGCATATGCAACTTAATTTTGCATCCTGCACATCAATGACACCAACTTGAAATTCTGAGAAAAATTTAGTCATGTATGGCCCTACAAATTTCAGATGGAATTTAGCCTCACACAATATTTACTAAAACGTGCCAATGATTTTCCTTTATAAACTACTAGCCGATACCCTGTGCACTTTGTAGCCCCCAAAATTTCATTTAGTGATATAGAGACATGTGATGTGTTTCGTATTATAAACTCGACAATCAAACAAACAGACAAACAAACGATTTGTCACGCCCACATTTGCCCCGCCCACTTTTTGCTAAATTTTTTTATCCAAAACCTTCTCAAAACAAATAGCTTTCAAATAAAAGAAAAAATTTTAAAATCGGTCTAGTGGTTTAAGCGTCTATAAAACACATACATACATACATACAAACATTTTTCCATTTTTATATATATTAGACTAGCTGGACCCGGTCCACTTCGTTGCCCCAGATTGAGATTTCCGATCCCGTCCATTTTTGAACCAATTACGTAGACTGCCATCAAATGCATATTTACTAAATTACAACAATCTCGCTAACAAATTGTTCAAGGTATTTCAATTTCAGAAATTTGCTTATAAGGGTGGGGCCACGCTCATTGGTCCGATCCCAACCCTTTTGGGCCATTCACGTAGACTATCACCAGATATATATACACGAAAATTCAGCACTCTCGGTAAAAAATTGTGCAAGATATGACTCTCAATTTCAAAATTTGACTTATACTCGCATAGGCAGGGCAACGTCCATTGTTCTGATCCCGCCTATTTTTGGTCGAATCACGTAGACTGTCATCAGATACATATACCCAAAACTGCAGCGCTCACTTAAACAAATTGTGCAAGATATCTCAATTTAAAAATTAGGCTCCTATTGGCGGTGCCGCCCTTTTTTGTGTAATCACGTAGACTGCGTGAGATGCACAAAATCACAGCACTCTCGCTAACAAATTGTGCATGATATCTCAATTTCAAAATTTGGTTTATATGGGCGGGGCGAGGCCCATTGATCCGATCCCGCCACTTTTTAGAACATTCACGTAGGCTATCATCAGATACATATGCACAAAATTACAGAACTATCGCTAAACAATTGTGTAAGACATCTCAATTTCAAAATTTAGTTTATATGGGCAGGGCCACGGCCATTGATCCGATCCCGACCCTTTTTGGACCAATAACGTAGACTACAACCAGACATCACTCTCGCTAAAAATTGTGCAAGATATGTGTCTCAATTTCAAAATTTGGCTTATATGGGCGGGGCCACGCCCATTGGTCCGATTCCGCCCATTTTTGGAAAATTCACATAATATGCCACTAAATGCATACACACAAAATTTCAGCACTCTAGCTAAAATTTTTTCTCAATATCAAAATTGGACCCATATGGGCGGGTCCACGCCCACTTGATATATCGAAAATTCAAGTACCCTATTTTCAGCACCCCCTACACATGTACATTCTGTGAAAATTTCAAGATGATCGGTCTAGCCGTTTAGACGTCTATACGGAACAAACAAACAAACCCACAAACAAACGATTTGCCACGCCCACATTTTCCCCGCCCACTATTTGCAAAATTTTTTTTCCCAAAACCATCTCAGACCAAATAGCTTTCAAACAAAAGAAAAAATTTTAAAATCGGTCCAGTGGTTTAAGCGTCTATAAAACACATACATACATACATACATACATACAAACATTTTTCCATTTTTATATATATAGATTAGATTAGATAGATGAAAAATAATGAAATCACAAAATAGACAGAATCATTCCAATAAAAAACAATTTCGATTACTGAAATTTTTTAATTAAAAAAAATCTTAAAACTTTCAGCGTTTGTTTAGAATATATGGGGCTACCTAAGTAAATTGTTCATAGAATATTAAGTTGGTGTCATCGATGTGTAAAAGCCAATTTAATTTGCAGATACATCGGATGCGTTTGAAAACGTTATGCACTTCTGTAAAAAGAACAACTTACGACTTTTAAAACGAGCCTTCATTTGTAAAAATCCATTCTCGCATTCCGCTAATACATACATAAATCTAAACGTAAGCCTTTTGAGAATATTTTCCTTTATTCTCTTATTTCAGATGCTAATAACATCTGGAAAAATTGTTTGATATTTTTCGTCTACTATAAAAAGTTTCATTTTGAGCAGAGAATCGATATGAAAATTTATTTAGAAATCGGAAATGGGGATCCAAAAAAGTTTTTCGATTTGATATGGAATGAACGACATACAAACATTTTTCCATATTTATATACGTGGTGAATTTCATGTCAAGTGAGTCAATTTTGAAGATCCATGTCTTCTGATCGGGATGAAACGTGCACCAAGTTTAGTCCTATTGGATAGTAGTTACAACACAGAATTTTAAACGAGATCGGTTAAGGACTGTAACGTAGGTATACCCGTATATCATTTGCTACGGGCCAAAAGTGTAACACATCGAAGGAGTGACCCAGTATGTTCGGCGGAAATCCGGTTTGGGTTATTTTAACTCATGATGGAAGGATGGAAGGACAGCAATGTCCTTCCATCATTCTGTCTCTCTGTCTGCTGGCTGGTGCGCACGGTATGCGGTAATATTTACCTTAGGCTAAGAAATATTGAGTCTTTAATAACATTATTCGATTCTTTTGAAGTTTCACACATCATCATCATCATCATGTAGCGTTACAGCTCGGAGTGAGCTTTAGCTCGATCAGTTATTCTCCTCCATTCTTCTCTATTTTCTGCTTTTAGTTTCCAGTTTTGAATACCCAATATTTTTAGGTCATCTTCCACAAATGTCTTTCCATCTCGTGCGCGGTCGTCCTCTTCGCCTGGAAAATATTACATCGTAGTTTAATATTGCCTTTTGCGGTCTGCTTTTGTCCTTGCGTGCCACATGACCTGTCCAGCTAAAGCGTTGTGATTTTATGTATTTATTATTTAACGCAATTCAGCGTTGCATCTTTGGGCGTAGTCTCCATTAGCATCACGCGTTGGACCGAATATTTTCCGTAAGACGTTGCCGTATGGATAATAATATTAGTTTATTAGTCGCTATCACCTCGAGAAAAATGGGTGAAGTTGCCACGCCCCTTTTGGTACCTCCTACAAAATTGAAGTCATTAAATGAAATTTAATTGATAATAATTTAATTGAAACAAAAAAAAAATGCGGCAAATATACTTTGGAACAACAAAAAGTATCTTAGAGACGAGAGTAAACGAACATGAGACAGACATACGAAAACGAAAAACAACAACGGCCCTTGCGCAACATTGTATTGAACATGAGCAGACACACAGAACGTTACTAGGTCATGTAAGCTTTGTGAATAATTTATTATGATTGGCAGAAACGTTTTATAAACTAAAATTTGACTGAATGGGAGCAAGTTTTCTGATAATTACTTATTTTGATTTTAATGGTAAAAAAAACCACAGCATAGATCAAAAAGACTATTTGAATGTAAATGATTTTACATGTAAATTCTTTTTTGGTCCTCAACTAAACCACAAATAAACCACTGGTAAATATCTAAAGTTATTTGTTCGTTAATTTGACCCTAATAATGCACCTTCAAAAAAGGTTTAGGCTTATTTTTTGTCTTTGGACAATATTTCAAGAAAATCGGAACACAAAAAGGCTTTCAAAAAGTCAGCATAACAAAATAGCCCCACTGACAATTTGTTATTGGAAGGCAAACGGCCTAAGCCAACACAAGAATGAAGTGGAACTTTTTCTTCAAAATCAAAAAATTGATGTACTACAAGTACTAGTCTCTGAGACGCACTACTATAAGAAATTGCTTTAGAATCAATGGTTTTTGTACATATGACACCAAACATCCAAAGAGGCAGGGCCTGTGGTGGCACAGAAATTATTATACGTAAAACGATTAAACACTGTCCTATGCCCGAATATAAAACGAACCACTTACAAGTGACTACAATTAATATCACTGACATCAAGACTGCTATATCTTCAACTTATTGTCCTCCAATGTATAATATCGACAAAGATCAATTTACGGACTTTTTCTCGAAGTTCGTTGCGGCTGGGGATCAAAACACCAAACACACATTCTGGGGCTCACGCCTTACTACACCAGGAGGCAGACAATTGGACAATACAATAAACTCTACCAATCTAGATACTATATCTAGCGGTCAACCAACCTACTGGCCTTCAGATTTAAACAAAACACCCGATTTAATTCACTTCGCCGTTGTGAAACGTCATTGGATCTTTTATACGATCATTCTCCTACAATCCTTACTCTGTTTTAATTCAGATAAGAAAATGAACTTGCTACTATTTGTAACAAGCACACAAACTGGACGAAATTCTAACAGATGTATTAAACAATGCGGTAACAGTGGCTTTAAGGAATACCCAGCCACAAAAACATAATTATAACACACAGCCTCTTGAAATCGATGGTCTCATCAGGGAGAAAAGAAACCTCAGAAGGGAATGGCAACGATTCTGCTCCCCAGCTCTAAGAAGGAATCTTCGAATTTTCCAAAGAAAACTAAACGCTACATTAAAGTCAATCGAGGAATCTACTCTCAAGGATTACCTACGTAATTGGAACCATCAAAAGGAACAGACTATAATCTCTGAAAGCCACAAAAAATATGAGAAGACCGATTGCACACGAATCACCACTTCATCTAGAAAGTGGCTGCTGGGCACTAAAGTCAATCGAGGAATATACTCTCAATCACCACTTCGTCTAGAAAGTGGCTGCTGGGCAAAGAAGAGAAAATTAATGCATTTGCAACCCACCTAGAAACAGTATTCACTCCTAATGCTAATTCACATAGTGTAATCCCTCAAGATATATATAGAACAGGATCTGCAATCAACGGTATGTACGGTGGAAATCTACCCGCAATAATCGAAGAAGTCTCAAACCCCCTACGATTAAGGCTTAAAGACATTGAAGAATCTATAAATGATCAAAAACTGAAAAAATCGCCCAGAGGAGATGAGATAAACTCTAAAATGCTAAAGGAATTTCCTCATTCAGCCGTCAGAACAATATTACTTATCTTCAACAGCATTTTACGCCTCGGCTATTTCCTAGATCATGGAAACGATCTGAAATATTAATGTTTCCTAAGCCTGGCAAAGACCCTACTCAAATAAAATCGTATCGACCGATAAGCTTGTTATCAATCCTGTCAAAAATGTTTAAGTAGAACTTCTTAAGAAAGATAACACCACACATATTGTCAAACGGTGTGATTCCCGATCACCAATTTGGATTTGGAGAGAAGCACAGCACCATTGAACGGGTACATCGAATAACAACTTCAATATGAGAAGCCTACGAAAATAAACAGTACTGCTCAGCACTCGTCATAGATATCTCCCAAGCCTTTGAAAAGGTATGGCACGAAGGCCTAATGATAAAAATATGTAGATTGTTATCAGATAATATGCCCAAACTTATGGCGAGCTACCTACCAAATCTGTCATTCAACGTAAAGTCAAAAGGCACACATTCCAGCACCAAACTAATTTCTGCTGGTGTTCCACAAGGAAGCATCCTTGGACCTATACTGATGCTATATATACTGCCGACATGCCCACTACACCTTCAACACACATATCCACTTTTGCGGCTGATACAGCATCCATAATAATCCTACAACTGCATCCAATCAACTACAAACACAAGTCCGTGAGCTAGAAAAATGGAGAATAGTAGTCAACGCATGTAAGTGTACTCACGTCACGTTAACCCACAAGAGGAACATGCCTTGCTGTAAAAATCTTCGACTCTATGGTACCTCAAAAAGATAACGTAAAGTATCTAGGAATCCACTTGGACCGTCGTCTGACTTGGTCACAGCATATAAACGCAAAATTGAACCAAATATAGCTGAAATCAGATCAGCTGCAATGGCTTATCAGTCCCAGGTCAACTCTACACTTAGAATACAAAGTCTTGTTATACATAACAATTATAAAACCAATATGGACGTACGGCATTCAACTCTGGGGAACAGCATGTGCAAACAATATCAATAAGTTACAAAGAGGACAATCTAAAATTCTGCGAAAAATCGCTAATTTCCCTTGATACATTAGGAACGCAAATATTGATGAAGACCTTAATGTAACAACAGTAACTGAAGAAATCGGATACCTTGCCCGAAGCTATATAGTCTCCTCAATAAAAATTTTTTGTAGTTTCGAGAAAATCACATTTAAAGTTTTTGTGAAATTAGACTTCTTGGAAGATAAATATGTATATTTTAGAAGAGAATCGATGTTTTAAATTTCTTGTCATTTTAGTATGTGGTGAAATACGGCCAGATGATATTCTATTATTCTAAATGTGCGTTACTTGTATATAAATGGGATCAAAGTACCATACTAAAGAGAGGTTAAATTTGAAGGGCCGATGTTGATTTTGAATAAAACACAAATTATTTAGGAAACACCTCCATCTGATGGTCAACATTTTCGAAGACGCTGAGGCATAATTGTGGTTCTATGCCGTTAATGTGCCGAATTATGTATGTCATCCGTCAGCTCTTGAATTGTTGCTGGCTTATCGACGTTCGACGTTCTTTATTTTGATATTAGAAATAATGTTGTTGTTATTTATTGTTGGTCTGTGCTTTTGTTATTCAGTCAGAAATTATTTGGTTTGAGACCATATGTTCCATTTACTTTCTGTCTATTCCAAGAAAGTAATAGAAACAAATACAAAAATTGGTAGAGAGTTTTAATTGCTTGGTAGAATTGACTGCAGTTTCGATAGACACCACTCTATCATCTTCAGAATTCAGTAGCAATAGTGTATGTCTTTAACTTAAATCAGCTGAACTACTTGAGGAAGCAGTAAATTGAATTTAACAAGACATACACTATTGCTACTGAATTCTGAAGATGATAGAGTGGTGTCTATCGAAACTGCAGTCAATTCTACCAAGCAATTAAAACTCTCTACCAATTTTTGTATTTGTTTCTATTACTTTCTTGGAATAGACAGAAAGTAAATGGAACATATGGTCTCAAACCAAATAAATTCTGACTGAATAACAAAAGCACAGACCAACAATAAATAACAACAACACATACAAATACATGAGGTACGATGACGTCGGCATTAGCCGTTGACAAAACTACATTTGTTTTCGTGGTTCGCGATGCGAACCCAAGCAAAAAACAAAAATGTATTGGTATGAGAGTTTTAGTATGTTGACTTAGTTCGGCAAAATACGGGTTTGGTTAGCTGTTCTTGTTAAATTCAATTTATTGCTTCCTCAAGTAGTTCAGCTGATTTAAGTTAAAGACATACGCTATTTCTACTGAATTCTGAAGATGATAGAGTGGTGTCTATCGAAACTGCAGTCAATTCTACCAAGCAATTAAAACTCTCTACCAATTTTTGTATTTGTTTCTATTACTTTCTTGGAATAGACAGAAAGTAAATGGAACATATGGTCTCAAACCAAATAAATTCTGACTGAATAAATTAGAAATAATAATCAAACGCAACATGTGGAAATTTCTAATGGAAAATCCCTCAATTCCCAAAAAATACATCAAAAATCCCCAAAAATTGGATTTTTACTTTCAGTCCTATATCTTCGATATGAAAAGCCGCGCTCGGGATTCCCTTTGCAGTCGATTTTGTTACACCCTAATACAAATAAATAAAAAGAAAAATTTAACAATTTAGCTTTGCGATTGGAGAAAATCTATCAAACTTTTGAAATTTATGTAAAAAAAGGTCCAAATCGGAGAAGGGTGGCAACCACACCAACTAAAACTTTGGCTTCGGATTTTCTCTAGCAGATTCTGTGAAACGTCTCCTTTAAAATAATGAGTATAAATTTGATATACTTTGTGTAACAAACTTTTTCTACAAGACCTAAATACGAATTGGACTTTTTTCGCCAAAAAATCGCCAAAAATGAAATTTTTTCAAAAATTTGTCTTTATAGGGCCATAACTTTCTTATTTCTTCACATATTTTATCTGACTGAGATATTGGTTAAACTCCAAGGCTAAGTCGGCGAAAAAATGAAAAATTCAATGGTGTTTTCACAACTCCTACAGACCCGGTTTGCTCAAATTTTTGCACGATTTTTCCGATTGTACGCACATGTGGACGATTGAATTGACCGAAAAAATCACGACGTGCACGATATGCATTTTGATTTGAACGCCCATTTTCATAATAAGCCTGAATAACTCTAACGCGTTGCTCAAATGTGTATCTTTCCATGGTTCAATTTGAGTTAGTCTGAAATTGAGAAATGTCAAATGAAATGCAGAAAAAAATTTGGCGTTTAGGTATGGTTCACATTCAACATCGGCCCTTACAATTTAACCACCCCATATACACATTATTTTTTTCAATTTAACTTTTGACCCACTTTGTGGAAGTAGAATTCCACAAAAATTTCACCAGCTATAGAATCGATTACGTATATTCTTATAATGCAATAAAATATAATTTTGTATAAACACATTAAACTCTCATCCAAATATTCTCCCCCAAAGAACTTTTAAACTTCGAAGGACATACACGCCTCAGAAGAAGAAAAACCTTATACCTGATATAGAAATAGTTTAAGAACAATTTGCCATCAACTTCCTTAGTTCATAATTTGAATACTATATTTGTATTATTATAAATGCAAATAGCTTATGTTAACACTTTGAATAAAATTTTTTATATAGTTTATATAAGGTGCAATCTCGCAGGGTTCATTACACTGGTAATTCCCCTTAGAATAAATAGGTTAAGATTTGATTACTTACGAGAATTTTTATTTTCATTTACTGAAAGATTCAATAAATAAATATGAATATGAAAAAAACCAAGCGTTAAAAAAACACATTGAACATTATCAGGGCTGATAAATGTAGCCGAAACTAGCTCGACTCTGACTCTGAAGTCGACTTTTTAAACGGCTCCAACTAAGACTCTGGAAGATATTTTATTTTGGACCATGTATGCTCGATAAAGCCCGGATATAATTTAAATAAAAGGAAATTATGAGGACCACAAATATTAGTAATGACACTTTCACGTAGAAACAGAAGTTTAATAACTGTCGTTACAATAATTGGAAAAAAATTATATTTTTCATAAAAATCGTTTTTTGCTGGCACGAAAAAACCAAAAAAAAAATAGAAAAATAACTTGTTCTGATTTTTTGAAGCTGGAATTCTATCGAAGAAAACAATGCCGATTTGAAGAAAATCTATGGATAAATGTAAAAATGATAGCATTTTTGGTAGAAATAAGAGAACTTCAACATAATCCGGTTTTTATAAACAAACTAGCTGACCCGGTGCGCTTAGCTGCCCTCAAAGTACGTTTGAGTGAAGTAGAACCATATGATATGTTGACACTCTTGATATTACGGCAGTGTTTTCGGGTCATTTATATTGCACTTAAATGCACACCCGTCAAATCACATTGGGAGGCTACGTCGCTCATTCTCTGTTGGGGCATATAGATTGCTGTGAAATACAGTCGTACCAATTAGGGCAATAATTCTATCAGTATTTATTTTTTCTATAACGATGCCGCATGCGCGTCTTCACGCCCTCTAATCCGATATCTCCCAATTTTTTTGAGTCACGTGCTAACTTTGAAGGCTCTTGAATACTAAACACACTTGGTCAAGCGTCAATCTAGATATAATGGTCTCCACTTGTTTCGTTTTCAGCAAGCGTGTCGTATGCGCAGATACTTCCACTGAACAGCTTTTTAATCAGATTCCGTAGAGTGCTATCAACATCATCCACTATAAACTTCAAGAGGATGAGTGCAACGCCTCTCTAAATTTCGTTTTGAGCACTTTGTCCATCGGCAATTTTTTCATGCAAATTTTCGAAACTGTCCTGCAATGATATTGGAAATTTTTCAAATTCACATCTCGGGTTGTATGGGCGGCGCCACGCCCTTATCACTCTCTTTTGCAAAGATATCGCCGCAATACTATTTCAAATATTGCGTTCTACATTTTTTATTTATTTGGGGGTGTCATGCCAACTGTTTCCATCGTTTCTGTTTGTAGCTCCATCACCCCTATTGGTACCAAGGCCAGACATATATATCGAAATATTGAATTTTGAAATCTCAAGTTGTGTAGGAGTACCCACTGTTAATACGATCCCAGTTTTTGGTTCAATCATTGGTTGTGGTTCGAAGATTACCCACCAATTTTTACAGGCTAGCTGAAATAGTGCAGGAAATATTATATATTCAGATGTCATGTTTCACATTTCAGGTTGTGTGCGCGGTGCCACGCCCACTGTCACTATGATCCCAGTTTTCAGCTACATGACGCGTAATGGCACCAAGGTCACACATACCCAATTTCGAGAATTTTGCGCCAATAGTATTCGAAAAATTTCATATTCAAATTTTAGGTTGTATGGGCGGTGCCACGCCCGCTGTCAATATCACACTGGTTTTTGGCTCCATGATGTGTACTGGTACCAAGGTCACACATATCGAATTTCGAGCATTTTGAACCAATAGTACCCAATATATTCCACTTTAAAATTTTACGTTGTATGGGCGGTGCCACGCCCTTTGTCCTATCAAAACCGAATATAGCTACGAACCTTCCACACACCAAAAGATATTCTCATGCAAAAATTCAGCATAATCTGTTCAGCCATTTTCGAGTCCATCGCGTACCAACGAACACCATTTTTGATTTATATATATATAGATTATTGTGGTTTATATATATACTATTTTATTGTGGATTATAGGGTATACATCAGATGCTGCAGGTCAAAGTGTAAAATATCGATGTATTGACTTTAGAAACCCCAAGAATATTTGACGGAAAGCAATTTTGGGCCATTTTAAGTCATTTTAGCAATGTCTGTCTGGCTGGTTGGTGCGCACGATAACTTTCTACAGGATTAACCGATTGACTTCAAATTTGGTATGCGTCAATATTTTTTCTATCTCAGGCTCAGATCACTTCTTCGAGTACCCCCCCACAACGAGTCAAAATTAAGTGAAATATTGATTATCTCATAAATTCTATACTACTATTCTGCATCTTTGACCATTTCGCACAGATTCTTGATTATACATTTATCCATAGATATTTTGCAAACAGGCATTGTTTTCTTCGTTAGGATGATAGCTTTGAAGAAACGGAAATTTTTTTTTTCTATTTTTTTATTATTTTTTTATTGATTTATTGAAAAAAAAAAATGAAATTTTTTCTTATTGTTTAAAATACAGTTGCTAAACTTCCGTTTCTACCTGAGACTGATGTTTCATGATTAGCCCATATAATTTCCTTACATTTAAATGGTATCCCGGCTTTATCGAGCTTATACTTTAAAATTATGGTGCAAATACTAAAGGTAACTTCCATGTAAAATGGAATTTTTTAAAAAAAAGTAAAAAAGCCACCAAAAAAATTGTTTTGGCTTCATAAAATATATATTTATATTTTGTAAGGCAATGGTAAGGCTCATGTCTTTAGGGACAAGCCCGCAACGTTTGTCGCACTGGAAGGCAATACTGAAGAATTTATTTATGAGATACCGGTCAACATGTTGGACAGAGTATGTCAAAATTGCACCCTGCGTATGAACCATTTGAGGCGCAGCCACGGTCAGCAATTAAATGAATTCATCTTTCAACATTGAATTATATAGACTTTTCTATCGACCCAAATAAAGATTTCATAAATTTCTCTTAATTTTAAGTCGAAAGTCGTTGTGTGAAAACTTTCTGACTTACTATACATCTTTTGATGGTGTTTAGCTGGTTTCAGTCCCAGTTGAAGTTTCAACTGTAGACTTTAATTTTTTTTTTTTGCTATTTTCCTGTAAATAAACCAAAAGCATATCCCACAAACAATCTAGATTGTATAAAAATCCGTGACCAAACTAGTTATTGGTCGATAACAAATTGTTTCAGCGAAACAAAAGTAATCGGTCCTGTGGCCAATAGCAAAATTTTAATCCAATTTCTTGAAATCAATAATGAGTGGGAAGTCGGGAGTCGTGGTAGCCTAGGGGTTTTCTACGCTATTATACTGGACAATAATAAGCAATAATCAACCCTCGCCGAACAAAAGTTTGTTTAATCTTATGATGTATTAAGGGATAAACTTGCATCTCGCTTGTTTTCTGTTTTGCTCTACGCTTTTCTCATTTATTTATGGCGTCCGCTACGATATCCTGTTGCAGTGAATAACAATGCACAGTAGTGCAGCACGGGCCAGGCATGACATGGATTTAAAGCGTAATTTTCCAACAGTCCTGTCCGTCCGTTAGTCCGTCCGTCCTGTTCGCTGTAGCGAATGGCATGTCATAGCAGCACATTGCATGGGATAGAGATCGGGATCATTGCCAGCCCTCATGCTGTTGCTCGGGATGTTGTGCTGTATCCTGTGAGTTGTTATTTCCGTGATTTTGCATCTCTTAACGTTGTCTGATGGCTGTTCGTGGACTCCTCTCGTTGGTTTGTTCGGTAGTAAGCAACAGCAGCAACAACAGCATCATCATCATCAGCAACAGCAAGCTTACTAAGACCGCTTGATGGCCATTAGAGTGAAATGTCAAACCGTCATACAATGATGGCTATGGCGATGACGATGACTACAATGATTCGTCTGTAGTTCGGAGCTGGTTGGAGACGACGATGGTGGCAGTGAAGTGAAGCTGAAACAATGCCACCATGGTGGCACCATTGTACCACCAATATACCACACCACGCCAGGCTCGCGAGGCACAGTCAGTGTAGTGCACTAAAACTCCAAGCAAATCCTCAAAAATTGGGCAGCGGGCAAGAGCCGCTGGCTGGGGGAGGGTTGAGCAGGAATTCTCGGCATCGTTTGTGATATTAGGGTTCCCGTTTAAAGGACATACTCAACAGGATATAATCGTTAGTATGCTGGAAAAGCAACGCACATAACACCAGGACATCAAAGTTAATAAGGACCTAAAGAAAATACAAACACAAAAGGAACACCCGTCCCCACCATTGGCCCTCCCCCTTCAACCACGGCCGCCATCTTCATCAGCAGCAGTCCAAAGCCGCAACGGCAGTAGTGCTGGTGGTCGTCAGGGTGATGGTGGCGGCATCATTTAAAACACTGGCATTAGCAGTAGTCAAAGAACGTGGTCACCACAAAAGCCAACAGAACTACCAAATGACCAACCGACACCCGTACTCACACCAGCACCAACACACACACACACCCGGAAAAATACTGATAATTCTCCCATTGACCCACCGAAAAAAGAACGCTTCACTTTTGGTCCACTGAATGAAATGCCATTGCAAATGACGAAACTCGAGCTCTCCACGATGTCATAAACGGTTTCTCGATGGCACATTCAACACCCTCAATGGATTTAGAGTTCGTCCTCCCATCTGTTAGTAAATGTGTGGATGTGGTCTGGGTGTGGATGTAGATGAGTCCGGCTTTGTGTTTTGAAGCTCTTTGTTCTATTGTCCGTGTTATGTCCATCCAAACAGAACACAGTCGTAAGTCGCCATGCACAGTGATGTCATGGATGTAAGCTATAATTGCTAAACACATAAGTGTTATACGAGTATTTTTAGAAAAAGGCGATTTTCATAAAAAAAAAACAAGTAAGAAAGTTCAGTCGGGTAAACCGACTAATGAATCCCCTCACCTTGAGTCTAAAAAAATATTAGTAATAAGTATGCACTGGTATTAAAGTTATAAGCTGTTACCTTTTGGTGTTAAATGGTACATTTGTGTGGGAGGTACCAAAAGGGGCGTGCCAATTATGGCCACTTTTCTCTAGACTCTAGATACTATAAAAGCATTGCTTTTTACGAAATTTCAAGTATTTGCATGCACTGGTATTAAAGTTAAATGCTGCTGTTTGGTACAAAAAGGTCCATTTGTGTGGTAGGTACCAAAAGGGGCGGGCCAATAACGCCCATTTTTCTCTTGACTCTAGGTACTATAAGAACATTACACTGTACAAAATTTCAGGTCTTTGTATGCACTGGTAATAAAGTTATAAGCTATTAACTTTTGGTTCAAAATTGTCCATTTGTGTGGGAGGTACCAAAAGGGGCGTGGCAACTTGGCCCATTTTTCTCGAGGTAATAGTGACTAAAAAATAATACCATGTGTAGAATTTCAAAGGATTCAAATAAATAGTATGGAAGTTATTAAATAATAAATATTTCACTAAATGTTAACCCTTTGTGGGGGAGTTACTAGAAGGAGTGGACCAATTTGGCCCACCTTCGAACTAAGCCGGAGATAGAGGAAAGCATCACCACACACCAAACTTGAAGCCAATCGGTTACTCCTTTCGGGAGTTAACGTGCGCACCAGCCAGCAGACAAACAGACAGACAGACGGACATTGCTCATTCCACTTAAAATGACCCAAAACGGATATCCGCCGAACATACTTAGGGTCTAAGGTCACTCCTTAGATGTGTTACACTTTTATTTCGTAGCAAATGATATATACCCTCCTGTCTAAGGTGAGGGGATAATAAGATTAAACCGACAAAAGTATACCCTCACTTAGTGACAAATATTTTAAGGAATTTTGTATTGTGACTAGCATACACCCCCTATATACAGGGACGGAGCTAAAGAGCCTCAAATTTGGCCATCTCGGGCGATCAACTTTCGCCTTTTTTGTGTATATACTAACCGAGGTCTACAGTCGACTTATTAAACCTAGTGGTGTTTTCTTTTCTAAACAAGTAAGAAAGCTCAGTCGGGTAAACTGACTTAAGAATCCCTCACCTTCAGTCCCAAAAAAATATTCGTAAATTTATTTATTTTTTGTTTCAATTAAATCAATCAATTTAAATTGCATTTAATAACTTTAAAGTATGTACTTTTACTAAAGTTTAACATTTGGGGTAAAGGGGTGCATTTATGAGGGAGGTATCAAAAGAGGCGTGGCAACTTCACCCATTTTTCTCGAGGTGATAGCGACTACTTAACTAATATTATAAGTGGAATATGAGATGATTCGAATAAGTAGTATAGTAGATTTAAAAATAATCAAAATATCACTATATTTTGCGATGAGGATGCGATACTGCGAAGATATTATACTGTACTGAATCGTAAGTGTTTATGTTCGCAGGTGTACAAGCTGTAAGCTATTAAATTTTGGTAAGATTTGGTCATTTTGTATGGGATGTAGCAAAAGGAGTGTTACAATAACGCCAATTTTTCACCGGAGTGGACTGTAGGTGCTATAAAAGCATTACTCTGCACAAAGTTTCAAGAATTTGTATAGACTGGTATGTATTAAAGTTGTACGCTGCACAGTGGGACGAATTAAAAGAAATCCGCTGTTTATTAACCAGACATATAGCTATTATTATTACTTGAAAACAGTTTGTCCAAATTAATTTTGAACCATTAAAAGACTCGTAATTTGCTTTAAAAATTCACATTTTTTAAAAATTCACAAATATGGTAATTTATGTTAATAACACAGTGCGACAGTCCAAAAACCAAAAACCGCGATACTATTTTTATTGTAGGTCTTACCGAGTAGACGAACGTTTGTTTTACGAAATTTGCCAGACACCCCCAAGATCCGAATTTACGGGTAAAAACCGGTTTTCTTGCCTTTTTCACTTGAACGCCTATAACTTTATTAATTATTAACCGATTTTCAATCTCCAAAAGAATTTGGAAAGAAGAAAACTAGACCTTTCGAACTGTGTATAACTTGTTGATTTGAAGCTGAAGGAATATAGGTATATTTGTCCTAGTGACACATTTTTTTAATTTGTGTCCCTCATTTTCTAATTTAGGCAATTTTTTTGTAAGATAACCATACGGATATTTAATTTGCATATATATTATATTTTTTAAGGAAAAAAATGCAACCAGTCTCTTAAAAATCCGTTACAATTGATGAGTTATTAAAGTTTCATTAAAACTAAATCGGTATATAAACACTAGGTTTGGCCATTCAACGCAATAATGTCTGCTCGAGCGTTTCATATTTAACTCGTCATCATCGTTAAAACTAGTATGTATTTATGTACTCATTTAGTATTAATGAAACTTTAATAACTCTGTCAATTACAAACAGATTTTTAAGAGACTAGTTGAAGTTTTATAAAATATAATCATTCATTCCAATTACTATATATGTGAATTAATTATTCGTATGGTTATCTCACAATATAACTGGTAAAAACATTGCCTAAACTACAAAATGATGGACAAAAATTAAAAAATTGTGTTTGTATGACAAATAAACCTATATTTATACAGCTTCAAATAAACATAATATACATCGTTCGAAAGGTTTAATTCTCTTCTTTCTAAATTCTTGTAGATATTGAAAATCGGTTAATAATTAACGAAGTTATAAGCATTCAAGTGAAAAAAGGCAAGAAAATCGGTTTTTACCCGTAAATCCGGATTTTGGGGGTGTCCGGGGAATTCCAAAAAAAGATTCGTGTTTTACTCGACAAGACTTTCAGGAAAAATAGTATCGCGACATTTGTTTCTCAACTTGAGTTATTTTGTCGCACTGTGTAATTGTATAGTTGATGCTTCAATTCAAGACCGAATTATTTTTTCAATTATGACTTTGAATGTGCAATACAAACTAAACGTCTGCCTCATCGCGAGTTAAAATGCGGTTATAATCTTTCATGTTATAATCTTTAAATATAATCATTCATTCCAATTTGTATATGTACGGTATTTGGCAAAATTTACTGCAAGAGACTTCGCTGTCAAAGGAATTAACATTTTTTGCTTGATTCGAGGAGAAACGCTCGGATCGAAGAATGCTAGCCCTACTGTTTCAGGATTGAAATATCACAAATTATTCTTAAACTTTTCAATTACCGCATTAGATATAACATCATCGATTTTTGAAAACTCGAATGCGGCTAGACTTTAATATAAATTTTAACAATAACAATTGTTGTTCAGCTCTCTTTTAGTCAACTTGAACTGAGAACGAAATAAAAAAATGTTGACGCTGTAAATTGCCTTCGACATAAACCCTGCATGAGAAGTTGCACCACATGTACGAAAAACATAGTCATTATCACCAAGGAATGTGATCGTGAGCTCCAAGAGTTCTCCATAATCGCCACGTATCTGTGTCTGGTTGATCGATTTAACAATTGGATCATCGATACCATTTCTGAATTCATCTCGTTTCATGATTCAGCGAACTGGTTGAAAATGAGAGTTTCCGGTGCACTGCTTTTACCGTACTTCTTATCAAAGGCAGTTTTTAGGAAAATCTCATACATGTGATGACGTCATGCAAATTTGTTGAGTTTTCGGCCAAGAAGTTCATCCAAAATAGTACAAGCACCTCGTTCAAGGTCAGAATTTGTAGAAGTAGTATCAACGCTCGAAGCCATAACTTTTTCAGAAATTTCCCATTATACTAAAGTATTGTGAACAGCTTCAGCGATGTTTTTTCCGCTACACGATTTAATTTTGGGAGCACCAACTTAGCCGTTCAATTGTAGCCCACGATAATTTTTTTTAAATTTTAAAGCAAAATATGAGTTTTTTCAGCAAATTTTTTTTCATAATTCCGAAAATATTGAGAAATAGTAAAGTAATAAAATAAAGGCATTGTAGCAACTAATGTTTCAAAATTAATTTGGACAAACCGTTCTCGAGTAATAATAATTTCTACAAAAATTATTTAAGACAACGCGGAATTTTTACTTATCAAACTTAAGCTAATTTGAGGGTCCATTAAACATACTCCGATCAGCTGCAAACTTTCAGAAATCTTTTTTGAATAAAAAGGAATCAGTTTCAACCCGGCGCTCATTGATTCAAAAAAATTGTCACAAACCGCGGCCACACTAATGTATTCATGTTGTATGTTTGGAGTTATAGAAGAAGTTATTTAAAAAACGTATAACATATTTGTATTCATCTAAAAGAAAACTTCCTAGAGAATGTTTTTCATGAAGGAACGGATCAAAAATATTCACTGGTATTATTGACAAGCTCAAAAGTTAGCCACATTTTCTCCAATCGCAAAGCTAGAATATTAAAACCTTTATCATTTTTATATGTGATACGGTGTTGAACGTGGAACTGCAAATGAGATTTGGTTCACGGCCCACCGGTAAGGATTTACCTAAACGTATGAGTTATAATAAATGAAAGTAACATTGGTCATACGATGTGGAGTACCATGAACGAAGATGTTCATGGGTATTGTGATAATTCTAATACACACCTTTTCATCTTTATAATAGGAAAATTTAAATTTATATTGAGAATTGTAATTTTGTATTGAGAGAATTGTTATGAGAAAAGTATATGTTAGTTCAAATACAGTTCTCAATATTTATCTACAATATTTCATTACGAGCTCATATCGATACCACTTTTCTAAAATATGCTAAGTCGACATAGCATGTTTTAAGGAGATTGCATTTTTAATTTCTAAATATTCCTAGTAACAAGCAGTAAACATTTGTTTACACGTCAAAGCAATCAAAAGTTATTCACAAAACAGTACAGGTCAATCGATTTGCTTTACAATGGAATTCCACACAAAATTTAAAAAGTTATAAAACTTTGATTGCCTCTCCTGAAAAACTACCTTTTTGTACTTAGCATTGCTTAGAATGTAATCGATATGTTCTCATTATAAATTTATCCAAAATAAGAAATATAAATTCGTATGAAATACATATGTGTATCCGAGCCAAGGAACGCGACTTTTTGGATAATTTGAGACAGTTTTTGATACGATTGGAAAACCTTTATACGAGTATTGACATTTTTAATAAAAAAATATTTCGTGCACAACTGCATGAGATGACAACCACAACTATTTTATTCCAATTCAAGCTCGACCAAATCAATTGATATTATGAAATGGAATTAATAATATCCTCATATAGTACATATGAAATGGAATTAATAATATCCTCATATAGGTTGATCCAAGTAGAGATACTTTTTTCAATAGCCGTTTTTTGACAGAGCACGTGTGAGTCGTGTCATGCTGTCATGTTTTTTTTGTTAAGTATTGTTTGGCATTTCATCATGGAAAGACCTACGCCTGAACAGCGTTTACAAATCGTTCAACTTAATTACGAAAATTCACGTTTTGTGAGGAATGTCTTCCGTGCACTTCGCTCAACTTATGGTCAACATAATCGAGTCATCGAAAATTGGACTCAACGGATGGACCAACTGAGACGATGTTCAGGCGTAAGTCTTTCCATGATGAAATGCCAAACAATAACATGACAGCATGACACGACTCACACGTGATTCTTGTAAAAAAGGCTATTGAAAAATGTATCTCTACTTAGATCACCCTATATATATAATAGTATATCCATATCTTGCATTGCACTTAGTGAAACTAATAGCCTATGTTTTCCACCAAAACTATAAATTTTAAAAATAATTTATTACAATTTAGATTTTCTTTACTTCCAGGTGAGACTCTAAAAGCAATATTTGTTCGTTTGAAGTTTTGTACAATATTCAAGGTAAGGTTTATCTAACATATCGTCGGTGCGCCGACGAAAACTCCTATGTGTTTTTTTACTAGTTTTCAGGAGAGACAAAAAAGTTGGTATTTCGCCAAATCGCGATATTTTTAGTATCTCAGATTTTTGAATTTTTCTTTTAATTATTTACCACCAATATATCATAACAAAAATCGTATATGTGAAAAGCCCATGACGTGGTAAATGGTTTTCATGAAAATCGACACATAGGATGTTTTGTTAGGAGCATTTTAAATATTTATAAAACAAAAAAATTATACATAGGAACAAAACCTCATTAGCCGTTTTTTGGGGAGAATCTAAGCCAACTTTCTATCCCTTGGGACAGGCTGTGCCTACAACACATAGGAGTTTTTGTCGGAGCATTGCTTAGAGGGATACACATAGGAGTTTTTGGTAACTTCGGAACCGTTCAAGATAGCGTAAAATGCTTTGGTGGGTAGTCTTTTGACCGCTAGGACGTTCGAATTCGACAATAAAAAAAAAATTCGAAAAATTACACATAGGAGTATTTGTCGGCGCACCGACGATATATATGTATATAAATACACAAAAGATTGAGAAATCCGTTTGCGTGAAATGTAATGTGGAATCTGGTATTTTCTGTGGGATATATCAGAAATATGGAAATATTTTTCTCATTCCCTGTCGGTCTAAATTCCGTGGAAAATCAGTCTAACATGCAGAGTATGCAGACATTTAGGCGATTGCTACGGTCGATATGGGGAAATTTGGTATGTATACCTTTGTCAATTTGTGTGGAGATCCTTGAAGGGGGTCGACAAATACCCCCATATGGAGCTGGACAGTTGACACTTAAAATACATGGCACTGTACCGAATTGCAAGCATTTGTATGTACTGGTATTAGAGATTAGTTTCCTACGATGGGATCGCTTTGAATGGGAGGTAGTAACAAATAAAAATGCATCGAAAAAGTTACCTAAAACGTTAGGTACGGAAACTGTTCGACGAAACCCGTTTTAAAACATTCATTGGATCTATATCCACTCAAATAACTTTTTTTCAGTGCATGCAATTCAATTTTCTTTTATTCATGTTAAAGTTCATTAAATTTAATTAAATATAGCCTAATTAGTTTTAAAAATAATGGAATTTAAATGCCCCCACTGCTCGTTGATGCATGTGCGGCATCTTACCAAAAAGTTGTTCATTACTGCTTGGAGGGTTGAGACGGGAATAGCCGCAATTGTTGCTCGAATGGATTGCTTTAGTTCATTCAAATTTGTTGGTTTTGCTTTGTAGACTTCCTGTTTGCAATAACCCCACAAGAGCAAGTCAGGTGCAGTAAGGTCAGGCGACCTGGGGGGCCAACGGAATGTGGAGTTTCTGGATATCAGCTTATTGGGAATTTTTCGCCGCAATTCTGTCATAACAGGCCGGGCTATGTGAGGAGTTGCACCATCTTGCTGAAACCACACAGAGTTGAAAGAAATTCTCATTTGGCGTAATTCTGGATAGAAAAACTCTCTCAACATGCTCAAGTAACGGCCTCCAGTAACTGTAACGGTGTGACCGTTTTCTTCGAAGAAGTAGGGCCCGACAATGCAGCGTGATGAAACTGCACACCACACTGTGACACGAAGTGGATGCAATTCCGTCTCATGGAGTTGGAGTTGGAAGCACTCCATATTCGACAATTTTGTTTGTTTATGTTGCCGTTTAAATCGAAATGGGCCTCGTCAGACATGAAAAGACAGTTCAACATGTTTCCGTCCTCTTCCACCATTTGAAGCATCTTCTGGCAAAATTCCAAGCGAATCGGGAAGTCTGCTGAGTTCACTTTGATTGCCATTTTAATTTTATATGGGAATAACTCCAAATTTTTGTGCATAATTGACTGCAATGACTGTCTGCTTATACCCATTTGAGCAGATAAGGTTCTTGTCGAAACTCTTGGATTGTTTTGTATGGCATCAGCTACAGCAGCGATTGTTTCCTCCGTCAGAACTGAAGGGTTTCGATGGTAAGGTCTTCTGTTGACTGTCCCATGCTCGGAAAAATTGTTAACAAGTCTCTTTATGGTCGATCTGCTCGCAGGATTGCCTCCAAACGTGCCCCTATACTCTCTTTGAACCGAAACTACGGACTTCGGTGCGTAATAGCGGCGGACAATCCAAGTTCTTGTTTAAGTGTCCCATTTATCCATTTTTGTTAAATCTAAAAATCAAACTTCAAAATAAAAAAAATAACCAGATTCATTAAAAAAAGTTATTAAATTTTTTTTTGGTAGCAGCTTTCATCAGCCACCCTCTATATGTTCTTAAACGTCATAAAATTCTAAGACGATTTAGCCATGTACGTGTGTTGTAGTCACGCTACAATCTATAATACTTGAGCTATGTGGCTCAAATTTGGTATATACAGTTCAATTTTTTTGATATAGCCCCCATATATCGCATCTCCCCGATTTGACTTCTTAACTTCATACAGACCACAAATATCAACTGATCGGACTGAAAATTTTACTGGGAGTAATTTATACCCGGAATCCTTTACACAAACAACGGTAGTCACAGGTCTATGTTTTGATATAGCCCCCATATAAAGGTCTCTCTAGATTTCACTGAAATTTGTATAGGAGGGTTCGTTTGTATCTGAAACCATTCATATGTGTACCATGGCGGAGGGACGCATATGAATGGCCGACATGGCCGAACTTAACGCTTTTACTTTATTTATTTACGTTCATTTTCTCACCGTGAAACGTTTCCCTAAACGTATGTGTTATGGCAAATTTAGTTAGTGTTGATCATACGCTTTGCAGCACTTTACCGATAATGTGTATTTTGTGTTTCCCTACAGCAGATGCCAAATCACGACATTCGATATCGAGAACTTTTCGATCGAAAAACAATTTTAATTTTTATTAATAAGAACAAATATATACCCTCCACTATGGATCGCATGTGAATGGTTTTGGATACAAATAAACTCTATCTACCAAATTTCAGCCCAATTTGTTGAAATTTCAGTTTTTTTGTAGTGTTACCAAGACAAATCTAGAAGAACCTTTGTATGTGGGCTATATCAAAACATGGACCTACGACTACCGTTGTTCGTGTGAATGATTCCGGGTATAAATAAACGACAGCTACCAATTTTCAGCCCGATCAGTTACAATTTGTGGTCTCTGTGGCGTTAAGAAGTAAAATCGGAGAGATGCTATATATGTCGGCTATATCAAAAAATTTACCGATATTGCCCATGTTCCCATCCCAACATACCGGCTGATATAAGAAGTATATGTACCAAATTTCAGCCACCTAGCTCAAGTATTATAGATTGTAGCGTAATTATAACAGACGAACGGAAGCACAGTGGGAGGAATTCCAAAAAAAGGGAAATAATTCAGCCGTTTCTTAACCAGACATCCGATTGCGACCAAACTTGGCATGTTTGTAGAAGAGCTAATAGAGGAGTTAAGTTTTGAGTACGATAAACTGCAAAAGGAGTTTTGAGCCCGGCTTTTAGTATAACTGATTTTTGCGGAAAACCCAAAAAGTTCCCTTTTTGGGGGATTTTCGAATTTATTTTCGGACTTGTGGGATTTATATTTACAAATATAATAATTAGCCTCTGTTTCTGGTGTCAAGACGTACAAATTACAAAAAAATAATTGAAATCTATTAATTTTTAAAGATTTTATGGAATTATAAAATTTCCTTTGAACAAATTTATGTTTGTTTTTCCCGATTCTTTCCTACGAATCGGTATATATTATAGCCGGTTATAAATCGATTCCTTTCTCACTATATTCTTTCTCATGTACTATATATCACAACAAAATTTGTTATTTGATGGCTAAATATTGCAACTTGATATACCCTCTGAGACAAAAGCGATTTCAAGTTATACTTTACAAACTAATTTTCTTTTTTCAATGTAGTTTGTAGGTCTTGATATAACAAATCGAGTCATCATTCGATTTGTCATCATTATTTTTCCAAAAGCCTCAGCTCCCAAAATAATTTAGAAAATCCCAAAAATGGGATTTTTTTGATTTTTCCCTATATCTACTATACTAAAAGCCGGGTTTCAGATTTCCTTTGCAGTTCAACTTACAACACCTTACAACATATAACTATGCCAAAAGTTTTAACAGTTTAGCTTTGCGATTGGAGAAACTGTGGCTTACTTTTGAAATTTGTGTAAAAAAGTGTGTAAATTGGAGAAGCTTGGTAACAATACCCGTGAATATTTTTAACCCGTTCGTTCTTTGAGAATATTCTCTGGAAAGTTTCCCTTAAGATGATAGTACCTTTTTTAACCAACTGCTTCTAAAACTCGAAAACACGACATATACTTTTTTCCTAAAAAAATACAAAAAATCGATTTTTTTGAAAATATAACTTCAAGTGGCCATAACTTTTGTCCTATTGGGTATATCGCACCAACTTTTTTTAGGACATTTTGTTGCCAATCTAGACGTGTTTAAGCAGATAAAATCGGTGCCCATTCTGCTTCGATATTTACAAAATGCAATACAATAGCACAGTGTCGGGGAAAAAATTAAAAACTAAATTTTCAAATGCAGATATCTCGATAACTATACAAGATAAGTGTTAGTTGCAAAAACTTTTTGTAGACCTCAGTTACTAGAATATAAGTACACACTAAAAAACATTTTATAAATCGGACGAAAAAGACGAATGTTACACGCGCTTAAACATTTTGTTTACCCGAGGCTGCCAAATTTGAGGCCCTGCAGCTCCGCTCCTGTGTACTACGGGGGGCCTAAACTCAAAACTTAACATCTCTAATACCTCTTCTACAAACATGCCTCAATCGGTTGTCTGGTTAAGAAACGGCAGAATTATTTCCTTTTTTTAATTCCTCCCACTGTGGTACGGACAGACGGACATTGCTAAATCATCTTAGAATTTTACGACGATTATATTTACTTTATGGGGTCTCAGATCAATATTTAGAGGTGTTACAAACGGAGTGACAAAATGACTATAGTCCCCATCCTATGTTGGAGGGTATACGAACTTTGGAACTTTCAACAGAAGCTTGTATTTAATTTTTAACGATAATAAAAAACACATTTCTATCGTAACATATTCGATATCGAATGCCGTGAATTGGCGGTTGTTATCAGATTTTCCTTTAACATTGTGCAACTAGAAAATCTTTCCCGAACGGAACTATTTGGACATGATAGTACATCACTAGTACGAGAATTTTTGTTTTACAGCCCTTTGAAGTTGGGCTATATTTAGTAAAATTTCCAGACAGTTTCTATATATTGGCAAAATCTTAGCGGGCACCTGTAAAAACCAAAAAAACCACTACGGCATCCGAAATTACCCAAAAATGCAAAAAAGCACAGTGGAGCATCGGACCATGGGGCATTGGCCATCAAAGAATGACGAAGGGTCCCAAATTGGAAAATTTCAGGATTCCAAACAGGAATTAAAAATCCATTGTCGTATGGTACCCAAAAGAAAAAGCATTTTTAATTTATAAATATTCCAAATTATATTCAGTCAAAATTTTGGTGTTATTCGTCAACCCAATCAAAAGTTATTTACAAAACAGTACAGGTCATTCGATTTGCATTATAAAGGTATTCCACACAAATTTAAAAAATCATCAAACTTTGATCGCTTCTCCTAAAAACTACCTTTTTGCACTTAACATAGTTTAGAATGGAGGTATCGATATGAATTGAATCACTGATTTGGATTAAATATAAAAATATCAAGACCTTTCTTTGTCTCTACGGAGCTTTTTTGGGTCTCCAAATTTTAAGACCTTCTCACTGTGAATCGAGTTTTCTTCTTTTTTTGATATTTTGGACATTTCCTTTCAGTTGAGTACCATTTCGTCTATCTGTGGCTTTAGGTCATTTTTGAAGGTCCTAGGATGGGGAGGGTATAACACCTTGAAATATTGGTCTGCGATCCCAATAAAGTATATATATTCTTGATCGTCGTGAAATTCTAAGACAATTTAGCCATGTCCGTCTGTCTGTTGAAATCACGCTACAGTCCGTAATATTAGAAAAACAAATGCTGCAAATTTTTACCCAAATTTTAAGCCCCAAATTCTTTAGACAAACTCGTCCCTTGAAAAATGTGGTACTCATATTTATGGCTTGAAATATCATTTTTGAGAGCTATATATACACGGGGACTACAAAAAAAATTTGATTTGTATACATTTTATTGATCAAGTATTATAGCGCGATTACAACGGACGAACAGACGGATATGGCTAAATCGTCTGAGTATATACTCGAATATGGAATATATATTCTTAATCGCCGGAAAATTCTAAGACGATTTAGCCATATCCGCTTGTCCGTCCATCCGTCTGTTGTAACCACACGTACAGTTGCACGTTGTTTGGGATAGCAATTAGGCCATAACGGTCAATGTTTTGATGTAGCTACCCTATAGAGGTCGCTCCAAAATACGGATTTTGAGCCATAGATACCACATTTTTAAAGCAATTTAGAAGAAACTTTGCAGTATGTATTGTGTATTGTATTGTATTGTCAATCTACAGAGGACGCTCCGAAATATACGTATTTAAGCCATAAATACCATATTTTCTAAGCATTTTAACTGAATCTTTGCAGTTTGTATTTAATAAAGACAAGTAAACATATTTTAAATTAGTTCGTATTTTGTTATAGTCCACTTATAGATACATATAGCTCCCAAAAATACCTATTTAAGCCATAAACACCACATTTTCTAAGAAATTTAGATGGAACTTTGAATTCATCTCAATAAAATTAATACGAACATTTTTTTTTGTTGTAGTCCCCGTCACAAAAAAGCTATTTCAAGCTATAAACACATTTTTCAGGTGAAGAGTTTGGCTAATGCATTTGCCGCCTAAAAATTGCAGCGTTCGTTTTTTTTAATAATTTACTTAAACAAAAAATAAGAAAGATTCAGTCGAGTATAAGTTATATATAACAATACACTAATTAATCTCTCAATTTGTGTGGGAGGTACCAGAAGGGATTTAACAAATACATCTGTTTTTTTTTTTTTGCCGAACGAGGCATTCAATTTTGGTATGATTTGGTCATTTTGTGTGGGAGGTACAAAAAGGTGCGAGGTGATAACGCCCGCTTTTCGCAGGAATGTAGGCACTATAACAGCATTACACTGTACAAAATTTCAAGTATTTGTATGCACTGGTATTTAAGTTATAAGCCGTTAACTTTTTGTGTAAAACGGTCCATTTGTGTGAGAGGTAGCAAAAAGGGCTGTACTATAATGTCCATTTTTTACCGGACATTATAGTACAGCCCTATACAAAAAATTAAACTGTACAAAATTTCAAGTATTTGTGTGCACTGGTATTAAAGCTATAAGCAGTTACATTTTGATGCAAAATGGTTCATTTGTGTGGGACCGTGGCAACTTCGACCATTTTTCTCGAGGTGATAGCGACTAATAAAACAATACGATGTGTGGAATTTCAGAAGATTCTAATCTAGAAGTTATTAAAGAACCAATATTTCCCTAAATATTAACCCTTTATGTGGTAGGTACAAGAAGGAGTGGGCCAATATGGCCCATCTTCGATCTTAGCCGGAGATAGAAAAAAATTTTACCGTATACCAAATTTAAAGTCAATCGGTTACTCCTTTCGAGAGTTATCGTGCGCACCACCAAGCAGACAGACAGTCTGCCTGTCTGGACGGACATTTCTCATTCGACTTAAAATGACCCAAAACGAATATCCGCCGAACATACTTAGGATATTTCATCACTCCTTCGATGTGTAACACTTTTGGCTCGTAGCAAATGATATATACCCTCGTATCACTAGTGAGGGTATAAAAAGGATCATTTCATGATTTCCTCCATATCCAAAGATTTTTGCAGTAATAAAATTGAATGCAATCCATGGTGGAGGGTATATAAGATTCGTCATGGTCGAACTTAACGCTTTTACTTGTTAAGCTTCCCTTTTACAAAAGTGTGATTCTCATGAAATCACAATTTTACATCTAGAGTAAGCAGGTCGCATTCTCTTGATGCAATCACCCTGTCATAAAAATCCACTGTGCACTGCACTATCCATATTCAAGAACATGGCACGCATTTAATTCATTCCTTTCTGTAGTTGTTGCTGCTGCTGTAGCTGTTGCTGCGACTGATGTTGTTGATGATGTTTATTGCTGACGATGGCAGTGGCAATGGCACTTTCAGTGAGAGTCTGTGTGTGTGTGTGTGTGTGAGAGTTGGTTTGTAGTGTCCTTTTTATGGATGTATGAGTGCAAATGTGCGATTATATTGGCGTTGTTGTTGCTGCTGTTTTCATTGGCTTTGGATGTTAAAACACAAATGCTCGTTTTTTAAGAGTTTATTATTGTTTGTTTGTCTGTCTGTCTGTCGAAATGTTAAATAATAAAAATACTCCGGCAGCCACACCAGAAGACTTGAAAACGAATGAAAAAGACAGTGGCCAGATCTGAGGCTGACGCTGAAGCCGGAGAGAAGAGGCGAAAAAAACACTTAAAGTGGTGTTTATTTAGAAAATGAAAAGCAAATGCGTCACTTTAGGTTTGCTTTTGACTTGGCCAAAAGCTTTTACATTCATTTCATTTAATATTTTTCATTTCGTTGTTATTTTTTTTTGTGATTTTTACTCTAGCGTTAACATAGTGGGACAGTTGGTGGAAATGTGAAATTATATCTACGTCATGTTAAATACATCAATATTAAGTTACTTGAAAGCTGACATTTTAAAATTTCCATAACCTAGTCTATAGATAGCGATATTTATTCCCTTACTTACGGGGGTGTATATTCTTAGCTACGACCAAAAGTGTAACACATCGAAGGAGTGACCTAACACCCTAAGTATATTTGGCGGAAATACATTTTAGGACTTGAAATATCATTTGAGCAATGTCCGTCCGTCAAATTTGGTATGTGATAATATTTTTTCTATTTTTGGCTTAGTTCGAATATGGGCCATATTGGTCCACACCTTCTCGTATATCCCTCACAAACGGTTAACATTTAGTGAAATATTGATTCTCTATTTACTTGTATACTACTTATCCGAATCATCTGCATTACATTCCTCACATAGTAATAGTTTATCCGTCGCTATCACTTTTAGAAAAACGGGCGAATTGTCGCCAGCCCTTGTTGGTACCTCCCACACAAAGTGACAATTTTCGTACAAAAATTTAACTGATTATGTACTTAATACCAGTACATAAAATTACTTGACATTTTGTGCAGTGTTGTGCTTTTATAGTCCAGTGAAATGTGGGCGTTATTGGCCAGCCCCTTTTGGTACCTTCCAATCAAATGGATCATTTTGCCCCAAAAGTTATCTGCTTATAGCTTTAATATCAGTGCACACAAATCTTAACAAATTTTGTTCAGTGTACAGCTTTTATAGAACCTACAGTCCAGAGAAAATTGGCCGTTTTTGGCATCCCTTTTGGTACCTCCCGCACAAATGGGCTATTTTGCACAATAAGTTAATAGTTTATAACCTTAATTCAACGTTATTACGTTCAGTTTAAATTTATAATAATATAATTGAAACAAAAAAACTAATAAATTTACTAATATTTTTTTGGACTAAAGGTGAGGGGATTCTTAAGTCGGTTTACCCGACAGACAATTTTCTCATTTATATTCCTACTTTTTATGGTGATTAAGCATAAGTTCACTGAGAATTGAGTGTTATGAATAACTAAATTTCAGATTGTGTTACTATTCACAATAATTTAAGTTCACCAGCTCAACGAATGTCCCACAGTGCAGTCATTGTTGACTGAGTGACATAAAGTTTTATGTCGATAATTTCGGTTTCATTCTTCGCATCCGCGTGTGTTTTTTTTTTTTTGTTATTGTAGTGACTGTTGTTTTCCTGTGTAAAGGATTTTGTCCTCGCAGTGTTGTCTTGTCATTGTAGTTGTTGCTGTTGTTCTTCTTGTTGATTGTATGCGTGTGACGGCTGTGTGTGTGTGGTCTCTGTCCTGATGACGGCTGTTGTCATAAACTTTTGACCACAATTCTCAACCAAAAATACACATTAAAGGGGATAATGAAAGCGAAAATGAAAAGGACTACGAAAAAAATAAACGCAAAGAAATTGAAGTTTTCCAATTACGCCGCACAACAACAAAGCGTGCACTTTGATAAGGATTTTATTTAAATTCCAAAGGCTTCTTTCCGTGGGGCTTCGGTCCTTCTGCTGCTGTCCCCTGTCTAGTGGCTCGAGGGCGGAGCGGGCCGATTCTGCTCTTCAATTTACTGTTGCTTAGACAATCTAATAAACACACCACCACTTGTACCGAAATACTGATGGACTGATGTACTGATGGTACATGTTGTCTTTGATGGATTCTGTTAATTGAAAATATTTCTAATTAGCTTAAGGCTTCAATGAAGCGGTATTCGGTATCGTTGTCATTCAAAAGATAAATTCAATTTGAATATTCAATTTGTTGCTGTTGATATTGCATTGCGGATACGACCCAAAACCAATTGAGAATATTCATCTTTGGTAAATATTTCATAAAGGATTATGTACATAAGATATTATTGTCGGCAGAGTGAGAATTGTTATTTTTGAGGATTTTGCAGTTTTAGGTCCAATATATAAACAGATTGGACATTGTTAAAAGCTTAAAGTGAATAAATTATATTTGCAAATAATTTAAAAATTCCCTTTATCAAATATTATGTATCAAAATGTTCATTTTGAAAGTGCTATAAAAAATAAAAAAATTGCAGTAGGTCATGTAGATTATCTGGTAATCTATATGACCCACAGAAATTTGAGACACTATTTATTTTATTATACTCATTTATTCATTTCAATTTGTTATTATTCAGCCTTTATTGCTGTTTACAATGAACTGATTTAATATTTATTAACCTTCTCATTATGTTATTTCAAAAAAATTAAATGATTGGGTCAGCTAAATGTTTAAAATTAAAATCTTTGAAAAATTTGTGAAAACAGATATGCCTAATATAGAGAATTTTAAAATTTGATAATAAACTGTATCCATATTAGTGGCAACCAAAGAGGCAATTGTAAAATTAGGTAAATATTGATATACTCGTATTGAACAGCTTTGAGTCATTTGCATTTGCACATTAGTCTGACATACTTTAATTTTGTAAATGTATTGATTTTCAGCTGCCATTACAAAAGGGCAAATTTGAAAGCTGTGATCACTTGTTGACCCAAATTCGCAGGAGTAAATTATTTTTAATTTTTACATTATTTGGTTTCAAAGCCCAATTTTTTAATGTGATTTAAAAAAGCAGTGTAGAAAGTGCTCCAAATTATCTTTAGCAGCGAATTGTTCCCTTTTCCTATTTCATAAACATGGTGACAGTTTTACGCCTGTACGGCAGATTAATAAAGATATAGACGTTATTAATATTTCGCTATTTTTATACCCTCACTTTAGTGTTACGAGGGTATATATCATTTGCTACGAAAAAAAAGTGTAACACATCGAAGGAGTGACCTACGACCCCAAGTCCAAATCCGTTTTGGGCCATTTTAAGTCGAATGAGCAATGACCGTCCGTCTGTCTATCTGTCTGCTGGCTGGTGCGCTCGATAACTCTCGAAAGGAGTAACCGATTGACTTCAAATTTGGTACATGATAATATTTTTTTCTATCTCCGGTTAAGTTCGGTGATGGGACATATTGGTCCACTCCTTCTGCATAGTACCTCTCCCACAAAGGGTTTAAATGTTGTAAAATATTACTACTTATTCGAATCTTCTAAAATTCCATACATAGATTTAGTTTATTAGTCGGTATCAACTCGAGAAAATTGGGCGAAGTTGCTACTCCCCTTTTCATGAAATTTTCCATAACCAAATCGCAAAGTGGCTACCCTATGTCCCCGATAGCCTCACGAATTCTATCTTTGAGGTCTTGAATCGACGCTGTTGGCGTAGACTTTATCTTTCACACGGTTCCAAAGGAAGAAATCGCAAGGTGTTAAATCACAAGATCTCGGTGGCCAATTGTGATCACCTCTTCGAGAGATAGCACGGTCCGGAAACTTTTCCCGTAACAGAGCAATGGTTTCGTTGCGTGTGTGGCACGTAGCGCAGTCTTGTTGAAAGTAAACGTTGTCCAGATCAATACCATCCAACTCCGACCATAAACAATCATTAATCATCTCTCGATAGCGCAATCCATTCACCGAAACTGTTGCCCAACCTCATTTTCGAAAAAGTAAGGTCCAATGACCCCGCCGGACCATAAACCGCAGCAACCACTCACACGTTGAGGATGGAGAGGCTTCTCAATAATAACTCTTGGGATTTCCAAGCCCCAGATGCGAAAATTTTGCTTGCTGCGTAGCCACCGAGGTGGAAATTGGCCTCATCAATCAAGATGATTTTTCGATGGAATTCCGGATCATTCCCATGCATTTCAAGGACCCAATCAGCAAAGACACGACGTTGTTGATGATCGGCCGGCTTGAGTTCTTGTGTTAATTGAACTTTATAAGCCTTAAGACCCAACTCTTTATGTAAGATACGGTGTAATGACGTTTGTGGAATGCCCAATACCAAAGAACGACGACGAACGAATGGACAAACCTGGGTTTTCTTTAACACTTTGGGCTTCAGCAGCAATATTCTCAGTTGTTCTTGAGCGACGTGCACGGGTTTTATTCTTCACATCAGTAACTTGTCCCAACAGCTCGAAGTTTTCCACCAATTTCTGTATTGCGGTCCGACAAGGTGCTTCATGATGACCCAAAAAATGCTTTAGTTTTGCGAACTGTGACTGCAAGATTTTCACCATTTTTGTAGTGAATTTTAATAATTACAATGCGTTGTTGAATGGTTTATCGTTCCATTTTTAGAAATGGCGTAGTTTCTACTTGTCAATTGTCAAAGAATAAAAGCTTCAAAGGTGACAGCTACCGCAGTACCGGGTGATTCAAAATAACACCTTTTGTTGGAAAATCCTGTATAAGAGCATTACATTGCACACAATTTATGGACTAGAATCAATGTTATAAGCCGTTAACTTTTTGTGCAAAATGGTTCATTTGTGTTGGAGGTACAACAAGAAGCGTGCAAGAAGCGTGCACCATTTTTTTCAAGGTGATAGCAACTAATAAAGTATCACTACGTGTGGCATTGCGGTTCATTTCGATACATGTAATAGATGTTTTTAAAGATCCAATATTCACTAAATTGTGACCCCTTGTGGGGGAGGTACTTGGAGGAGTGAACCAACATGGTCCATCTTCGATCTTAGCCTGGTATGGAACAAAATATTCGTCTGTATGAAATTTGAAGTCTATCGGTTACTCCTATCGCTAGTAATACTGTGCACCAGCCAGGCAGACAGACGGACATTGCTCAAATGATTAAAATGACCCAAATTTCCGCCAAAAATATATGTTCCTAAGGTCTGATGTCACTTCTTCGATGTGTTACACTTTTGGTCCGTTGCAAGTGATATATACTATCATTCACAATAGTAAGGTTCTACTTAAAGGGTTTGTAATATCTACATAGTTTTTTTTGAGAAATTAAAAACAAAAACTATTTTAAGCAATGTTTTCTATTTTTGGTGGTATTTTTACCGACAACAAGAAACTGTTTTTTTTAAATCAGAAGTTTATCTAATTTGTTTATCGACAGTTACTAAACCACTGTGCCTACGTGAAAGAAATATTTCCAACATTTGTAGCCCTCATAATTACCTTAAATTTAAAGCGTATATGTTTCGTCCGATTTGGCCCTTTAGTTCTATAGAAGCTATATTTTACATCCAATCGTTTTGAAATTTTGAATGGTAGAGTTTCTTGATCCATGAACCAACATTGCCGAATTTGAAGAAAATCGGTAAAGATTTAGCTATATCTCCCATATATATGTTTCATCCGATTTGGCTTTTTAGATCCAATCGTTTTTATACCCTACACCACACTGTGGTACAGGGTATTATTTAAGTATAAAATGTCCCAAAAGTAAATTTATGTAAACAATTTATACATGAATTACAAAATTTGTATATCAGAGTTATTTAATATTACGAGAGTGGTGTAGGGTATTATATAGTCGGCCCCGCCCGACTGTAGCCTTTCCTTACTGGTTTTAAACTATGTTCAAACACAATATCTTAAAATAATCCGTTATTTTGTCTTAAAAATTGCATAAATTTAATTAGGTGTGGTTAATTCATAAATTTTTGGTAAGACGTTTTCAATTTTTCTTTGACAATCAAATAAATTGGGAATTCGATTTCGGCGCCTAAAATTAAAATACTTATCATATTCGATTGATTAATATATATTAATCTATTAAGCTTCATTCTTTTTATTTACGAATATAGTCCTGGTTTCATAAAATATTGTGAAATTAAATATACAATAATTTAAAGCAATACCTTACTGCAGCCTTATTATAAATAATTCTAAAAATATATGTATTTTATTGAATTTATAATCATTGTGTCTTAAGTTTCATATTTAATTTGAAAAATATAAATTATTTTTTCTTAAAAACAATTTGTTGTTTCCAGTCAACAACCGTTAACGTATAAATTCAATCTTGAGACCAGACATTTCCACTTCGCAACTGTAAACAAATCGTTTGCTTGTCTAAGTCTTAATTAGGATAAAATTCAAATTAATTGCCAATTCCATATATGGGTCATTGGCCATTACCACATTTTCTCCCAGCAATCGGATGCTGAGCTTAAGTATTCCAAAGAAATGCCCATTAGCATATCGCATTTATCGTTCAATTATCTTCGTCTGCCTCCTGATAAATAAACAACATGCATTCGAGGAATTGATTCTTGGAATTCCATTATAGATTGTTTGCGTCTACAGATTATATTGGCAGAAGGCAACAGAAGAATGTGATATTAAACAAATAGTGTTAATTAAATCAGTGGAAAGGATAAATACATACAATTATTATAAGAAAGGTTTAGTATTGCATATAGTGGGAAGTAATGGAATTATGAAAAAAAATTAAGTAAATAAATGTTCTTATCGTGTTATGACTGGTATTTTTATTTTCGGACTGATTTATAATGGCAAATCAGACTGGATACACAAATATTTAATTTTATTTATTTATTTGAATTAAAATATAAAGTAAATGTATATTTAATTTTAAGGCCCAGGAAAGGCCGGGTGACAAAGACCATGTTGCATGTTATATTTCTGTAGTCACAGACTAGAGGCTCTGGTGGGAATAGTGCGCCAAACTCATAGGCGAGCACTGTACCAACTCACCCGCTGGAGCGCTGGGGCTAAAGTTACGGCCATTTAAAGATATATTTCCTAAGAATGTGACCTTTGGTCATTTGAATTTACATTTTCAAAAATCTGTGAAATTTTTCCATTTTTTTTTTGTGAAAAAAGTATATATTGAATTTTGGAATTATAGAAAACGTCTTTTAAAAACTCATAACAGGTTTTTATTCATCTTAAAGAAAACTTCCTTTCGAGGAAAAAGAGTAAAAAATTTTCACTGGTATTGTTGCTACCCCTCTACTTTTTACGCATATTTCAAAAACTATGTCACAAGCCTTTTTGGGAGCGACATATATAGTCTACCTATTTATGTCGCTCCCAAAAATATGAAGTAATTAAAAAAATGTCTACTGTGATGAATTCTAGTCTCAAAAACCTTATTTTGGGGCGACATCTATAAGGGAGCTATATAAAACATTTGTCTGATATGGCCCATTTGCAATCCCCAATGATCACGAATCCCCTGAAGTAAGAAGTATTTCTACCAAATTTGATCAACCTATCTCTATTATTACGGACTGTAGAGTGAAGTCAATAGACAAACGGACAGGCAGACCGACGGACATGGCTAAATCGTCTTAGAATTTCACGACGATCTAGAATACAAAAGGGTAACAACACAAAATTATTAAATTTTGCTTTTTTGCAAGAAAACAACGTACAATGGCAATTTCTACCCGCTGCAAAAAATGTCCGTTGATTTTTCTTCTTTTTCATAATAAAAAACCGTTATGACTCTCTCTGTGTTTACAGAATAACGTCTTTAGATTCAACTAAAGAGTTACATTTTGAATTGTCTCCAAGTGTTTAAGCAAATGGGACCGTTGATTTATCATCTAAAGAGTAATATTTTTAGTTGTGTCCTTTTCAACTTATAATCCGAGTAAGATTTTTCAGTTAAATAGGTACAACTCAAAATAATACCACTATTTACTTTTTTCATGAAAAGAGTAACAACTCAAAAAAGTTGCTATTTTTCTAAAATCAATGAAAAACAAAAAGGAAAATAGCGTTATTATTTTTTTCTATGATATTTTATTGCACCGACATATACTCTTTTTTGCAATATACCATTAATATTAACGGAAACAGTTTTTGGCCTCTACTGAAATTTTTTAAATTTTCAGTTGTTACCCTTTTGTGGAACAGGTGAGGTCGCAGATCAATATTTGAAGGTGTTGTAAATGGAATGACAAAGTTAGTATACAAAGTTAGGGTATAAAAATCGACATGGAGACATTTGTCAGTTTCAGAATGAATTAAATAATTAAAGACGACACAAACTTAAATCAATTAGCGACATCAACATTAAACCAAAGACAACTTTCACTAACGTAACGACAAATTACACGTTATTTTAAGAAATTGTCATTGATATAAAGTTTTCTGTATATGATTTAATAAAACACTAATCGTTTGTTGTCCGTACGTCGTTGAAATCTTTCAATCTTTAAATGTACATCTTTAAATTAAAGAAAAAATATTATTTTTGTAACAAGCTTCATTATATTAAGTAATATTTCAATACTTTTAAATATTTTTACATTAAAACAATGACATAGCCAAGTAATAGTTTTAAAGCCGGACCGGGCCTAATTACACATTACAACAATTTTGTTTTTTTGTGTCCGGGACCTTAAAGCTTTTTTTTTTGTATAGATTGAGGCATACTATTTTATGAAACCAAAATAAATTTTTCAATGGTAAAATTTGTTTCTAGCATTTAAAGTTGAACAAAATTATGAGCGCTAAGAATGCTGAAACAATTAGAAAATACGATTTTTTCAAAAACATAGTTTTGCTGCCACGAAAAAAACCATAAAAAATATAAAAAAATTACAAAAAATTGTTTGTTTAGTTTTTTTAAAGCTGGCATCCTAACGAAGAAAGCAGTGCCTATTTGAAAAAAATCTATGGATAAATGTATAAACAATGACCCATATTGTAAAATAAGGGAAATTGAAAAAAATAATTTTTTTTTTTCATATTTTTTATTTTGGCAATTTTGTTTGAGAGGTACCAAAAGGAGCGTGGCAATAACGCCCATTTTTTAATAATTTTTAATATACTATGGGATCCATTAAAACATTACACTGAACAAAATATTAAGTAGTTGTATGTACTGGAGTTATATCTTTAAGGAAACTTCCTGGAGAATGTTTTCGAAAATAAAATTTGTCAACATATTTATACCCTCACTTTAGTGATACAAGGGTCGTGTATGGTAACACTTAGCTCATGTCTGATTTGACAGATAATTGGTTTTATCCTTCCGCTGAACGAATATGGTTGTGTATACGCTTGAACAACGCTGGGAGCGATCGACTTACAGAAGATGCCGATTTTGCCAATGAAGCTCATATTTATCTTGGCGGGTATGTAAACAAGCAAAATTGTCGCATTTGGGGCACAGAAAACCCGCACGGGTCATTTTTCTTCGAAAATTAGCAAGTGGCCGTTACAGTCAATGGCGATCGTTATCGGGCCATGTTGAACGAATTTTTGTTCACAATAATTGAAGAGGAGGATATTGGCAAAATTTGGTTTCAACAGGACGGCGCTACTTGCCACACAGCCGAAGCTACACTCGATGTTTTGCGCGATGTTTTCAAAAAAAAGTTATTTGGCGGACCCTTTATCATTTGCTACGGGCCAAAAGTGTAACACATCGAAGGAGTGACATAAGAACCTAAGTAAGTTCGGCTGATTTCCGTGTTAGGTCGTTTTAAGTCGAATGAGCAATGTCCGTCCGTCTGTCTGTCTGGCTGGTGTGCACGATAACTCTCGAAAGAAGTTACCGATTTTTCTACCTCCGGCTAAGTTCGAAAATGGGTCATATTGGGCCACTCCTTCAAGTACCTCCCCCACAAAGTGTTAATATTTAGTGAATTATTGATTATTTGATAACTTCTATACTACATATTTGAATCCTCTCAAAAATTCTACACATAATATTAGTTTATTAGTCACTATCACCTCGAGAAAAATGGTCGAAGTTACCGCGCCCCTTTTGGTACCTCCCACACAAATGGACCATTTTGCTCCAACTTCAATTTTTTTACATTGGGCGTATTTGGCACGCCCCTTTTGGTACCTCCCACACAAATGTACTATTTTGCACCAAAAGTTAACAGCTTATAACGTGAATACCTGTGCACACAAAGACTTGAAATTGTGTACAGTGTAATGGTTTCATAGTACATACAATCCAGTGAAAAGTGGGCGCAGTTGCCACGCCCCTTTTGGTACCTCCCACACAAATGGACCATTGTGTTCCAAAATTTAACAGCTTATAACTTTATCACCAGTGCATAAAAATACTTGAAATTGTGTACAGTGTAATGCTTTTATAGTGCCTACATCCCAGTGATAAACGGGGGTTATTGCTTCGCCCCCTTTTTGTACCTCCCACTCAAATGTACCATTTTATACCAAAAGGTAGGACCTTATAACGTGAGTACCAATGCACGAAAATACAACAAAATTGTGAACAGTGTTATAGTTTTAAAGTACATATAGCCCTATGAGAAATGGGCGTTACCAAAGCTCTCCTTTTGGTACCTCCCACACAGTGCAAACGCTTCCAATTCGATACAGTGTAATATATATGAAGTATCTACTGTTTATCGAAAAATAGGAGTATTTTTTAAACCCCGTCTGGTACCTCCCATACAAATTGACAGATTAATTCATGTATTTCATATTACAGTACTCACAAAGTGAAGGTATACCTCATGGTGATTTCGTTTGTGCAAAAAAAAATTTAAAATTATTTCTACATTTTAACTGAAACCGCATTTTTATGTTTGTTTGTAAAAATGGTGCAGCCGTATGAACGGATTTTGATTTCGTTTGTAAAATTATTACACTCCGCAAATGCGAAAATATCGAATTTTCCATACTCAGCCCAGTTCACGGTGTGTTGCACCGTCAGAAAGCTAACTACAGAACCAAACCTAATTGAAAGCGTACATTCTTAATGCACTATCAAATTGTTGCGCCCTAATGTAGGTATGGGTTTTACTCACCGCACGATTTGTCATCGATTGTTGTCAGAAATTAGCAGTGGGTGCAGGGGGTATTTTTAAAATGTCGCAACATGATGTGGTGATATTATTTTTCAGAAACGAAATCACCATTAGTAGGTCTGCCCGACAGGAACTTTCTTACTTGTTTATCAACATTTATGCCACGCTTCTTTCATGCCCTTTTGGTACCTCACACACAAAGGGATCTTTTGTACAAAAAGTTAACAATTTATAAATTGAATACCAATACATATAAATACTTGAAATGCAATGCCTTAGAAGTATTTACTTTTCAGTGTATTACTTTTCAGGATATTTGCAAGCTCATTCTGGTATCCCATACAAATTGTCGGAATTCATTAGAATACAATGTCCTCATACATTTTGTAATAATGTATCTATATATTTTTTTATTTCTTTAATGCTAATAAATCTTTGTTTTACATCTTAAAGTTGAACATTCTTTTTATACTCCCTGTATACATTTCAATCACAATATATCACTTCACATAACATTACTTGAACACTTGACAATTATAATGACTCTTCCATTCCTATGAATTTTCTTAAACTACTGTTATTGTTTGATTTTGCCATAAAAACCATAAAATACGAGTATATATATATGAGTATGGATTCTATTCCATATGCCATGTCATGTCATATAATGTTTGCTTGTGACGGCTACAAGTCACTCGGTATATGAGTCGGTGAAGACGATTGTTAATTGTGCCGAACGAATGAAGAAATTGCGAATGGAGTGCCAAAATTTTATGCGAAAACTCATAGAAGAAGTTATGGTGTGTCGCCAAAATTGTTTGTAATTATCGCCAGATTTATCAACGTTTAGCACGCTAAAGCAAAAAAATTAAATTCCGGCGAGTTCATCGATACTTCTTTATGTCAATGAAGAGAAATTGTGCCAACTTCGATTATTTGCCAAATGCCGCCGTTGTCTCAGTTTTACGTAAACTTTTGAAAGTCAATGAACAAATCTGAAATTTAATCGCGTCACTTCTTCGAAGGTTAATTATTCAGGAGTCCACAGAGGGAGAGAGACCATAGGGACAAATGATGTTAATCTTTGGTCAATTTAAAATCTTCAGCTATGCTGCAGCGGTGGTAAGAGTAGGGAAAAATCTTCTTTGCGAAACAAAAAAAAAACAGAATGGACAACCCCGTCAACATTTCTTAAGTGTGATGAACGATTATTGAAAATAATTTTGTAATGGATCCTTTTTATGTTTTTTTATTCCTCTTGTATTTATTGTGGCATGATGGTAGAGTGAAGTGTCTGTGAATTAAAATTGAGTGTTTTACTTTGATATCCCTTAAATATTACCCCAAAATTATATTTCATAAAATCATTACAAACCTTTCTCAACATATTTTTTTTTTCTTCGTACTACCATATTAATTTCTGTTCTAAATAACAAACCGAGTAACACACAGTGGTCTTGAGTGGAATATTGTCTAAAATACAGAGTATTACAAATATTTAGATTATTGTTATAGAAATTGTGGGAATGTTGTGTTCGAATCAGTCTTTCAATTGAAACTTCGCCCAGTTTTCCCAATCTAAAATCGACAAAGAATATATTACTATTGGTGGAATTGTAAAATATACTAATAAGTTGTATAGAAGTTATTAACGAATCAATATGTCACTAAATGTTGATCCTCTGTGAGGGAGGTACTCGAAGGATTGGGCCAACATGGTCCATCTTTGATGTTGGCCTGAGATAGAAAAAAATATTAACACATACCTAATTTGAATTTAATCGGATAGCGTGATGAAATTGTAAACACTACTGAATACAATGAAAAACAAATAACAGATCACGACATATTACAAATGGCCGAAACGTCACTTCAAAATCATATCATCCCTATTGGAAAACCCGTTATCATACACCAGAAAACATCATGTACAGGCTACAAATAACTATTTTTTGTTACTTTGGGATCAAAAACCTTCCGCACCGAATGCAATTTCTGATGAACGAAAACGTTTTTCATTTTCTAATTTTTTTCTGATTTTCAAATTTGAAAAAAAAAAATTTTATAAGTCTCTCAAATAGTAATTAACTTTGATATCGAGGCCACGAATCTTCTTTTTGATCTAAAATTTGTCATATTGTTTTGAAATTTGCAAAATATTCAGTCGGTTTAAGACCATATGTTTCAGTTACTTTTTTCTATTGCAAAAATTTAATAGAAACAAATACAAAAATTGGTAGGGAGTTTTAATTTCTTGGTAGAATTGACAGCAGTTTCGATAGACACCACTTTATCATCTTCAGAATTCAATAGCAATAGTGTAGGTCTTTAACTTAAATCAGCTAAAATACTAATGGATGTAGTAAATTTATCAATCAAATACACGTAGCCCGCAGAAATTAAAAATTGGCGATATTTTTTTAACATACCTCGTATATATATATATATATATATATATATATAGCAGAGTTGATCACCACACAAAAAATCATTAAATAGCGAAATTTGGATGCATGTGTATGGCAAATTTGTAAAATTTTAAAATCATGCCATTACTTATATACACAGCGTGTCCCAAGCGGTAGAAAGTTTGCATAGATTGACGCCAAAATAAACTATAAATGTTTATCAAATTTTATTGTTGATTTGCTAATGAAAGAGTTATATTCCTTTGCCTTATCTCCCAAGCTTCCTTTGACGACTTTTTCCTAATTTCAGAATTTTGTAGAATAATTCTGAAATTAAATGATTTAATTCGGAATTTTTTCATGGGATGTGTATCGTGAAAATGCCGATATCAATATTTCAATGATAAATCAATAATTGGATTATATATTAAAATAATTCTGAAATTAAATATTATTTGTTTGAAATTTATTCATCGCAGAATGTTTATCACAAAAATGCTGATATCACAATATTCCTCAGAGATCATAGAATGCAAATAATTTATTTGAGGTTAAAATAATGAATGTATGATCATTTATATGGCAATTAATTCGCTTTAACCCATTTGGGACCAATAATCAAATAAAAAGTTTACGGCCTTAAAGGTCAATGTTTATTAAAATTTAATCCCGAGATTAACAGTTCTATAACGAGCCATCAACAGAGAAAATCGGACCAAAATTGTAGAAATTATTTTCGATTTTGTAAAAAATTTACTAAAATTGCGCTAAAATTGAGAAAAAAAGTGACTGTATATTGGAATTTTTTTTAAAGGAAGTCACGTCGTAATGGTCCAGATTTAAATGATCAGTGGTCAATACCTAAAATTAATAAAAATTTACTTTATTAAGGGAAAACCTGGAGCCAAATAATGACATTCGGTAACGAGAACTTTTGATCGAAACCCATTTATAATTTTTGTTAATAAGAAAAAGTGAACATTGGAATTATTTAAAAACTATCCAGATAAGTTGAATAAGAATGTATTTAAAGAATCCACTGAATTCAACAGAAGCTTATACTCTTTTAACTATAATAAAATACAGATTTCGATGGTGAAGAAGATGATATCGAATATCGCGACTTTTTGAGATTATTTAAACCGCAAATAGCTCCTAACTTCGCTATGGCAGAAACGAAATATTTTGCGAATATATTTAAAACAAAATAAATTTTCATATAAGCTTTGAACAACGCGAACTTTTTTTCGACTATATATCTGAACCGATTTTCATTGAATTTTCTACTATTAGTTCTTGGATATATAAACTTCTTTCGGACAAATTCCATTAATATCAGATGTGAAATAAGACCTCTGTAGCGTTTTAATTCCAAATCGTAGATACATATCGATACATCCATTCCATTTTTAATTTCTAAATATTCCAAATTATATTCAGTCTAGTTTTCGAGTTTATTCGTCAACCCAATCAAAAGTTATTCACAAAACAGTAAAGGTCATTAGATTTGCATTATAAAGGAATTCCACACAAATTAAAAAAATTCATCAAACATTGATCTCTCTCTCCTGAGAGAGAAAAACTACCTTTTTGCACTTAGCATAGTTTAGAATAGAGGCATCGATATGGGGGATTTCTTGTCAATTGAGTAAATTTTTAAAAGCTGTATCTTCTGATCGGGATGGAACCTGCACCAAGGATAGGAGTTATGACACAATATTTTAAGGAGATCGGTTAAGGACTGTCCGAGTTGGAAGGTGTTAAATTTTTTAATTTTGGAAACGGTCCATTTTTTCTCATCCATAATTACCTATCGCATTAGAAAATTTTGTCCAAAGTGGTTTGATAGCCGTTTCTTCATTTTTTTTTAAAGAAATAAGAAAAATTGCTAATTTATTTTTTGGGAATTTTTTGCAAAATTAAAACTTGTTTTAACATTTTTGTAAATTTAGTTTCTCAAAAAAAAGCTTAGGACATTACTTTTAAGAGTTTTTGATATATTAGTGGGATGGGACTTGTTTATCTATCAAAATAAAGATAAACCTCTAAAATAGGGTAATTCCAAAGCATTTCGACCAACTCAAAAAATGACCCCTTTTAATTTTCACAAAATTTAGCACAACAATTGTACTAGGGTGCGGGCATTTTTTGTCGTTTTAAGTTTTCAAATTCATTGTAGTTTTTGTGGTACAGAGCTCCAAAGTTACCTATCTCAAGGATTTTTCACAAAATTACTATTTGTTAAATTAGGCATATCTTCTTAAACGCTTTACGTTGTTTTGAAGATATTAATACCAATTAAAAGCTATACTTCTCCTCTTCAATGTTGCGGAATGACATATTTATCTCCTTTTGTTGAAAGAAGGGGAAAACATGGAAAATATTCTTAATCCTTGAATATCCCGAAAAAGTATCAATGAATTCCTTGATTTTTTGGTACTAAAGGGTCAAACTATTATGAACTGACTATGAAAAACTCAAAATGGAACCTTGATGGAACAAAAATAGATGGCAATTTTATTGAGCCAATATTATAATTTTTCTTGTAAATTTTTAAGTAGAATTTTAGATTCGCCTGCTAACTTCTAAACGGCTTGACCGATTGATGTTATGTATTTGAAGAGGAGTAGCAGAGCTTTTCATTGGTATTAACATCTTCAAAATAAGAATGCGGTTAAGAAGATATGGCTAATTAAACAAATAGTAATTTTGCGGAAAATCCTTGAGATAGGTAACTTTGGAGCTCTGAAACACAAAAAATACAATGAATTTCGAAAAATTAAAAACGCCATAAAATTAGCTCACATTTGTGAAATCATTGTGCCAAATTTCATTTAAATCAAAGCGGGTCATTTTTAATATGTGTTTTTTTGATATATTTGCTTTGGAATTACCCTATATTTTTGAATAACTTGAGAACCGTTTATTGTAATTGATTCAGGAGAGCTTTAAATACTACAGACTTAAGTTGCCTTCATCTTCTTCTAATACAACACCTTCATCCCACTAGCGTTTTCAATGATATTTTACAAGATATTGCGAAAAAATCTAAATTTTTGAGAACACTACAATATTTTTGATTAAGACCTCAAAAAATATCGAATGATTCACAATTAATATATTTTTATTTTTTTTATCATAAAGTCTGATCGGTCATGACTAAAAGAGACAAGAAAAGAAAATCGATGCATAACTTCAAAAGTTGTATGTCCTAATTCCGAACAGATTTTCTTCAATTTCAATAATAACACTGTGCTAGTTCAAAAATATAACAGAAAGGACTCCTTATGGATATGGATTTCGCGATATTCGACCACAAAGTTTGCAAGGAAATAAAAGAGGTTAGTTATCTCGGAGGAGTTTTTGAAGTGTAAGACTTCGGAATACACGATTCAGTCCAAAGAACAAAATAAAGGGAACCCTTGGAGAATTATTTCTCTCAAAACAGTCATCCACGCTTAACTAACCTCTCTGATTTCCTTGCAAACTTTGTGGTCGAATATCGCGAAAACAAGAGCTAACCTAGAAAAACGGCTAGCACCACTGGACGCAGCAAGGTCGAAACAGGTATATCCATAGGGTCTACGTTCTGTTACATTTTTAAAGTGTTAATTTCGTGCACAGTGTAATTGTTCTTGAGGCAAAAATATAGATTTATACTAATATTTGTTGTGAGCGAACTGATATTACGACATTTGCCTTAAATACAATAATACATGGCTAGACGGACAGATTACCCTGGCATAACGATCGTTGCATAATGTCATTGGTTACAACTGTAAATGGCATAGTTCTGACAACTACCAAAATTCGATAGTCACAATTATTTGCTATTTGTACACAAATCGAAAACCTTCGAATCACTGTGCTTCACTGTCAAAAGTCAACTAACCACCAAAACATATAGGTAGGCAGGTTACCATAACTACTTGACTCTCGGTTACCTGGTGACCGTCGAGCATGCCCTCAAAAAAACAAGAAACACACTGTGTGTCAATAGCCTGCCTTGGGGAGGCGGCTTTCGAGTTGAGTAAACAAAGAGATGTCAGCTGGTTGTTATGTTCAAGTGAATCCTGTCCTGTGCACCCTTAGACTCCGTGGAGACTTTAAAAGTAAACAGCGCGTGGAAAACAAAGAACTTTGCATAATAATTATGATACTTTTCGGCGAAAGTTTGCCAAAACGTCACAAGGCATGTGAGCCCACCATCAAAACCCAAACCAAGACCAAGACTAAAACCACGACCCCTGAGCGTCTACTGTTCGTTAATTGTGTAAATTTGTTTAAATATTTTATTGCGCTGCATTGGAAAATTCTGGATAAATTATTCATATGAGTTATTGTTGTTGTTGCTGTTACCATCTCACCTGTGCCATTGAATTGAAAATTATCCAATTAAAAGCTCACACCTCGGACAGCAAGGCGTGAGCGACTCCCAATGTAAGTAGTATGTCTGTCTGTGTCCATGGACCCCGGGAATGATTAAATAAAGCCCTATTGCTGTGGCAGCATAAATATTAAAAACAGTTCATGATGTAAATGTGAATTAAAAGTTGAAAACAAAAAAATATATTTATTAAAACACAAAAATACACGAACTCTTGATTGGAGCTAATAAATAATTAATATATGAATGATGACGTGTTTCCGCTGCCAAACAACGACAAGCATTGTTTAGTGCTGTTAATGCCGCGAGTGATGAGGAGGTGTCTCTATTGAATTGGATTGGGTTATTTCCGTGGCATATTGCATTGCTCCTTGTTGCTACTACTACTACATCTGCTATTGCCTGCTGTAATTGCCGTTGCTCGACTATTGTTGTGTCCATTGTGTTGCATAATTATTGATAATAATTGATTGACTGAATTTTAATTATTTTTAAATAAATATTGCATTTAAGCAGAATGTGTTTAACGGTAATTACAAATCAGCCATTGTATTCACACGCCTTCACAAACACTCCTCCCATTTTGTAGCTAGCATACGGTTCGTGCACAGTGTTTAGTTACTGATTTTCTACAAAGAAATACCATCTACAGATAACAGATTTGGAAAATGCTCCTCGAGTTAACGATTACCGTCTTTATTTATTAGAATAGGCAACAACAACAAATAATGGTGTTTCTAATGCAATATTCTGATAAATAATCTGTAACTATTTAGTAAAAATTGTATAAATCGAATAAAAACGATTGTAGATAATAACCGAAGGAAATGATCAATTACAAAAACTTTTTGCGTTTTATACCCTACACCACACTATGGCACAGGGTATTATGAGTTTGCGCATATACCTATAACGCCCAAAAGGAGAACAGATAAAACCATCGTTTGTAATACTGATTGACTCAGAATCACCTTTTTCATAGATTTAACGATCCCCGTCCACCGGTCCGGAAGAAATTCTTTAATATTTGCTTCCAGTGCGTCAACCGTTGCGGGTTTGTCCCTATAGACATGAGCCTTAACAGATGTCCACAACAAATAATCTAATCGCGTTAAATCGCACGATCTATGTCGCCAATGTGTAAATGACATTGTGTAGCAGGCATTTCAGGATTTATTTTGATATGCCCGTTCTGAACATAAGTTGACAGGGGAAGCAAATATGGGATATCAAGGAAACTAACTTTCCACATGAAAAACACTTTTGGTCACCTATATTTAAACTTATTTTACAGGAAATGCAATCAATGAAATTTACGCTTTGTAAATTTGTTAATGTGCTTCTTAGAAAATTTATAGTTTTAATGCCAATAGTAGAAGAAAAACATTAAATAAATTGAAACAATTAAACAATTACGAAAGTTTCGGTCGGGTAAACCGACTAAGGTATACCCTCACTTTGTGAGTACTGTAATATGAAATATAAGACGAATTAATCTGTCAATTTGTGTGGGAGGTACCAGAAGGATATTATCTAAATAAGTTTGTTGATCGTCTTCAAGGAGTTCTTTTGCTTCTTTGTCTAATTCTACAAATAATGATTTCCATTTGTGACGAATGCTGGACAAATATGGATCTGAACTGCATAGCAGGTCTTCGTTGGAATTGAATCTTGCGGTCTTCGTTGGAATTGAATCTTGAATCTTTTCTTTGTTTCTTTTTTCTTGAGCTTTTTCAGACAGGTCTCCGATAGGTAGTAAATGATGTTCTATTATTTTTTTCCCCGTGGTATAAAATTTTTTGATCAGTAGGCGACATTTTTCTCCAGGAGTATTTTTGTGTGTAGTTTGACGAGCATATACTCCAAATTTTTTGGAATTTATTTTACTGCTAAAATAATTTTGAATCTTTTAATAATTTCAAGGTCTACTCCTGTAATTGATGCTGCAGTTTCAGGATCAGAAACAAATCTCCTTGCTGTGTTTCCATCATTTGTGTTACCTTCACCTTGTTTTTGTCTGTCAACAATCAAGCCGATCTGCACCGAACAAAATATAAATTATCAAAATCGCACTCAAAAATTCATTGACTCATTTTTTAATTTACTAATTTATTAAAAATTGGTAACCGACTCTCTGTCAATAATATCGTTGTGGCATCCACGGACGCTGCTTCCCGCAGGTATAAATGGGTATAGGATTAAAGAAGTGACCCTATGGTAGCTATCGTCCAGTATAAATTGTTTCCTGCCTCACCCTGCCACAGAAGTTGTATTCAACTTAATCTGAGATTTTGTTAAAAAATAGAAATTTTTCATTGTGAATATATCTTATACTGCGGATGCAGCAGGTTTTTAGATGTTGAAGGAGAAATTTGAGACAATTTATCAAAATATTAAGCAACATTTATTTAATCGAAAATATTAAAAAGTAAACAAGTTATACACGTTTAAAAATTAAAATCAGTGATGTCTGCGCTGTGCTTTGGTTCTTCCTGTATGGAGGGAAATAATTGATCAACGAACTTAATTTTTGGATCCAGAGGTAGTGAAAGTTTACCTTCCTATGAAAAACCAGTAAGGAAAGGCTAAAGTCGGACGGGGCCGACTATATAATACCCTACACCACTCTCGTAATATTGAATAACTCTGATATATAAATTATGTACTTCATGTATAAATTGTTTACATAAATTTACTTTTGGGACATTTTATACTTAAATAATACCCTGTACCACAGTGTGGTGTAAGGTATAAAAACGATTGGATCTAAAGAGCAAAATCGGACGAAACATATATATGGGAGCTATAGCTAAATCTTAACCGATTTTCTTCAAATTCGGCAATGTTGGTTCATGGATCAAGAAACTCTACCATTCTAAATTTCAAACTGATTGGATGTAAAATACAGCTTCTATAGAACTAAAGGGCCAAAGGGCCAATAGGAGCTATATCTAAATCTTAACCGATTTTCTTCAAATTCGGTAGTGTTGGTTCATGGATCCAGAATCTCTACCATTCTAAATTTCAAAATGATTGGATGTAAAATACAGCTTCTACAGGACTGAAGAGCAAAATCGGACGAAACATATATATGGGAGCTATAGCTAATTCTTAACCGATTTTCTTCAAATTCGGTAGTGTTGGTTCGTGGATCAAGAAACTCTACCATTCTAAATTTCAAAACGATTGGGTGTAAAATACAGCTTCTATAGGACTAAAGGGCCAAATCGAACGAAAGATATATATGGGAGCTATGTCTAAATCTGAACCGACTTCGACCAAATTCAAGAGGGATCTTTACAGCTGCGAAATACTCTAAACTGACAGAAATGGTTAAATCGACTCAGCTAGTGATTCTGAGTCTATCGGTATACTTTAAAGTGGGTCTAGCTGTGTTATTTTGAGGTGTTACGAACATCTGCCGTGAAACAAACTTATAATACCCTGTACCACAGTGTGATGTATAATAATGGCAAATCGGAGACTCTGAAAAAAAAATATTTTTGGACGCCTTCTCAGAATTTGTCCCAGTGTGCGGCCCCAAACGTGAAGTAAACTGTCCACCGAACTCAAAATTCAATAAAAACAAATAAAATTCAATAATCTGCAACAGTTGTTCTTTGTAAGTCGATTCATGGTTAAATTATAGACCAAACTGAACATGTTTTACAGTAATATGTTACACGAAAACAACTGAAAGAAGTTGTTGCCAAAAAATCACCCACTTAATCCTTCTGATGAAATATAAACCGGTCTTAATGAAATATTGGTACAGCGCTCTGTTTGAACACAAAGGACGATCTCTATTGAAATTGGTTAACATATCAATACCTCCATGCTAAGTGCAAAAATGTACTTTTTCAGGAGAGGCGATCAAAGTTTGATGATATTTTTAAATTTGTGTGGATTTTCTTTATAATGCAAATCGAATGACCTGTAGTATTTTGTGGTTTTGGCCAGAAAATCTGGAAAACTACACATAGTGCCATGTAATGCTCTTATATTACCTAGAGTCCAGAGAAAAATGGGCGTTATTGGCACGCCTTTCGATATTTTTGTTAAGTTTTGATAGTTGAGAGTCAATATATCGATGTTTTTTAAAACAATCGAAACTATCCGATAGCGTCACTATCGATAGTTTGCCACCTCTGCGGGGTATTATAAGTTTGTTTCATGGCAGATGTTTGTAACACCTAAAAATACTATAGCTAGACCCACCTTAAAGTATACCGATCGACTCATAGATACTAGCTGAGTCGATTTAACCATGTCTGTCTGTCCGTCCGTCTGACCGTCTGTCCATCTTAAGTTGTTCGTCCACTACAGGTCGAAACTTCACTCCGATCGTTCTGAAATTCTGCTGTTTGGAGTCTTTCGCAGCTGGAAAGAACACCACTGAAATACGTTCAGATTTAGATATAGCTCCTATATATATGTTTCGTCCGATTTAGCCCTATAGAAGATGTAGTTTAAAATCATTTTTTTTAATTTAGCATAGTAGAATTTCTTGATCCAGGGACCGCCATTGCCGAGTTTGAAGGAAATCGGTTCAGATTTAGATATAGCTCCCATATATATGTTTCTTCCGATTTGGACCTTTAGCCTTATAGAAGCTGTAGCTTAAAAGCAATCGTTTTGAAATTTAGCATGGTAGAGTTTCTTGATCCATCGACCAACAATGCCGAATTTAGAAAAAAATCGGTTAATATTTTGTTATAGCTCCAAATAATATGTTTTGTCCGATTTGGCTACAGAGGCAGAGAAGACGTACCAAATGTAAATTGTGTAAAAAAAAATTAGTATTAGGTATACATTGGATATTTCATTGTTATCCAATCTTACTAGAGTGGTGTAGGGTATCATATAGTCGGCACCCCCGACTTTAGCCCTTTGACGCTGCTGAAAACAAATATTTTATGTAATTTTGAAAAAAAACTTAATTTTTGTGTATTTTTGTAGAAGGAAATTGTCATTTCTCGCAAACTATTATCGATAGAGGGTTAATTTTTTGATTGATTTTGTATGTTGCCAAGCTGTGTGTGTTTTATGACATATGTATTTACCATATTTATGACATCTGAACCGTTCTTTAGTTTTTTGGGTCGTTTTTTATTTTACCTATGTTTATGCTACTTATGAACAGAGTATGACATTATACATGAAAGAAAAGGATAAAACCAGTGGTATTCGAATACAAACTCAGTTGCAAAATTATATCCAAGCAGAAACAATCATATTTTAGATTATGAAAAAATGGAGAACTTAAGCTACTATATAATACCCTACCGACTATACTCGTATAATACCCTACACCTCCCTAACAATGCGATAATGATCATTGCGATAATAATTTGGAATAATTGGTAAATGGGTAGGAACATATTATCTAATTCTGAACCGATAATCGCTATATTAAGCAATATTCGTTCCTAAATTGAAAAACATCTTTCTGGAAAATGTTAATGATGTAATGTACAATTTCTATAGCGCTTTGATACATAATCAGGAGGAACATATACACGGGTCAAAATCGCATTTTTTGATTTGTTTGAATCGAAAGAAAATATACTTGAAACACAAATTTTTAATTATTATATATTTTCGAGCAAATAAATTTTATTTGAAAATCAATAAAATGTATTTAGAACGCATATGTTAATATATTAGAATAAAATATATTTGCGAACTAATTTTCTCAAATAAAATATGTGTTTAAATACAAATAAAATTATTGGTTATGAATATTTCCAAATATATATTATTTAAAAAAAGGCTTTCAAAACTTTGCTGAATTTTTCGAACTTTAGTTTTAATTTTTTCCATGTTTTCGAATTATACTTTCCTATTAAAAATGGCATACTTAGCATTAACTTCTATTTGAAACCACTTATTTTTATTTTCTAACTATTCCCAGTCATTATTTTGAATTATAAAGAAATGTTACTAACATTAAAAATTTCGAAAAATTACCTTTCAATTGCGGAAAACTTAAAACAATTAAAGAATAGATATACAATATTCACGCAAATAGATCTTTGTTTGGGAAATGACATATGCAAATAAAAAATATTAGGATGTAAACATAGTTTTGTGTAGAACAACATCCTCCCAAACATATAATATTTGTATGTGTCAAATGTTATATATTTGGAGTGCACCCTAAAAATATATATGTTTCAAGCTGAATATGTTTGGGACAATATACTACAGAGGCGATTTTTTTTCAGCGTGTATGTATATGGAGGTTTTATATAAATCTGTACCTATTTTCCCTCAATACTCATTCATGTAAAAATACCTCTTTCTGTCGAATTTCGTACTGATCGGATATAAAATACAGTCTATACTGCGCTTACATGTCAAATCGGGGGTAACATATATGGGGGCTATACCTAAATCTGAACCGATTTTCTTCCAATTTGGCAGTATTCCTTCATGTAGAAAGAAACCTCTTTTTGCCGAATTTCGCACAGATCGGGTACAAAATAACATTTCTACAGCGCTTACATGTCAAATCAGGGGTAACTTATATATGGGGGCTATATCTAAATCTGAACCGATTTCTTCCAAATTTAACAGCGTTATAATACGAAACCTCTTTCTGCCGAATTTCATACTGATCGGATATAAAATAACATGTTCACAGAGCTTACATGTCAAATCGGGGGTAACGTATATATGGGGACTATATCTAAATCTGAACGGATTTAGATATAGTCCCCGGAACGATGGGGACTATTCAATAGGAATCGTCCTTGGGCCAAAAAACATAATAAAAAGATATGTGTAGAGTTTCGTCGAGATCGCACCATAATTACCACCTGTACATTGATTACAAGAATACATGCACAGACAGACAGACAGACATACAGACGGACGGACAGACGGACGGACAGACGGACATGCCTAAATCAACTCAGAAAGTTATTCTAAGTCGATCGGTATAATAAACGAAGGGTCTATTTATTCTCCTTTTGCGTGTTACAAACAAATGCACAAGGTTATAATACCCTGTACCACAGTGTGATGTAGCGTATAAAAATCAAAACAATTGTGGGAGACCACCAAAATGACTCGGCAACTGTAGCGATATATCTAAAAGGCGGAAACTTAAAGATATCAATGAAGAAATCGGATGTGAAACTATTGCAGAAAGCTTGTTACATCAATTGCGATCACAAAAACAGCAAAAAAACCGAAATTGTTGAAAACAAAACCGATTATTAAGAGTATTCCAACTCCAAGCGATGAAAAACAGTTCTCAAATGAAGAGGCATTATCTAAGATCTATTTAATATTTTGTTGGCAACGTTAGCAACTAAAGAAAGAGATGGGAGAGATGGCCGTTTAACCAAAATGTCAAAATTCAACACCTTCCAACTCGGACAGTCCTTAACCGATCCCGTTGTCATATTGTGTCATAATAACTATCCAATAGACTAAACTTGGTGCAAGTTTCATTCCGACCAGAAGACATCGTTTTTAAAAACTTGACATCAAATCCCCCATATTTAATTTTACATAATTTTTTTAAACTTATTGTTGTAAAACTGCTGAGTACGATACGACATTGGACTCGTCTCGACAATTCTGCTTCTGTAAATGTGTGAAGTTTCGTTGCAATCGAAAGACTAGCTCAAGAAACTCAGATTTATTTTCTAAATTCCTCCACTTACAGTAAATGGGCAATGTTAGGATGGAAGAATATGACCTAATATTAATGTCAATACCATAAGACATTACATACTCTACTTTACATTATTCCCACAAATGTAAAACACTGTGCAGTGTATGCATGTAAATGGCGTTAACTATTTTTAATAATTCCCATATGCAACTGAAATCAAATACAGTGGGAATGCTAAAGTATGCATTTATTGTTGTTTCCATGTCTCTGCAAACACGTTTATCTTCACGAATTCGTAGTGGGCTGGATTTATATGGGTATTTGCAGGCAAGCAATTTTATTTAAAATAAAATATGAGTTTTAACCATTTACCATTTTCAATTTCACAATTTTCCGAGGAAATAAAGATAAGCTAAATTGCAATTCTCATGAAATGAATAACGAGAGATTTATGCATTTTCAATTGAATTTCTTACGTTTCCATGGAAATACCCATATACTCATACAAATATAATATCGGCATTGCTTTGGTGGATGTGTTGGATGCGATGGAGAGAGAGAGAGAGAGAGAGGAAGGAGGCGTGGCAGTAGTTGAAGGTGTAATATCCGTCATTGATGGTGTTATTGATACATCATTGCAGCTTTCACCCACGTGCTTTTACTCCGTATTTACATGCCGCAGGACATAAATCCACGCACACACACTCTCACAAAGCACACATACACACACTACTGGTACACGCTGTTATCATATGATAAGCATATTAATTACACACCATTTTTTTCCTGTTTTTGTTTTTTGGTTCTTATTAAACATAAACATCGAATTATTAAAAACATGAAATTAATTGTTTGCTTATTTTTTATTGCACTTTGTTTTTCCATAATTTATTTCATTTTCATTGAAATTCAGGCGATCTGGCCGCGTCCTGGCAACGGCTGTCATCCAAACCGGTGAGTGGGTCAGATTCGAGGTCCAGGGGTTTTGGCCACAGAACTTTGAAATTTCCATATGTAAATGACATTTTAATTAGTTCATAAAATGAATTCGATTATAGAAGAGTACACATTGACACATACTCGGGCAGATAGGTTCTGTTTGTCTATTTGCACTTATATGTGTGTGTGTGTGTGTTTCTGCAAATGCTAGGGTTAATGTCGATTTGTAACCTCCTTTTGCTCCTTTTACTTCTCTTAAAAATTAACCGCTTGCGAGATTGGAGAACGACACCACTCTGATTACATATGAAAATATAATTTCTAACATTATCATTTACCTAAGGTTCTTTAAAAACAAATATGTCCTCAAATAAAGCTACATTTTACTTGAAAATAGGAAAATGGAACTAAAATAAGAGACAATTTATCTATAAATGAGTAATTTTTGTAGTTGCAACTAGTAAAAGTGAAATTCACCCATTACTACATGGGTGAATTTTAATATTGGTTTGGCCCTACTTTAAACCTTTTGTGATCAAGTGACATTTGCTTTTTGGTTTTGAGTATTTTTCCAGAACCAATTAGGATAAATGGTTAACTAGCTATGCCAAAATATGTTTTGATAGATATACAAGTCCCATAGATAACAAAGCCTTAAAGAAAACGACATAAGCTTTCGTTTGAACAAAAAAAATCAAAAAATATAGTATGATTTTTCACAAAAAATTCAAAAACAAATTTTCTATCGCAAAAAAAAATATTTGTTTGTATAAAACATATATATGATATATTAAAAAATGCGTTGAATTGCCATAAAAGTGTATTGTGGGCACCTATAAGTATATTGATATATTATAAGGAATCCTTTTGTCGAGTACATAAACAAACAAGTAAGAAAGTTCAGTCGGGTAAACCGACTGAAAAATATATTAGAACATTTTTTTTATTTTTTTGTTTTAATTAAATTATTATCAATTTAAATAGTATAGTAGTAGAACTCTAAAGTATGCACTGGTATTAAAGATAAAATCTGTTTACTTTTGGTAAAAAATGGTCCATTTGTGTGAGAGGTAAGGTCACTTTACTCTGGATTCTAGGTATTATAAAACCATTGCACTGTACAAAATTTCAAGTATTTGTATGGTATTAATGCTATAAGCTGGTAGATTTTGGTACAAAATGGTCCATTTGTGTGGGAGGTACCAAAAGGAGCGTGGAAATAATGCCAATTTTTCAGTGTATTGTAGGTACTATTGAACCATTGCACTGTACACAATCTCAAGTCTTTGTATGCACTGGTAATAAAGTTATAAGCTATTAACTTTTGGTTGAAAATTGTCCATTTGTATGGGAGGTACCAAAAGGGGTGTGGCAACATCGCCTATTTTTCTCGAGGCGATAGTGATTAACAAACTAATACTATGTGTAGAATTTCAGAGGATTCAAATAAGTAGTATAGAAGTTATTAAATAATCAATATTTCATGCTAACCCTTTGTGGGTACTAGAAGGAGTGGACCAATATGGCCCATCTTCGAACTTAGCAGGAGAAGAAAATATTACCACAAACAAAATTTGAAGTCAATCGGTTACTCCAGACAGACAGACAGACGGACGTTGCGCATTCGACTTAAAATGACCCAAAACGGATATCCGCCGAACATACTTAGGGTGTTAGGTCACTCCTTCGATGTTTACACTTTTGGTCCGTAGCTCTCTAAGGTGAGGGGATACAAATTGAACCGATTTCTACAACTTTTGATATATAGTTATTTTTGTGGGGGGATTATCAGGGGTAAGAGGTCAGCAGGGGTGGCGGACCTTTTTAAAGAAATAATTCCTGAATGGTCTGCTTTATTTTGTTCTGTAAGGTGTAATATCTATTCCAAAACCATATGCACAGTAGTTTGCAGCCTTTTTATACCCTACACCACACTGTGGTACAGGGTATTATAAGTTTGTTTCATGGCAGATGTTTGTAACACCTGAAAATAACACAGCTAGACCCACCTTAAAGTATACCGATCGACTCAGAATCACTAGCTGAGTCGATTTAGGCATGTCTGTCCGTCCGTCCGTCCGTCCGTCTGTCCACGTAAAGTTGTTCGTCGACCACAGGTCGCAATTTCACTCCGATCGTTCTGAAATTTTGCAGTTTATAGTATTTCGCAGCGGTTAAGATCGTTATTGAATTTGGTTGAAATCGGTTCAGATTTAGATATAGCTCCCATATATATCTTTCGTCCGATTTGGCCCTTTAGTCTTATAGAAGCTGTATTTTACATCCAATCGTTTTGAAATTTAGACTGGTAGAGTTTCTTGATCCATGAACCAACATTGCCGAATTTGAAGAAAATCGGTTAAGATTTAGCTATAGCTCCCATATATATGTTTCGTCCGATTTGGCCCTTTAGTCCTATAGAAGCTGTATTTTACATCCAATCATTTTGAAATTTAGAATGGTAGAGTTTCTTGATCCACGAACCAACATTGCCGAATTTGAAGAAAATCGGTTAAGATTTAGCTATAGCTCCCATATATATGTTTCGTCCGATCTTGCTCTTTAGTCCTGAAGAAGCTGTATTTTACATCCAATCGTTTTGAAATTTAGAATGGTAGAGTTTCTTGATCCATGAACCAACATTGCCGAATTTGAAGAAAATCGGTTAAGATTTAGCTATAGCTCCCATATATATGTTTCATCCGATTTGGCTCTTTAGCTCCAATCGTTTTTATACCCTACACCACACTGTGGTACAGGGTATTATTTAAGTATAAAATGTCGCAAAAGTAAATTTATGTAAACAATTTATACATGAATTACAAAATTTATATATCAGAGTTATTCAATATTACGAGAGTGGTGTAGGGTATTATATAGTCGGCCCCGCCCGACTTTAGACTTTCCTTACTGGTTTTTTTCTAAAAATTTTAAAAAATTAAAAAAAAGTATAAATAATTTTTGGCCCACTTCCATCCAAAGTCTATAATATATGTTACAGAATTAATAGGAGTTTAAAATATACAAAATTCGCATAAATCAAAATGTACAAAGAGTTTCAAAAATGACATTCAAAATTTCCAAACTAAAATATCACACACAAAAATTTGTCACAATTTTTTTGTATATTTTTCTAAAGAGTACCCAAAAATACCAACATGTAAAGACAAAGATTTTTGATATCGGACCATCACTTAAGAAGAACACAATACACAGAGTGATTTCTTAACTCTTTTTAAATATCGTTAAATTCTAAACGAGTTATTCAAAAAATTCTACAAAGCGTTTCTTCAGGTGTACTAAGAAATATAAAACAAGTAAAAGCGTTTATTTCGGCCATGCCGAATCTTATGTTTATTTTATTTTATTACTGGAAAAATCTTTGGATATGTAGCAAATCATATTTTTGTTCAAGTAAATTATTAAAAAAGGAACACTGCGACTTTTAGCCAAATTTTAGGTCGCACATTCTTTAGCCAAAGGGACTACAACAAAATAAAATTTGATTTGTATAAATTTTATTGAGATGAATTCTTGCCAAAATGGGATACAAACTGCAAAGATTCTTCAAAGTTTCTAGAAAATGTGGTGTTTATGACTTAAATAAGCCTTTTTGGGAGCGACATCTACAGGTGGACAATAACAAAAAATATGAAATGATTTAAAAAAATGTTTACTTCGATGAATTCTTGTCATGATTAAATACAAACTGCAAAGATTCAGTTAAAATGTTTCGAAAATTTTGTTTTTATGGCTTAAATACGTATATTTTGGAGCGATTTGTAATATTTTTGCTGAGATGTATTCTTGTCGAAATAGAATACAAACTGGAAAAAATCTGGTAAATTGATTTAAAAATGTGGCATCTATTGCTTAAAACCCGACCTCTATAGGGGAGCATAACATTGACCGATATGGCCCATTTGCAATCTCAAACAACCTGCAACAATAAGAATTATTTCTACTAAATCAAACCAAACCAAAACCAAAATGTAGCGCGATTACAACAGATGGACACACTGACGGAAGGACAGACGGACATGGCTAAATCGTCTTAGAATTTTACGACGATTAAGAGTATATATACTTTGTTGGGTCTCATATCAATATTTAGAGATGTGACAAAATGAATCTACCCCCCATCATAAGGAGGAGAGCATAAAAATGGAAAAAATCAAAAAGGAAACTTTTTAACCCGTGGAGTTCACCATGTTCAACTCATTCCATTCATATTCCAATCGGATTTCTTTAATAGCGACTGATTTTGTTAGGTGATCTACTAAAATAAATGAGCTGTTGAACTGAAGACCTGTTGAACTAACGTGAGCTGGTGAACTGAAGAACTGTTGAACGACAGAGATGTTGAACTAAAGTTAGTTGGTGATCTAAAGTGAACTGGTGAACTAAAAAATTGTTGAAAGACAGCTGTTGAACTAAAGTGATCTAAAGAGTTGGTGAACTAAAAAGTTGCGCTGAAAAAATCGCCTCTGCAGTATATTGTCCCAAACAAATTCTGTTTTGTTTTGACACACACAAATATTATATGTTTGGGAGGTAATTGTTCTAAACAAAACTAACTAATATTTTTTATTTCGGACTTAATATAACATATATTAAAAATAAAAAATATAAAAAAATGGAAAAAATCAAAAAGGGAATTTTTGAACAAGTTGATTGGTCGTGGAATTTCCCATATTCAACTCATTCCATTCATGTTCCAATCGGATTTCTTTAAAAGCGACCGATTTTGAAAGCGATCTATTGAAAGAAATGAGCTTTTGAACTATATCGCTGTTGAACTAAACTGCGCTGGTGGCTAAAGAGCTGGTGAGCTAATGAGGTGGTGAACTGAAGAGATGTTGAACCAAAGCTAGTTGGTGAACTAAAGTGAACTGGTGAATTAAACAGCTAATGAAAAAGAGTTTTTGAACTAAAGTGAGCTAAGGAGTTTGAAACTAAAGAGCTGCGCGGAAAAAAATCGCTTCTGTGGTATATTGTCTCAAACATATATTTTTTTTAAGGTTACACTGGAAACATATAATATGTATGTGGCACATACACATACGAGTATTATATGTTTGGGAGGGTACTGTTCTAAACAAAACTATCTATTATTTTTTATTTCGAAATTAATACTTCCGAAACGAAGATTATTTTGAATTAAATAATTTGGCAATATATCGACGCCTGAATTTATAGGCAAATTTTTCAGAATATCACACTGAAATTTGTAAGAAATTTTATATATTTGTAAAATTTAATTAAAATTGAAATCGTATAATCTTTCGTAACTATAAATTGCATTAATGGATTGACAAAAAATGATGAATTGGAATATTTATAATATACAAAATGTATGCTGTAAACAAAAGCTAATGCTGCCATATTTAACTATAAATTGCTCGTACAATACGAAATCTAGGAAAAACTAACTAAAACTAACTAAAACTCGAAAAAGTCAGCTACGTTTTAAACATTGTTTTTAAATAAAATATATTTGGAAAAGTTTTAAGTAATAACATTGTTTGTATGTAAACAAACATTTTATTTCTGAAAGTCAGATCAGAAATATAAATTTATCTAATGTATTAATATAAAAATTCTTCATTTCTAAATAAAATATATTTGTTAGCAAATATATATTTTTTAAAAAAAATTCCAAATATATTTTCTTTGAATTCAAACAGATCAAAAATGGTTCTCCCGAGCGGTGAACTAATGAGCTGAAGAGCTTAATTGAGCTGGTAAACTAAATGATCGAAATAGTTCACTCAATTGAGCTGAACTAAAATGAGCGATAACTTAAAAGAACTAAAGTGCCCAACTCAAGATGTCACTTACGTCACCTTTTCTGTATTTTCAACAAAATGTTCAGCCGTAAAAAGTTTTTTATAGACCGCAGTTAGCATAATGCGCACGGAAAGATGTTTTCGAAACAAAAGATACAGGGTGGGCCTAAAGAAACCAAGGGGTGTAAAAGTTTCATAACATTTTCGTTTATTATTATTTTTTTATTTTTTCTTCCAGATTATATAACAAAAGGCAAATTTTTTTACACTAAGTACGAAAAATAGTGTCTCTTAAATGACCACCGTTTTCAGCTTCGCGCTGATGGGCTCTTTTTAGAGCATTTTCCATAACACCTTTCAAAACTTGTGGCTGTAGCGTTCGAATTTCTGCAACAATGTTTGCCTTGAGTTCAAGGATTGTCTCTGGCTTGTTCACATACACTCGCTCCTTCAAATAACCCCAAAGAAAATAGTCGGGTGCTGTCAAATCTGGCGATCGCGCTGGCCATATAATTTCCGAATTTCTGGAAATTATTCGCTCTCCAAAAATGTGACTTAAAAGTGCCATTGTGTCTCGGGCAGTGGCTCCGTTCTGCTGAAACCACATACCAGGTCTGTTTTCATGAGCAGGACGTAAAAAAATGTTCTATCATAAAACGATACCGCTCTCCATTTACGGTTACAGCACTTCCATCTTCATTCTCGAAGAAGTAAGGACCAATGACATTTTCAGATGTACACCTGATGGGGTGCAATTGGCGTTGATGAATGGCTCTTGGATTTTGAGAACCCCAGAACCTACAGTTCTGCTTATTAACAAAGCCATTCAAATGAAAATGAGCTTCATCACTCATAATCAAATTTTTAATAAAGTTGATTTCATTTCTGGCCAACTCTTGAAATTTAACTGCAAAATTTAGACGTTGCCGATGATCTGGGGGTTTTAATTCTTGCACCAATTGGACCTTATGTGGGTATAACTGTAAATCTTTTTTTAAAATGCGCCGTAGTGACGTACGAGACATTTCTAGCTGAGCAGAACGCCTTCTGACAGATGTTTCTGGTGGTTCGTTAACACTTTGCTGTACTCGTTCAATATTTACCGCAGTGCGACTTACACGTGGTCTACCGGTTCGAGGCAAATCTCTTACGCTGCCATGTTGGTGATGACGATCAACTAAGTAACGAATCATTGCTTCAGAGGGCGAAATTCGGACGTTAAAATGTCGACGATATGCTCTTTGCGTTAAAATAAATTGATCTCTGGTTTAAATAATAAAATTCTATTGTTCTGGTTCTCTGTTCAATTGTGAACCTCTCCATTATAAATTCTCCTAGTGTTGTCTATATAATCTGAAAGAAAAAATAAAAAAATTAATAAACGAAAAAGTTATTAAACTGTTATACCCCTTGGTTTCTTTAGGCCCACCCTGTAGAAATAAAACTTGCACTTAAATATTTCTACACCAGAGTTGCTGCACTTTGAGGCCCTGTGGCTCCGCACCTGTAACCTGTATATAACTATATTACAGAAGGCCCAAATTAAAATCTTAAATTCTCTAATACCCCTTTTCAAGCGGTACAAGTTTTGTAGCAATTGGTTGTCTGGGAGAGAAGTAATGGAATTATTTCCTTTTTTAATTTATACCACTCTTCGTTGGGCGCCACATTAGCCAAGTTCAGTTGACAGATAGATAACCTGTATATAACTATATTACAGAAGGCCCAAATTAAAATCTTAAATTCTCTAATACCCCTTTTCAAGCGGTACAAGTTTTGTAGCAATTGGTTGTGTGGATGAGAAATAGTGAAATTCTTTCCTTTTTTAATTTATACCACTCTTCGTTGGGCGCCACATTAACCAAGTTCAGTTGACAGATAGGGTTTCTTTGAAAAATTTGTCTTCTCGCTTCTTCTTATTTCCCTTTGTCTTAACAAAAAAAAACAACTACTACTGAGATTTATTAGTATGTTATGACTAAATTATCTCGAAAATGAGTATAACAACATCCAAAAGCTGCAAATCCATTGCAACAAAATTTCAGTAGAATATTCTTTCTAATGACATTCAATTTCTATTGGTGTGTTTTAAATTTCTAATGGAACTTTTGTACTTCAAGATCTGTACTATTTTTCGATCGGTATTGAACGTTCTGTCCCAATATATAAATATACACAAATGACTACTATGATTTTGTTCACTCCCTAATGGGTTAGAAGAATATGACGACACTAGCTGGTAACTAACTGTGCCCCGGCATAATTACAATTTCATATTGGATTTTAATTAATTTCGAATATGTGGGAAGGGTTATTTGTTTTTTTCCACACATTGGTTTGTTGCTGTAGCATTTTTTGTAAATGCCGAGTTATTATGGCAATTAATACAGCGAATTGCCTTTGGTATAGTTAAATTTAGCAAATAATTATTGGTGGCAATTATGGGAAAATTGCGAGATAAAGTGTGAATTATACTCTTGTCTAGTTTGTTGTTATAATGTGTGGTGGGTGGGTTTGCTGAAAATAAGTGGTCTCATGTGAGGTATCCATATATCCACATGGGAAGAACAACAAGGATGTTGAGGAAAAAACAACAAGAACAAATGTTTAATCGTTGTATCCTGTTGCTTCACTCAAACATTTGCATTATTGTTGCTCTAGACATTTTCCATTTATTCATTTTATAGACTTAGACAGCCAAATCATTTTGCCATTCCCTTTGTGCTTCTTCATCTTCTCATCAATCTAAGTAGAACTTTTGTAATTACTTGTTTTTACAAGTTCTGTTATATTATGCATCCTTTTTTTCTGGGAATTTTTCTAATTGCACCTTAAATATCGATTAAGTTCTTAGGTTCTTATATTCTTGTATATCAATTTCATTTTGTTCATCCACTCTATATTAACTGATTTTCCTTAATTGGGTACTTTGGAGCACTGTTTTAAGTAGACAAAAGTCTTAGTAAGGGGAATTAAAACAAAAAGTGAAGTAAACCTACTTACATTTACCCGCAATTTAAGAAATAAAATGTAAAATATTAAATATTAAGACTTTGTCAATAATTGTAAAGGAAATCTGAGATATAAACTTGTTTGTGTGGAGAATTTCATAAGGCGTGGGAAATTTAAAAAAAAAAACAATATTGCAAAATCTCTCTGAAGTAGCGAATTTAGAGGGAATTGTAATCATTAGCATAGACATTAGAAATTTATCGTGCGAATTGTTTAATTTATATTTGAGCTATCAACAACGGATGTTATATCCTTGCCTTGCAGGAAGAAGGGTATGTATCATTTGTTACAAGCAAACGAGTTACAGGCCAAAGGAGTAAAATAAAATCATATGTATGGTTTTGTTCTCCAAAATTAGTTAAAATTCGAAGAGGGGCCAATTGATTCACTCGTACCCACAAAGGGTGTAACCCTTTAGAAAATAGGGTTACAAAAATATTTACAGCTTATCTATATCCTACTCGTATCTTCTGCAAATTCATATAATGTCAGAATATTTTATATCGACCTATACAGTTTATTTTTGGATAAAATGTTTATAATCAGTTACAAACAGGTACAATAAGTTCTCACTATCATTTTTTTTAATTTTTTTTCATAGGTTTGTTTTTGAATATTGAGTTTGAGATCGTTGTTTTTGTTTTCTGTTAAACAGAAAAACAGACCTTCGGTGAAAAAGAAGAATAAAAAATGTGGGAAATGTATAAAGGGTGGTAGGACGTGGACGATATCGTTTTGGAAGTACCAAGCAACCTCATCGGCACCTTCGACAAAATTCTCTGTCAATAATTGGCACAATGTGAGAGCAGCTCAGTTGAAATAATTGAGAACTGATTTCAAAGTCCCATATCTCCAAAACATTGCAGACAGTATTTCTCAACCTAATACATCCCCACACTTCTTGTTTGGTTATTTTTGTGTCCCTTAAAAATCGAAGGAAAGAAACGAGTTACACGCGCTTGAACATTTTCTTCACCAGATGTGGACAAATTTGAGGCCCTCTACCTCCGCCCATGTCTGACATAGGGCGCCCAAATCTAAAACTTAACTTCTCTAAGATCTCTTCATCTACCATGCCAAGTTTCGCCGCAATCGGTTGTTAGGTTAAGAAACGGTCGAATTATTTCCCCCTTTTTAATTCGAGCGGGAGCAATTTTTTCTACAAAGTTTTTTACAAAAAAAAACTTTCGTAAAAAATGTTTTTAAAAAAATCGAATAGAACATGGCGCTCTGTGTGCTCTTTAAAACAAAGTAAACTTTGCAAAAATCGGTTCAGCCGATCGAGAGCCATTACAAATTTCGTAAAACACCAAATTTTTTTTTTAATTTTTTCAAAAATTAGAATGCTCATCAAATTTTTTTAAAAATTTTTTTTTAAAAAAAAGTGACAGTGACATCTTATTTTACCCATTTGTAACTGCTTATAAACATTTTAGCCCAAAATAAACTACATAGTCGATATTAAATATTCTGACTTATATATATAGCGTGATCCATTTCGAGGTTCCCTACTTTTTTAAAGGAAAAAAACACAGAAAATTCAAATTGAATGTGGAATGTTTATTATCATTTGAAAGAACATTCTTTTGCATTTATTTTTTGGAGATTATGTCTATCAAATGTTATCCCCGGCTGCGTCTCAGATGGTCCATCCGTTGAGTCCAATTTTCGATGACTCGTTCGAGCATTTCGACTGGTAACTGGCGAATGACACGCGTGATGTTTTGCTCCAAGGCCTGAATCGAAGCGAGTTTTTCCGCATAAACATTAGACTTTACATATCCCCACAGGATAAAGTCTAACAGTGTGATATCACACGATCTTGGTGGCCAATCGACCGGCCCAAAACGTGAAATTATCTGCTCACCGAAGTGTTCTCTCAATAAATCCATTGATTGATGCGATGTGTGGGAAGTGGCGCCGTCTTGTTGAAACCAAATGTCGCCGAGATCACGAGCTTCAATTTCAGGCATCAATTAGTCGGTTATCATGGCATGGTGGCCATTGACGGTTACGTTCTCACCGGCATCATTTTTGAAGAAATATGGACCGACGATTCCGGTACGTCGGATCGAGAATCGGCAAAAAGATGGCTCTTTACGAGAGCTAAAATATTGCTCATAAATGTGAAGGTCGTGGGTCGACTGGAAAGTGTTTTTTTGGATTTAAAAAAAAATGGACTTAGCCCAATTGGCGAACGATTATTTTGATAATAAAATTTAATAATTTGTAAACGTTGTTCAGGCGTAAGTATTTTTATGATGAAATGGCAAACAATACCTAACAAAAATAACATGACAGAATGACACGACTCACACGTGATCTGTCAAAAAGGCTATTGAAAAAAGTATATCTACTTAGATCACCCTATATATCCATAGCAAAAAAGCTTAACGATCCAATCGAGGCTATACAAGTGTACATGATGATATATACATTTTATTTCAATATTTTTTTGTGAAGAAAAAATTAAAGAATAATAAGTGTGTGAAATGTTACTAAATGATAATCCGGAGTTCCAGGACAGCAATATTAATTCCCAATGATATTAGCAGCGTTGCATTCTTTAGAAAAAATCACAATAAACATGTATTTGCAATTAAATAAAAAAAAGATTGCACAATATTGCAACTGCATTCAATAAAAATTATTATTTTATGTTAGTGGTCCTTGAGTAAGTCGATTGTTTCAGGTGAAAAAAAAAACAAAGAAATATGCTCTGCGTAAGTAGTTTCAAACATATTCTAAAGGAATATACAAGCTCGGCAAAATAACGCAACGCCTTCCATAATTTTTTCGAATTGGGCGATATTCCAAAGAGTTTATGTTACCAAGGAATATTTGCACCGTAAAGCAAATGTTAACGTTTCCCCCTCCTAAGAACGGTACTATAATAAAGTAATAATTCGTGATCTTTTATTGTTTTTACGGGACCTTAACAAATTTCAAGGACAACAATTTTGAAATATCTTTTATATCACAAATCTTACAATACGATTTGTGCGTCTAAAAAAAATGAGAAGTTCTACTATTCATAATAATTTTCCAAAATTTCCTTACAAATTGCAGGTTTGCATTTCATATGCTTTAAGCACAAGGAATTACAAAATTGTTTAGTTTTAAATAGACCCATATTTTTAATAGATAGCTTTGCATCGTTCTCTACAAAACGTTTTTCACACGATTACTTCTGAATTTTATTTGTATAGAAAATGTCAGGCACATTGTCATCATCTACAAATAGAATGACAAACAGATAGATATGGTCATATGGAGATATTCACGTCAAATGATAAATAAGTGCCCTTATTTTGGATATTCCACGAAGTTACACCTTTGTAATTCCTTCTAACCAATATATTTTTTAAGCCAGGTTTGCTTTTGAGGCTTAAAAGTAATCCTGACTTAAGACTTTCAAAAATATAATTCAGATTTTGTTATTTCCACGGTACGATATATGTTCTCATAACAAATAATAATTTGATTCCGCTCACATAGAAAGAATTTACATTGTGTTTTATATAAAAATCCTGAAATATATGTGTGAGAAAACTGTAAAAAATCTGTATCTTTTAAACCAAAATGACCTCCATCGTGAAACATATGTCACGTGTGAAGGACATTTAACGGTTTAACTACAAAAAATATGAAGAAAAAAAATTAATAGCATTTCGAAATATTGAAGGATTACAATAATTTTTCTATTTCTAATGCCCTTCGACAAAGAAAATATTTAATTTCGAAGTACGAGAGTGGCCAGTTACAATGGCACTAAAATATTTGAAATCGGATAACTAGTTCTTAAGTTATACTCTGTTGAATTCAGTATCCTTTAGGAAAAAAGTAGAGATTCGACCAACTTTCGGACGCTGTAAAACAAGAACCATAACGAATTTGGACTAAATATAGACATAATAAAAATTGTACGCACTAGGAGATAGCGTGAACCAAATTTCATCGAAATCGGAGGAGGTCGTGTTAAAAAGTGGGTCGAAAGGGGCTTGGCAATCACGCCCATTTTTAATATAATATGGGTACCATAAAATACGTTACATTGTACAAAATTTCAAAATGCAGTAATCGAAGTTATATGCAGTAATCGATATGCAGTAATCGAAGTTATAAACCGTTAATTTTTTGTACAAAATGGTCCATTTGTATGGGAGGTACCAAAAGGTAGTGTACCATAAAAGTATTACACCCACAAAATTTGAAGTATTTGTAGGGACTGTAATCAAAGTTATAAGCCGTTATTTTTTTGTGCAATATGGTCAATGGCAACTTCGCCCATTTTTTTACTGAGGAATTATACTTATTCTATGTGTAGAATTGTGAAAGATTCTGAGCAGTATTATAGAAGTTATGAGATAATCAATATTTCACTAAATTTTGATACTTCGAGGGGGAGTTACTTGCAGGAGTGGTCCAACAGAGTCCATATTTGACCTTAGCCTGAGACAGAATATTAATATTAACACATACCAGATTTTAAGTCAATCGGTTAGTCCTGTCAAAAGTTACCGTGCTAACCAACCAACCGGACAGACTGACGGACATTGCACAAATGACATAAAATGGACCAAAATTGATTTTCTTGGGATCTCTATTCTTGGGGTCTCTTAGTTCACTCCACCGATGTGTTACACTTTTGGCCCGCTTGTTCTCAATAATATTTGCCGATAATCAACAATTCTCCCTATTTTTTACTGATAATTCGTTAAAGTATTAAATCTGGAGCCACATCGATTTATAGAACACGCTGATTTATAGAATGTACTTTAAGAGCTATTCTTGGAGTCAGTCGAGTCAGAAGCAGCATACTACCCCGAGGAATATTTTTATCGAATTCATAATTACATTGAGTAAAATAACTTTTTATTCTGGTTAAAAGTTTCCCAAAAAATGTTTTATTTATTTATTGCCAAAATCGTTTTTAAATACAAACCGGCATTCCTTTCCCATATTGTTTCTTATTGCAATTTAAAATGCGGCTAGTGAAATAATTTTATACGATTTTTTTATCAATACATAATAAATGATACTGCAGATTATACACTGGTTTCTGCAATTATTTATATATGTATGTATATAAATGTAAATTTTATTATATCAAATATATAAATGAAATGCATTGAATTTCATTAATTCCGTTTTTTTGTTGGTGTGGTAGTAAATTTAACTCGATAAATTAATATACATACATATTTTATTCGATCCGTTTCCTTTGTTTGTGCATTTGATTACAGCCGGAACGGATACGATTGCGTGACAGTCACTATAAAAACGCTCTGCATTATTGTGCTGCTCAGAGTGTGGCCAGAACGGGAGACCTCGTGGCAGCCGCCAGTATAGCCGTCGCAGCTCCAGAGCTACTGGAGTCTGCCGACGAAGATGGCTTCACACCGCTGCACTTGGCTGTTATTCAGGGCAACTTGGCTATGGTCAATTTGCTGCTAGCGAACAAAGCCGATGTGAATGCGGTGGATAAAGAGGGTCATTCGGTCGTGCACTGGGCCACAGGTAAGGAGCGATAGAGAGAAATAAAGCAGAATTATTAAGAGCTTGAAATTTTGTTTGCAGTTTGCGGAGAGGTGGGGGCCTTGAGAGCCGTTTTGGCAGCTGGAGCTAATGTCACCACTCCCGATATTAATGGTGGATCGCCTTTGCATTATGCTGCCCAAATGTGTGGCGCCAGTTATGAGGGTAAGCTAAGTCCGGCCAGTTCCCATAAGCTGGCCTTGGAGATCCTGGGTGTTTTATTGGCCCACCCCCAGTGCAGTGTGGATGCCGAGGACAAAGACGGGCGACAACCTTTGCTATGGGCTGCTTCTGCAGGTTCTGCAAAAGCCATTATGGCTTTGGTCAAGGCAGGAGCCAGAGTTGAAAGTGCCGATAAGTTGGTTTATTTCTTCCAGAAAGGTAATGAGTTAAGGATGTTATTAATTGCTTTCGCACTTTATTTTTAGGGATGGCTTGACTGCACTCCATTGTGCCGCTTCTCGCGGTCACACGGAATGTCTGGATACCTTGATTAGTCTGTGTGGGGCTCCAACAGATCTCATCGACTCGAATGGTTGTACGGCCCTTCACTATGCTGTGACTTTGGGTCATGCTGATGCCACTTCGCGTTTGTTGGACTTTGAAGCCGATCCCAATCGACAAGATCGCAAGGGCCGCACTCCGGCTCACTGTGGTTGTGCCAAAGGGCAGTTTGAGACGGTGAAATTACTCAAGGAACGCAATGCTAATCTATGGCTACGCAATGCAAAAGGAGATCTTCCCTTGCACGAGGCAGCTTCTTCAGGTCGTCGAGAATTAGTGGAATGGCTGCTGGAGCAGAGGCCAAAACAGGTAAACACCACAAGCAATGATGGCCGTAGTCTGCTGCACATTGCAGCCTACAATGATTACACGGATATGTGTAAACTTCTGATTGACTATGGGGCGGATGTGAATGCTGTGTATCGCAACTCTAAGGGCGTGGTTATAACTCCTTTGGATTGTTCCCTGCAAAAAGGTCATCGTTCTACAGCCAAGTTTCTCCAATCACACGGTTGCTTGCCGGCCGGTAAACTGAAATTGGCTGCACGACGTGCGAATCCCTTCTCTCAACCCTCAATGGATGTGGTGAAACCATTACAGTATATCGAAAAGGAAGAGATACACGATTTAAGTAATTCCAAAAAATATGTTGTCTATTTGAAACGGTCTGAATCGGATGGTGGTGAAGATGGCAACTGTAGTTGTACCGAACAAACCTATCGCCGGGAGCAACGTTATGCCCACACTTGTCACAAGCACCGGAAAGGACGCAATCGCCATTTGAGGCGTCGGACGAGCAGTTGTGGGGACCCTAAAGAGTCGGATCACGACTGTGGTGGCATGTGCCGTTCCAAGAGTAACATTGAAATCCGTCGACGCAAGTCACGAGATCGCCACCTCAGTTCAAGTGAATGGGAAGATGATGAAGACGATGAAGATTCTTGTGAGAACTGCTGTTATCACAAACGACAGAAGCAACGCGTTATACAGAGAAAACGTTCCATATCCTCTAAACGTTCCAAAGATGCCATAGATTCAGATGGAAAAGATGAGGATGGAAGAGATGCTGAATCGAAATCTAAGCAGAAAGAGGTGCAAGATAGTCCACCAAATGAAGATAATTCCGGAAAAGATGCTCCAGAAACCGAGGTACCTGAAGAAAAGGTCTCACAGCCATTAGCTACATCCCCTGCCCCTGTTGTTTCAGAGCCTAGCGCAGAGCCGTTCAGCCGCTCTGGATCTCCAACTAAAGCATCAGTACCAACAACCCCAACGTCAGCAGCAAAAGAGGGAACTTTCATAAAAACACCTCCCGGAAAGGATGGAAGTGAAGTCCCAGCTCCTTCCTCAGGAGCCGAGTTAACCGACGAAGATGAAGCAAATGAAGATGCGTCAAAAAATATAATTGCCGAGGTGCAGGTACATCATGCAGCTGATGATGAGGATAATGCCACGGAACAGCCAGTAGAATCAACATCAGCAACTCCTACGACAGAAAAGCCAGCAGAAACTACCGCAGCAACTCCAGTAACAGAGGAACCAAAGGAAGAAGACAAAAAAGAATCGCTGGAAGAAGAAGTGTCTAAGCAAATTGAAGAAATTGTAGAAACTGCCACTGCCACTGCAATTGCCATTGCTGAGACTGCTACCGCTCCTCCGGCTGAAGAAGACCCCAAAGCAGGAGAAACAACAAAAGAAGAAACTGAAAATGAACCAAAAGAAAGCACTACTATGGAAACTGACCAAGAACAAAGTAAGGCCATTTCTGAGGCAGGCAAAGATGGAAGTCTACAAACAACAGAAGAAAAAGTCCCAGAAACTCAAGAAGAGGTCACAAAGGAAAGCCTAGAAACTGCAGTAGATGAGGCAAAATCAACACCATCACCTCTTCCAGAAACTTCCGAAGTCCCCGAAACTTCACAAACCCCAAAGCCACCACAAGAACAACCAGCAGAATCAACTCCAAAGCCAAGCGAAACATCTTCCAAACCTCACACTACCTCAGATCAAAAAGATGAACCAGTAACCAATAAGGCTAATGAGAATTCGGCCATCAACAATGCAACAGCAAACGCAGAAGACATCGCTCTGCAACGCAATCAATCTTCCCCAGATGGTGCTGCACCAGTTCGTGAACAGGAATCCCGACGTTCCTTTACTCTTCTTCCTTCGGATTCGGCTGAAGACGAACCGCCCATTGAAACCCCAAGCGAAGTTTTGAGACGCAAATCTAGCTTCCATGTTTTAAAAAGTGACGACTCGGTAATTGAAATCGAGGACTCTAACTCACCCAGGGAAGAGGTGGAAATGAGTGATTCCACCGTTTTCAAAGTACTAACAGGTCCGCAAAGCCAATTATTCGAAGCGGATTCAAATCGCTCTGAAGTTGTAACTCTGGAAGATGATGAGCCCGATGAGGAAGAAGTAGCTGCTACTAACCAGAACCAACAGTTCAGATCGCAAGATGAACCGCTATCGCCCTACGATTATTCTAGCGGCCGCAAAAGACGTCTCAAGAAACGCGTAAAAAGTGGTGTTAAATCACGTGGTAATTGGCAGCGGGCCGAAGGTGACGCTGCCGATATGCCACAAAGTACCAGAGATCAAGATTCCGGTTTTGAGCCAAGTCCTCGAACATTGAAGACTAAAATACCAACACCACGTAATATTTACACTGCCCATTTGCCTCGGCGACCATTGTATGCTACGCTAGATGGACGTTCGTGCAGCAGCCGTTTGGAGAACCGCAAGGCCGGCGACAAAGGTGCATGTGACATGACGGCCGTTACCAGATCCATTCAGAGGAACATTAGAAGGTATGTACAAGTAGAAGACATCAATCACGGTTATTAACTCCTCATTCTCCTTGGAAGTGCCCCAAAGTAATTCCACTTCAATTTATCGCTTCGCCACTGCCGTTTGCCATCAACGTGGGCTTAATTTAACTCTGTTATGGGATAGCCTCTAACGACCAATGTACGATGAACTGAGCACAGTGGTTGCAACTTAACACAACGATGAACGATGAAGTGGACCGTTAGATACATTCGAAGGGAAGGGCACTTAATCGACTCTTTCCCAAAATTAAACTATAATCATCTGCTAGAAAGCGTGTTACAACTCCGGGTTCTTCACCGACAGCTTCGAAGATAATAAGCAAGTTTTTTTGTTCGGTGTGAAGGAAAAATTGGTCTGATAAGAGTCACTCCGCTGAATCGAAAACAAGTTTCTTTTTGATAGTATAGATAGAAGAAAGTCTAAATAAGTCTAAATTCAGATAATTAGGAACATTCTCCGACATACTCGCAGTAGTACAGATAAGAAGCATAGAAAGAAAGCAGACAGCTGCCAAGTTAATATATTAAGAGCTAAGTCGTCAATTGTAGTATATATTAATAACTGAGTGGTCAAGTCTAGTATAGGGGAGAGCGCACTGATAGACTCTAAGTTGTATACATGAACACCTGAGCTCTTGTTACGAGGGAGTGCTCAGTGGCCGATTCTTGAATAAAATAAGAACACAACATTTTGGAGAAAGTCCTCAGAGATCGACTGTAGTAGAGGGGAAGGTTTTAGAGGTCGACTCAAATATAGAGAATTGCCTCAGATGCAAACTGTAGTAGGGAACAAAGCTCTAGACATTAGTATGGAGGACATCATATTAGGTTAAGGAATGACGCAGACGTCGTCTTTATTTTGAAAGTGGGAATCAGTGATCGATACCCGTCCACACTTGTATAGCTGAAGACCTCAGTGGTTAACTATAGTCAGATTAAGTACTCAGCCTCAGGAAGACCTCAGAGACCGGCTCTAGTATAGAGGAAGACCTCGGAGGTCCACTCTAGTATAGAGGAAGACCTAAGTGGTCGACTCTAGTATAGATGAAAACCTCAGAGGTCGATTCTAGTACAGAGGAAGACCTCAGAGGTCGACTCTACTGTAGTGGAAGACCTCAGAGGTCGATTCTAGTATAGAGGAAAACTTCAGAGGTCGACTATAGTATCGAGAATGACCTCAGAGGTCGAATCCAGTATAGAGGAAGACCTCAGAGGTCGACTCTGGTATAGAGGAAGACCTCAGAGGTTGATTCTTGTACTGAGGAAGACCTCAGAGGTCGATTCTAGTTCAGAGGAAGACCTCAGAGGTCGACTCTGGTATATAGGAATACATCAGAGGTCGACACTAGTATAGAGGAAGACCTCAGAGGTCAACTCTGGTATTGAGGAAGTCCTCAGAGGTCGACTCTAGTATAGAAAAAGACCTCAGAGTTCAACTCTAGTATAGAGGAAGAGCTCAGAGGTCGACTCTAGTATAGAAAAAGACCTCAGAGTTCAACTCTAGTATAGAGGAAGAGCTCAGAGGTCGACTCTGGTGTAGAGGATAACCTCAGTGGACGACTCTAGTATAGAGGAAAAGCTCAGAGATCGACTCTAGTATAGAGGAAGACTTCAGAGATCGACTCTAGTATGGAGAATGACATCAGAGGTCGACTCTAGTATAGAGGAAGACTTCAGAGATCGACTCTAGTATGGAGAATGACATCAGAGGTCGACTCTAGTATAGAGGAAGACCTCAGTGGTCGACTCTAGTATAGAGGAAGACCTCAGTGGTCGACTCTAGTATAGAGGAAGACCTCAGTGGTCGACTCTAGTATAGAGGAAGACCTCAGAGGTCGACTCTAGTATAGAGGAAGACCTCAGAGGTCGACTCTAGTATAAAGGAAGACTTCAGTAAAGAGGCTGACCTCAGTGGTCGACTCTAGTATATAGGAAAACCTCAGTGGTCGACTCTAGTATAGAGGAAGACCTCAGTGGTCGACTCTAGTATAGAGGAAGACCCAAGTGATCGACTCTAGTATAGAGGAACATCTCAGTGGTCGACTTTAGTATAGAGGAAGATCTCAGTGGTCGACTCTAGTATAGAGGAAGTCCTCAGTGATCAACAATTGCTAAAGACCTCAGTGGTCGACTCCAGTGCAAATGAACCCTTCGGTCGTCTAATCTAGTATAGAGGAAGACCTCAGTGGTGGACTCCAGTATAGAGGGGACCTCTAGGATAAATATATCAGTAGTCTAGTCTAGTTAAAGACATTAGTGGTCGACTCTAGTATGAACCCCTATGTTGTCGAATATTTTATTGATAAATACTGTGTCGAGTGAGGTATTCCTGACAAATTCAGAGGTCGACCGTAGTGTAGAAGAAAAACTCTGAGGTTGAATTTAGTATAGAGGATGAGCTAAATGGTAGATTCAAGAGTAACGTAAGGAATACATCAGTTATCAAAGGAAGACCTTACTATGACTCTGGCATAGAGGACAGCCTCAGTAGTAAAATCTGGTAGAAAGAAGACCACGATGTTTGACTGTAGCCGACACTTGTTTAACAATTTGATTTTAGAAATTACTTATATAATACCATTTTAAAATGTGAACTACAACCCCATAAATTACGTCGATATGGATACCTCGAACCACAGTCTCATGGTCGGCGAACTTGACGATATTGTTTACATTGCCTCTCTTCGTGTTGGCTAATCTCTCGAAAATGCTTTTCCTCGTGAAGATTTATATATGCCCTTGATGATGATAATGATGCGGATGATAGTATGGATGGATTTTCTTTATTTAAATCCGTGCAACACTTGTGCCTCTCCTCAATCATCGAAAGATGAGGTGGTGAACATCGTCTTCAAGACAAGCATGATGGCTACTGTCTCCATCAAAGTTAATTGTGATGAAATTTAATAGCGGTCCGTCATTTTTCATCTTTTGTAATTTGACATCGGCAGTATGGCTCTAGGAACGGCTTTCGAACGTAGAAGTAACATCCTGGCTGATTTGTGGTCGGGCCGGGGGAAAAAATAAGGAAGCGACAGGTTTTTTTATATCCGACTATAAGACAATATCAGCTACATAGTTGACCGCAGTGTTGCTGCCTCTTTCCAGTGGCTGTTTGTCGTTAATTTTAAAGGCACTCTAATGTGATTAACAGCAGTGAAGATGGCATTTATGATATTTTGTTTTTTTTTTCAGTTGTTAGGAGCATAAAGTTGGTGAAAATGATATGAGAAGGTATCTGCATATCCTTAATTATAAAGTCGTTTTGTGTAAACAACGACTCATCGCGGATGCGACTTAAGATGTATAGCTACAATAACACACAAGGGAAATAAATAGAAGTAAAAAACTAAGAGATGGTCGGTTGCGATGAACTGCGGACACCCTTTGCATGGGACTAGCTTGCATTACATCGATATGGACAACATGACTGATAGCTAGACAACGGATTTTTGCTTATTTTTAATTAAAATTGCTTTACGAAGGCCGTCTCTTTTTGCTGCCACGAAAAAAATCTATAACAAATATAAAACACATTTATCGTTTTTTGAAAGCACGCTGAAAAAAATCGCTTCTATAGTATATTGCCCCAAATATATTCTGCTTGAAACATGTTTATGTTACACTCGAAATATATAATATTTGGAACACACAAATATTATATATTTGGGAAGATGATGTTCTAAGCAGATCTTTGTTTCCACCCTAATATATTTTTATTTGTGACTATTATTTCCGAAACAAAGATTTATTTGCATCCAAAAAATCTGAAAATATTCGTATATCGATATCTTAATTGCATGCTACGTTTATTTATTTAGAAATTTTCGATTCGTAAAGTTTCTTTATTTATTTTAAGTTTTTAGTGGTTTTGAGTTTTTCGGTAATTCAAAGACCACTTTTAAGAAATTTTTAATATTCCAAAAAGTCAAATGATAACTTGGAATTTTGAAAAATTAAAAACTGGTCATTTGAAAAAAAAATTCGGAATACAGGAAAAATTAAAAGTGAAAATCGATAAAGTCAGCAACGCTTTGAAAATCTTTCTTAAATATATATGTATATAAAATATATATATTATATATTTTTTTTGAGAAAATTAGTTCCCAAATAAATATATCTTTTTGTAATATATTAACATATGCGCTCCAAATAAAGTTTCTTCGGTTTCAAATAATACTTATTTGATACATATAATCCGTCCACGCTTTAGGATAATACTTAACTCGAAACGTGGGTGAATGAATGTGAAATAATTTAACACCAACAAAAAATTGCCTTTATGCTGGAAATATACGTCTATGATTAACTTGAAATCATGTAGAATCGATAGTCTTAAACAAATTTTCCTATGAGTTACAAAGGAAATGTTGAATCTAACATGCCTCTCATTTATAGCCCTATAATATACGCATACATACATTTCTCACATCGTTTGTTGATGGATGGCACTGCCTTCCAATGTCTCGGTCATAACTTCATGTTGTCCTTCCGAGTACTCCGCCAAAGAGCTAAAGTTCCTGTGAGAACGTTTATGAATATTTGTTTAGCGGTTACACAGGCAAAACGCTGTACCTTATGACGATGTTGTTGCTATCGTTGTAGTTGCTTCACATCCTCCTTAGAATTGGGTGTTGTTGTAAGTACCTATGCTCCTGCTGCTGCTGCAAGGTGAGATAAGATTAAAGAGGAATAAGTTTTTTGAAAATTGTTGTATTTTTTATTTTTCGCAAAAGTTTAAATAAACTTTGCCTTTTGTTTGGCTTTAGAATACCACGTCCTTTGTTCCTTTGGTTTGCGTTTTGTATGATGCCTTGTCTGCGAAGCTGCAGGATTACATTGACTACAATGTGAGCACACGTTAGCCCCAGTCAAAGACGGAGTAGCAATAGAGCGAACGAGCGAATGAGTCCTCTTAAAGTATTCATGACTTTTGTGCAATGGCCACAATAACCAAAAGACAAACTCTGCTCCGAACACAAAAAGACCAACACAAACAAAATCGAAGAATGGATGAAAACATTTTCTGATTTGATTTGGTTTTATCATGTTTAAGTACAATTTCTACATCTACATCTGAACCGGGCCCCAGGCACCAGCTACTGGTCCTTCGGCATGTAAGCCTGCCCACAAACCCACCACTCTCTGTGCAAATGGCGTTGTCGTGTAATTAAAAAAGTTACCTTTTGTTGTTCGTTTGTAAGTGCTTACTTACCTTTGGTTTGTTGTTTTTTTTTTCTATCATTTAGCAGCAAAACAACATGCAACGCATTCCAAGGATTACCCAGGAGTGAGTCTCCGCCCAAAGGAGGCAGACGAGAAGAAATCTGTTATTCTATTCAAAAAATCGAAGGCAGAAATTTTTTATTTGTAAATACAAATGACAAACTAGGTTCACCAGAAATGTTTTGCACTTCTTTGGTTTTTTTGTTATGCTTCTTATTTTCATCCTGCTTCAAGGATTAATTCAGAATAATTTCAGTTTTTTTTCGAAATTCTATTTAATTGGTATTGCTTTTCTTCAATAGATTTACTCAAGCGTAAAAGCACGAAATGAAGCAATTTTATTTTTAATTATGTTCAAAAAAACCTTGGCCTAAATATAGATAAACAAAAAGTGTAACTTCATATATAGAATATGTTTCATGAAATTATTTATTATTTCCTTTTCGAGCTTAACTCACTTTCACCAAGAAAACATTAGTCTATTACGCATTCACCATTCACATTAGGCTTATGAACACAAGAAAATAACTTTTTTCGTACACGGGGCAAAATCGTCCTTTTTGATATGTTTGAATCGAAGAAAAATATATTTGAAACACAAATTTTTAAATATTAATTATTTCTGAGCAAATACATTTTATTTGAAAATCAATAAAATTTATTTGGAACGCATATATTAATATATTACAACAAAATGTATTTATAAAATAATTTTCTCAAATAAAATATGTGTTTATATACAAATAAAATTATCGTTTAGGAACCTGTCCAAATATATTTTGTTTAAAAAAAGATTTTCAAAACGTTGACAATTTTTTGAATTTAATTTCTAATTTTTAATTGATTTTAAGTTATAAGTTATAATTAAAAATTACTTATGAAGCAATAAAAATCGTTTTAAAGCACTAATTTTTAAATTATATTTATTCTAAGTCATCATTTGTTGACAATCCACCTTGCATAATACATCATTTCGCAGGATTATACGATTTCAATTATAATGGATTTTTACGAACATTTTAAATTTCCGAAAAAAATAACGTTCAATTACTGAAAAAAATAAAACGTGTCTTAAAATTAAGGCATTGCTTTATTTTCTGAATACTTAAATATAAATAAATATTTGTTCCGTAAATAATAGTCCAAAATGAAAAACATTAGGACGGAAACAACGATTTGTTTAGAACAACATCTTTCCAAATATATAATTTTTGTGTGTGACAAATATAATATATTTAGAGTGTACCCTAAACATTTGTATATTTCAAGCAGAATATGTTTGGGACAATATACTACAGAAGCGATTTTTTTTCAGCGTGTAATACAAAATAAATGTCTAAGAAATTTAATTCACGAACATTTTACCAATCCCCAAGACACTCAAAATAAATTAAATGCGTTCTAAAAGCAGAAAAAATTAAGTAAATCCCAAAAGAAAATTGCGGCAAGTATTAGGGGAATATTGTAAATAAACAAACAAAATTGTACAGAATAAAGAATAGATTTTTGAGGGGTATATTCATGACGACAAATCTGATTTAGGTTTAGCGGTGCTATGCTAAATAAATAAGTAACGCATCTTTCAGGCAAATCTCATTAAATATAACCGCGAGAGGTGTAGGTGTAGGGTTTTTAATGAAAATAAAATACATACATGTCAGAGAATTTCATTAGAGTAAATCCACTAAAAAATATATATGTGATTATATTATATATTCATCTGTTTCACGGTTTCGAATACATGCATCAAAATATGGCGTAAAAATTATATTTTTTTAAAACAAGGTATAGTACATCAAAATCGGCCAAGTATTTAAGGAGTTGCAAGCGACTGAATGAACAAAACTTTATGAAAAAATAGTTATTTCGCCATCTTTAAATTGCTCATAACTTTTGAAATTTTTTTTTAATTATTTTCCAAAAACGCGAATAAAATGTATTTTTAAAAGAAGTAGCTATCATACACAAACTTTCGAAACAATCAAAGCTACTGATGTCAAAAATCGTACAGTTTGCCATGGAATGACTCATATGGTAATTCCAAAGCAAATTAATCGAAACACACATTTAAAAAAATAATGCATTTTGATTTTAATGAACTATGACCCAGAAATTTCTCTAGTGCGTGCGATTTTTTGTCGTTTTGGGTTTTCCAAATAAGTTCAAATTTTTGTGGTATATGACTGCATTGGCGCAAAGTAAATGCGCCTGTCAGAGCGAACGGACGTGTTATCGCAGAGCGGATAGTTTTTAACCTATTACGCAATACCTATTCACCTACCTACTACGCAACCAGGAGGTTTGTTGTTTATAAAGCGTAGGTTGAATTGGATGCATCGGTCTCTGGACAGATATTTCTGAGCTCAGTCTGGAAGGCCTATACCGACGTACCTATTACGGGCTAATACTGGCTATGGGGGTGTCTCCCCCGACCAATTTATGATTAAACCAAAAAAGACGAAGGAGATTACGGCGCAGGGGAGGGAAAACCCAGTGCCGGCGACAAGCGTTGATTCACTCTCGAGTCATGTGTCGTCGTTATCGAACAATCGTGAGCAAGCAACTTCTACGAACTTTGGTGCCTTGGATCCCGTAGTCGAAAATGAAACAAGAGCACATCCAGCCGCAGGCAAAACAAATGATAAGACAGATGAAGCAGAACCCAGCCGGGGCTTTAAGCAACCCCAGCCTTTAAAAGCCATTGTAATTCGGATAAGCCTAACGTAACCACACAAAAGGAGGTCTCTAGTCTGGGTCCTTCGATTGTGGGCGGTAAAGTTGACCCAATAACACAGTTCAAGTCAACCAAATCATCCGTTAAGGATGAGGCTTTAACCAAAAACACTCTACAGACACGGAAAAATCAATTGGCCATAAAGAAGGGTAAGAAGCCACCGTTTTATTCTAATATAGCTAAACAACATTTTCGAGACGATCTATGCTACGCCATAATTGATAGCAGTAGTGCATCTGGCAGAATCCCCGAAGACCAAAAGAGTAACTTCGAAGATTTGGTCTATACGAGGGTAGCGGAATACGTCCTCGAATCTAAGGATGAACCACCAATCGAAGTAATGAGTTGCAAGTTTGAGAGGGGTATTTTGATGCTAAGGCTGGCATCACAACGCTGCGCTGGTGTCCTCGTAAAAATTGTGGATAGCATCCCCTCACCTTGGGACGGCGCAAAGCAAAAATTGGTAAGGAAAAGCGACATTCCTGAACTCATAAAAACGACCCTATATGTTAAGGGATGTCCCAGTAAGTTCTCATCAGAGTACATACTCGACATCATTGGCAAACAGAATTCAAAACTTTCCGTGAGAAAGTGGGAAGTCTTCTATAGGAAGGATGATACCGAGGGTACTCTCCTCGTGTTAGGCATAGACCCAGAATCAAAGAACAATCTTGTCATGGCGAAGGGCATGGTGTACTTCTTGATCTGGACAGTCTTTTTCAAAATTGGAAAGGTCCCGATTGGCAGGACAAATGAATCGAGTCCAAATATACTGTCTGGAGAGGCAAACACTGGTATTGAACGGATGGAGACAAGTGAAACACTGCCAAAAACTGATGTGGAAGTAGTCAATAACACCACCAGTTCACCAATAGTACCGCCACTTTTGCAGGAAATTCCCAGCAAAGGTGGTGATTAAAATAAAAAGAGCCACAAAACGATTCAAACCAATGAGGGAGCGACAAAAAATAACACCGCCTCCCAAAATTGTCGACTGGAAGATGGTGTAATAGGTAGTGAACAAAAGGAGGAGAATGACCCACTACCAAATAAAGAGGGGGTGCCACCAGATAGGATAGACTCCCAAAAGAAACTTTTACTGGAAGGACAATGATTGAGGTCATCCAGATAAACCTCCACCGGAGCGAGACAGCATCCAACGCTCTGATGGACATCATAAATAAAGGCAGGGTTCATATTGCTTTGATCCAGGAACCATGGACAACTAGCAACAAGGTTACTGGATTAAACCATGTGAACTATAACCTTTTCTACGCTAACACAGGTACTCGTCCAAGGACTTGTATTCTGTGCCATAAAAACTTATGTTTTATTTTCTCTCCAGAGTTGTCAACATCGGACGCAACGGTGCTGAGGCAAGGTAATGGAAATATGTACCTGGCGTCAATACATCTGCCATTCGATGCGCCGACATTGCCACCTACGTCGGAATTACAACGTCTGGTGAGGGAATCCAAACACAAGTAATGAGTTATTAGCTGGATGTGACGCCAACTCCCATCATATCGCTTGGGGTAGTACTAACTCCAATAAAAGGGGACACGCCCTTATCGAATTTTTGAATACAAATGACCTCATAACTCTTAACATAGGAAACACTGCAACCTTTGTTAACAAAATTAGGGAAGCAGTATTAGATATAACGATATGTTCAGAAAATCTTTCCTGTTAAAAACAATGGAGCGAATAATTGATGACATGGTCAAAGGTAAATTGGCGGATGACAGGCTAAAATTCAAACAACACGCCTATGTCAAAGGAAGATCAGTGGAAACAGCTCTGCATGAGGTAGTGCACCACATAGAAGAGTCCTTCAGTAAAGAAATGTATACACTTGCTGTTTGCATAGACATTGAGGGTGCATTTAACAATGTACAGACCGATACACTTATCCAGTCCTTAGACGAGTTTCATGTTGACCGGGCGCTGAAAAACTGGATCAACAATATGCTAAGGTATAGGTGGATTACTTGTGGGTCATATGACGTAAAAATTAGAGACAAGGTAAATCGTGGTATACCTCAGGGGGGCATTTTATCGCCTCTTCTATGGGTTACGACGATACACAGTCTCCTAAAAGCCCTCACCAATGAAGGACTTAAACCAGTGTGTTATGCAGACGACGTTGTAATACTTCTAAGGGGCTTTCATCCAAATAGATTATGCAGAAGAGCTGAAGAGGCACTTAACATAGCATATAACTGGGCACAACCAAGGGGATTAAATGTTAACCCAGACAAAACAGAAATATGTCTATTTACAAGGAAAACGAAGATCCCACGTTTTACCCCGCCTCGATTCCTGAATAAGACAATTGCTATAACTAAAAAGGTAAAATACTTGGGAGTAATCTTAGATCAGAAACTGTACTGGAAAGATCATCTTGAAGAAAGAGTTACAAAGGCACACAGATGTTGGTCTTTGTGCAGAAGAGCTATAGGTTTAAAATGGGGACTACGTCCAAATATGACTCACTGGCTTTACATGAGCGTGATTAGACCAATAATCACCTACGCCTCTGTAGTGTGGTGGACATCAATGGACAAGAAGTGCAACGTAATACCTTTGCAAAAAATTCAACGTATGTGCTGTCTAGGCATAAGCGGGGCATTTAGAACTGCACCAACAAAAGCGTTGGAGACTATACTGCACATCCAACCAATAGACATCCGTATAAAGTATGAGGCAGCCCTCACAGCAAGACGTCTACAAGTGATGGGTGAATGGATAAATCGAGACCACAAGTCGTACCATCAGAAGATTTTAGAATACCTAGTTGGTCACATTCAAACGCCAGAAATCTCGGACCGCATTCCTGAAGTGCGGCTTACAGCTACCTGTGATACGTTTGTGCCAGACAGACGCTCCTGGGAAAATGGAACTTTGGCCCATGTGCCAGTGGGAACCACCTGCTACACGGATGGGTCCAAGCGAGGAGGAAGGACGGGTCTGGGTTCGAGCAATCACGGAGTGTGTGAACTGGCTCAGTAACACGACAAAGCCTAAATATGCCAACATCTTCACAGATAGCCAAATGGCGATTCAAGCAATAACATCGGAAAGGGTCAAATCCAGAACTGTGTTGGACTGTAAAAGAACGATAAATGATTACTCAGCCCATGGTCAATTGCGTATTTGCTGGGTACCAGGACACAACGGAGTGATTGGAAATGAACGGGCAAACAACTTGGCTTCAAAGGGCAGAGAACTTCGAGTAATAAACTTAAAAAATTGTAAACCTTTCGAAGCCACGAAAAATGAGTCGATGCACTGGGCAGTGATGGCTCATAAAACTGTGTGGAATAGCGCAACAGTAGGAGCAACTGCAAAGATACTGTGGGATGACCCAAATGAAAAGAAAACAAGAAGTCTTCTGAAACTAAACAAGATCGATATTAGAAAGATGATGAGTGTTCTAACGGGACACTCAAGCTTACAAGCACATCTTCATCGCATAGGACTAGCAGGAAACGACGAATGCAGGGCATGCAGAGAAAACATCGAACCGATGGAACATTTTCTGTGTCACTGCCCGGCTTTCACACATCCCAACATTTCGGGTCCGACATATTACCAGACGTGACTCATCTCAGAGAATATGACTGGAAGATACTGAGAAAATTCGTGTCTAGTACCGATTTTCTATAACTCGTAAGGTATAAAAAGATCATAAGACGTTTAAACGTCTCCTCTCTTCAACCTAACCTAACCTAACCTACATATTTTTGAGATTTTACTATAATTGCCACTTATTAAAATTGTCATATTTCCAAGAGGCAAAGAATATGGCCAGTTCTTAATATTTCACTCCGATCGTTCTGAAATTTTGCAGTTTAAAGTATTTCGCGGCTGTTAAGATCGCTATTGAATTTGGTTCAAATCGGTTCAGATTTAGATATAGCTCCCATATATATCTTTCGTCCGATTTGGCCCTTTAGTCCTATAGAAGCTGTATTTTGCATCCGATCGTTTTGAAATTTAGAATTGTAGAGTTTCTTGATAAATGAACCAACATTGCCGAATTTGAAGAAAATCTGTTAAGATTTAGCTATAGCTCCCATATATATGTTTCGCCCGATTTGGCCCTTTAGTCCTATAGAAGCTGTATTTTACATCCGATCATTTTGAAATTTAGAATGGTAGAGTTTCTTGATCCATGAACCAACATTGCCGAATTTGAAGAAAATCGGTTCAGATTTAGATATAGCTCCCATATATATCTTTCGTCCGATTTGGTCCTTTAGTCCTATAGAAGCTGTATTTTACATCCGATCGTTTTGAAATTTAGAATGGTAGAATTTCTTGATCCATGAACCAACATTGCCGAATTTGAAGAAAATCGGTTAAGATTTAGCTATAGCTCCCATATATGTTTCGTTCGATTTTGCTCTTTAGTCCTGTAGAAACTGTATTTTACATCCGATCATTTTGAAATTTAAAATGGTAGAGTTTCTTGATCCATGAACCAACACTACCGAATTTGAAGAAAATCGGTTAAGATTTAGCTATAGCTCCCATATATATGTTTCGTCCGATTTGGCCCTTTAGTTCTATAGAAGCTGTATTTTACATCCAATCGTTTTGAAATTTAGAACGGTACAGTTAATTGATCCATGAACCAACACTACCGAATTTGAAGAAAATCGGTTAAGATTTACCTATAGCTCCCATATATATATGTTTTGTCCGATTTGGCCCTTTAGTCCTGTAGAAGCTGCATTTTACATCCAATCATTTTGAAATTTAGAATGGTAGAGTTTCTTGATTCGTGAACCAACACTACAGAATTTGAAGAAAATCGGTTAAGATTTAGCTATAGCTCCCATATATATTTTTCGTCCGATTTGGCCCTTTAGTCCTATAAAAGCTGTATTTTACATCCAATCGTGTTGAAATTTAGAATGGTAGAGTTTCTTGATCCATGAACCAACACTACCGAATTTGAAGAAAATCTGTTAAGATTTAGCTATAGCTCCCATATATATGTTTCGTCCGATTTGGCCCTTTAGCCCTATAAAAGCTGTATTTTACATCCAATCGTTTTGAAATTTAGAATGGTAGAGTTTCTTTATTCATGAACCAACATTGCCGAATTTGAAGAAAATCGGTAAAGATTTAGCTATAGCTCCCATATATATGTTTCATCCGATTTGGCTCTTTAGATCCAATCGTTTTTATACCCTACACCACACTGTGGTACAGGGTATTATTTAAGTATAAAATGTCCCAAAAGTAAATTTATGTAAACAATTTATACATGAATTACAAAATTTATATATCAGAGTTATTCAATATTACGAGAGTGGTGTAGGGTATTATATAGTCGCCACTGCCCGACTTTAGCCTTTCCTTAGCGGTTTTATTTTTAACTCCTGTCAGCACCAGGACGTACGAAAGTTGCTATTTATATTTCAGTCCTGGCAATGCTGGTGTTGCCAGATGAAAACTGGAACTTTCATTGGAAAGCCGATGTGTGAGAGCTCGCATTGTCATGGTGCACAATGATTCGTCTTCTATTGTTCGTTTTTCGAATTTCTACGAAGACTTCAGGCAAACAAAATGTGGTGTACCACTCAGAATTGACCGTCCTACGTAGCGGAGCAGTCGCCACATGACCAATTTTGCCGAAGAAACAGGCGACCATTTGCCTTCACGACCTTCGTCTTTTTTTCACATTGCTATAGGATGGTGCTTCATCGCCATACAAAGATTAAAGTTCATCGATGCACTCTTGTCGTGGTAATCTACGTCGAAAGTTGTGAAAAATGATCGCACGAAAATGTTCACGAGTTAATTCCATTATTTTGCCAAATTGATTTTTTCAAGTCACTGTAAGGAACACAAATGATGGTCGTACGTGAAAACGTTCTGAGTACGTTTATGCTAAAAAAAATGTCAAACTTCCCAATGGAAATGTCAGAAGGTGCCACGCAACACCAATGTATTAATATCTTCAAATACGCGCAGAAGAAAGGAAGATATGAACATTTTAACAAATGTTGAGAAAGGAGAGTTATGGTGCAAAATTTTGTTAAAATGACAAGGGCTTATTTGTTGTGTGTTTTCGAACTGCTTTGGTATTACGAAGGATTTCAGAGATCGTTTTAAAAAATTATGAGAGTTCATATATGATGTTTAACTCCGCGCAAGAGTGGCAGAAGTTAAAAAAAAGAACACACACTTTATTAATTTTTAATTTAATTTATTCGAATATATAAATTTTTGTACGGCAGTGTGCCGCATGCGTACGGGTGAATTGAGAACTAACTAAGAAAATGTCACAGTGACAGCGTTACCATCACTGCGTTTTCGGTTTTAATCGATGTCGAAGGTGGCGATATTATTAATTACAAATATAAAAGCTGTGGGGCGCTGCTGTGAAGATCAGCTGTTGAGGCTTCAACATATCGTACACGGGAGAAAATCGCCATATTTGATATATTTAAATTGAAAGAAATTATATTTGGAAACAATTTTTTTAAATATTATATATATGTTAACAAATAAATTTTATTTGAAAATCAAGAAATTTTGTTTGGAAGGCATATATTAATATATTAGAACAAAATATATTTGCGAACTGACTTTCACAAATAAAATATGTGTTTCCATACAAACAAAGTTATTGTTTAAGAAGTTTCTCAAATATATTTTATTTAAAAAAACACTTGTAAAACTTTGCTGACTTTTTCGACTTTTAGTTAGTTTTTCCTAGATTTCGTGTTATACTTTATAGTCAAAAACGTCATACATCAGCTTTTGTATTGCAGCTCTAATTATACCCTCCACCATAGGATGGGGGGTATATTCATTTTGTCACTCCGTTTGTAACACCTCTAAATATTGATCTGAGACCCCATAAAGTATATATATTCTTAATCGTCGTAAAATTCTATGACGATTTAGCCATGTCCGTCTGTGGTTATCACGCTACAGTCCGCAATAATAGAGCTAGGTTGATCAAATTTGGTACAAATACTTCTTATAGTTGCAGGTTGTTTGAGATTGCAAATGGGCCACATCGGTCCATATTTAGATATAGGTCCCATATATAGCATCTAACTTGTTGTGATTGTGTTTTCGGTGTTATTTTCTTTAGGTTTGAGTAATTTTGTGAGGTCACATGCTATCCATGGTGGAGGGTATATAAGATTCGGCATGGCCGAACTTAACGCTTTTACTTGTTTTTAATGTATAAATTACCAATTTATCACGTTTTGTCAATTCATCAATGCAATTTGTAGTTACGAAAAATTATACAATTTAAAAAATTTAACTTTGATCTTCTAAAAGACGGAAAACTTGCCTATAAATTCAGGCATTGATATATTGCCCAAACACTTAAATACAAATTAATCTTTGTTTCGGAAATATTAGTTCCAAATAAAAAATATTAGGACGTTAACATAATTTTATTTAGAACAATATCCTCCCAAACATATATTATTTGTGTGATTCAAATATTACGTATTTGGAGTGTACCCTAAACAAGTGAATATTTCCAGCAGAATATGTTTGGGACATTATACTAGAGAAGCGATTTTTTTTCAGCGTGTAGTTTTTCAGGAGATGCGATCAAAGTTTGATGAATTTTTATACCCTACACCACACTGTGGTACAGGGTATTATGACTTTGTGCATTTGTTTGTAACACCCAAAAGGAGAATAGATAGATTGTTTATTATACCGATCGACTTGTAATCACTTTCTGAGTCGATTTAGCTATGTCCGTCTGTCTGTCTGTAGATGTATTCTTGTAACCAAAGTACAGGTCGCAATTATGGTCTGATCTCAACGAAACTTTGCACATATCTTTCTTTAGACCCAAGGACGATCCCTATTGAATTTGGTTAAAATCGGTTCAGATTTACATATAGCTCCCATATATATGTACCTCCGATTTGGCATATATGCACTGTATAAGCAACATTTTTGAACCGATTTGTACAAAAATTTACAGGGAGTAGTCTTGTGATACACTTAGAGACAATACAAAATTTGGGGGAAATCGGTTCAGATTTAGATATATCCCCCATATATATGTTACCCCCGATTTGACATGTAAGCGCTGTAGAAACTGCATTTTATATCCGATCAGTACGAAATTCGGCAGAAAGAGGTTTCTTATTACATGAAGGAATACTGCCAAATTCGGAGAAAATCGGTTCAGATTGATATGTTACCCCGATGTGACATCTAACCGCTGTAGAGACTTTTTTATATCCGATCAGTACGAAATTCGACAGAAAGGGTCTCTATTTTTCATGAATTTAGGGAAAATCGATTCAGATTTATGTATAACCTTTATCTATATGTTCCTCCTGATTTGGTTACAAAACGCTATAGAAGTTGTACTTTACTTCCGATCATTACAAAATTCTCCAGAAAGATGTTTCTCAATTTAGGAACGAACATTGCCTTATTTAGCGATTATCGGTTCAGAATTAGATATATCCACATATATATGTTCTTACCCATTTACCAATTATTCCAAATTATTATCGCAATGACCCTTATCGCATTGTTAGGGAGGTGTAGGGCCCCGCCCGACTTTCTGCCTTTCCTTACTGGTTTTGTTTTTGAGATTTTTCCGTTAACAAAACAATTTTTTTATGTAAAGATTTTGTATGTGTTGTTGTTATTTATTGTTGGTCTTTGCTTTTGTTATTCCGTCAGAATTTATTTTCGTTCGAGACCATATGTTTCAGTAGTTTTCTGTCTATTGCAAAAAAAGTCAAAAAAGTAATAGAAACAATTACAAAAATTGGTAGAGAGTTGTAATTGCTTGGTAGAATTGACTGCAGTTTCGATAGACACTACTCTATCATCTTCAGAATGCGATCTTCGAGATAGGTGATGAATAAGTCCAAGAATGGAATATATGTCGAAATCTTATAATATTCTTCAATATTTGTTGCATCAACATTGCCACGATGACTTTGTCGGGCCGAAATTCTAGATTTTTGTTTGGAATGTCTTGATCTGTAAAAAATATTTTAACAGACGAAAAAATCGCAATAAAAATGGAGAGTATAATTTTCGCGTATGTCCATCGATTCCTTTTTCGTATTTTCAGACAGCCAAAACTTGATTTTCACTTTGAAGAACGCGACTTAATGGTAATGCCAAGCAGTGAACTGAATGAACTACATGGGCCGAAACTTGAAAATCCAACGTTTTTATAGCCAGCAATTAAATGAAATGCCAATGTTGTAGTTTTCTGATCAGACCAGGTGGAATGCATTTATTCCAAAGCCTCGACAACGGCTACTTGTAGGTGAAGATATATTTCAACAGACTGATGTTGTTCTTCCCATTGAGTTGCGCCATATCGCTATAATTTTAGCATTTTATCATCACGGAGATTCCTGTTATTTGAGATTGTTTTTTGAAGAGCTATATTTTTATAGACAGTGCTGCTAAAAAAAATTTCTCCTGACAACGGCGCCATTGTAAGACGCAACAATCAATACCAGACGTTTCGAGGAAATTTTGAATAACTTCATCGAACTGTTTTGTTGGGTTAACAGTTGTTAATCTGTTAGAGTGCTGCAAACGTACGGACAATGACAGATTGTTGGACAAAGATTTTACAAGAGTTGCCAATGAAATGGTTCTCTGACAATTCTGCCAGTATCACAACTTCCTCTTAGTGCTAAGCCTTGTCGACCACAAAGGACGTCAGTTTGAACTATTGCTTCCAAATGCTTTCTATTTGCGTTTACGAACTGCTTGTCATGAATTTGTAATTGTTTATCGATGGACGCTGTAGCTTGCTTATCTACATTAGATCTCATTTCAGCTTTCAATACACGGTTTCTATGGCATTCAAGTGATGAGTGGTGGCGAAATAATACAAGCGCTTTTTTCTAATTGGTAAATGATCCTGATACCAGTCAAATTTTCCGGATAGTATAGGCTTTGACTTACTTTTACTAATTTATATCTTTCATCACAATCATACAATTTAATATATTTTAGACATAAACCTTAAAGAAAACAGCGGTTAAATTTTTAGTCTTTGATTAACTTTTTGGAGCAAGTAGTAAAAACTAGTAGTAAAAATGTTTAATTTCAAATCATTATGGGGGGTTTAAACCCCTAAAACGGCGGACCAAAAGTGTAACACATCGAAGGATTGTCCTAAGACTCCAAGTATGTTCAGCGGAAATTCATTTTAGTACATTTTAAGTCATTTGAGCAATGTCCGTCTGTCTGGCTGGAGCACTCTCGAAAGGAGCAGGCTAAGTTCGAAGATTTTTTCTACTCTCAGACAGGTCCCTCACACAGGTCCCTCACACAGGGTTAAAATCCAGTGAAATATTGATACTTTAATAACTTCTAAACCATTTAGCCGAATCTTCGGTAATTCCAAACATATTAATAGTTTTTCTGTCGCTATCAGCTCCATGAAAATGGGCGAAGTGGTTCCGCCTCTTTTGGTACATATCACACAAAGGGACCATTTTAGGACAAAAAGTTAACTGCTAATAAATTAATACCGGTATATAGAAATACTGAAATTTTGATCAGTCTAATGCTTTTATAGTACCTGCCCTGTAAAAAATTTTCATTATTGCCAAGCCCCTTTTGCTACCTCCCATACAAGGGAACATTTCTTCCAAAAAGTTAACTTGAAATTTTGTACAGGGTTTTCCAACAAGAGGTGTTATTTTGAATCACTTGGTATTTCAGTAGCTGTCACTTCTGAAGCTTTTATGCTTTGACATTTGACAAGTCATTACTAAATGGAACGATACACGATTCAACAACGCATTGAAATATTAAAAATCGGAAATCATTGAAAAATCATCTTGACTGATAAGGCCCATTTCCACCTCGGTGGCTACGTCAATAAGCAAAATTGTCGCATATCGGGCTCGGAAAACCCAAGAGTTATTGTTGAGAAGCCTCTCCATCCTCAACGTGTGACTGTTTGGTGCGGTTTATGGTCCGGCGGGGTCATTGGACCTTACTTTTTCCAAAATGAGGTTGGATCAACAGTTACGGTGAATGGATTGCGCTATCGAGAGATGATTAATGATTTTTTATGGTCGGAGTTGGCTCGTTTTGAACTGGACAACGTGCCAACAAGACGGCACGTAGCGCCACACAAGCAACGAAACCATTGCTCTGTTACGGGAAAAGTTTCCGGACCGTGTTATCTCTCGAAGAGGTGATCACAATTGGCCACCAAGGTCTTGTGATTCAACACCTTGCGACTTCTTCCTTTCGGGCCACGTGAAAGATAAGGTCTACGCCAACAGCCCAGCATCGATTCAAGACCTCAAAGATAGAATTCGCGAGGCTATCGAGGACATAGGGCAGCCACTTTGCGACCATTTGGCTGATGTTGTTTTTCATTATTAACGGCATCCCTTCCTCTTTATTATGAAATAAACATCCGATCATTTATCTCAAAGAATGGTATTTTTCTTTGAATACCAAAATAACACCTATTGTTGGAAAACCCTTTACATTGTAATGCTTTTTAGTGCCTACAATCCAGTGAACATTTGCGGTTGTTGCCACGTTCATTTTGGTATCTCCCATACAAAGGGATAATTTTTTACAAAAAGTTAACTGCTAATATCTTTAATACCAGTGCACATAAATACTTGCAATTTTGTACAGTGTAATGATTTTTAGTGCCTACAATCCAGTGAAAAATGGTGGTTATTACCACGAACTTTTTGGTACCTCACACACAAATGTACCATTTTGTGTTTAAAGTACCTATAAAGTACCTGTAAAAAATGGGCGTTATCAGCACGCCCCTTTTGGTAAACCACACAAAATGGCCAAATCATACCAAAATTAAATAGCTTACAATTCGGTACAGTGCAATGTATTTGAAGTATTTACTGTTAATAGCGAAATAGGTGTATTTGTTAAACCCTTTGTTGTACCTCCCACATAAATTGCCAGATTAATTCGTGTAATATTCCATATATATACTCACAAAGTCGGTTTACCCGACTGAATCTTTTCTTACTTGTTATTTTTAGCAAACCTATTGAAAGAAACTAATAATTTTTTACAAATAAATGTAAAAATAATACAAAACTTTTATTCTACAAAAGACAGATTTGACAGATTGTACATATTTTTACTCCCATCTGCATGTTGTTAATCGCAAGTCGATACACACTTGTTAACATATCCTTATGTGAATAATACCAAGGTATATGTGCTACTTCTTTTTTCAACATAATCAAAACAATATAAAAAACATAATAGGAAAAAGCGTTTCAATTAATGACAATGCTAATACCACCGTTTCAGTACAAAAAAACTGTTATGCACCCATAGCATATTTAGGAGATGTCAAATTCAATTATTCAAAAAAAAACATCGGCTTGGAATGCATTTGAAAAATAAGCCACCATCTGCTTTAATATTCTTGTATGATAGTGTAACGTACGTTACACAGTATAAAATGCAACAATGATACCCAATAGTTTAGGAATATAAAATCGATTTCGATTTGAATCAGCATGATTGTCAAAATGGCAAATACATAATATTTTATTTGAAATCAATCATAAATTAAGCACTTTTTTGTAGCCAAAGTCCGAACAAATGTATTATGGAACTCTAATCCTCTAAACAGACAGACAGACAGACGCAAGGACGAGCGACATTTCTGGACATTGTGTGCGGTTGCACTGAATAAGCGAATGCAGAAATGAATAAATGAATGACTGAATCAATGGATGGATGCAACACGTTCAATTGTTTATTTTGTGTTTGTGTTCGAGGGTTAGGGAGGGACACAAAGCCAACATAAGGCAGAAAACAAATGCAATATAAATTGAACATAGCGACAAACATATCGCCCATATGCACATACACACATACATATATTATTTGTAATAGTTTTCCTAAAATCGATTCCAATGAGATTTAATCGAATGAAAAGTATTTAAAGCCATGCACAGACATACATACGTACATATACTTATATAGGTGTGTACGAGTACATACCAATAAAGTATTGACGATTCAATTAATTAAAGTTTTACGCATCCATAATACAAATACATTGCCACCGAGGAGAATTTGTGCTCAGAGCATCTACTCTGACTAACATAAATGTTCATAGAGTGAGAAAAAAAGAAAAGTCCAGTTTGTGACACAATCATGCTAAAGGCGGCAGGATTATTTTTTATATTTTTTTTCGACAACAAATTTCACTTTTAGCCAGTAAAATTCAGTTCAGAACCACAGTGCATCGAACATTTTGTTACACAGCTACAGTATCTCCGACTTATTAACACACAATCAATTTGGTTTCTGATGACATTTTCGGCATTATCTGTCGGTGATTTCTAGGTATAGAGTATTCTGGGATGTAGTCTGAAAAGTGTGTTTGTTATTTTTAGCATATTTTCTTGACAGAATTGTATGAGTCTGTCCCCTCTCTCATTCCCTTCTCCGAGACCATATTTTCCGGTAATATTTGGTACTTCAATTTGACATACTTTGGAGTTTAAATCTCCTAATATTATGGTTAGTTCATGAGATTTCGTCATTTTGATTAAATCGTCTAAGTCCTGGTAGAATTTGTCACTCTCATCAGCATTGCTGTCACTCGTTGGTGCGTATACTTGGACTATATTGATATTTATTGGTTTCGCATTGATTTTTATCAGAATGGTTCTGTCAGACATCGGTACATATCCAGTTCCGCATTTTGCTATGTGTTCTTTTATAATAATTGCTACACCCTTTCTGTGCAGTATTGTCTGAAGTAAAGTCTCCGCCGTCTGTCCACCATGTTTCGCTGATTCCTAGTATATCTATGTTTAGTCGGTTAATTTCACTTATGGTGTTGTTAAGTTTTCCAGTTTCAAAAAGGCTTCTGATGTTCCAAGTTCCAATTTTCAATTCTTTTGTTTTACCTCCGGGGATTCTTAGCACCTTCGAATTGCCGGAGACTAGGGGCCGCTTTCTATTGTACTATTCATATTTGTAATTTGTTTGTATGAATGGTTGTAGTCTTCCTTATTGTTTCAGTCGCTCCTTTGGAGTACAGACGCTGTTTGTAGCCGTCCAATATGGAACAGACGCTACCATTTGATTACTATTTCGCATCCGATCCTGGATCTGGGGCCGTCAGGTCGCTTCCAGAAGAGCGTGTGTTGTATGTTGGTGAGTATTTCCACATCAACAGAGTTAGATGGACCATCTTTCTTTAAAAAATAGGGAACCTCTAAATGGATCACGCTATATTTATCTTTATCCTTAAAATTTTTCATAGATTGGGTGGTAAATGTGGTATTTGTGATGCTTAGATAAAAAATCGAGAGATACATATATATTTATATAGAAGAACTATATATAAATGTGAAATATTCTTCAAACTCAGCAGTGGTTTTTCTTGAGTCAAGAAACATTATAGTTCAAATACAAAATAGAAAGCAGATTGTCTTAAAATTCAGTACTGTTTATTCTCAACTCAAGAAACTTCTGTCCTGCAGAATTTGTAAAGATTATTAGGAATTGTGCTTTCTCAAACGCTTAGATGTAAATCGGGAAAACGCAGGCATATAAATGAGGGCTATATATACATGTAAACAAATTTTCTTCAAATACAACAGTGACCATATGACCATAATTCTTACCAACTTAATGAAAAGGGTGTGTTTATACCCTCCACCACACGGTGGTCCAGGGTATTATGAGTTTATGCATTTGTTTGTAACACCCAAAAGGAGAAGAGGTAGACCCTTCGTTTATTATACTAGGGACGTATCCAGTGGGGGAGGGGGGGCCGAGTCCCACCCGAAATGTTTTAAACATAGGCATAAACTGTTTACAGTTTTCAAAATCACTCAAAAAACACGAAAAATATTTGGAAGGCCGTTAAAAAACAATACAAAAGCGTAAAAAATGGTAACAGTAAAAGTAATAACAATTAAAAATAAGAAAAGTGCATGGTTTCCTCGCTAAAACTTTTTAAATTATGCTTCGATTTTCTTCGGAATGGTCTCAATTTATTAATAACCTTTCAGAGTTTACGATAAAATCACAAAAATATGACAATTATGCGTTTTTAGATGTTTTTTTGAGGCTTTTATTTAAAAATTATTAAAATTTTCTCAAAAAATATGATTTTTTGCAATACTTTGTAAGATATCGTCGAAACCGCGGAACGGATGGAAAATTGTATTGTGCGAAGTTGAAGGCTACTTAATTCTGAAGTTTGTAAAGCATACCTGAACCAATTCGGATGAATGGTTCTCTAGTTATGTCATAATATGTGGTTCAACCTCTCTTTTTTCTTAGCCTAAAGGGTTGTCTCTTTAAATTCTCGCGATAAGCTGTGATATGGAAAGAAATTAGTGGTTGAACCACACATAGTGGCATAACTCGAGAACCATTTATCCGATTTGGTTGAGGAACGTTTTAAAGAATTAAATATTAAGTAGCCTTCAACTTCATATAATACCATTTTCCATCCGTTCAGCGGTTTCGACGATATAAGAGTATTACAAAATATTGCAAAAAAATTGATTTTTTGATAAAATTTTAATATTTTTATGATTTTATCGTAAAGTCTGTTCGGCCATGAATTAAAAGAACCCATTCCGAAGAAAATCGATGCATAATTTAAAAAGTTATAGCTAATTTAGTAAGGTTATAACTTTACAACTTTCTTATCGATGTAAAATTTACAAAAACAAACTTTAAAAGCTAAGATTGGAGATTTTGACGTTTTTTAACGTCTAGAATCAGAATCTATGCATTAAAACAGAAACCCAAGAAAAAATGCTGTTTTTGTCGACCGGTGTAATTATTGGTTGGCTTTAAATTTATGATAACCAGATATGGCGAAACTTAAGTTAAAATTACATTTATGATTTCTTATCATCTACCTTTTTAACATGTAGGTTGCAGTGATGGAATGAATTTGCACAACCGTGTATGTAAATTTGACTTTATATTGGGTGTGGTAATAAGTAGTACGGTTTTGGCCATTACACAGAACTTATCACGGTATTGCAAACGATTAACCTAGATATAATAAACGCTTACGAAATCATAAAATTGGCAACGACTAAATTAAGTGACATGCGTAGAAATTCAAATGCGGAGTTTGATAAACTGTTTGAAGAATCTACACAACTTGCAAGAAGTTTTGGAATAGAAGCTGCGCTACCTAGAAGAGTAGGCACTTAAAAGTATAGGGCTAATATTCCTGGTTCAGATGCCAAGGCGTATTTTAGGACAACATTGTTCATACCATATCTGGACGAAGTAATATCACATTTAAATAATAGATTTTCCGAACATGAAGCTATAATTTCAAGTCTGTTTAATGTCGTTCCGATACGAGTTGTAAATCTAATAAAGGAAGATTTCGAAGAAGTCACACTTTTTTACAAAAACGATTTAAAAAATTCAGCAAAATCTGTTTTAGCTAAAATAAGTATATGGATTGATTATTGGAAGCAGAAGAATGATAAACCATCAAATACATTAGATGCTATATCAGTTTGTGATGAGGACATGTTCCCAAGCGTTTATACCCTTTTGCAGATACTGGCCACAATACCTGTGACACGGCATCTGCTGAGCGAAGTTTCTCGACGTTAAGAAGAATAAAAACTTATCTCCGGAACAGAATGGAAGGAGAAAGGCTATCTTATCTGGCTTTGATATCTATTTACAAAGATGAAGTCAAAATCGATGAAATAATTGATATATTTCTTTCAAAAAATCTAAGACCAGTAAGGAAAGGTTAAAGTCGGGCGAAGCCGACTATATAATACACTACACCACCTCGGCAATGTACATTAAGAATTTCTTTTTGAATAGTTGGAATAATTAGTTTCCTTTCTTTTACGAAAGTACTTAGCTCCCCCGCCACGTCAAGGCTTATTCCAAAGAGGAGTTTAATATAATGTGTGGAAATAAAAATTTAACTAACAATAATATTCCACTTATTTGCATTTACTGTGGTTATTATTAGCCTTAACACAATAAATAGTCCGATTTTTGGTCGTACACAATATAAGTAATATATGCAGGGTATGTTAGATAGGTACTACCTTGGAATAATTTGTACTACCTTGGAATAGTTGGTTTAAGTAATGTTTTAATTTTCATTTCCGCTGAAGCCTTTCAGGTCTCTAAAATAGCCCTTATATAAAAAATTACGAACATCTTTCTGGAAAATTTTGATCGGATGTAAAGTACAACTTATATAGCGCTTTGGTACCAAATCAGGAGGAACATATATATGGAGGTTATAAATAAATCTGAACGGATTTTCCTTGAATACTCATTCATGTAAAAAGAAACTTCTTTCTGTCAAATTTCGTACTGACCGGATATAAAATACAGTCTCTACAGCACTTACATGTAAAATGGGGGGTAACATATATATGGGGGCTATCTCTAAATCTGAACCGATTTCCCTCAAATTTGGCAGTGTTAATTCATGTAATGAGAAACCTCTTCTGACAATTTTTTTACTGATCAGATTTAAAATACAGTTCTACAACGCTTACATGTCAAATCGGGGGTAACATATACATACATATATGGGGGCTATATCTAAATCTGAACCGATTTCCCTCAAATTTGGCAGTGTTAATTCATGTAATGAGAAACCTCTTCTGACAATTTTTTTACTGATCAGATTTAAAATACAGTTCTACAACGCTTACATGTCAAATCGGGGGTAACATATACATATATGTGGGCTTTATCTAAATCTAAACCGATTTCCCTCAAATTTGGCAGTATTAATTCATGTAATAAGAAACCTGTTTCTGCCGAATTTCGTACTGATCGGATTAAAAATACACTTTTTACAGCGCTTACATGTAAAATCGGGGGTAACATCGGCCTCAGCAACATCGGTCTGAAGTTCAATGTAATATTTTTGTTGATGGCAAATTAATTTCAGAAGTGGACAATATCAGATACTTGGGTATAAACATTCAAAGTAATTTAAGTTGGAAATCGCACATACAACACATAAAAAGCAAACTTACACCAGTCTTGGGTATTCTGTACAAATTCAGGAATAAAATGGACCAGCAAGTGAAATATGTTATCTACCAGTCCCTCATACAAAGTCACCTAAACTACCTGGTGCTTATTTATGGTTTCAAAAGGAACATTGATTTAAAATCATTGCAAATTATTCAAAATATAGCCTTGAAAATGGTCTACAATTTACCGGAGAGATATTCTACTTTGCTACTATACAAAGATGTCGTCCAAAATATTTTACCTGTTTATGGTTTATATAAAAACCAGTAAGGAAAGGCTAAAGTCGGGCGGTGCCGACTATATAATACCCTACACCACTCTCGTAATATTGAATAACTCTGATATATAAATTTTGTAATTCATGTATAAATTGTTTACATAAATTTACTTTTGGGACATTTTATACTTAAATAATACCCTTTACCACAGTGTGGTGTAGGGTATAAAAACGATTGGATCTAAAGAGCCAAATCGGATGAAACATATATATGGGAGCTATAGCTAAATCTTAACCGATTTTCTTCAAATTCGGTAGTGTTGGTTCATGGATCAAGGAACTATACCATTCTAAATTTCAACACGATTGGATGTAAAATACAGCTTTTATAGGACTAAAGGGCCAAATCGGACGAAACATATATATGGGAGCTATAGCTAAATCTTAACCGATTTTCTTCAAAATCGGCAATGTTTGTTCATGGATCAAGAAACTCTACCATTCTAAATTTCAAAACGATCGGATGTAAAATACAGCTTCTATAGGACTAAAGGGCCAAATCGGACGAAACATATATATGGGAGCTATAGCTAAATCTTAACCGATTTTCTTCAAATTTGGCAATGTTGGTTCATGGATCAAGAAACTCTACCATTCTAAATTTCAAAACGATCGGATGTAAAATACAGCTTCTATAGGACCAAATGGCAACATCGGACGAAAGATATATATGGGAGCTATATCTAAATCTGCACCGATTTTCTTCAAATTCGGCAATGTTGGTTCATGGATCAAAAAACTCTACCATTCTAAATTTCAAAACGATCGGATGTAAAATACAGCTTCTATAGGACTAAAGGGCCAAATCGGACGAAACATATATATGGGAGCTATAGCTAAATCATAACCGATTTTCTTCAAATTCCGCAATGTTGGTTCATGGATCAAGAATCTCTACCATTCTAAATTCCAAAACGATCGGATGTAAAATACAGCTTCTATAGGACTAAATGACCAAATCGGACGAAAGATATATATGGGAGCTATATCTAAATCTGAACCGATTTTCTTCAAATTCAGCAATGTTGGTTCATGGATCAAGAAACTCTACCATTCTAAATTTCAAAACGATCGGATGTAAAATACAGCTTCTATAGGACTAAAGGGACAAATCCGACGAAACATATATATGGGAGCTATAGGTAAATCATAACCGATTTTCTTCAAATTCGGCAATGTTGGTTCATGGATCAAGAATCTCTACCATTCTAAATTTCAAAACGATCGGATGTAAAATACAGCTTCTATAGGACTAAAGGACCAAATCGGACGAAAGATATATATGGGAGCTATATCTAAATCTGAACCGATTTTCTTCAAATTCGGCAATGTTGGTTCATGGATCAAGAAACTCTACCATTCTAAATTTCAAAACGATCGGATGTAAAATACAGCTTCTATAGGACTAAAGGGCCAAATCGGACGAAAGATATATATGGGAGCTATATCTAAATCTGAACCGATTTCAACCAAATTCAATAGCGATCTTAACAGCTGCGAAATACTCTAAACTGCAAAATTTCAGAACGATCGGAGTAAAATTGCGACCTGTAGTCGACGAACAACTTTACATGGACAGACGGACGGACGGACGGACGGACAGACATCGTTAAATCGACTCAGCTAGTGATTCTGAGTCGATCGGTATACTTTAAGGTGGGTCTAGCTGTGTTATTTTAAGGTGTTACAAACATCTGTCGTGAAACAAACTTATAATACCCTGTACCACAGTGTGGTGTAGGGTATAATCAATTACTAATATATGTATATAAAGTATTAAGAAATATTGGACATCACACAATACATTTTCGAACGAATGATCATATCATAAATACCAGAAATAATTCGAATCTAAGGATGGTTAGATGTCGATTAGAAAAAAATAAACAACGAATAGAATATGCGGGATGTTTAGAGTACAATAATTTGCCACAGCAACTAAAAGAAAGCTGCTCAATCTCTATTTTTAAAAAAAGATTAAAAGAATATTTATTGCACAATGTGGAAATGCTTCTAATATAAACAAATATACCATGTAACAAAATTATGATTTTTTGAATTAAATGATTGCAACTATATTGCACTCTTGTTAAACTATGTACAATCTCGAAAGTGGTTTGCTAGCTAGTCTCAATAATGCCCTAGATGCGCTGAGACAATATATTAAACTGTATTTATAGTATTTTTGTACATAATAATAAAAAGAAAAAAAACATATATATATATACTATATATAAATCTGAACCGATTTTCTCCGAATTTGGCAGTATTCCTTCATGTTATAAGAAACCTCTTTCTGCCGAATTTCACACTGATCGGTTATAAAATAAATTTTTTACGGCGCTTACATGTGAAATCGGGGGTAACGTATATATGGGGGATATATCTAAATCTGAACCGATTTCTTCCAAACAGTGTTCATTCATATAATAAGATACCTATTTCTGCTGAATTTTATACTGATCGGATATAAAATAAAGTTTTTACAGCGCTTACATGTGAAATCGGGGGTAACATATATATGGGGGCTATATCCAAATCTGAACCGATTTTAACCCAATTAAATAGGGATCGTCCTTGGGCCAAAAAAAAGATATGTGTAAAGTTTCGTGAAGATCGGGCCATAATTGCGACCTGTACTTTGATTACAAGAATACATGTACAGACAGACGGACAGACAGACGGACATAGCTAAATCGACTCAGAAAGTGATTACAAGTCGATCGTTATAATAAACAATGGGTCTATCTCTTCTCCTTTTGGGTGTTACAAAGTCATAATACCCTGTACCACAGTGTGGTGTAGGGTATAATTACATTTTTAACTCTTACGTATTTTATTATAAAAAGTTTTACTGATCTCGTACTAAAGTACACATTTAGATTTAGGAATAAAATTCGAATAAAAAACTAAGGAACTTAACTTCCATTACCTACACAATGAAAGCAATTTTTTAATTGTTTATCTTTTTATGGAAAAAAAGGTTGGGCCCCCCCGAACCAAAATCCTGGATACGTCCCTGTATTATACCGATCGTCTTGAAATCACTTCCTGAGTCGAGTTAACCATGTCCATATGTCCGTCCGTCAGTAGATGTATCGTTGTAATCAAAGTGCAGGGCGTAATTATTGTTAGATTGTGAAGAAATTTAGCGCAGCGCACTTTTTCAGCCAGAGACGATCCCTTTTGAAATTGGTGAAAATCGGTTCAGATTTATATATAGCGCCCATATATATTTTGCACCAGATAGAGGTAAAAAAAATTGGCAGATACTAATCTATCCGATCACCGATTAGTAAAGACTGCTAAATTTAATGTCAATCGGTTCAGATTTAGATATACCCCACATATATATGTTCCTTCCGATTTGGTTTCTATGGCCTGTGGAACGTTTTTTTTACACCAGATCGAGGTAAAGATTTGCAGAGAAAAGTCTCTTCACCCATTAGTAAAGACTACTAAATTTTGTGGAAATTGGTTCAGTTTTAGATACGGGGTCAATTCTTGTTGCTGTGTGTGAATATTTGTGTCCGTCAGTGTACGTATGTACATACATACATGTATATTCAAAGAATAAAAATGCCACTTTGGCATTAAATATTCACATTGCAAAAGCCACACACTTACATACATACGGTCTCAGGCAGAGAGAGAGACTTTCACACACACACACACTAATACACTTATATATACTAAATATTAAATAACATAAACAAATATAGTCGAGAACTCAGCTCAGCCTTGTACAGATGCAAACTCTTTGGGTAACTTGAGCGAAGTTTGTTTGAAATACTTTGGATTGTACGTACATACATACATGCGTATGTGCGAGTTCTTTTCGCAAACATTAAAATGATGAAGGAGATGATAATACACATACATACTTATGCACAGATGCAGTGGTGTGCTTTATAAACGGTTGCACAAACGAAGGAAAAAGAGAGAGTGAGCAAAAAAAGTCAAGCAACTGAATACTTGGTACACCCACTCACAAACACACAGTTTTTAATTCATTTGTAGTTGCGTTGTTTTCCGTTTTTATAGTTTTCAATTCTTTTCAAAATCTCAGTTTTTAATGTCGAGTGAATGGACGTGCGTGCGTTTGTGTGCGTGAGAGAGTTTTTGAATAGTGAGTTTTTATTTTTGTGGAATTTTAATTGCACTTTATCAACAAATGTTCGTTCATTCATTCATTCGTTCGTTCGCTAGCATTTGAAAATGAAGCAATGTTAGGCAAAGAAGAATAAGCGCACAAATTATTGCATACTTTAAGGCAAATATACACAATTATAAAATGTGAACAGTGGTTTACGGTAATATACCCTGCAAACATTTTGCTATCGCGATTTATGTGTTCGCAAACGTTCGCATGTGTGCCTATGGCGATTCGCAAAAAGCGAATCGCCCTCGTTTCGGCAAATGCGATTCGCCAAATGCGATTCGCCCGCGATTCGCATAAGAAAAATAAGAAAAATGTCTCGTTACTTGTGTGCGATCGCGCATTCATCGCATATGTGTAAAGCCTAGGCGATGGTACGCGATTCTTGCCATTAAATGTTGTCAGAACTGGTTTGTTTACTTTAAAATATCCCGTTACTTGTGTACGATCGCGTAGTCATCGCTTATGTGTAAAGCGTAGGCGTTGTTACGCAATTCATGTCGTCAAATTTTGTCAGAACTAAATTATTTTCACAAAAATGTCGAGTAAATTGTGCACGATCGCGTATACATCGATTATTTATAAGGCCTAGGCGATGGTTGGCGATTCGTTGGAAAAGATCGCGTAGTCATCGCCAAACAATTTATCGCTCTACAAAAATGTTTGCAGGGTATAGTCATTATAAAATTCGATGTATAAATTCCCAAAAATCTCAAACCAGTGAATTAAGGAACTTTTTTTTAACTAGAAATATTTATACATATCAATACCATTATAAACAGTATGAATAATAATCAAAATTTATTCCTAACATAGTAAAGGTCATTCTATTTACGTTATAAAGATATTCCATACAAATTTAAAAATTTAATAAAACTTCGATCGCCTCTCCTGGAAAACTATTTACATCCGTCAACCCAATCTAATGTTCCCTACAAATTCCAAAATTACATAAAACCTAGATGCTCTGGAGTGGAGGTATGGATGTGGAGAAATATCTCAAGGTTGACTGTAATACATATGTAAACGAGTCCCCTTGAGGTCGACTCTAGTGTAGAACAAGATGTGGAAATATATGGAAGGCTACTATAGCATATATAAAAACCTCTGAGGTCGACTATAGTATGTATTAAGTGATTTTTTGAGAGCTTTCGGATTTGATTTGAAAAAAACACATACAATTTAGAGAAATGTATGAAATCTTTATTTGGGTCGATAGAACGCTCTATACTAGTATAATTCAATGTTTAAAGGTGAAAAACACTGTTTAAAGATAAAAACACATGATCTACCAAAACGAAATTTGCAAAAAAAAAATCCGCACGATATATGCCGATTATTGAATAGAGGAAGACCTCTGAGGACGGCCCTAGTATAGAAGATATTGAATCTAATGTAAAGAATGATCTCTGATGTCGAATCCAAAATATATATAGATCTCTTAGATTTAATCTAATATAAAGAAAAAATCTCCGATGTCGAATCAGATTCAAATAAAGACCTCTCAAGTCGACTCTAATATAGATAAAGACATCCGATGGCTACTATGCTATACAGAAAGAACTCTGAGGTCGACAATAGTATAGAGCATAACTCCGAAGTCGAATCTACTATAGAGAAAGATCTCTGATGTCTAATCTAATATTATTAAAGACCTCTGAGGTCGCCTCTACCATAAAGGAAGACCTCAGAGGTCGACTATAGTTTAGATCAAACCCTCTCAGGTGGATTGTAAAATAGAAGAAAACCTCTGAGGTTCTAAGTTCGACTCTAGTATAGAGGAGATCGACTCTAGTATAGATGAAGACCTCTGGGGTCTACTCCAGTATAGAGAAAGACTCCGAGGTCGACTATAGTATAGAGAAAGACTACTTTACTATAGAGAAATACATCTGAGGTCGACTCTAGTATAGAGTAAGACCTCTGAGGTCGACTCTAGTCGACTCAAGTGCAGAGGAAGACCTCTAAGAGTCGACTCTAGTATAGATGAAGACCTCTAAGGTCGACTCTAGTATAGAGGAAGACCTCTGAGGTCGACTCTAGTATAGAGGAAGACCTCTGAGGTCGACTCTAGTATAGAGGAAGACCTCTGAGGACTACTCTAGTATAGAGGAAGACCTCTGAGGACTACTCTAGTATAGAGGAAGACCTCTGAGAGTCGACTCTAGTATAGAGGAAGACCTCTCTAGAGTCGACTCTAGTAGAGAGGAAGACCTCTGAGGTCGACTCTAGTATAGAGGAAGACCTCTTAGGTCAACTCAAGAAAGATGAAGACTCTGAGGTCGACTCTAGTATAGATAAAGACCTCTGAGGTCGACTCTAGTATAGAAGAATTCCTCTGAGGTCGACTTTAGATAAAGACATCTAAGGTCGACTGTAGTATAGATAAAGACATCTAAGGTCGACTGTAGTATAGATAAAGACATCTAAGGTCGACTCTGGTATAAAGAAAGACATCTGAGGTCGACTCTAGTAAAGAGGAAGACATCTCAGGTCGACTCTAGTATAGAGGAAGACCTCTCAGGTCAAATCTGCTATAGAGAAAGTCCTCTGAGGTCGACTCTAGTATAGAGGAAGACTTCTGTGGTCGACTCTAGTATAGAGGAAGACCTCTGAGGTCCACTCTTGTATAGAGGAAGACTTCTGTGGTCGACTCTAGTATAGAGGAAGACCTCTGAGGTCGACTCTAGTATAAAGGAAGAAATCTTCCTCTAGTATAGAGGTATAAAGGAAGTATAAAGAAGACCTCTGGGGTCGACCCTAGTATAGAGGAAGACCTCTGAGGTCGACCCTAGTATAGAGGAAGACCTCTGAGGTCGACTCTAGTATAGAGGAAGACCTCTGAGGTAGACTGTAGTATAGAGGAAGACCTCTGAGGTAGACTGTAGTATAGAGGAACATTTGTGAGGTCGACTATAGTGTGGGGGATGTTCTTTTCGATGTGTTTGAATTGGAATAAAAATATATTTGGAGCACATATTTTGATTATAATATATTTCTGAATTATATATATATATATTTTATATATATTATATTTTATTCAAAATTTATATTTATTTTATGTATATTATATTTTATTTCAAAATCAATACAATTTGTTTGACGCGCATATATTAATAATAAAATCCAAATAAAATTGTTGTTTAGGTATTTCTCCAAATATATTTTGTTTAAAAAAGATTTTTCAAACTTTGCTGAGTTTTTCGAAGTTCACTTTTAATTTTTCCTTGGTTTCGAATCATACCTCCCAGTTAGAAATACCATATGCATAAACTTCTCTTTTAATACACTCATTTTAAATTTCTGAGCAAGTCATCATTTGTTGGTAATCTTTAAAGTAACTTATTGTTATCCAATATTATAAGATTTCAATAATACAAAGTATAATGTATTATTATACATTGTACTGTATTATTGAAATCTTATAATCTAAAATTTTTTATTTTATAATTATAAATACATTTAACAAAAATTGCTGAAAAACTTAACACAATTAAGGTATAAGTATATCTTCTGAATACTTAAATGCAAATTAATCCTTTTTTCGAAAATATTAGTCCCAAATTAAAAAAATTAGGATGGAAACAGAGATTTGTTTAGAATAACATCTTCCCAAAAATATAACTTTTGTATGTCAAAATATTATATATTTAAAGTATACCATAAACAAATATATGTTTCGAGCTGAATATGTTTGGAACAATATACTACAGAAGCGATTTTTTCAGCGTGTATCTATATATTAATAAATGATATTTCCTGAGAATTCAAACCAATTTAGCAGAAGTTAAAAAAATTGATGTGTTGTGCTCTTATACTGAAACAAATAATTGTTTCCCAAGAATTTCTCATTTTTTAAACACTGTATTTTGATCCTCTTAGTCCCCATACACCGCAATGGGGGTTTCACGGAGCCGCTCTACACTGCTGTTATTTAGCTTCGAGTGCGTTTTTTTGCTTAATGCGCTGCTTAAAGTTTTAAGTGTTTGTTTTATTTTGTTGTGAAATACATTTTTTATGATGTTGGATGCCTGAACTAAAAACCCATAAAAATGGCAACAAAACAAAATACGCAACTGGATTAACCGCAACTTACCTAACACACATTCAGGACTCTGTACTGTTCACAATTCGCCGTTTCCAACTCTTTTTTGCTTTTACCGTTAAAACAAATAGACATCTATGGATTACCTCCCCATTGTTGTCCCCTGGACAATATCGCAGAATAGCGCAAAAAATATTAAAATTTTAGCGGAAAGACGATTTTTCATCTGCAATTTTCGCTTGAAAGATATCAGCAAGTCCACAGAATACTCAAAATACAATGTGGTAATATTTTATGAAAGCGCGCTCTAAAGGACATTTATGTGCATAATGTATTTGTATTTTTGGGAGATATGTATGTATGTGGTTCTAATTTATATTCAAACAATAAACATAAGTTTAGAGAAAATATGGTGATAGCCAAAATATACACTGAGGCATGCATTCAATTAGCAATATTGGCGAAAAATAAATACGAACATTTTGTCGTAGTGGGGAGAATAGATTTACATTTTAATTTACTACTGTCTGTTTGTCCTTACGACAGTGATGGTTCAAAGTTGCTAATTTTTAAGAATTTTACACTGAAACAAAAAATGCTTTATAGCCTCAATGTAACTGTTATATTGAGTGTTTATGTCTTTACATTGATGCAATGGAACATTTAGTTGATATAATTACATTGCTATAAAGAAAAGTATCATTAACGCATTTCAGTAAGTGAATGAAACTTTTTTTATTGATGGAATAAAAAATATTTTTACATATGATACGATTTTATTGAAATTTCTACGGGTAAGGTGGTTAGAAATTTGGACGACTATTTTGAGACAAATAATTTTATAATTTAGTCACTGGACAGAAGCGGGTATTCCGAAGTCTGTCAGTTCAAAATCACAACCTACATAACTAACCTCTCTGAGTTACCAACAATCTTTGTGGTCGAATATCTCGAAAACAAGAGCTAAAATAGAAGAACGTCTACAAAAATTGGATTCATCGTGGTAAATTTAGTTTAACCGTCCGTGTTCCCCATTTGTCGGTTTAAAAAAGTTCTCAATTCTAGCACAGTGCTACTATAGTATCTTCATTTGTGTGGAACAATGTTGTTATGGTTTAAAAAAGGAAAATATACGTACATATTTTTGTGTGGAGGGAAAAAAGTTGCTGATGCTCAAGGCTTATGTGAAATTTTTTTTTTTTTATTTTTAATATTCCCAAAATATGCCGTTTCTGTGAATGTCCAATTAGGAGCGTATTGCGATCGGAATAACTTCAAAAATTTAGTTTTTTCTTCAATAAAATAGACAATAAAAATCGAGGCATTTTTATCAGACGTCATGAAAATTTTTCAAAACATTCCAGTATTTTCGAATTTGCAATTTTTAATGATTTTTTTTTATAAGTCGGATATTATTCCTACAATTTTGGAAATTTTTTTCTTTAAATGGATCGTTATAAATTGCTTCTAGCTAAAGGGTCCGCCAAATAACTTTTTTTTGAAAATGCTATAAAAAAAACTACTGAACATTTTCTCAAATTTCTTTTTTTATTTGAAAGTACAAACCTTCCGGTTAATAATGGAAAATAATTTCATTCAAATGGCTGCCTCGGCTGGCCATGCAGTAGCCTACACGATCGGTCCAATTTTTAAGCACATTATCGATTGTGTGCAGCTATATTTCACCAATGGTTTCACGAATATTTTCCTTTAAAGCGTCAATTGTCTCTGGCTTGTCGGCGTAACACTTATCATTGAGGGCACCCCACAAATAATAGTCCAACGGTGTCAAATCGCAGCTCCGAGGTGGCCAAACGACATCAGCTCTGTGGCTGATAATGCGATTTTCAAAATCAGGGCGCAAAACATCGAGTGTAGCTTCGGCTGTGTGGCACGTAGCGCCGTCCTGTTGAAGCCAAATGTTGCCAATATTCTCCTCTTCAATTTTTGTGAACAAAAATTCGTTCAACATGGCCCGATAATAATCGCCATTGACTGTAACGGTCACTCCTTGCTCATTTTCCAAGAAAAATGGCCCAATTATGCCTCTGGACCAAAATCCGCACCAAACAGTGACTCGTTTTGGGTGTATCGGCTTTTCAATGTATGCGTGCGGTTTTCTGTGTCCCAAATGCGACAATTTAGCTTGTTACACACCCGCCAAGATCAAACTGAGAAAATGAATATCAAATGAAAAAAAAATTGAAAATCAAAATTTTCAAAGTAATGTCGCAATATTTCCCAGCGTTGTTCAAGCGTATACACAACTATATTCGTTCAGCGGAAGGATAAAACTAATTATCTGTCAAATCAGACATGAGCTAAGTGTTACCATTCACGAAATAAACACTAGTTGAAAAAAAAAAACGTTAGATGGCGGACCCTTTAGATTAAATTTGTATAAAAAATTCATACTTTAAAGGCTGAAACATTTTTATTTAGTAGTTGGTCTCAAATGGGTTCAACGAAATTAATAGGCATAAAAATTATTTAATGCTCATTATTATCCCCTCACCTTAGAGAGGAGGTTAAATATAATTTGCTACGAACCGAAAGTGTAACACATAGAAGGAGTGACCTAAGACCCTAAGTACGTTCGGCGGATATCTGTTTTGGGCCATTTTAAGTAGAATGAGCAATATCCGTCCGTCTGTCTGTCTGCTGGCTGATGTGCACCATAACTCTCGAAAGGAGTAACCGATTGACTTCAAATTTGGTATGTTGTAATATTTTCTTCTATCTCCGGCTAAGTTCGAAGATGGGGCATATTGGTCCATATTGGTCAAGTGCCTCCCCCACAAAGGGTTATTATTTAGTGAAATATTGATTATTTAATAACTTATATACTACTTATTTGAATCCTCTGAAATTCTACATATATTAGTTTATTGCCACGATGTTGCCACGCTCCACGGTACCTCCCACACAAATGGACAGTTTTGAACAAAAACTTAATAGCTTATAACTTTATTACCATTGCATACAAAGACTTGGAATTTTGTACAGTGTAATGGTTTAATAGTACCTACAATACAGAGAAAACTGGGCATTATTGCCACGCCCCTTTTGGTACCTCCCACACAAATGGACCTTTTTGTACCAAAAGTTAGCAGGTTTTAACTTTAATACCAGTGCATATAAATACTTGAAATTTCGTACAGTGCAATGCTTTTATACTCGTAGTACCTAGAGTCTATAGAAAAGTGGCCGTAATTGGCACGCCCCTTTTGGTACCTCCCACACAAAAAGACCATTGTGTACCAAAAGCTACCAGCTTATAGCTATAATACCAGTGCATACAAATACTTGACATTTTGTACAGTGTAATTCTTTTATAGTACCTAGAGTCCAGAGAATATTTTTTGAGACTCCAGGTGAGGGTACTCATTAGTCGGTTTACCCGACTTAACTTTCTTACTTGTTTCAACCTCAAAAGCTGAAATATTCAAAAAGTTGGTAATTTTTTAAAATTATCTGTAAAAATGATTGAACCTCAAGTTAATATAAAAATACAAATTCGAAAAAAGGATGTATATTTTCTTGATAATCAATCTATTCGCTTTAATTCGTTTGGAACCAACAAACAAATACAAAATTTGACCATGAAAAGGTTAAATTTTTATAAAAAATTAAATCTAGTGATCAGCATTTCTATAACGAGCCATGGAAAGAAAAAGTCGGACCAACATTGTATAAATTATTTTCGATTTATCAAAATATGCATTAAAAACTTTAAAAAGTGACGTTCATATTGCAATATTTTGAAAAAACTTCATGACGTTTGATAAAAAATAGCTCGGAAAAAATTGGATGTATAAATTTTATTGAAGAAAATCCTGCTTTAACGTTATTTCGATCGCAAATAGATCCTAAATGGGCAATCAAAGAAACGAAATCTTTTGGGAATATGCATAACAAATATACAGTTTTCGCATAATCGATAACTTTTTTGATACTGTGTACTGTGTACACTCAGGTCTTTTTTATGCGGTAAACGCGTACCTCAGAAATAGGGATAAATGAAAACTCTACTCTAAATGCAAAATTTTAAAAATGCCTTGTTAAAAATAGCGAAACCGCATAAAAAATCGAAAAAACTCAATATTTCCGCAAAAAAATTATTTGATTTAATATTAAAAAGGAACAATGCATATATTAAACTTCTTTTGAAAAGTATGTACAATTGAAATGTTAAAAGTTAAACGTGAAATGCCTTTTAAATGAAAATGATCAAAAAAGAAGTTTAAAAAATAAATGTCATCAGAATCGCTATTTAGATTTGGTCATCTCTGTTGAAATCTTTTAAAGGGATAGTTAATTTTTTTAAAGTTTTGAGGCTATATCTAAATCTGAACTGATTTTACCCAAATTTGGCAGTGTTCGTTCATTCGTGTAATAAAACACCTCTTGCTGACGTATTTCATACTGATGGGATATAAAATACAGTTTCTACTGCGCTAACATGTCAAATACGGGGGCTATATAGAAATCTGAACCGGTTCCCCAAATTTGGCTGTGTTCATTCATGTAATAAGAAACTTTTTTCTGCTAAATTTCTCACTGATCGGATAAAAAATAGTTTCTACAGTATATAAGTATATGTCAAATCGGGTGATATATATAAATCTGAACCGATTTTCTTCAAATTTAGTATTGCCTCTACTTGTATCAAGAGACTTATCTCTGTCAAAATGTTTATACAAATCGGTTAAAAAATGTTGCTTATACAGTACATATGTATATGCCAAATCGGAGGTACATATAAAGGGTCCGCAAAATAACTTTTTTTTTGAAAATGTTATAAAAAAAACTACTGAATATTTTCTCAAATTTTTTTTTTTATTTGAAAGTACAATCCTTCCGGTTAATAATGGAAAATAATTTCATTCAAATGGCTACCTCGGCTGGCCATGCAGTAGCCTACACGATCGGTCCAATTTTTAAGCACATTATCGATTGTGTGCAGCTGTATTTCACCAATGGCTTCACGAATATTGTCCTTTAAAGCGTCAATTGTCCCTGGCTTGTCGGCGTAACACTAATCTTTGAGGGCTCCCCACAAATAATAGTCCAACGGTGTCAAATCGCAGCTCCGAGGTGGCCAAACGACATCAGCTCTGCGGCTGATAATGCGATCTTCAAAAACAGGGCGCAAAACATCGAGTGTAGCTTCGGGTGTGTGGCACGTAGCGCCGTCCTGTTGAAACCAAATGTTGCCAATATCCTCCTCTTCAATTTTTGTGAACAAAAATTCGTTCAACATGGCCCGATAACGATCGCCATTGACTGTAACGGCCACTCCTTGCTCATTTTCGAAGAAAAATGGCCCAATTATGCCTCTGGACCAAAATCCGCACCAAACAGTGACTCGTTTTGGGTGTATCGGCTTTTCAATGTATGCGTGCGGTTTTCAGTGCCCCAAATGCGACAATTTTGCTTGTTTACATACCGGCCAAGATCAAAATGAGCTTCATCTGAAAAGATAATTTTTTTTGCATTACCATGATTTTGTACCTCTGCAACAATACCATGATTTTCAAAGTAATGTCGCAATATTTCCCAGCGTTGTTCAAGCGTATACACAACCATATTCGTTCAGCGGAAGGTTAAAACTAATTATCTGTCAAATCAGACACGAGCTAAGTGTTACCATTCACGAAATAAGCACTAGTTGAAAAAAAAAACGTTAGATGGCGGATCCTTTATATGGGAGCTTTAATAGTGATCGTCCTTGGGCCAACAGAAAAATGTGTGCAAAGCTTCGTTGAGATCGGATCATAATTGCGATCTGTACTTTGATCACAAGAATACATGGACGGACATAACTAAATCAACTCAGAAAGTGATTCTGAGTCGATCGGTATAATAATCGATGGGAGAAGAAACATTTCATTTGGGTGTTCAAACAAATGCACAAAGTTATAATACCCTGTACCACGGTGTGGTGTAGAGTATAAAAATCTCGCCAAGTAATCTGTTCAGAAACACCGCTTAAACGAGAAAATAATTGAATATCTTTGCGCCCAAATGTTTTTATATATGGGTATTTCCAGCGTTGCGGACGGCTGGAATTTCATTGGTTTTTCCCCATAACTTCGTTGATATTAATTTTAGGAATATAATTGTTATTAGCTAATTTGTGAAGCATAAAACACCGAATTTATACGAGTAGAATTTTGAAAACTTTTTAGTTTGCATAAAAATCGACAAATGAAGGGCGTGACGGACGGCACGAAAATAACATGATTCTTTAGGTATATTGAGTGATTTAGAAATTTCAACGAAACTTCTTATATAAATAATAACTAACTTTATGCTTGTATATACTAGAGGCAATGCTTCTTAAGTATGTATTTACCATTTACTCGAAAAATGAAAAAATTTTGAGATATTTAAATTCTTGTTGAATTCCGGACGGCATGTTCCGGACGGCACGAAATTCTTATATAAAAGAGGTTATTAAAATATGTCTTTTAATGTCAATATTATACAACATTTATTAATTTTTTTTACGTAGAAAGATCGACAAGGTCTAAAGCAATAATTTGATGCCAAGATTGTTAAATTTAGTATCCCTTCACCTTAGAGAAGGAGCTACCTAAGACCCTAAGTATGTTCGGCGGATATCCGTTTTGGGTCATTTTAAGTCTAAAGAGCAATGTCCGTCCGCCTGTCTGTCTGCTGGCTGGTTCGCACTATAACTCTCGAAAGGAGTAACCGATTGACTTCAAATTTCGTATGTGGTAATATTTTTTTCTATCTCCGGCTAAGTTCGAAGATGGGCCATATTGGTCGACTCCTTCTAGTACCTCCGGATTGACTTAAAATGTGGTATGTCGTAATATTTTCTTCTATCTCCGCTAAGTTCGAAGATGGGCCATATTGGTCCACTCCTTCTAGTACCTCCCCCACAAAGGGTTAAGATTTAGTGAAATATTGATTATTTAATAACTTCTATACTACCTATTCCTCTGAAATTCTACACATAGTATTAGTTTATTAGTCACTATTACCACGGGAAAAATGCACAGTGTAATACTTTTCTAGTACCTAGAGTCCACAAAAAAATAGGCGTTATTGGCCCGTCCCTTTTGGTACCTCCCACACAAATGGACCTTTTTGTACCAAAAATTAACAGCTTTTACCTTTAATACCAGTGCATACAAATACTTGAAATTTTGTACAGTGCAATGCTTTTATAGTACCTAAAGTCTAGAGAGAAGTGGCCGTAATTGGCACTCCCCTCTTGGTACCACCCACACAAATGGACCATTTTTACACCAAAAGTTAACAGCTTATAACTTTAATAGCTGTGTATATTACTACTTGAAATTTTGTACAGTCTAATACTTTTATAGTACCTAGAGTCCAGAGAAAAGTGACCGTTATTGGGACGGCCCTTTTGGTACCTCACACACAAATGGACCATTTTGTACCAAAAGTAAATAGCTTTTAACTTTAATACCACTACATACTTTAAAGTTATTAAATGCAATATAAATTGATAATAATAATATTTTTTAAGACTCAAGGTGAGGGGATTTATTAGTCGGTTTATCCGACTGAACCTTCGTATGTGTTTTGCTTACATAATGCGTAAATGTGGCGCAGAAACTTACTAAAAAAAATTCTCAAGAAAGAGTTACAAAATTGTAAGACATTTTTCAAAATCAGACATTTAAAAGAGACTGGTTAAGAGTGTAATTTTTGTTGTGCTCTATAATTGTTCTGCCTATCAGAGATTAAAGTAAGCTTTTTCTTCTTTCTTTAAGACATAATAGGCTTATTTTCCCTTTTTAAGAAATATTCAATTGATATCATGCATTTTATACTTGTTATATACCTCTCAACGTTTGATTTTTACAATGTAATCCGTTTCCTACTTGGTTTATGAAAAACGTACTTTAAATTTTAAGTACGATTTCCGCTTAAAATAAGAATTTTTTACATGAATTTAGTATGAAAATTTTCACTCAGGTCTTTTTTTATGAGGTAAATGCGTTCCTCAGAAATACGCATAAAAAATTCTGAATTTTCACATAAACGCTCAAATTTAAAAATACCTTGCTAAAAAGGTGAAACCGCATAAAAACACTGAAAAACTTAATATTTTCACAATAAATATATGTATCTACTTGATTTAATATTAACCAGTAAGGAAAGACAGAAAGTCGGGCGGGGCCGACTATATTATACCCTACACCTCCCTAACAATGCGATAAGGGTCATTGCGATACTAATTTGGAGTAATTGGTAAATGGGGTAATAAATCGTGGGTAACAAATATATGGGGGCTATATCTAAATCTGTACCGATTTTCTCCGAATTTAGCAGTATTCCTTCAGGTAATAAGAAACCTCCTTCTGCCGAATTTCGCACTGATCGGATGTAAAATATAGTTTCTACAGCGCTTACATGCCAAATCGGGGTAACATATATATGGGGGCTATATCTAAATCTGAAGCGATTTTCTCCGAATTTAGCACTATTTCTTAGTTTAATATGAAACCTCTTTCTGCCGAATTTCGCACTAATCAGATATAAAATATGGTTTCTATAGCGCTAACATGTCAAATCGGGTGAAACATATATATGGGGACTATATCTAAATCTGCACCGATTTTCCCCGAATTTAACAGTGTTCATTCATGTAATAAGGGAACTCTCTCTGCCAAATTTCGTACTGATCTGATATAAAATACAGTTTCTACAGCGCTTACATATCAAATCGGGGGTAACATATATATGGAGGCTGTATCTAAATCTGAACCGATTTTGACCAATTTCAATAGGGATCGTCCTTGGGCCAAAAAAGAGCACCGTTCTAAATTTCATCACAATCGGACCATGAATACGACCTGCACTTTGATTACAAGAATACATGGACAGACAGACGGACAGACGGACGTGGCTAAATCGACTCAAAAATTGATTCTATGACGATCGGTATAATAAACTATGGTTCTATTTCTTCTCTTTTTGGGCGTTACAAACAAATGTACAAAGTCATAATACCCTGCACCACAGTATGGTGTTAGGTATAAAAATGATAAATGCATGCGGGACTAGGGACGGTTGTTGCCAATATAAAGTAAAAATTCTTAAATTTCAGTTAGATCAATTGAAAAATGTGGTCTCTAGAGTGCCAAGACGTAGCATTGTTGGGGACCTTTATAGATGGGCAATACAAAAACATGGACCGATGTACCCCATTTTTAATAGGGATGATTAGGTATATATAGTATAAATTCTTATATTTTAAAAAATTAATTTTTTCTAATAGTTTTATCGAGAATTACTAAATTTCTGCTTCCATGTGAAGGTAATAAACATTTGTAGTCCTCATAATTTCCTTTAATTTAAAGTAGATCCCGGCTTTATCAAGCATACACTTATACATACATATGGTTAGTCCTTTCTCAAGTGTCACAGGTCAAAAATTAGATCTTTCTGAAATTCTCTGAAAATGTTGCCCTAGTTTGTGGGAGTAATGACCGACAATATTAAAAAAATTAAATGAAAACTGGAGGAGGTTAAATTTCAGAAAAATTAATTTTTTTTCTCTGTAATGGTTTTTTGAAGTAAATTTTAGTACAATTTGCTAAACGAATATTAATTTTTTTATCTTAAACAATTTATTTCGGTCACTTTTCATGGAAATAAAAATATAAATTGCGAATCGATCTAATTTTTAACTAATTAAACGTATTAAAGTCCGTGGATTGACTGATATATAATTATGTAAAAACATACATACCCACATCGTATATATAAGTATATTTATACATACATACGTATAAATTTTTTAGTATATATTTGTATATGGCTTATTCTGAGATTTTTACATTTCGTTAGGGCCATTGAAAAAAGTTTGTTCGTGTTTTTGTCCACTGAGTTTTTATAACGCTTTAAGCCAATGACACTTTTTTTGGACAAAGTAAAAATATAAAAAAATATTTACGTAAATATGTAAACACATAAGGGTGGAGTGATATTGTTGATTTACATGTACTCAGCGAAAAGCGTAGGAACCGGAACGTTTGAACAAAGTAGATTATAACATTATGACCAGAGAACTTAAACTAAATTCGGTACATTGCAATGTGTGTTGAAGTATCTACAGTGCAGCACAAAATATTTGTCAAGTTCTTTCGAACAAAACAAACCAATTTCCAAAGTTGTACTCTCATACAGAATATCACACCTAAAGTGAGGTTATACCTTAGTCGTTTGGCTCGTCTGAAGTTTTCTTACATATCATTAGATTTCTTTGACCGATATTTTCTAGATCCTCTCGACCTATTTGAAACAAATTGTGCGAACTAAAAAACATTTAATTATTAGTTGGGCAAATCTTCGCCCCAGCTTAATGTCATTATATATCAGAGGGGGTATGTGTGTTGTGTAGTTTTCTACTTGATCGCAACACACTTTTCGCTTGTCACATTTGTGTCGCAAACAGGAAGAGCCCTCGCAGCAACACTTTTTCAACGGACGGGCAACAGCAATAGCAGTGACAACACGAAGACCACCAACTATTCTGCAAACACTCAGCAACAACAACAGAAATACGGCAAGACCAACAACAACATCGACAAAGTGGAACAACAGGAAAAAACAAACACAAAATTAAATAGAACACAGAAGTTTTTGTAGCTGTTGTTGCTACTGTTGTATGTAGTAGCAATGCTTGAAACGGAAACGGAAATCAGTAACAAAATGTGCCAAGGACAGTTGCATAATATTTGCAAAAAAGATTGTGCTTTTTCTGCAGTGTCGCCCCGAAGTATGCTCCCGTCCTCCGACCGTTTGTCGGTCTGTCCGCCCGTCCATCCACCTCTCTGCTACAAAATATAAAAAAAACAGGAGCAAAATGTCTAGTTTCCACATCGGCGCAACGTTGGCATTTGGGACAGGCCTGGGATGGTCGGACAGACGGGGGTTGGACGAACAAACGGAAGGGAACGAACGAACGAAACAAATAAAATGAAATAAACTCAAGTTGTGTTTTAAAAGGACAGTCACAGGACGTTTTTTCTAAGTAGGTATTTTTGTGTGTGTGTGTGAAAAGAAATAAAAGCAAAAAAGAGGAAAAAGTTGTAGAGAGAAATAGTTTTTTTTACTAAATTGAAACCTCATGAAAACCCAATTCTAGAAAAATCAAACAAAAAAACGAAACGAAAATCAGCTGTACAAAGAAAATTCACAAAGCAACATGGCTGCAATCAAAGCTGACCGGAAGTCAGTTTCTAGAGTTGTTTGTTAAACTGTCAGTTCACTATCACTACCAAAGAAAAACACCAGCAAACACGGCCAGTTCCGATGGCGATCCCCACTTGCGTGTTTTTGTTGTTGTTGCTGGTATTAAAGCTGTGGCAGCCACATGTCTAACCGCACAAACCGCCAACTATGCACCACCAATGACAAAGGCCACGACAAATCTCGTTGACTGGTTTAGCCATCACTGAATTTCCATTTATGGACAAAATGCACAATCGCTCGAGGCACTTCAAAGACACAACATCAGTCATCCATTCATCCGGCAATCCTTCCCATCTACCAAAATAGAAAACACCAAACATCTCAACTTGTTGACGCTTACATTCTAGGTCACTTCTCCTGAACTCTGGATAACGTCATGCAAATTCTTTTGTAAAATTTTCTTCTTCTACTCGCTTTTTTCTTCTTTGATTCCGAAAAAATCCCTATCATTGACGAAATATGTGCGTTAGTCATTGCGCCATCATTCATGGCTATCCGGGGAGTAGTAAGTCATGATCTCTGTTCGATAACTATGAACGTATGCGAGTTCGTTCCATTTCAAGGAATACCCATAGATCTATGCATTCATTTGCTGTCCTCATTCCAATGGCATTCTCGTACGTAACACACATGAATCACTTGAGATACAAATATAAAATATATTATTATGTTTTATGCATTCCTCGGATTCATATGAACCGAGAGAGCGAGGAAAAAGGATATACACTGGAAATTAATCGAATAGTTACACATATTTTTTGAAAATTAAGAATTCATACAGCAGCAGGTGGACTGGAAAGCTTAGCCCACAGAAATTGGGAAAATTAATAAAAAGTTGGGAGAAATTGGATATGTAATGCGAGTAATACCGAAAAGGGTTAATATTCATGTTTTTTTAATTGATTTTTAGAAGTAACGGGTTTTCCAAAAGGGATGATATGATTTTGAAGTAACGTTTTGGTCATTTGGAATATATCATGATCTGTCATTTGTTTTTCATTGTATTCAGTAGTGTTTACAATTTCATCATGGAGATATATACGCAAGAAACACGTTTACAAATTATTCAGTTTTATTATCAAAATAATCGTTCTCCAATTGCAACTTTTCGTGCGCTAAGTCCATTTTTTTTTAAATCCAAAAAAAACACTTTCCAGTCATCCTAAGTCCTTGACAGCCACAAGCAATATTTTAGCTACCGTTAAGAGCTATCTTTTTGCCATTGACCGATTCCCGATCCGACGTACCGTTAAGGAGCTAGAGCAAAAATAAACGTTCCGTTCACATTTGAAAATGATACTAAGTCCATTTTTTTTTTAAATCCAAAAAGCCACTTTCCAGTCGACCTACGACCTTTACACCCATGAGTAATATTTTAGCTCTCGTTAAGAGCTATCTTTTTGCCATTGACCGATTGTGGCTACGTGCCACACAGCAAATGAAACAATTGAATTGTTGCGAGAAAAGTTTGGAGAATCGATTATTTCAATAAATTATGATATTGAATGGCCTTCAAAAAGTTGTGGTTTAACACCATTAGAATATTTCTTGTGGGGTTATTTGAAGCCATTGGTCTTTCGAAATAAACCAGACTCTCTTCAAGCTTTACGAGTCAATATTGAACGTGCCATTCATGACATACGACTTGATTTAGTGGAAAAGTGCTCGAAAATTGGGTTCATCGAATTCGTTCCTTCAGAAGAAGTCGTGAAGGCCATTTGAATGACGTTTTATTTAGAACTTAATTGTATCGATTGTACTTCACCTTAAATAAAAATTTTTTGAATTTCCTTAACAATAAGTGTGTTTTGTTTTCAAAGAAATGTTATCACTCTTATTGGAAAACCCTATACATATATTTTTGGCTGAATTGTCATAGTGTAAATATCCCAAAAAAATTATTGTCTGGTCACATACCTGAGATCTGGATATCCCAATACAGCAAGGCGAACGAATGTTTCCAGTGGTATACTCAGCCGTTGGTCACACATGCGTGAAAAAATCCGCCATACAGAACCCCTACCGATCTTCTGCTATAACCCCAATCGATCCTCAGGACACGCGGAATGTCAAGTTCTCACGCAAGTTAACTATATATGGAAGGAAATGTATCCCTGTCTTATAGGTATGACTGTTTCGTCCAAGCTTTGCAATTTGTTGTCTGTTTTGGGACAATCAGCTTTTCAGCAGCATCGTCACAGACTTATGCCTTTCCTACACTAGCACCACATATGCTGACAATATACAGAATTTACGAGGGCGATCGCAAAATGAGTTGACTAATGGTGATTTCGTTTGCGCAAAAAAATTTAAAATTTTTTCTACATTTTACACTGAAACCGCATTTTTATGTTTGTTTGTAAAAACGGTGCAGACGTATGAACGGGTTTTGATTTCGTTTGTAAAATTATTACACTCCACAAATGCGAAAATATCGCATTTTCCACACTCAGCCCAATCCTCAGTGTGGAGTGTTGCGCCGTCAAAAAGCAAACTTCAGAACCAAACCTAATTGAAAGCGTACATTCTTAATGCAATATCAAATGGTTGCGCCATAATGTAGGTATGGGTTTGACTTACCGCACGATTTTTGTTCGATTGTTCGCATTCAAAATGCGAAATTAGCAGTGGGTGCAGGGGGAATTTTTGAAATGTCGCAACAGGATATGGTGATGTTATTTTTCAGAAACGAAATCACCATAACATATATATAGTCACAGACTTATCCCTTTCCCCGCTAATACCGACACTAGCACCACATCTGCTGACAATATCCAGAATCCACGAGGGCGATCCCAAAATGAGTTGACTGACATATAGATGGTTATAGTAGTTTGAAAAAAAAACATACTTTCGTGAAAAGTGACAACCTTCTAAAAGACCAATTTACACGGTGCGACTTGTTCCAGCGACACGAGTTTATTGTCCGAGGGTGTAGAGAAGCTTTCGGGGTAGTAAAAGTGATTTGACACGAAAATGCTTAAAATGAAAATTCTAGAGACCAATTGGCATTTGCTTTTATGAGTGAATGAAAACGCAAAGCAAATTCAGTAAAATAAATGTGAGTGAACTAATAAAAAATATACAAGTACATTTGTTCCTTGGTGGCTGGAACTAAAAAAATCCATATGGGTCAGAATATTTAATATCGACCTATGTAGTTTATTTTTAGCTAAAATGCTTAAAAGCAGTTACAAATAGGTAAAATGAATGGCTAAACCGATTTTTGCAAAGTTTACTTTGTTTTAAAGAGGACATAATGCGCCATTTTTATAATTCTTTTCTTAAATTTTTTAAAAATATTTTTTACGAAAGCTTTTTTCGAAAGTTTCGTAAAAAAATAGAAAAAATTAAAACAATAATTTTTTTTGTATTTTATGAAATTTGTAATTGCTCTCGAACGGCTGAACTAATTTTTGCAACATTTACTTTGTTCTAAAGACGACACAATACGCCATTTTTATATTTTTTTTTTAAATATTGTAAAAAATGTTTACGAAATTTTTTTTGGGAAAACCTTTGAAGAAAAATTTCGCCCCCCTCGATTTTCTTCAAATTAGCACAGAATATTCGTTACACTCTCACAAATCCAGAACAGTGAAACATTTTGTGAGACTCAATGTTTGTAAAAGTTATGGACGAAATACCAAGACTAGTCTGAAAATGTTCGTCTGTTTTTGCAAAACACTGCACAGTATTACGAATTCAAAAAGGGGAAATAATTCAACCAAACAGCCGATTGCGACCAAACTTGGCATGGTAGCTGAAGTGGTGTTAGAGAAGTTAAGTTTTATATTTGGGCCCCCTATGTTAGATAGGGGCGGAGCTAGAGGGCCTCAAAGTTGGCCACATCGGCTGAAGAAAATGTTTAAGCGCGTGTTTCTCTTCCGATTGATAAAATTTATTTTTGTGTGTGTTCTACTAACTGATGACTAAAAAAAAATGTTTACACCTAAAAATTAACTAGTATATTTACCGAGATATCTGCAAGTGAAAATTAAATTTTTAATTTTATCGGAGCACAATACGCACCGATTTCATCCATATCAACATGTCTGGATGAGTAATACAATTTCCTATATGACGAAAAAATTGGTTCGATATACCCAATAGTACAAATAGTTGTGACCACTTGCAGTGTTTTGCAAAAACAGACGAAAATTGTCAGACTAGTTTGGTTTCGCCCATAACATTTACATATATTAAGTCTCACAAACATTTTTTACTGTTCTGGATTTGTAAGAGTGCGACGAATATTCTGTGACAATTTGAAGAAAATCGAGGGGAGGGCAATTTTTTCTACAAAGGTTTTTAAAAAAAACTTTTATAAACATTTTTTTAAAAATTCTCAAAATATTGTTTTTTTTAAATTTCGCATTGTGTCCTCTTTAAAAAAAGTAAAGTTTGCAAAAATCGGTTCAGCCGTTCGAGAGCAATTACAAATTTCGTAAAATACAAAAACTCATTTTTTTAATTTTTTAAAAAATTCAAATACCCATACAATTTTTTTAAAAAAAAAAATATGATAGCGACATCTTGTTTTACTTATTTGTAACAGCTTAAAAAAATGTTAGCAAAAATAAACTACATAGGTTGATATTAAATATTCTGACCCATATGTAATAAGATACTTTCATTTGAAAGGTCTCAGTACAACCAATATTAAAACCAAGATAAATTCTACTTTGGGAGAGTCTGCACCTTCGTTTACGAGGTTTTATATATATATATATATGTCTGCCAAGGCAACACAAAGGGTTGCCATGCGCCATCTGACATTTCCATTGGAAAGTTTGACATTTTTTTAGCATAAACGTACTCAGAACGTTTTGACGTACGACCATCGTTTGTGTTGTTTACAGTGAAATTTAAAAAAATCAATTTGGCAAAAAAATGGAATTAACTCGGGAACTTTTTCTTGCGATCATTTTTCACAACTTTCGAAGTGGATTATCACGACAAGTGTGCATCGATTAACTTAAATCTTTGTATGGCGATAAATCACTATCATATAGCACTGTGAAAAACTGGTTTAATGAATTCAATCGTGGCCGACGCTCGCTCAAAGAAGAAGGTCGGGAAGGTCGTCCAAAAACGGTCGGTTTGCCAGAGAACATTGAGGCCGTGCGTGAAGTGATAATGCAAGATCGTCATGTGACATACCGTGAGATAGAGGCATCCTTGGGCATATCTTCCACTAGCATAGATTCGATATTGCAGTAACACCTGACCGTAAAAAAGGTTTGTTCTCATTGGATCCCGCACAAATTGACAATCGCTCAAAAAAGGCTCGTGTCGATTGGTGCAAAGAAATGTTGAAAAAATAAGATCGCGGTGCTTCAAAAGACGTTTATAAGATCGTCACAGGTGACGATTCTTGGATCAATGCGTATGAGCCCAAAACAGAACAGCAATCTACCGTGTGGGTCTTCGAAGACGAGACAAATCCATGGAAGAAGCACTTCAAGGCAAATGATCGCCTGTTTCTTCGGCAAAACTTGTCATGTGGCGACTGTTCCGCTTAAGCAACGTGGGACGGTCAATTCTGAGTGGTACACCACGATTTGTTTGTCTGAAGTCTTCGGAGAAATTAAAAAAACGAACAAGAGAAGACGCATGCAATGTGCACCATGACAATGCGAGCTCTCACACATCGGCTCAAAGCAGCACCTTTTTGACCGGCCAAAACGTCGAATTGATGGGTCATCCGCCGTACAGCCCTGACTTGGCACCCAATACTTCTTTTTATTCCCGCACATCAAGAAAAAAATGCACAAGTGGAAAAAGTGCTTCGACAATTGGTTTGAGCGCATGCAAAAGTGTATCATGCTGGAGAATACTTTGAAAAACAATAAAACCATTTTTGATGATAAATGTTAGCATTTTCATTATTAGGCCAGAAATATGTATAGCTGGCCTCGTACAACTATAATATATTGATTGGGTGGCGGAGTTTAAGCGACACCGTAGTAGTTGACCAATAGTGGCTTCCACGCCAGAAATGCTTACAAACATTCGCAAAAGATTGGATGACCGTCGATTGAAGGTTCGTGAGCTAGCTGAAGTAATAGGGTAATTCCAAAGGAAACCGACCCAATCCGAATATTTATGGATTTGGATTTCAGTGAAATTTAACACGCGTATACTAAAAGATCATGCAGACTTATTACCTTTTACCGATTGTCCAAATTCATAACGGTAAAATTTTATAGGGTGCCAAACTATTTCACCTACAACATTTTTTAAAAAAATTTGCCTTTTTGAAGTGTACCTAACTTTTGAACAGAATACCAGAGGGTCAAATATTTGATTTAATTTAAATTTTTGAGCCGTTTTATTTTGGAATTATTCATTTCTTGTCGTTTCTCTCAGAATAACTCTCTTTCTCTCATTTTCGCAGTGATAATCTTGCCGCATCTTTATAAAAACTAAGTGAAAAATACTTGTTTATACACATGTTTCAGCAACATATGTGAGAAAATTCTCTGCAATATGCAAAGAGAGAAAGTTGGTCGTCATCTGCTGACTCCTTCATTTAGTTTCAACGCTAGAGAATTGAACCACCGCCACCGCCAGCGTGTTTGGTTGGGTTTGGACTCTCACTTCTCTAGTGTTGAAACCAAAATGGGGAGCCTGCGGATAACGACAAATTTTCTCAATACTGTTTGCTGTCGCGGTTTTTCTTGAATATGTGTCTTAAATTTTCTATATATTGTTTATAAATATGTATATTTTGCATCGTTTTTAAAAAGTATGTCATCATTGTCACTGAGAAAATAAGATAAAGAGGGGTATTTTGCAAACGGGACTAAGAAATTAATATAAATTCTATTTTTTCATCGCTTTCAAAAGATCGGCGGAGACTGGAGTCTCGCAGCTAAAATATATTTTTTTAATTTCTTGGTGTCGATCTCAAAAGGTCTTTCTTTCTCTCATTTTCAAGTGATAATGTTGCCACATTTTTGTAAAAACTAAGTGAAAAATTCGTGTTTACAGATATCTTTCTGCAACATATTCGAGAACAAATTCTGCAACATACAAAAAAAACACAATTGGCCGTCATCCGCTGACTACTTTAGAGTCCAATCCCAACCGTTGCCGTTGATTAGGTTTAGACTCAAAGTCACGTATCCGCATTGGCGGTTATGCAGTCCTTTCTACATGTAACGAACCTATAGCCTACCTGTAAACTCAAGACATCACCACCTTTCCCCTCGAAATGATATACCCGATATAGACGCCCCCACCATCATCTCGCTTTGCTTCATAATAATTATCCTTATTGACTGTACGACCTTCTACCAAAAACATTGCAATCGAAGAAAACCGTGAACCGCCTAATTTTTCGGTTTTGGGTTTTCTGACAGCTTTCTTTGGGATTGGATCTTGATTTTGACGTCATAAAATATGGTGATGTCACCAGTTATGACCCCTTTCATAAGGTAGCGGTAGTCGACGACGCTATTCAACAGCTCCTGAGCGTTGCTCATGCGACGCTTCTTTTTGCCAAAAATGGGGAAAAAATGTTGTGTTATTTACGAAAACAATTTCAAAAACGATTTTTTTTAAATCTCCCCAAAAAAGTACATACATTTTAAATATTTTAATAATAAAGCAAAGGGAAAAATGTTTAATTATTAAAAAATATAAACTTCAAATTTAATGTGCTGGTTTTTTTTTAAATCTAAATGTCCCACATATATGTTTTTTAAGTTTTAATATATTGAAATATTAGATAGATAAAAAGTTAACATTTTCTTATTACATTTTTATATTTTTCATAGTAAAACAGCGAATTATTTTCCATTACCGCACATTTTAAATACAGATTCGAGCCAGGATGATATTAATAACAACTATTTACGTTTTTTAGATAAACGAATAAATAATGAAAAACATCATATTCCCAAACCTTACCGCGTTTTGTTGGTGAACTTTTTTGGCAATTGCGAAAAGTAACACCATTTTTAAAAATAATTTTCAGTGGACATTCGACTTTGCTATGGTCATTTTGATATTTGCAAAAAAATTAAAAAGGTTGTGGTCCTAATATGCACATCTAACCTTTATATCTCTCAAAAAAAACTTTAATGCAAAATGGCTGATAATTTCATCATAAGTTGAGAACAGTTGTACCAACATAACAAAAATCTAAAATGGAATGAACGTAGCCAGCAAGTGTGGTGTAGTTTGCAATACTTGTCAATATTTGCCACCGTCATGTGGAAACTGACTGTATCAAATACGGATTCTTCTTATTTAATTGACCACAAGTGTGTGATTGTGTGTTTGGGTATGTGGCTATGAGTATTTCCCTTTTTCTTCTCATTTCAAGCTATAATTCAAATATTACGTTCACTTTTGCGTTTTCGAATGTCAACACCAATTCTAGGATACCAAACATCAGAGTGTAAAGGAAGGAAGAGAAATGCAAAAATACGACATTGCTCAGCATGTCGTAACTTATAACCACCGATTACTGGGTGCCAACCCCGGGTTCTTCTACCCTTTTCCCAACACATACACACCAACAAAAGCACAATCGGTATGCCATATTTTTTTACTGGTGTCTGTGTTAGTATGTGTGCCAGTGTGAAATTTCCTTTTGTCGCATCACATGAGAAATGGCAGTATCTGTTGCAAGAACAGGCAAACCGAGGAAAAAAGGAAAAGGATTGTGCTTCGACATATTGAAAAGTACCTCAAAACAAAGTTCTTGCTATTTCCTTTCCCGCGGGCGAACTGCCAGATGTGTGCAAATATCATTCATTCATTCATTGCCATTTTCTTTCTTCCCTTCATTCTTTATTCTTCATGTCTCCACATTATCCGCCCCAAGGCAGTAAAGCAACACATGCCATCACCACCCATACCAGTCCCAGCACCAGTTCAGATTGTTCATATGAATTTGTTTTACCTGCCACACATATTCTTGCTGTTTTTTTTTCTTTTTTGAACGAGGGGAACCTAGAGGTCTATCGAAAAAATCTAGGTACAGTTGCAACTGTTGGATATGGAAAAATGAAAGACTGACATTCATTAATTCATAAATTCATAAATGCATAAATTCATAAATTCATAAATTCTTAAATTCATAAATTCATAGATTCATAAATTCATAAATTCATAAATTCATAAATTCATAAATTCATAAATTCATAAATTCATAAATTCATAAATTCATAAATTCATAAATTCATAAATTCATAAATTCATAAATTCATAAATTCATAAATTCATAAATTCATAAATTCATAAATTCATAAATTCATAAATTCATAAATTCATAAATTCATAAATTCATAAATTCATAAATTCATAAATTCATAAATTCATAAATTCATAAATTCATAAATTCATAAATTCATAAATTCATAAATTCATAAATTCATAAATTCATAAATTCATAAATTCATAAATTCATAAATTCATAAATTCATAAATTCATAAATTCATAAATTCATAAATTCATAAATTCATAAATTCATAAATTCATAAATTCATAAATTCATAAATTCATAAATTCATAAATTCATAAATTCATTAATTCATTGATTCATTAATTCATTAATTCATTAATTCATTAATTCATTAATTCATTAATTCATTAATTCATTAATTCATTAATTCATTAAGTCATTAAGTCATTAATTCATTAATTCATTAATTCATTAATACATTAATTCATTAATACATTAATTCATTAATTCATTAATTAATATTTTCGTTTTTCATATTATTTAATTAAGAATTATTATATTCAAACCAAGTTGATCTATATATATAAAGAAGAATGTGTGTTTGTTTGTTGGTTTGTTTATTTGTTGGTTTGTTTATTTGTTGGTTTGTTTATTTGTTGGTTTGTTTATTTGTTGGTTTGTTTATTTGTTGGTTTGTACCGTATAGACGTCTAAACGGCTGGACCGAACTTCTTGAAATTTTCACAGAATGTACATGTGTGGGGCGTGGTGAAAATAGCGTACTTGAATTTTCGATATATCTAGTGGGCGTGGCCCCGCCCACATAAGACAAATTTTAAAATTGAGATATCTTACACGATTTGTTAGCGAGAGTGGTGTAATTTTGGACATATGTATCTGGTGGCAGTCTACGTGATTGGTACAAAAATGGGCGGGATCGCAGTAATGGGCGTGGCACCGCCCATACAAGCCAAATTTAAAAAATGTTATATCTTGCACAATTTGTTAGCGAGAGTGCTGGAATTTTGTGTATACGTATCTGGTGGCAGTCTACGTGACTGGTCTAAAAATGGGCGGAATCGGGTCAATGGGCGTGGCACCGCCCTTTTAAGCCATATTTTGAAATTGACTTATCTTGCACATTTTGTTAGCGAGAGTGCTGCAATTTTGTGCATATGTATCTGATGGTAGTCTACGTGATTGGTCCAAAAATGGGCGGAATCGGACCAATGGGAGTGGCACCGCCCATATAAGTCAAATTTTGAAATTAAGATATCTTGCACAATTTGTTATCGAGAGTGCTGTAATTTTGTGCACATGTATCTGGTAGTCTACGTGATTGGTCCAAAAATGGGCGGAAGCGGACCAATGGGCGTGGCACCGCCCATATAAGTCAAATTTTGAATTTTAGATTTTTTCACAATATGTTAGAGAGAGTGCTGTAATTTTGTACATATATATCTGGTGGTAGTCTACGTGATTGTTCCAAAAATAGCCGGGATCGGACCAAAGGGCGTGGCACCGCCCATATAAGCAAAATTTTGATATTAAGTTATCTTGCACAATTTGTTAGCGAGAGTGCTGTAATTTTGTACATATGTATCTGGTGGCAGTCTACATCATTGGTCCAAAAATGGGCGGGATCGCAGCAATGGGCGTGGCACCGCCCATATAAGCCAAATTTAAAAAATGTTACATCTTGCACAATTTGTTAGCGAGAGTGCTGGAATTTTGTGTATACGTATCTGGTGGCAGTCTACGTGACTGGTCAAAAAATGGGCCGAATCGGGTCAATGGGCGTGGCACCGCCCATATAAGCCAAATTTTTAAATTGACTTATCTTGCACATTTTGTTAGAGAGAGTGCTGTAATTTTGTACATATGTTACTGGTGGTAGTCTACGTGATTGTTCCAAAAATAGCCGGGATCGGACCAAAGGGCGTGGCCCTGCCCATGTAAGCCAAATTTTGAAATTAAGATATCGTGCACAATTTGTAGCGAGAGTGCTGTAATTTTGTGCATATGTATCTGGTGGTAATCTACGTAATTGGTCAAAAAATGGGTGGAAGCGGACCAATGGGCGTGGCACCGCCCATATAAATAATATTTTGAAATTCAGATATTTTTCACAATATGTTAGAGAGAGTGCTGTAATTATGAACATATATATCTGGTGGTAGTCTACGTGATTGTTCCAAAAATAGCCGGGGTCGGACCAAAGGGCGTGGCACCGCCCATATAAGCCAAATTTTGAAATTAAGATATCTTGCACAATTTCTTATCGAGAGTGCTGTAATTTTGTGCACATGTATCTGGTGGTAGTCTACGTGATTGGTCCAAAAATGGCCGGGATCGGACTAAAGGGCGTGCCCGGCCCGTATAAGCCAAATCTTTATATTAAGATATCTTGCACAATTTGCTAGCGAGTGTGCTGTGATTTTCTGCATATGTATCTGGTGGTAGTCTACGTGATGGGTCAAAAACTGGAAGGAATCGGATTAATGGGCGTGAAATTGAGACATCTTCAAAATTTTTTAGCGAGAGTGCTCTTATTTTATGGAGAAGTTTTTGGTGGAAGTAATCGTGATTGGTTCAAAAATGGACGGAATCGGAAATCTAAATCTGGGGCAACGAAGTGGACCGGGTCCAGCTATATATATATACATGGATGTGTGTATGTTACGTATGGACTCCAAAACGTCTGGATCGGTTTTGATGACATTTTCAGGGAATGTTCAGATAAGCCTAGAGGGTGACATAGGCTTTATAAGTTCTTGATTGAGGGGGCGTGAGTCCGCCCATACAAGCCAATGTTTTTAGTGATTCCTACTGTCCGTACCTATGAATAGATTAACAAGATTCCTACTGTCGCTATCTACATGAACCATGTTTTGATAAATGGGCGGCATCGGAAATCTGAAGTCTGGGGCAACGAAGTGGACCGGGTCCAGCTAGTATTTTATAAAAAAAAACTTATGAGAGATCCTATAGTAAATGTTCATAGGGAAACTTTTTCTAGAGTACAGGATTTCAATAAATCTGAATTTGTGTGGCTACTGTCAGGGCACTTGTTGATGCCGATAATGGGTATATATACATTTTGAGTACTTTGACAAAAATCCTAAATGATTGGATTAATTTTTAAGATCCATTGAAATTCGTTGGGCCTTTCAAAACCTCAGTTACGATTTTGGTCCATTAGTGTAAGGCTCTCTGTACAGTATAGTGTCACACTTTTTTCCGATCTGTATAATTTGATTATTTGCTTATCGATTTTTCAATACCTATTTTTTCCCACATTTTGTATTTAATCTTTTCCCCTCTTCTGTAGCCAATTATTCCTTTACTAACTAACGCAATATCATTGATGTGTTTGTTCTTTGTCGTTTTGCTTTTTTCTCGTTTCTCCCCTTCAGGTATTACATGGAACGAAAAATCTTCCAGCATCTGCTCGAATTGAAATCCTTGCAAATTCGTTCGAACAAACTTAACGAAGCGGTTCTGGTAAAACGCGCCGTTGACGATTATCACAAATCATGTGCAGCCTTGGGCGGCGAGACAGGAACGCGACTGCGACGCTACAATTTCAGCGAGTACACCTTTAAGAATTTCGAACTGTTCCTTTATGAAACTCTAAAGGCACTGCAGAAACCGGGAACTTATAATTTCCAGAATATCAATGAAGTTTATGATGAGGTAAGCATTTCATTGGTAAATTCATTGATTTTCAAAGCGGAAATCGATATTTACAATTTGTCTTTGTATCCCACAGGCGGAACGTCGCTTGAGCCCTGATTACAATTCGTATGAGAAGGCTTTACAGTGTACGACGAGGACGCATCGATGTCTTCATGCTGCCCACGCTTACACGGGGATACCATGTGCCGCATACAGTAAGTATTTATTTATAAATATATTCCATTGAAACAAATGACAGAGGAAACAGTTCAGGTGTACTTGTACGAAGTTTAAATGAACATTATTGGAGAAATATATAAAAAATTGTCTTGAGCCGAGAGAGTATGTCAGTTTAAATCATAAAAAAACGTTAAGGAATTTTGCAAGTAATTGTTTAAAGAAAACTCAGTTTTCGTATATTGCAGACCTTCAACCTCTTGAATTGCTTATGACAATGGAATTCGTAATCTGTGTATTTATTAAAATAACTTTCAAAATATGCCAAAATTCTGGTTCTTCAAAATGTATTTGCATTGTCATTGACTGATTAAGGTACGTGGGCTAGGGGAAATATTAGACAATTAAAAAAATTACAATTAAAATATACGTCGCCCGTAGAATCGAACCTATACTGTCAAGTCCGTGCATTTTTTCACTGTTGCACAGTGTTATCTGCAAAAGGGAAAATAATCAATGCATAATACTTGCGTTATTAGCGTTTACGTTAGGAAATTAAGAAAATAGAGGTCACAATTGTATAGCTCACAACCAGTGTCTGATCTACCATATGGGCTAACTGGGCTGAAGCCCCGGGGCGCAAGGCATATGGGAGGTGCAAAATTTCTGGGAGTTCTTTTAATCTAATTTCAATAAATATTTTGCACTAAAAAAATATCTGAGTTACACGTCTGAATTGATGTTTAGCGAAATAAAAGATTCATAAAAACAATCCCATAATAACATTATAAAATCGTTTTGTTTGTTTATACGAACGGCTGAACCATTTTTCCTGAATCTTGGTGTATTCGATTGTTCTGACTTACTCAAACTTTTGCCTTTTATTGTTCCTCCTCGAACTTTAACCCCCATTAACACAAAACAAAATAACCGAGCATTAGAGCTAACGAAATTTAAATTGTATGGAATTTGACAGCTATAACCGGTAGTTAGCTCTTAAAACTAGTTTATTTATTTATTGTTAATGGCCCTAAGTCGTAATAATTTGTTTTACGTATTGTTCCACAGAACGAGTTATTCTTACAATGAACCTATCTCGAGGGCTTTAAGTGAGTTTATCCGAATAAATTGTGTGGATTTGGATATAAATTCAAGTTTAGCAATGTATGTATTAGATTCCATTGACTGTAAAAAAACAAGTAAGAAAGTTTCAGTCGGGTAAACCGACTAAGGTATACCCTCACTTTGTGAGTAATGTAATATTGAATATTACTCGAATTATTCTGTCAATTTGTGTGGGAGGTACCAGAAGGGGTTTATCAAATACACCTTTTTTTTGCTGAACATTAGATACTTTAAATTCATTGCATTGTGCCGACTTATAAGCATTTATGTGCACTGGTATAAACGTTATGAGATATTAAATTGTGGTATGATTTGGGCATTTTGTGTGGGAGGTACAAAGAGGGGCGTGGCAATAACGCCCATTTTTCACAGGGCTATAGACACTATAAAAACATTACACCGTACAAAATTTCAAGTATTTTTATACACTTGTTTTAATGTTATAAGCTGTTAACTTTTGGTGCAAAAAGGTACCTTTGTGTGGGAGGTACCAAAAGGGGTGTGACAACAACACCCATTTTTCCCTGGACTGTAGGCAATATAAAAGCATAATACTGTACAAAATTTCAAGTATTTTTATACACTGTTATTAATGTTATAAGCTGTTAACTTTTGGTGCAAAATGGTACATTTGTGTGGGAGGTACCAAAAGGGACGTGGCGACTTCGCCCATTTTTCTCGAGTTGATAGCGACTAATAAGCTAATACTATGTGTGGAATTTCATAAGATTCGAATAAGTAGTATAGCAGCTAGAAGTAGTGGACCAATATGGTCCATCTTCGAACTTAGCCGGAGATAGAAAAAAATATTACCACATACCAAATTTGAGGTCAATCGGTTACTCCTTTCGAGAGTTATCGTGCGCACCAGCCAGCAGACAGACAGACAGACAGACGGACGGACATTGCTCATTCGACTTAAAATGACCCAAAACGGATTTCCTCCGAACATACTTGGGGTCTTAGGTCACTCCTTCGACGTGTTACACTTTTTTCCGTAGCAAATGATATATACCCTCGTCACACTAAAGTGAGGGTATAATGAAATGAAATGAAATACTATGCCAGTGATCAAACCGAAATTCAAAACACATTTTACGAAAATTATTTATAAATCATAAATCTGAAAACCTGTAAATAGATATTGAACTTATTATCTGTGGACTCTCTGGAGACGTCAGGTCCACCACATAAGAACTTTGATTCTAGGTATTGACTATTCTATTAGAGTAGGCGTTGGTTTGTTGAAATTGGCCTCTGATGCGATTTTTTCATACAGCGTCTTTCACTACCCCTTGTGAGACGATTTGGGAGACATCTTCGTAACATATTTGCAAGATCGGACTAGCAGGTCTCTTTAAAGTTTTTACTGTTTCTTCTAAAAATTCCTCTAAGAATAAGAAATACAGGGATCAACCTGTTATACGAAATGAAACGGATTTTTTCTCAGATAAACACACGTGTTTGGTTTTTGACATATTCTACAAGGTTTTCCAACAAGAGGTGTTATTTTGAATCACCCGGTATTTCGGTAGCTTTAACTTTTGAAGCTTTTATTCTTTGACGTTTGACAAGTAGAAACTACGCAATTACTAAAAATGGAGCTATACACGATTTAACGACGCACTGAAATTATTAAAATTTACTACAACAAGCAAGAAAGTTTCAGTCGGGTAAACCGACTAAGGTATACCCTCACTTTGTGAGTAATGTAATATTGAATATTACACAAATTATTCCGTCAATTTTTGTGGGAGGTACCAGAAAGGGTTTAAGAAATACACCTATATTTCGCTGAACAGTAGATACTTTAAATACATTGCACTGTGCCTAATTGTAACCGTTTATATGGACTGGTATATTAACATTGAGATATTAAATTGTGGTATAATTTGGCCATTTTGTGTGGGAGATACAAAAAGAGGCGTGGTGATAACGCTCATTTTTCACTGGACTATAGGCATTATAAAAGCATTACACTGTACAAAATTTCAAGTAATTGTATACACTGATATTAATGTTATAAACTATTAACTTTTGGTGCAAAATGGTGCATTTGTGTGGGAGGTACAAAAAGGGGCGTGGCGATAACGATCATTTTTCACTGGACTATAGGCATTATAAAAGCATTATACTGTACAACATTTCAAGTAATTGTATACACTGATATTAATGTTATAAACTGTTAACTTTTGGTGCAAAATGGTGCATTTGTGTGGGAGGTACAAAAAGGGGCGTGGCGATAACGCTCATTTTTCACTGGACTATAGGCATTATAAAAGCATTACACTGTACAAAATTTCAAGTAATTGTATACACTGATATTAATGTTATAAACTATTAACTTTTGGTGCAAAATGGTGCATTTGTGTGGGAGGTACAAAAAGGGGCGTGGCGATAACGATCATTTTTCACTGGACTATAGGCATTATAAAAGCATTACACTGTACAACATTTCAAGTAATTGTATACACTGATATTAATGTTATAAACTGTTAACTTTTGGTGCAAAATGGTGCATTTGTGTGGGAGGTACAAAAAGGGGCGTGGCGATAACGATCATTTTTCACTGGACTATAGGCATTATAAAAGCATTACACTGTACAACATTTCAAGTAATTGTATACACTGATATTAATGTTATAAACTGTTAACTTTTGGTGCAAAATGGTGCATTTGTGTGGGAGGTACAAAAAGGGGCGTGGCGATAACGCCCATTTTTCACTGGACTGTAGGCACTATAAAAGCATTACACTGCACAAAATTTCAAGTATTTCTAAACACTGGTATTAATGTTATAAGCTTTTAACTTTTAGTGCAAAATGGTGCATTTGTGTGGGAGATACCAAAAGGGGCGTGGCAATTTCGCCCATTTTCCTCGAGTTGATAGCGACTAACAAACTAATACTATGTGTGGAATTTCAGAAGATTCGAATACGTATAATAGCAGTTATTAAAGAATCAATATTTCACAAGATTGTAACCCTTTGTGGGGGAGGTACCAGAAGGAGTGGACCAATATGGCCCATCTTCGAACTTAGCCGGAGATAGAAAAAAATATTACCACATACGAAATTTGAAGTCAATCGGTTACTCCGTTCGAGAGTTATCGTGCGCACCAGCCAGCAGACACACAGACAGACAGACAGACAGACAGACGGACGGACGGACATTGCTCATTCGACTTAAAATGACCCAAAACGGATTTCCGCCGAACATACTTGGGGTCTCAGGTCACAGTTCGCAAAACTAAAGCATTTTTGGGTTGTCCTGGAGCACCTTGTCGGCCCACAATACAGAAATTGATGGACAAATTCGAGCTGTTGGGACAAGTTTGTGATGTGAAGAATAAAACCCGTGCACGTCGCCCAAAGTGTTGAAGAAAACCCAGGTTTGTCCTTTCCTCGTCGTTCTTTGGAATTGGGCATTCCACAAACGTCATTACACAGTATCTTGCATAAAGGCTTGGGTCTTAAGGCTTATAAAGTTCAGTTAACACAAGAACTCAAGCCGGCCGATCATCAACAACGTCGTGTCTTTGCTGATTGGGTCCTTGAAATGCATGAAAATTATCCGGGATTCCATCGAAAAATCATCTTGACTGATGAGGCCCATTTCCACCTCGGTGGCTACGTCAACAAGCAAAATTGTCGCATCTGTGGCTCGGAAAACCCAGGAGTTATTGTTGAGAAGCCTCTCCATCCTCAACGTGTGACTGTTTGGTGCGGTTTATGGTCCGGCGGGGTCATTGGACGTTACTTTTTTCGAAAATGAGGGTGGATCAACAGTTACGGTGAATGGATTTCGCTATCGAGAGATGATTAATGATTTCGAAGTTGGATGGTATTGATCTGGACAACATTTACTTTCAACAAGACGGCGCTACGTGCCACACAATAACGAAACCATTGCTCTGTTACGGGAAAAGTTTCCGGACCGTGTTATCTCTCGAAGAGGTGATCACAATTGGCCACCGAGATCATGTGATTTAGCACATTGCGATTTCTTCCTTTGGGGCCACGTGAAAGATAAGGTCTACGCCAACAGCCCGGCATCGATTCAAGACCTCAAAGATAGAATTCGTGAGGCTATCGAGGACATAGGGCAGCCACTTTGCGATTTGGTTATGGAAAATTTCATGAAAAGGATATGGTCCTGTAAGCGTGGTCCTGTAAGTGGTGGCCATTTGGCTGATGTTGCTTATCCCCTCACCTTAGAGAGGAGGGTATATATCATTTGCTACGAACCAAAAGTGTAACACATCGAAGGAGTGACCTAAGCCCTAAGTATATTCGGCGGATATCCGTTTTGGGCCATATTAAGTCGAATGAGCAATGTCCGTCCGTCCGTCTGTGTGTCTGTCTGCTGGCTGGTGCGCACGATAACTCTCGAAAGGAGTTACTGATTGAATACAAATTTGGTATGTGGTAATATTTTGTTATCTCCTGTTAAGTTCGAATATGGGCCATATTGGTCCACCCCTTCTAGTACCTCCCCCACAAAGGGTTAACATTTAGTGAAATATTGATTTAATAACTTCTATACTACCTATATGAATCCTCTGAAATTCTACACATAGCATTAGTTTATTAGTCACTATTACCTCGAGAAAAATGGGCGAAATTGCAACGCCCCTTTTGGTACCTGCCACACAAATGGACAATTCGGAAACAAAAATTAATAGCTTATAACTTTATTACCAGTGCATACAAATATTTGAAGTTTTGTACAGTATAATGCTTTTATAGTACCTAGAGTCCAGAGAAAAGTGACCGTTATTGGTTCGCCCCTGTTGGTACCTCTCACACAAATGGACCATTTTGTACCAAAAGTAAACAGCTTTTAACTTTGATACCAGTACATACTGTAAAGTTATAAAATGCAATTTAAAGTGATATTTATCTAAATAAAACAAGCAATAAATAAATTTACTAATATTTTTTTGAGACTCAAGGTGAGGGGATTCGTTAGTCGGTTTACCCGACTGAATTTTCTTACTTGTTTTCATTATTAACGGCATACCTTCCTCTTTATTGCGAAATAAACATCCGATCATTTATCTCAAAAAATTGAATTTTTCTTTGAATACCAAAATAACAACTATTGTTGGAAAACCCTTTACAAAAATTCGGAGGAAAATTTTTGGGCGGAACATAAGTATTAGCCTCGGGGCGCCAGACCCCCTAGATCAGGCTTTGCTCACAACATTGAAAACAGTACACATACATTTCAATTATATTCAGCCAAAATTTGGTGTTTATCCGTTCACAAAACAGTACGGGTCATACGATTTGCATTATAAAGGAATTCCACACAAATTTAAAAAAATCATCAAACTTTGAACGCATCTACTGAAAAAATACTTTTTAGCAATTTAGAATGGGGTATCGATATGTGGGAGCTACATATATCTAAATCTGAACCATTTTTTTTAGAAACTTGCCATTATTCGTGCTTAGTTCAAATAATTCTTTGTGTCAAATGTCACACCCATTGGTTGAAAATTGTGGCTACTAATGCGCTTATATGTCAAATCAAAGATACATGTATGTATAGGGTTTGGCAAATAGAGCGCCACAAAAGTTTTTTTAAATAAAACAAAAACGGTTTTTGATATCAATGAAATTCTATATTCCTGTGAAAGTACGTTCGATGCCATTATGTATGAAACTCGGTGTCTTTTGCATGGCCACCACGGGCACGCTTGCAGAAATCCAGACGCTGAACCCAATTTTGACGGTTTCTAAGCATAAATCGGCCGATACTGCTGCAATTTCACGTTCCATATTCGTACGAAGTTCATCAATCGTCGCTGGCTTGTTGGCATAGACCATAGACTTGACGTAGCCCCACAGGAAATAGTCTAACGGCGTCAAATCGCACGACCGAGGCGGCCAATCGACTGGACTATTTCGTGAGATAACACGTTCTCCAAACTTGGTTTCCAATAAATTGATTGTGGCATTCGCTGTGTGGCTTGTGGCGCCGTCCTTTTGGACGAGGATTGCTGTCTGACCAATAACGCATATTTTGTTTATTGACGAAGCCATTCAGCCAGAAATGAGCCTCATCGCTGAAGATGATTTTTCGATTTTTCGCGCTCTTAACGTTGAGGCCACTGACTCCGAATTTCGGTAGTAAATTTTAATAATTTCGACTCGTTGTTGGCTCGTATATCATTCCATCATGAAATGGCAAACCTTACTGAAGAGAAATGTCAAAAGAGCGGCAAAAAATATGGCGTCGTTTGCTGTCCCTGTCGGTCTACTTTTGTAGCGTCCCTGTTGAAAAACCCCTTATATGAGGGCTATGCCTAAATTTGAACCGAATTATACAAATTTAAATAGGGAGCTAAATAACAGATTACTGTCAAAATTCGTAGTTATCGGAACATATGTACGACCTGAGCTTTGTTTACAAGAATACGTCTACAGACAGACGGACGGACATAGCTGAATTTATTCAGATAGAAACTAATGCACAAAGTCATAATATCATGTACCACAGTAAAATGTGGATGTCCTTTATTCGTGTTATTGGATTGTGTTAATGAAAGTACGGACGATATGGTATCAAACTTTCTAAATTCTACCTTTTTATTGGAATGTGGAGTGAAGGCAACCTTTGTGGCCAAATATTATTGTGACAAGAGACAACTATCTATCTATCCTATCCTAGACAGAATTAGGATATTTGATTGCTCCTAGTGGAGCGCTCGCAAAGAGATGGAGACCCTCATTGGCTTTGTTGTGACAGTGGCAAGCAACAACAACGAAACGCCAGCTGACAAACACATTGCGATGATGAAGGATGCACACCGTGAGCGAATGAATGCCAATAACAAGACCATGTATGGTTGATGGAAATACCATCACATCTCATATGTAGCCGCATCAGAAGTAGCAAAGCTAAAAAAGTATTCGGGTTTAGAGGTTGTGGTGCGGTGCGGTGAGGTGCGGCTGAAGCGGTGGAGGAATTGCTGGTTCAGAGCTTTGGAGGACTCCGGATCATTGTTGGCTTAAGAAGTCTCCACTTGCGGTATCTGTGGTGCAAGTGGCACCATTTGCCCATTCATCTAACAATCTTTATGCCACATGCACCCACCACCACAACCACCACTTTTGATGGCGTTGTTGCATTGCATTACATTGCGTTGCGTTGTCTTAGGAGATAAATGACAATTTTACAGAATGAAAGTGGAATTTAATTTGTGACGTTTATGGTTGTTCTTCTGTGTGAATGTGGCATATGAATGTGAGTGTACGTGCGTTTGGTGTCCTTAGCCATAATGATAATAAAACACACACAGACTCGCACAAAAAAAATTGAAGAGAGACCCGAACATTTTATCATTGTCATTACTACGACTGAACGAATGAGCGCAAGTAAACCAGCGTGTGTTTGTGCGTCCCATATTAATGGGTATTCATTTTGGTGACATTGCACAGTGGTGGCAAACGGAAACAGAATGAAAGTAATTACCATTCTGATTGCCTATTTTATAGTAGTCTAAGTTCAGAGCGGTTAAAGCGTTTATACTGTCGGACAATATAAATCCCATGCAACAAATAATCTCCAATTATTTATATTTTCAGAATAGTAAATATGGTTATATTGAACAAATTATTACATTGCCACACTTCTGTAAAATGTAACACAGAATAAAACAAATAGAATGACTGTTCGCCACCACTAACGAGATAAGCAAACAGAGGGGCCCCATAAGGTGGAGTAATATATCAAATAATTCAGAATTTAGCAGTGAATCGAATTCTGTTAGATCTAGAAAAACTCATGCTCATTGATTCTCCGGAATTTGTGGATGATTCATTTTGAATTTAAGTATTATGTAGAAATCTATTCTATTTTGCTAACTAAACCCTCAATGGGGCACATGTTATTATTTTCAGATTGGGCTAAAACTTTGTAAATAAGTTTTCCTAGTCCATTGTCACATTTTAGGATGTTGAGACTTTTCGTAGGAAAGCACTAATTTTTTTTCTTATTCCTTGTGACTACCCTAATGTGACAAATCTAGCCAAATTTCCTTCTTCGCAATTCACTGGCGATTGGGTCGTGACCAGAGCTCTGTGTTCGGTATTATATTCGGCCAGAAAATTCGTAGTATTCTTCTCAGGCTGTTAACGAAGATCTAAGTGGAGTTGATATCCTTCGTCACCAAATTCCATGTTTCATATTCATACAACGCGGGTTGACATTGACGAGATTTCCAGATGGCAGTAAGGTGGCCAAATGCTTGTCGGGACTTCATGGTGCGATTTTGTATATCCTTAGAAGCGCCTGTTCACATATCTACATTCTGAATCTTGAAGGTTGTGTTACTTGTTTTGTTTATCCTCATTACCATGGTCTTTGCAATATTTATTCTGAAACCTGCTTTTACTGCTTCCTTTTCCACCATTTCTAAGTTTTCGGCCATATCGTAATACGTGCGTTCGCTGACAGAGGTCATCGCCGTAATCTAGGTCACTTAGCCAATTACTAAGTCCCTTGGTTATCCCCTTAGCGTTGCTCATGATGATATCAGGGACTATGTATATTGATTAGCAGCGGTAATGATACCCTTCCGCTTACTGAATGTTGGTGTAATATGCGGCAATTTGCATTGGTATACAGTTCTTTGATTATGCCAATTAGTTCTTAGGTGTACTTTTCCCCAAAAATGCTTTCCATATCGCGGAGGGTTTTAGCGTATCAAAGTCGCCTTTTCAAAGTCGATGAACCTAGGTGCATAGGGATCTTCAGTGCACCGACTGTTCAATTATGATATGATACCATTTTATGAGGGGTATGCTTTACTTTAAACCTCTGAATCCTGCTTATTCTCCTTTAAGGTCTTTATCCAGTGAGCAACTGAATCTACTATTCGCAATGTTTAGTATGATTTTATTAATCAAGCTAAGAATTGTGACCCTAAGTATGTTCGGCGGAAATCCGTTTTGGGTCATTATACCCTCACTTTAGTGTGACGAGGGTATATATTTTATTTGCTACGGAAAAAAGTGTAACACGTCGAAGGAGTGACCTAAGACCCCAAGTATGTTCGGAGGAAATCCGTTTTGGGTCATTTTAAGTCGAATGAGCAATGTCCGTCTGCCTGTCTGTCTGTCTGTCTGTCTGTCTGTCTGTCTGTCTGTCTGTCTGCCTGTCTGTCTGTCTGTCTGTCTGTCTGTCTGTCTGTCTGTCTGTCTGTCTGTCTGTCTGTGTGTCTGTCTGTCTGCTGGCTGGTGCGCACGATAACTCTCGAAAGGAGTAACCGATTGACCTCAAATTTGGTATGTGGTAATATTTTTTTCTATCTCCGGCTAAGTTCGAAGATGGGCCATATTGGTCCACTCCTTCTAGTACCTCCCCCACAAAGGGTTAAAATGTTGTGAAATATTGATTCTTTAATAACTGCTATACTACTTATTCGAATCTTTTGAAATTCCACACATAGTATTAGCTTATTAGTCGTTATCAACTCGAGAAAAATGGGCGAAGTCGCCACGTCCCTTTTGGTACCTCCCACACAAATGCACCATTTTGCACCAAAAGTTAACAGCTTATAACATTAATAACAGTGTATAAAAATACTTGAAATTTTGTACAGTATTATGCTTTTATATTGCCTACAGTCCAGGGAAAAATGGGTGTTGTTGTCACGCCCCTTTTGGTACCTCCCACACAAAGGTACCTTTTTGCACCAAAAGTTAACAGCTTATAACATTAAAACCAGTATATAAAAATACTTGAAATTTTGTACAGTGTAATGTTTTTATAGTGTCTATAGCCCTGTGAAAAATGGGCGTTATTGCCACGCCCCTCTTTGTACCTCCCACACAAAATGCCCAAATCATACCACAATTTAATGTCTCATAACGTTTATACCAGTGCACATAAATGCTTATAAGTCGGCACAGTGCAATGAATTTAAAGTATCTAATGTTCAGCAAAAAAAGGTGTAGTTGATAAACCCCTTCTGGTACCTCCCACACAAATTGACAGAATAATTCGAGTAATATTCAATATTACATTACTCACAAAGTGAGGGTATACCTTAGTCGGTTTACCCGACTGAAACTTTCTTACTTGTTTTAAGTCATTTGAGCAATGTCCGTCCGTCTGCCTGTGTGTGTGTCTGTCTGGTGGCTGGTGCGCACGATAACTCTCGAAAGGAGTAACCGAATGACTTCAAATTTGGAATGCGGTAATATTTTTTTCTATCTCCGGCTTAGTTCGAAGATGGACCATATTTTGCTACACTCTCAAGAAAAATGGGCGAAGTGGTCACTCCCTCTTTGGTACCTCCCACACGAATGAACCATTTTGCACCAAAAGTTGACTGGTTATGGCTTTAATATCAGTTCATACAAGCACTTGAAATTTTGCACAGCGTAATGTTTTATAGTACCTACACGGAGCAAAATCGTCTTTTTTGATATGTTTGAATCGAAAGAAAATATATTTGGAACACAAATTTTTAAATATTTTATATCGGGTGTTTTTTTTTAGGGGTATAGAACTTCGAATTGAAATAAAACACAAGAAAATCGTTTTAAGGTCCATCAATTTGGCTTTATTGGAAGGATAATTTTATGCCATTAATGTTTAAATATGATTTCGGGCATGTGGCCGCCGCGGCTGGCTCGAATAAAGCCAATTCTACAGGTCCAATTTTTAACCACTTTTTCGAGCATATGGGGCCGTATGTCGGCAATAACGCCACGAATGTTGGCTTCCAATTCCCCTAACGTTTCTGGTTTGTTGGCGTAGACGAGCGACTTCACATATCCCAAAAGAAAATAATCCAATGGTGTCAAATCACACGATCTTGGTGGCCAATTGACAGGTCCATTCCGCGAAATTATGCGCTCATCGAATGTTTCCTTCAATAAATCGATTGTGACGTGCGCTGTGTGGCATGTAGCGCCGTCTTGTTGGAACCACAACTCATCCACATTCATGCCATCCAATTCGGGAACAAAATAGTCGGTTATCATGGCTCTATACCGGTCTCCATTAGCTCTCCACAGCTCCAATTGCTGTGCACGGTGGCGAATCGATTCATTCGGGTCCTCTTCAACACTTTGCTCTACAGCGGCAATTGTTTCTTCGGTGCGCACTGTTCGACGTCTCTGCGGATGCGTATTATCACATAGAGTAAACGTAGTGCGAAAACGATCCATGGTTAACCGAATTAATTGCTCTGATGGACGATTATGTCGACCATAAAATGGACGGAGCTTGCGGTAAACTTCGCGAACTGAACCATTATTTTCGAAATAAATTTGCACGATTTGCAAGCGTTGTTCTTTTGTCAACCTGTTCATTATGAAATGGCAAACCAAACTGAACATAAATGACATTAGAGTTGCCAGATTTGACAACAAAATGCCAGTTTTATCTCTATTCGAAAAACAAAGCTGTAAAAAAAACACCCGGTATTTCTGAGCAAATAAATTCAATTTGAAAATCAATAAAATATATTTGGAACGAATATATTAATATATTACAACAAAATATATTTGTACAAATAAAATTATTGTTTAGGAATTACTCCAAATATATTTTATTTAAAAGATAATTTTAAATCTTGTGCTGACTTTTTCGAATTTCATTTTTAATTTTTTTTGGTTCCTAATTGTATCTACCTCCCAGTTATGATACCTTATGCAGCATTGACGTTTGTTTCAAATCAATAATTTCAAATTTCTAAGTACATATTCCAAGCCATCATTAATTGTCAATCCATCAAAAAATTTATTTTGATCCAAAATTATAGGATTTCAATTATTATTTATTATTTTTACGAACATTAAAAATTTCTAAAAAAAAAAATTTTAATTTGTTTCGAAAAATAATAGTCCCAAACAAAAAAAATTGGGAGTAAGCAAAGATTTGTTTAGAACAAAATCTTCCCAAATATATAACCTTTGTGGGTACCAAATATTATATATTTAGAGCGTACCCTAAACATTTATATGTTTCAAGCCGAATATGTTTGGGACAATATACTACAGAAGCGATTTTTTTTCAGCGTGTAGAGTCCAGAGAAAAGTGGGCGTTATTGGCACTCTCCTCCCACACAAATGGACCTTTTTGTACCAAAAGTAAACAGTTTTTAACTTTAATAACAGTGCAAATAAATAATTGAAAATTTGTACAGTGAAATGCTTTTATAGTAGCTAGAGTTCAGAGTTATTGGGACGCCCCTGTTGGAACCTCCCACACAAATGGACCATTTTGAACCAAAAGTAAACAGCTTTTGACTTTAATACCAGTACATACTTTAAAGTTGTTATATGCAATTTAATTTGATAATAATTTAAACAAAACAAAAAAATAAGTAAATTTGGAGCATTTGTTGTTTTTAAGTTCGGCTATAGCCTCGTGATCTCTGTGGTGTTCGGGATGTTTGTGGGTACGTCACTCGTTCATTGTGTGTATTACAATGGCATATTGGTTGTAGAGTAGGTGTGCCTGTTGCTAGCATATTTGAATAGCGTTGGACTCAAATATTTAATCGGTCATTTGTTGAATTAACCAGGTTTCCGGTTTGAGCTCCTAATGACCTTGATGGTGCGAAGTTCTTGTTTGCAAGTTTTTTGGTAATTGTATCGAAAACGCTGAAAAAATCGCATCTGTAGTATATTGTCCCAAATATATTCTGCTTGAAACATAGTTATGAAAATCTTTCTCAAATAAAATATTTTTGGCGATATTCCTAAATAATAATCTTAATTTTATTTAAACACATATTTTATTTGAGAAAATTAGTTCTCAAAAATATTTTGTTGTTATATATTAACATATGCGCTCCAAATAAAGTTTCTTGATTTTCAAATAAAATGTATTTGTTCATAAATACATAATATTTAAAAGTGTCTGTTACAAAAGTATTTTCTTTGAATTCAAACATATCAAAAAAGACGATTCCCCCCCCTCGTGTATCAACTGCAATCTGAGCATTTCTGGCAATATCTTATGTCCACTTTCGTTTGACCTTTCGGGTCCCGCTCTTAGGTTGTAGCGAGACTTTGTCCTAATTATTTTGGTACCTCCAATGTTTACCATTTTTTGCAATATTTTTTCTGTTAACTTCTATTATTCCCATACGGTAATCATTTTGTCGTAGCTATGGGAATGGGAATAATTCTCACACTCCTCTACACAAATGTACCTATTCTACTATTTAATAAGGCGCAAATAAATAATAAATAAACCACAAACAAAAGTTTTTTTCCAAAAAATTTGTTGCTATCTAAAAAACTTTAATAGTTATAAGCACATACATTTCCTAAATATGGAAAAAATCCTTGAAATGTTTATTCTTCATTTAAATAACACCAAATATGCGATTATAGCGACTTTAAGTACCTACAAATCCATATAGGTGTCGATGATGTGCTCCTAATGGAACCAACGCCATAGCTTCAAAATCAAAAAATTTGGGGCCGTAACAAAATAATGAATCGACGAAATTTTATTAATTTTTTTTTTAATTTTGCAAAAAATGCAAATTTTGTCCTTGGCAATTTTGTTAGTATAAAAATCTTAAGTTCAGTTCTATGTTCTTCGGGCTTAGTTCTGTGGTGCACTTAACATCGATGGATACTTATTTAATGATTAAAGTCTTGTAAGGCGCAAATAAAAGGAACACTTAAGTCTCAGCAATGATCGTCAAGGCATACCCAGTGCGTGGTACAGATATGGGGAAGTTTATATCAATTAATAGGATTTTTGACGCTCTATTGAACATTTCCATTATAAGTGATAGCAGTATTTGTGGCTCATGTCACGAATTTTGATGAAACCTGGTATAATGGTTGTAATAAATGTTATCAACAAACCAAGAACATTATTTTGCAAAAAATAACAAAACAGGCCTACTATGAAGATTTAAAAATTTTCGATGTTGTGAATTTTGATGAATACTGGCTTTATAAAAAAGATTATATCTATTTATCGGTAGAAGCTATAAATATGGGACTATTTGCAAAATTTTAGTAATTATTTGCACTCTTAATGAAAAATAGAAAATACATTTAAAAAGAACTTTTTTTTCTAAATTTAAAAAAAAAAATTATTAAAATTAATTTAAAAAAACTCTTTTTTTAAATTTTATTTTTTGTATTTTAGGACACACACATGAGATTTGCATGGGTTGTTGACAACACTTATTACAACGATTATACCAAGTTTAATCAAAATCCGGGACATGAGCCAAAAATACTATGATCACTTAACATGGAAATACTCTATTCCAAACGCAGGGCCGTCATTTTATTTTGACGATTGCGCAAATTATGCACGTTTCAAAAATTACATAATAAATTAATAAATTCACTGATAATTAGTTTGGTAGGACAACAAAAATTTTTTGCAACAACATTTTTTTTTGTGTCCGAGACCTAAAAACTTTTTTTGTGTAGATTGAGGCATACTATTTTTTAAAAACAAAACATAAATTTTCTTTGGTAAAGTTTTTTTTAAAAAAAAATTCCTTTAAATTCCAATTTTCATAGAAGATACCTACTATTTTGATAACCTGTCGTTAAACAAAAATATTTCTATATTTCATTTTTTGCTGACGCGAAAAAAGCCATTCCTAACGAACAAAACAGAGCCTATTTATGGCCTTTATTGTAAAGGTAAGGGAAATTCTAAAATTCTGTCCATTTTTTTGATAGGTACCAAAAGGGGAGTTGCCAATTTTGAGGCCCTGTCGCTCCGCCCGTGTTCTCGTATACCATGGGGAAGGTAAAACTTAAGCCCTCTAGAACCTCTTCTACAACCATGCCAAGTTTGGGGTCGGCCTTTCCCGAAAGTCTGATATATCTGCCCGGTACCGATATTCGAATTATTTATAACTTCGTGTATCAACAGGTTGGATCTGTTGAGGGACAACTGGGCTTATTGGTAACACTAGAGACCTCAGTTGTTCTATGTGAGCTGGTGACTCCGGCTGCCACTCTAACCTAATATTCTGGGTAATTTTAGGTTTAGTCTGAAAATAAACCATTGCGGCCTAATCGATTTGGTAACATCCTCACAAAGGGTTACCATTCACATCAGTGAAGGAGTGTATATATAACAAAGGAGTGACCTAAGTATGTTTGGTGGAAATCCATTTTAGGACATTTTAATTAATTTGAACAATGTTCAACGGTAACTCTCGAAAGGAGTAACCGATTGATTTCATATTATGTACGTGGTAATAATTTTGTCTATCTCAGGCTAAGTTCAAAGATGGACCATATATGTAGGTTCTCGTGGTTGATGTTGCCATGTGATATCATATATAAATATGTCTTAATTCAAAAATGAGTTTATTGATAACCACTGTCGCTTTGGCGCCATGGACGATTGGACGGACGGACGGGCAATGGTTGACGTTGATGCAAATGATCCCTTGATGCCAGCACCATCTGTTGTTGTTCGCTGTTGTGTTGGCGCTGTTGTGTTCCTTAGTCTCCTTGGCTCCCCACTTGAAGTGGTGGCAGCCTCAGTATCATTCTGGTGATACATGCTGAGTTTTTGTGTTCCATGTTCCGTATTTGGAGCTCTGTTGTGTTTTGTTGTATTGAGCTTGTTCTTGGCTGTTGGTTGTTGGTTGCCGTCGCTTGGAATGATGCAATTTTGTGATGCGTCGCTTGAGGGGACATCAAAAAAAAAACGAGAAGAAAAAAACTATAAACTGGTGTTTGTAAATGTATCTGAGTGTGTGTGTAGAGAAAGAAAGAAAAGGAACACTAGAGGACAATTCACAAAACGTCTAAAGCATGTCGCGGTGCTATATGACATAGAGTTTTATGCTTTATGCTCTGCCCCTCAGCTGCGCCCTGCTCGCATCTTCCCTCCTCTTAAGTTGGTGTGTGTCGCTTTTTTATTGTTACCATTTTATTCCATCTCATGTGGCGATGTTTGAAAGCGACAAATACTTAAAAGCGTCACAACCAATGGTGTCGTCGTCGTCATCATCATCATCATCGCCACAGTCGTCGTAGTCATTCCTTATGTTTATTTACTGTTGTTCGTTCCCCAATCCTCAGAACCCCTGTTACCCTTCACACTGTAGTGTTTCATGATCGTCAGGCTTCACTCGTCCTGCGTGTCTTCTTGCATACAAACGCAGAGAGCAGTAAAAATAAACCCGGCGGAATTAAAAATACTTGCACCATTCCATTCATTGCATCTAACCTACAAGCCAACCACCTACCCAGCCAGCTAGTTGATGGTTTGCTCTAGCTCCTTTCCTATTTTCTTTTTGCTTCCAGCATTGACTGCACATAAAACAAAACCACATTCAGCCGTCATGACACTGAACGTAATTTATTTCTTAGTTTCAGTCACTTTTGAAACGAAGAAATTCCTGTGGATAGTCACAGAAATATTCGCAGCAGTTGAACGAAACTTAAATATAAAAATAAAACAAACAAACGAAATAAAAAAAAACATCATCATCATCGTACCTTAATGCTTGATGTTGCTGCCATTGCTCCCATTGTTGTGTTAATATTAATGCCGAAGGACAATGTTGCGCAGAGTCACATATCCTTGAATACAATGGAATTACTTCAGAGACACAGCTATAGAAATATAGGGGACAGCAACACCTTTTCCACTGTTGTTGATTTAGTTCTCTTCACGAAAAAATGTCAGTGTGAGCTATGTTTTCCCAAACATAAATACAAAGGAGTAATTCTTCTCTGCTATATCGGGTATGTACGGGTGTATGGTTATGGGTGTCGTATGAATGATGCGAATAGTAAATTATTACTTATACGCTTTGTGGAATATTGTTAATGCTATGATTAATTTATGTACCACATGTACTGAATGAATGCTATATGAACCAATTGAAATTAATTAATTTAGCATATCTTTTAATCATACATTCGTATTGCCATACCATGCAAACCAGGTCACACACACAAACATATTTATGTATAAATGTACGTGCGTACAGTATTGGCAACAGCAAAGTCAGTTTAGCTTATCATCCGGATTCCACAGCAAGCGGTGGATCAAAATGGTTTTACTCGAAAGATTGGAATCAATATTCCGCTATATATTTTGATTAGAGTGGTGACATTTTCGATTTTGTTTTTATTTCGTCGGCATATCACGGGATACTGAAATTCCTCGTATCAGCTATTTTATTTAATTCACTGTCCAACAGCATTTTTGAGTAAATCATTTTTGTTGAATAAACTTGTAGTCCAGCTGGTCTGAGTTTTTTTTTTACAATGGGTCAAAGTTTTCATTTTTTGGTCGAAGGGAGCATTATATTAAATGAAAAAAAATGCTGTATGTTAATGTCTGAGATATTTCTTATTATCAAAGTAACATAGTGCAATTTTATGAGGATCATTTTTGTGCAAAATCTTAACCTTCTAGCTCCCCTCATAATAGGTAAATTTGGCCCTTTTTCGAAAAAAATAAAAAAATCTGTTCAAAAAGGAAATTTAAGGAATAAAATATTCTACGAAAATTTTTGCCGGAAAATTTCAGTTGGGGTCGCCAAAGCCACCAAAGTAATAGATATAGCTCTTTGCGCTTAATTAGGAAAATTACAAGCCAACTTATAAAAAAAATATAATAATGTAAATTTAAAGTAGCGAAAAATTAAGATACAAAAACTTGCAATTTTGTACAGTGTAAGGCGTTTATACTACCCATAGTCTATTGAAAAATTTACATTAATTTTTACTTCTTAATAATATGGCCAAAATAAAAAATATGAAAAATGTTTCTTTTTTATCCCCTCACCTTAGAGATGAGGGTACGAGCCAAAGTGTAACACATCGAAGGAGTGGCCTAAGACCCTAAGTATGTTCGGCGAAAATCCGTTTTGGGTCATTTTAAGTCATTTGAGCAATGTCCGTCCGTCCGTCTGTCTTCAAATTTTATATGCGGTAATATTTTTCTCTATCTTCGGCTAAGTTTGAAGATGGGCCATATTGGTCCACTACTTTTGGTACCTCCCCCACAAAGGGTTAACATTCAGTGAAATATTGATTCTTTAATACCTTCGATACTACTTACTCGAATCCTCTGAAATTTCACATACAGTATTAGTTTGTTAGTCGCTAACACGTCAAGAAAAATGGGCGAAGTGGCCACTCCCTTTTTGGTACCTCCCACACAAATGGACCATTTTGTACCAAAAGTAAGCAGCTTTTAACTTTAATATCAGTACATACTTGAAAGTTATTAAATGCAATTTAAATTTATAGTAATTAGAATACAAAAGAAAAAAAAATTAAAAACAAAAGAAAAATAAAGGGTTTTACAATAAGATGTGTTATTTTGGTATTCAAAGAAAAATTCAATTTTTTGAGATAAATGATCGGATGTTTATTTCATAATAAAGAGGAAGGGATGCCGTTAATAATGAAAAACAACACCAGCCAAATGGCCACCACGGCCACGCTTACAGGACCATATCCTTTTCATGAAATTGTCCATAACCACATCGCAAATTGGCTGCCCTATGTCCTCGATAGCCTCACGAATTCTATCTTTGAGGTCTTGAATCGACGCTGGGCTGTTGGCGTAGACCTTATCTTTCACGTGGCCCCAAAGGAAGAAGTCGCAAGGTGTTAAATCACAAGATCTCGGTGGCCAATTGTGATCACCTCTTCGAGAGATAACACGGTCCGGAAACTTTTTCCGTAGAGCAATGGTTTCGTTGCTTGTGTGGCACGTAGCGCCGTCTTGTTGAAAGTAAACGTTGTCCAGATCAATACCATCCAACTCCGACCATAAAATATCATTAATTATCTCTCGATAGCGCTATCCATTCACCGTAACTGTTGATCCAACCTCATTTTCGAAAAAGTAAGCTCCAATGACCCCGCCGGACCATAAACCGCACCAAACAGCCACACGTTGAGGATGGAGAGGCTTCTCAACAATAACTCTTGGGTTTTCCGAGCCCCAGATGCTAAAATTTTGCTTGTTGACGTAGCCACCGAGGAGGAAATGGGCCACATCAGTCAAGATGATTCTTCGATGATTTTCGATTTTACGAATTTTAATAATTTCAATGCGTTGTTGACTCATTCTAGTACCTCCCCCACAAAGGGTTAAAATGTAGTGAAATATTGATTCATTAATAGCTTCTATACTACTTATTCGAATCATCAGAAGTTCCACGCATAGTATTAGTTTATTAGTCGCTATCACCTCGAGAAAAATGGGCGAAGTTGCCACACGCCTTATGGTGCCTCCCATACAAATGCTTCATTTTGCACCACAAGTTAACAGCTTATAACATGTACACCAGTTCATAAAAACACTTCAAATGTTGTCCAGTGTAAAACGGGCATTATTCCCACACCACTTCTGGTACCTTCCACACAAAGGTACCATTTTGCAAGTGCAATGCATTTATAGTATCTACTATTCAACGAAAAATATGTGTATTTCCTAAAGCCCATCAGGCACCTCCCACACAAATTGTCATAATAATTCGTGTAATATTCCATACAACATTACTCACAAAGTGAGGGTATAAAGAGCTATATTTAATTCTTTGGTGTCTTTGGTGACCGCCACTGAAATTTTCCGGCAACAATTTTCGTAGAATATTTTTATCCCTAAAGGTATTTTTGGAAAGGACTTTTTTATTTTTCTTTTTCGCAAAAAGGACCAAATTGACCTATTAAGAGGGGAGCTAGAGGGCTATTATCTTTCACAAAAATTATCCTCATAAAATTTCACTATGTAACTCTGACAATAAGAAATCGCTCAGACATTAACTTACAGCATTTTGTTCATTTAGTAAAATGCTCCCTTCGACCAAAAAATGAAATAGTTTGATCCACTATAAAAAAACTCAGACCAGCTAGACCATAAGTTTATTCTACAAAAATAATCTACTCAACATGGCCTTTCAGAATTATAGAGTCGCTCTTCTGCTCCAATTATTCCATAGATATCACGACTTTAAATTAACATTATAGTATTTTTTTTGTATAAGTTGGCGTGTAATTTTGTTAATTAAGCGTAAAGAGCTATAGTTACACCTTTGGTGTCTTTGGCGACCGCCACTAAAATTTTCATAGACAATTTTAATCCCTAAATGTCTATTTTGAAAGGACTTTTCTTGAATTTTTTTGAAAAAAGGGCCAAACTGACCCAATGATAGGGGAGTTAGAGGGTTAAGATCTTCCACAAAAATGCAAAACTTTGACCCACTTCAAAAAAAGTCTGACCAGCTGAACCATAAGTTTATTCTACAAATATTATCTACTTAACATGCCCTTTCAGAAGAAAAAAATAATCTACTCAACATGGCCTTTCAGAATAATAGAGTCGCTCTTCTTCTCCAATTATTCCATAGGTATCACGACTTTAAATTAACATTATAGTATTTTTTTTGTATAAGTTGGCGTGTAATTTTGGTAATTAAGCGTAAAGAGCTATAGTTACACCTTTGGTGTCTTTGGCGACCGCCACTGAAATTTTACCGCAAGAATATTTTTATCCTTAAATGTCCTTTTTGAAAGGACATTTTTTGATTTTTTCGAAAAAAATTGCCAAATTGACCCATTAGAGGGTTCCACAAAAATGATCCTCATGAAATTCCACTATATAACTCTGACAATGAGAAATCTCTCAGACATTAACTTACATATTTATACCCTCACTTTAGTGTGACGAGGGTATATATCATTTGCTACGGAAAAAAGTGTAACACATCGAAGGAGTGATCTAAGACCCTAAGTATGTTCGGAGGAAATCCGTTTTGGGTCATTTTAAGTCGAATGAGCAATGTCCGTCCGTCTGTCTGTCTGTCTGTCTGTTTGTGTGTCTGCTGGCTGGTGCGCACGATAACTCTCGAAAGGAGTAACCGATTGACTTCAAATTTGGTATGTGGTAATATTTTGATCTATCTCCGGATGAGTTCGAAGATGGGCCATATTGGTCTACTCCTTCTGGTACCTCCCACACAAAGGGTTAAAATTTAGTGAAATATTGATTCTTTAATAACTTCTATACTACTTATTCGAATCTTTTGAAATTCTGCACATAATATTAGTATATTCGTCGCTATTAACTCGAGAAAAATGGGTGAAGTTGGCATGCCCCTTTTGGTACCTCCCACACAAATGGACCATTTTGCATCAAAATTTAACTGCTTATAACTTTAATACAAGTGCATAAAAATGCTTGAAATTTTCTACAGTATAATGTTTTTGTAGCGCCTATAGTCCGGTAAAAAATGGGCATCATTGTACAGCCCCTTTTGGTACCGCCCACACAAATGGCCCGTTTCGTACAAAAGTAAACGGCTTGTAACTTTAATACCAGTGCATACAAATACTTGAAATTTTGTACAGTGTAATGCTGTTGTAGTGCCTATAGTCCTGTAAAAAGTGGGCGTTATCACCCCGCCCCTTTTTGTACCTCCCACACAAAATGACCAAATCATACCAAAATTACATAGCTCGTAACTTTAATATACCAGTGCACACAAACGCTTATAGTTCAGCACAATGCAATGTATTTAAGAATGTACTGTTTACCGAAAAATATGTGTATTTGGAAAACCCCTTCTGGTACCTCCCACACAAATTGACAGATTTATTGGTGTAATGTTATATATTACATTACTCACAAAGTGAGGGTATACCTTAGTCGGTTTACCCGATTGAAACTTTCTTACTTGTTTTTTTTTATTTTGAATAAGGCCCCTTCGACCAAAAAATGAAAACTTTGTCCCACTGTTAAATAGGCAGCCAGCTGGACCATAAGTTTATTCTACAAGAATTATCTACTCAACATGCACTTTCAGAATTAAGAATTAGCTATTCGATTACAAGCAAACAGTCTTAATTTGATGGACAGTGTTATTATTTATATTCATGATTTTTTAGTGAAAATAATTTTACTCAAAATATCGCTCACTCACTTCAAGAGTGACATAACTCAAAATTTAAAATTTTTGAGGTTACCTTACAAAAATGCAAATTTTGCAAATGTCCATAAATAAACCTCAGAGAAATTTGGTCTATAAGTAAACAAACATACTTCGGATTATTCAAGCGTTTTTTAACATCTTATTTCATGTTACTTATCTTTTTATACGGACTTAAAGTTACACATCTTCGCAATTTTAAATTTTGAGTTATGTCACTCTTGAAGTGAATGAGCGATGCGAAATCCTTCCGACATTATGAAATTTTTTGTAAAAACTTTAAAGATATCTGAGACCATGGGCTAATGCAAACGGACTCTGCCTTAACCCGCGCAGACACAGAATATAATTGGTAATATCTGTTAAAAATTTGGGTGTCACCTTCAATAATACGCTGTCATGGTCCAATCACATAAACACTGTAGTAAATCAAACCTATATCAAACTTAGAATCCTATGGTCCACACAAAACTTGACTCCACTTAAAGCGAGCATCTTACTGGCAAAGAGTTGCCTATACCTGGACTGTTATATGGCTGTGAACTATTTGCCAACTGTGATTCCGCAAGTAAAAGAAAATTAAATATGATTTATAATAATATAATTAGGTATATGTATGGCTTGAGACGTTATGACCAAATATCACGGTATCTTAATCTGCTCTATGGAATGTCTTTTAACAGCCTTCTAAAGTCAAAATCACTTCTGTTCCTACATAAAATTATCCATTCTCAAAGTTCTGCATATCTGATTGACAAACTCCGATTCACAAGGTCGGTCAGGGGCAAACTTCTAGTGCCAGTTTCTCATCCCAGCCTAGTTTCGGAATGGCATTTCTTTGTAAACGCGATTCGTCTTTGGAATGCACTCTCACATAATTTACAACTAACTAAAACAAGACAATTTAAATCATTTATGGCAATAATTGAGTCGAAATTTATATTTTTTTCTCTTTTTTTTATTTTTTCCCTACTTATATAATTTCTTTTTTTTGTTTAATTTTAACTTAATTTTTCAATTTTTGTAAATGCCTAGCGCGTACTTACCATTAACGTACTATCGTTAGTGTTAAATTTTTTTGATACGTTAACACTTATTATAATAAGTGGTTATTAACAATTATATTACTTTATTTCTTAAGTAATTTGTAATTTTTGGGAGATACTTCCTGTGCTATAATTATAAGACTACAAGTCTTGTTGCAGGGGATAACAATAACAATAAATAAGGATTTTGTAATCCAAATTTGAAACATGTTGTTTATGTTAAATTATATTATTTAATTTACTTAGGCAACGATTTAAACTGCTCAATCTTTTTGTTGTTTGTTAGTTGAAACCTATATAATGTGTAATATGTACTAATGTTGTATATACATTTTTAATTTCCCAAATTAATTAACTTATTTCTACATTTTTCGCTCGTTACAGTTCCCATGATGAATCATCACACCATGCCGAAATTTGGATTTGGCCCGTATAAAAAGACAGGCGTGGGCAGCTTCTACTTGCCGAAAATCCTGACCACCGGTACAGGATGTGGCGGTAAAGTGGCCTTGGAGCTGTCGCATGGAAAGAGTAAACAGCTAATATCACTGCCATCCGATAAATTGGATTCGAATAAACGCTATTTTGTGACATTTACAGTCAAAGAGACAGAGAAGGCGGCAGGCGGTAATTGTGAAGGAAAGACCGCCGAGGGCTGCGGTGGAGAGGGTGCGGCGGGCCCACATCACAACGAAGGAAAATAATGTAGATATCACTTACAGATGTGCAGAGTTAAGAGGGCTGCGGTGTCACTGCGATTGAAGGAGACGCGCAAACAGGCACCTAATTGATGACAAATTTGTGTTAATTGTAATTCCCAACTTCCGTTTCAACCCCCAAGCTCTTCCACAAAAACGAAGGAGTGTGGCATTGACGAACAATACTCGTATTAAGATAAGCTTTCCGGCATCTTTGTTCCAGCATTTATTCATTCATTCAATGCTCCATCTCGAGCTGAAGAGAACCGAACCGAACAGCTTGAATGACAACAATGGCATTATCTTTCACTTGATGCGTTCATAATGCGTCCGGATGATAAAGCTCAGTTTTTCGTTAAATTAAGTTGCCAGGAGTCGTACATACTCGTACTTCGTTCGTCGAGCATCGAGCTTTGTGCATTGTACATGGCTGCCGAGGAAGAACATGTTTCTTGGTCGACGACGGATGCATCCATTACTACGATTGTTTGCCTTTGTAGCTCCAGATTTAGACTCAGAACCAACTACGGCTGCGGTTTCTCCAGCTGCAGAGCATTGCATTGGCTGTCGTTGTTGAGTTGCTTCAGAGTTTTGTAGCACGCTTTTGCTTGTAATCCATGTTTCTGGCAAAGATGTCATTGTTATTGCTTGTAAATTCTTTGGCAACAGATAAGCGCTGTGTTATTAACGCTTCTTGTACTGCAGCGAGACGTATTCATGTCAGGCACTCTTGCATAGTTACGAGTATTTCAGTTCAACGATATGAAGGGGGGGGGGGGGGGGGGGGGGGAAAGGAAATGAAAAATGTTTAAATTCTTTAGCGTTATTCAGAGAACAACAGCGAAGTACAAAACAAACCAAAAATACAATGGGTAACGCACAGTGGTTCGAGAAAATATGTCTGCGTAAACATAAAAACATCAAAAAATATATTGTGTAAATATAAATAGAACAATTTTGTTCTCATCAATATCAAAATATTTGAGAATGAATTACTTAAAATGTGTCACTCCCAGACCAACTATCACAAGCAGAAACTTTTAATTTTGAAATAGTAAAATAAATTTTGTGCAGAACACAGGTGCGTATATTTACTATTAATATGTAGAAACAAGAGGGCGTATGATTTATATACATTAGTATTACCTGTAGCTTAATGTATCTAAAATGGAAGTAAATTTAACAATTAATTATAGAAATTAATAAATCTGAGGCGGGTAAAGCGAGATGTAATATTGATAATTCCATTCTAAAGTAATCAAAGTCGACTTACTCGTAGCATGTTTTCAAACTCGAAATGTTGTGTTTATCCGTCAATCCAATCAAAAGTTATGGACACAATTCTAGGCATATTGTGATTAACATTATAAAGAATTTCATACAAATTTTAAAAAATAACAGTCTCTACTGCAATGGGGCCAGAATAGACATGACATATTTTGGAATGTATGTATTGATACGAAATCTGGTACTTTGTATGGAAGACGCCATAATGTACTTTCTATGAAAGATGTCGGAATATTTTGCTTAAGCTTTGTCGACTTCACTAGGTGCAAAATAATCTAAAATACAGAATTTGAACTTGAAAATTTATGTAGGAATTTTCAAGTTCTGGCTAAATTTGATAAATTTAGCCAATATCGGTACCGGAAAATCTGTAAAACTTGTCGACCCAGTATATCCAAACGCCGTTTGCTTAGTGATGGACAGTAGCAAATCCGGCGTCACTGCTCCCTAGTTCTTCCTCATCACCACAGCTCCTACAGAAGTCACTCAATTCATAACCATCCGGCGTGTTCGCCGATCAGGCAAACCTAACACTAACGTAGACAGTTTGTTTCCTCTCCAGCGCGAGGAGACATTTTGGTTTTTTCAGTTCGTGTCTTCGGCAGATTTGTCTAGCTACCGTACAGGAGCCAATTTCTGTCAATTTTTCGCTGGACTGCCTGATTGCTTCGTGCCTAAGCCAAAGCTTGCATGTGGACACTCTTCGAGAATTTGTAATATCCTCCGTTCCCTAGCAAGTTCATCAGCCTTGTCATTCCCCGGAATTTTCGTATGCCCAGGTACCCATATGAGTTGTATGTTAAACTACTCAGCCATCTTATTAAGATATATGCGGCTGTCGAGGGCTGTTTGTAAAATTATGAATGAGGCTCCCAAAAAATTGAGGGCAGCCTAACTGTACGATTGAGTGACAACGCTGGTATTGGTCACTACACTGCGATTCAGCCACAGTTAAGTTAAAACCTTACCAAATTAGCTAAAACTGATCTGACTTTACGATAAAATTTTAAAAATATATCTATTGTGCATACTTTTTGGAGCATTTGCTTTGAAAATTATTTAAATTTTCTCAAAAAATTTGATTTTTTGTAATGTTTTATAAGATATCGGCGAAGCCTCTGAACGGATGGATAATAGTGTTATAAGAAGTTGAATAAGTTGAAGGCTACTTAAATTTGAATTCTCTAAAACTTTCCTAATCCAGTTCGGATAAATGAGTCTCGAGTTATACCAAATTATGTTGTTTTTGTTTTCAACTCCACGGTTTATCGCAAAAATCCAAAGAAACAACCCTTTGGGCTAAGAAAAAAATAAGTTAAAACACATATTCTGCCATAACTAGAGAACCATTTCTCCGAGTTGGTTCAGAATTAAGTAGCCTTCAACTTCTTACAATACAGTTTTCACCTCACACAAAGGGACAATTTTGTACAAGCATTTAACCGTTTATATCTTGAATACCAGTGGATATAAATTCTTTAAATTTTGTGCAGTGTAATGCTGTTATAGTAACTACAGTCCGGTTAAAATTTGCATTATTTCCATGTCCCTTTTGGTACCTCCCACACAAATGGACCATTTTGCACCAAAAGTTAAAGCCTCTAACATTAATTCCAGTACATACTTTAAAGTTATTAAATAACAATTAAATTTATAATAATTTATTTAAAACAAAAATAATAAATTTACGAATATTTTTTCAGACTGAAGGTGGTGGGATTCTTAAGTCGGTTTACCCGACTGAACTTTCATAGATTTAGGTTATGGTGGTAGCCGTTTTTTACCATGTCACATAGACCTGTTTAAGTCCCTAGTGTTACCACGGACTGAAATGCCCCTCATCAAAACCCGCCTGTATGATATACATAGTTCTCGATATAAAGAATATCGGTACCCGAAAGATCTGTAAGACTGCCTAGAAAGGCCAGACGTCGTTTACTCAAAGCGGGACAGTATTACAGCAAGTGCTCAAGTGCAAGACTTCTTCATCATTTCCACAGCTTCTGTAGAAGTCATTGGAGTCCATACCCAGCCTTCTGTCCCTTCAGAACTGATACTGCTCTTCTTGGGATCCTTTTCTTTTTTCTGTAAGTTTAATTGAAGAATCGAAATCGATTTTGAATCCTGCAATTGGCATTCTTATATATTGAAAAGTTAATTTTAAATGCCTAAATCGTTTGTATTTCGAAGACTACTTAAATATCCTCATAAAATAAAAATGTTTATAAATGAGAAAGTAAATTTCAACAAATGTTTTTATAGGAAATAATCTGAAAAAGTAGAAAGATTGTGTATAAACACATTGATCAGAAAATAAGATATTTTCCAAATAAGTTTCCGGAGGTAGAGCTATTAATGTATTAATTAGATATTTCAAATACTTCTTTGATTAACCTTAAATAGGGGTTTTGGAGGATTGTCCATTATTTTGACCGTCCATGCATCAACCCAAAAGTTAAACTAAAAACAAAACAGCTTTTCCCCGAACCACTGTTTGTGCATCACCATTCCCTGTATTTATGGAAGGGGGTGGAGGAACGAAGCACATAATAATCATCGTGTATGTTCATGTATTACAGACAGAGTCCTCGATGTGCGTGTATGTTTGTGTGTGTCAGTGCGTTAATATCCTCTGTGCATTGCTGTCGTTTTATTATTTGCCATTCGAGTATTTCCTGTTCAGCTCGACTAACCACCCCTTCGTGCACACACACACACTCACATACAGCAGCTCGCTAACATGTCGTAGTTCTTGTTTTTTTTTTTGTTGTTGTGTGCCTCATTCCTTTGTGATTAATAACTGCATATCTGAAGTATGTACTAAGGAAGAGAAAGCCAAAAGAAGTACAAGCAAAAGTATGATAAAAGAATGAGACCAAGATCAGGAGCAAAAGCGGAACCGGGGAACGGCAGCAAATGAAATACACAAATACAAATGAACGACGAATGAAGTACACAACAACAACACTCATACTCCTTCTGGTACTCATTCGTTTTTTTCTTGTTTTCTTCTTCTGAATGCTCAACATCAAAGTGATGGTGAAGTTCGTTCCTGAAAGCATCTCTCAGTAATACAATTTACATAATGCCTCTAAGTATGCAGAGCAGAGCAGAGGAGGAGAAGAAAGGAAGAGACTGGTTGAAGATTGTTGGTAGTCCTCATGCCAAGACAAGGCGTTCTCTCCGTCGGTTTATTTGTCTGTCTGCAGTGGAGCAGCCGTCATTCCGATTCATATTTGCCCATATATTCTATAGCCCATAGTTGTAAGTTATGTTTGCCATTCCGTATGTAACGACGTTTTAATGTGTACAAATTAAGGCAGAGCAAAAAAAGGAAAAAAAAAAGAAATGAAAAAATAAACATAAAATTAAATAAAATAAAATTGAATAAAATAAACATTACATCTTATCTCTCTTTGACGTGTGCGAGTGGAGTTCACATTTATTATTTTATTTTATTCCACTTCACACACACACACGCCATCTCACGCATGAACAAAGGTTCTTTGGTAATAATGATGACGTATTGTATGCATTTTGTATGGTTGGTTGCGTATAACTGGGATGGCTGGATGGATGATGGTGGCTGATGGAAAACACCATAAGAACAGGACTAATGTTTTGCGGGGGCCAACAACTGACATATCCTTAAATTGAATACTTGACGCCCACTGCGGACGAGGGCGACAACGACATCGCTTGCTGGCTTGCTTGGTGGGAAGAAGCCTTAAGAAATATTTTTCACAATAAAGTCCTTATTTCATTCAGTCTGTGCTCCTTGCGAACATTGTCGGCGAACAGGGACATTGCGGGTATGTACGAGTACTACTACATTTATGGGGTTTTGTTTCATGTCCTTATTAGTGCTGTTGCCTTCAAGAAACCAACCATATGTCATTGCCGACATTGTAAACAAAGTGTACTTTTGCAACCAACACACAAGAAAACATTCCACATGGAACTGACACTTATTGTTAAGTGCAGATGTTTGTAAGCAAGCCAACAACATATCATGGCTTGGAACACATGTCTATGTGTCCATCACTTTTTCAGGTAAATATTACAAGTAACGAGATAACAAGCACTAAGGTCACTAGACGTTTATACGAATGGGTCGCCTGGTATACGATTTTCGAAAATCGAATTTTCTTTTTGTTATTAAAATTCAAAATTGTATAATAAATATTTCAGACATGGGGAAAAACACGTCAAAAGGCCCACTTTTTTCAATTTTATTCCGATCGCGTCAAAACTTGGTGGGGTTGCAGAAGTACTTTGGGTATGCTATGTGCCTAAAATACAGCTTCCTAGCGTGATACGTTATGAAGATACAGGGTGTCTAAGTTGGAAATGTTGACCATTGTATCTCCCGACTACGTGGGCCGATTTGAATGAACCGTGGCTTATATGGCAGCTATTTAGAAACGCACAAAATGTGCATTGATAATTGTTTGCAAATATTCAATTTTCATATTTTTTTCTCGCGACTTATGTTTTCCTCGCGATTTTAATTGTGTTCCGCGGATGGGATTCTATATCTTTAAACTACAAAAATGAAGTCCATTCTGTTTACTTTATCAATACGAATTTTCGCTGTGGGATGAAAACCACAACAAAAGCTATTAAAATTTTGAATGTCAAACCTACTATTTTTTCATTACTTCTTTCGTATTATAAAGTGAGTTTATTCTAAGATGTGGACCGGAAACACGATTAATAAAATGTTATGGTGGCATTCTATAGCCAAATACGCCAGAACAACAAAATAACTTATTTCGCAAAAAGTCGACGTCGCATTTTTTACACTGGCCTACAATATTGCACTGGTCAACTCGAATCCTAGCGAGCAGATATCGGACACGATCTCGATGGATTTTGAGGTTCTAAATCCGAATATAAAATCAAAAGTGCAATATATATTCGCGTTTTTGCGATATTGTATTAATTATGTGATAAAAATGCTGATTTTACAGCTTTTATGAATACAGAAACGCGAAAGACGCGATTATTTTCCGAAAAATTCAGTTTTCGGAAAATAATCGCTTTTCAATTAATACGAGTATTCAACAACTGTAATAATCGTACGTCATCTCCGAGATATCTCCCGGGAAACCTAGTCGGAGAAATCGTATTTTTAATATAGCTACAATTGGAAAAATAAAAAAAAATTAAAATATGATATCTACGAGATGGTGTAAGATTTTGACCCTTTATAAAATTAACTTTTAATTCGTTTGATACTCGTTTTAATAGCAAAGCGATTATTTTGAGAAACCTGCAATTTTTTTTTTGTAAAAGTGCGTCTGTCGCGTTTCTGTTTTCAAAAAGCCTAAAATCATCACTTTTATCACATAATTAATACAATATCGCAAAAACGCGAATATATATTGCACTTTTGATTTTATATTCGGATTTAGAACCTCAAAATCCATCGAGATCGTGTCCGATATCTGCTCGCTAGGATTCGAGTTGACCAGTGCAATATTGTAGGCCAGTGTAAAAAATGCGACGTCGACTTTTTGCGAAATAAGTTATTTTGTTGTTCTGGCGTATTTGGCTATAGAATGCCACCATAACATTTTATTAATCGTGTTTCCGGTCCACATCTTAGAATAAACTCACTTTATAATACGAAAGAAGTAATGAAAAAATAGTAGGTTTGACATTCAAAATTTCCATAGCTTTTGTTGTGGTTTTCATCCCACAGCGAAAATTCGTATTGATAAAGTAAACAGAATGGACTTCATTTTTGTAGTTTAAAGATATAGAATCCCATCCGCGGAACACAATTAAAATCGCGAGGAAAACATAAGTCGCGAGAAAAAAATATGAAAATTGAATATTTGCAAACAATTATCAATGCACATTTTGTGCGTTTCTAAATAGCTGCCATATAAGCCACGGTTCATTCAAATCCGCCCACGTAGTCGGGAGATACAATGGTCAAAATTTCCAACTTTGACACCCTGTATCTTCATAACGTATCACGCTAGGAAGCTGTATTTTAAGCACATAGCATACCCAAAGTACTTCTGCAACCCCACCAAGTTTTGACGCGATCGGAATAAAATTGACAAAAGTGGGCCTTTTGACGTGTTTTTCCCCACATATCGATTTTAACAGTTTTTGAAATACAATACAGACACATCCCAAAAACAGTCCAGCAACCAAAAATTGTTGAAATTGATCCAGTTTAATTTTTATTTTTACAATATTATAAATATATATAAAAAAATTTATTTCGATGACCATTGATCCAAAAATTATTTCCAATTCATACCCTACCTCAGATCTCTTAATATTATAAAAAATAAAATGTTTTAAGAGTTTATATCATAAATTTTATTGTTAACATAGAAGACCCGATTGATTTCATTTTTAAACATATATGCATTAATAAATTCATTTATACTCGTAAACATAAAATAAAATGCAATGTATAAGTTGAAGCTAACTCTTTGGAAAGACCAAACGAAAATCGAAATATATCAATCGAATCCAAATCTGTTCTACTCGCCGAAAAAACTATTTTATAACAAGTAAGAAAGTTCCAGTCGGGTAAACGGACTAAAGTTTACCCTCACTTTGTGAGTAATGTAATATGGAATATTACTCGAATTAATGTGTCAATCTGTGTGGGAGGTACCAAATGGGAAGAAGACAGTTTATGAAACACATTTATTTTTCGCTGAACAGTAGAACTTTAAATACATTGCACTGTAAGCGTTTATGTGTTGATAACGAGTGTCACGGCTCAGAAATCATGATCCAGTATGTGTGCTGCCAATTTTTAATACATATTTATACACCGCCATGTATAAAATACTTGTTTCTATAATAATATAGAAACAAAATGGTCTTGAAGCCGGGAGAGTATCCTTGTTAGAATCACGTAATTCCAAATTTTTCTAAATTTGTTGCATTGGATTAGTCGTCCTCGAGTTATATCAAACAAAAGACCCCCAAACGTGACAAATTCCCCTATATGATACTTACTAAGTTCAAATCGATATATCTTGATTCCTAGACGTGACCCAGCGTAACGCCCTGGCACGTATAACTTTATTTTGACTTATATAACTTTTTCCGGTAGTTAGAACCCCCGACGATTTTGTCTGTCGCACAGTGCTATTAAATAATCTTACAAAAGAGGTTCACCAAAAAATGCACTCAAAAAAATCTTAACATTCAGTCCCATTAATACATAGACTTTTTTAGAGATATTTTGTGTTAAAATAATACACAAACAAGTAAGAAAGTTCAGTCGGGTAAACCGACTTAAGAGCCCCCCCACCTTCAGTCACAAACAAATATTCATATATGTAGCTATTTTTTTGTTTTAATTAAATTATTATCGATTTCAATTGCATTTAATAACTTTATAGTGGGTACTGGTATTAAAGTTATAAGCTGTTAACTCTTGGTGCAAAATGATCAATTTGTGTGGGAGGTACCAAAAGGGGCGCGCCAATAATGTCCACTTTTCTCGGAACTCTTGGTATACATATATTCTAATGGGGTTTTCTTGTAAATATTGTATGGGCGCCAATTGTTGAAGATTTTCTAAAGGATTGCCTTCCGGAATTGAAAGATGTTGTAATACGGATATTGACAATGGGAGTTTGGTGGCTCCCGAAACAGATCTGTCTATCCAACCATTACAGCCACCCCCAATACATGTCACTACTTCTTCTTTATTTTTTAACAAAGTTGGTTTCATATACTGAAAACAACAAAAACGATCTTGATCCTAACTAAGTGTAAAAACAAAATACGTACTATGAAAGCAGATTGAATAAAACAAAATAACAAAAACTAAAACAAAATATTACCGCATACCAAATTTGAAGTCAATCGGTTAATCCTTTCGAGAGTTATCGTGCGCACCAGCCAGGAGACAGACACACACAGACAGACATACAGGAGACGGACATTGTTCAAATGATTAAAAATGACCCAAATCGAATTTCCACTGTGATAGTCCAAAATGTAACAGAGAGAAGACCTTATTGATATAACGAGTTTTCCAATAGGGATCCATTTTTTAAAATAAACAAAAAACACTTTTCAGTCGACCTACGACCTTGACACTCATGAGCAATATTTTAGCCCTGGTTACGGCCTATCTTTTTGCCCTTGGCCGATTCCCGATCCGACATACCGTTAATGAGCTAGACTTAAAATTACCCAAATCGAATTTCCACAAAGGGTGTACATCACTGTGATAGTCCAAAATGTAACAGAACATAGCGGTGAATGAAATCCTGCTAGATCTAGAACGTTGTGGCTTCAAGGTCGTGGCATATGCGGACGACGTGGCAATCGCAGTGAGTGGCAAATTCGTAAACGTCCTCAGAGACATCGTACAGGTGGCTCTGAACAAGTTGGCTAGATGGGCCAGAAGCAGGGGCATTTCAGCCCGTGGTAACACTAGGTTCCTAAACTGGTCTATGTGAGCTTGTAAAAAAATACGGCTGCCACCCTAACCTAAACCTAAACCTAAACCTAAACCTAAACCTAAACCTAAACCTAAACCTAAACCTAAACCTAAACCTAAACCTAAACCTAAACCTAAACCTAAACCTAAACCTAAACCTAAACCTAAACCTAGCAGAGAGAAGACCTTATTGATATAACGAGTTTTCCAATAGGGATGATATGATTTTGAAGTGACGTTTCGGCCATTTGTAATATGTCATGATCTGTCCTTTGTTTTTCATTGTGTTCAGAATTGTTTACTATTTTATCATGGAGATATATACGCAAGTACAACGTTTACAAACTAATCAGTTTTATTATGAAAATAATCGTTCTCCAATTGCAACTTTTCGTGCGCTAAGTCAATTTTTTTAAAAATAAAAAAAAATTCTTTCCAGTCTACCTACGACCTTGACACACATGAGCAATATTTTAGCTCTCGTTAAGAGCTATTTTTTTGCCATTGACCGATTGCAACAGCAAATGAAACAATTGAATTGTTGCGAGAAAAGTTTGGAGTTTCGATTATTTAAAGAAATTGTGATATTGAATGGCCTCCAAGAAGTTGTGATTAAACACCATTAGACTATTTCTTGAGGGGTTATTTGAAGTCATTGGTCTTTAGAAATAAACCAGACTCTCTTCAAGCTTTACTAGTCAATATTGAACATGCCATTCATTAAATAAGACTTGATTTAGTGGAAAAAGTGCTCGAAAATTGGGTTCATATAATTCGTTCCTGCAGGAGAAGTCGTGGAGGCCATTTGAATGACGTTTTATTTAGAATTTAATTGTTTCGATTGTACTTCACAATAAATAAAAAACTTTGAATTTCCTTAACAATATTTTTTTTTTCAAAGAAATCATATGACCGTTTTTCTAGGTTAGCTCTTGTTTTCGCGATGTTTGCCCACAAAGTTTGTTGAAAAATCAGAGAGGCTAGTTATCTAGTTTGTGATTTTGAAGTGTAGGATAATTACTTTTCCCAAAATAGGCGATTCTCCTTCTCACCCATTACCCTTTAGGTTAGGTTAGGTTAGGTTGAATAGAGAAGACGTTTAAACGTCTCATGTCCATGGACATATACTTAAGCCAGTGGTTCGGCCTGTTGTGCGCTCCTTATTTATGATTTTTATACCCCACGGGTTAAAGAAAATCGGTACTAGACACGTATTTTCTCAGTATCTTCCAGTCATATCCTCTGAGATGAGTCAAGTCTGGCAATATGTCGGAACCGAAATATCGGGATCTTGCATGTGTGAAAGCTGGGCAGTGACACAGAAAATGTTCCATCGTTTCGATGTTTTCCCTGCATGCCCTGCACTCGTCGTTTTCTGCTAGTCCTATGCGATGAAGATGTGCCTGTAAGTTTGAGTTCCCCGTTAGAACACTCATCATCTTACTAATCTCGATCTTGTTTAGTTTCAGAAAACTACTTGTTTTCTTCTCTGGGGGTCACCCCACAGTATCTTTGCAGTTGCTCCTACAGTTGCTCTATTCCACCCAGTTTTGTGAGCCATCACTACCCAGCGCTTCAAATCATTCTTCGTTGTTTCGAAAGGTTTCCAATTTTCCAAGACTATTACTCGAAGTTCTCTGCCCTTTGAAGCCAAACTGTTTGCTCGTTAATTTCCAATCACTCCGTTGTGTCCCGGTACCCAGAAAATACGCAGTTGACCATGGACTGAGTAATTATTTATCGTTCTTTTACAGTCTAACACTGTTCTGGATTTGACCTTGTCCGATGTTATTGCTTTGATCGCCATTTGGTTATCTGTGAAAATATTGGCATATTTAGACTTTGTGGTATTACTGCGCCGGTTAACACACTCCGTGATAGCTCAAACTTCTGCTTGAAATACTGTGTTATGGTCTGGGAGGCGGAAGTAAAGTTCAACTTCTGGTTCATCAATAAAAAGTCCCAGACCCGTCCTTCCTCCTAGCCTGGACCCATCAGTGTAGCAGCTGGTTCACACTGGCGCATGAGCTAGTGTTCCGTTTTCCCAGGAGCGTCTGTCTGGCACGAACGAATCACAGGTAGCTGTAAGTCGCACTTCAGGAATGCGGTCGGAGATTTCCGTTGTTTGAATATGACCGACCAGTGATTGTAATATCTTCTGATGGTACGACTTGTGATCTCGATTTATCCATTCACCCATCACTTGTAGACGTCTTGCAGTTTTTGCAATGGTATTACGATGTACTTTTTGTCCATTGTACATTTTGCCGTAGGTTATTATTGGTCTATTCACGCTCATGTTAAGCCAGTGTGTCATATTTGGTCCCCATTTTGAACCTATAGCTCTTCTGCACAACGAGCATCTGTAGGCCTTTGTAACTCTTTCTTACCCTTTAAATTGCATTTATTATTTTACTTCTCATAACTTTAATATCGATACACATAACACTTCACAAAAATTGGTAGATTCAGGGAATACAGATTCCCTATAACTTCTGTAGCATTCATGGAAATGTTTTCATTTTCTCAATTTGAGCCAACTTTTGCAATGACTTTAGACTAAATAAAATGTATCAAACTTTCTGACTCACAAAGTGAGGTTTATCGGAGTCGATTTATTCTACTCAAATTTTTTTACTTGTTACATTCTTCAGTTTAACTTTTTTAGATTTCACTTTCAAACAGTAGTTCATAGATGAGAAGGCAATATATGAATACGCAGATGGATGGAAAGGTGTTCTGTTTTTTGTTGTTTATTTACTCTTTTTTTAGAAAATAAATTCATTAAACAGAACTGCTACACATAGTGTGTAATTTTACATTTAAAATAATATTTATTTGTTTTGTAATGTAAACATACAATTTGTTTATTGAAAATAACTTGAATAATTAACTGATTCATTTATAAAACATTTTTTTTCGGTAAATAAACAAAGTGATAAGCAAAAAAGTTTACAAATGATTTATCAAATTTAAAATATATATAATTGGCTGGAGGTCATACTATTAAACAGTAGTTTAATTTGTTAATGATGACTTTCATTAAAAAACTGTTTGTAGTATAATTTTCTTATCACGTGCATAAATATTAAATACGACTAGATATATTTTCAGTATGTAATACAGTAATTATTGCAATTAGCATTAGTCTTTCTGTAATGCGGCCTCCCCACGCATCTTGGCCACAATCAATTATGGTATTCCTGGAATCCATGAATCAGTCGAATGAATGTTGTTTATTTATCTTTGAACCATGCTATTCGTGTTAATTGATAAGTGAATATGATACGCTAATGCATATCTTACTCGCCCTTCACTTGTCCAGACATCTAATGGTGGTAATGTGGGATGTTTGGAATGGCAATTAATTTGAATTTTATCGTAATTAAGACACAGGCATGCTGGAGATCATATTTCTCCAGAATGCCAATGTTTTGCTTATGAATCATTTGGTAAATGCATAATAATACGAGAAACCAATGTTGCAAAATTTCCCACCACCTTTTTGCACTTAGCATAGTTTAGAATTGAGGTATCGGTATGTCCCTTGTTTCTTGGTTATATCGAACATTTTCTTTTTGCGAGTAGAATCGATTGACATTTCTGTCGTTTTAAAATTCTAAATTAAGATTACCGGAATATGCAAAATATAAGCTAAAACAAAACTAGTAAGGAAAGGCAGAAAGTCGGGCGGGGCCGACTATATTATACCCTACACCTCCCTAACAATGCGATAAGGGTTATTGTGATACTAATTTGGAATAATTGGTAAATGGGTAAGAACATATATATGCGGATATATGTATCTAATTCTGAACCGATAATCGCTAAATTAAGCAATATTCGTTCCTAAATTGAGAAACATCTTTCTGGAGAATTTTGTAATGATCGGAAGTAAAGTACAACTTCTATAGCGCTTTGTAACCAAATCAGGAGGAACATATATATGGAGCTTATGGAGTTGAATGTCAAATCGGTGCTAACATATATATGGGGCTATATCTAAATCTGAACTGATTTTCTCCAAATTTGGCAGTATTCCTTCGTGTAATAAGAAACCTCTTTCTGCCGAATTTCGCTGTGATCGGATATAAAATACAGTTTCTACAGTTATTGTATTTCAAATCGGGGGAAACATATATATGGGGGCTATATCTAAATCTGAACCGATTTTCTCCGAATTTGGCAGTATTCCTTCATGTAATAAGAAACCTCTTTCTGCCGAATTTCGTACTGATTGGATATAAAATACAGTTTCTACAGCGCTTACATGTCAAATCGGGTGCAACATATATATGGGGGCTATATATAAATCTGAACCGATTTCCCCCAAATTTTGTATTGTATCTAAGTGTATCACGAGACTACTCTCTGTCAATTTTTGTACAAATCGGTTACAAAATGTTGCTTATACAGTGCATATATGCCAAATCGGAGGTACATATATATGGGAGGTATATGTAAATCTGAATCGATTTTAACCAAATTCAATAGGTATCGTCCTTGGGCCTAAAAAAAGATATGTGCAAAGTTTCGTTGAGATCGGACCATAATTGCGACCTGTACTTTGATTACAAGAATACGTCTACAGACAGACGGACAGACAGACGGACATAGCTAAATCGACTCAGAAAGTGATTACAAGTCGATCGGTATAATAAACAATTGGTCTATCTCTTCTCCTTTTGGGTGTTACAAACAAATGCACAAAGTCATAATACCCTGTACCACAGTGTGGTGTAGGGTATAAATTTAAAATTTTCATGTCGCCTTGGTATTAGCGGCGTGTCTATTACTGATCTCTACAATATTTATTTTTATTCGAAAATCCAATATTTTAGGAAATATTACGTTTGCGTAGACTTTGTTTTAACATTTCTAACATTGATTTTAGTAGTAACATTTAGCCATTTGGTCTTTATAACCCGGCCTTTCCCTGGACCTTCAAATTAGACAATAAATATACATTGTATTGTAATTCATATAAAAAATAAAAGAATAAATTTATTTTAGTAAAATTTTTGGAACTCCTTTTCACCAGAAATATAAGAAATTATAACCATTTTAAGTTTTACTAAGCAAATTACATGTTTTTCGAAAAAGTAGTGATAATAACATTTTCGATATTTTCTCTCTGGGACGCTTAGTCAAGGATTTATGACCATTTTAAGTTTTATAAAGGAAACTAATGCGTTTCAATCAAATAGCGAAGTTTCACTCGACTGCGTTTAATTGACTGAGATTTTCTTAGATATTTGCATTTTCATATAATAACATTCCTCCTTATGCTCAGGCAAAGAGAAGGTTCTTTAATGGTAACAATGTATCCTTTATTTGTTGACTAGAAATAAATGGAAAAAAATGACATTTCCTCACAAAGGCAACAATTATGTACTTGAAAGGCTTCAAAGTAATTGCATACCCAGCTTCAAATGTCAGCATAGCCCCCCTATCCCTATGAGAAGATTCCAATAATAAAAGGACAATACATCTCAAGATGCCTTCTAGCATTTGCAAGAAAACCAATTTAGTCCTTAGTATGCAATATGCAAGAATATTACTTGTTGAGTTGTGTTTTCTTTTTCATTCTTTTGTCAATTTTGATTGACTTTTAGAACTCGTACTTAACATTAGTCTAAGGTCTCTTGCAAATGAAACACCAGTGGCACATTGATATTCTCAAATTATGTTTATTCGAATGTGTTTCCATTTGACGTTGTTTTTTTTATTTTTTTGTAATTATTTCATAATTAGTATTAATCTTAGTACTTTGTTTACTTGGTATCTAGCACTGAAGATAACATGTTAAACATACGAGTACTCCCATTGCAGAATTCGGTATAAATATTCACAATACTCTTAGTAATACAACATGACTTAGATCCTATCTGCGGTTTCACTGGATTGCTGAGATAGCCTATTTTGAATATTAGCATTCCATATCCGATATTCCAATTGAGTTCATAAGTATTACAAATACCACAAAACAATCAACCCAATAAACAATGCAATGGATATGAATATCCTTGAAATATCTTTTATTTCTATATTGTGGGAAGAATTTTCTTAATCAACATTAATATGTATTGAAAATGAAATTTTATTCAATTGTTTTGTTTGCTTTGCGTACATTTGTCGAGTGTCCTTTGCCTAAAGTCCTTTAGTTCAATCACTTTATTGGCATATGGTTATGGTTATTACAACAATTTATTCACTTGTATACATACAACATAAACAACATATATTAGGGTGGATGGCAGAGCGAGTTTTTTCAAATTAAAACAAAGTTTATTTTATATTTTAAGTATTATGAAAAAGATTTAAATAGAATTTAAAAATGTACAATATTGTTTATTTCACGTTTATGAAGTAATTTTTAGTGCAAAATGTCATTGAAATGTTGGAAAAAATATAACAATTCAAAATTATTTATAACATTAAAAAGATATATATAGAAATAGAGATACGAAAAACAATAATGTTTTTTTAAAATATTATATTTATCTATCATAAATTCAACTTTATTTGGAGATCTGAAATAGTAAACTTACAGCATGTGAGAAAGTTTAGTCGGGTAAACCTACTTATGAATCCCCTCATCTTGCGTCCCAAAAAAATATTCGTAATTTTTTTTTTTGGTTTTAATTAAATTATTATCAATTTAAATTGCATTTAATAACTTTAAAGTATGTATTGGTATTAAAGTTAAAAGCTGTTTACATTTGGTAAAAAATGGCCCATTTGTGTGGGAGGTACCAAAATAGGCGTGCCAATTACGCCCACTTTTCTCTGAACTCTAGGTACTATGAAAGCATTACACTGTACAAAATTATTTGTATGAATTGATATTAAAGCCATTAGCACTTAACTTTTGGTGAAAAATGGTCCATTTGCGTGGGAGGTACCAAAAAGTGAGTGGCAACTACGCCCATTTTTTTTGACGTGTTAGCGACTAACAAACTTGTACTATGTGTGAAATTTCAGAAGATTCGAGTAAGAAGTATTGAGGTATTAAAGAATCAATATTTCACTAAAAGTTAATCCATTATGGGGGAGGTACTAGAAGGTGTGAACCAATATGGCCCACCTTCGAACTTAGCTGGAGATAGAGAAAAATACTACCGCATACCTAATTTGAAGTCAATCGGTTACTCCTTTCGAGAGTTATCGGACGGACGTTGCTTAAATGACTTAAAATGACCCAACACGGATTTCCGCCGAACATACTTAGGGTCTTAGATCACTCCTTCGATGTGTTACACGTGTGGCTCGTAGCAAATGATATATTGCGACCTAAGAGTGTAAAGGCGCTAAGTCCAATTTTAAAGAAATACTCACTGTATATTAATGTTTTTATAAAGGGCACATGGACTTAGCGCTTTTACGATTCAGCTTTTAAAGACGACAAAGCATGATTTTTTGGCTTTTTGTTTTCAAATCGTTGTATGTCCAACTTATCTTACGTTCCGCTTAAAAAATACATTTTGGCAAAAGTGGACTTAGTGCCTTTTCACTCTTAGGTCGCGATATACCCTCCTCTCTAAGGTGAGGGGATAACAAACAGTCTAGTTTCAGTCCGAGGTCTAGAAAATTTTTTGTTGTATAGTTTCCGAGATATCTGCATTTGATAATTGATTTTTTCTTTTTCCAACGACCGTGTCCTATTTTTTTGTGAATATCGGAACAGAATATGCACCGATTTTTTTCCCTTCAACTTTTTTGAATTGGCAACTATATGTTCTATGTAATGAAAAAAAAATTGAACGGATATTATTGACTTACAAGGACAATTTATGGTCATTTTAAATTATTTTTTTATTTATATGTATTAAAATATAAAGTAAATTTACATTCTAATTTTACGGTCCAGGGAAAAACCGGGTTAAAAGAGATTTTTGCAGCGACATATCAGAGGCTCCGGTGAGAATCGAACCCACGACTCCTAAACTCATAGGCGAGTACGTTACCTACACACCTACTGGGGTGCTCGCATTTGAAATTATATTTTCAAAAAAAATTGATTTTTTTCATATTTTTTTGGAAAAAAAGTATGTATGTGTCGTATTTTAGAGTTATAGAAGAAGTTATTTAAAAAAAGTGTAACATATTTGTATTCATATTAAATGAATCTTCATAGATAATGTTATCGAAGAAAGAACGGTTAAAACTGTTCCACTGGTATTGTTGTCAAGCTTGTCCAATTTACAGCATTTAGTACATAGATTTCAGAAGTAAGCCACATTTTCTTCAATCGCAAAGATTGAATATTACAACTTTTACAGTCTTTATACGTGGTTTGGTGTTGCAAGTTTTACTGCAAACGGAAGTTGGAGCCCAGATTTTACCATTATATATATAGGGGAAAGTCCAAAAAGCCAATTTTTGGAGATTTTCTAAAGTATTTTCCGAATTGTGGGATTGACTTTTGCAAATATGATGATTGGCAAACAAATTTTTATTTGAGATGTCAAGACCTACAAACTAAAAATATTTCATTTGTGTCTGAATTTGAAAATTATTTTTTTTACTTTTTTTCCTAATACTGTCCCACCGTTTTCTTAATATCATAATATAAACCGATTTCTCTCACATACAATTTTCCAAATTAACAACAAAATTTGTTATATGATGTATGTTCGGTCAAGTCGATGTATGTATGTTGACTTGTGCTTTGAACACATTGGATTATTTTCTGTGGGGAGCCATTAAGGGTAAATGTTACGCAAAGCATCCAGAGACAATTGAAGCGTTGAAACATGAAATCGAAGTTGCCATTGAAGAGATTCGACCCGAAATAATCGAAAATGTACTGAAAAATTGGGTTGATCGGTTGAGGTATTATATAAATCGGACAAACAAGACGGAAGGTACACGCGCTTAAACATTTTGTTAACCATATGTGGCCTATTTTTTTTATACCACAGGGGTCCCAAATTAAAAACTTAACTACACTAATACCTCTTCTACAAACATGTCAAGCTTTGTCGCAATCGGTTGTCTGAGTAAAAAATGACAAAATTATTTCCCTTTTTTTATGAATTCCTCCCACCGTGGGAATTTAACTTTATAAAAATTAGTTCAGCAATTCAGCCAAACGCAATTACAAAATTTGGAAAAAAAAATATCTGTTATAAAAGCTTTAGATTAAAGCTTTCATAAATATTTTTCAAAAAACAATTTTATAATTTAAAAAAATATAAATAGTAGAAAACGTTGTAAAAATCGGTTCAGCCATTCATGAGCAATAATAAATTTCGTAAAAACTAAATATGTGTGTTTTTTCCAATTTTTTTAAAATTTCAAATCCCCATAATAACTTGAAATTTTTTTTTTCGACAAATAAATTGTAGCTTTATCTGATCTTGATCTTATTTTACCATTTATCAACTTTTTATAAACGTTCTAGTCAAAAAATAAATTAAAAAAATTAGCTCCCTAGTTGGCGTGTCGCCTATGACTTTGGCGGTCTTGTGTTCGATTCCCGTAGTAGGCTCTGGTCTGTCGCTGCAAAAATCTAGCCACATGGTCTTTGTCACCCAGCTTTTCCCTGGACCACAAAATTAGAATATAAATTTACTTTGTATTGTAATTCGTATAAATAAATAAAACACGTAAGAAAAAGACCGAATACAAACAACAATAAAAAAATAGTACTAGCAACAAAAAGTATATTGCCTACACCGTGTGTCGGTTATATTTATATATAAATTGTTGAAACAACAATAATAACATGGATACAATCAAATGCTTGCTAGTTGCAATCGATGGTTTTATCAATCGAATTAAGATTTTTTTTTCATTGCCACTCGTTTAGTTGTGGTAACCAATTTTAAAGTTTCATATGACCATATGATCGATTTTTGGTTGTGACAACCAATGTATTATTCTTAACAACAAAAATTGTATCAAGAGACCAACGATTATTATTGCAACGAATAATTGGTTACTACAACAAAAAATATTAATAAATAATCCCAATAATTTCCCAAATTTAGAATAATGAAATGTATTTTTGGAAATACTACCGAAAGATTGGTTGCTGTTCTTTTGCTGATACATGACAAACAAAAAATAAAATTACTCGACATAAATAAATCTTCAACATTTAGTTCAAGAACGGTATATGTAGTCAAAAATAATCTCGTGTGGATAATAATGTGTGGAATGCAGAATATTTTGTGCAAAATGTTTTACATAAATAAACCAATAAGGAAAGACAGAAAGTCGGGCGGGGTCGACTATATAATACCCTACCTTCCAATGCGAAAATGGGCATTGCGATAAGAATTTGGCAGTGTTCATACATGTAATAAGCAAACTCTCTCTGCCGATTTTCGTACTGATCGGATATAAAACGCGGTTTCTACAGCGCTTACATGTCAAATCGGGTGTAACTTATATATTGGGACTATGTTAAAATCTGAACCGATTTTCCCGAATTTGGCAGTGTTCATACATGTAATAAGAAAACTCTCTCTGTTAAATTTCGTACTGATCGGATATAAAACATGATTTCTACAGCGCTTAAATGTTAAATCGGGTGAAACATATATATAGGGGCTATATCTAAATCTGAACCGATTTTCCCCGAATTTGGCAGTGTTCATACATGTAATAAGAAAACTCTCTCTGTTAAATTTCGTACGGATCGGATATAAAACACGATTTCTACAGCGCTTAAATGTTAAATCGGGTGAAACATATATATGGTGGCTATATCTAAATCTGAACCGATTTTCCCCGAATTTGGCAGTGTTTATTCATGTAAAAGGATAACTTTCTCTGCCAAATTTCGTACTGATCTGATTTAAAATACAGTTCCTACAGCGCTTACATGCCAAATCGGGTGAAACATATATATGGGGGCTATATCTAAATCTGATCGGATTTTCTCCGAATTTGGTAGTGTTCATTCACGTAATAATAAAACTCTCTCCGCCGAATTTCATAAAGATCGGATGTAAAATGTGGTTTCTACGGCGCTTACATGTCAAATCGGGTGAAACATATATATGGGGACTATATCCAAATCTGAACCGATTTTAACCAATTTCAATAGGGATCGTCCTTGGGCCAAAAAAGAGCACTATGCAAAATTTCATCACAATCGGACCATAAATACGACCTGCACTTTGATTACAAGAATACATGGACAGACGGACAGACGGACAGACGGACAGACGGACAGACGGACAGACGGACAGACGGACAGACAGACGGACAGACAGACAGACGGACATGGCTAAATCGACTCAGAAAGTGATTCTGTGTCGATCGGTATAATAAACAATGGGTCTATCTCTTCTCCTTTTAGGTGTTACAAACAAATGCACAAAGTCATAATACCCTGTACCACAGTGTGGTGTAGGGTATAAAAATAAAAACAACAAGCATGAAATTGAAAGCACAGGGCATACAAGTTTTGTGTTTTTTTTTTCGCGTACTAAAATTCGTGTCAAATAGTTCCACATCTCATAATAGTGATGAATTTGTAATAAAGGATTTTTAATTTTGATATGAATTATTAGGCTTTTTGTTCAATAAATAAAATAAAAATTAATGAGACCTGTTTTTAATTAATTGTCGGTAGTATATGCCTGACAAATTGTCAGAACAACTAATTTTTTAAAACAGTAGGTTGTGGCAACATACAGCAGATAATTTTAGCCACCATTTTCGTAGTTGGCGCAACCAAATATGATTGTTGTCAGCATGGAAGCAGAAGTAGACATATCGCATGATAGTAGACAGAACTACCAAAATTCGGTTGAGGCAACCAAACTGTACTCTGTGTGTAATTATTCAAAAATAAATATTAAAAATTCTTCACCCATATATCACCGGTATATACAACATAAGTCCCTATTTTGAATCTAAAGGCTACATAAAATTTCAAAAATTCCTTTTGTTAGGAATACATCATTGATGAAACTTGCACAAATGTCTTCTTATCCTGCTCCGATAGGGTGATGCAGGATGTCATGTAGTCGGCTCCGCCTGAGTGTACCCGTCAAGTCTGCAAACTTAACTTCACCGTAAAATGTTATGAAAATTCAATTATGATTTCAACCGAAGAATTCTGAACTTCGAATGGAAATTTGAGATTGAATTGATGAGTTCTTAATTTGAAATAGAATTTCGGAAATTTAATTGACGATTTCTGAATTTGCAATGGATATTCTCAGTTTAGACTAAATTTTAATGGAAAATCTTAATTTCAAGTGACAAGTTCTGAATCTCACTTGATCGCAAATAACATTTGGAAGTGGTGTAGAAATGGATCACATTTTCTATTTGTTTTTGCTGAAAATTATACAAAATCCCCCTCCTGCAGTTGGAAGGCACAACTAAATAACCTGGATAATACAAGAATGAAAAACCGTTATTTTATTTTTTTTTTAAATTATAGTTTTTATTTATTATATAGTTTTTTTTAGGAAAATAAGGTTTATAAAAAATTACAAAAATAAAATTATTATAAATAGTATATTGTAAATTAAAGTACATTTGATAATAAAAAGTAAAAAAAAAATCACGGAATTAATAATAATTAAATTTTGTTGGCAAAAAATTCCAAGACAAGAGTTTTTAGGATTTTCCTATTTTTCATATGTTTGGCAAAAAAATTAGTGAATGTTAATTTATAATTATATATGACACTTTTGTTGAACTTATTTGAGAAATTAAGAATTTTTGATTAAACAAAAAATAAGTCAAATAAAAAATAAGGAGTCACTCGACAAATTTGTTTATTTGCTTAACTGTAGTTTGCAATCCACCCTAATGTTTATCATTACGCCTATATACGAGCATACATGTGTATATAGGTATATGCGTTTATTTATACAGAACACTTACCAGCTATTTCTGTGTTGGGGGGGAGAGTAGTTTGAATGTTTTTTTCATTTTTTGCCGGTTCTTAGGTTTCTTATTGATTATTTCTTTTTTAGATTTTTGGTTTCCTTTCTTTTGTTTTTCGGTTTGTTTTGTTTCTTTTTTTGCTTATTTTGATTATATTTGATTACGTAAACAAAATTACTTCTATACTTAAGAGATATTCAGTTAGTTCTTAGAGAATTCGGCTTTTTTGTACCTTAAAAAACTAAATTTGTTACTAAACATTAATAATAGTAATAATAAAAAGAAACTTGTTTCGTTTTTCTTTGCTCCTCTCGCTGTCTGTCCAAACTTGTGTTTGTTTTTCCATTACTATTTAAGAAAGTTAAGTTTTTGTTTTGTTTCGTTTATATACAACATTCACTTTTTATCCTTTCATTATTATTTAAACTAGTTTTCTGTTTTGCTTTTATTTCCTTCTTGTTTGTTAATTTACTTAAATTTTAATTATTTTTTCCCACTGCTTTCATGTCGTTCGGTTTGTTTGCTTTTTTTGATTTTTGTAAATAATTTGTTAATTTATTTGTTTGTTTTAATTTAACAAGAAACACTTAAAAATAATTTTTGGTTTAAACTGGTTCTAAACTATTATGAGCTAAATAATAATAGTTAATATTAATATTTTAGAAATGACAGTCATTATGTCATTTAGTTCTATTTATTATTAATTAAGTTATTGGGTTTTTTGTCCTATTTTTTTAATAATATTTTTTTGTTGAAATATTTAAACTATTTAGTTTTACAATTCAGTTTTAGATTCGAAATAGAAACAGTTTTGTTTTGGGCTTTTAATTTCGTCATGTTCTTGTCGTTTATTTATACTTTTTATCAATTTATTTTCTAAATCTCTAATTTTAATTAAACTAAAGTTGTAGACATCGCTTTCCAAGTATTTAGTCGCCGACGTTCTAAATTCGTTATTTACAATTTTTTGTTTTGGTTTTTTTTTTGTACAGAGAATATTTTCGTTTTCGGTTTTTGGTTAATTTTGTTTATTTTTTCATTTTCATTTCAAACATTTATAAACTTTTGTCTAAGAACATGTCATGTGTTTTTTGTTGTGTGTTTATTTTCCGGCTTCTTTCTTACGTTCCTTGGATTTATTTTGTTTTTTTATTTTAGTTATGATTTTTAACATTATTTACAATTATCGCTACTCGGCCTCCAAAATTAATACACAGCGGAGACTTTGTTAATTATTCTTTGGTAATTATTTAAGTTTTGTTTTTAAGTAGACTCCAAAAACTTTATGTAGTAGTTTTGTTGTTTGTTTCTTTGTTGTTAGGTTAGGTTTAGATACATTGTTGAAAACTTTAATGACAAGATAACGAATAACTTAACATGTAATGAATACTATTTATTTTACTTCCGGTGTATTTTATGCAAACGGAAGTTTATCAAGGCCTGAAAATGTTTTTTTTTTTTGTTTGGGGGAGGGGGGGGGTGCGTTTTTCTCTAAGTACTGAAATCATCAAAATGTTGGTTGATAAGTCACGTATAAGTAATAAGCAGAAATTGTGTTTGAGCCAGTTAACAATTATTTAGAGTTGGTGAAAAGAACAATACCAAACTAACATTTAATTTTTCTTAATTATATTACAACAAATATGAATCCTTGAAATACATGATTTCCTTCAAAATAGTTGACTGCATAAGTAAAGCAATTTTAAATGTTTACTATTGCATAAAACTGACTATTTATGAAATTCTAAATATTCTTTAATCTTCTTAATTAATTAAAAATGAAATTTAAAAATTTTAATGGATACAATCAATAAAATATAGAAATTTTCCATTTATATTAAATTTGGTTTTCAATTTAATCATAAGCACAATGTAAAAAATGTAATCAAACTGTTTATTAGTGATAACACTACGTAACATTTTTTTTTGTGTTGGAGACCCAACAAATTTTTGTGAGTGAGCCATACTGTTAATAAATCGAAAAGAAAAAATTTATGGTCAAGTTTTCTTTTCAAATGCCAATATTTATGGAAGGTACCTTTAGTCCTTGGAACATTTTGTTTGCCCGATATTAGGGCCATACCTTTACCCTTAAAATTAAAAAAAATAGTGTTACAGGTGTTTGGAATATCACTTTCACGTAGAGACAGTGATTAGTAACTGTCGTTAACAAAATTAGAAAAAAATAGAATTTTCAAAAGAAACATCGTTTTTTTTTGGTACGAAAAAATATATAAAAACAGTAAAACACATCCCAAAAAATATTTAATTTCTTTGGAAAGCTAGCATTTTGGGGAAGAGAACAAAAATCTATGGCTAAATGACCCATATCGCAAAAGAGGGAAAATTCAAGCAACCATTTTTCATATTTTATGTTTTGGACATTTTGTTGGAGAGGTACCAAAAGGGACATGGCAAAAACCCCAATTTTTCAATAGGCTATGGTTCTTATAAAAGCATTACACGTACACAAATTGATGTGTTTGTATGCGCAGGAATCGAAGTTATATGTAAGTCGTTAACTTTTTGTACAAAAAGGTCCATTTGTATGGAGGGTACCAACCGGGGCGTGGCAATAACGCCGATTTTTCACAGAACTGTAAGTACTATAAAAGCATTACACTATACACAATTTCAAGTATTTGTATGCACTGAAATATAAGTTATAAGCCGCCACCTTTTTTGTAAAATGGTCCATTTGTACACGCTGAAGAAAAATCGCTTCTGTAGTATATTGTCCCAAACATATTCGGCTTGAAACATATATATGTTTATGGTACACTCCAAATATATACTATTTGATACACACCAAAATTATATATTTGGGAAGATGTTGTTCTAAACAAATCTTTGTTTATATCCCAATATATTTTTATTTGGGACCATTATTTCCGAAATAAATATGTATTTGCATTTAAGTATTCAGAAAATACCTAAGTTATGTTAAATTTTTCAGTAATTCAATGTTAGTTTTTTTACAAATTGTTAATGTTTGTGAAATAATTATTGAAATCGTATAATACCGGATCAATATAAATTACTTAGAGGATTGACAACTAATGATGGCTTAGAATACTCATAAATTGTATTAACATTATTGATTAAGAACAGAAGCTAATGCTGGGAGGATAAACCCGGAACCAAGGAAAAATTTAATCTGGAATTCGAAAAAGTCAACAAAAGTTTTGAACATTTTTTTAAATAAAATATATGTGGAGAAATTCCTAAACAATAATTATATTTGTATTTAAACACATATTTCATTTGAGAATTTTTGTTTGCAAATATATTTTGTTGTAATATATTAATATATGCGTTTCAAATATATTTTGTTGATTTTCAAATAAAATGTATTTGCTAGGAAATATATAATATTTAAAAATTTGTGTTCCAAATATATTTTCTTTCGATTCAAACATATCAAAAAAGGCTATTTTGCCCCGTGTATGGGAGGTATCAGAAAGGGGTGTGTTAACTTCGATCATTTTTCTTAAGGAGATAGCGACCAAGAAACTAATGATATGTGTGGAATTAAAAATTCTGATAAGTAGTATAGAATTTATTAAATAATCAATATTTCACAAATATTTCATAAATGAGTGGATTAACATGGTCCATCTTTGATCTTAGCCTGATATAAAAAAAAATAGTAACACACTCCGAATTTTAAGTCAATCGGTAAATCCAATCAAATATTGTTACTTATCGTATTATGAAAAAAACGCATTAAAATAAAAACAATTTATGTAGATTTTTCATCTACACATCACATACGTAGAGCATGTGTCTGGCCAGATACACAAATATTTTGTATGAATAATAATGCACTCTATTTGCATTTTTTATTATTCTTTGCGTTTGTTTACTCAAATCAACGCAAACGGGATTTTATATGCGCTCTGCATAGTTGTAGCTGGGAAAACCGAGTGAACAAAACCGAATGAACGACATTCGCATCAGCAAATATTGATAATGATATAATATTTGCCCTTCACTTCGTCTCATTTTCCTCGTTTATCTTTTTTTAAATAAAAAATATATATCTGTCTGGCGTGATAACAATATAACAATGTAATATTATAACTAAAATTCAATTTTTTTTCATATAAATGTATTCAAATACATAGTGTGTCTGGACAGATACATGTGTTTGTTCAATTAAAAAATTCCTTGTAAAAAACACTATAGGTCCCCACAATACACTTTTATGCCAACCAAATGGTTTTAAAAATTTATCGTAATTATTGGTCATGGATTGAGTTTTTCATTTGTATTGAAATGTTCCTTAATTCTCATTTGTTTCAATGTAACAAATAAATACGGTATATTTAAAAAACATTGCGTTGCCATAAAAGTGTATTGTTGGGACATTTTTTATTTTTTCAGGGAATCTTTTTGTCTAATACATCACCCAAAAATCCATCGATTTCCACGACTTTTGATTTTTGTCTAATACATCACCCAAAAATCCATCGATTTCCACGACTTTTGATAAATCATTATTTTTGGAAAGGTATTTTCATGGGTAGTATTTATACGCGGGTGTCGGCTGTTTTGGGAGAAATACTTCTTGAAATGTCTTTGTTCTTTGACATGAAACTTTTATTCCGAAGCTTTCTATACCAGAATTGTTCCTGAATGAGCTAACCCTTCCTCTACCCAGCAAACTTTATGGATAAATACGATATATTTAAAAAAACACTGTGTTGCCATTAAAGTGCTTTGTGGGGACCTATAGTGATTTTTTTACATGGAATCTTTTTGTCGAATACATCATCCAAAAAATCCATCAATTTCTACGACTTTTGATATATTATTAATTTTTCAGGTGTTTTGGGAGAAATACTTCCAGGAATGTGTTCTTTATTTTGGTCTTTGACATGCAACATCTATTTCGAAACCTTATATACCAAAATTGTGTTTAAAGTTACTAACCTCTTTCTTTACCCAGAAACTTTGTGCCTAAATATCTCGAAAACGCGATATCACAGGAAAAAAATGCTAACGCCATTCAATTAAGCAGGTCAAAATTATGAGTAAGTTGTTTTCATCGAGGAAACATTTTTAAAGTGCATTTTACACACTCAGTGTAATGATAATGGGGTTTTGGCTAAGAAATAAACAAATAAATAAAAAATCGCTATTTTTTGCAGTGACTTTAAGTATTGAAAGTTCTTTTAATGATGACAATATTCGACTTAATTTACAATGATTTTGGCTCTGAATTAGAATGTATCTTCAGGAATAGTCCATCAGTTAGTGTTTTGCCTTACAAAGAAATTTTGACAAATTTAAAAATTTCATGAAACGTCCCCAGAAAAACAACTGTTTCGACTTGGCATATTTTGGAATGTCAAATGTCAAAAAATGTTTTCAAACACAAGCCCTTCACAAAGTTTATCAAGTCAACAAATTTGTTAATCAAGTCAACAAATGTTTGTGTTAATTAGGGCGAGTTTTAGAAAGTAAGTTAAGCCCAGCGTACACGTTTGCAGTTAAACGACAAGTAAACATAAACTGGGTTTAAAGTAGCAATCAATTACACTGTACACAATTAACGGGGTTCTGATTAGGGGACCAATGGATTCTGGTAGAGGGGACCAAAAAAAGATATACGTATATCGTCGTTTTGACCGATCACATCGGGTTTTATTTTGGGCGATATTAAAGTTTCCCGATTTTGGTTGTTCGTGTAGCATATTGGCATTTAAAACACTGTGTTGTATACATCTGTGGAGTATGTTCAGCACTATTCTAGTAAACATTAAGGCCAATATTTTTGTTAAGCATATTAAACCTCTAGCTCTCCCACATAACGTTCATTTTTGGCTCTATTTTAATATATCGTAAAAACTCCCCTAAATATAGGGTGGGCGTTGATGAAATGTTCTACAGAACTTTTTGCCATACATCACTGTGCTCGAAATGAACACTTTAAAAATGTAACAGAAATGAGACCCTATGGATATACCTATTTCGACTTTGCTGAATCCAGTGGTGCTAGACATTTACCTAGGTTAGCTCTTGTTTTCGCCATCTTGGACTAGAAAGTTTGCAAGGAAATTATGGTGGTTGTCTCGGAGGTGATTTTAATTGGAAGGCTACGGAATACACGTTTCATTCCAAAGAACGAATTAAAGGGAACCGTTCGAGAATTATTTCTCTCAAAATAGTCGTCCACGCTTCTTACCCCTTTACACCTGAAAAATAGCAATCAAATCTTACCATATGTCAAAGGCATACAAATCGTCAACATTTTTAGACGGTGTCTTTGAGAAAAATATTCCTCGCGAAAAATCAATATATTTAAGAAAAATAACAGGTTTCATAATTTAGCAGGTTTTGATGGTTACCTTTGAAATTTCCATTGACACTAACCAAAAACTAATGTACACAAATTTAAATCAAAAAATATTATTACAAATATTTTCTGCTATGACCAGAAAAATACACAAATTATGAAATAACTCCAAATCTGAGTAATTCTCATAAAAAAGTTGAGAAAGGACTTATAGTATTTTTTCGCAAGGAATATTTTTCTCAACGATGTCTACTAAACATTTTGACGATACGTATGTTTTTTAACACATAATACGATTTCATTGCACTTTTTCAGGGGTAAGTGGGTGAGAAGCGTGGACGACTGTTTTGAGATAAATAATTCTCCAAATGTTCCCTTTATTTCGATCTTTGGGCTGAAGCATATATTCCGAAGCCTTCCAGTTCAAAATCACCAAAGAGATAGGTAATCTCTCTGATTTCCCAACAACTTTGTGGTCGAATATCGCGAAAACAAGAGCTAGCATAGAAAAACGACTAATGCCAATGGATTCAGCATGGCCGAAATAGGTCTATGCATAGGGTCTCCCTTCTATTGCATTTTTGGACTAGCACAGTGTTATTATTGAATATGTCAGAAGACACCAAATCCCAAAAGTTCTCTCTTTACTAGTATAGTTATTGCTTCGACCACTGGGTCGTATGAATAACATTGTTACACGAATATTCCAAAAGGGTGTTTGGGACAGGAATTTGATTGTTTTTTTGTGAGTTTGTGATAAGTTTCGAGCTTTGGTGTGTGCTGGTATATCGATACCTCCATTCTAAACAATGCTAAGTGCAAAAAGGTAGTTTTTCAGGAGAGGCAATCAAAGTTTGATGATTTTTTTTAAATTTGTGTGGAATTCCTTTATAATACCAATCGAATTACCTATACTGTTTTGTGAATACCATTGGATTGGGTAGGCGGATAAACACTAAATTGTGACTGAATAAAATTTGGAATATTTAGAAATTAAAAATGCAATCTCCCTAAAAACATGCTAAGTCGAATAGCATGTTTTAGAATAAAGCTATCGATATATAGTACAATTTTATGGCCAACATTTGTGTAGAACATTTCATCGCCGACCTCCTAATATTTAGAGGTGTTTTTTACGATTTATTAAAATAGAGCCAAAAATTACGCATGTTCCCATATTTGATACTGGAATCAATCCATTAGTTGGTATGGGAATCAAGCAACTGTACTAATATTAAATAATGTAGTCGGCTTTGGAATACGTATTAATTTTTATTTTTTTTTTAGTTTGTAAAATATTCTTCTGTAATTTGAATTTAGTCTAATAAAACGTTTTTGAAAACTACTACCAGCCATTATAAATAATAAACATCATTAATCAACAAACAACGTTTAAGCTATTTTCAAAAACTCGCCCTTAGATAACTGTCATATTTTGTTTGTTTGGGAAAACTAGTTGCTGCACACCTTAAAATATTTTAAATGATTTTTTAATTCTTGTTTAAAAGTAAATAAAAGTTTAACCTCATATAAATTGCTTAGTTTGTGCAATTAATAATTTAATGACAATGTCAAACACTTTAGTTTTTTTCTGCAGTTTTACTTTTGTTTGAAGAAAATTTAATTATTCAGAATACTTAGTAGTCAGTGTCTAAGTTTTGTCACTTGGGGCTTTCTTCTCTATCATCTTCGGTTGAAACTTAAAACTAACTTCCAAATAAAGACTAGATATAAAGAGAAATAATTTAAAGTTGAAGTTGTTGATTGGTCAAATACTTTTTAGTTGGCTTTTCTTTAGTTTTTTTCAACTTGTCCAAAAATCTTTAACTGGCTCAAAAGTTGTTGTTTTTCTGCACATACATTGTATGTACTTGTAGTAGTTAAATAAGTTTAGGTTGTATAAGAAATGTCCTTTTGATCCTTGAATACATAATACATTTACATATACGATACGTACATACATACATACACATTCTGCTTAAACAGCAAGTTTAGTTTAATTATTTGTTGAATCCTATTGAGAGAGAGAGAGATATGGGGACAGAGATTCCCATTGTTACACTAGAGACATTTGCATAAGTATATGGTGTTGTTGTTTTTGCGGTTGGGATGTTTTTGTTGGGTTATCCATGTAAAAGGAGTAGATGATGAATATAACAGAGAACAGAGAATAATGATGCTGCATGACTGACTGGCTGACTGACTGTCGCTACGGACTTACTGTCGCGACTCACTGACTGACTGTCGGGATGATGAGAACGGGAGAGAGCGTGCGAGCGAGCGTGTTGAGTAGTTTGATGATAATAGAGTTCAATTCTCGTCAACGTTTTTGTTATATTTGGCTTGTGTTGTGAGGAGTTGTTATGGGAGTTGTAGTTGTAGTAATTATCGGGGGGTTCAGTTGGTTCGGCTGGTATTATTTCAGCGTTGGATCCAATGTGGTAAACTCCAGTTCACCTCGGGGCAATATCAGATCTGGGTCTGTAATATACACTATTTGTTGTTACATTTGTTTTGTTTTTCATGTTTTTATGGTTTGGGATTATTCAAGGAGGATAATTTCAAGTGTTGAATGTGGTGTAGTGGTTGTTGTTGTTGTTATTAATTTATTTATTTTTGTATGCGTTTAGATTTCATTCCAAGTGAGTTCATGTGCGAGTATGTGTTTATGTGTGTGTTTATGTGTGTGTGTGTGTGCGTGTTTTGTGAGTGCGAATCAGAGTGCATCGGGGGTTAGGAGGTTATTCAAGTTGTGCCATTTTATGTTAAGGTGAAAGACATACAGACACAGACAAAGAGAGAAAAAACCAGGAGAGAGAGAGGGGAAGAAAAAGTATGCGGAATACATAGAAGAATAGGAAAAAATTATATATATATGTATGTGTACGAGTATATTCGAAAGTTAGTATAATTAGTAAAATTACTTGTATACGAGCATTTTGTGGGCTTCATTAAAAGTATAGCCATAAATTTAAGCAGCAAATAGAATACATACAGCCATACATACACATTCAATTTTAAACACACTCAACCAAAAAACAAATAAACATACAGAGTTTACATACAATGAAAGTCATACATACGCGCACAAACGAAAGTCATCAGAATTCAAATAAACACATACAATACTATTATTTTCAAATTAATTTATTTTGCTATATTACGTTAACATGGCAACTTTAGACAACAATTAAAATTCTCAGTTCATAATTATCGCCAGAGTTGCGAACAATTTCATATTTAGCTTTGAGCTTTGGTTAATTGCTATAAAGCAAATCTGAAACTTTAAATTGTAGTAATCAAAGTTGGGTTAGATAAATGCTGGAAAGCAAACCTGCAGATGTTTAAAGTAATAATCAAAGTTGTGTCAAAAAAAAATAAAAATTAGCTTTGTTGGTTTCACAATATTAGTACAGTACACAATATCAAATGAAATGTGAATTCTGTTTCGAAATTTGTGCAAATCTTATTTTTAATTCGTACAATATTAATTTAATAAATCGATACCTCCATTCTAAACTATGCTAAGTACAAAAAGATAGTTTTTCAGGAGAGGCGATCAAAGTTTGATGCAATTTTTAAATTTGCATGGAATTCCTTTATAATGCAAATCGAATGACCTATACTGTTTTGTGAATAACTTTTGATTGGGTTGACGGATAAACACCAAATTTTGAATGAATATAATTTGGAATATTGAGAAATTAAAAATGCAATCTCTCTAAAACTTTGCTAAGTCGACTTAGCATGTTTTTGAATGGAGGTATCGAAATGATGCACACCAATTTCGAACTTTTATTTAAAATAACGGTGATCCGAAGATGGATTCTGGTAGAGTATACCAAAAAAAGATATACGTGTATTGGGGTTCTAAAAGATAACATCAGAAATCATGATCCAGTATGTGTGCTGCCAATTTTTAATACATATTTATACACCGCCATGTATAAAATACTTGTTTCTATAATAATATAGAAACAAAATGGTCTTGAAGCCGGGAGAATATCTTAGTTAGAATCACATCGGAATTTAATTTTAGGGGTGGTGTTAAAGTTCCATCCCATCTGACTGTACGTGCAGCCTATCGGTATATGAAACATTGTGTTCTTCACATCTGACGGGTGGATCATGTTCAGAAACTTGTAGAAGACATTAGGGTCAGTATTTTTGTGGAACATATTAAACCACCAGCTCCCACCAAAAATGGTACTTTTTGGCTCTATTTTAAATAATCGTAAAAAAGACCTTTAAAAATTGGGATGGCAGTGATGAAATGTTCTACAAAAATGTTGGCCATAAAATTTTACACAAACACCGAAAAATAGTCAACAGTCCGAAACACGCTTTTGGAATATTCGTACAGCAATGTTATTTATACGACCCACTGGTCAAAGCTATAACTATACCTGTGCAGAGGGGTTTAACTGGAATTTGACTGTTTTTTTGGTGTTTGTGTTAAATTTTGGGATTTTATGGGCAAATGTTTGTAGAACATTTTATCCCCGCCCTTCCCATTTATAGGGGTGTTTTCAAATTGTATTAAAAAAGAGCCAAAAATTGCCGTAATGGGAGGAGCTAGAGGTTTAACATGTTCCACAAAAATATTGTCCTTAATGTCTTCTACAAAGTTTCTGAACATGATTCACCCCTCAGACGTAAATATCACATTGTTTCATATATCCATATGCTGCACGAAGAGGCAGAAGGTGATAAACTTTGAACTCCTAAAATAAACCCAGCGGTAAAAATCAGGTCTTAGGCGGCAAGCTATCAGGCCTGATTTAAGAGCCACGAGGCCTGGCCGCCGCATTCAATCTTTATTTCTTTTTTACATGGAGTGACATTGCGAGGCCAGGCCTTGCATCTCGCGGTAAAAATCAAGCCTAACAAAGGATTGTCGAATGAAGGTCTGATATAGGACTTCGAAAGAAAGGTCTTAAGAAGGGCTTCGAAATGAAGGTAGTGATTTAGAGCTTCGAAATTAAGGTTTGATCTAGGTCTGATGTACAGCTTCGAAGGAAAGTCCTACAGTAAATCAAAATGAAGACCAAATAACGTATTTTAAGTGAATGTCACATTCAGCACTTCAAATGCATAATATAGGAGTTCGCAAAGATAATATAGAATAATTTTGATAAGAATCTATCTTAATCTATCAAAAACACAAAGCAACTGAACTCTACAAAACCTTTGCAACGACTAATTGTTTGTTCATGTTAATTGTCTTCACCTTCACTTTTCAATTTGTGTAGCGGTATTTCTTTTTCTTTTGCATAAAACTGGTTTTGAACTCTCGCAGTAGCAACAAAGTTCATACTTGAGGGAGGGAGAACGACTTTATCATGCATGATTATGTCCACACAAAATTTAAATGTTGTGTGCTAAACACCTTTTTTTAGAAGGACAGAATCATGCCTGATAAAAGACGGGAGAAGGAAGGCAGAGTGTACATTTTTCTACATATGTAAAAACTTGAGAGAGAGGGAGAACGAAACGCATCAATATATGAACATATATCGGCGGTGGTTGTCAATAATTCAATTTGACTGCTCACCATGAAGAACGACTTTTCTCTGACATCTTTTAGAAGGCGTTAGACATGTTTGAAAAAAGACGGGAGCAGGAGGCACGGTTACTTTTTTAGAAGTGAGAGATTGCACATTTTTCAGGCCTTCATAAAGAAGGCATGCGTGCCTTCCAATAGGAGGTGTTGCAAGCCCTTCTATCAGGCCTGATGCCTGGAAGGCCTGGACCATTTTACCGCTGGGAAAATTGCTATGTGATCTTCCAAAATCTCAATACACGTACATCTTTTTTTGGTCTCCTCTGCCAGAATCCTCTGTCAGAGCGCAGTTACTTATTTTTCATGTTGTACAGTGTAATTAGGGAGAGAATGGAAGGCACATTTGTGTGATAACCCACACAGCTTACAAAGATTGTAGAAGTATTTATAAACAACTAAGAACATTTCATCGAGTACAACGACTAAGTATATCCTCACTTGTAATTTGAGTGGGAGCCAGAAAATGGAAACATTTCACTCCATCTACGAGTATAGTAATTGGAAAACTTTTCTAAACTGCGGTATATAAAAACATTTAGATGAATACGCCTATTTTGTGCTGAATAGTTGATAATTCAAAGTCATTGCACTGTACCGAATTGTAAGTGTTTATGGGCACCGGTATTACAGTTATAATTTATTAAATTGGCAATTTTGTGTGCACGCAAAGAAACCATTCGTTTCTGCGAAACGAAATATTAGACGACAATACCAAAAGGGTGTGTGGTATTAATGCTCGTTTTTCACTGGACAGCAGGTACTTTAAAAGCATTAGACTGCAGACATTATAAAGTATATCTGTGTTCTGGTATTAAAGTTATAAGCTGGGGTTTGTCTGGAATATGACTGTGTTTTGATGTTTGTGTTAAGTATTGGGCTTTGGCGTGTTCTGACATATATAGTAAAATGCCGTGTCCAATATTCTTGTGGAACATTTCATCCCCGCCCCCCCACATTTTTAGGGGCGATTTATACGATTACTTAATATATGTAGAGCCAAAAATTACAGTTATGGTGGGGAGCTAGGTCTGAAACTATTGACCACTTGTACATGCATCGGGTAACTGTAATATAAATGTCAATTTTCCTACATATCGGGAATGACTTTAGTGAAAACGTCAACTGTATCCAAACCTGACCCATTGTGCACCATTGCAGTCAGATCGGTTATAAATGTTGGCATCTGGATTGTCAAGAAGTCAATTGGGAAGGGATATTTATATGAGGGCTATATCAAAACGTGGTCTGATATTTCAATAACTTAGGCTTTCAATAACTTCTTCAAGATGTGCAATTATAGGTTAACATTATATGAGTATGTAGCAAAACCGAGGTAAAAAAAACGTATGGTTCGTTCTGGTTTTGGTCAAAACAAAATAACAATTTCCGTCAGATGGGCTGAAACTGTTGGAGATATATCAACACATGGATCGTATAGCGAATTTTTTAGCCAAGGCCAATCAGAAGGCAGTTTTGTATGAATCTGCAAGATGTGGTTTATGGTCAAAATAGGATACAAATGCCAAAATGTCAGCCAAATCGTAAGGAGCACAGAACAGGCCGATACTACTGGCTTAGGGTTTTGAAAGGTCTTCTCTTTTTTTAACCTAACCTTAACTAACCTAAATTTGAAAAATATTATACAGAACTACTTTAAAAATTATATATCGTCATATGAAATGTAAAAGGGATAATCATTACTTTTTAAGTTCTTATACCTGGAACAGAAAAATTATAAAATAAAAATGGTTTACATTTAATTTATACAAACATAATTTATAAAGTGTTGTTGTAAGTTTCGTGAAACATTCACATTTAATTACGAAAAAACGAAATAACATGTTCGGTAAAATTTGTTGAAAAAAAAACTTTTGTCGAATTTTGTGATGAATGTTGGTATGCGTGGTCGGGAGGGCAAATAAAAAATACAATTTGAGTAGTTTTGCAAAATTTTCATTTTCGCGGAAGATATGACCTAATAAGTCCGCTCATGCCACATTTTTGTTTTTTTAATTTTCTGGAGATCTGCCGAACGGATTACGCTGAATTTTTGCATGTACATAAAGCATAGATGCTACATATAACTAGTAATTTATATTTTGCAAAACGATTTAGGATGCTGCAAAAATTTTAAATTTGCGCAGAGATTTGAATTTTTTGCAACTTTCTCTATCTGCGTTTTGAAATATTTTGTATCTTAAATATTGCACATTTTTTTGTTACATATATTCAAGAATAAAAAGTTTGTACTCTTAATACGGACATTTAGATTTCCGTGTTTTTCTCGGCGGCATTATACGTCGTAAACGTCTATAATGATTGAATGTATTTTTTAGATTTGATGTAAAAATGCACCCAAATTATAAAGACAAGCTTTAAAAAAAAACGCCATTTTAAATTTCTAAAGAATGGACTTTAAGTGACCGCTGGCTAATACTTATATTACGCAATATATATTAGACTCAATTTCAACTGAATTCGGTGCGCTGAAATCGAGTCTCACCTCTATATTGTTAAAAAATTTCGCGTTCGGAAGTTATATACATCCAGATTGTAACTAAGAACATAGAATATAGAGGTGATATTCGACATCAGCGTACCGAATTAAGTTGAAATTGAGTCTAATATATATTGCGTAATATAAATATTAGCCAGCGGTCATTTAAAGTCTATTCTTTAGAAATTTAAAATGGCGTTTTTTTTAAAGCTTGTCTTTATAATTTGGGTGCATTTTTACATCAAATCTAACAAATGTATTCAATTATAATAGACGTTTACTACATATAATGCTGCCGATAAAGTAAAATGTGGTATGAAGTGATATTAGAAAAACACGGAAATCTAAATGTCCGTATCAAGAGTACAAACTTTTTTCTTGAATATATATAACAACAAAATGTGCAATATTTAAGATACAAAATATTTCAAAACGCAGCTAGAGAAAGTTTCAAAAAATGCAAATCTCTGTGAAAATTTCAAATTTTTGCAGCATCCTAAATCGTTTTGCAAAATATAAATTACTAGTTATATGTAGTATTTATGCTTTATGTACATGCAAAAATTCAGCGTAATCCGTTCAGCAGATCTCCAGAAAATTAAAAAACAAAAATGTGGCATGAGCGGACTTATTAGGTCATATCTTCCGCGATAATGAAAATTTTGCAAAACTACTCAAATCAGTATTTTTTATTTGCCCTCCCGACCACGCATACCAACTTTCATCACAAAATTCGACAAAAGTTTTTTTTAGGTTTTTTACAAAAAAATTTACCCTGTTGTTAGACCTTTTTGAATTCTATTAATAACTTCGGAATTTTTAATAGTAGAATGCTAAAATTTCTGAAGATTCTATTAATATATTCGGAATTTTCAGTAGTAAAACGTTAAAATTTCTGAAAATGTATATTTTGAAGCAATGACCCATTATCTCGCAATAACTCCGATTTGTGATTTTTTTGGCTGATTGGCCCCTTGGCATTTCAGATGACGATATGTAATTTAATTTAAATCTCAAACACTTTTGCATTTCCTATTTCTGAACTCTTTTGTTCTTGTGAATTTAAGTAATTCTCTCACAATCTTCATTGTATTCACGTTTGTCCCATTAAGCCTTCGGAAGCCCATTAAGCAAAGCCTGCTTCTTATATTTTAATAATAACAATTGATATTATGGTAAAAGGGTATACATATAATCAATTTTACAAGAATTTGATTTATAACAGAAATTCTTCAAAAGATTACAAAGGCAAAAGGAGCTTATAACACGATTTATCATCTTTCCATATTTAATTACAGAAAGTTGGTAAAGTTACGACAAGGTTTAACATTTCATTGTGGTTTTCCCTTTTAGTTTTACCCTTTCTAACTGATGGGGGTGTGGGGAGAGTGAAAAACCTCAGAGGCAATTGAAATAATTTCTTTGCCATTCTATGGCTGTAGTTAATTGAAATTCATGCAATGCCTTGATATTAATTATCGAAACATTTGTATGAATAATTGAAGGCTTTAACGTTTGAGTTTTATGGTGAATGGTACTCGAAATAAAATCTCCTCTCGTCTAAAGGAAACCAAGAAATTCACAGCCAATGGCATTACTTGCCTTTTAGCCAGGTTGCACCTTTGCAACATTTGCTCCTAAGGCAAGACGTGAGGTGGCGTTGCATGAACAGCCGCCTCGGCTGCTTTATGCCTGTCTGTTACTCACTCGCACTCTCTTTGAGTGTGTTTCTCGAAATGAGAATTGTCAACAATATTGTATTTGTATTAGTGTGAAGTGGCCCTCTTGCCACCTATCCTGTCCGGATTGTTTTGCAATGGGGCGCATCAGCACAATGGATACACTTTCCCATACTACTTTAGTATATGTGTGTGTGTGTGCGTTTCCGTAGGGGACATTTATGCACTTGACAAACAGTGGCAGCAAAAGCAACATCAACAAAATGTCATGCTGAGTACTTTTGCTGCGGTATGTGTCTATGGCATGAGCCAAGTCCCTGTGCAACACATGTATGTATGTGGTTTAGGGTGTAACCTAAAGTATTTTAAAAAATATAAACTAAGACGTAAACCTGGAGAACATAAAAACCGGAAGGACACAACATTTGTATTCTTTAAAATTAGTACTAAAAAAACAACAATCAAGCTAAAAATGAGCTTAGTACTCGTAAAACGATAGATATATTCTCTATAGGTGAGTAGCTAGCGTACACGTCAATGAGTTTGGGGTCGTGGTTTCGATTCCCACCGTAGGCTCTGGTCCGTCACAGCAAAATCTAGCCAGATGGTCTTCGTAACCCGGCTTTCCCTGGACCGTAGAATTATAATATAAATTTACTGTACTTATGTAGAAATTAATATAAATCATAAATATGGCATTTCGTGTTTTATTTATGCTTTACCAGAACATTCTTAATCCAAAAGTGCGAATTGGGGGATTGCATTGATTTATACAGAAAATATGTGGGCGTAGAACTATCAAAATTATTAGAGAACAGTAGGCCTTCGAACTTTGATCGGGCAAAGAATGATCTAAATTCCCCATCTCCAACACAAATTAACAAAATCAATATTATATTTCTCTGAAAGCAAAAGTACTCCTTGATCGGATTATTCGTCAGACTTTTATCTCATTCCCTAACGTTATTTTTATATAACTATTTTTCGGTACATCCCAATTAGAATAAATGCGTTTGAGTATGAGTTTATCAACAATTGCAGTCAACTTGACAATTGCCATCACTTGCAAATAACATGCAGCAAAGAATGTGTGTGAGAGTATAGCATATAAAGAGGAAAGAGAGAGAGAGAGGGAAGAAATTACCTGAGTGCAACATTGTTGCAGAAAAAGTGCAACTCTTTTAAACTTTTTTGAGATAAACTAACAATTTAGTCAGACAGACGGACAGACGAACGGGCACAAGGAAGTAGGGAACAACAAAAGCATAATAATCATCCTTTTGCACAGGTATGTGGTTAGCTATATAAGTCTCTTCCCACACTATTTGTTGTGCTACTTGTATGTGTGAGTGTGAAAATCCTAAGTTTAACTTCGGCCCCCGTTTTATGAAATTTTGCAGTTGTGAGTGTTTATTATTTTGTCGTAAAGAATATTAACATGTTCATCAAATGACACCTTCCAAAAGGACCCCTGGCGGCAGAAGGAGCTCTATCAACAGCAGTAGTGTTAAAATTGTCGCACCTCAATGGTGCAGAAACTTATAGGTACACCAACAACCAACCATGTATGTTCAAACACACACACATGACTTTATATAGAGAGAGAGGGTCTCACGTACCCAGTACATTTTATAGAGTTTGTATGGATTCATAAAAGTTAAAAGCATTTTGCAATTATGGCCAATTAAAGCCACAAGAGTGCTTTGGGATAACAACAAGCACCAACATTAAACAGGAGCCATAGAGAACGACGACAACAACAGCAACAACACCAAGTTATACAGCATCGACAACCGCATAGAATTTTCGGAACAGGAACTCGAATATGAGCATATAACTTTCGATACACTGTGGATTATTGAATATGGTAAAACAAGTTCAAAATTGTCTTTTTGAGTGGTGGTACCAAAAGGAGTGGTGAAAATTTACCTACTTCAAGGTGATAGCTACAGGTAAGCTGTTACTATGTGTGGTAGAAAATAAGATTCTCAAAATAGTATAGAAATTATTAAAGAGATTATTCGAAATTGTGTCAGAGTTTTTTAAAATTAACCTATGCAATTTATTTTTGCTTAAAACTATATAAAAATTGACAATATGAGACATCGCTATCATTAATATTTTGAAGAAAACAATTTTCTAATTTCAAATCAGCATAAAATTGTAGAAAATTGTTTTCTTCAAAATATATATATTTCTTTTATGAAATTTGCAATTGCTCTTGATTTTTGCAATGTTTATGTCGTTTGAAAGAGAAAATAAAGGAATATTATATGAAATTATTTTTTTCAATTTTTTTAACTTAAATTTAATAAAAATGCTACCCGTTCGTTTTACCGTTTCGCTACCAGAAGAAAAAAATATTAAAACTTGTCAGGCCCGTCTTAGTATTACCCCATAACTTTTACATATATTGTGTCCGCAAAGACGAAATTACTTTTTTGGAGTTGTCAAAGTCTAATTTAATTGGATTTAATTTAAGTGGATGCCATTCAATATCACAATTTCTTGAAATAGCATCATTTTCAAATGTGAACAGAAAATTTATTTTCGCTCTAGCTCCTTAACAGTATGTCGGATCGGGAATCGGTCAATGGTGATTAGATACATAGCTCTTAACGAGAGCTAAAATATTGTTCAAGAAGTCAAGGTCGTAGGTCGATTGGAAAGTATCCTTTTTTGGATTTAAAAAAAAATTGACTTATCGCATGAAAAGTTGCAATTGGCGAACGATTATTTTGATAATAAAACTGAATAATTTGTAAACGTTGTTCTTGTGTATATCTCTCCATGATGAAATTGTAAACAACTACTGAATACAATGAAAAACAAATGACGGATCATGAAATATAACAAATGGCCGAAACGTCACTTCAAAATCATATCATCCCTATTGGAAAACCCTTTACATATAAGAAGTAAGAAATTTCAGTCAGGTAAGCCGACTTAATTCACAGGTATTAAAGTTATAAGCTGTTAAATTGTGGTGCTAAATGGTCCATTTATGTGGAAGGCCTTAAAGGGGCATACCAATAACGCCCACTTTTTCTCTGGACTCTAGGTACTGGAAAAGCAGACACTGTGCAAAATTTGAAGTATTTGTATGCACTGGTATTAAACTTTTGGTACTAAATGATCCATTGTGTGAGATTACCAAAAGAAGAGTAGGAATAACGCTCACTTTTCTCTGGACTATAAAAGCATTGCACAATTTCAGAAGATTGGAGTATGGAGTATACTCGTAGAAGTTATTAAAGAAATAAATATTTATTGAATGTTAACCCTTTGTGGGGGTGATACTAGAAGGAGTGGACCAATATCGCCCATCTTCGAACTTAGTCGAAGTAGAGAAAAATATTACCGAACAGCAAATTTGAAGTCATTCGGTTAATCCTTTCGTGAGTTATCGTGCGCACCAGTCAGCAGTCAGACACACAGACAGACGGGCGGACGGACATTTTTTAAACTACCCAAATTTCAATTTCCGACAAACATACTTGGGAATCTTAGATCGCTGCTTCGATGCGTTACACTTTTGGCTCATATCAATTAATATATACCCTCCTCTCTAAGGTGAGGGGATACAATTGTAAAAGTTTTTATTTTCGAGTTTTGCGATTGTTGAAAATGTGGCAAAGTTATGCAAAAAATTGGAGAAGAGTGGCAACGCTTCAAAAAATTCCGAATTATTGGAATTTTTTGAAAATATATCCCCAGCATAATGACGAAGGGTATTATATTCGAGACACCTTGATCTGATGACATATTTGGATAGAGCACTTTTTTAATTTTATCGATATTTTGCTTAGTTATCGCACATTACAGATATAAAAAATAAGATTTTTTCAAATTTTATCGTCCGATAACTCGATAACTAGGGAAGATATCGATAAAATTTCTGTTAATTTTTCGTGTTATTTTGAGGTACTCGATACAAATATGGCATCAAATCAAAGATTCTGGTGATCGCCCATTCCTCTGGCGTATCTTTGACAGGGTAATGCAAGTGACGCAGGGTTGTTATCGAAAATATTAATTGATTTTTTCGGCTTTTTCTTTCATATATCAGTATCTAGGATAGTTCTCGAAATAATTGTATTGGTTTTTTGACATATTATTGACGATTTTTCAAACTTTATTATAAATATTAATAGAAAACAAAAATCGTTAAACATTATATTTTACATTGAAACAATTTTATTAAATAAATATTTACTATTTTTGTCAAAAAAATTAAGGGAAAGTAGAGCTACGGACAGCCAGGGGAATGAATGGCAAATTATATATGCCCTCCACTAAAATCAGACTGACTAATTATATTAATTCTTATTTTCATTTATTTTTAATTTTCAAATGTTGTATTCATGTTCTTTTATAATAAATACAGCAAAAGAAAAACAATTTAACTTCAAAATCATAAAATTTAAAACCTAATTGTCCCTATTCATTTTCTTGACAGTATCTTCAATATACCCCTAAAAACAAGTGTGATAGTACTTAGATAAACCGTTCTTAGAAATTTAGGTAAATACAACAACACACAAATTAACAAGTAATAGAAAAAACAGGAAACAGAAAACAGAAAAAAACACAAAGACGAACATTGAAAGACATTTTGGGTGGTCCTGGGCTGGATACACAATACACAATAAAACAAAACGAAACGAAATGAAATGAAAAAAGAGCTGTGGAATTCTTAAATTGGGGCAAACAATTTGGAACTGAATGCTGCTGAGATATTATGGAAGAGGGACGAACAATTTTTCCAATGCTAAATGCAGATCAAGGGAAATGTAGATGAAATTAAAGCAACAAAACCAAACACCAACAACGACGACGACGGAAATTCCCACAAGAAAGGACTAAACCAAAAGACAGAGGCGGCTATTATGAATAACTGCAGATATGTAGTTGTAATTTTACACAAACAGACACTGACACACACTTTCACACCCATCAACACTATAAGGATTCAAGTATAGAGGGGAAAATGAAGATAGAATTGGCATTAGAGATAGAGAGACAGATACGGAGAGGAGTGAACCACAAAGATAAAAGGTTTTAATAGCTGTACACAACCCACAAATTAGAAATACTTCAGGTTTAGAAATTCAGTCATAATCATACACATATACACACACACACACACACACCTCCATTCACAAACACTCCAAGGATAAACATAAGAATAGTCATGAAATGGTAGTGAAAATATGGGGGAAATATTTTGTTGAAATCGTAGAACTATTTATTGTTTTTTCTGTCAGAGTTTAGTTTAGTGCATAGCTCTGCAGTGCAGCAGTGCGGGTGTTAAGGAGGTTGTGGGGGCTTATGGGGGCGTGGATAATGTCTAACAAGTTAATCATTTTACACTTCCACACACATTGCACATTCTAAACATCACTGGCACCACCACCGTTAATCCAGAGTTTAACGCCTCCACCGCTGCCCGATCTCATGGGCACGTATCTCTTGGACCAAGCGGCTGCATTCAAAACATTCGACCCATTAACCGTTGTTATCTTCTGGCTTGAACTCGTTGCGGATGCACCCAAGGGAGGATAAGGATACAGGGCATACCAATTTGCAGATGAAGCATGACAATCGAGCAAGGGCAATAGTACATCGCCTGGTAGAGGAAATTATTAGAATAATATATACGTTCTTTGTTAAATATCATCAAATCATGATTAACACACTAAATTCAGAGTAGATAGATGATGGTACAGATGAAGGGAGGGATGGGGTTAGCGAGAGAGAGAGAGAGTGATAGAGTAAAGGAGTGGAAATAGGAAAACAATTTCTACACAAACTACGAATTGGATATGCCATCGGTGGAGAGATGACTTAAGTCTACATACTTTTCTACAGAAGGTAGAGTGTTTTCTAATTACAATTCTAGCTAAGTATAGTTGATATTAGCTACCTTATATAGGGAATTCAAATGAAGGATTTGGGGAATGTTGACGTAAATGATATTAATGGAAATGGTATTTGAAATATATATGTTTTTGGCTTTGAAAAAGTGAAATTAGGGAAAACTGTTTGCTGCAAAGGACCCTAGAGCAAGAAAAACAAAAAGAACGTTCGGATAGGATAGCATACCTCTGAAAGTGGATATAAACTAGAGAAAAACTGTCTTCACAGCTTCAAAGTTTAAAGGAATCAAATTAAAAAATATTGACGTTATCCTATTCATTCTTGCATATCTCTCTAGCTATAAAATTAATAGGAGAATCACTGCATTTTAAACTATATTTTTTCTTTCTCATTTTGCGATAGAAGCAGGGAAGAATTTTGCAAAATGTACCACTTATGTGAAAGAACTTGATTCTTAGATATTTGACCCAACTAGTCGTCTACTATAGAGTAGATGACCCAACTGGTCATGTATTATAGTAGATGACCCAACTGGTTGTCTACTATAGAGTAGGTGACCCAACTGGTCGTCTATTTTATAGAGTAGGCGACCCAATTGGTTATCTACTATAGATTAGATGACCCAACTGGTCGTCTATTCTAGAGTAGATGTCTACTATAGAGTAGATGAGCCAACTGGTAGTCTATTATAGAGTAGGTGACCGAACTGGTTGTCAACTATAGAGTAGATGAGTCAACTGGTCGTCTACTATATAGTAGATGACCCAACTGGTCGTCTACTATAGAGTACATTACCCAACTGGTCGTCTAATACAGAGTAGATTACCCAAATGGTCGTCTAATACAGAGTAGATGACCCAGTTGGTCGTCTAATACAGAGTATATGACCCAAGTGGTCGTCTACTAGAGAGTAAATGATCCAACTGGTCGTCTACTAGAGCATAGATGACCCAACTGATAGTCTACTATAAAGTAGATGACCCAACTGGTCGTCTACCATAGAGTAAATGACCCAACTGGTCGTCTACTATAGAGTAGATGACCCAACTGGTCGTCTTTTATAGAGTAGGTGACCCAACTGGTTGTCTTCTATATAGTAGATAACCCAACTGGTCGTCTATTATAGAGTAGGTGACCCAACTGGTCGTCCACTATAGAATAGATGACCAAACCGATAGTCTACTAGAGAGTAGATGACCAAACTGATAGTCTACTATAAAGTAGATGACCCAACTGGTGGCCTACTATAGAGTAGATGACCCAACTGATAGTCTACTAGAGAGTAAATAACCCAACTGGTCATCTATTAGAGTGTAAATGTCCCAACTGGTCATGACCTAACTGGTAATCTAGTTTAGACTAGATGACAAAACAGGTCCTCTGCTTCAGATTACATTACATTTGGTCCTCTACTTTACACTTGATGACCCATTTGGTCGTCTGCTACATTTAGAGTAGATGAACGGAATGATCGCTTAATTTAATGTTGATGATCCATCTGCTTGTCTATGACGACTCATTTGTTTATCTAATTTTTATTATAATGTCCATCTGATAGCCAACTTCCGGTGATCAACTATAGATTAGATGACCCACAAATTGTAGTCTAATTTAAAGTAAATGGTCCGTCTGGTGTTCTACAAAAAGTAGATGGTCTAAATTGTGGTCTATTGTACAGTAGATGATCCAGATTTTTATCTATTATAGAGTATATAACTCAACTAATCATCTACTATAGAATAGAGAACTGTCTGCTAGAGGTTAGCTAATAGTAGATAAACTGTCTGCTTGTCCCTGGTGGAAAAAAACTACTTCAATTGGTTTCCAAAATAATGCTTCAATCAGCTCTTTAATATTTTCAGGAACATATTTTTGTTTCGTTACGATCTTATGTATGGTAAATTCTTGGTAAATTTCCCAAATGATTTCTTATTTTGCTGGATTCTGTTCTGTATTTCGCTGGTTTCTCTATCCTGTAGTCCATCTGTCATTTGAGACGCCCAACATACAACATCAACTGGTGTTTCCCGTGTGTATGTTTTTTATATTCTCCATAAGTAATTTATCCCATTCGCATCTTTCCTGCTTTTGTCCATTCATTCTTTCTCATTTTCCTCAACTCTATTTTTGTTTCATATTTCTTCCGTTCCGTGAATTCCTCCTTCCGGCTATCCGGCATTCATTCCTTTTTCCGTCCATAGTTCGGTCTTTCCAATCGGTGGTATCTCTATCACATATATACTATAGTCGGCCCTTTAGTCTTTTTCTTTTTTCCATTTATTCTCCTTTAGAATATTAGTCTGTCCGTAGGATCTTTCGTCTCTAAGTGTTAACGGTCTGGATCAATTTTTTTGTCCGTCTACAACTGGTATTTTCTGTCTGTCTGTTGCTTATATTGTCCATAAGTTATTCATCCCATTCGATTCTTCCAGCTTTTGTCCGTTCATTCTTTCTCTCTCATTTTCCTCAAATCTATTTTTTTGTTTCATATTTCTTCGTTTCCACGATTTCATCCTACAGGTCTGATATCCGGCCTACATCTCCTTTTCCGTCCATAGTTCGCTGTTTCTAATCGCTGGTATCTATACCCTGTAGTCCATCCGTCATTTGACATGCCCAACATACATATATAGAGTCGGTCCTTTAGTCCTTCTGTCCAGTTTGATATCAGACCTTCATCTATTTTCCTGTCCATAGTTCGCTCTTTCCTATCGCTGGTAACTCTAACTTGTAGCCCATCTGTCCCATCACACACTCAACACACATATTTTCCCTGTAGTCATTCTGTCCATTTATTCTCCTTTACACTATTTTTTTTTCTTTTGTCTCTCTGTATTTTCGATCTGGTTCAATTCGTTCGTCATATTCTGTTCTTTCATTCTTTCTCATTTTCCTGAAAACAATTTTTTTTGTTACATATGTCTTCGTTTCCGCGAATTCATCCCTCCTTTTTCCGTCCATAGTTCGTTCTTTCCAATCGCTGGTATCTTTATCCTACAGTCCATATATCATTTGTCCTATATGTAGTAGGTCCTTTAGCCATTCTGTCCAGTTGTTATCCTTTAGATTTTTCTGTCCGTAGGATCTTTCGTGTCTTTGTGATTACGGTCTAAATCAATTCGTTCGCCAGTCTACAACTAATATTTTTTCTGTCTGTTATTTATATTCTTCATAAGTCATTCTTCCGTCTTCTGTTCATTCATTATTTCTAATTTTCCTCAAATCTATTTTTTGCCCAATAGTCCGTTCGACATTCCTATGTCAGTTTACCTTATATCTACCTGTTCTGTAAGATAATTGGAGGAATGCAGCCCCCCTTCCCTCATAATTTCTATATTTATACTATTCAACAGTTATCACCAATTTATCTTTGTGCTATGCCACTTTGCTCAGATCTTCTCTGCCAGCAACACATTGATTGACCACCCCCGTGGCATTTCGTTTTGCCAATTAATTGTCCTTTTATCTTTTTTCTCAGAATTGCCTTTCCGCACGTTTTGTTTTGTATTAAATAAACATTTTAAAATGATTGATGAAATACAACCCAGAAATTTTAATGTCGCCGATTGTGCTGGCAAAAACAAAAATTCTCTTAAAATCCTTGAGGACTTATTTACAAGGTGTCATAATACTTAAAGTGTTCTATTAATTGAAAGAAGATCTCTGTTCCCTTAGGGGGATTTTTGCCTAATGAACGATTTATTAAGGTTAATAAAGTCATTCAATTTAGTGAGTTAATTGAAAGACAAAACCTTCCAAAGTGGCCATTAGCAAATATCGACTATATATATTTGCACATCCTTGAACTTAAATAAGCGGGACTGTATATTTGGTTTGTAATTGGAGACATTTACAATTTTAATATACATTTAAGGAATTTAATATATTTCAACAATATGTTAAAACGTTGAGTAAATAGAAAGACTGCTTAGAGGGTAACTTTAAATATTTCCCTTCCACAAATAATGAAAATTGTTAAGTGCTTATTCTACAAAAAAAAAATAGTTAAATACGATATTATATATTGAAGAATAGGTGGTAACACGCTCACTCGCACATTTACATTTATACACAGGACATATTACAAAAGACACGCACACATACATAACTATATACACACAGAGACGAGCACACGCATTTAAGGATATTAAGTACTTAGCAGAAACTAAAAGTTATTTATGAGCAAAAAAGTAAGCACAATGCAATGTACACATAGAAACTACGAAAGTGAAACTGGAAAGTGCGAAAACTAATTATATTTATTTATAATTTATTCGCAAAAATTTCAGGATATTATTTGAAAAAACGACTAATATGGCAGAGATCCTTTTGACCTTGAATATAATTAATCAGCTTTCAAATAATATCCTTACATGGGCTGGGGCTTTTTTCATAAATGCTATGAGAGGTTTATAGCACTGATTTTCAATGTTAACATGTTCTTCAAAGTTTCCATTAAATTATTATGCATAAGGTTCTAGACCTTATTTATAGAAATCTGCGGAAGGTTTGTTGAACAGATTTTCAATGAAATATATAGAATTTTGATGAATAAAGCCGTAATAGTTTAAATTATTATGTTCTATAAATTACTACAATAGTCATTATGGTTACTAATGTTACTATATCCACTACGACTACAAACTACAGCAACTACAATTAATATTGTGCTAGCAGGACAACAACCAACACTACAACTTTTTTAATATAGACTTTGGTATCCTACCGTTTAGACTGGGCTGGGCATATTGGATGAAACCTTCGGATATATAATGATGCTGACTACTCGATGTACTCGTACTGCAGCGTGGCATCATTTGGATGGGCGCTACGCGTGCCCGTATTTCGGCCGCTCGTGCACCACCCATGGCCGCCTCTTCGTCATTCATTTCCTCCTCTTCAATGTACATGGAGGGGACATCACTGCGAGCGGGTCTGAAATAGAAAATAAAAATGTTTTTTTCTACATTATTTACTGATTTCTTAAAATAACAGGTAGATCGAATAAGAAAAATAGCTAAGTCATTTATACTTCTTTCTAAATTAAAATCAAGTTAATAAAACACAATATGCCGGGTCATTATGCAAAGTTGGAAGCGTAAGAAATGCTTCTAAAGAGTAAACAGCTACATCGAGCTACATCGACATGTTGACTGATTTATCCTGTTTTAATGGGAATAAATTCACGGAAAATTATATTAATTATAAACAATTTTTCCGTTTTCATTTTCATTAATATCAGATAGTAACTGCGTTCCCCACTTAGATCACAATACGCTTGCAAATCATTGAGTTTTATTAGTGTCTTCAACGATGAGGCTCATTTTTGGATCAATGGGTACGTCCTTAAGAGGAATTACCGACTTTAGGCTGTAGAGGAACCAGAGGTTGTGCAAGACCTGCTGGAGCACTCTACGGCGCATCATTGGACCATACTTATTGGACGATGATAGCCGCAACGTTACGGCAACGGATTAGGGAACTGTTCGATTATATCAGACTTTTTTGCCCAAAATTTAAGAAATGGACGCAATGCCATGAACCAATTAAGAGGCGAGTTTTGTGAGCAATTAATCTCACATTTTGCAGATGTTAATTTGACGTGCATTTTGACCGCTCATTCTATTTTTTGGAGTGTCAAATAAATTCTCTAGTTTATAGGGCCAATACTCTCGTCTATATGGCACAACTGTTTCCTTGAATGACAGCAATACACCTCAAGTTTCTGAGATTCCGACCGAAATGCTGAAAAAGTGTGTCATAAGTGGACTTTCCGAAAGGACCACATAAAGCGTAGCTATGGGCAACAATTGCATCAGTTAATCTTATATAAATGTAAATGACAGTCATTGATTTATTGATCCACGTAAGTATTTCATTCACTTGTAAAAACTGTCTGCGTTTTCTTCAATTTTCAAACTCTTTAAAATAACATCTATCGGCAGAATAAACTAACATTAAATAACAATTTTTTAGCCCTTTTATTCAATATTTTCTACAAATAAATTTATTATATCCATATTTCTTTATCTCAAAGATCCCACATTTGAGCACTCGTATTTGTGCCATTCCGATTGCACTAAAAAATACAAAAAAAAGAATGTCGAAAATTCTAACTTATTTCATTATAGGGATACAGTTCTATATTTGTGAATATTGTCCCTTTTTACTTTAAAATACAACTACTTCAAAAATTCAAAAATTAGTTCCATTTTGTGTCCTTTCATTCTCAGTAGAAAGTATTAATTTCGAAAATTAATTATTGGTTAATTTCAGAGAGATAATACGATATTTTCGTGTTCTTATACCAAATTAACCAATTTTCAAATCAGAATTACTTAAAAAGTACTATGCCAGTAGTAACGGGGTTTCCAATAGGGATGATATGATTTTTAAGTGACGTTTCGGCCATTTATAATATGTCATGACCTGTCATTTGTTTTTCATTGATTTCTGTAGTGTTTACAATTTCATCTTGGAGAGATATACGCAAGAACAACGTTTACAAATTATTCAGTTTTATTATCAAAATAATCGTTCTCCAATTGCAGCTTTTCGTGCGATAAGTCCATTTAAAAAAACACTTTCCAGTCGACCTAAGTCTTTGACACCTATGACCAATATTTTAGCTCTCTTTAAGGGCTATCTTTTTGCAATTGACCGATTGTGGCTACGTGCCACTCAGCAAATGAAACAATTGAATTGTTGCGGGAAAAGTTTGGAGATTCGATTATTTCAAAAAATTGTGACATTGAATGGCCTCCAAGAACTTGTGATTTGACACCATTAGACTATTATTTGAAGTCATTGCTCTTTCGAAATAAACCAGACTCTTTTCAAGCTTTACAAGTCAATATTGAACGTGCCATTCATGACATACGACTTGATTTAGTGGAAAAAGTGCAGGAAAATTGGGTTTATCGAATTCGTTCCTGCAGAAGAAGTCATGGAGGGCACTGAATGACGTTTTATTTAGAACTTAATTGTATCGATTGTATTTTTTTTTTCAAAGAAATCTTATCACTCTTATTGGAAAACCCGTTATATCAACATGGTTTTTTTCCTCTTTCAAGCCTAGAAACTTTTTATTGGGAGATTTAATATATAACTATTTAGAAAATCCATTGGGTCAGAATTTTTTAATTTTTAATTTTTTAAAAAGTTAAAAAGAAGAAGAGGAAATTTTCAAGAATGCAAGATCAGACTTGGTATTTCATTCAAAACTTTTACAAAATTAGTAACCAAAAATTTGTTTTGGATTTGTTGTTGTTGATGCATACTCTGTGTAAATTTGAAAAGAATTTAATGAGTAGCATTTTTATTAAGTTAAAGTTAAAATAAAAACGTTTTTTATATATTGAAATATGCCACAAAAATCGCCCATTGTGTTCTCTTTCAAACGAAGCAATTAAAAATTTCGTAAACCCCAAAAATTATTTTTTTTAATTTTTAAAATCTCTATAAAATTTTGAAAATGTTTATTTAAAAAAATTAATGATTGTGAGATCTAATGTTACCATTTACCAAATTTTTTTAAACTTTTTTTCAAAAATAAAATTCATTGGTTTATATTAAAAAATATGACCATTTACAGTTCCATTTTGTTCCCTTTCTTCCCCCCTTTTTATCCACTCACCTTAGAGAGGAGGATACATATAATTTTCTACGAGCAAAAAGTGTAACACACAGAAGGACCCCAAGTATGTTTAGTGCAAATTCGATTTGGACCATTTCTAGGCATTCGAGATAAATTATTATTATCACATTCGAGATAATTATATACATTATGGCAAAAATTAAAGTGCCAAAATTGAAGTCAATCCGTTACTCCTTTCGGAGTTATCGGGCACGTCAGCCAGACAGATAGGCGAACGGCCAGACATTGCCCAAAATACTTAAAATGTTTTAAAACTTATTTCCGCCGAACATTCTAAGGTTATTGGTAACTACTTCAATGTATTATACTTTTTAGCCGTAACAAATGATATATAACCTCCAAAATTTGTTATTTATATGCCAACCCAATCAAGTGTTAAAACAATAAAGGTATGCACCTTTACCAACAACAACTTTCATAGCGTCTCCTGAAAAACTACCTGTTTCGACTTAGCAAACTTTGGAATGAAAGTATCAATATGTATCTAAGAAAATTTAACTGACCACGATATTTGTAAATTATTTTTAAAAATTAATGTGTTGTGGTCAACACATTGTAAAATTTATTATATTTTTCTCGCTATGGTGTTGAGGTGAAGATCAGAGGGTTCCTTCTGATATGTTAAGGGTTCCTTATAAAATGTTGATCCTGGCTGACTAATATACAGAAACCGGGTTGTTTCTGTTCTAAGATAAAGTCAAATATAGAAGGTATTATTCAGATAAATTATGAGTATTATTGTGCTGTACTTAACGTTTAGGAATATGGAACTAAAAATAGAGGATGGAAAACAAATGTTTAGCTTAAAATTGTATACGCAATTCGTTCGTTTAAAATACAAATGCATACATATATGTATACCGAAAATAATGACATGATGTGTTATTTATCTGCGTATATATATTTTTATGACATCAATATTTCTAGTTCTATTTCTGTCTTTTTTATTTTTAGAATATAGTGCTTTCCTATGATAACAAATGCGTAAGAGAGCTGACACATTTATTAAGAAAACATTTCTTGCAAAGTGTTCTATTTTTGTTATAAAAGAAAACAATTGATATTCATCCTTCTTAAGTTGTAACCTAAGGATAAGTAAATCGACCCATAAATTTCGTGCTACAACCGGATACATTATGCCGACATTCGTCTTTGTACCGCCGACACACGAATGTTTGTTATATTATTATTATTCTACAAATCCGCGTTACACATACGCCAACCCGTACGTACCACTCACTAATCGGGTCTGTGTGTGTTTTGTTTCGAATGTGTAGTTAGTGTTATAATAGACACATAAGTGTGAGAATTAAACTGTCATAATGTCACTTATATCCGTACGTTAACCCACGCACTTACGCATACGAGTACATGTGTGTACTATATCTGCCTAATGTGTGCATGTGTGTGGATATAAAAACACACTCCCGCATTCACACAAATCATTAAAATTAATGCATACATTACGGCGGTGCAAATAATTTGAAAATTTTCTACGGAAATGAGTCACAAAAGTACAATAAACATAATCTGTTTTGCGGTTACACACACATAGCCACACTCTCACTCTCCATCTCTCTAGCTTTCTCTCTGTGAGGGTGAGTGCGTGTGTGTGTTTACGTGTCACAAATAAACCGGAGCAGACATCTTTTTATTACATTTTATTTAGAAAATGTTGGTTGATGTGGGCAAAAAATGGGCGGCTGGCTTTGTGGCTGGGGTTATGTGTGTCTAAACGCAGTGTTTCACTACTGCCTCCGGTCTCGTAAACGAACAAGTATGGATAATGGAGTGGTGGCGGTGGTGAAAATGGCAAAAAGGTGAAATTTCTAAATGTTTTAACTCATTTTATGGAGTTCAGAAAGAGATATATAGTAGATAAATCTTGCTGACCAGAGCAGAAACTAGTCTTACTTTTCCTGTTTATAGAAAAATGTCTTCTGAGCTTTTAGATTAACTGTTAGGGTAACATTTTTGTTATTTGATTTCTAGATTTTAGTATTATTTTTTGTTCACAAACAGAGTATTTGGTCATAACTCGATCCATTTCTGACTCTTGGGCCCTAGCATCGATATGAGCCTTTCTCTAGGCTAAACAAAAATGTTGTATATGTTGAATTCCATGACAAATCGACGGGTTAAAAAAATCTGTTTTAATTTTTCCAATTTTTTTATATTTTTTAGTACACCTGAAGAATCGCTTGGTTGATTTTATGAAGATTTTTCCGATAACTCGTTCAGAAGCTATAGATATTTAAAGAATCGTAAAGATATTACTCTGTGTATCTGGTTTTTGGTCATAACTCTTAACTTATGGTCAGATTTTTTTTAGGTACTATTAAGAAATAGATGTTCCAAATAAAAAATAAAGGAGATGTTTCAGGGAGTATTTCTTCCAAAACACCCACAAAGTCACTGATCTCATTACCACTGATAATGCCCCTACAAAAGTAGTAGAAATCGATTGATTTTATTGGGTAACGTATTCGAAACAAGATTCCTTGTAAAAAATCACAATAAACTTTTATGGCAATTTTACGTTTTTTTAATAACGGGGTTTCCAATAAGACTGATATGATTTCTTTGAAAAAAAAAACACACTTATTGTTAAGGAAATTCAAAAGTTTTTTATTTAATATGAATTACAATCGATACATTTCAGTTCTAAACAAAATGTCATTCAAATGGCCTCCACGACTTCTTCTGCAGGAACGAATTTGATGAACCCAATTTTCGAGCACTTTTTCCACTAAATCAAGTCGTATGTCATGAATGGCACGTTCAATATTGACTTGTAAAGGTCGAAGAGAGCCTGGTTTATTTCGAAAGACCAATGACTTCAAATAACTCCACAAGAAATAGTCTAATGGTGTTAAATCACAACTTCTTGGAGACCATTCAATATCACAATTTCTTGAAATAATCGAATCTCCCAAATTTTCTCGCAAAAAATCAATTTTTTTCATTTGCTGTGTGGCACAAAGATAGCTCCAATGGCAGAAAGATAGCTCTTAACGAGAGCTAACATATTGCTCATGGGTGTCAGGTTCGTAGGTCGACTGGAAAGTGTTTTTTTTTATTTTAAAAAATGGACCTGGCATAATTTTCAAATGTGAACGCATAGTTTATTTTTGCTCTAGCTCCTTAACGGTACGTAGGATCTGGAATCGGTCAATGGCAGAATGTAGCTCTTAATGAGGGCTAAAATAGGTGTCAAGGTCGTAGGTCGATTGGTTTTTTGGATTTTAAATTTTTTCTGATTTCAATACTAGACCGTTGCTTTAGAGCCACACTAATGTCAACACTACTACTAGACCTGCCACAAAATGTTTTAGATGAGACTACATGATTCGACGTATGTATATACATTTGTGTGTGTGTAAGTTTGTTTGCCTGTTTATATATGTATGTTTTTGCCTCTTCCGTCAGGCACTTCACTCTTACATGACAGACAATTAGTAGCATCATGTCATCATCAGTATAGTGAATCGTCGTCGTACTACACATACATGTGTACGCACATTTGACAATTATATTTCGGAACTGAAAACTTGATTCGATTTATTTCGATGATTATGTTATTGCGAATCAGTGACGTGCTGTAGCAGTTCATTATTATCATCGTCATTGGGATCACGATGACGACACAGTGGATAAAAACAATGGAGTTCGATTTTTAATCGAAGAAAACAAATTTTATTAAACTATAATTCGAGTAAATCAGTCAATATGTTCGGGTATACCAGAACGTGTTTGACAAATATTCCTCCTATTTCTGCTGACCAGCAGATATTTGCAAGACATAATACTCTGCCGACAAGTTAAGAGCTATTCAATATTTGTATTATTGGCCACTTTATGTGGGAGGCACCAAAACGGGCGTGGCAATAACTTTCCACAATGGTCGTGGCTATAACTTTTCCTTTTCACTGGACTCTAGGTACTATAAAAAATTACAATGCTTAACTTTTCAAGAATTTTTATGTAAAAGTTATAACCTGTTAACTTGACTATAACTTTCCTATTTCACTGGACTCTAGGTACTATAAAAAAATTACAATGCCCAACATTTCAAGAATTTGTATGTAAAAGCTATAACCTGTTAACGTTTTGTACAAAATAGTCCCTTTGTGTGAGAGGTACCAAAACGGGGCAAATCTTCTCAACGCAATAACGACAAATAAATTTTTACTATATGCGGAATTACAGAAGTTTCGAACATAAAAGTGTAGAAATTATTAATGAATCTATTTTCCACTAAATGTTAACCTTTTGTGGGGATGGTATTAGAAGGAGTGGACCAATAAAAAACAATATTAATCTGTACTTACAAAATTGGCAACTCCTTTCTGGAGTTATCGTGCCCACCAGCCAAACAGGCGGACAAACATTGCTGAAATTACTTTAAATATCCTAAAACAGATGTCCGCTAAACACACTTAGGGCCTTAGGTGACTTCATAGATTTATTACACTTAAGTGAGGATATAAAAAGTAGTGACTGGAGGAAATAAGTTTTATTGATATTGTCTTTTGGAATTTTCTTTTTCATCCAATTCTATTAAAAATCATTTAGGGATCAATCAGAAATCACTGTGCATTCCCCCAAAAGATGATGATGGCAATGGCAATGGCAGAGATGAGGTTTTCAACTAAGTAATAAACAATTTCAGTCCCAGTGATTCTATTACCGAGACAACATACTAATTAATAACATCCCATCGTCATAGGATGAACGATTTACGAATGCGAAATTGGTTACAAATAATGATGGCCAATTAGGGAAATAGTTAGAGCACAACACACACGAAGTCCATAAAATTGCATGATTTGTGGGCTAATATTGAGATGATGGTGATTCCCAGGGCTATACTGTCAAATCTCTTGGCCATAAATAAATATATCCTTGAATTATCATTGACTTAGGCCAACCGTCTAAGCCATACGGATATGAACTTATGTGTATGGGTATCTGTGTGTGTGTGGGTTTAAGGGCGCGTGTGTGCTGCTGATGTAAGGATATGTCTATAAGTTCACCGGAAGCATTGAACAGTTGGGAAAACAAAAACTAATCTGTTCAGATTTAACTTAAATAACGCCGCTTCCTAACAAAACAAACGAGAAATAACACGAGAAGTAAATGTGAACACAAACAAAGGACATCAGCAACTCGGATTGAACACAAACACATATGTAAGAGAATACACACACAGGCGGATGACTTTATGCCTTATTCACTACCTCTACATAAACAATCGGCATATTCTTGATATACGAGTAGATATTATTGGGATATACCGAAAGAAAATTTAGTTTTGAAGTTTATACGAAAACATAAAAGTTTTTTCCCAAAAAATTTAGTTATTATCTTAAAAACTTTAAAAGTTATAAGCACAAACATTTCAAAAATGTGGAAAAAATCATATAAGTGTTCACATCTTTATACATTTTTTTATAAGTTGTGGCCAAAGTCTTCCTCTATCCTAAAGTCGACCACAGTGGTCTGCCTCTATCCTAAAGTCGACCACAGTGGTCTGCCTCTATGCTAGAGTCGACCACAGTGGTCTGCCTCTATCCTAAAGTCGACCACAGTGGTCTGCCTCTATGCTAGAGTCGACCACAGTGGTCTGCCTCTATCCTAGAGTCGACCACAGTGGTCTGCCTCTATCCCAGAGTCGACCACAGTGGTCTGCCTCTATACTAGAGTCGACCACTGAGGTCTTCATCTATCCTAGAGTCGACCACAGTGGTCTGCCTCTATCCTAAAGTCGACCACAGTGGTCTGCCTCTATCCTAGAGTCGACCACAGTGGTCTGCCTCTATCCTAGAGTCGACCATAGTGGTCTGCCTCTATCCTAGAGTCGACCACAGTGGCCTGCCTATATACTAGAGTCCACCACTGAGGTCTTCCTCTATCCTAGAGTCGACCGCAGTGGTCTGCCTCTATACTAGAGTCGACCACAGTGGTCTTCCTCTATACTAGAGTCGACCACAGTGGTCTTCCTCTATACTAGAGTCGACCACTGAGGTCTTCCTCTATCCTAGAGTCGACCACAGTGGTCTTCCTCTATACTAGAGTCGACCACGGTGATCTTCCTCTATACAAGGTTCGGACGTATGGACCATTATATCCGCCTTTTATTTGAAAATCTAGAATTTTCTCTAATTTTTTACATTTAAATTATGACAATTCTATTAATTTTCCTTAATTATTCTGACAGCAAAGATCATTTTTCTGAAATTCTGTATAACTCATTTATTAAAAAAAAATATTCCGTTACACACTAATTTACACATATGTCCGTATGTGTTTAACTACAACTCTACCTGCTGTTGTTTTTGTTGTTGAGGAAAAGCTAACAATATAGAGTTTTATGGCAGCTTCCCGAGGTTCCACCAAACAATTCATTCAGATGCTGCGGTGCGAGCAATGACAGGAGCCAAGGCAGAGTGTGATGAGGGGGAGGGTGGTGTAAATGAAAAGGACTCAACCAAAGCAAAAAAACATAGACCAGAGAAGGTACGAGTATCCACGACAGACGCCTTTGTTTTCTTTGTAGCAAAAACTCGCACAAACGCACACACAACTCATTTAATGTGAAATTGAGATTGAGCTCAGCCGATAAGTAAATCCAATTAGCGATGACACAAAAACAACAAAAGCCCACGCCGCGCTAAAGGAGTAACATCAGCAAAAACAACAACTCTGACAAAAAAACAACATAAACAAAGATATAGGTCCCATTTCGCTATGGCCTCGACGGAGGCGCGATTCAATGTCTCAGATTAAAAGCGAGGGGGCTGCTACTCTCCGGGCTGGTGTTTGCACGAAACGAAACTGGAATCTGCGTTATTTATGGGTCAGGCTGTGAATAATGACTCGCCAGCCACCAACCATGTTGGCGATTGTTAATCAAATGAAAACATGAATAAAGTCCAATTAAACCTGGCAATGGCTGTTATAAAGAGGGTGACCTATGGGCGATATTGGTTCGTTAGTCTACCAAGTTCCGAAGGTCGCCTTAGATTTTTGTCTGCAGATATAGGGAATAACAAATAAAAGGAATCCAATGAAAACTTCCATCACTTGATCTTGGAGCTTAGAGGGTTAACATTAAACATTAAACCTTATAAAAATAAAATTGCCTGTAATTCCGACGAATTAAATTACAACGCCCAGCGCCACCACAAGCATTACTCAAAACACAAAATCAAACAAAAAAAATTGATATGTTACATTTTGACCAGGCACGTTGTACCACATAAATTGCTGGTCATCACTCAATCTGCCCCATAAACGGACGAACGAACGCACGAACTAACGAACGTCTTTGGACTTTGGGAATGCAACCTCATCACTTGCCATTGATTCATTCGTTATTGTTTTAAATCTGCTTGAAATTACAGTGGACTTAGATTTATGGCGGCTAATCCGGATAATTTGGTCAATTTATTTATGAAACAATGGCTTAATTGAACCTTTGCCATTTTCAAGCAAAAATAACAACATCTACCAACACTGAGGCACTCACACACACATACCAGGATTATAACACAGACTCCAACAAATCTTCACTGACACGCACAGCCTACAGACTGAAACGTGCAAGTACGTTCTACTATGTTCTGTATTTTCTGCTCCTCCAGTCCTCCATTACTCCATGAAAACATATTTGCACTGGACTTTGCCGGCCTTATTATTGGCAAATTGATGTTGTTCTTTGTTCTTGTTTTTTTCGCTACTTCTTCTTTTGTTTTACTTTTTATATTTACCTATGTTTTGCACTTGGAAGCTTGTGATGAGCCTAATTAAATTAATTACTCAATCGCGCAGATACTTTCCTCGAATTACATAGTTAACAACATAGAGACGGTTGGAAGGAGTTCTTGGAACAAACTCCTCCTCCTCCTCTCTGTTTTGCAACTAACTCTATACAAAATGAAAAAGTGTTCAATTGGCTTCAGAAGTTGTTGTTTTGCTGAGAAAATTGATTACACACACACTTACAAAGTCACCTACACCTACATATAAATAACTTGTTTTATACGAGGATGGTTGGAGAAATCTGCAATAGATTGTTCTTAAGATTTTATTAAATTGCTATGTTTTTTTTTTCTTTAAGTGGGAGTAACTGAAGGAAGGTTTTTTGTTTGATAAATTATTTGGAAGGAGGAAAACTGTCTAAGAAAACTTTTTTGTGGATTCATTAAGCATATTTATACAGTTGTTGAGGCTGGAATAGTTAACCACTGCACGCTACTGTTGCAACCAACAGATGAATGGACGAAACATATATATGAAGGGCTATAGCTAAATCTGAACCGATTTTCTTCAAATTCGGCTATGTTGGACCCTAGATAAATAAACTCTACCATGCTAAATTTCAAATCGATTGGATGTAAACTACAGCTTTAGTCCTAAAGGGTCAAATTGGACGAAACATATATATGGGAGCTATATCTAAATCTGAAATGATTTTCTTCAAATTCAATGGGGTTCTTTCCAGATACGAAGGACTCCTAACTGCAAAATTTCAACACGATCGAAGTGAAATTGCGACCTGTACTCAACGAACGACATAAGATGTACAGACTGACGGACAGACGTGATTAAATCGACTCAGCTAGTGATGAGTCAATTGGTATGCTTTAAGGAGGGTCTAGATTTGGTATTTCTAGATGTTACAAACCTTATATATGTTTCAAGTCCAGTCGCATTTCACCAACAAACGCGAATTCTACAAATATTTTAGTATATACATTTTATGATCGCAATGTTATATGCATTTATTAGTAAAAAACAAACTTTGTGCGACAAAATAAACTCAAGTTGAGAAGCAAATGACGCGATACTATTTTTCCTGTAGGTCTTGTCGAGTAAAACAAGAATCTTTTTTTGGAATTCCCCGGACACCACCAAAATCCGGATTTAAGGGCAAAAAACCGATTTTTTGCCTTTTTTTTCACTTGAACGCCTATAACTTTGTTAGTTATTAACCGATTTTCAATCTCTAAAAGATGTGGAAAGAAGAGAATTAGACCTTTAAATAAACAAAACAACCATAAAAATATAAGGAAACATCAGCTAAGTGCTTTGTAGAAGTAAGCTTCTGCGGCAGTTATTGATAGGGCCCCGGTAACTGCTACAGGTCGCTCGCAACTCGTTTTTATTCAACAGCGTGTAAAGATAGATCACCATAACAACCCTGAAAATATTTTGTTACATTTGGTTCCCGACAGTTCCCGGCTTCATTCTTCACACCATTTTCCTCGGACATAAATCGAATGGCTTTTTCGATACGGTCCATTCTGACCAAAATGCTAACAGAGAATTAAAAGAAGGAAATAATTCGGCCGTTTCTTAACCAGACAACTGATAGCGACAAAACATGTTTGTAGAAGATGCATTAGAGAAGTTCAGTTTTGAATTTGGCCTCCTATGGTGCTATGGACGGAGGTACAGGCCTTCAAATTGGCAAACTCTGGAGAACAAAATGTTAAGCGCCTGATTCTCCTATGCACTCTACTAACAAAGGTCTACAAAAGACTTTTTACACACAAGAATTATCTCGTATAGTTATCGAGATATCTGCATTGAAAATTGAATTTTTAATTTTGTACCCAACCCTGTCCTAGCATTTTGTGAATAACGGAGCAGAATATACACCGATTTATTTCACATTCACTTTTCTGAATTGGCAACAAAATTTTCCAAGTGATGAAAAAAGACGATCTGATATACTCAAAAAAACAACAGTTATGATCATTTGAAATTTTATTTTCAGAATTTATTTTTTGTAATTTTTTTGGGAAAAAAGTATATGTCGTATATTGGAGTTATAGATGAAGTTATTTCAAAAAGGACGTATTTACATATATTTATCTGAAAGGAATCTTCGTAGAGAATGTTATCGAAAAAAGAAAGGTTAGAAAATAATAACTGGTATTGTTGCCAATCTTGCCCAATTTACACCATTTTTTACCCAAATTTCAAAAGTAAGCCACATTTCCTCCCATCGCAAAGCAAGAGTATTAAATCTTTTACAATGTTAGTATTTTGCAAAGTACGCACGTTGTACTGCGAAGTGAATTTGGAGCCCAGCTTTTAGTATAGTAGATATGAGCAAAAATTCAAAAAATCTCATACATAGAAAGTATATAAACCCAATTCTCTTGTATGAACTTTAATGAACTAACAACAAAATTTTGTATACGATGTAATATATTTCGGTCAGTTGTACCCACTGAGACAAAAGTTATGGCCATAATAATTTATATTTCTATAAAATAGGTAATTTTTGAGTTTTATTGCGAAAAGATATATGTACAGGGTGACCCAAATTGACCAAAAGGTTTCATTATAACTTTTTATTTAAGACAGTATTATTATTGTTTTAAATACAGTATATTAAATACAGTAATATTTTTTTCCTGCATATATACAGGTTGGCCCAGAATGTCCAAAGGGACTTGAATTCCTTATACCTTTTTTAATATATTTTTTATTTCTTTCAGTATTTTGTAATGTAACGTACACAATTGAACAAAATAAAAAAATGATTCTCCACTAATATTCTGTATTTAAAATAAAATAATAATTATGTCTTAAATAAAAAGTTATAAGGAATTCAAAAATATAAAACAAATTATAAAACAAGTAAGAAAGTTTTCAGTCCGGTAAACCGACTTAGGTATACCCTCACTTTGTCAGTAATGTAATATTGAATATGCCACGAATTATTCGGTCAGTTTGTGTGGGAGGTACCAGAACGGGTTTAACAAATACACCTATTTTTCCCTGAACCGTAGATACTTTAAATACATTGCACTATGCCGAATTATATACAATTTTTGTTCACGGGTATATTAACGTTATGAGATAATTAATTGTGGCATTCTTTGGCCATTTTCTGTGGGAGGTACAAAAAGGGGCGTGGTGATAACGCCCATTTTTCATAGGGCTATAGGTACTACAAAAGCATTACACTGTACAAAATTTCAAGTATTTTTATACACTTTCATTAATGTTATAAGATGTTAACATTTGGTGCAAAATGGTACCTTTGTGTGGGAGATACCAAAAGGTGCGCGGCAATAACGCTCATTTTTCACTGGACTGTAGGCACTATAAAAGCATTACACTTTACAAAATTTCAAGTATTTGTATACACTGGTACTAATATTATAGGCTGTTAACTTTTGGTGCAAAATGGTCCATTTGTGAGGGAGGTACCAAAAGGGGCTCTACAATAATGCCCATTTTTTTACCGGACTATAGACACTATAGAAACATTACACTGTACAGAATTTAAAGCATTTTTATGCACTTGTATTAAGGTTATAATCTGTTAACTTTTGGTTGAAAATTGTGCATTTGTGTGGGAGGTACCCAAAAGGGGCGTAGCAATTTGGCCCATTTTTCTCGAGTTGATAGCGACTAATAAACTAATACTATGTGTGGAATTTCGGAAGATTCGAATAAATAGTATAGAAGTTATTAAAGAATTAATATTTCATCACATTTTAACCCTTTGTGGGGGAGGTACTAGAAGGAGTGGGGCAATATGGCACATCTTCGAACTTAGCCGGAGATAGAAAAAAATATTACCACGTACCAAATTTGAAGTCAATCGGTTACTCCTTTCGAGAGTTATCGTGCGCACCAGCCAGCAGACAGACAGACGGACGGACACTTCTGATTCGACTTAAAATGACCCAAAACGAATATCCACCGAACATACTTAGGGTCTTAGATCACTCCTTCGATGTGTTACACTTTATGCCGTAGCAAATGATATACACCCTCGTATCACTAAAGTGAGGGTATAAAGAAAGCATATCATATTTATAATTGTCTTAAAGGAAACTTCCTGGAGAATGTTGTCGAGGAAAATAGGTGTCAACATTTTCCATTAATAGTGTTGCCACGCTTCTCCAAACGACACCATTTTTTTACGAAAAATTCAAAACTTGGCCTCATTTTCGACAATCGCAAAGCTAGAATAAGAAAACCTTCAGGATTTGTATATCGTCCCCTCAATAAAAGAATATTGTATAATTTTTTTGTAGTTTCTTCTTCTTAGACTTCTTTGACGATAAATATGTATACATTAGAAGAGAAACTATGATTTAAATTTCATATTTCACTTCATTTTAAAATGCGGTGAAATAATCAGGCTACAGTCAGGGGATTAAAGTCTTATACTACATATATACACTATTTTTTCAATTTAACTTTTGACCCACTTTGTGGGAGAAGAATTCCACCAAATTTTTACCAGCTATAGAATCGATTACGTAGATTCTTATAATGCAATAAAAAAATATGGTGTATGTTCGTATATGCTATTGTTTTATTGAGGGGACGATATTTGGTAATGTCTTACACGGTAAACTGCAAAAGGAGTTATGGGCCCGGTTTTTAGTACTATAGATTTTGAGGAAAAACGTAAAAAAATCGTTTTTGGATATTTTCGAATTTATTTTGAGAATTGTGGGACTTTTCTTTACATATATAGAAATATTTTAGAATTAGCCTTGATTTCTGGTGTTAATTGAAATATATTAATTTTTAAGTACTTTATGTATTTATAAAGTTTCCTTTTACCATTGAAAACATTTTAGAGCCGGATATATACCGATTTCTTTCTCATTATCTTTTCTGGATAGACAACAAAATTTGCTATTTGGTGAACAAATATTGTCATTAGTTAAACCCGATGAGGCAGAAGTTATGGCCATTTGAAGATATATGTTCCAAAAAATATTCTTTGTCAAAAATACAAAAAAAGCCAAAAACGCAGACAATGTTATGGCCATTTGAAGTTATACAGGGTTGCCCATATTCGACGGACCCACGGACTCGTTGGGCCCATTCCAATCGACGAGGCTTGTCCGCAGGCAACAATCTTTGCGTCAATTGAATTTTGTACGGGAACAAATGCAAATCAACGCGAATAATCCGTTGTAAAGTGGACCGAGCCATGCCCAACTGCTGAGAACGGCGTTTTTGGGATGTTCTTGGGGACCTCTCAACACTGGCTCGTACGGCAGCGATATTCTCGGCCGATCGCCTTGGTCGACTTTTATTTGGCCTCTTCGGATTAGAAAGAGCCTCACCAGTCGAAAATTTTTCGTATAAACGCTTAATGGTGTTCTTAGAAGGCGCACTTCTCACATTTTTTAATATTTTAAAAGCACGTTGACTTGACTTCTTCTGTTGAATGTAAATTTCAACTATTTCAGAGCGCTCGCGTGGCGTGTATTGTTCCATGGTAAAAATCTGCTTGGACTGACGCTTCAAACGCGGTATGTCATTAAGCGATCTGACATCTCTGTCAAAAGTTATGGCGTTGCCAGATGGGTCCGTCGAATATGGGAGATCCTGTACTTTGAAAAAATATTTTTTCTGTTTTTGCAAGCTTTTTATACCCTCCACCATAGGATGGGGGGTATATTCATTTTGTCACTCCGTTTGTAACACCTCTAAATATTGATCTGAGACCCCATAAAGTATATATATTCTTAATCGTCGTAAAATTCTAAGACGATTTAGCCATGTCCGTCTGTCCGTCCAACCGTCCGTCCGGCCGTCTGTGGTAATCACGCTACAGTCCGCAATAATAGAGCTAGGTTGATCAAATTTGGTACAAATACTTCTTATAGTTGCAGGTTGTTTGGGATTGCAAATGGGCCATATCGGTCCATATTTAGATATAGCTCCCATATATAGCATCTAACTTGTTGTGATTCCTACTGTTCTCATCTACTATATTTTTGTTATTTCGGTGTTATTTGCTTTAGGTTTGAGTTATTTTGTGAGGTCACATGCTATCCATGGTGGAGGGTACATAAGATTCGGCATGGCCGAACTTAACGCTTTTACTTGTTAAGTATTCACAAAGACTATTTTGTGTATAATGACAATATGTTTTCATCCACTAAGACAAATGTTATGGTCATTTGAAGTTATACCTTCCAAAAAATAGCCTTTGTGAATACTTAAAAAAATTGCAAAAATACAAAAAATATTTTTTTGTAAAGTACAACTTCAAATGGCCATAACATTTATTTCAGCTGGTATTGTTTTTTCATTAAGTAGCAAATTTTGTGGTCTATCCAGGAAAGATAAAGATAAAGTAATCGGTATATATCCGATATTAAAAGACTTCATCAATCAGACGAAAAAGACGAACGTTTTACGGGCTAAAACTATTTGTTCACCAGAGGTGATCAGCTTTGAGTCTCTGTCGCGCCTGTACACCGTGGGGGGTTAATTTCAAACTTAATTTCGCAAATACCTCTTCTACAAGCATTCCTGCCTGTCTGAATTTTTAGAAGATATACTTTATAGTGCACTTAATCGCACCTAGCAACATGGTCCGAATCGGCTCAAATTTTGGTATATCCCTCATACGCATGACGCTCTAAAGAAAATATTTAGCATTTGAACTAGCCTTTTAACTATAAACGAATTGATTTGTAAATGCCGTTGGACTTAGGTGACTTATTTATGATTTTGACTACTTTATCGGAATATATTCGATTTTCTGAAGGGTGCAGTCTCTCAATTACATAATTTATGTCTGAGTATAAAAATGTTTTATTGCAATTAGGAAATCATAAACCTCAATTGCCATTTAATCTCCTATTTTTACATTAAAACATCTTCCCTTGATATTTCATTGTACATTTATATTTTTCAATATGACCTCGTGCCTTTTGTGTCTGACTCATTTAACAGCAATACAACGATCCATTACAGTTTCAAGAAGATGCGCATACTTTGTCTCAAGTTGGTATTTGCGGTGTATTTCAAGTTGCAGAAAAAGTTTATTACAAGTTTCTTGGTAAAGACAACGATACATACATAACTAAGGACTCGTTTTACGGGATAGAGAAGAAGTCTGCTATTTACATAGATTTTCCTACTAACCATCCATTCATTCATTTGTCGGGACGAGACAACATTAAAATGGCAACGACGAACGAGCAAACGGAAAGCATTGCTACGACGACATTCATTTGCTTGCCAGCCAACACTCTCCAAAGTCTCATAATTTTCAATCACCATAAAATGTAGTAGTAGTGTTGTTGCCAAGTCCGGTTTTAGTTTAAAGTTACTCTAGTGCGCGGCAGAACTTGCAGGCAATAATGGTGTAGCGTAGAAACCTCCATGGGACATAACATAGCACTCGCCACAGTCAGCTTGCCGTGATGGCGTAGCAAATGAAATGGATTTTTTTGCTAGTGGTGTTGGTGGTGCACGGATTTTGTTTGTCTCTGCGTCCGTCTGTCCGTCCGTCCATCTGTATGACCGTATAATAATGGTCATGATCATGAAATTCTCTGTTCGGTCTGTTGCAAATAAAACTATTAACGTCTATTTATGGCCTCCTTTGCCAGGCCCCCAAGTTGACATTCATAGTTGCAGCAACTGCTGCTGTTGTCCTTGCCGCAGTCGTAGTTGTCGTCGTTCAACGTCGTCCTTGTCTGCTCTAAGCAAATTAAAAAGGAAGTTCCGAAAAAGTTGTTGCGAAAAAGTCCTTGTCAACCAACAAAGGAAATGAATTAAAATAAAGGAAATTATGCCACACTTTTATATGTATTTTTGAACGAATCATTGCAAACTTATTCCTGGTGAACTCATAAAACGTTTCGAGGGAACGGATAATAAAGCTGTAATTAAGATGTACTCCAGCAGCAGAAGCAGCTTAAGCACACACAAGAGCTGGTTACAAATGTAAACACTTTTTCGACACTAGTGGTCAAGTTTATAGCAATGCCTTCAATGGCATTACAACACCTTTGCTATGACACCGAACGGAAGAGGTGAGTGGGGAAAAACAAGTTTTTTTTTATTATTGTTTAACTGAGAGTGTATAAATAATAAAGTGTTTCATTTCCTTTTACATAAAGAACATAATCCCAATTGGTTGGAAATGTTGTCAAGCAAATTACATTACATTTATTTTATTAAGTAGAGGAATAAATAAGATTACCAGAAATTAACTATTAATGTTGAATTCAACACCGGATGCTGGTATATTGTCCATTCTTTTGTGACATTTAGGAGAGCAGAAGGGATGTCAAGGACATAAAAAGTGAAATAATTCGGTAATTTCTTAAGCAGACAACCAATTGTGAGAAAACTTGGCATGATTGTAGAAGAGGTATTAGAGAAGTTAAATTTTAATTTTGGGCACCCTTTGTAATGGAAAATCCCACAATTCCCAAAGTAAATGCTAAAATCCCCAAAAAACGGAATTTTTAACTTTTCCCAAAATCTATACTAAAAGCCGGGAAAATATAAATTGATATGGGTATAACATTTGTCTCAGTGGTTACATCTGATCGACATTTTTTTACATCATATAGCTTAAATTTTGGTATCAATTTAGAACAACTGGTGTGAGAGAAATCGGTTTATTAAAAGGTCAATACAAAAATTAAAAAATCAATTTTCAAATGCAGACAGAAATGTGTTAACGCCTTAAAGTTTATAGTTCTTGACGTCAGAAATGCAAAGTAGTTCTCGAATCGTTATATTTGCCAAAGTCAATCCTACAATTCCTAAAAATTATTTTGAAAATTCCCAAAATTTTTTTTTAATCTCTCTATATCTACCATACTAAAAGCCGGCCTCCGAATTATCTTTGCATTTCAACGGACACCACTTTGCCGCATATAAAAATAGTAAAGGTGTTAATATTTTAGCTTCGCGATTGGAGAAAATGTGGCTTACTTTTGAAATTTATGTACAAAATGGTATAAATTGGAGAGCTTTTCAACATTACCAGTGATTATTTTTGACCCGTTCTTTCTTCGGTAGCATTCTCTAGGAAGTTTCCTTTAAGATGAATATAAATGCATTATACTTTTTTAAAATACTTATAAATTCTCCAGTGACTATTTTTGACCCGTTCTTTCTTCGAAAACATTCTCTAGGAAGTTTCCTTTAAGATGAACATAAATGTGTTATACCATTTTAAATAACTTATTCTACAACTCCAAAATGCGACAAATATTTTTTTTCCAAAAAAACACAAGAAATCACATTTTTTGAAAATATACCTTCAAATGGGCAAGACTTCCGTCTTCTTGGGTATATCGGATCGATTTTTTCACCATAAAGCAAGATTTTTTGCCAATTGAAAAAATAAGATATTGCTGACTTATTAAATGAAAAAAAAAATCTTTTAAAAATTTATGGGAATTTGAAATTTTAAAAAATTGAGAAAAGTGCATTTTAGTTTTTCCGAAATTTTTAAATGATCTTGAACGGCTGAATCGATTTTTACAAAGTTTTCATCGTTTGACCCACCTTAAAGTATACCGATCGACTCAGAATCACTAGTTGAGTCGATTTAACCATGTCTGTCCGTCCGTCTGTCCATCTAAAGTTGTCCGCAGAGTACAGGTCGCAATTTTATTCCGATCGCGCTGAAATTTTGCTGTTAGTAGTATTTCGTACCTGGAAAGAAGCCTATTCAATCTGAAGAAAATCGGTTCAGATTTAGATATAGCTCCCATATATATGTTCCGTCCGATTTGACACTTTAGCCCTATAGAAGCTGTATTTTACATGCAATTGTTTTGAAATTTAGCATGGTAGAGTTTTTTTTATCATTGGACCAACATTGCTCAATTTGAAGAAAATCGATTCAGATTTATATATAGCTCTCATATATATGTTTCGTCCGATTTGGTCCATTAGACCTATAAACGCTGTAGTTTACATCCAATCGTTTTTAAATTTAGTATGGTAGATTTTCTTAATATATTGACTAACAACGCCGAATTTGAAGAAAATCGGTTCAGATTTAGATATAGCTCACATATATATTTATTTTTATTTATATAAATTACAATACAAAGTAAATTTATATTCTAATTTTATGGTCCAGGGGAAAGCCGGGTTACAAAGACCATGTGGCTAGGTTTTGCAGCGACAGACCCGAACCTGTGGTGGGAATCGAACCACCCCCAAACTCATAGGCGAGCACGCTACCAACTCACCTACTGGGGCGCTCAAAATATATATTTAATTTCTTATGTTTACATTAAAAAGTTCGTCTTTATTAGTATCTTTGTAATGCTGATGCACTAAATCATATTCCTATATGTCTTCGTCCTTAATTTAAAACATTATTTTTATTTTATTTTATTTATTTTATTTATTTTATTTATTTTATTTATTTTATTTATTTTATTTATTTTATTTATTTTATTTATTTTATTTATTTTATTTATTTTATTTATTTTATTTATTTTATTTATTTTATTTATTTTATTTATTTTATTTATTTTATTTATTTTATTTATTTTATTTATTTTATTTATTTTATTTATTTTATTTATTTTATTTATTTTATTTATTTTATTTATTTTATTTATTTTATTTATTTTATTTATTTTATTTATTTTATTTATTTTATTTATTTTATTTATTTTATTTATTTTATTTATTTTATTTATTTTATTTATTTTATTTATTTTATTTATTTTATTTATTTTATTTATTTTATTTATTTTATTTATTTTATTTATTTTATTTATTTTATTTATTTTATTTATTTTATTTATTTTATTTATTTTATTTATTTTATTTATTTTATTTATTTTATTTATTTTATTTATTTTATTTATTTTATTTATTTTATTTATTTTATTTATTTTATTTATTTTATTTATTTTATTTATTTTATTTATTTTATTTATTTTATTTATTTTATTTATTTTATTTATTTTATTTATTTTATTTATTTTATTTATTTTATTTATTTTATTTATTTTATTTATTTTATTTATTTTATTTATTTTATTTATTTTATTTATTTTATTTATTTTATTTATTTTATTTATTTTATTTATTTTATTTATTTTATTTATTTTATTTATTTTATTTATTTTATTTATTTTATTTATTTTATTTATTTTATTTATTTTATTTATTTTATTTATTTTATTTATTTTATTTATTTTATTTATTTTATTTATTTTATTTATTTTATTTATTTTATTTATTTTATTTATTTTATTTATTTTATTTATTTTATTTATTTTATTTATTTTATTTATTTTATTTATTTTATTTATTTTATTTATTTTATTTATTTTATTTATTTGAATTACAATACAAAGTAAATTTATATTCTAATTTAAAGGTCCAGGGAAATGCCGGGTTACAAAGACCATATGGCTAAATGTTTGTAGCGACAGACCAGAGCCTCTGCTGGGAATCGAACCCACGACCCCCAAACTCATAGGCGAGTACGCTACAACTCACCTACTGGGGCGCTCAATTTAAAACATTTTTCCGCTGTTTTTTATGAGAATATTTTCACAAGGACATTGTTATTGGCATTTTAGTTTTTGATATTTTATAAAATTACAATGTCAAACGATGATTAAATTTTGCAAAAATATAGGCTGTTGTTCGTTGTAGAGAGACTATGCATATTCTAACTGAATATTTTTTCAATAAAAATAAATTTTCAAATTACTTCATAAGAATTAAACTATGAATGCTCACTTCCCTGCGGTTATTACAATTTATTTATTTTTAAGCATCCTTAAAGTATGCAGCATATATGCAACATAATTTCCATTGAACCCCTTAATTTAAAATATTATTGGGAATAAGTATTAAAACATATCTTTAGGTAATTTTTGCAATATAAACCAAGAGTAAACAAATTTACTTGTTCAGGGATATGTGACAATATTAATACTTAAGACATGTCGGACATGTCGATTATTTTACAAAAGTTTATAATTGATAAAGTTCATAAAATGCTAAAGGAATAAATACATAATTATTGTGAAAATTTAATCACATATGCAATGAATTTATATTGATAAACAAGTTGTTATCCATGGCAATGAAACTAATATTAAATATTTTTAATAAAAGTATGAAAGGATGCTATGTCATAACCCAGGAAAATATCTTTCCAACGAAATGAAATACATAATTAATTCATCCCAATGATTCTTAAATAAATAAAATTAATTCAAATATATGTATGTGTAATATTTACATGAATATATTACTCATTTAGATGTTTAGATTTAGACATAAATACATACGAATGTGTATTTGCTTGTGTGTTGGCTCTTAATGGTCCTAATGATGACAACATTGAATTACAAAAATACAAAGGTTCATATTAATTGGTTAGCATATATAATTCTCAGAAATATATTTATTTGCATTCTGAGGCTTTCTTTGCGATTACACTTGATGTAAAGTGAAGACCGGAATATTATGGACTACTCTTCAATTATATGCGAGCCAATCATAATTTTGTACCGGTTAGTCGAGTAAAGGATAATTAATGTGGAATATTCATGTGAGTTTGAGTGTTGTAGTGCATATTTGCAAGGAATATTCGGTTGAAACGAAATATGGTTGAGGTAAGCTTTAGAAGTGAAAATCAGATTGATGTATAGGTGGACAAATGAAGAGAAGAAAGTATATATTGGTCAAAGAGATGGACCGACGACCAGCCACATGAAGGGGTGGGTGGATAGACAGTCGAGTGGATGGATAGAAGTATAGACGTTTACGCGGATGGATGGACGGACACAGGACTAATTGATGGACAGACATAATGAGCCAAATACAATTTTAGTCCCGATTTTATTGAACTTAAATTATATATGTACGGATGGATGAACGATTGGACGGAAACACAGATGGATGGACAGACGTCCATACATCTGAACGAATGGGCGAACGATATCGATATCGCCTATAAACTTGACTGATAACCTTATAGAAGTCTTAAATTTTATATTTGTCCCAATCTTTGGCAGTCTCATTAATTTAACTTATAAATGCCCAAAAACAAAGAGAATTCTACGTAGTACCTACTGTCAATTTCTCCGTCATTTGGTCCACCTTTCATAATTTTATCGTTGAGAAAACAAATTACTACTTCAATAATGAATTAAATTAAGAGCTAGTGAATGACTGGACATATGAATGGCACAGATCAACTGACGAACAGACATAATCAGCTAAATTTTCCTATTCCAGCGAATTAGCTCATACGTTACATGATAATGATATTGAAACTCGTTATTACAGGCAGTTGGACAGACAGACAGATGTACGGACGGGGAACAGACACAAAGTACCAACAAAATTTTTGTCAAGACTATTTAAAGGACTTTGGACGGACAGATGTGCCAAAAAGATTATTGTACCAACCAACAGCTTTCAGGTCCAGCGATGTAGGCTATATAAAATACATTAAGACTTTGAACGGATGTGTGGATGGACGGATGACCAGCGACTATATAAAAAGATTGAGAACATTATTGCATCTTAGCAGATGGACGGATGGGATAATGAGCCAAAGAGGTTCTATGTCCAGCGATGTTGGCTATAATATTATACATATTATAAAGTATTTTGAGAATTATAATGATCCTTAAACGGACCAAAATATTTAATATTCAGGTAATATAAAAAATATTGAGATCTTTTTTAAAACTTAATCATAGAAAGTTAAATGGACAGACAGATGACCAGACAGACGGGACGGAAGTAGTGATGAATGGATGGATGAACAGACACGATATACCATAAGCATTGTTTGTCTACCGAATAGACATCGAGAGTTTTATAGAACCTTCATCGCAGACAGTCTTATAGACTTATGATGGAAGCAGGGCTGTGGAGTCGAAGTCGGCGTTGTTTTTGCAAATTTCATGAAATTATACTTTCAAAACCATCAATTTTATTATTTTTTTTACTTATTTTGTATAAATATGTTTATCTACATACAAGTCAATCGAAATTTTTGTTCGCGAAAATAGTTGAATTGGATCATTTTGCAAAATTCATCTCGGAGTCGACTCCGGGTATGACTCCTAGATCGATTTTATAAAATGTACTGAATCAATTATATTCCGGACCAAACATATTCATTCATATGTGTGGCCATTCATATATTTATACAAAATATTTAAAAAATATACAATGTATATATTGGAAAGTATAATTTCATGAAAGCAGCAAAAACAATGCCGACTTCGGCTCCACAGCCCTGGATGGAAGTACAGATGAATGGGTCAAAGTTAAAAATAGTTTATTTGTCCAACGACACTTTTGTTCTGCGATGTCCGACTACATAAATATTTATTTTTTTGTGTCCGCGATCTAAAAACTTTTTTGTGTGTAGATTGAGGCATACTATTTTAGGAAGCCAAAACTATTTTTAAGTTTTTTTAGTATTTGGAATTTGTATTTTTTGAATATCCTAAATTATTTTCCTATCCTAATATAAGGGGGATTTCATGTCAAGTGAATGACTTTTTAAAATCGATGTCTTCTGATCGGGATGGACCTTGCACCAAGTTTAGTCCTATCAGATAGTACATATGACACAATGTCTCAGCGATTTCGGTTAAGGACTGTCTGAGTTGCTGGGTGTTGAATGTTAAAATTTTTGTCAAACAACTTTTTCCCATTCATATAACTAATTACATAATGTATTTAGAAAATGTTTGTCCAAAGTGTTTTCGATAGAAGTTTAGGTCATTTCCTTCATATTCTTATAGTAAAATCTGATCGGCCTTGAATAAAATGAGACCATTCCGAAGAAAATTGATGTATAATTAACATAATATTATGTTACTTTGGTTCAGAATTTATTAAATTAACATATGCAATTTATTTTGGTTTAAAAACTTTAGTAAAAGTTGCTAAATGTAAAATATGATATCCCTACCATTTATATTTTTTAAAAAATTGTCTTATGGGGATTTGAAATTTATAAAAAAAATTTGAAAAATTAATTTTTGCCTTTTACGAAATTTTTAATTTTGATTAAAAGGCTGGACGATTTTTACAAAGTTTACGTCGTTTGAAAGATAACATAGCGGACCATTATTTGTGAATTTTTTTTAAATTGTAAAATTTTTTATTGTGTTATTTTTAAAAAATGTAATTTAAAAAATTGTGGTACAGTTTTATTATACCCTCACTTTAGTGTGACGAGGGTATATATCATTTGCTACGGAAAAAAGTGTAACACATCGAAGGAGTGACCTAAGACCCCAAGTATGTTCGGTGGAAATCCGTTTTGGGTCATTTTAAGTCGAATGAGCAATGTCCGTCCGTCTGTCTGTCTGTCTGTCTGTCTGTCTGTCTGTCTGCTGGCTGGTGCGCACGATAACTCTCGAAAGGAGTAACCGATTGACTTCAAATTTGGTATGTGGTAATATTTTTTTCTATCTCCGGCTAAGTTCGAAGATGGGCTATATTGGTCCACTCCTTCTGGTACCTCCCCCACAAAGGGTTAAAGTGTTGTGAAATATTGATTCTTTAATAACTGATATTATACGTATTCGAATCTTCTGAAATTCCACACATAGTATTAGTTTGTTAGTCGCTATCAACTCGAGGAAAATGGGCGAAATTACCACGCCCCTTTTGGTACATCCCACACAAATGCACCATTTTGCACTAAAAGTTAAAAGCTTATAACATTTATACCAGTGTTTAGAAATACTTGAAATTTTGTACAGTGTAATGCTTTTATAGTGCCTACAGTCCAGTGAAAAATGGGCGTTATTGCCGCGCCCCTTTTGGTACCACCCACACAAATGCACCATTTTGTACCAAAAGTTAACAGCTTATAACATTAATACCAGTGTATAAAAATACTTGAAATTTTGTACAGCGTAATGTTTTTATAGTGCCTACAGTCCATTGATAAATGGGCGTTATTGTCACGCACCTTTTGGTACCTCTCCCACAAAGGTACCATTTTGCACCAAAAGTTAACAGTTTATAACATTAATATCAGTATATACAATTACTTGAAATTTTGTACACTGTAATGCTTTTATAATGCCTATATTCCAGTGAAAAATGAGAGTTATCACCACGCCCCTTTTTGTACCTCCCACACAAAATGGCCAAATTATACCACAATTTAATATCTCAACGTTTATATACCAGTCCATATAAACGGTTACAATTCGGCACAGTGCAATGTATTTAAAGTATCTACTGTTCAGCGAAATATAGGTGTATTTCATAAACTCCTTCTGGTACCTCCCACAAAAATTGACAGAATAATTTGTGTAATATTCAATATTACATTACTCACAAAGTGAGGGTATACCTTAGTCGGTTTACCTGACTGAAACTTTCTTACTTGTTTTTTTTAAATTTCGGTATCGAAAAATAGTATATTTTGGGGAATATTTTAATAATTTATTTTGTAAAACCTTTAAAAAAATCCACAATTACTATATTTTTAATGAAATAAGTATTTTTAAATAGCGCTTTTTTATAATAAATTTGTAAACATTTTTTGTTCTACATTTTTTCTTAAGATTTTACACTGAATATGCACAAAACCTCCACATCTGCAAAACAGTAATTGGATTTTGGGAACTCAATATTTGTACAAGTTATGGACGGAATAATAAAGAAGGTCTTGCAATTTTTGACATTTTCAGAAAAATTGTTTCTACAATTGCCAGAGTTGCCTTAGATTTCGTCCATATCATTTAACAAACTGAGTTCGAAAAAATCCAATTACTGTGTTGCATTTGTGAGAGTCTGGTACATATTCAGTGTAAATTTTAAAAAAATTATAGTTCTTTAAAAAAATACTTTAAAAAAAAAAATTTACACATTTTTTATAAAATAAAACTCTATTAAAACGTATTTTTTTATTCAGACTTTACGATAAAATTATCAAAATAAAATGATTATACATCTTAGATGTTCTTAAGAGGTTTTAGTTAAAAAATTATTAAAATTTTCTCCGAAAATTGTGTATTTGCAAAGTATTGTAGGATATCTGTAAAACCTTTAAAGTATACCGATCGACTCAGAATCAGAAGCTGAGTTTAGCATAGTCTTAATTTCTCGCTGATGGTGCTGAAATTTTGCAGTTAGGAGTCTTTCGCACCTGGAAAAATTTAAATTTGTTTAAATCGGTTAACATTTATATATATGTAGCTCCCATATATATGTTTCGTTCGGTGTGGATCTTTAGCCCTATAGCCCTATAGAAGCTGTAGTTTACATCCAATTGTTTTAAAATTTAGCATGAAAAAGTTTCTTGATTACTGGACCAACACTGCCTAATTTGAAGAAAATCGGTTCAGATTTATTGATTGATCTCATATATATGTTTCGACCGCTTTGACTACAGAGACATATCAAATGTACATATACTGTGTAACCAAATTTTAGTTGAAGTATACATTGGATATTTCATTCTTATCTAATCTTACTAGAGTCGTGTAGGGTATCATATAGTCGGCACGGCCCGACTTTAGCCTTTCCTTACTGTTTTTTTTTATTAAAACTTGTTAACCTTTATAAAATATGTCGAAGTACAACAATAACTACAGGTTAAAGTTCCAAAATTTCGGCAGTTTCATACATTTAAATTAAAAAGTCCGCCAACATCAAGCCCATCCTAGTGTATTGGGTTGTGGTCGTTGGGAATGACAATATCTCTGTCATTCTATTCCATTTCTCTCGAACCATTTCCATCATTTGCCGTTGACGAAACAAATGAATATTTTTGGTAATGAATTAAATTAAGCCTTATCTACCAAACCCATAAACTCGTACATATGCATAAAGGACACAGACGCACCTTGAGCCCAGTTACCAGACCGTAAGACAGACAACAACAGCAATTATTTCACGTTTTCTTCTTCTTCCTGCTCTCCTGCTGTTAATCACGACAGGAACAGGAATATCTTCACCAACATACGAGTATATGGGCACATATCAGAACCTGGCACAACATTCACATTCATTTGCCGAGTACAAAATTTATAACAAAATTTGAATTGCAAATTTTTTTGGGCCTCGCCATTAAAACCTGTACTTGAATGTAGGTATGTCTGTCTGTCTGTGAGAGAAGGACTTTCGAAGTCCTGCCATTATCATACATTAGTGGAAAGACGTACCCACATACTGACGTCGACAATGACGACTACGACGATGAGGTCTCACTTCCGAGAAAGTCCCATTAACTACAATAAACCGAAAATGGAAATTGCCTCAATTCAAGAGGCAATTATAAAAAAGGGTCATAAATAACTACAGAGCCGAGCAAACAAACCAAAAATTATGCAAGCAAAATAGAAAGCAGAAACCAAAACAAATTCAAATCTCAATCAACAACAGCCTAAATAAAGGCTATGTTGGTGGCGATGGCGGTAGCACGCCCTGATTTCAACACTTGGCAAAAGTAAAACTTCAAATCCCTCTTCCCCGAGAAACATTTCGAATCCGATAAAAGTCATAAGTAAGTGTTTACTATGCCTGGGAAGAGAGAGAGTGAGAGTTCACATCCATCTATGAAAGTCTGCGCAATTTGTTTCTTATTTATTATATTATATTTACATATGTACCCGTATATTGTATATATTTATGCACTTACCTCATACTCTTGCGAACATCCTGCGGCTGAGGTGGTCTGGGTCGATGTTTACAAACGACCACAATGCCGGCCACAATAATCGATGTCACGATTACCGCTCCAATGGCCACCACGGCAGCCAATAGCAACAAAGTTGATTGCTTCTCAGGGCCACCACCTATGCTGGCGCCTGCTCCACTGGCGGCTACGCCAACATTACTGCTAACATGATGAGTGGTTTCGGCAGGTGTTGGATCCTCGGATAAAATGGATTCATCTGAAATTAATAAAATGTAGAGAAAGAGCGATTGAGAATGAGAGACATATTATTTAAATGCGCCCATTAATAAAACGCAACGGCAGTCTGTTTTGACATATGAGTGATTTAGTAAATCATACGTTCCCTCCCAAATAAAAACAATCATACAGAATTTATTTGTTCCAAACAAAGACGTATGAGTGTGTTTGTAAATCATACGCTCCCTCGTAACCACTCCAAATAATAGCAATCATACACCCCCCATACCCTTTGTTTGTTTGCTAGCTCTTAGAGCTCTAAGATATATGAGAACAATTTACGAAAAATAATTCCTTAGTCCTTTCTTCTGAAATGGAGATTTATTAAGATGTAATTTCAAACAGACGATTTTATGGGAAAACATATAAATAGCTTTACATGTGCTATGCTGTGTTTACAACAAGAATTCAATTGTGCCATGGGAAAGCCCCAGGTAAGATATGATTTATTTCCAGCCAAGTTTTAAATACGAGTATAAGCAAATTTGAAGAGCAAGGAATTTAAAAAAAGTTTCGTTCACAAGGTTAAGTTAAATTGTTTTCAAATTAAAACTTTCTTTTGGCTTTCAGCGACTTCATCATTATATTTTTGGGGAATCTCGCGTAAAAAGTTAAAAAGTAATGTAAATTGAAAAACATATTTTTTTCTAAATAAGAGAAGACGAATTTTAATAGAGATATATTTAAATAACTTTGGTTTCAATGTCAAGAAATCTCTTTAAAAGTTCTTTTAATGGATTTATTATGTTTAACCAAAATATATATATAGGACAGGAAAATGGTGAGCAATTTATGGCTTGGGAATAACATCTGTTTTGTGAAATGTAATACCTCAAAGTTGATAAGATAGATTTTTTTTCTAAAAATAGATAACTTGAATTTTTCGGGGAAAATTTTTTTTTCTAATAATGCTAAACGTATTTGCTAAACATATTTGGTGGGAAAATAGTAGGACAAAATGAGACACATACCGGGAGTGCACAAAAAAGTTACACAGTTCAAATGTTAGTGTCGAGACCTGTAATCACTTAAGTTATTGTAAAAAAGTTCCAAAGTTCAGATGTTATTTCCGAGACTGGTAATAACTTAAATTGTGTATAATGAAGATTCCTTTAATTTTTTATATTCGTTTCTTGTATTTCAATTGACTTTTGTTGGCATAAAAATAGCCGCTACGAATTTTGCCGAAATGATGTGAGACTCGTACTTACGAAACATTAGAAATACATTTAAACTTAATGACTTTATAGGTTTGAGAAGAATAAAAAAGTTACAAAATGTCGCAAAATGTCGAATGTCAAATTGAGGGTAATGACATTACATAAATTTCTATGAAAATATTTTTTATATATAAGTAATATTACAATTGCGCTTTATTCAGCATAAAAATAATTGAAACACATTGTTTTTACGAGTTCACCCTCACCCATACATACATACATATTAATTTTACATTCATATTGCAACAAGTAAATATTAAGGTGAGACCCAATAAATTATACACATAGAGGATGATTTGGTGTGACAAACCACATTTTCGCCAACTGAAATATTGTTGAACATCAATTGATCGGTAGAACAGTAAAATGGTTACAGTAATCCAATATATAATCAATTGTTATAGTTGTCAATCTTTAATAAAAAGCTTAATATAATCAATTACACTAGTTTGCAAAATCTTTGTCGAAGGGCTGGGCATCAAACATTCTGTTGTAATATGGTGTCCTAAATCCGAAAACAATTTTATGGTAAATTTTTTTATTCCAATTTTGTTGTAAGTTGCCTTTAATGTTTGGACCTTATATTTTAAAACTTTTTTTGATTTTTTCAAAAACTGGGCCAGATTGACCCATTAAGAGAGGAGCTAGAGGGTTAAGATCATCCACAAAAATTACCCTCATAAAATTCCACTATATAACTCTGACAATAAGAAACTCAGGCATTAACTTACAGCATTTTTTTCATTTAGTATAATGCTCCCTTCGACCAAAGAATTACAATTTTGACCCACACTAAAAAAACCCAGACCAGTTGGACCATAAGTTTATTTTACAGATATGATCTACTCAACACGCCCTTCCAGAATTATAGAGTTGCTCTTCTGTTCCAATCATTTCATAGATATCTCGACTTTAAATTTACATTATAGTATTTCTTGTAAAAATTGGCTTTTAGTTTTGCTAATTAAGGATAAAGGACTATATTTACAACTTCGGTGTTTTTGGCGACCCCCACTGAAATATCCCGGCAAAAACTTTCGTAGAATAGTTTTGAAAGGACTTTTTTGCTTTTTCGAAAAACAGCCAAATTGACCCATTAAGAGAGGAGCTAGAGGGTTGAGATCTTCCACAAAAATTTCCCTCATAAAATTCCATATAGCTCTGACAATAAGAAACTCAGGCATTAATTTACAGTATTATTTCATATATATAACTTTGACCTACTGTAAAAAAAACCCAGACCAACCGGACCATAATTTTCTTCTACAAAAATGATGTAACAAACATGCCCTTTCAGAATTATAGAGTCGCTCATCTGTTCCAATCATTCCATAGATATCTCGACTTTAAATTTACATTTTAGTATTTTTTTTTGTAAAAGTTGGCTTAAAATTTTGCTAATTAAGCATAAGGAACTATATTTAAAACTTGGGTGCTTTGGTCATCCCCAATTGATGAACAAATAATGTTAGACGAATTAATTTAGAATTATTTAATGCCTTCTTACGATAAATGGTTCTCCAGTTATTCAATTAAATTGTATAAATAAAACTCGAGCTCGAGGTCTTGGTTTTGAAATTAAATAAATGTACGGAGTAATGAGTATTGATCTGACGTCGTTTCCGCCTTTTCTCCAGTTATGCTAAAATATATGGTTGAAACTCAACTTTGTATATGTTTGTCTTTATTTTGACAGTAAACATTCTCCATCCCACTAATGCTCTACAAAGCTCTTAAAGCAAATGACCTAAGCTTTATTTTGAGCAAAAAAAAAATCAAAAATACAAATATGGGTTTTTACAAAAAAAGTAAAAACAACATTTAATTTCGCAAAAAAAAAATCACAACAAAAATTTGTGTCCATTTTTTATTTATGTATTTAAAAAGATTGAAGAAAATGCCATCGAAAATATTTTCAGCAAAATTTTCTAAGTACAATAGGCAATTGGTTATATGGATGAGAAAAAGGATGTATGACTAAAATGTCAATATTCAAAACACTCCAACTCGGACAGTCCTTAAGCGATGTGGTTGAAAGTTTGTGTCATATCTACTATCCAATAGGAATAAACTTAATTTAATCCAGACCATAAGACATGGGTCGTCAACACTGACTCATTGGATATAAAATGTATTGGCCACCTCTAAATAGCTGAACGAAAGGTACTGGAAAAAATCATTTTGGCAATATTAGCTTTCAAAGCGAGAACAAATTATTTTAAGGGTAACACCTAGTCGCATTTCAAAACCTTATTGTTAAGAAAATATATGATTGTAGCTTCCTGGAAAATAAATACCTTGAAAGAAAAAAATAATATTTTTAATACTGAATAGCCTATTGCTTCTTCCATTTCTTAATTTTGCTTTCTATCGCAGATTTGGATTTTTGGGGACTCAATATTTGTATATCTCTATATCTCTTACGCGCATATCTCTTGTCGTTTTGCTATAGTACCGTTTGGATCTCTACAGATGCTACGCATCGCTACATGGTAATATACGTTATCATTAATACAATATAAAGCTCTGCCTTTATCATTATCGAAAATACTAAACTCTTGTTTTTTATTTATTTTCCTTTTCTATTTCGCCCCCTTGCATTACTACATAGCCAACATCGGTCACTATATACGTGAACACACACACACACTTCGTTTCCCCACTGAGCTATCGTTGTTATTGGAGTTTGTCATAGAAGGGATTCGTCGCCTCGTCTACCCTCACCTCCCTTGCTGGCAAACCCCCTACCTTAAGATTTGGTCGTATTCGAGCCGGATTTGTAGTCCCTTTACAGTAATGTTTTCACTTTTTCACTAAACGTAAGGGGGTGAGCGGGGGTGTCGGGTGTTGTGTGAGAAATACTTCTTGAAGTGCTCCTTTAGTTTTTTCCTTTGAATGGAATATCTATTCCGAAGCCTTGTATACTAGAATTGTATGTGAATTTGCTAATCACTTTGTTTACACAGCAAATTTGTGGAGACCTATAGTGATTTTTTAAAAGGATTTTTTGTCGAATATTTCATCCAAAAATTTAATATGAGGGTAAGGAAATGTGTGGGGGTGTCGGGTGTTTAGGGATAAATACTTCCTGAAGTTTCTTCTTACATTAATTCCTTAACATGGAATATATATTTCAATGCTCTCTGTACTAAAACCGTGCCTGAATTTACTAACTCTTTGTTTACTCATAAAAGTTTGTGGAAAAATACAAAATATTAAAATAAAATAACTGGGTTTCTATTAAATTGTATTGTGGGGACCTATTTTTTTACAAGGAATCTTTTTGACTAATACACTAGCCAAAAAATCTACTGATTTCTATCACTTTTCATATGCCATTATTTTTGGAGGGAGATTTTCATGGCTAAGGCGTTGAGAGGGGGTGTCCTTTGTTTTGGCATAAATAATTCTTCAAGTGTCTACTTTATTTTGTTCTTTGACATGTCGATCTATCCGAAGGCTTCTATACTTTTATTGGGCCTGAATTACTAACTAACCTTTACTAATCTCTTTGTTTTCCCAGCAAATTTTGTAGCTAAATTTCTCGAAAAAAAATGGTTAATGACATTTCATTCCCATTTCATCATTCCGCTTTTATCGAGGATGCAGTTTTTTGTCCACACACTCCAATTTTAATATCTACCAATTTGCCAGCTTAGAATACTTTTGCAATGACTATACTTTACAGTTTGGGCAATATTTTTTTTACCATTTTGGCATCTCCCTATCATACCCCTGTTACATTTTTCTCTGACTGCGATTTTCGTACTTCTTTTGATTTTGTCTAATATTAAAATAAATTCTCAGAATTTCGATATTGCATTCAACAATTTATAAACACATATTAAATTGTTGTCGGTTCTTGAAGATTTCCCAAGTTTTCTTATTACAACGTAACTACATTAAAAAAGGCACACTAAATGTTGTCCCTATGAATAATCCATAATCTTCTTTGTGTGTGCCCTTAAGAGGATCATTTCGGAGAAATTCGGTCTACTTAAGTCACATTATCCTCGCTGAACAAACATATGGAGAATATTTACGCGGTAAACTGTAACTGAGCCGGGAATCTTCCACCGCTTATACTTAAATCATACCACTTTCAATTAGCCCCCCGGAAAAGATACAAGCAGAAAAAACAAAAACAACAACAACAACAACCATGTTAAAATAACCAAAAGCAAATCATCGTACAAAAGACATAATTCATAGAACACGGAAGTAATACTGAACAATTTACGCCCCATTGGGAAACAACAAGGCCGCAACAGCAGCCTCTTTAAACAAAAGGCAGGGGAGAAAAAAACTTAAAAAAAATCCCAAAGCTACGCCAGAGCTAAAGAGGAGTTAAGGAGCAATAAACAGAACAGAGGAGAACAAAGGGAGTGGGAGTACGTACACAAGTGTATTTATAATGGCGAACAAATGAAATGAAATAAAATATAATATGAATTATTTGCAGAAAAACAAGCCTATGGTGCTGGGCTGGAATGGCCTGAGATGAGGATGGGGTGGGTAGAAAAATAAATACACCTAAACAAACACACAAGCAGCACACCTATTCCGTTCTACGATCAGAAATCAGCAAAAAAAGTGCTAAAGCGAAAAATCTCTTCACCTGAGGCATTTTGGATGTTTGCAAAAAATTTATTACATTTCTCTTTTCCCGACCTACTTACGACTTTACATCAAAGGAAGTCCTGCCAGGGGAAGCGTAGTGGTGGTAGTAGTATTTCCCCCCCCCTGTTCCACATAATGAAATCATTATTCTCCCAGCAATTTGTAAAGAACCTGCCAGCCAGCCAGACTATATAGAAACATCGTGTAATAAGGACGCACAGAAATTGTATGAAGAATTATGTACGTATTTTTTGCTACAAACAAGATTTCTTAAATTGAACACATACTTTTAAACCTACCAAATATCCCTATTCACATGTGAGCACGAGTATGAGAGTGTGTGTGCCCTTCCACTTTTGTATGTTTAAAGCAACAAACTACTTCCGGTGACTTCTTCACTTATTTGCTACGGAAGTTCTATAATTCGAGAGATTAGAAGTTACTTGTTTCTGCTTGTGTGTGTGAGTGTATGAGTATGTGCAGAGTGCATTTTGGTTCCGTTGTGGATTTGAAAATGTGTAAAGAGGTTAAAATGTTGTTAACATTTACCATAAATTATTATCTTTGTATATACTCGTATATGTATATGCAGTGTTATGCTCTTAGTAATTTTTGGGAAAATTGCTGCACTTTAAGGGTGAAAAGCAACTGTCTTAGTTGAATAACAGTGGGACAACAATTTATGGTCTTTTCATTTAGTCTGGTTGTGAACAATTCTAAGCAGCTATAATTCATAGGAAAACTTGAGGTACAGCAGAATATTTTGCAGACTGTAATAAATTGGTCAAATTGCAAGACAAACTTAATATATTAGCTGAAACTCAAATTGAAGCTTGAATAGCAAGGTTTGGTTTTAAATAAAGTCGAAAATGTGTACATGAAATGAATGAAAAATCCCAGTATTGAAATTTCCAAAACCAAGAAAATTTTAAAATAAAATACCCCAAAACATTGTAAAAATTTATAAACGAAAATTTGTTAGTTTTTGGGAAAATTAATATATGGTAAATATGTGGATTAATTGTTTAAAGACATTTTTTAATCACTCGTTTTTAAATCTTAAAAAATTGTGTATACATAATTTAAATAAATTCCCTCCCACTGTTTGATCCGTTTATTTAGTATACCACCTTAACTTGAAAGTAGTATTAGCTGTGTTTGTTTGTTTAGGTTAAGTTCGATTCATCCCTACATCATTTGTGGGAGGTGCTTCCTTCCAGTGGGTATTGTTGTACCAAGGCTATTACTAGCAATTTATGAAGTTCCCACCCATGCAAGGACATTTAAATGTGTTCGTTTTAAGATTGTGTTAGAGTCTTATACAGCAAATGTGTATGCTTTACACGTGGAAAAATTCATATTAAATGCACTTTAAAATTTTACCTTCGATGAAAAAATGTTTCCTTAATAAATTCGGCGCGATAGTTCGAATGGTACTAGCCGTGACATCGCGTTTTCATGTTATTTAGCAAAAAAAAAAATCGCAGGGTAAATTTAGAGGTTTGTAAATTCAGACACAATTTTAGTAAAGAAGGCTTCGGAATATATGTTGCCTGTCAAAGAACGTCAAAGAAATAAAGGAGACACTTTAGGAAGTATTTCGAAAAATAATGATAAAAAAATTGGTAGAAATCGATGGACTTTTTAGGTGATGTTTTCGAAAAAAATATTGTTGGTAAAAAATGATCATACCGTACCCTCTATAAACAATATTATATACGCATATCGATCATTCCATGTCAAACCGAACTCCTTTTGACATAATCGTCTCAGATTTTTTTTTTGAAACATTATATGATAACTCAAGTCTATAAAATGTTTGATTTTTAGAAGACGAATAAACCGATTTTTTTTACAAAAGATGTGACCCAATTTAAAATTTTGGGTCCAACACCGCGAAAAATAATTTTTCTGGTTATTTTCGCGCTATTGAGGTCAGTTTAAAATTTTTTTGCGGAAAACGATTCAATCGAAAGCTCGTGAAAAAGCCCTCAACATTTGTGTCAGAAAATTTGGTTATATTCGGTGGTTAATGCACAAAAAATACACAAACCTCATCACCTAGGCTTAAGGAGTCAATTTTGGACCACCGCCCAAGCAGCCAATATTCAATGGAAATTTTTATTTATCGTTCGAAAGGTCTAAGTCTCTTCTTTCCAAATTTGATATTGAAAATTGGTTAATAATTAACATAGTTGTAGGTGTTGAAGTGAAAAAAAGGCATGAAAATCAGTTTTACCCGTAAATCTGGATTTTGGGGGCAAATTTCACAGAACAAACGATGTTTTACTCGAAGACCTACAAGAAAAATAGTATCGCGATTTTTTGGACTGTCGCACTGTGTAATCTATTCTATAACTGGTAAAAACTTGGTGGAATTATACTTTCACAAACTGGATTTAAAGGTAAATAGTGTTTGTATTATTTACAATTATCGCACCTATAGACTAACAAAATATCATCTGGCTGTAGCCTGACTAAGTCCCCACATATTTAAATGACAAGAAACAGAAAACATCGATTCTCTTCTATGTATATTACATTTGTATATATTTCATAAAAACTTCAAATGTCATTTTCTCGAAACAACAAAAAAATATACACTATTATTTTATTGAGGGGATGATATCGTCCCTTCAATATAATAATAGCCTATAATACACTACGCACTACTACCATATATTGAGGGAACGGTATGTTCCCACAACACACTTTCATGGCAATTTCAGTGGTTTTTCTACCCTACACCACACTGTGGTACAGGGTATTATAACTTTGAGCATTTGTTTGTAACGCCAGAAAGGATAAGAGATAGACCCAGTTTATTATAACGATCGACATAGAATCACTTTTTGAGTCGATTTAGCCATATCCGTCTGTCAGCCTGTCTGTCCATGTATTCTTGTAATCAATGTGCAGGTCGTATTTATGATCCGATTGTGACGATCCCAATTGAAAATGGTCAAAATCGGTCAAGATTTAGATATAGCGCCCATATATATGTTACCCCCGATTTGACATGTAAGCGCTGTAGGAATTATATTTTATATCAGATCAGTACGAAATCTGGCAGAGAGAGTTCTCTTTTTACATGAATGAACACTGCCAAAATCGGTGTAGTGTATGCATAACATAGCGCAACCATGAAACATTGTCAAATGCAAACGGACACTTTTTCTCCATGCATACACTTGGTGCGGTTTGCTGTGTGGTGTATATGAAGTAATATCACAACAAAGAACTCCGCTCCATATGATCATGTATGTGTGTGTGATTGTGGCACGAGTAATGTTCTAGTTGCATTGATACTCTGAATGTCGAGAATGGATCAATGAACCAGAAAATGTAGGGGAAATACATTTGTTCTACTTCGGGTATTGGTGCATTGACATTTGGGGTATATGTTATGAATCGATACACGAATGCGAGAGAAGAGTGGATTAAGGGGTAAAACAATAAATGAAGAACACCCAATGAGAAAGGCGGGTGTATGCGACATGGCATAGATTGTAAGTTAGAGTGAGAGACTTTAGAAAAGTCTTCACTACACTATAATGTAAGATTCTCATGTTAGATATATAAGAGCAACAATTTTAGAAATAAAGGCAGTCTTAGAGTGGACTGGAAAACGAAATAATCTTATTCATTACATCGGGGAAAATCGGTTCAGATTTAGATATAGTCCACATATACATATGTATATGTTACAACCGATTTGACATGTAAGCAATGTGAACCCGTATTTTATATCCAATCTGTACGGCAGTGAGAGCTTTCTTATTACGTTAACAAACACTACCAAATTCGAAGAAAATCCGTTCAGATTTAGGTATAGCCCGCATATACATGTTTCACCCGATCTGGCATATAGGCGCAGTAGAAACCGTATTTTACATCCGATATGTACGAAAGTCGGCAAAGAGAGTTTTCTTATTACGTAAATAAACAATATAAAATTCAGGGAAAATCTGTTCAGATTTAGATATAGCCCCATATATGTATATGTTTCACACGATTTGACATGTAAGCGCTGTAGAACCCGTATTTTATATCTGATCAGTTCGAAATTTAACAGAGCGAGTTTTCCTATTACATGTATGAACACTACCAAATTCAGGGAAAATCGGTTCAGATTTAAACATAGTTCCAGTACATATGTTACACCCGATTTAACATGTAAGCGCTGTAGAAACCTTGTTTTATATCCGATCAGTACGAAATTCTGCAGAGAGGTTTCTTATTACATGTATGAACCCTACCAAATTCTTATTGCAATGTACATTTTCGCATTGTTAGGGAGGTGTAGGGTATTATATAGTCGGTCCCGTCCGATTTTCTGTCTTTCCTTACTGGTTTAAATATGCCATATATATCCACAAAGTTTGCTGGGTAAACAAAGGGTTAGCAGAACGCTTCGAAATAGATGTTCCATGTAAAAGAACGAAATAAAGAAGACAATTCGAGGAATATTTCGCCCAAAACAGCCGACTTAGCCCTTTATATGATAAATTCCCTCCAAAAATAATAATATATTAAATGACATAGAAATCGATGGATTTTTTAGATGATGTATTAAAAAATATTCCTTGTAAAAAATCGCTATAGGTCCCAAAACTTATCTAATATGGCAACCCAAGGGTTATTAAAAAAATGTTACAAACAGTTTAAGAATTTGGGAAGAGTAGATTCCTGAAACTACATTTATACAAAAATCTGAAGTTGTTGGTTTCAAAATGTGCCGACAGGCCTTTCACCCACCTTCCGATTTTAATTCTGCACTTTCCTGAAGTCACTCTTCTGTAAAATGAAATTTGACAGTTTATGTTGTCCCTTATATCCCTTAATTCTTACAGGAAAAACTCGGCCAAACCGATCTATATTCCGAAATATCCTCCATAGAGATGTACCTACCGATTTGACTTATTCGCGTTAGATAAGCCATATTATATTAAGTTTTATTATCAACTTAACTAGTACTGGAAAAAGGCCAAAACGGGCAATGTTTCGATAAAGCCAATTTTTAACGATATCGTCCGATTTGAATTCATGGTGTTTGAGAAGGCCTGCTGTACAACCATTCCAGTTGAAATTTGGTATTGTTTGTTTTATCATGCTCTTAACCATTCCTGAAAAAAGTGGGCCAAATTGGTAAATTTTTGGATATACCCTCTATATAACTGAACATTCCTTACTTGCTTTTACGGATGCAGATCGCAGCTAACATTAAATCCATTTAGTCCATGTTATCATGTAGCCGATATGATTTTTATGATATAGCAACTGGGATCTATACACATCTAATTTTGTAAATGCTGGTATGGGGCAGTATACATATAGTTCCCCCTCCCAAATTCAATCCGTTCTTATATGTTTACTTATATTCCTAATACTTCAATAGCTGTTTCAAACATAAAATTTTTATTTCGGGCGAAATTCTTTATTTAGAAATGTCTGAGTCATCTCAAATTGATCGCCCAGATTAAGTTGTCACCAAAAAAAGACAAATCTAAAAACCTAGTGGATTTTCCTTTACCCTTTATTATTCAGTATTTTTTTAAGCGTGTATTTACATTGCTGTGTACAATCTGTATATTCCATATATGAGTATATGCCCATAACAACTCGCACGTTGTTTCAACAGCAGGTTCATTCTTTCGGTTATCATGTTTAGCAAACACAGTCTCTCTCTCTCTCCGAGTCTCTCTATGCGAGCTGACAGAGTTGACTGCTAAATATGGTGTATGTTTTTGTTTTTCTAAATGTGGCTGCAGCTACTCCTATTTGCCATCGTTGTTGTTTGCTGTAGCCATTGTTGTCCTGGTTTTATATTTTATTTCTTCTTTTTGTTGTTGTTGTTGCTCGCGTTGCTGGTTTGGAAGGCAATCTAAGCCATTGTTGAATGCCCCAGGTCAAAACATTGTGGATTTATGTAACGGGAACGTGATATTGTTGTGCCGCCATAAAAATTCATTCCCACTCCAGTTTCACCCCGTCCCTCGGAAACGCATTTGCCGAATGCTATTGAAGCAAAAATTGTGGGTTACGAATATTATCCTAACATCGATATTTTGGCTTCATCGCCGGTACCGTATGCTGCTGGAGGAGAGCTTCAATTTGTTATAGCAAAAATTAAAAATTTCAATTCACGTGTTTTTAGCTGTAGGCCAAGTTTTCCGACCGCCAGAGTAAAGCACATCAGAGGCCTTAGGATAAACGAATTCTAATTGCAGCATTTGGCCAGCCTTTTTGCAAAAAACGTAGAGCTGTCTCAGTTTTTGTGGCCTCTACTGTGCGTGGATGGATGCTACATTCAACCGAATGGTTAGGTATGGGTCGGGAGTGGAGTTCTGATATGGTGTGTTTTAGTAGGTGTTGTAACACTCGGCATATGCTTTCATAAACCCCAAACAAAACCCTCTCCGATCCCTAACTCAATCCCTCGTCCTTCCCGTGCCGTTACATGCCATGTTACACAGTGGCTTAACTACGTGGCGGAGTAAAAGTTTCGTGCGAGTGAAGAGCAAACACTGAACGCCATTATGTTCACAGGAACAATGGCATTACTTTGGATTTCCTGTCGCCATCGTCCCATCCGCCCGACTTCCTTCCTGTTTGCCTGACTGCCTACCTTCCTTTTGTAGATGTGAATGTAAATATGAATGTGTATTGGTTACGCCGTGTGTGTGCGTGGGTGGGTGTAAAAGACAAAGATTATGTTTTATAATAAAACGTAAAGCTTTTTATTATTTCGTCGTTGTTGTGATTAAAAAATTATTTCAAAATTTTAGTTTTATTCGCACACGTGTTCACATAATTTTCCCCAGCCCCCGCCGCCACTCCACAACACCTCTGCGACAGACACACCGGAGATTTGGACGTGTGTCGCTGTCGTTGCTTTGTGTTTTTGGTGTAAAGATTTTCCAAATTTGGTCTGTATGGATTTTTCAATTGGGGTAGTTTGGCAGTAGTAGTAGTGGTGGTGGGGGAGGGTGATGTTGGGCTTTTCATATTATTCTTACATAATTTTACCTTTTGTTGTAGTGTTAAAATCTGCTTTAATTTAATGACTACACTCTCATATATATCTACACAAACAGGCGGGCGTGTACATGTATACATTTATATACAAATGGGTAGTTATCGTTAAGAAAAAGCAATAAGGCTGTAAACATCAAATAAATGTATTATAAGAGATATAAATAATTCTCTGGGTTTTTGGGAAATAACCAATTATCTCACAAAAGAAACTGTTTAAGAGAGGCAGATTACGTTTTCATATGCAGTGCATTATTCTATACACTGTAAAAACAATTTGTTTTCATCAAAAACTTATACTGGTATTCAAAACAAGTGAAAGTTAATTTGTGACTAACATATTATCGTACCCTTTGTGAAGGAGGTACTGAAAGGAGTGAACCAATATTGCCCATCTTCAAACTTATTCTGAGATAGAAACAAATTTGAGGTCAAGCCGTTACTCATTTCAAGAGTTATCGTGCGCTCCAGACAGACGGACGAACATTGCCCAAATGACTTAAAATTTCCTAAAGCGGATTTCCGCAGAACATTCTTAGGGTCTTGAGTCACTGCAACGATGTGTACACCTTTGACCCTTAGCAATTAACAAGTAAAGAACTACAAAAATCCGGGACGACCCTAACGTTTTATTGAGTGTTTTGTATGTGTTTTTACGATGCTTCCTGTATGTGGAATGATGAAAGTTTGAAAAATAATTCTCATTGACTATAACTGAAGAAATAACAGACTTATTCCACAACGCCAAATTTTAATAATTGCGAATATTATGCCAATAAACATGTTCCTTTATGTGAGTCCCTAATTTGCTTATAGGAACCAAATGAATAAAATATGTACCAGAAAAATAACTTATCCAAAAGTGGTGAAGATGTTAATATTGCGATCCAGAAGTATTTGAAGATCATATACTTCAACAATGAATTTATCATAGGCTTGTCTTCAATAATTATTTGGCAGTACATTCGCACCAGCAACCATAAATTATCACAAATGCTATTTTTTGGATGCTCTTAAAATTAAAAAAAAATGCTTCCCTAATTTTCAATTTTAATTTTATTATTATGAACAAATTTTTATTAAATTGTTCAAAGTGAAAGTTTTGGTCTCTGAGTTGAACCTGGGTCTCCTAGCGCTGCAGCAGCATAAGGCGCACGGCCACGAACGAGATCGAATTACTTCTTTATCAGATCTTCTACAAGGATTTTAAAATGACCTTGCCTTCATTAATTTTTTGGCAGTACATTCGCATAGGTATAAAATTATTGCAAATGCTATTTTTTGCATGTTCATAAATTTAAAAAAAATGTTTCCCTAATTTAATTTTTTTTAAAGTGAAAGTTTTGGCCTTGCCCTGAGTTGAACCTGTGTCTCCTAGCGCTGCAGCAGCATAACATCGCATGCTAAGTCACACGGCCACGAACGAGTTGGAATTACCACTGTCCAGAGATATATATGAGACATGTATGAGATATACATATACGAGTATGAGTACTTTTTTATCTAACTTCAGTGCTTTGGACGCTGCCTTTATCTAGGAACAATTAATGGCGATTTCGTTTCTGAAAACTGGACATTTATAAAACATTTTGGAATTTTGAAATAGGAACTATGTTTAATTCGAGGGAAATAGGAACTGCGTTTAATTCAGCTCAACTTAAAAAGGGCAAACATTTTTCAGAATTTCGCGTCAACAGGACACCTTTTTTAGAATCTAAATCATCAAAAATTGAGGTGTCTGGGTTCGAATCCCACACCGGTTGTTTAACTTTTTTATTAACATTTACTTTTTTATGTTTTGCAAATTTATTTTTAAAAAAGAAATTAAAGAATTTATTATTAATAACAAAATTTTAATATTTTTCATAAATTATAAATATATTCACAACTTGACCAAAAGAAAATATTGGGGAGTGGAAAAAACAACTGGAGAACCATTTATCAAAATTGGTTCAGAAAAGCTTTAAATAATCTTAAATTTCCTTCATCTTCTTCTAATATAATTTTTACATCCCACTAGCGGTTACAAAGATATCTTTCAATATATTGCGAAATATCCAATTTTTTACAAAATTGTAATCTAATTGTACTTAAAACCCCTTACAAACATCGAAAAACTCACAATTATTATATTTTTATTATTTTACGAAAAGTCCGAAGAAAATCGACGCAAAATTTAAAAAGTTGTAGCTAAATTAGCAAATCCACTAACCCCACAAGTTATCAATAGAAAATATTTAATGTAACATATCATCATAACATCGCACTACTAAAACGATTATATAATGTTTGAAGACTTACTTAAAACAGCTTAATACAGCTTTTTATCCCCTCACCTTAGAGAGGAGGGTATATACTCGTAACATTTGCTACGAACCAAAAGTGTAGCACATCGAAGGAGTAAGTCGAATGAGCAATGTCCGTCTGTCTGTCTGCTGGCTGGTGCGCACGTTAACACTCGAAAGGAGTAACCGATTGACTTCAAATTTGGTTTATGGTAACATTTTCTTTTATCTCCGGCTAAGTTCGAATATGGGCCATATTGGTCCACCCCTTCTAGTACCTCCCCCACAAAGGGTTAACATTTAGTGAAATATTGATTATTTAATAACTTCTATACTACCTATATGAATCCTCTGAAATTCTACACATAGTGTTAGTTTCTTAGTCACTATTACCTCAAGAAAAATGGGCGAAGTTGCCACGCCCCTTTTGGTACCTTCCACACAAGTGGAAAATTTTGAACCAAATGTTAATAGCTTATAACTTTATTACCTGTGCATACATAGACTTGAAATTTTGTACAGTGTAATGGTTTAATAGTACCTACAATACAGTGAAAAACAGGCATTATTGCAACGCCCCATTTGGCACCTCTCACACAAATGGACCATTTTGTACCAAAAGTAAACTGATTTGAACTTTAATACCAGTAGATACTTTAAAGTTACTAAATGCAATTTAAATTTATAATAATTTAAATAAAACAAAAAAATAAGTAAATTGACTAATATTCTTACTTGTTAAATTATGCATCTATTTTCTATTCATGACCAATCAGATAAATAAAAATAACAATAAATAATAAACATATAATAATTGTAAATTATTTTATTAAAATTTTCCCAAAAAATTGAATATTTTAGCAATATCTTTATGTGCTGATGGGATGAAAAAAATATGTTAGAGGAAGATGAAGACTACTTAATTTATTATTATGTAAAACTTTTTAAACCAATTACGACAAAGGATTCTCGAGTTATACTAACACATATGGTTCAACCTCTATTGTTTTAGATGTTTATATGTATTTTCACACGAAGAGATCACAAAGCACTTAAAGGAAATAACCTGAGCTTTCTTTTGAGAGAAAAAAAACATAAAAAATATGGAGTTCTACAATTTTTAATTTCGCAAACATATTTTTTGTGATTTTTTTTAATTTTAAAGAAAACCCTTTTGAAAACACTGGACGACATTTTCTAAATACAATAGGTAATTAGTTATATGGATGGGAAACCGGTCATAACTACTATCCAATAGGACTAAATTTGGTGGAAGTTTCATCCCGATCAAAAGACATCAGTTATCAAAATTGACTCACTTGAAATCCACAAATATATATATTCTGTGCGGCGAAAGTCTATCAAAATATGTAAGTATTTAAAAACTAACTTTCACATGTGCTTGTATTTAATTTATTAGTAAAAATCGTTAGTAAAAATCCTTAGAATATTATTTTTGTTTGACCCTCATTAATGTAGCTTAATTTATATGGCATTCCCTATTCAAAGGTAACTATAGATTTAATCCTGTTGAATACTTTTTAAAATCACATTTCATTGAAATGAAAATACAGGAATACATACATACATATGTATAATAAATGGATATAAATAAATCCATGTTTATGCTATCAAATTTATATAAGCTATTCTGGTATGCGTGTGTATGTAAGGCTGTATTGAAGAACACTGGGTTTAGCAAATAGCCTCTAACTAAAATAATAATAGAGATAGTTTTGGAATAACAGAAAACATATCCTAGCCATTATAGCTTTTTGATGTACGAGTATTATGGTTCTGATATAAAAAAGGTAAAATTTTTAGAACATATTTTTGCATAGTTCAAGAAGATATTGATAGCAAGAATTAACGAAAACGTATAATTATATTATTTCGTTGTCAGCACTTTAGTATGTCGATAAAATATCTATGGAAAGTGGAAATAAATTTTTCGTTTTATAACCAGTCTACCGATTGCAATGAAACTACAAAGTAAATTTAAGGCATTGTCTAACCAAAACATTACGTTTTGGATCTGTGCATTTGTGCTCTATAACTATATAGATCATCATATCTAGATAGACATCTAAATATATTGAATACATGCAAATATAATGTTAAAGCTAATACAAATTTTAATCTGATTCTTATTGTTGTAAGAAAAAATCCTACAAATCTCTACTGAAATTTCTGTCAAAATCTGTGAAATAAGCTTTGCAAAAATCGGAGTTTTTCACAAAATTTTATCTTTGACAATTTCGTTTTTACGTAAAAGTGCAACATTTTCATTGCCATTTTGCCGAAAAATAGACTTTTGTACCCAGTTGGAATTTTAAAATAGGAGATATGTTTAGACAGGGGGACTACATCAGTTCCAACTAAAAAGGGCCACCATTTTTCAGAATTTCGCTTCGAAATTTTTCAGAACCTAAATCACCCTTAGTTAAATTGTTGATTTTTTTTAATTTTTATTTATGTTCTACTTTTCCAGAACACCCTATTGTGTGAGCTATGCATTTTCGGGTGAAATATAAAAGATAATATTTAAAATAAATCAGGCTGCTATGAAATCCATACAATCCTATTCGTACTTAGTTAGCTTTGTAGTTGAAGTTAGCAAAAGAATGTTTATACATACTTTCAAAATAAAATTTATAAAATCTCTTAGTTATACAAAAAAAAAGATTAGGAAAATCAATTTAGTAGTACTTAGTTTAATTTTGATTTTGAGTAAATGGCTCAAAAAATATCGTTGAAACAAAAAGAAAAACAGTTTATGGTTTTGTACTTTTTTTGTACCCCTTACCCCTCAAAAAGGCAAGACTGCCTACAGACGGTGTTCGCTTTTTGGGCTCCAGTGCTGAATTAAAATATATTTTCCCCTCAAAATTGCGCAAACTCTCTTTAGACAGTCCTATTTGACACATTGATATGTTCCCCAAGAGATTATGACATGTCCATTGTGAGATATGGTCAATTAAATTTGAGAAATCAACAAATCAGCTCCGAAAATTATTTTTCCAATTTCTCTATTATTTTAATTTAAAAAAACGACATCTATATTAAAGGGACCGACTTCAAATTTTTACCAGTAATAGTTAACTTATTATACTTAAACTTTATAATGTATTTTAAGCGAAAAAAATACAATTGTGAATTATAATCGAAATAGTGAACATTGTTTTCACTATTTTTCACCTGACGTTCGTTATGCTGCCTTTTTTGCTTAAAAATTAAATGTTAAGGTTCTTTTGTCAACATATACTCGAAAAACTATAGGCTTCATACGATAATTTTTACGATTTGGGCTGTTAAAGGGTTATGATAGAATAGATGGACCCATAGTTTATTAAAGCAATCTACTTGAAATCAATCTACTCAACGCGAAATTGCAATACCAAACACATGATAGGTTCTCTAATTACATGTGTAGGTCCGCAGTTTTATAGGAAAGCAATAGGTAGCTTTAACATGTTTTTGTTACTGCAGGTCGTGAATTGTCACCTCGTGACATATCAAAATACTGGTCTAAAAGAAAACCTACGGTACCTGAACATTCAATGTCAGACAGATACATTTGAAACCAATTGAATATTTATTATTTAAGCGTTAAACTTTAAAAACTAGTCCCAACTGATATTCCACTAGGGAGTAGATAAGAAGAAGATAACCCAACATTATCTCTTTTAAGAAGTAGATAACCCAACGGTGTCTCTAAGGATTAGAGAATCCAACACGACGTTTACGAAGGGAGGAAAAAACCAGCTAGTCATCTACTCATCAATATAACTGAATGTTCACTATATAAGCGTTTAACTTCGAAAACTAGTCCCAAGAGATACTCTAGTAAGGAGTAGATAACCCAACAAATCGTTTCCTATGGAGTAGATAACCCAACTAATCATCTACTAAAGAGAAGATATCCCAACTGTATCTCTTCCACCTACTAAGGAGTAGATAACTCAACTAGACCCCTACCTAGCTGCAGATAAACCATTTGGCATTTTACTAGAAAGTCGATAACCAAAATGGTCGCCTACTAAGGAGTAGATAGCTTAACTGGACGTCTATAAAATGGCAGATAAACCATTCGACGTTTTACTAAGATCTACATAAGCCAACTGCTCACCTTCTAAGAAGTAGATAATTCAAACGGGCCCCTATTAACCAGTTGATAAACCATTTGACATTTAACTAAGACGAAGATAACCCAACTTTCCGACTATTAAGGTGTAGATAACTCAACTGGACTCCTACTTAGCAGCAAATAAAACGTTTTGCATTTTACTAAGAAGTATATAACCCAATTGGCCGTCTAATAATGAGTAAATAACTCAAATGGACACGTTCTAAGCGATGACCATTTGACATTTGACACAGCTAAACCATTTGACATTTTGCTAACACAACTGACCACCACTAAAGACTAGATAGCTCGATTGAATGCCTACAAAGCGTTCCTGCTAAGCGGCAAAAAGACAATTAGGCATTTTACTAAGAAGTGGATAACCCAACTGTCACCTACTAAAGAGTAAATATCTTAACTGGACGCCTACTAAGAGGCAGATAATACATTTGGCATTTTACTAAGAAGTAGATTACCCAAATGATTGCCTACTAAGGTGTAGATAACTGAAATGGACAGGCACTATGCGGCAGATGAACCATTTAGCATTGTACCAAGAAGTATACAACACAACTGACCACCTACTAATGGGTAGATAGCTCGACTGAACGCTTACTAAGCGTTCCTGATAAGCGGCAGATAAACCACGTGGCATTTTACTAAGAAGTAGATAACCCAACTTTAGTCTACTAAAGAGTAAATATCTTAACAGGACGCCTACTAAGCGGTAGATACATCATTTGGCATTTTACTAAGAAGTAGATAACCCAAATGATCGCCGACTAAGGAGTAGTTAACTCAACTGGACGCCTATAAAACGGCAGATAAACCATTTGACGTTTTACTTAGATCTAGATAATCCAACTGCTCGCCTTCTAAGAAGTAGATAACTCAAATGGACCCCTACTAACCAGTAGATAAACCATTTGGCATTATACTAAGACTTAGATAACCCAACTGTCTGCATATTAAGGTGTAGATAACTCAACGGGACCCCAACTAAGCGGTAGATGAACCATTTGGCATTTTACCAAGAAGTAAATAACACAACTGACCATCTAGTAAAGAGTAGATAACTCGACTGAACGCTAACTAAGCGTTCCTGCTAAGCGGCAGATAAACCGTTTGGCATTTTACTAAGAAGTAGATAACCGAACTTTAGCCCACTAAAGAGTAAATATCTAAAGTGGACGCCTACTAAGCGGTAGTAAACCATTTGGCCATTAGAAGTAGATAACCCAATTGGCCGCATACTAAGAAGTATATAACTCAACTGGACGTCAACTAAGCGGCATTTTACTGAGAAATAGATAACCCAACTATCCGACTACTAAGGAGTACATAGCCCTACTGGACGAGAGTAGATACTCAATAGGGGTCTGCTCTTATTTATTAGCTTTTTTCGCTCACCCCACTCTTTGCTTCGTATGTAAACTCCTGCTATGACTTTACTGCATAGGGGTAGTACTTTAATTTCTGTATGACACTGCCCCTTTATTCAATTGTCACATTGTATTTTCAGTTTTCTACGATGAGTCTCAAGAAGAGGTGAATTTGTTTACCTTATGTCCCCATTCTTAAACAATGCAATTAAGTCCTTAAATTCCATTTCCCAGATTATTTCGATATCTCTGTATGAAACTATAAGGAATTATATTCTTAAATTTTATTTCCAAGTTTATCATTATCTCTTCGTTCATAAACCCTCCGTGAAATGAGAATGTTCATAAATATTTTGCTAGATTAAATTTAATTAAGGTCTATCGCATGAACAATAACTTCTAGTACAAAAAGTCGCTTAAATTAAATATGATTCCCCACATTCAGTAATTTTCAGAATTTATTTACTCTTAAAAAAAACTGTGTTTGTTTTCTTCTTTCTGTCGTTCTTTGAGGTAAAACAAAAAAAAATTTGCAATGTACTTACATAACTTACCATATGGCCCCAATTGGGCAGCCACGCGTACGCGTTCTATGACCACCGGTGGATCACTGCGTCCTTTGGCATTGACGGCATAGACAAGAAATTGATATTCTCGACCGGGTTCCAGGTTGTTCAAACGAAACTGGGGATTAGGTTCCTGCATGCGAAAGATGGGAGCCGAAGTAGCCTAAAAGTACAAAGCAAATGGAAAAAATATGGTATATAAACGTAAATCAAGAATATGAGTAAATAGGGGGAGAGGGGGGCCATTGAGGAAGGATAAAAATATGAGAAATAGACAACATATTTCACTTTCATGTTTGGGGACTGTGAATATCTATAATGTATGTGTAGTAGAAGTCGTTGAGGTTGTTGTCCTTGTTGTCTGGCCAACTGGGTTGGGTGGACGGTAGGTCCTGTTTATTTTTGATTTAAAAACTGAACTACCTATCCACAATAGCCCGGCCATAGAGTGTTCATCTCCACTTTATAACATCAATGTTCAGTCGAGCATAAAACAAAATAAAACAATTTTTATCCCAAAACGCCAAAAAGGAAAACTTCCAAATCGGAATAAAAATAAACCCAAAGAAAAAAGTGTGGCAGAAAAGGCCCTAGTGTTTTATAGTTGCTACTCCTGCATAGGTGAAAGTCTGAATGGAGAGAGAGAGAGAGAGAAAGATTTACTATGCATGCTCTCCTCCTCATCCTTTTGCAGTCATGGGAAAAGGATCTGAACTTTTCTAAATAATTATTCATGCCTGAAAATGTTATTAGAAAGTTATTTTTTCTGAGCTGTCTTACTTTTGATTCCCTTTGTGATGTTATTAAAGAAAATATTTGGTAACTAACACACATAAACATGGGTTGCGATGCATTTAGGTTATTTTGGATTTTATAGAAGCGGAGGAGTCGGGGGAGGGAGCGAAGTACAGTGGGGGTATTTCGAAAAAGAGAATGAAACCAAATCAGCAGAAAAAGTAAGAGTTCCGTAACTAATCTCTTCACAATTCCTGCACGCAAAGAAAAGAATTCGTTTTTGCGATACAAAATTTTAGACAACTACAATTCTCGATTGCAGGAATTAAATTTCTTTTGTTGTGACAGAAACTAATTTTGCGTAAACGATTCTTTGTTCTGACCAAAAGAAATTTCAGTTCTCGTAAACGAGAATTGTAGTTGTCTAAAATGTCGTTTCGCAAAAATAAATTATTTTTTTGCATGTGCATCTATAGTTCAAGGCGTAGTTTACACTAGGATTATGCATGAGATTCTACAAAAAATGCAAAAAACCATTTCCATAGTTTTTACTGTCCACTGGATGATTGGCAACCCTTGTGAGTTGAAGTATTAGAAGTCTCGGCTACAACTCTGCTTGAACGATATTCGCATACTACTGATCATATGGAGGAATTGTCAACGATGGATCTATCCTACAACTCTCCTTGGATGATATTCGCATAGTACGGAACTTGGAGCGGTATTTCCGAAAATGGAACACTGCCCTACGGATCGTAGAGAGGGATTGCCAACGTTAAATATCTTCCACAATTCTCCTTGAGAGGGATCTCCAAGAATAGAAATCTCCTACAACTTTCCCCTCCGGATCGTAGAGAGGAATTGCCAACAATAGATCTCTCCTACAACTCTCCTTCGACAATATTCACACAGTACGGATAATAGAGAGAATTTCCAAGAATGTAACTCTCCTACAACACTTCTCTCCGGATCGTGGAGAGGAATTGCCAACGATGGATATATCCTACAACTCTCCTTGGACGATATTCGCATAGGGGGATTTCCAAGAATGGAACTCGCCTACAATTCTCATTATCCAATAGTCGAGAGGGACTGCCAACTCTCCTTGGATGATATTCGCATAAAACGGATCATAGAGAGGGATTTACAAGAATCGAACTCTCCTACAACTCTCGTTTCCGGATCGTAGAGAGGGATTGCCAATGATAGAAATCTACAAAAACTCTCCTTGGATGATATTCGCATAGTGCGGATCTTAGAGAGGGATTTCCAAGAATGGAATTCTCCTCTCACTACAATCGCATAGTTTGGATTGTAGTGAGAGACTTCCAGCAACCAATGGTTGATGTTAATTTTTTACACCTTATTTCATCTTCGGCTCTCGTATTAAAAACACTTGTTGTTCACTACGATCCCGCAAATCATTTGACTCTCCTACTCCTTTAGGACCATTCCATGGTCCTGATAGTAAATGACTGTATTATGATATTATACTGTGTCGTAGATGTTCTGAATATGTTGCCCCACTGTGCGACGATACACTTGAGTAAACATTTCAGCCAAAATGGCCACCACCCAACGTTTTAATAGGTGGCCCCTTAGGCCAAAAGAGCAACTCGTATGCAAACACTTTATTCAGGATGATGACGAGGATGATGCTGTCGTCCAGAGCAAGTGGCAATGGGCAAGAGGATGGCAACTAGTTCCACACAAATAACTGAGCAACTGTCCGGAAATAATTTATAGGCAACCTTAATGAAGTTTGCTGTTTCCACACAAAAACCCAAAAAGGATATTCAATGATATCCTTGCATATGTTTATCATGAGAAATAAACTTATGACCTCCCTCACCCCTACCTTCAACGCACACTGGTTCATCTCTCGCCCATCAACAAATAACCATAAGTGTGAGAGTCTTTCGGTTTAAATCTTTCTGGCTGCCAAACAAACAAATAAACAAACAAATTTGAAGTAAACTTTTTGAAACGAACCCATAACTCAAGTTAAAAGAAATTTTAAATAAATGAGTTCATTGGGGGGAAGACCAAAAGGATCTAACTCCCCCAGGAGATGCCCTGATGCTGAGGACTTTGGTGAATGTGTGTATGTGTCTGAGTGAGTGCTGAAATGATAGTTGGTGCGTAAAGCATTCAGTTAATATGCGAAAATATTTCACATCAAATGATAGCCATTCATAATTTGCCTTAAATCGAAATGGTATCCAATCCAAAAGAAACAGACATCAGCCGCATCTCACTCCAAAACCCATTATCAACAACTGCCCAAAGGACTTCGTTTCGCAATGCTTCAAAGAAATTGCTTTGGATCTGTTATTAATTTGACCATTTGTTGCCCTTCCCTTCCCCACAGACAGCGATCGAGAAAAAAGGCTCAAACTCAAATAACACATAAATAAAATCCCATAAATATTAAAGGGAATGAATGCTGCTGCTGTTGCTTGCGGCAACATTTGAAGATTCTGAATAATTTAAAAATGAAAACTTTACAAACTTCTTCCATTAGGATTTTATAAACATTACAGCAAAACAAAAACAAACATATCGTCGGCTGCTGATGTTGAAATATTTCTTTAGACAAAAAAAAAGGATGAATCAGTCATGTGAAAAAAAACTTTGCTCATCTCATTGCATTCATCTGCTAGTGGAATGTTGCTGCATAACGGATTGTTGTTCAAAAAATATTTTGCAAAAATATTTATTTATTTAATTTAGTCTATGGAATACAATGTTCCTTACAGGAACATTTATGCAATTTACCTGATCATTCATGGTGGAAATTTCATTTTCTCCCGGGTTGGCATCATTAAAACTACGTGTGGCATCTCCAGCTCCACCACCATTTATATACAAAGGATCTCCGCCTACCACTTCCAGGACAAAGTACTGAGAGAGACCACCATCACTCCCCGCCACACAGACCACTTCGAGAATGGTATCATTGCGAAGTTCACAGGATCGAGGAGCTTCGGGAGGGTCTGAAAAGAGAAACCATGAAAGGTGTTGTTAATAAGTCAAGGTACTCTTAATAGGATTGCTTTAATTATTTGCAAACAAAAACTTACTCGCTGGCAGTATGTGCACGAGGCAGGGTGTTGTCTGTCGCCCCACCGCATTACTAGCCCAACAGGCCAGTGTTATCAGCTCCGAATCCGTTTGTGGCAGGTACGTTACTGTGCTCACCAGACCATTCGATTGTATTCTCGAATTAAGGACCTAAAATTTAAAGCGAAGAAAATATAAAAAATAAATAAATTACAAAAATTAACATCAAAAGTACGTAAAATAAAAACAGGCACTAAATAAAGTAAAAAAGAGCCGAGTGGCGTTTGAAAGTGAATATGTCATGTCTTAACCAATATTAAATGTTTAAAATTCACATCGTACAGAAGTAGACGGGCGACACAATTAGGTCATCTTTGCCAAACAACATTTTTTTTAAATGAGAGTAGCGTTTGTATTCCTAAAAGCATATGAAAGAAAATTTAAGTGCATTTTACTAGTCAAGCCCTGTGGACAAATCTGTAGGTACATTATTTTTGAGAATTAAAACCAAAATAATTTTAACAAGTCAGATATCTGTAATGAATCTTCCCACACTTTAAATTGGCGTACATATGTTTTGATCTTCCATAGCTTACAGATATGGTGATAGATGGCGTCAAAAGTTGGCTACCTCGGGTTTAATACATTTTTACATGAGTGTTGTTCACTAGCATGCCAGTCTGACGAACTTTGTGCACAAGCTTGTGAACCGCAGGCTCTGTGGATGCCTAATTTCGTACAAAACTTATTTTAACAAGCTTACTGTCTGCACTACACAGCATTTGGGATTTCATCTATTTCCACCAAAATTGTTATTATTTTTTTATTAATTACTATTTTTTTATTAATCGTTAACTCTGTTAAGAAGTAGTCGACAGTTTCTTTTCTAAATTGAAACAAATAAAATTTAAACTATTTAAAACAACAAATCCATCGTTTTTTTTTAAATATATGGTTTGACAAGCCTAACAATCAATAACTTCATAATATAATAAAGGTCAACAATAAATAATTAACATTATTATTTTTTTTTTGCAAAATTCATCAAGTTTGTAAATTAAATGAAAGTTTCATTTTTATTGAAAAAATCTAATACGAATTTGTATAAAAAATTTTGGAAAAAAATATATTTTTAAAAACAATTTCGTTGAAAATTTTATTTATACAATACATTGTCTTGAAAAATGTATTTTTCTAGAAAAGTTCATCAAAATTTATTTTTATTCAGATGTGCTATTTACTTTTATTACTTTGTCTCGCATTTTGCTGGACTATGTCCCGCTCTAGAAAAATTCGGTGACCTATGATTTTATTGGGAGTTTCATAGAAATTTCGACGAACTATGATTTTATTGAAAATTACATATAAATTTGCAATTATATAGAGAATTTCACTTTTATAATTACACATGTCCGTTAAAATTTACGAAATTGTATTTTTCTAAAAAATCTTTCGTTTAATTTTTTTGTTTTTTTTTTTGCAAAATTCATCAAATTTTCATATTTAGTATAAGTTGCATTTTTATAGAAAAATCTAATAGAAACGGAATTTTTATAGAAAATTTGAAATCTGAAATAATTGATATTTTAAAAAATATTTGTACGTTGCATTTCTCTTTAAAATTTTTTCAAATCTGTGTTTTTTCTATAAAAGTTCATAAAATTTTAATTTTTTTCGTATATACTATTTCATTTTATAGCTTTGTCTCGTACTTTGCCGGGCTAAGTCCTGTTCTAGAAAAATTCGCCAAGCAATGAATTTATTTAAAACTTCATAGAAATTGCAATTATATAGATAATTGCATCCAACTGCACTTTTTTCTAGAAAATCTTCCCTAAATTTATATTTTTGTTGTTTGCAAATTCCATCAAAATTTCATATTTAATGTTAATTTAATGGATAGATAGAACATTTTAGCAAAATGTAAGAGAAACCGATTTTTAATTTATTTTGATAAGATTTTAAGAATAATTTTTAAAAAAATGGTATGTTGTATTTTTAAAATGTTATTTTTCATATTTAAAAAAAATCGCTGAAAATTGAATTTTTCTATACAATTTCGTCAAAATTGTGTTTTTCTAGACAATTTCATCGATATTAAATTTTATGAAAATTTTGTCGAATATACTTTGTAATTTAAAAATTGTTATTTCTGGAAAATAATGTAAAAGTTAAATTTTTCTAAAAAATTTTATTGAAATTTCGTATTTCTAGAAAATTTCATCGAGATTTATTTTTTTAGAAAATTTGGCATTTCTAGAAAATTTCTCCTAAATATAATCTAATATATTCCAAAGTAAACTGTTTTTTATTGAAAAATTTACAAAAATTAAATTTTTAAAATTAAACAAAAAAATATTTAATTTATTTTTTAAGATTTCAAAAATTGAATTTTTCTATAAAATTTCGTCAAATTCTGTTTTTTAGAAAATCTTATAAAAATTAAATTTTATGACAAATTTGTCGCAAATACATTTTTATTGAACATTAGGTTTTTTTCTGGAAAATTATGTCAAAATTTAATTTTTCGAGAAAATTTAATATAAATTTCATATTTTCAGAAAATTCTTCAAAATTTAATTTTGCTAAAAAATTTCTTTGAGATTGAATTTTTCCAGAAATTTTTATAGAAAACTATTACAAAAACTGACATATTGAAAATTTTTAATTATTTTTATAAATTTTAAAAAAATTTTAAAGATAATTTCATAAAATAATTTAATTTTATGAAAATTTTGTCGAAAATACATTTTTATTCAACATTTTTTTTCTGAAAAATTATGTCACAATGAAATTTTTCCAGGAAATTCTATTAAAGTTTCCTATTTCTAGAAAATTTCTCCGAAATCAAATTTTTCTAGAAAATTTCATTGAAATTTCGTATTTCTAGAAAACTTCTTCGAAATTAAATTTTTCTAGAACATTTTTTTTTTAAATTTAATTTGTCCAGAAAATTTCCTTTATCGCCCTTTAATAAAATCAACGACCTTTAATCTCTTCAGGTGCCCGTAATCCACTCATCGACATTTGAAGATTTTCTAGAATTGTAGAGAAATTCATTTTTAACAATATTTTCTACAGAAATGCAATTTAAAGATTTTTCTAGAAAAATTCAATTTTAACAAAATTACAATTTCTGCGAAATTTTTAAAAAAAAATGCAATTTTAACGAAATTTTAGAGAACAATTTAATTTCAACAAATTTTTTTAGGAAAAATACAAATTTGATGGAATTTCCTAGAAAAATGCAAACCGGCAGGAAAGTTTTAAAAAAATCAATTTCAAGAATTTGTGCAAAAAAAATAAATTGTGGTGATACTACAATGAAATTTTTTTAAACACTACAATTTCAACGAAATTTTGCAGAAAAATTAAATTTCGAGGAAATTTTGAAGAAAAATAATTATTAAAACAATATATTTTTTTATACTTTTTTGTGATTGAAAGGGTTGGGAAGCTCTGTCCTATAAATAGAATAAAAAAGCAGCAAATTTGCACCAATTATGCTGTTAAGCGGTTTGCGTTAAACAACCTTTTCATAAAAACTGATCATCATTCGTGCATGTTTTGACATAGCAACACGACTTGACATCTTGAGGATATAGAAACCACTATTTTTGATACATTGGGCTAAAATTAGGCAAGTTGGTTCATTTTTTTATATTATATTTTTTATTTTATAAATTGTAACAAAATTATTTTGGCCAAATTCACTCGCCACTAAAAGAGTTTCTTTTGGTTGCAGGGTATATTTGATTTAACCTTGCTTACAAAAAACGACACAAACCCAATCGAATAATACCCTATACCATGGTTTGGTGTAGGCTATAAAGCCAAAGTTTTAGGATATCCTATTTAATACATTGAGGCTCTTTGTTTGAATATAAATTTTTCAAAATTATAGTAAAACAAATAGAAAATGAAAACCTTTAACGAAAACACTCCAACAAAAGGACAAACATATGGCCCCTCATTAGATGCCCTATTAATAGTTGATTACTTTTCTGTTGAGTGCCCTCAACAAAGTTCCGTGTCCTGCCCGCCAGTTGATCATCAAAGACATTTCCATGTGGTACACAAACCCATATAAATTAAATATCTCCCTCAAAACTGTTCTCAGGGCGTGGGGAGGAGTATGTGGAAGGGTGGACATGGAAATCGAAATGATTCCTGGCAAATATTGATGGAGAAATATTTGCACAAGTGGTTAGCATACTTGAAATCGTTGCACAAATGATTTTCCAGACATTAACAATAAATTATCAATTCTGTCACAAACAGGGTAAACTTTACAGACATTATTATCACATTCACATGCAATCATGTGAATGTATAAGCACGAGTATACCTGTATTGCAAATATAATCGTATATGTGTTGTAAGTGTGTCAGTTGTCATCTAAATTATACTTACTTTTGTATTTATTGAAAACTAACTATGAATGACAACACATATACAGAAGACAGTTATATATATATTCATTACCATTCAATGGAGTTGTATTCAAGTGCATTTTTCACACACACACATATAAACATAAAGAGACGACGAGTTGAAAGACAGCAGACAGCTGCAGGTCCTTCTGAAGCCAATCGAACCTGGCTACCCACAAAAATCCTCACATACTCGTTTGTACTCTCTGTGCTTGATCATATTTGGGCAAAAGGCCATTTTCAATAGATTATAAATAATTTATAAAATTCGATTAGGTTTCAAGCCAAGTCACGTACACATGAATTCTCTCTCTGACTCTGACGCTGCCTCTGTCCCTAGTGGTTGACTTGAGTTGAACATTGGCATTCGCTTTGTTCGGTATTGTTGCAAAGTTCTTTTTAGTAAATGAATGAATGTGTTTTTCTTTCTTTTATTGCATTGCGGAGACCGAAGCTAACAAGTGCTGGAGAAGAGTTGGGGGAATGGGGTGAAAGGGGACTTTCCACAACTGCCAAATCCTAAGAACACAAAACGGTAGAGAAGCAGAGAGATCAATGTGTTGAAGGACATAAAAACGCTGTAGCTGGGAACAGTGAATTCAGGGATATGTTATATAAAATTCAAAGGAATATCCTAAAAGTGAGTGCAGGAAATGAAAACAAATATGCCATATCATCAGCTGTCAGTCGACCGTCGGAGATTGTCGAACATCGGCTTCAAATTTGGCAGATCCACATCATACTGAGGTGGAGATTATGAGCCTCAAAATAAGTCAACTTATATATGCCTTTCAAATGAGTGTATCTTGTATGCATATAAAAGACGGCTCACATAGGCCAAGGTCCCTAGTGTTACTATGGACTCAGGAAACCAAAGCAATGAATATGTCGAACATCGACACCGGAAAGATATGTCAGACTTTCTAGAAAGGCCGACCCCAATAAATCCAGACGTCGTCTACTTAATGCGGGACAAAGACAAAGCAAGTGTTCAATTCTCCCCATATTCCGCATCACCACAGCTCCTGCAGAAGTCATTGGACGCAATACCCTTCTAGCGTGTTCGCCTATGAGAGAGTGTCTCCCGTCAGAACTATAACCAACGTAGATAGTCTCCTATCTTGGCCAGATTTGTCTAGCTACCCTGTAGGTGCCGATTTTTGTCCATCTTTCATTGGACTGTCTGATCGTATCCTCCCTTATCCAAAGCGTGCATGTGGATAGTGGCGCACCAATATATGCAAATTCTTCGAGAATTTGTAATGTCGTCTCCTTCCTTGCAAGTTCAACAGCTTTGCAGTCTCGGGATATCCCTATGTCCAGGCAACCATATGAGGTCTATGTTAAACTACTCAGCCGTCTCGATAAAAGATCTGCGTCAGTCGAGGGCTGTATGAGTATTTAGGGATGAGATGATTTATATTTCCTGGTATTCTGCCAACCCTCTCCCCTCTCTGGCAGGTATCGTAGTGGTAAAGTTCCTCTCGAAGGCGTACACCGTTTGTACATTGTCCACTCGGTCCATAGTACTACATTGTGATATACAGGGTTGCCCATATTCGACGGACCCATGTTTTTTTTGGGCCCATTCCAATCGACGAGGCTTGTCCGCAGGCAACAATCTTTGCGTCAATTGAATTTTGTACGGGAACAAATGCAAATCAACGCGAATAATCCGTTGTAAAGTGGACCGAGCCATGCCCAACTGCTGAGAACGGCGTTTTTGGGATGTTCATGGGGACCTCTCAACACTGGCTCGTACGGCAGCGATATTCTCGGCCGATCGCCTTGGTCGACTTTTATTTGGCCTCTTCGGATTAGAAATAGCCTCACCAGTCGAAAATTTTTCGTATAAACGCTTAATGGTGTTCTTAGAAGGCGCACTTCTCACATTTTTTAATATTTTAAAAGCACGTTGAGTTTTCACAATTGACTTCTTCTGTTGAATGTAAATTTCAACTATTTCGCGTGGCGTGTATTGTTCCATGGTAAAAATCTGCTTGGACTGACGCTTCAAACGCGGTATGTCATTAAGCGATCTGACATATCTGTCAAAAGTTATGGCGTTGCCAGATGGGTCCGTCGAATATGGGAGACCCTGTACTCATGTGGCCGTTGTTCTTATACCTCCACATTGATAGACAGATTTAACGTAATGCCGCTCTTGTGGCAACTTCTCTCGCCACTATATCAATCGGCAATAGGTGAATTAAGTCTTGAAAAGACTCAAAGACCTTCGAGCTCCGTTTATGCTTAGCCAGGCAGTTCTCTAAACCTTTGATAATTTGTGGGTATGTGATAGGGTCCCAACGCGACCCTACAGCCTTCTTCCAAGAATATAAGGCGACATTGGCCTTCATTACACGTTCTAGTACAATAAGTCTGAATGAAAATTTTCTATCTAGAATTAAACCAAGAAATTTTTCACTTGCAGAAATCTCTGTTCCATTTATCCTAGGAGGTCCCACATGTCGGACTTTATACTTCCTAGTAAATTACCCATTATACAAATTATTTCAGAGATTTTCAGTCGCAAATATCCTTAGTTTTGAACCTGGGAGTTTTGGAGCGATGGACGCTTCCCCTTAATAATTTTGTAAAAATGGTTTGAAGGAAGGAAATACGAGTATCTGCAGGCCATAGATTTAAACCTGGGCATTTTTGAGTGATAGACGCGTACACTGCAATTATTTAACTATGCCACAAAATCTCCCAAAAACTACTAGTGAATGAATGATGAATAAAAAAAGACGATAACACTAGATTAAAAAAATTTTGCCGAAGGGCTGTCCATAACATTTTCTGGTGTAACTTGGTATCCTAAACATGATAAAAATATTTATGTCATTTTGTGTGGTTATTTTACCACACAAAATGAATTTTACCATACAAATAGTGAGGCACCTTCACTATTTGGACGCTATTTATTTAAGTATAAGCCTCATAGAGCCGGAATATGAGAAAAAATTAAGGAAGTTATGAGGGCTAAACATTTTACGTAGAAACAGTGGTATAGAGACGGTCGTCAAAAATAACAAAGTCGTTAAAAAAATCAAAAACAATCGTTTTTGTACAAATAAGTACAAATCTCTAGGGTCACTCCTTCGATGTGTTGCACTTTTGGTCCGCAGCAACTGATATATACCACAATGGGGGTATAAAAACATGATGTTGTTGAAATCCACAATGTAGATATCGATATCTCCATTCCAAAACATGCTAAGTCGACTTAGCATACTTTTAGGGAGATTGCACTTTTATCTTCTAAATATTCCAAATTATATTTAGTCAACATTTGGTGTTTATTCGTCAACCCAATCCAAACCCAAGTTATTCACATAACAGTACTGGCCATTCGATTTGAATTATAAAGTTTAGATCGGAGGTATCGATATATACATTTATACATAGATTTTTGAAACAGGCATTCTTTTCTTCGTTGGAATGCTAGTTTTAAAAAATTTAAACATATATATTTTTTGCTATTTTTTTTGCCATTTTTTTATTATATTTATTTAGTTTTATTATATAATAATAAAAAGAAAATTCTAATTTTTTAACGACAGTTTCTAAACTTCTGTTTTTATGTAAAAGTGATATTTTCAACATAATCATCTTAATTTCTTTTAATTTAAAGGATATTCCGGTAACTTCCAAGAATATCGGAATTACAAAAAAATTACTATACAATTTTTTAAAATATTTTTTCGTGTTTAGGGCACCAGAAAATGTTATACACAGTCCTTTGTCAACAATTTTTAAACTAGTGTTTTTCACGTTTTTCCAACCGGGCAACCAAATAATATATGATACCCTACATCACTCATGGAGCAGAATGGTGGACCTATATTTTTGGTCCATCTACGAACAAAGGCTGATTCAATCGGTTAGTCGTGCTCACCAGCCAGGCAGACGGACGGACAGATGAACGGACGGACAGATGAACGGACGGACAGATGAACGGACAAAGCTTAAATGACATACATATGTACATTAGGCATATGACGAAATTTTAACATCATATCTACATGATGAGAAATGGTAAAAAATAATAAAAAAAGTTTTAGTTCAATCTGTGAAGAAAAAACAATCTTCCTTGACAAACGATTTATGAATTTTATATATCGAGGGGTTATATCTAAAAATCTGCTGTTATAAGATTTTCGAAAATGTGTTTTTGATGCCTAGCTTTTCTTTTTGAAGTCATGGTGAACCATGGTGTAAATTTCGAACAAAAAAATCTATAACCGTTTTTAACATTTTTATTTTTTGGCTATCATGATTTAATGAATTTGCACAAAAAATATTTTTTTCAAAAGTCTGCTGTCATCCATATCATATAAATTATTGCAAATTCAGACACCTCAATATTGGGCGCGCTCCGTAAATATATACGTTTGTATTTGTTTTAAATATGTTTCAGTCATATCTAACGTAATAGTGTAACGTTGAAGCTACTTTTTTAAAGTTTATTATAAATTTGGGGGAGGTATTTGAAATATATTGTTAAACCAATACCACTTTTATTATTTTCTATCAAAATTTCATGAAGTAGGACCATATATTTTATTTTTTCAAAAAAGTTGTAAAATGCATATGCCTAATGTACTTCAATGTTTTACACTTTTGGTCCGTCCCTCCCTCATTACTAATAGGGTAGACAATTTATATATGAGTAATTTTAGATTGAAGTATACATTGTAAAGATCTTTAAACTTTTTGATCAAAACAAATTGGGTTTTAAAAATATTGAGCCAATTTTAAATTTTTCAATAACTTTCTCTGCCCTCTAAACCACAGTGCGTTATGCGAAAAGGAAACCATTGTCAACCTTGAGTACAAAACAGGCAAAGGGCATAGGGAGAATGGTATCCTTTGCAGCAATACACATATGAGTGTATGAGAGCCTATGTATGTGTGTATGTGTGTTTTCGTTTCTGTGTGTTTAGCCATAAGTACATATTTAAACTTTCATTTGAAATGAAGGTCTGCCCACTTGATTTCGTTTCAATTTTAAAAGTAAGTACCTCTCTGCTACTACAACTACTACTCATACTAAAGGAAAATAAGCGCCAGCATGAAACCAAAGGAAGCACGAAGAGAGAAAGTGAGAGACCATCAAACGGAAAGAGGAAATCGGTAGGGAAGTAAGGCATCGTCAATATTTTCATTAAATATTTAGAAAACTTAATAACTGTTACTAAGAATCCCCAGTCTAGAAGAGATGTCATCCTTCGTTCTCTACAGCAAAGCAGAAAGGATGTTTGTGTTTTTTTTATTATTTTGTTGTGTTGGAGAGATTTGCTTCCTTCTCCGACTTCTGCTTATTGAGCTGTGTGTCGCATTACTCTGGGGGATTTTTGTCGATTATTTGTCCAGGCTATTTGATTGCTTATTGATTTGTAATTGTCCCTGTGTATGAAATGCACACAGTCTCACATAACCATATAATACTCAAACAACCAAGGACTCGGGAACCACAAAGTAGATGAGTTAGGGGCAGAGAGTATAGTGTGCTTCTCTCTCTTTCTCTCTCTGTGTGTGTTTACAAAAAGCATAATATTTCTATTTTTAATATGTTAAAACCCTCTGGGGTAGAATTTATGGTAAACGGTCATCTGCTGTCAAGGGTCATGCACAATTTCTTAAGAGTTCAAAAGAGATTCTTACAGATGAATTGAAGAGGTCAATTAGATGAATTTTATAATAGTTATGAAAGATACGAGTATAAGTGTAAGTGTGAAAGCAACTTTTCATAAAATGTCCTGTGACCTGCCGGTCATACAAATGCATATATTCGTACGAGTACGAATACACATGTACGAGTATGAGTGAGGCCTCATAAATAACATAGCCATTTTTGTAGAATTTAGTGCAGTTTTTTTTTGCGTTCGCTTCTAGTACTAGTACTTACGGGTGACACATTTCTCGTATTGTTGTAGGTCCAACTAAATTTCACCGAATCTGGCGGATCAGCATCTACTTCACATTTGACCGGTATTGAGTGCATATTTATGGCGCCAATGGATGTTTGCTCGGTGCCCGGCTTACAACGGGGTGAATCTGTAATGAAAAAAAAAAGAAGAAAAGGACATTATAAAGAGTGTAACCAAAGCCAGAGCAGGATAATGGTTTAGTATCTATGTATGAATATTTTATGATGTATGTATGCGCACAGCCACACACACAGACACTCACATATGTGCAAGCAAAAAATATATCCTTTGGTTACAGTTTCTTTTGAGATCAGATGGGTTTCTTGCTTTCTCGCTTTGTGTGTGTGAGTGTGGTGTGTATGTTTAAAGGAACAATTGATGTAGCCTTGAGCGAAGTAATTAACATGGTCTACTTCAAGACCTAAAAAAATACATAATGGCCTACAAATGTGTAAGGTCCTATAATGAACAGAACAGAACACACATGCAGAACATGGCACATGTGAGACAAACTGTCTCATGTTGATATAAAAAGGAAAGCATTAAATTCAACATTAAATACTAAAGAAATCAGGAGACAAGATACTGCTTTATAAGAAGAAGTTTGGTTCAATGAGGTAAGGAGGTAGTTACTCTAATAAAAGAACACATTAGGCGTTCAACTCGATCACAAACTATCCAAGAGCGTTTCTCAAAGAAATCTTATGTAGCATCCAACGCAAATCTTTTGTTACAGTGTCAAATTCAACGTAGTACACTAAAAACCTGTTTACTTATCACGAAATATTCTCTAATAGAAAAAAATAATTAGGCGTTAAATTCAGATAAGTTTTAATGAAATATATTGGCTTAAGACAAACTGATTTGAAAGAGAAAAACTGAATAAAATTTTAGAGTTGTGAATATGTTCAGATTGCAACGTTAGCAAACGATTTTTCATATAGAAACCCAATTTGGAGCCCAAAGAAGATTTTCAACAGAACTCTAGTTTCAAATAGACAAAATATTTTTAAAGAAGTGAGCGCCCCAGTAGGTGAATTGGTAACGTGCTCGCCTATGAGTTTGGGAGTCGTGGCTCCGATTCCCACCAGAGGCTCTGGTCTGTCGCTGCAAACTCTAAACACATGGTCTTTGTAACCCGGCTTTTCCTTGGACCGTACAATTAGAATATAAATTTACTTTGTACTGTAATTCATATAAATAATAAAATAAATTTTTAAAGAAGCTTAATTTTAGGAAAAGTTACTTTGACAAAAACTTAAATAATTTATCTGATGAAAAGATAATCAAAAAAATCGTTTTGGGACCCAATATTCTAATATTATATTTCTGTTATTTTGTATTTTTGTATTTTTATATTTTTGTATTTTTATATTTTTGTATTCTTATATTTTTGTTTTTTTTTTCATATTTTTTTTTTATTTTTGTATTTTTATATTTTCATATTTTTATATTTTTATATTTTTATATTTTTATATTTTTATATTTTTATATTTTTATATTTTTATATTTTTATATTTTTATATTTTTATATTTTTATATTTTTATATTTTTATATTTTTATATTTTTATATTTTTATATTTTTATATTTTTATATTTTTATATTTTTATATTTTTATATTTTTATATTTTTATATTTTTATATTTTTATATTTTTATATTTTTATATTTTTATATTTTTATATTTTTATATTTTTATATTTTTATATTTTTATATTTTTATATTTTTATATTTTTATATTTTTATATTTTTATATTTTTATATTTTTATATTTTTATATTTTTATATTTTTATATTTTTATATTTTTATATTTTTATATTTTTATATTTTTATATTTTTATATTTTTATATTTTTATATTTTTATATTTTTATATTTTTATATTTTTATATTTTTATATTTTTATATTTTTATATTTTTATATTTTTATATTTTTATATTTTTATATTTTTATATTTTTATATTTTTATATTTTTATATTTTTATATTTTTATATTTTTATATTTTTATATTTTTATATTTTTATATTTTTATATTTTTATATTTTTATATTTTTATATTTTTATATTTTTATATTTTTATATTTTTATATTTTTATATTTTTATATTTTTATATTTTTATATTTTTATATTTTTATATTTTTATATTTTTATATTTTTATATTTTTATATTTTTATATTTTTATATTTTTATATTTTTATATTTTTATATTTTTATATTTTTATATTTTTATATTTTTATATTTTTATATTTTTATATTTTTATATTTTTATATTTTTATATTTTTATATTTTTATATTTTTATATTTTTATATTTTTATATTTTTATATTTTTATATTTTTATATTTTTATATTTTTATATTTTTATATTTTTATATTTTTATATTTTTATATTTTTATATTTTTATATTTTTATATTTGCATATTTTTATATTTTTATATTTTTATATTTTTATATTTTTATATTTTTATATTTGTATATTTTCATATTTCATATTTTTATATTTATATATTTTTATATTTTTATATTTTTATATTTTTATATTTTTATATTTTTATATTTTTATATTTTTATATTTTTATATTTGTATATTTTCATATTTTCATATTTTTATATTTTTATATTTTTATAATTTTATATTTTTATATCTTTATTTTTTTAATTCCTATACTTTCCTATTTTTTTTATAAATATTTTGAATTTTTGTATTTTTCGAATTTGTGTATTTCTGTTTTCTTTTTTTGTATCCTTTTTATTGTATTTTTGTATCTGAATTTTGTATATTTGTATTTTAGTATTTTTATATTTTTATATTATTATATTTTTATACTTTCCTATTATTTTTATAAATATTTTGAATTTTTGTATTTTTGTATTTTTGTATTTTTGTATTTTTGTATTTTTGTATTTTTGTATTTTTGTATTTTTGTATTTTTGTATTTTTGTATTTTTGTATTTTTGTATTTTTGTATTTTTGTATTTTTGTATTTTTGTATTTTTGTATTTTTGTATTTTTGTATTTTTGTATTTTTGTATTTTTGTATTTTTGTATTTTTGTATTTTTGTATTTTTGTATTTTTGTATTTTTGTATTTTTGTATTTTTGTATTTTTGTATTTTTGTATTTTTGTATTTTTGTATTTTTGTATTTTTGTATTTTTGTATTTTTGTATTTTTGTATTTTTGTATTTTTGTATTTTTGTATTTTTGTATTTTTGTATTTTTGTATTTTTGTATTTTTGTATTTTTGTATTTTTGTATTTTTGTATTTTTGTATTTTTGTATTTTTGTATTTTTGTATTTTTGTATTTTTGTATTTTTGTTTCAATGACTATAGTCTGACAAATAATGAGTACAATTTTGCGCCGTCTGGTAAATACGACGAAAAGTGGATTGGCCGAGTTAAATTTTCATAACTGCTTTTGTTTTGTTATATTTTTGATTTATTTTATAAAAACTTGTTGTATTATTTGCTTTGTCGTTTTTTATATAGTCATTCTGCTTATTTACATCGTATTAGAACAGAGTGGCCCAAAATGACCGAAAGGGTTTAAGTTCATTATAACTTATTATTTAAGACATAATTATTAATTTTTATTACTATTTTTCTTCTTTTATTCAAACTCCTGCGATCATATTGGGCCACCCACATATATATGTATTTATTAATATTAAATAAAAAGATATACTGATTCAAACCCTTGCGGTCATTGTGTGCAACCCTTTATTTTCTTGAATTTTTAATAAATTCTCTATTTTGAAATTTTTAATTTAAATTTTGTTGAATGACTATGCAATATATATATTTTAATAGTACTCCTGTATTTTGCAACGTTATTTGAGGTATATCTGTCCCTAAACTCCCATCTCAACAATGCTTGATGATGATGCATCTATGTATGTTCTATATTTACGCTTAGTTTTAAATATGTAAATGTATCTATTGCACAATTGCCCGAGTATCACTAACAATGTGAGTTCGACTGAAATAAAGACAGAACTTTATCATATAATAATATGAGTCCGGATTTCATTTCGTTTTTATTCCTCAATCTCGTACATTATATCTCATATTCCTTGTGTATTTGTTTTTTCTTCTGTTTTTTTTTGTTACTCTGGCATATGTAAAATAAGACCTGGTTTGTTAGGAACTGATACTGGTCCGGGTTGCTGCAGTTGCTCCGTTCTGCAACAATGCGGAAGTCTGTTTAGCCCGAAGGGAGTTGTGAGCTCTCAGTTGTTTCAATTCAAGTACTTTTAGAATTTGAAGAACGGTTGTCCTGCCAGCACAGCAGGAGAGTGAGAGCGAGAGTGAGTAGGGGACGGATGCAGTAGAGGCTTGAAGGATATAATAACAAAATAGCAGATTTGTTTGTTATTTTCTATAGCATTGCTGCAGAGTTTTTTATATTACTTTTTGCTCTTTAGAAAAATATTAAAGTTTGAATCGAACCCGAAACGAAAAAATTCTAGAAACAAGAAACAACCAAAATATTTGAACAGCTAGAATTTTTCTCAAAAAATATAAAGTTTTGTTATGTTTTCTACTTTGTGTTGCGAACAGGTTTTTTCTCGGCCCCTCTCCCTTTCGTATGAAATGCATAATGTTATTTTTTATACCCTCACTTTAGTGTGACGAGGGTATATATCATTTGCTACGGAAAAAAGTGTAACACATCGAAGGAGTGATCTAAGACCCTAAGTATGTTCGGAGGAAATCCGTTTTGGGTCATTTTAAGTCGAATGAGCAATGTCCGTCCATCTGTCTGTCTGTCTGTCTGTCTGTCTGTCTGTCTGCCTGTCTGTCTGTCTGTCTGTGTGTCTGCTGGCTGGTGCGCACGATAACTCTCGAAAGGAGTAACCGATTGACTTAAAATTTGGTATGTGGTAATATTTTGATCTATCTCCGGATGAGTTCGAAGATGGGCCATATTGGTCTACTCCTTTTGGTACCTCCCACACAAAGGGTTAAAATTTAGTGAAATATTGATTCTTTAATAACTTCTATACTACTTATTCGAATCTTTTGAAATTCTGCACATAATATTAGTATATTAGTCGCTATTAACTCGAGAAAAATGGGTGAAGTTGGCATGCCCGTTTTGGTACCTCCCACACAAATGGACCATTTTGCATCAAAATTTAACTGCTTATAACGTTAATACAAGTGCATAAAAATGCTTGAAATTTTCTACAGTATAATGTTTTTGTAGCGCCTATAGTCCGGTAAAAAATGGGCATTATTGTACAGCCCCTTTTGGTACCTCCCACACAAATGGGCCGTTTCGTACCAAAAGTAAACGGCTTGTAACTTTAATACCAGTGCATACAAATACTTGAAATTTTGTACAGTGTAATGCTGTTATAGTGCCTATAGTCCTGTAAAAAGTGGGCGTTATCACCCCGCCCCTTTTTGTACCTCCCACCCAAAATGACCAAATCATACCAAAATTACATAGCTCGTAACTTTAATATACCAGTGCACATAAACGCTTATAGTTCAGCACAATGCAATGTATTTAAGAATGTACTGTTTACCGAAAAATATGTGTATTTGGAAAACCCCTTCTGGTACCTCCCACACAAATTGACAGATTTATTGGTGTAATGTTATATATTACATTACTCACAAAGTGAGGGTATACCTTAGTCGGTTTACCCGACTGAAACTTTCTTACTTGTTTTATATATTTTTAGGTACTTATAAAAAATAAAAATGAAATAAAATAAAAATGTTTTTGTTTTGCCCTGTTGCTGATATTATTGCTCCTATTATTATTATTCGAAACATGAAAATTCACTTTTGCCATAAAAAATCATAAAAAAGTGCTACAAATATAGATGTTTCGAAACTTTGTTTTATGAAAACATTATGCTTTTCCCCCCGGTGGCAAACCTACCTACCCAAACAGCATTAGCCGCCCTAATTGAGACTTGTTGCAATAAAACACATCGTATGTGTAGGTGGTACAGAGCTCGATGATGAGAGAATTGAGTTTAACTATTTATTTCATCGTTTAAACTTTTTCCAAAGAAAATGGAGTATTGAAAGAGAGTAGTGGGTGGGGGGTCAGAACCATAAGCGAACAGAGACAAGTTATCCAAAATGAATCGAAACAAAATAAGAAGTTTTATTTGAAGATAATCCTCGAGAATTGAATGGTGCAGACCGAATATAAAATTCTATACACAAACATACAGAGAAAGAAATATATTTTACATGATTTCAATTATGAAAAATTATTGAAATTGTTATTATCATAATCATTAGCAGTATAAATATCAGAAATGATTTAATATTTCACAAAATATTAACTATTTGTGAGACAAATATAAGAAGAAATGTCTTAATATTGTCCATGTCCAAACACTGTTCATGTTATTTAAAATGTCCTGAAAAGGGTTTATCGCGAATAAATATAAGGGGGATTTCATGCCAAGTGAGTTAATTTGTTAAACCGATGCCTTCAGATCGGGATGAAACTTGCACCAAGTTTAGTCCTATTGGATAGTAGTTATGAAAAAAAAATTTGAACGAGATCGGTTGAGGACTGTCCGAGTTGGAGGGTATTGAATTTTAAAATTTTTGACAAACGACCCTGTTTTCCCATTCATATAATTAATTACCTATTGTACTCGTATTTAGAAAATTGTGCCACATATAAAAAGAATTATAGTCTAGTTGTCAATAATCTATAAGATATTTATTTCCTATTTTTTTAACACGTTTGAAATAATTGTTCGTAATAGTTGTCAAAGATTTCGCCAAACTAATAATACCGACACTTTCATTTGAAAACATTAAATCACAGCTCCGAGCAAGAGAAAGAACATTTGGAAAGAGTTCTTCCTATTTTTTTTTGGAAAACGTAGAACGAATGAATTTACAACACCTGCTAACATTCACAAACTCAAATTCATTGCGGAACACAAAACTAGAACGACTATCGTATTGCAATAATTTTTTTTTTTTTTTGGAGCAGGCGGGTGAAGTTGGCAATGATGATTATAAGTTTTTGAACGAGTTTTTGGATTGTTCCGTTTGGGATCTTTCAATTGTGTCAAAGATTCTTGAGCGCCATACAGCAGTCACTCGACTGGGTTATGACGAAAGTGTGAAGTGGAGATGGAGTACAGTGCAGAACGAGTACCAAATGCTAAGTATTGGGAGAGTATTGGAGTTTGCAACAGTGGGAAAATTTTGATAAACAAGCAATGCAATAAATGATTGTCAAAAATGCACAGATGGAAGAACATTCTGTTGTCCTCTCAATTGTATTGCAGCTATGGCAACTCATGAGCACTTTGTTCACACTTACACACGCATACACGCAAGTAATCTCCTCTACTTTTATATTCACCCATACACCTACACAGTTGTCCTGCAGAAGAACGAACACAATCGTTGTCAAGGACTCGCTCGCTACGGAACAATGAAAACAATCAATGAATTCAAATTTGTGTTATTTTATGTCTTCTTCAGTTGTACGACCCATTTTCCACTTCTCTTTACATACATATAGCGTCATATACATGTGTATGAATGTTTATATGCATGTATGGATGTGTGTGTGCTTGTGTGAGGAGTGAGTGTGTGCTTTCGTATTAAATTTGTGTTGTTTTATTGTTCATATCGCACCCATTTCCGATTTCCTCGTTGTCAAGTCGTATTGTTCTGTGATTGTTTGTTTGCCCATATTTATGTGATTGTGTGAGTGTGCGTATGTGGGCTTGTGTGTATGCGCTTGTTTGTCACACAAATAAGAAGTCCTTTAGGATGGCGTCCTTCATTTTGTGTGCACAGTGGTTACAAGAAAAAATAAATAAATTAATATTTCATAGCCTTCATAATGCCCATCTAAGGATATCGGTACAAAGAACAGTCCAATTATAAAGAACAAAAAATATTGGAGATAGTAGGAATTAAAAACAAGTATTTTTTAATGGAAATCGCCGGATCTTTATTACATTGTAAAGATGAGGGTATGCCATTAATGTGGCGGCCATTTTACTGATATTGTTCCCATTATTAATGGCATACAATGAAATAAACATCCAATCGTATTGGTAGACCCTTAGCATATTATTCGAGATTTAAAATGGACCCCATCGGTGAATATTTTCATACATCCTTCTCTTTAAGTCATAAAAACAATATGATCCACGCAATTTGACTTCATCTTTACAGGTCGTTATTTTGATATATTCCTAAATGTTTTACTTAAATTTATTTAAGCCATAAAACCCATATTTTCCGAATAATTTTCCAATATCTTGTTTAACCCTCCACCATATTGCTAACACGCTTCAAGAGTGACATAACTCAAAATGTTTGAGGTTGCCTTACAGAAATGCTTATTTTGCAAATGTACATGAACTAATTTTTCATGTTACTTATCTTTTTATACTGACTTAAAGTTGTACATCTCGACAGTTTTCAATTTAGATTTATGTCCCGACAGTTCAAAAAACCTGGGACGGGATATTATTAGTCTTGTAGGTTCTGTCGAGTAAAACAAGACCAAATTTTAAGAAATCGTAGAAAACACTCCTTAAAATGGAGAGGGCGGGGATGAAATGCTCTACCAATATGTTGGCCATACAATTTTACCTTATGTGTCAGAACACGCCAAATCTCAAAGCCCAAAACTTAACACAAGAAAAGTTAATTTCCAGTCCTAAAACCTCCTTGGCCTGTTCGTGCAGCAATGTTAGTCATACGACCTGGTGTTCGAATCAATAACGATACCAGTAAAGAGCGTTTCTGACTGAAATTTGTTTTTTGGGTTTTTGCGTTAAGTTTTGGGCTTTGGTATGTTCAGACACTTGTAGTAAAATTTTACGGCGAACATTTTATCCGCGCCATTCCCATTTTAAGGAGTATTTTTTACGATTTGTTAAAATAGGGCCCAAAATTGCAGTTATGTGGGAGAGCTAGAGGGTTAATATGTTCCACAAAAATATAGGCCATCATTTTATCTATAAAGTTGCTGAAAAAACCCTGCACAAAAAAATATTTTTGTTACAAAACAGTGAAATACTAAAATTTTTGAGGTACAATGCGGTCTTTTTTAGCTATTTAGGGTGTCTAGACACGTTTATTATACCCTCCACCATAGGATGGGGGATATATGTATATTCATTTTGTCACTTCGTTTGATACACCTCTAAATATTGATCTGAGACCCCATAAAGTACATATATTCTTAATCGTCGTAAAATTCTAAGACGATTTATGTCCATCTGTCCGTCCGTCTGTTGTAATCACGCTATTTGGTATAGATACTTCTTATAGCTGCAGGTTACTTGGGATTGAAAACGGGTGTTATCGGTCCATATTTAGATATAGCTCCCATATATAGCATCTAACTTGTTGCTATTCCTACTGTTCTCTATTGTGTTTCTCGGTGTTATTTTCTTTAGGTTTGAGTTATTTTGTGAGGTCACATGCTATCCATAATGGAGGGTATATAAGATTCGGCATGGCCGAACTTAAAGCTTTTACCCATAGTTTTTCAGTTTTTCAGATTTACCGTGGCTATAATTTTGCCAAATATTGTTAGTGCAATAGTACGAGTCTCTGAAAGTTATGCTGAAAAAGTGAAAAAAAAATATTTTGTTCCTTAATTTTTTTAAAAAGAAGTTTTCGCTTTGTTCAGCATATTCTTAGCTACATTATCGCCAAATATAGTTAAACCACCCTTTGGTAGTAAAATCGAAACTAAACTGTCAAGTCCGTGAATTTTTCAAAAGTTGCAAAGTGTTATTATAGTTTTCATTTAAAAAATGTTAACGAAAGTAAATATTTTGACTATTAAACTCAAAAAAGAAATCATTTTTATAGAATTCCTTTCCTTCAAATAATTTTTCTAATGTAATCATTTTATGGTGAAAATGATAGCCTTGTTCATTGCTGAACTGGCCCAGATTGTCAGGAAAGAAGTCCAGATGCGATTGCTGAAAATGAATTTATACAGACGTGCTACATCCATTTCCCGTAAGTACTTAAAAATTCATCAACAAGCACTATGTAATCGTCACTTCAGTAATTTACATGGAAATTATCGCATAGCTCAACAAAATTCTTCCAATTTCAACAGGGATCTTCCATGCGCTAAAAAGGAGAACTGCTTTTTCAAAAATTTGTGATATTCTTGGGAGTTGCCTTTAGTACTTGAACCACATTTTTTTAAGTATAAACTCGACGGGATACTTATTAAATTAAAGGAAATTATGAGGGTTACAAATGTAGAAAATATAACTTTCATGTAGAAACAGAAGTTTCTTAATTGTCATTAAACAATTACAAAAAAATGTATTTATTAAAAAAAAGATTTTTTTCTGTCACGAAAAAACCATGAAAAATAGAAAAAACCCCAAAAACAATTTTGTTGTTTTGTTTCAATTCTTAAAATCGATAAATCTATGCATAAATTTAAAAATTATAACCCTTTTGGTAGAACCAAGAGAATTTCATCAAAGTCATGCTTTTATGTCCACTCTATTGTGATCGAGGGTATATATCTGTTGCTGCGGGCCAAAAGTGTAAGATGGACAATATTGGTGTGAGAAACGAGTAACTGATTGACTTCAAATATGGTATGCTGTACAATTTTTTCTATCTCAGGCTAAGTTTGAAGATGGGCCATATTGGTCCACTACTTCTAGTACCTCCCCCACCAAGGATTAACATTTAGTGAAATATTGATACTTTAATAACTTTTATACTACGTACTCGAATTATCTGAAATTCCACATATAGTATTGGCTTATTAGTCGCTAACACCTCAAGAAAAAAGATCGAAGTTGACATGCCCCTTTTGGTAACTCCCACACAAATGGACTATTTGCACCAAAAGATAACTGCGTATAGCTTTAATATAACTTCATACAAATACCTGAAATTGTTTACAGTGTAGTGCTTTTATAGTGCCTATAGTCAAATGAAAAGTGGGCGTTGTTGGTACGCCCCTTTTGGTACCTCCCACACAAATAGACTATTTTGCATCTAAAGTTAACAGCTTATAACTCTAATACCAGTACATACTTTTAATTTATTAAATGCAATTTAAATTGATAATAATTTAATTAAATCAAAACATAAATAAATTTAAGAATATTTTTTGGTTTACAAGACTGAACTTTCTAACTTGTTGTAGATATTTATCTCTATAATGATAGCTAAACAAGTCCCATCCTACTAATAGATCTCAAAGCTCTTAGAGGAAATGACCTAATCTTTCTTTAGAGCAAAACAAAAATGAAATATAAAAATATGGGTTTTTGACAAACAAATATTTTTGTATTTTTTTTTTAAAGATTAAGGAAGAGTGTATCGAAATCAGTTTGGGCAAAATTTTCTAAATACTATAGTTATTTTGTTATATAGATAGGAAAAAACGGCGTTTGACCAAAATTTCAAAATTCATTCGAAATTCTACAGTCCTTAAAATATCTCGTTGACATTTTGTGTCATAACTACTACCCAATTGAACTAAACTTGGTGCAAGATTCATCCCGATTAGAAGACATCGCCTTTAAAAATTCACTCACTTGATATGAAATCCCCCATATTTAAGAGCGGCCTCTGTCGGAATGCTATATAAAAACATGTACCGGTATGGTAAACTTTGGCTTTGCAGAATTTAAGTAGGAATGAAAGCAGATTGCAAAAATTAAGTCTAATCGTGAGGGACATATATATCGGGACTATAACAAGTTGAACTGATATGCTTAAATTTTGTTGTGATGAATTATTGTACAAATATAATACAAACTGAAAATTGTTTAGAAAATTTAGTTTCTAAAAAATTGCTCTTTGAAAACAGAAACAAACAGAAAACTTGCCTTTAAATTAAGGCATTTATGAATTGCCAAAATACTTAAATACCAAGTAATCTTTATTTCGGAAATATTAGCTCCAAATAACAAAATATTAGGATGGGAACATAGATTTGATTAGAACAATATCCTCGTAAACATATAATATTTGCGAATGTCAAATATTATAAATTCGGAGTTGACCCTAAAAATATGTATATTTCAAGCAGAATGTGTTTGGGACAATGTACTACAAAACGATTTTTTCAGCAATAATAAAACATTAACCGATACGATTCATTTCCAATCCTAAGCGACCTGCAAATATGCAAAATATTTCTGTCAAATTTGATCAACTAGCTCTATTATTACAGACGGTAACGTGCTAAATGGCAGACATTTGCTAAATGACAGACATTTCCAAATAACAAAATATTAGGATGGGAACATAGTTTTGTTTAGAACAATGTCCTCGTAAACATATAATATTTGCAAATGTCAAATATTATAAATTCGGAGTTGACCCTAAACAAAATATTTCTGTCAAATTTGATCAACTAACTCTATTATTACAGACGGTAGTAACGTGCTAAATGGCAGACATTTGCTATATGACAGACATTTGCTAAATTGCGTACTTTATAAGCACTAAGACCAATATTCCAAGGTCTTAAAAACGGAACGACAAAGCTTAACACTTTCCCGGTTTAAAAAAACTTTTAGTATTCGTTTTTATGCTGTTTTGTACCACTTTACCTCATTTGCTTTATTCACCCAGTAATGTACTTGCAAGTGGACTGGTGTGCGTGTGCGTATGCGTGTATGAGTCATTTAAGAGACTTGTTTATGATTTTCTTACAGCCCCCCAATATTGGTGTTATTTGTGCCCAACTCTACCCCACCTCTCCACCATTTCCACAATCTACCGCACATTTTGGACTTTGACTTTATTGTCATTCAAAGGAGCTCGCATTGCTGTCATCGTTATCCTTGCTGTCCTTGTTTTTGGTGTTATTATTCTTGTTCTGGTTTCTCGGTGTCGCCCATTAAATATTCATGGAAATTTGAGGATTTCATGCAGAAGTGTCATCGTCCCATACAATAGCGAATTTTTATGCTTATTTCTGCGTTTGTTATTTTTTTGGGGGGTTTATGCGTGTGTTCCGTTTGGTCTCTATTTCATTTGTATTTTCTTTAAACAATTTATTATAAATTGTTTTCCTTTCCAGCAGAGTGTCAATAAATTTGCAAATAAATGTATCATCCTAGAATAGTAAATGTGTATCGGTGTCGGTGTGTGTGTGTGTGATTCTTTATGGAGCGAAACATCAAAATCCCAAATAGTGGCATGGCAAATGTTTTATGACATCTTTAGCACGCTAGTATGCGTGTGCGTCAGCAGTGCGCGTGAGTGTCTCGGGATTTTTTTTTGGGACCTTTTTCATATTTACGATTAGTGGCAAAAGAACTTCATTACACGCTTTGCCATATTATTTTTGCTATTACTTTCTATTATTTTGATCCGATTTGAAATATCCCAAATTCTCAATTTGTTGTTTGGCAATTTGCGTCAAATGAATATCTTCTTATCAAGGACACAAATCACGTTAACTGATAGTAATATATTGCGAACATTGAGTGTGAAATTAAACGCCGAAAATAAATTTGGAAATAATTATTTATATGTACAAATAGTCTTTCTTTTAGAATAGATATTCAGTTCTTTTGCAGTTATTTTATGTGTCCTGAGTTTAAAAGGATTTGAAAGAAAAACCAATACTAAACTTCTCTCGAAGATCAGACTAAGGTTTACATTTTTTTCTAGCATCAGGAATATTTTTGTTTTTAAATTAATTTCGTGCATGTTAGCCTGACTGTTTTACATAGGGATCCTTTAAACAAAATAAAAATATTTTTTCCTATATTTTTGTATACCGTCTTCTAAGAGATCAAAATGACTTAAGCCACTTCTAAACATAAATGTTACAAATTTGTTTGTGTCTCTTTATTGTGATATTTACAAAACATTACCATAGTACTTTAAGGTGTGTTATCTGTACTACATTATTTTATATTGTATTTATAACTTAGTCGTATTTACGGTTATTGTCGTCTTTACAATCAAATGACAAAAGCATTGTCATGTGTCGAGAAATGTACATTTACATTTTTTTATTATGTAATAAAATTTTTATGAATTGGTTTACCTCCAAAAGAATTCGAATTTGTCACAAGTAAATACCATACTTAATAAACAATGTAAATAACATTCATTGAGAATAAATGCATAATAAATAAAGCATTTTTTTGGCAAAAACTTTTGAAAATAAAAAGAAGAATTAAATTTGCCCTAGAGGATGGAAAAAATGTTGGAAATATTTTTGTTAGACATAAATTATTAAACATAAAACAAGGAAGAAATGTTTAAACATTATGTGTCAGACTAAATTCATTGGAAAAATACCCTAAAATACATAACTTGAAATTTGTGTCTGCAGAAATATATTTCATATCAATTTGTCAAAATGGGAGGAGGACCTGAAGAGGCTTCACAAATACGTCTTTTTTGAGATGAGAACAAGTTTCCTTAAATTTAGAATTTAATTTATTTTTTCTTTAAATCTAAAGAAACGGTAAAAACATTGAACCGTACAAACTTAAGGGGTAAATATGGTGCAATTGCTAAACATAAACACAAGCGGGCACTTTGAGGGTTCCGTGTGGGAAAACAAGTTGCCACATGTTTCAAATATTTTGAAGTGTTAATTGCGAAATGTTGTCTACAAAAAACTATATGGAAATATTTGATTTTAATCAAGTAAGAAGCGTATATGTTCGACAAGTCCTAATCTTATATAATCTCCACCATGGATTGCATTCAATTTAATAACCGGAAAATATTCGAAATGGAAAAGCAAAAAAACATTAACCTATTACGTGTCGTTGAAAATTATTAAAAAAAAAATTTTTTGTTTTACCCAAAATTGGCCACCTCTATACGGGGACTTAATCAAAATAGAGACGCATACGGTAAAGTTTCATTGTGCAGAATTTTAGTTAAAATACTAATTGCCACGAAAACTTTCAAAATATATAGTTTTTGCCAAATTATTTGAAAACATGGGGAATACGGATTAGATAAATGCATTTGAGAGTTACCTCTGCAGGAGAGCTATATGAGAGCTATATCCTCCAAAAAAAGAACTTCCAAAAATGTGGTAAAGATGGTTTTATTGCGATCCAGAAGTATGAACTCGGATCTTCGCCGATGAATTTAACATGCCTATTTGTTGTTCTGCATTCTGAATGTTCTGCATTCGCACCAGTGCTTCTAAAGTAATACAAATGCTATTTGTTGATGCTCTTGGGATATTTACAATTTATTAAACGAAATAAAAAAATATTTCTCCTTTATTATTTTATTTTTATATTTTATTTATTTCATTTTTATAAAAAATATTTAAAGTAAAATTTTTGGTATTGTCGTGAGTTGATCCTGGATCTCCTAGCGCTGCAGCAGCATAACTTTGCATGTTAACGAGTTCGAACACCACTGTCCAGAGAGATATTTATGAACTTTTGAGCGTATGGGTACTTTTTAGCTAACTCCACTGCTTTAGATGCTCCCTTTATCTACGAATAATGTCTGGGTTCGAAGCCCGTCCGGTTGTTTAAGTTTATTATAATTTTTAAAAAAACTATTTTTAATAACAAAATTTGTATATTTTATAATTTTTCAGTAATTATAAATATTTTCACAACTTGTGCAACGATATTATTTGGGAGTGAAAAAAACACTAACTTCTTCTTTGGAAGTACTTAAAAAGTGATTCCTTACAAAGTACATATTTTCATATTTTTTGGATGAGGTATATCGATATGGGAAATTGGTGGAGCATTTAAAAAAATATAAAACATAAATACCACAAGTTCAGCCTTATTGTCTAAGAAATGTACATGGTTTTCCAACAAGAGGTGTTATTTTGAATCACCTGGTATTTCGGTAGCTGTCACTTTTGCAGCTTTTATTCTTTGACATTTGACAAGTAGAAACTATGCCATTACCAAAAATGGAACGATACAAAACGATGGAACAAAAAAACGATACGAACGATACAAAATCATCTTGACTGATGAGGCCCATTTCCACCTCGGTGGCTATGTCAACAAGCAAAATTGTCCCATCTGGGGCTCGGAAAACCCAAGAGTTATTTTTGAGAAGCCTCTCCATCCTCAACGTGTCACTGTTTGGTGCGGTTTATGGTCCGGCGGGGTCACTGGACCTTACATTTTCGAAAATGAGGTTGGATCAACAGTTACGGTGAATGGATTGCGCTATCGAGAGATGATTAATGATTTTTTATGGTCGGAGTTGGATGGTATTGATCTGGACAACGTTTACTTTCAACAATACGGCGCTACGTGCCACACAAGCAACGACACCATTGGTCTGTTACGGGAAAAGTTTCCGGACCGTGTTAGACTTCAAAGATAGAATTCGTGAGGCTATCGAGGACATAGGGCAGCCACTTTGCGATTTGGTTATGGAAAATTTCATGAAAAATATATGGTCCTGCAAGCGTGGTCATGGTGGCCATTTGGCTGATGTTGTTTCTCATTATTAACGGCATACCTTCCTCTTTATTATGAAGTAAACATTCGATCATTTATCTCAAAAACTTGCATTTTTCTTTGAATACCAAAATAACACCTCTTGTTGGAAAACCCTTTGATATTCATGGATACCGTTTATTACGATCAATTCTTGTCGAAATATATAAATATAATAATGTTTGTGTGCGACCTCTATTGAAGGGCTATAATAAACCATTTACCAACTCTAGTTTTTGCAGTTTTTCAAAAGGAACGATAAACTTTATAAGATAGTAGAATAATACAAAATTGTGTTTTCCGAGTTTTGGAGCACATCTTTCACATAGATTGTAGTAATTTAAAATTGTTAACATTTTCCCTTTTTTCTAGAAATTAATGGCAACAATTAAAAGCGTTAAGTTCGTGGAAAAATCTTTGAGTATAGAGCAAATCATGTTTTTCTTAAAGTAAATTTTTTAAAAAAAGGAACGCTGCAATTGTTAGCCAAATTATAGGCCGCTTTTTGTGCGCTACATCTACACGGGGACTACAACAAAATAAAATTTGATTTGTATAAATTTTATTGAGATGAGCTCTGGCCAAAATATAATACAACCTGCAAAGTTTCAGCTAAATTTCTTAGAAAATGTTGTGTTTATGGCTTAAATAAGCCTTTTTGGGAGTGATATCTATAGGTGGACTATAACAAAATACGAACTGATTTTAAAACTTTTAATTAAATTCGAACTGCAAAGATTCAGTTTAAATGCTTAGAAAATGTGGTAGTTATGGCTTAAATACATATTTTTTGGAGCGACCTCTATAGGGAGAATATAACAAAATATGAACCGATATCCAAAATTTGTACTGTGATGAATTCTTGTCAAAATAGAATACAAACTGCAAAGTTTCTGCTAAACTGCTTTAAAAACGTGGTATCTATGGCTCAAAAACGGTATTTCGGAGAGAGACCTCTATAGGGGAGCTATATCAGAACATTGACCGATATGGCCCATTTGCAATCCCAAATAACCCGCAACTATAAAAAAGATTTCTACCAATTTTGATCAACCTAGCTTTGTTATTACGGACTGTAGCGTGAAGACAACAGACGGACGGACGGACGGACGGACATGGCTAAATCGTCTTAGAATTTTACGACGATTAAGAATATATATACTTTATGGGGTCTCGGATCAATACTTAGAGGTGTTACAAACGGAGTGACAAAATAAATATACCCCCATCCTATGGTGGAGGGTATAAAAAAGGTTTATTTTTTGTGGATATATACGTATTAGGGCGGGTCGATTTAAAAATCGCCCATTGCTCAGTGAAAATCGTATTCTAGGGATCAAAATAAGAAACTTTGCCGAAGGAACCATTCCTCTAAAACGAATTCTGATGTCCCGGAAAAAATTCCACTTTGACCCATTTATAGTGCTCCAATCGAGTCCAAATGTATGACCGACCCCCACTCAGTGAAGTGGTCAGTGAAAATCGTATTCTAGGGATCAAAATAAGAAACTTTGCCGAAGGAACCATACCTCTAAAACGAATTCTGATGTCCCGGAAAAAATCCCACTTTGACCCATTTAGAGTGCTCCAATCGAGTCCAAATGTATGGAACCCACAGGGGGTTCCAGGGGGTGTACCACTGGCATGGCACACGACTAATGGTACGACTAAATTATCGTACCATTATCGTACTCAGTAACATTTATTTGCTAAGGGACAACAATTTAACACATCGAGGGAGTGACGTATGACCCCCTAGTATGTCCGGCGGGTTTAGTGTTTTTAAGTCATTTGAGCACTTTCCGTCCGTCCGCCTGTTTGTGCGCACGATAACCTTCGAAATGAGTAACGGATTGACTTCAAATTTTGTATGTGATAATACTTTTTTTACCCTCCACCATAGGATGGGGGGGTATATGCATTTTGTCACTACGTTTGTTACACCTCTAAATATTGATTTGAGACCCCATAAAGTATATATATTCTTAATCGTCGTAAAATTCTAAGTCCCGATTTACACTGGCTGAATGTTCAGCGGATTATCGGCGTTTTGTAGAAGAGAGAGGCAGTCGGCAAGAGGGGGTGAAAAACTCTCCCGTACACGGGCTTATCGCGCTGAACGTTTTGTGTTTTTCCCTCGCACTTTGAAACAACAACAATTCACACAGAAATATCCGAAACAAAATTACGTGTCTAAACGCAGAGGCAAGTTTAAAGGAGAATTAGCGGATAATCTGCTGAAAAAAATATCCTAGTGTAAATCTGGACTAAGACGGTTTACCCATGTCCGTCTGTCCGTCTGTCCGTCCGTCGTCTGTTGTATTCACCACGCTGCCGTCCGTAATAACGGAGCTAGTTTAATAAAATTTGGTAGAAATAGCAAAAATTTTCCAAATCGGTTCATATTTTGTTATAGTCAAACTATAGAGGTCACTCCCAAATATAAACATTTAAGCCATAAATACCACATTTTCTAAGAATTTCGACGCAGTAAAAATTTTTTTAATTAGTTCATATTTTGTTACAGTACACCTATAGATGCCGCTGCCAAAAAGTCTTTTTAAGCCATAAAAATCACAATTTCTAAGAAATTTAGCTGAAACTTTGCAGTTTGTATTCAATGTTGCCAAGAATTCATCTCAATAAAATTTATACAAACCAAATTTAATTTTGTTGTTGCGGTGACTACTGCTGTAGATGTAGCTATCAAAAATAATTTTTAGAATTTGCGGTCTAAAATTTGGCTAAAAATTGCAGCGTTCGTTTTTTACTAATTTAGTTAAACGAAAAGGATAATTTCATGATTTGCCCAATATACAAAGATTTTTCCAGTAATGAAATTAAAAGCAATCCATTATGGAGGGTATATAACATTCGCCATGGCCGAACTTAACGCTTTATATTGTTTTTTTTTTTAATTTTTGGAAATAACAATTCTTTTACATTACTAAATTTAGCCCAATCAAAAGACCTTAAGTATTAAAAATAGTTTCTATATTTAAAAATTTAATTGATTTTATTGCGATTGTTAATGGAATTAATTCTCACTATGTATTATTGATTTTGCCAGTGTAATATGAAGAACCTATTGGTTTGGATTACAATTAATCCTGCAGTAAATGTTTCTATTGGAATAAGTCAGTTAAACAAATCCTTATAATCTACGAAATTTAAGCCACGTTAGTAAACCTGTTCGACTAACCTGTTAACCCCCAGCCACGACGCTTTTTTTTGCCATTTTTTTATTTAAATTTGCTCTCTAGGACAATTGTGTGCGAAAACAGCACTTATGTACGCAGTTTTCTAATTAAACGCTTCGCACAGCTCTTCAGATGGAAAAAAGCCCATTCAAAATTGCTTTGATCTGCATTCAAATATACCCACCCACACACACACACGCACGATAATACGCACTCAGCCACACTCATGTGCTCTTATAAACACTTCTTGCGTGTCTGTGCGAGTGTGTGAGTTGGGCTTTCGTGTTAGCTTTGTTTGAACAGTGTGTCGGGCGACAATGGCAACGCTTATGGAAATCGAAAATAACAAATCAGCGTCAAACACACGCTTCAATTGTTTGCATTCGGTTGGCCAACCACCCCCGACCCCACACCTTCGATTTTTTGCCATAATTTACATGCAATGAACAAAAACGAAGAAATAACAACAAAATAAGGATGCGGTGGATGTGGAAGGGCAGGAGGAAGAGTCTAGCAAAGGAGGCAACACACAAACGAGTACTAATAACCGTGATTTATAGCAAAACAAGGCAACCGAAAGAAACACACCAAAGAAAGCCAAACAAAACGTTACCAAATATTGCCAACCAGCCTAGCAGCCAGTCAATGAGTGAGTGTGTGTTCAGAGTGTGTGAATCAAAGGAATCAAGCTGGCTAACAAACAAAGGAAAGCAATTTACCACCTACCCCCATCCCTGTCATCATCTACATACATCCATCCATACATATTTTCCTACAACACAATATCCATATAAACATATGATGCGACGCTATGTCGTCCACCTCTAAAGCATTCGGCGACAGCGATGGCAGCCTTAATCTCAATACACAAACCGAAGGGGAGCCAAATGAGTACAAGGTTGAAGCGGCGCTCAAAAACTTACACTCGCCCACACATAGAGCTCAAGACATTAATCAAACATAGCAGTTCAATGTACTCTCTACGGTTATATGGCTCTTTGGTTCTATGTCTGATGTGTGAATGTTATGGACACATTCTCTTCACACTCTCCCCTCCCTCTCTCTCTATGTGTGGTAGGCATACAAGACAACACCAAAGACGAAGATTTAGCAAAAGCATCGAACCAGAGGAGCTTTTGCGATAAGATAAGTATACAAATCAAACGAAATCGAAAAGTGTGATGGTGGGATTTATACTTTTATTTTTCGTTTTTCCTTTTTGAATTTGAATGGTTTTATCCCTGATGCCGTTGTTGCCTGATATCGCCACTCAAACGAATGTTTGTTTGGCATGACATGGAATGGAATAGGATGGATGGATTACATTGATTTCTTCACTAGATTTAACCCAAGAATAGCAGAATATACATAAATAACATCAGTGGGTAACAGTGGGGGAGGAATTTTAATTTATATATTTTATCATGACATTGGCAACACTCGCGAGTGTGATTTAGTATAAACCATGAGAAATATATTTCCTCAATATTCAGTTTCCATTCGCGAAATTTATGATATTATAGATTTCAATAAATGGGATTTTTTACAAAGCGTGAGTTGAAATAAAAACTGGAATAAATCGTGCGGTGTATGAGGTAGTAAAACAATTTCATTAGGATAAACCGACAAAAATATAACCTCTCACTTTGTGATGCCAAAAACGTTGAAAAAAATTATCATTCTTTGTCAGGTTGTAGTCATTGGAAGTATTGTACAAAATATAAGATATGAAACAATTTAGATGATTGGTGCAGAAAATTTGGGAATGTTGTGTTTGAACATACAATTGGAACATTTGACATAAAAATTTAACGGCTTATAACTCGGTTTCCTGCATATTCAAATACCTGAAATTTTGTTGTGTTTGTTTTTATAGTAGCCATAGTAATATTGCAAAATTGGCGTTATTTCCACGCCCCTTTTGGTACCTCCCAAACCAAATTACATAAATAAAAACCAGTAAGGAAAGGCAGAAAGTCGGGCGGGGCCGACTATATAATACCCTACACCTCCCTAACAATGCGATAAGGGTCATTGTCATAATTTGGAATAATTGGTAAATGGGTAGAAACGTATTCTAATTCTGAAACGATAATCGCTAAATTAAGCAATATTCGTTCCTAAAGTGAGAAACATCTTTCTGGAAAATTTTAATGATCGGAAGTAAAATACAACTTCTATAGCGGTTTGATACCAAATCAGGAGGAACATATATATGGAGCTTTAATGTAAATCTGATCCGATCTTCCCTGAATACTTATTCATGTAAAAAGACCTCCTTCTGTCGAATTTCGTACTGATCGGATATAAAATACAGTCTCTACAGCGCTTACATGTCAAATCGGGGGTAACATATATATGGGAGCTATATCTAAATCTGAACCGATTTTCTCCAAATTTAGCAGTATTCCTTCATGTAATAAGAAACCTCTTTCTGCCGAATTTCGCACTGATCGGATATAAAATACAGTTTTTACAGCGCTTATAGGTCAAATCGGGGGTAACATATATATGGGGGCTATATCTAAATCTGAACCGATTTCTTCCAAATTTAATAGTGTTCATCCATATAATAAGAAACCACTTTCTGCCGAATTGCATATTGATCGGATATAAAATAAAGTTTTTACGGCGCTTACATGTCAAATCGGGGGTAACGTATATATGGGTGCTATATCTAAATCTGAACCGATTTCTTCCAAATTTAATAGTGTTCATCCATATAATAAGAAACCTATTTCTGCGGAATTTCATACTGATCGGATATAAAATAAAGTTTTTACAGCGCTTACATGGCAAATCGGGGCTAACATATATATGGGGGCTATATCTAAATCTGAACCGATTTTAACCAAATTCAATAGGGATCGTCCTTGGGCCAAAAAAAAGATGTGTGTAAAGTTTCGTCGAGATCGGGCCATAATTGCGACCTGTACTTTGATTACAAGAATACATGCACAGACAGACGGACAGACAGACAGACAGACAGACAGACGGACAGACGGACATAGCTAAATCAACTCAGAAAGTGATTCTAAGTCGATCGGTATAATAAACGATGGGTCTATTTCTTCTCCTTTTGGGTGTTACAAACAAATGCACAAAGTTATAATACCCTGTACCACAGTGTGGTGTAGGGTATAAATATGAAAAATCATTTTTTTAATGTCCCTATTTTTACAGTATGGGTCATAATTAAACATTTATCCATAGATATTTTGCAAATATGAATTGTTTTCTTCGTTAGGATGATAACATTTGTTTCCAATATTTTTTCTACTATTTTTTTGAATTTTTCGTGCCAGGAAAAAATGTTTTTTTTTTTTTTAAAAAAAAATAAAATTTTTTCTAATTGTTTTAACGACAGTTTCTAAATTTCCGTTTCTATGTGGAACTGATGCTTTCAGCATTTCTAGCCCTTTTATTTTCCTTCAATTTAAATGGTATGTCGAGCTTACAATTAAAGAAAAATGGTCCAAACACTAAATTTTTTACTTTGAAATGTATTTATAGTACCCATATCTATTAAAAAATGGGCATTATTGTCACGCCCCTTTGGTATCTCACAAACAAAATTGCAAAAATAAAAGATATGAAAAAAAATTAATTTCCCCAACTTTTAAAATATGTGTCACAATTTATACATTTTGTCCATAGATTTGTATCAACAGACTTTTTGGCTTTTTTTACATTTTTTATGGTTTTTGAAAAAAATCAAATTGTTTCCAATTGTTTTAAAGAAAGTTGCTAAACAAATTTCTTGCCCTCATGATTTTGTTTAAATTAAAGGGTATCGGATTAATATTTCATGGTCAAAAATCTGGTCCAAATAAAGGTATCTTCAATGATTGTAATTTCAAGAAAAGCTTTACCATATATTTTTTTTTATAAAATAGTATGCCTCAATCTACACAAAAACGGACACAAACAAAATTAGTGTGTTTCTTAACGGATTTCAACCGAACATACTAGGGGCCTTAGTGTAACTCTCCTTCAATGTGTTATACATGTGGTCCGTAGAAAATGATATATTTCCTCCTCCGCTAGAGTGAGAGTATAATAAAAATAATAAGATGCAAATATCTCTGCAGGAAAACACTTCAAAATAACCTATGTTGACAAATGCTGTAATCCACATTTTCGCCCACTGTTACATAGGCTCACCGACTAGAGTTGTTTGAGTTCAAGAGCGTGTGAAAATAAAGATAAATAAGACGAACTTTTGAATATTTTTCGAGATATGAAGGATAACTTTTACCCGGACCACACGCAGCGAACAAAGGACCAACTGCAGTGACATCGGCCCTAACAGCGACGCAGTGAAAGGGAATCGTCAAGGAAGGAGAAAAAAACGTCTAACCGACTGAAATAATACCGAGGAAATCCCCTTTTCGTATATGTCCTGATTCCTATCTAAATGTCAGCCAAATTTCCATATATAAACTCTGTCGATATCCCATTGAAGGTATTGTTGTTGCTCGCTCGGGTTTCGTTGTTGTTGAGAATGTATTTATTATTATTTGTCGTATTTTTTGTCTTTTGCAGAATTTGGTTGTTTTCCTTTTTTGGCTCTCCTTTGCGGAATGTCGTATTTCAATCGTTGGGGAATACAATTTACTGTCAAGACTGCAACAGACACACAGCAGCGGAATCAGCTTTTGGAATTTTTATTCATGTGTAAGAGTGTGTGGGATACGATGACGGTAGCAGAGACTCTAGATGTTCAAATCTATTTACATATGAATGTATATTAGAATGTAACGACGACCATGAACTTTAAAGTTGACATTTTCACAGAAATAGGGAATTCTTATCTTAAATTATGATCGTTGTAGATGAAAATTATCCTGGAAATGAGCTCAGTTTGAAAAACAGGTAATCACAGCTGAACTTTGCAGAAGATTAAAGTAGCAACCGCGAAACAGGGAGCATTAATGTCAAGTTATTGTATTTGTCTTATTGATTTTGAAAAACTTTGCATTCAAAATCAAAATGATTAAAAGACCAACATTTTGCGAACTTCTAGACATTATATGTTTGCTTAACGTAGCAACAAACATTTAAAAGTGTCCCCAAAATATCTTATTGGCATTAACTAGTGACTAGTTTCCTTCCTTGTTGTTAATGATGCATGTGCGTTCCACTCTTATACCCTCCCATTCATATGCCTGAGCGTGGTGAGAGTTATGCAAACGAAACGAATTGAACATGATAAGATTTCGCTTTGCGTTTCGTTAAAAACAGAAAACCTAATCTGTAATTGATTCGCATTGAGTTTCAAAATCAGTTTGAATTTGAATCTGAAACGAAACACAAGTACCCTAGGCTATGCCATATGATGGCAATAACAATGTATGCGTATGTGTATGTGCATGCGTTTTCTGTTAACAGGATACTATAATACAATTTCTATATGTGTGTGTGCGTGTGTGAGACCGTATGCTACTGCCTCGCATATTCTTCTGTAACTCTATAGATGTGATATCACATTCATAGAGAATCCCTCCCTGAAACAGAGATGCTTGCATTTGAAAGTGAATGCACGGGTAACTACGAATGGATGAATGTGTTTTTTGTATTTTATTATTATTATTTTGCATTGTAAAGTTTTATTAATAAAGTTCTGGTGAACGACACAGCGTTGAGAGCGACGAATACTTTCGTCGATGAAACCATGTCCTGTGTAGGATAAGACATTGTCGAGTTTCTGTTGTTGTTGTCGGTGAAACCTCATCACCCATCGCCATCATTATCATATGCAAATGCAACAGCTACGTGCAGAGATATGGGTCATTTCGTATTGGTTTAAGTCACTGCTGATTTGGATTTTTTTTTAATAAAGTTGACGATTACACTGTGCATGGGAGACAATAATGTGTCTGTCCCTCTGTCTGACGAATTGACCTAAAATTTGGTATGTGCTACTAATTTTCTCTATCTCAGGCTAAGTTCGATGATGAGCCATATTGGTCCACTACTTCCAGTACCTCCCTTACAATTTAGTGAAATATTGATTTTCTAATTATTTAGTACAAAAGATAAGCGCTCACTCTAGTCTAACACATCCAAGCAGTGACCCCAAGACCTTAAGTATGTTCGGCAGAAATCCGTTTTAGGACACCTTAAGTCATTTGAGCAATATCCGTCCGTCCGTCTAGCTGGTGCGCATGATAACCCGTGAAAGGAGTAACCTATGAATTGAACTCATTTTATTCATGACCGATCAGAATTTTCGATAAAGTAATAAAAATATAATAATTGTGCAATTTTCGATGTCTTTAGGAGATTTTAATTAAAAACCAGTAAGGAAAGGCTAAAGTCGGGCGGGGCCGACTATATACCACTCTCGTAATATTGAATAACTCTGAAATATAAATTTTGTAATTCATATATAAATTGTTTACATAAATTTACTTTTGGGACATTTTATACTTAAATAATACCCTGTACCACAGTGTGCTATAGGGTATAATAAAAGTGTCGTATTAAGTTGGAACAATTGGTTTCTGTACCACAGTGTGGTGTAGGGTATAAAAACGATTGGATGTAAAATACAGCTTCTATAGCGCTTAAGGGCCAAATCGGACGAAACATATATATGGGAGATATAGCTAAATCTTAACCGATTTTTTTTTTTCAAATTCCGCAGTGTTGTTCCATGGATTAAGAAACTCTACCATTCTAAATTTCAAAACGATTGGATGTAAAATACAGCTTCTATAGGACTAAAGGGCCAAATCGGACGAAAGATATATATGGGAGCTATATGTAAATCTGAACCGATTTTAACCAAATTCAATAGGGATCATCCTTGGGCCTAAAGAAAGATATGTGCAAAATTCCGTAATTGCGACCTGTACTTTGATCACAAGAATACATGGACGGACATACAGACAGGGCTAAATCGACTCAAAAAGTGATTCTATGTCGATCGGATAATAAACTATGGGGGTATCTTTTGTCTTTTTGTGTGTTACAAACAAATGCACAAAGTCATAATACCCTGAAACACAGTGTGGTGTAGGGTATAAACAGCGGTCTCAAGTAAATTTAATTCGAAGCAAGTCAGTTTTCTGATTTTTGTCCAGCCAACGATGCAGTGTGCGCCCTTGAAATTACCTTTAAAATAAGCCTTCATTCTTTGAATTCTGCCCACATATTTGCTCACTAGAACATTTTCAGTGTTCCTACCTTGACACTTTCTTCTTGATTTTTGCAATTTCCACTTGGTCATATATTTTGAAACAAAATTTCGTTTTTTTTTTTTCGTTTTTTACAAATCACATATTTTATAGAGTTGGTGATGTAAAAAAGGTTTTCGGTTTTACATGGAATGATCGATATATGGCTATTTATTCCCTTTTTTGACTTATCGCACCTGTTTAACAAAGGGGTTACAACTCAAAATCTTTTCTTGTTTCTCATTGACCCCTTAAATCGAGGCTTATTCAAAAATTATTATATTTGTAAAGGAAAATCCCACAATACCCAAAATAAATTCGAAAATCCCCAAAAACGAATTTTTTTAGTTTTCCGAAAAATCTAATATACTCAAACCTTGTTACACATTACTACATATGGGGCAAAATTCCTCAAATGTCCCAGGTAAAAAATAAAAGTTGTCCGATTTGTCTGAATTTTTACTCGTTTATTGTTCAAGCATAGAAACTCGGAGAATGCTAATATTGGGTCAATCGAACAGCGATTGACCAAGTTATTGGACATTCAATTCGGAAAAAAGCTATATTTTTTGTCAAAATAGAAATTTTCAAACGCGTTTTTCACATACAAATAAAGATTTTAGAGCAGTGCGTCAAATGACACTCTGGAGGGATATTTCATGGACTCCCTAACAAACATGTCAAAGATTCTTTTAAAAATATTGCAGAAAAAAATTTCGTGATAAATTTTGGATATTGCGAAATATTTTTTTAATGTAAAAGAATTGGTCCAAAATACAACATTACGTAATTAGTAGTTTATCTGCAAGAGAGTCCATGAAATATACCTCCAGAATGTCATTTGACGCATTGCTCTAAAATCTTCATTTGTATGTGAAAAACGCTTTTGAAATTTTCAATTTTGACAAAAAATATTGCTTTTTTCCGAATTGAATGTCCAATAACGTGGTCAATCGCTGATCGTTTGACCCAATATTAGCATTCTCCAAGTTTCTATGCTTGGACAATAAACGAGTACAATTTCAGGCAAATCGGACAACTTTTATTTTTTACCTGGGACACTTGAGGAATTTTGCCCCATATACAATGGTAAAAGTTTTCATATTCTAGCTTTGAGATAGTCGAAAATTTAAATAGAATTTAAATAGGATTTAATAACTTTAAAGTATGTACTAGTATTAAAGTTACAAGCTGTTTACTTTTGGTACAAAATTCTCCATTTGCGTGAGAGGTACCAAAAGGGGCGTCCCAAAAACGGTCACTTTTCTCTGGACTCTAGGTACTATAAAAGCAATACACTGTACAAAATTTTAAGTAATTATATGCACTGGCATTAAAGTTGTAAACTGTTAACTTATGGTATAAAATGGTCCATTTGTGTGGGAGGTACCAAAAGGGGTGTGGCAACTTTGCCCATTTTTCTCGAGGTAATAGTGACTAATAAATTAATACTATGTGTGAAATTTCAGAAGATTCGAGTAAGTAGTATAGAAGTTATTAATGAATCAATATTTCACTAAAAGTTAACCCTTTGTGGGGGATGTACTAGAAGGGGTGCACCAATATGCCACATCTTCGAACTTAGCCGGAGATAGAGAAAAATATTACCGCATACCAAATTTAAAGTCAATCGGTTACTCCTTTCGAGAGTTATCGTGCGCACCAGTCAGCAGACAGACAGACGGACGGACGGACATTGCTCAAATGACTTGAAATGACCCAAAACGGATTTCCGTCGAACATATTTAGGGTCTTAGGTCACTCCTTCGATGTGTTACACTTTTGGCTCGTAGCAAATGATATGCCCTCCTCTCTAAGGTGAGGGGATAATAATATATCGCTCACTTACTTCAAGAGTGACATAACTCAAAATTTTAAATTTTTGGGGTTACCTTACAAAAATCCGAATTTTGCAAATATCCATAAATTAATCTCAGCGAAATTGGTCTATGAGTAAACAACCATATTTCGAATTATGCAAGCGTATTTAAACATCTTCTTTCATGTTACTTATCTTTTTATATGGACTTAAAGTTGCAGATTTTTGGCAATTTTCAATTTTGAGTTATGTCACTCTTGAAGTGAGTGAGCGATATGTCAACGAAACAGTTCATGGTTTGTAGGTCTTGACAATTTCTTAAAAATGGACTTTGAATTACAGAAAAACTCAAAAGAAATAAAAACTTAAAACTAATAAGGGAATTATATGAACATTTCAAAATTGATAATTAAATTACCGAAACTTTTAAACTTGGAAAACTTTCAACTGAATTCTTGAATGCAATTTAATCTTGATTCGGAAATAATAGTCCCAAATAAAAAAATATTAGGACGGAAACAAAGATTTGTTTAGAAAATCATCTTCCCAAATAAATAATATTTGCGTGTTCCAAATATTATATATTTCGAGTGTACCCAAAAACATATATATATTTCAAGTTTGAGACAATATACTACAGAATTGATTTTATTCAGCGTGTTTAGTCCGCTCCGCCCGACATTAGCTCTTCCCTACAGGTTTTTGTTTGCTTAATTTAACTCTATACATTGCATCAATGAAGCTCTATTATATTGGCACAAGATCAATGTAATGCTGCATTGATGCAATGTAAGATTTCATCGATAATACGAAGCCTCTTCCTTCAGATGTTCAAATTGCGTTTAGGTCGCTTGAAATGGCGGATTCAAGAGCGCTTAAAAAAGGGTGATCTAAGTAGAGATACTTTTTTCAATAGCCTTTTTTGACAGATCAGGTGTGTGTCTTGTCATGCTGTCATGTTATTTTTGTTAAATATTTTTTGGCATTTCATCATGGAAAGACTTACGACTGAACAACGTTTACAAATTACTCAAATTATTATCGCCAATTGCGCTATGTCCATTTTTTTAAAATAAAAAAAAAACACTTTCCAGTCGACCCACGATCTTGACACCGATGAGCAATATTTTAGCTCTCGTTAAGAGCTATCTTTTTGCCATTAACCGATTCCCGATCCGACGTACCGGAATCATCGGTCCATATTTCTTAAAAAATGATGCCGGTGAGAACGTAACCGTCAATGGTTATCGTGCCATGATAACCGACTATTTGATGTCTGAAATTGAAGCTCGAGATCTCGGCGACATTTGGTTTCAACAAGACGGCGCCACTTTCCACACATCGCATCAATCAATGGATTTATTGAGAGAACACTTCGGTGAGCAGATAATTTCACGTTTTGGACCGATAGATTGGCCACCAAGATCGTGTGATATCACACCGTTAGATTTTTTCCTGTGGGGATATGTAAAGTCTAAAGTTTATGCGGACAAACCCGCTTCGATTCAGGCCTTGGAGCAAAACATCACGCGTGTCATTCGCCAGATACCAGTCGAAATGCTCGAACGAGTCATCGAAAATTGGACTCAATGGATGGACCATCTGAGACGTCGCCGCGGCCAACATTTGAAAGACATAATCTTCAAAAATAAATGCCAAAGAATGTTCTTTCAAATGTTAATAAACCTTCCCCATTCAATTTGAATTTTCTGTGTTTTTTTTTTTTTTCTTTAAAAAATAGGGGACCTCGAAATGGATCTCGCTATATATCAAATCGGTGGGCAGAATTGAAAAAATAAAGGTCTGTTTTACAGGTAATTGCAAGTGCTTTTCGCCGGCGGTCTTGGTTTCTGATCGCTATCGACCTAATTTTAATATTTTTTTTGATTTTTCTTCTACTTTTGTGTTTTCACCATGAAAACACCAACCTAAAAATTTTAGAAAAATATAGGGATATCCCTTGATCGAATCTTAACAAAACCTGAAGGTATTCAGGGAGAAATAGCCCGCTATAATTTTAAAAAACATTTACTAAATGTAGTCGCCCGAAAACAATATTTTTTTAACGAGTTTTTAAATAATGGGTCTCTCTCTCTCTTTTATTATATCCTAGACTACAGTTAGGTGGCGTAGGGTATACAAACAATAAAAATATGTATTTTCTACCATTGCTTATAACTTTCTCTTAACTTATTGCCAAAAGTATATTGTGTTCGCCAACCAAAAATACTTTCGATTTTACTTTTCCAATTTTCCATATGAATAATAAATTAGTTCCTAGTAGTACATATATACCCGAATTTATTTTGTTCTGTCTGGCAAAAAGTCTGAGTAGATTAACATGGGAAAACACTCAGGGGAAATACATGTCTATTACATGAGACCTTTTTTCAAAATGTCAACACGTGGGAAGAATGTAAACTTGTTAAATGTTCATGTTTGGCAATGAAAAGGTGAATAATTGCAAATTGGTTTTCTGAAAAGAGGAACGCAACCATGAAATGATATACTTGATAGGCCGTAGAAATACTTTAAAAGAAATATTAAATAAATGCTTCAAATTTTAAATTTCTGGAAAAATATTCATTCAAATCGCATATTAGATGTAAAGCTAATTTTATAATATATGAGAAGGACTAAAATAATATTTATGAAATTATTCGTCCTACTTTTTGCCAAATAATATTTTTTTCCTATGCTTACATGTAAAAATATCAGTTTGGCTTAAACATGACAAATTATTCATGTATATCTATTATTATGATCAACAATTCTTAGTACTCATAGTTTATAGAAATTCTCTTCAAAATCAAACAGAACGCAGTCTTACCATAATGAAATGTTAAGGGGGAAATGTTGGATAAATTTCATAATAATAATTCAATTTGTATATCACTTTAATACCAAACGATTCGGTGTAACTATTATTATGATCAGAATTTATCCAATTATAATAATAACAGTAATCAGATATCCTTCAGCATCTATGTACGTATTTTAAAAAATCTTTCCTTTTAAGGATTTCCCATGAACTTTCTCATATTTATATCGGATCCTGCGGAATATATTTATTCCGACAACCTTGAGTTGCTGAGCTGATGCTGCTGCTTGTGTCGCTGTTGCTGCTGCTGCTACACTTGTTGTGTTTGTTGTCGAACACAACTCAACACAAAATGCAATGTACTTTTCATACGACTCCTGCGAACAAACGAACACTGAATGAAAGAAAAACCCCGCTCGTCAAGAACAACTATTTTTTTTTGCGCAACAAAGCTTCGCGCCGCTCACTGTTTTCGTAATTCATCACTTCCATGCAATTTCATTGAAATTGTAAAAAATACTCGCATTATATTCCTATTATGTCGTCAGAAGGAAACTATGCGACACATACAAAATGGTTTATTTCTTGCTTTCTTTTAAAACTATCGGCAGAATGTTGTGTGTGTGCGGCATGTCGTTTGAGTAGTTGAGTCTTAGTTGGTCTACATTTTTTCTTGATTAAATACCGCACAAAGTTTGATTTTGAATTTTGTGCGGAAGAAAACAAATAACAGGAATATATATATGTATAACACGAAATAATTGATGTTATAAATAAAACATTATTATGCCCTTCTACTCAGCAGTATTTGAGGTAATTTATTCCATATTTTGTTGAACGATGCAATACTCTTTGAAAGTGTAAAAATAGATTTTGAATATAGCGAAAATTTTTGAAGAACTATTTTTTTGAGACAGTTTATTAGAGGGCACTTGGGCATATACTTTTCTTAATGGACTATACCACTTCTTCACTCATTCTATAATATCTTAAAAAGTGATATCGAAGAAATTGTTAGTAGTAGTATGTGTATTACTAGTATGTATGACAACAAGGATCTTGTAAAAAATTTTTATGAAAAATGTATGCTGATTTCATTATATGTACCATTTTTTTATATATATATATGCACTAACAAATGTTGTTTTTTGAAGCAGCATATCACTGCTAGCGCTAATGTATGTTTGTATGTTTAATCAAAACAGTCGGCATTGCTCAAACTTTGCATTAGAGTAAACCAGAGACAAAAAATATATTTTGTGCCGAAACTTTGGTTGACTCGATGACTGTAGCCCTCTCTCTCTCTCTTCCATTTAAATGTGTGTATGAGGAGGGAGATTGCACGCAAAAAAATGCTTCTATGTTAAGATAAAAAATGTCATCTCAGAAGTCTGCGCTATGTATGAGCAGATAGATTGCCCGCAAAAAATGTACTCCTATGTTGAGATAACAAATTCCCTCTCAGATGTCTGCGTTGGGAAACAGCATCTCTCCGCAATTAAGCTGCTATAAAAAGTGAAGGATTTTTATGCTGGATTCTTATTGGTTATTGTCTTAGCTGTTTGGCTTAGCTAAAGATCAGCAATTTGATAGCTTGAAAAACCTGGAATTTTCAAAACAAAAAAAAACGTTTTAAACAGTATTTTTTAAATGTTTTTTTCATCTTTAAATTGTATCAGAAAGTATTTTCCACGAATCCTCTAAATGCTCCTATAAGGAACGAATATAGTCTTCTGACAAGGAAAGTGGGGCCACTTATGTCTTTTCATTGGGGGAAAGTTGGTCCTGAATTTTCTTTAAAGGAAGGTGTATTTTTATCCCTTCACCTTAGAGAGGGGTATATATCATTTGCTACGAGCCAAAAGTGTAACACATAGAAGGAGTGACCTAAGACTCTAAGTATGTTCGGCGGATATACGTTTTGGGTAATTTTAAGTCGAATGAGCAATGTCCGTCTGTCTGTCTGCTGGCTGGTGCGCACGATAACTCTCGAAAGGAGTAACCGATTGGTGTGTGGTAATATTTTCTTCTATCTCCGGCTAAGTTCGAAGACGGGCCATTTTGGTCCACTCTTTCTAGTACCTCCCCCACAAAGGTTTAACTTTTAGTGAAATATTGATTCTTTAATATCTTCTGTACTACTTACTCGCATCTTCGGAAATTTCACACATAGTATTAGTTTCTTAGTCACTATAACCTCGAGAGAAAATGGGCGCAGTTTCCACGCCCCTTATAATACGTCCCACACAAATGGACAATTTTGAACCAAATGTTAATAGCATAAAACTTTATTATCCGTGCATACAATGACTAGAAATCTTGTACAGTCTAATGGTTTAATAGTACCTACAATACAGTGAATAATGGGCATTATTGCCACGCCCCTTTTGGTGCCTCTCACACAAATGAACCATTTTGTACCAAAAGTTACCTGCTTATAACTTTAATACCAGTATATACAAATACTTGAAATTTTGTACAGTGTAATGCTTTTACAGTCCAGAGAAAAATGGGCGTTATTGGCACGTCCCTTTTGGTACCTCCCAAACAAATGGACCTTTTTGTACCAAAAGTTAACAGCATTTAACTTTAATACCAGTGCATACAAATACTTGGAATTTCGTACAGTGCAATGCTTTTATAGTACCTAGAGTCTAGAGAAAAGTGGCCGTTATTGACACGCCCCTTTTGGTACCCCCACACAAGTGGAACATTTTATACCAAATTTAACAGCTTATGACTTTAATACCAGTACATACTCTATAGTAATTAAATGCAATTTAAATTGATAATAATTTTAAAGCAGAAAAATTAATAAATTTACTAATATTTTTTTTTGGGACTCAAGGTGAGGGGATTCATAAGTCGGTATACCCGACTGAACATTCTTGTTTATAACTGTGCCTTGTGGAAAGGTGGTATCTTATTACCGTTTTTCATGAAATGTTAGTAGTTTATAACATTTCCTTAGGGAAAGGTGACTCATCATAAGTTTTGGTTAGTAAAACTTTTTCTTAGCAAAATTTTTTCTTTTATTAACCATTCTTGGTCCGTTTTAAGCTTTCCTTATAAAAATATGTTCTGTCATACATTAGGGAAAGATTTTTAGATCCTATCCCTAAGTAAAATTTATAAAAAATGTAGATTTTCCTTTGTGGAAGGTCATCTTGAAACGTTTTAATGAGATATTTCTAACTTTCATTGGGTAGAAGTGTTCTTTGGTTACTTTTCCTTAGGTAAATGTGAACTTTTATAACTAGTCCATAAGAAAACTTTGTCTATGATAATTTGTCCTTAGGAAAAGGTGATCTTTGATAACTTTCTCTTGGAAAAATGGCATTTTATAAAATTTCCTTAGGAAAAGATGGTATTTTATAAAGGAGGTGGTCTTTTATTCAGGGAAAGGAAGCCGTTGATAACTTTTAATTAGGGAAAGGTGGTCCTTAATAACGTTTCCTTATGAAAATGTGATAACTTTTCCTCCAGAAAGTGTGCTCTTTTCTAACTTTTCTTTAGGGAAAGGTGGTCTTTAAGTATAACTTTTCCTCAGGGAATGACGGTCTTTGATAAGTTTTCCTTATGGAAAGATGGTCTTTGATAATGTTCCTTGGGGAAATTGGCCTTTTATAAAATATCCTTAGGGAAAGATGATCTTTTATAAACGAAATGGTATTTTATTCAGGGAAAGGAAGTCGTTAATAACTTTCCTTACGAAAATGTGTCCTATGAAAACTTTTCCTTAGGGGAATGTGTCCTATGACAACTTATCTCTTAGGAAAAAGGGGTTATCTAATAATTTTCATAGGGAAATATGGTATTTTATAACTTTCCTTGCGGTACGGAGGTCTTTAATAACTATACCTTCAACAATTGTGTTCCCAGATAACATCTCCTTAGGGAAGTGGTCTCTGACAACTTTTCCATAAAAAAGTGGTCTCTGACAACTTTTCCATAAAAAAGTGGTCTCTGACATCTTTTCCATAAAAAAGTGGTCTCTGACAACTTTTCCATAAAAAAAGTGGTCTCTTACAACTTTTCCATAAAAAAGTGGTCTCTGACAACTTTACCATAAAAATGTGGTCTCTCTCTGACAACTTTTCCATTAAAAAAGTGGTCTCTGACAACTTTTCCATTAAAAAAGTGGTCTCTGACAACTTTTCCATTAAAAAAGTGGTCTCTGACAACTTTTCCATTAAAAAAGTGGTCTCTGACAACTTTTCCATTAAAAAAGTGGTCACTAACAACTTTTCCATTAAAAAAGTGGTCTCTGACGACTTTTCCATTAAAAAAGTGGTCTCTGAAAACTTTTCCATTAAAAAAGTGGTCTCTGAAAACTTTTCCATTAAAAAAGTGGTCTCTGACAACTTTTCCATTAAAAAAGTGGTCTCTGACAACTTTTCCATTAAAAAAGTGGTCTCTGACAACTTTTCCACAAAAAAGTGGTCTCTGACAACTTTTCCATAAAAAAGTGGTCTCTGACAACTTTTCCATAAAAAAGTGGTCTCTGACAACTTTTCCATAAAAAAGTGGTCTCTGACAACTTTTCCATAAAAAAGTGGTCTCTGACAACTTTTCCATAAAAAAGTGGTCTCTGACAACTTTTCCATATAAAAGTGGTCTCTGACAACTTTTCCACAAAAAAGTGGTCTCTGACAACTTTTCCATTAAAAAAGTGGTATCTGACAACTTTTCCATTAAAAAAAGTGGTCTCTGACAACTTTTCCATTAAAAAAGTGGTATCTGACTACTTTTCCATTAAAAAGGTGGTCTCTGACAACTTTTCCATAAGAAAGTGGTCTCTGACAACTTTTCCATAAGAAACTGGTCTCTGAAATATGTATTTATGTATATGTAAATATGTACTTTACGTTGGTATATGCAATTTTGACGTTTTTCGAACGTCGCTGATGTTTCAATGCAATTGTAAGTCTGTTTCGTAAATTATCATTTAAATTTCTAATAAATCATTGATGTACACTTACATTGTACTCTCAGAGTAATGCTGGAACTTCTTGTCTCGCCTTCAGTATTCGTTGCACCGCAGGCATAGGCTCCGGCACTTTCGCGCTCCAATTGGGTGAGATGCATTATCTCGGAACTTTCGCCGGACATACGCATACCCTAAAAATAAATGAGAAAAAGAAAATTTAATATTCGACTAAAGCATTCCGGTAATTCTTATAAATTTAAAGAGAAAACAAAGAAAATGCTTCAGTTATTTCAATTCACTAATTATGCATAAATTTGTTACTCATTTGTTTGCTTTGGGGCAGAGTACATAATATGGAAAAAGAACTCATGCTCGCACCACCACAAACCAAAGCACTCGAGTGTCCTGTCTCCATAGGCTCCTCTGTGGTGACAATGTTTTAATTAACATTATTTGTATTTGTAAAAGTTAATCTGAGATATAACAAAGACATTATTAAGTCAAAGTTCACACAGAGAATTGTCGCATTGTCGTCTAAGGATATATAAGAATACACAACAAAAAAAACTAACACAGCCATGGGATATACATACTCGTATATCTGGAGCAACACGGTGCTGTGCGGGTGTTGTTCGGCTGCCGGTTCCTGTTTGGGTTTAGGGGGTTGGTGAGGATTCTGACGACGCAACAGGAAAAAGCCATCTTGGTTAATGGAACCGAAATTAAAGTCGTGTTAGGAGCGTACTTACACAATGTAAACTGTCTCCCTTCTCCGTCTCTGTCACCTCGGATCTCTGGTACTTGGAGGAGATGTCAGTCTCTGTCAGCCAGCCAGACAAACAAACGATTGTGTTGTTTATGCTGTCGCAGAAACAGTCGTCAGTCATTCCAACAACAACAACAGCCAGCAAAAAAGACGAAGATCTCCTGGCGCATTACCATTTCTTCTTATCCATCTTCTGCTATCCCCGACGCCTTGCCTGCTCCTTAGGACAGAACAGGAGCAGGTTGACTTGTTCCCATAATTATCCCCCGAGTGTAAAGTAAATCTTTAGGAACGTGTTTGTGTGTGTGAGTATTCTGCTTTCGAAGACCGACGACATTCAGTCATTTTGTTTCCCATTGCAGGCTTTCCCCAAGAAGTTAAGTTACTTTAGAGTAAGGTAGGACTGGGCAGAGTATGTCCTCATCAGCTCTCCTTCCAAAAAGAAAGACGGCAACGGTTTATGTTGAGATATTTTAATGAGTTTTTCTTGTTTGTCATTTACTTTGTTTTATTTCTCTTTTTGTTGTTGTTGCTGGATTTTCAGCTTAGACTTGTTGTTGTGTTTATTTCAACAGCAATGAGAACGACAACAATGGCAACAACTAGAAGAACACCACCAGTACCATTCCCATCCCTATCATCGTCATCATCATCATTACAAATAATATTCGTACAATGTGAATTACATGTCTTGTGTCTTTTGCCCAAACACTACTTGAAATACTAACCGGGAACCACGTACAGGATATATTCCCTTTTACTCATACCTCCCCCCCCCCACTCATAGCCCTGATGCCACTGACACCTTGTTTGCTTGCCCTCCTCGGGGGTGGCACAGTGGTTGGAGTTTTCTTGGGAAATAATTTTTGGCTTTTTATTTTCATTAGCACTTTACATGGAACTGACTAACTGAGTGTCATTTCACTTACAGACAAGGTGAGGTGATATCTTACTTTAGCCGGAGGTATAACAAATGAAAATACGTTTTTCGTGACACAGGAAAGTATGAAGAGGGGCATATAAGGAGTATTTAAAGTTAACCGAAATAACGTTAAGAGTTCCATGAAAAAATAAGTTGGTTATCCCATTATAAAATGAAGGTGCTAAGCATGCGAACAATTAGAAATGTGACATTGAAGTACATATTTTGAAAGAAAAAAATACTAAAAATTCATATTAAATCTCAGTCGAATAAACCGACAGAAATATACCATATCTTAGAAGAAATATAATATGGAACAAGTGACAGCCTTAAGTTCGGCCATGCCGAATCTTATATACCCTCCACCATGGATTGCTTTCAATTTTATTGCTGGAGAAATCTTTGGATATGGAGGAAATCATGAAACGATCCTTTTTGTTTAAGTAAATTATTAAAAAAACGAACGCTACAATTTTTAGGACGCAAACTCTTCACCTGAAAATGTGGTATTTATGGCTTAAAATATCTTTTTTGAGAGCTACATCTACACATGGACTACAACAAAATAAAATTTCATTTGTATAAATTTTATTTAAATGAATTCTGCCCAAAATAGAATACAAACTGCAAAGTTTAAGCTAAATTTCTTAGAAAATATGGTGTTTTGTGGCTTAAATAAGCCTTTTTGGGAGCGATATCTATAGGTGGACTATAAAAAAATATTAATTGATTTTGCTGTGATGAATTCTTGTCAAAATAGAATACAAACTGCAAAGTTACTGCTAAATTGCTTTAAAAATAAGCGACATCTATAGGGGAGCTATATCAAAACATTGACCGATATGGCCCATTTTCTAGCTCTATTATTACTGTAGCGTGATTACAACGGACGGACAAACAGACAGACATGACTAAATCGTCTTAGAAGTTTACGGCGATTAAGAAAATATATACGTTATGGAGGCTCAGATCAATATTTAGAGGTGTTACAAATGGAATGACAAAATGAATATACCCCCATCCTATGGTGGAGGGTATTAATGAAATTATGTATATTTTAAGTACAAATGAACTTATTTTAATGACTAAGGGCGTCTTTGGCGCAAATCTTTAATTTTAAGACAATATTTGTTTTCAGTGTATACAAAAGTAATCAGATTTTATTTATTTGTATACCCTACACCACACTGTGGTACAGGGTAATATGACTTTGTGTATTTGTTTGTAACACCCAAAAGGAGAAGAGATAGATTGTTTATTATACCGATCGACTTGTAATCACTTTCTGAGTCGATTTAGCTATGTCCGTCCGTCTGTCTGTAGATGTATTCTTGTAATCAAAGTACAGGTCTAATTATGGTCCGATCTCAATGAAACTTTGCACATATCTTTATTTAGGCCCAAGGACATATTGCTCCCATATATATGTACCTCCGATTTGGCATATATGCACTGTATAAACAACATTTTTAAACCGATTTGTACAAAAATTTACAGAGAGTAGTCTCATGATACACTTAGAGACAATACAAAATTTGGGGGAAATCGGTTCAGATTTAGATATAGCCCCCATATATATGTTACCTCCGATTTGACATGTAAGAGCTGTAGAAACTGTATTTTATATCCGATCAGTACGAAATTCGGCAGAAAGAGGTTTCTTATTACATGAAGGAATACTGCCAAATTCGGAGAAAATCGGTTCAGATTTAGTTATAGCGATTTTAAGATCAAGCACTTTAGAAACTGTATTTTATATCCGATGAGTACGAAATTCGGCAGAAAGAGGTTTCTTATTACATGAAGGAATACTGACAAATTCGGAGAAAATCGTTTCAGATTTAGATATAGTCCCATATATATGTTACCCCCGATTTGAAATTCAAGCGCTGTAGAAACTGTATTTTAAATCCGAAATTCAGAAGAACGAGTTTTCTTATTACATGAAGGAATGCTGCCAAATTCGGAGAAAATCGGTTCAGATTTAGATATAGCCCCCATATATATGTTACCTCCGATTTGACATGTAAGAGCTGTAGAAACTGTATTTTAAATTCGATCAGTACGAAATTCGGCAGAAAGAGGTTTCTTATTACATGAAGGAATACTGCCAAATTCGGAGAAAATCGGTTCAGATTTAGATATAGCCCCCATATATATGTTAGCCCCGATTTGACATCTAAGCGCTGTAGAGACTGTATTTTATATTCGATCAGTACAAAATTCGACAGAAAGAGGTTTCTATTTTACATGAATGAGTATTGAGGGAAAATCGATTCCGATTAATATATAACCTCCATATATATGTTCCTCCTGATTTGGTTACAAAGCGCTATCGAAGTTGTACTTTACTTCCGATCATTACAAAATTCTCCAGAAAGATGTTTCTCAATTTAGGAACGAATATTGCTTAATTTAGCGATTATCGGTTCAGAATTAGATATATCCACATATATGTATATGTTCTTACTCAATTACCAATTATTCCAAATTATTATCGCAATGGCCCTTATCGCATTGTTAGGGAGGTGTAGGGTATTATATAGTCGGCCCCGGCTGACTTTCTGCCTTTCCTAACTGGTTTATTTTAATTTTCAAAATATTTTAATTAAAGCTTTTTAAAAACATCGAAAAATTCACAACTGTTATATTTTTATTATTAAAATTAAAATAAATTCCGAATAAAATTGATGGATAATTTAAAAAATTGTTACTAATTAAGAAAAAAATTGTGTCGGGGATCTAAAATTTTTTTTGTGTTGATGAGCCGTCTTTACGAAGAAAACAAAAAATTTGGAAATTTTTTTATTATTTCTCAACATAATCTCATTTTAGCTCGATACACGGCACCCATTTTGCGCACAGCTTTCTCATCGTACATTTTCCCTTCATGACTTCAGCTATCTCACGAACCGAAGGTTATCCTAACCATTTTGTGGATTTTTTTAACTATTTCTGGTGTGGACACCTGAATTGGTCAACCACTTCCGTGTTCGTCTTGACAGATAGTACGGCAGGCGGACGAACGGACATTGCTCAAATGGCCCAAAACTGATTTCCACCAATTTGTTTTAGAGTCTCATAGGTCACTCCTTTGATGAGTTACACTTTTGTCCCGCAGCAACTGATATATACCCTCGTTCAGAGTAGTGGGGTTATAAAAACATGAATTCGTTGAAATTCTCCTTCTTTAAAAGAGCTATAATTTCTATATAAATCAAAATTTTTTTTAAAATAGTCATTGTCTCCTTAGTACGGATGCCGGCTTTCAAAAATTGAAACAAACTCTTTTTTTAATTTTTATCTATTTTTTATGTTTTTTATGGTTTTACGTTTTTTTTTAATGCCAAAAAAAACGATTTTTTTAAAAAAATTAAAATTTTGTCTAGTGGTTGTAGCGACAACCATTTTTACATGAAGAAGATATTGTCAACATTTGTAAAAATTTAATGTTTTCTAATTGTTGTAATGACAGTTCCTAAACTTTCGTTTCTACGTGAAAAGGATATTTTCAACATTTGTAAAAACCATAGATATTTTCAGAATTTGTAGCCATCATAATTTTCTAATTTGTCGAGCTTATACATACTTAGAAAAAATGGTCAAAAGCTAAAGGCACCTTCCAAGAAAATCGGAATGTTAAAACAATTATTTACCATTAACCTTTTATTAAAGTTCGAATACAAAAAACAACTATAATAAATTACTATAATTTTTTTTAAATATTTTTTTCGAATGTATAGTATAGTATAATTTCGTTAGGAAACTGGCTTTTAAAAACGGACGTAAATTTTTTTAGTGCCAACATTTGTGCCTCATATTTTTCTTAAATTTAACGCGTATTCCGGCTTCATTGGGCTTATACCTAAAAAATGTGGTCCAAACACTAAAAGTCCAGTTTTCGGGAACAATGCAACGAATAGGTTGAACTTTTATGAAGAAATTGGAATTTAACACTCTCTCGCCTCAAATATTGTGTATTGTTTTTGAAGCATTATGATGATTTTTTTAAAAAATATTTTTTTTTTGTTTTAGAGTACAAAACATAAATCAAAAAAATTACTTGCTATAAAAAGGCGTTAGTGAACGGGTTAACAAAAAAAAATTAAAAAACTTAAAATTTTGTCCATGTTTAGGACTCCAAAATTCGACAAAATGTCTCTAAATTTGAGTAATCAATTGTGAGACATTATGTATTCTTCTGTTAAATCGGTAATCCCCCATATTTCCATCCCATAAATCCCACCATAGACCACTGTTCTGCGTAGAGGTCCCCTAAATATGTATTAGTGCGCATCAAGCCACACTCATATCCAAATAAAAAAAATAACATAAGCATAATAAACACTACCGCAGATTTGTGTCACATACAGACACATACACCCACCCAAACAAAAACACTTCTTAAAGCGCCACAACCAAACACACACATACAGAAGCTCACCTTTTTGTATGTTATCTTAGTATTTACTCATACACACTCTAATGCAGCACAAGTACCACATCATAATACTGATTATTTGTAATATGTCATAAGGCTTCTTTCATTGCCACAGTAACACGGAGCCGGTGGGTAAAGGGGAATCAGAGAGAGAGAGATATGGCGAGTGAGTGAATATTATTGAGACAAGATGAACATGAGTTGCCAGCTTTTGCAGCTTGTCTTTGCAACATTTCAAAGAACACAACCAACATCAGCAGCTGAGCCGTTTCAGACCACTTTTTCACAAATTGAACAATGACAGAAAGGCAGCCAGATCAAAGGCAATGAATGCTTTGCAGGTTTTTTTCTTTTCTGGGAAAAATATTTTATGGTGGATTTATTTATTATTTTCAAATCACGTCGGCTGTAGAAGAGCGAAAGGAAAGAAATTCCTAAAGAAATACATACATACTCGTGCATATAAACAAATGAAGCTACAAATATACCTACATATTTGTATGTTAATATAATATACATAAGTATGTACTTATCTATAGAGATGTATAAATGTCAGTCTCTTTCTCTGCTCTTCTTGTGTTTATCCTTAAATGAAGCTTTAATCAAATAAACAAATATAAAAGTCACTACATAAAGACTTCGAAAACAAAAACCCCGCACACCGTGGACAAGAGGGTGCGGGAGTGTATGAGAGAGAGACGGTCGTAGAAAAAAGACAAGTTTATCAGTGATTTATTACCTTTCATTGTCAAGAAAAACGAAACACAGTAACAACGTAACGAACATGTTGAAATTAAGTTATAATTTTCGTTCATTTGTCTGGATTTATTACATCATCTCTCTTTTGTTTGATTCACTCTCTGTCTCCCTCTCCCCCTTCCTCTCGCGCAATGTAATGTTTCTTGATTCTTTGAAATAATTTGCAAAAAGAAAAACATTTGATTGAAGCTATGGTCTGTGATGTCCACAGAACTTTCAACTTTTGAAATTCGAATTTACCTATATAATCTGTCATTTATGGTCAAACTTTTGATGTGTTCCAAAGAAATGTCTTTGCGTCTTTTTAGACTTGTCAAAGAACTGTCAACGTCCTTGTTGGACATTTTTACATAGAAATGTTAACATATCAATAAATTCAAATTACTACATTTGTATAGATTGTGGTAACAGTTATCGTCTTATGATTTTATTTATTCAAATTTAGCATGAAAATTGGAGAAATTATTGTAGAAGTGTAGTTTCACTCTCAATACGACAAACACTAAACGTTGAAGACAGGTGGATGATTGCTACAGATGAAGGGAAAAATGGTAAAGTTCTCTAATTCTTTCATTGATGTCTCATAAACTACACTAGTTTACAAAATGTTTGTCGATGAGCCGTAGATTTTTTTAATTTTTTTGCCATTAAATATTATTCAAGCCAATGTTTATTACATCGAAGGAGTGACCTACGAGACCCATTGAATATTTGGTGGAAATCTGTTTAGGGCTCATTTGAGCAATGTCCGTCTGTCTGTCTGGTTGGTGCGACGCTAACTTTCACTTCGAGAAAAATGTGCAAAGTTGTCACGCTCATTTTGGTCCCTCCTGTGCAAATGGATCATTTTGCACAAAAAGTTAACGGCTTATAACTTTGATACCAATCCATAGAAATACTTGCAATCTTGTGAATAGTAATGCCCATATACCCATAGTCATTTAATTAATGGACGCAATTTCCAGGCCTCTTTTGGTACCTCCAAAAAAAAAAAAAATGACCAACATAAAAATATATGAAAAATTTCCCTTACTTTTACAATACGAGGAAAAATCGTCATTTCTGATATGTTTGAATTGATAAAAATATATATTTGAAAACAAATTTTTTAAGAATTATATATTTCTTAAGAAATAAATTTTATTTGAAAATCAAGAAATTTTGTTTGTAACGCATATCGATGGCTTATATCCAAAAACTGCTATATTAAAAACTTCAATTTTTAAGGAGCGCAAAAAACTGTTGAATTATATTAAATAAAATTCCTAATTCATAGTACATATTTTGTTTTTGTGCTCAGGCTCAAGATCGTTATTGTTGTTTTCAGTATATGAAAACAACTTTGTTAAAAATTAAAAAAGAAGTAAGTGACATGTATTGGGGGCGGTTGTAATGGTTGGATAGACAGATCTGTTTCGGGAGCCACCAATAGACAGATACATGTCACTTACTTCTTCTTTAATTTTTAACAAAGTTGTTTTCATATACTGAAAACAACAATAACGATCTTGAGCCTGACTACAAAAACAAAATATGTACTATGAAAGCAGATCGAATAAAACGAAAACAAGAATTCCTAATTCATATCATATTAAAATTATCGCGAAACAAAAAAATTTAAAACTTTTTTTCTCTCTTGAAAAATTTGATTTTTTAATGTAGCTGCTTTTGGATATTATTATATTACACAGGACAACACATGAATTTAGGACTCAATTCTGATAATTGCACGTGAAAGTAGGCCCAAAAATAACAACTTCTACATCATTCGTTTAGTCTAGTTGGCTCAATTAATAATTTAATAGCCATAAGATTTTTTGCACTTTTTCTGTATTGGTTTCTCTGTATATCGTACGGAATATCCCTTTTCTGTCCAAAGTAAAGTTGTAGATATTGAATAGGAGAAAAAAATGTGGAACAAACCTACCCGAAAAAAACTTTATTTAGTGCCTTAAAAGTCGCAAAAATGCCCACAAAGTCATTAAATATCGGTCAGTAAAATATTGAAAAATCCGTATACGCCATACATTTTTGCGATTTTTAAGGCACTGGATGTACTTTTTATACCCTACACCACACTGTGGTACAGGGTATTATAAGTTTTTTTTACGGCAGATGTTTGTAACACCTGAAAATAACACAGCTGGACCCACCTTAAAGTATACCGATCGACTCAGAATCACTAGCTGAGTCGATTTAACCGTCCGTCCGTCCGTCCGTCCGTCTGTCCATGTAAAGTCAGTAAAATATAGAAAAATCCGTATACGCCATACATTTTTGCGATTTTTAAGGCACTGGATGTACTTTTTATACCCTACACCACACTGTGGTACAGGGTATTATAAGTTTTTTTTACGGCAGATGTTTGTAACACCTGAAAATAACACAGCTGGACCCACCTTAAAGTATACCGATCGACTCAGAATCACTAGCTGAGTCGATTTAACCGTCCGTCCGTCCGTCTGTCCATGTAAAGTTATTCGTCGACTACAGGTCGCAATTTCACTCCGATCGTTCTGAAATTTAGCAGTTTAGAGTATTTCGCAGCTGTAAAGATCCCTATTGAATTCGGTGGAAATCGGTTCAGATTTAGATATAGCTCCCATATATATCTTTCGTCCGATTTGGCCCTTTAGTCCTATAGAAGCTGTATTTTACATCCAATCGTTTTGAAATTTAGAATGACAGAGTTTCTTGATCCATGAACCAACACTACCGAATTTGAAGAAAATCGGTTCAGATTAACTATAGCTCCCATATATATGATTCGTCCGATTTTGCTCTTTAGTCCTGTAGAAGCTGTATTTTACATCCAATCATTTTGAAATTTAGAATGGTAGAGTTTCTTGATCGAAGGACTAACATTGCAGAATTTGAAGAAAATCGGTTAAAATTTAGCTATAGCTGCCATATATATGTTTCATCCGATTTGGCTCTTTAGTCCTGTAGAAGCTGTATTTTACATCCAATCGTTTTTATACCCTACACCACACTGTGGTACAGGGTATTATTTAAGTATAAAATGTTTCAAAAGTAAATTTATGTAAACAATTTATACATGAATTACAAAATTTATATTTCAGAGTTACTCAATATTACGAGAGTGGTGTAGGGTATTATATAGTCGTCCCCGCGCGACTTTAGCCTTTCCTTACTGTTTTTTTTAAAATATTTTTTATTGCTTTTTGATGACAGCAAAAAATGATTTTTAAAAAAAAAATAAAAAAAAGCTTATTGTTTTAACGACAGTTAGTAAACCACTGTCTCGTATTTTCTCAACATTTGTAGACCTCATTTTTTTCAATTTAATCACAGCTCTATTGGTATTTTACTTAAAAAATATGGTCCAAATACTTAAGGTACCATGAAAATTGGAATTAAAAAAAATAAAAAAACTGTACCTTTGTTTTTGCTTCATAAAGTAATATGACTTCATCTACACAATATAAATTTTTAGATCTCGGATACATACAATTCTTATACGTTGCATAGTGCTACCAGCAAAAATGATTTTTTTGGACATATAGGTTTACCATCTGGTCCAAATTTGTATCCCTCACCTTAGAGAGGAGGGTATATATTTGGAATGCGGTAATATTTTTCTCTATCTACGGCTAAGTTCGAAGATGGGCCAAATTGGTCCACTACTTCTTGTACCTCCCCCACAAACGGTTAACTTTTAATGCAATATTGATTCTTTAATACCGTCTATACTACTTACTCGTATCTTCTGAAATGTCACACATAGTATTAGTTTGTTAGTCGCTATCACGTCAAGAAAAATGGGCCAAGTTGCCACTCCGTTGTTGGTACCTCCCACACAAATCAACATTTTTGTACCAAAAGATAACAGATTTTAACTTTAACACCAGTGAATAAAAATACATGAAATTGTTTACGGTAAAATTACCGTTATTGGCACGCCCCTTTTGGTACCTCCCACACAAGTGGCCCATTTTGTACCGAATGTAAACAGCTTTTAACTTTAATACCAGTACATACTTTAAAGTTATTAAATGCAATTTAAATTGATAATAATTTAATTAGAACAAAAAAAAATAAATTAACAACTATTGTTTTTGGACCTCAAGGTATTTTTGGACCATAAGTCGGTTTACCCGACTGAATTTTCTTACTTGTTTCAATTTCAAAACAAATATTTTTGGAAAAAACACTGTCCAATAATTTAAAACAGAATAACGACCCTATAATTTTGATAATTCTGATGAGCAGATAATTTTTGTAGAATAAACTTATGGTCCTGCTGGTCTGAGTTTTTTTTACAGTGGGTCAAAGTTTTCATTATTATTATTCTAAATGAAAAAATGCTGTAAGTTAATGTCTGAGAGATTTCTCATTGTCAAAGTTATATTGTGGAATTTTATGAGGATCATAGCTTCCCTCTTAACGGGTCAATTTGGCACTTTTTCAAAAAAAGTCCTTTCAAAAGACATTTAAGGATTAAAATATTAAATGTAGGTCAAAAGTAAATATTTAAATAACTCAAGCATTTTGCCATATTTTTTGCGTAATTTCTAATGTTTAAATTCTCTTATAACTACCACAGTTTGGAAGATTTTTCAACAAAATGTTATTCCCTTTATTGAAGCCGCATACTTTACATTCTACAAAGCTTCATCAAAATGAGCTAACATAAGCAATTTCCCTTTTCTATTAACGTGAATCTCGTCATTGACTTGAACTTTAGTTTGAGTTAATATTTTTACTTATCTCAGGTTAAATTTTAAGATCGACCATATTGGTCCACTCCTTCAGGTACCTATCCCACAAAGGGCTACAATTCAGCAGTTGACAGTTCGTGATCCGGTCATCCCGGTCCATCGTTTTGCCCTTACGTGATCCCAGTCCATCTGGTGCCCTCTACGTTTAAGCATCTGTATATTTTCTAACATCTACTTCTACTTCTGCTATATCTGTTTTTGTTTTACGATAATCTTCCCTTCTGTAAGGGGTTATGTTTCCTTTTCTGGCAGGACGAACAACATAAAACTTTTCTTGTTGACAACTGTTTATGACTCCTTAACTAGTTTAAGGATTATGCGGAAAGAGAGAGAAAATGTTTGTCAAGTTAGGTGCAATACTGACATTGAACTTTTTTGGCACGTCGTCTTCATGTCCTCTAAAATGTCATTACTTTGTATATCCTGTTAAGAGAATAACTTCCGGTGTTAAGAGTAACATTAAACAAACATGACGCATTTATTATAGCTCCTCCGAGGGAGTTTTAACGTTCATCCTCCTCCTCCACTAATGATAATATAACCAAAAAATAACTATTTTATGCTCTAAAGAGCTGAATTTTTAAACAGTTTTAACATAAAACTTGTAGTTTCGGGACTAAAAATATATGATTCACACTCACATACAAACACACTCAAAGAGAAACAAATGACGAATACCTTGATGACACAGTAAAAAGCTGTGTGTGAATATATTTGTCACCAGTGTGAGTGATTAAATGAGCAAGTGTATGAGACTGTGTGTGTGTGAGGGTATTATGGCTTCCCAAAGCCATTGTGTACAATGGCAAATTATGCAGAGACATACACACGCACACACCTGTAAACGCAAAAAAGGACACGTACACAAATGTACATAAATTTACATATACAAACAAGTTTAAGCTGATTTAAAAACGAGTGTGATAAAATTTCAATTGCATATTGAAAAGAGTGTACACAGATTTAATACCAAAATCATTTCCCCCCCAAAAAAAACCTCACCCCACCCCACAGCTCGTACCACTGTCAGGATTTCACACTTTGGCATATAGAAAGACACACACACACACACACACTTCATACATCTATATGTACATGTCGTTTTTGGATTGGATATTTTTGATGTGGTTGTGGTAGGAAACTGAATTCTCATGCACACCTTATGTTCGGTTTTGGAAATTCCTTTGCCAGACACGTATGTCAGACTGTATATGTTAGGATGTACACATGTATATAGATGAGGCTGTGTGGCTGCGTGTGTGTGTGTGTATGCCTCTGTGTTCGGATGTTTTAGGATATCAACGAAATGTGTTTCGATCATCGCAACAGATGTGCCACATGAAACGGGCCTTCTGTTGCAAATATTCCAAAATCATAAACAAGTTTTCAAACGACGCCCAGAGAATCACCCAATCTCCCCCCCCTTAGATAAAAAGCAAACACAAACGCCCGCCAGCCACACATAAATATATTCGGGAGAGTCCTTGTACACACACACACACGGGGGTATATGAAATGGTGATTGTAGGCGAGTTCCCACATGTTAAAAACCATATTTCATTTCATTGTTGTTATTTTTAAGGCTATTCTAAGTTCAATTCAATTATTTTAGTAAGTGATTTTACAATGAATATTTCCTCCTCCTTCGCTTCTTTCCCAAAACCAGGGAATCGTTCTTGTGACGAAATGAATTGAGAAATACGAGGGTGGGTTTGGAATGTTCGAGTTATACATAGTTATAGGGAGATTGCCAGTGCTAAGGGGATCAGCGAGAGAGGCGGTTGTTTTGGAAGAAATACTTCCAGAAGTGTCTTCTTTATTTTCTTCTTTGACGTGGAACATCAATTCCGAATCCTTCAAGCCACAAGCACAGTGGTTTGCAGCAATTTTATTTAATTTAAAAAATTAAAAAAAAAATATATAAATAATTTTATTCCCAGCTCCATCCAAAGCTTATATGTTAGAGAATTAATAGAAATTTAAAATAGTAAAAATTCCGAAAAATATTAACATTAAAAAAAAGATTTTTCAAATCGGACCATAACTTGAGAAGTTATGACCAAAAACCCAATACACAGAGTAGTATCTTAAAATTTTTTTAAATATCGATAACTTCTAAACGATTTATCGGAAAATTCTAAAAAAACCCACAAAGCATTTCTTCTGGTGTACTGAAAAATATAAAAAATGGGAAAAATCAAAAATGAAATATTTTGGAACCCGTCTGGAATTGTCGTGGAATTCCCTATATATAAGTCCCATCCGACTAATATACCATAAAGCTTTTAAAGAAAATGGCCTAAGTTTTCGTTTGAGCAAAAAATAAAAGAAAATGTTTTTTTTACAAAAAATTTTAAAACTAGGTTTAATTTCGCAAACAATTCACACATAAACAGTTTTTGTGGATAAGTGAAAAAGCTGTCAAAAACACTTATGGCAAAATTTACTAAACACAATAGGTTATTAATTAGTTTTGATGAGAAAATAACCCCTTTGATAATAACTCCATTAGACGACGTACACGTCGGAAATTTATCTTAATTGTTTTGTTAATTGTCTTGTAATAATTAGAGCGTATTTCATTATTAGAATTAAGCTGTGAACAATGTTAGTTTCATTTAATTATTCCTAGGGAAAACGTTACTCGTACAATCTCATTAAAATTAAATATTTTTTTGATTGCTTTATAAATTAATTCACTTATGTCCCCTTTTTATTTTTACAAAAGAAAAATTGTATGTATTATCTCATTTAAATCACTTTTTGTAACTTTGATATATATTCATTACATTCATGTTTTTATTTTAAATATTAATATCCTTAATACCCCCTGGATGCAAACAAACAACTTCCCGCACTACCCTCGCATGCTGTGCCACATTTGTGTGAGTGCACTGTACGTGTATAGTACATAACTCTGTTTGTGAGTGTTCGTGAATGAAATGAAAATGTTGGTGAAAGGTGCACGAAAATCAATGAATTTTAAATCAATATCAGTTTTTTATTTCGCATTCCCCTCTTCATCTTTTTTTTTGGTTGAATTTTTTAGTCATGCCGTTTTTTTTCTGTTCTTCTTTGGTTTTTGTCAGTTGCTGATGGCTAAATAAATAAAATATAATATGAAACAGAATGGAACACAAGGGGATTCGATGTAGATGGCGAGAGAGGGCAAGAAGGAGGTGTAAAACTCCCAAATGTTTTATATAGAGAAAAACCTACAAATCATTGAAAGTAGAAATAAACACACATACACACAAGCAAACAGCAAAACCAAAGCCGCATACAAACACAAACACCGAGAGGGAAAATCGTCCGAAAAAACCCATAAAACTGATGATGATGTTGTTGATGGCTTTGCCAAAGGTTTCATAAAAAACACACACAAACGAATCTACAATGCGTGCATTGCATACGATTTTGTGGAATACCAAAAAAAAACAACGAAAAATTGGGGAAAAATAACCAAATCGACACAAGAAAAATCTCTCATGTCTCATATGGCCATATACTCGTAGGCCCACAATCACATACTACAAACATACTCGTATATAAAAGAGTCAGAATTTAGTCCCGATAACGACCAAAACGCCACATGTGTGCCTCTATTATATGCTGATGTGCTGCAGGATATTATCAGTCATACATACACACATACAGACTCACAGATGCAAATACATATTGGATATATCTTCTATACACATCTCTAATTCAATGGCATTGAAGAAAGATACATTAATATGATAATATTCACAACTTGCATGCCATTCACATCGTTTGACTTATGATTTTAATCTATACCCGGTTATGAATTGAATTGAACATTGAGTTGGAATCTGGTTCGCTAGGCACGCACACAATTCCCGTCTGAGACCACTCTGTGACCTCATGACGTTCCTCAGCGTCATTAGTTTAAATACAGACCAGTCTTCGAATGGGAAATGTTCGTATATTTGTGGCACGTAGTGTAGTGGAATATCCTGGACGGCAACAGTGCGGCATATTACAATAGCAGTTTAAGAAAGTGGCAATAATTTAAAATTTTTTGGATCAAAATAATTTGGGAAGAATTAAGAAACGCTTAGACGTATTAATCGAATGATCTGCGGAGCCCGGTTAACCAATGTAAGTTAACCGAATTGGTCGATAAAACCGACAGATTGGAGAAAACAACGGATTAGAGTAAAAAACTATGTAAAGTAATCTTAAATTGATTGAGTCATTCAAACCAACGAAGTCCAGAAAACAGATTGAGTCGAGTAAACCGATATGATAGAGTCGGGTCAACCGACTGGGTCGTGAAAACCCAAGGACACGAGTGAACTGACGGAGTCATGTAAATCTACTGAAGCGAGTAAACCGGCTGGGTCGAGTTAACCGATCGAGTCGAGTTAACCGAATGAGTCGAGTTAACCGACTGAGTCAAGTTAACAGACTGAGTCGAGTTAACCGACTGAGTCGAGTAAACCAACTGAGTCAATTTCACCGACTGAGTCGAGTTCACCGACTGAGTCGAGTTCACCGACTGAGTCGAGTTCACCGACTGAGTCAAGTTCACCGACTGAGTCGAGTTCACCGACTGAGTCGAGTTCACCGACTGAGTCGAGTTCACTGACTTAGTCGAGTTAACCGACTTAGTCGAGTTAACCGAATTAGTCGAGTTAACCGACTTAGTCGAGTTAACCGACTTAGTCGAGTTAACCGATTAAGTCGAGCCGAGTTAACCGATTAAGTCGAGCCGAGTTAACCGTCTGAGTCGAGTTAACGACTGAGTCGAGTTCACCGACTGAGTCGAGTTCACCGACTGAGTCGAGTTCACCAACGAGTTCACCGACTGAGCCAAGTTAACCGACTGAGTCGAGTAAACCAACTGAGGCGAGTTAACCGACTGAGTCGAGTTCACCGACTGAGTCGGGTTAACCGGCTGAGTCGAGTTCACTGACTGAGTCGAGTTCACCGACTGAGTCGAGTTCACCGACTGAGTCGAGTTAACCGGCTGAGTCGAGTTCACTGACTGAGTCGAGTTCACCGACTGAGTCGAGTTAGAGTAAATCGACTGAGGCGAGTTATCCGACAGAGTCGAGTTAACCGACAGAGTCGAGTTAACCGACTTATTCGAGTTAACCGACTGATTCGAGTTAACCGACTGAGACAAGTTAACCGACTGAGTCAAGTTAACCGACTGAGTCAAGTTAACCATCTGAGTCAAGTTAACCGACTGAGTCGAGTAAACCAACTGAGGCTAGTAAACCGACTGAGTCAATTTCACCGACTGAGTCGAGTTCACCGACTGAGTCGAGTTCACCGACTGAGTCGAGTTAACCGACTGAGTCGATTTCACCGACTGAGTCACTTTCACCGACTGAGTCAAGTTCACCGACTGAGTCAAGTTAACCATCTGAGTCGAGTTAACGGACTTAGTCGAAACCTGCTGATTCGAAAAAACAACTGAGTCGAGCAAACCGGCTGGATTGAGTTAACCGATTGAAGAGAGTAAACCGACTGTGTCGAGTTAACCGACTGAGTAAAGTAAATCTACTGAGGCGAATTAACCGAATGAGTCGAGTTAACCGACTGATCCGGGTTAGGGGAGTCGAGAGTGAGGGGAGTCGAGTTAATCGACTGAGGGGAGTAAACCAACCAGTCGAGAAACTCGACTGAATCGAGTTAACCGACTGAACCAAAGACTTGATGTATTTTTCAACAACGGATTAGGGGATGACGAATATATTATACTTATATATTCGACTATATTCGCTTTACTTTATTTTTATTTGCGGTTGTCTTCATTGATTTATGTCAGGGAAGTATTCCTGTAGCCAGTATTGTTTGTACAAGATTCCGTAAGGTGGCGAAAGTTAAAGATTTCCTCCGTTTGAGGCAATTCATAATTGAGGACAGTATGGCCGTACTCTTTCGCGGATCTGCTACTTGAAGACGCGCCTGATTGAAACCTGCAGGGAGGTTTTCTTACTATTTTTGTAATTTTTCCATCCTAGCTCATCAAAACTAAAATAAAATACTTGTACATAAGGGTGAAGTTATAAGTTCGCGTTATTCCAAAAAAACTTGTCTGGGCTACAACTGCTACTTATTTACCTTAGGCTGTAGCGTCAGTGTACAAGCATTAAGTCTACATCTATCCTGAGGCGGTGACACTCATCCATGGCATATTGCGTATTTGGTGACTTATGAGGTTTGGTTGTGCACAACGTCAGCGTCATCGTCTTCATTCGTTTAGCGGTAACTAAACACGCACAGTCAATAAGTCAAACATAATAGCGTAACAAACAACAGATCGAGAGCATTTATAATACAACACAACTGCTACAAATGGGCGCCTGAGTGGGAGCGAGGAGAACATGCAGGTTGCTCTAGTTCCAGACTTGGCTGTTGTTTGGCCGGAGTAAAGCAAACATTTCAGGTCAAACGTATGGAACATACGAAGGAACAAACAAACGAATCTAGAATTTATACCATTTCAATGTCACATTTATCAACGCGATTCCTGTTCATAATCGCCCAGGATTTGTGTCAAATTTTTACCAAAGCCTTAACAAGAAAAATAAACACGCACGCACACACACAAGAAAGCCACCATAAGGATATAGTCCACACATACACACACATAGGTATGTATATACTCGTAGAAAGAAGTAAGCGTGTGAGTAAAAGAGCCACAGGCAGTGTTGGTTTTCTTTTTTTGTTTTTTTTTCTTTACACATTCTGAGTTATAAATGAGTAACTGGGTATAGTATATGAACTAAAGCATTGTGTAGGTGTAGGCGAGTACGATTACGTATGTGCGAAGTTGTGTTTTTGTAGTCTTTAAGATTTCTAAGGACTCGCAGTTGAAACACATACGTACACAAACACTCGCTCACAAAGAACAACAAGAAACGCTAATGGTTATTTATGCCGACATTTACAAATATCGAAAGTTACGACTTTAGGCCTCCATTGTTGGTATTGTTTGTTTGTTAGGCCAATAGTCTTCGATTGATTTTTCAGTTCTGCTTTCTTCATCTGCTTCGTCTCTCCTCGCAGCACGCCATGTCACACAAGTCGACAGAAAGAAATTGAACAACAAACTTCTTTTATTGTGCCATCTATAACTTAAGTGTGTTTCTGGAATGTTTCCTTCTGGTGCTGTAACTTACAATTATAATGTTTATTCTACGAAAAAGCAAAGAAAAAAATAAAAACTCACACACATGCAAACAGAGAGACACTGCTACCAAATTGGTCGACTGGGCTATAGCTCGATATCCTTGATGGCATATGAACTCGTTATGAAACAATTACGTACATGAGTGACTAATAACAAGTAAGAAAGTTTCAGTCGGGTAAACCGACTAAGGTATACCCTCACTTTGTGAGTAATGTAATATATAACATTACACCAATAAATCTGTCAATTTGTGTGGGAGGTACCAGGTGAATACATTGCATTGTGCTGAACTATAAGCGTTTATGTGCACTGGTATATTAAAGTTACGAGCTATGTAATTTTAGTATGATTTGGTCATTTTGTGTGGGAGGTACAAAAAGGGGCGGGGTGATAACGCCCACTTTTTACAGGACTATAGGCACTATAACAGCATTACACTGTACAAAATTTCAAGTATTTGTATGCACTGGTATTAAAGTTACAAGCCGTTTACCTTTGGTACGAAATGGTCCATTTGTGTGGGAGGTACCAAAAGGGGTTGTACAATAATGCCCATTTTTTACCGGACTATAGGCGCTACAAAAACATTATACTGTAGAAAATTTCAAGCATTTTTATGCTCTTGTGTTAAAGTTATAAGCAGTTAAATTTTGATGCAAAATGGTCCATTTGTGTGGGAGGTACCAAAAGGGGCATGCCAACTTCACCCATTTTTCTCGAGTTAATAGCGACTAATATACTAATATTATGTGCAGAATTTCAAAAGATTCGAGTAAGTAGTATAGAAGTTATTAAAGAATCAATATTTCACTAAATTTTAACCCTTTGTGTGGGAGGTACCAGAAGGAGTAGACCAATATGGCCCATCTTCGAACTCATCCGGAGATAGATCAAAATATTACCACATACCAAATTTGAAGTCAATCGGTTACTCCTTTCGAGAGTTATCGTGCGCACCAGCCAGCAGACACACAGACAGACAGACAGACAGACAGACAGACAGACAGACAGACAGACAGACGGACGGACATTGCTCATTCGACTTAAAATGACCCAAAACGGATTTCCTCCGAACATACTTAGGGTCTTAGATCACTCCTTCGATGTGTTACACTTTTTTCCGTAGCAAATGATATATACCCTCGTCACACTAAAGTGAGGGTATAAAAATGATATACGATAGTAGTTTATGCTCTTAGCGTATGTGGCTATGCATGTGTATGCGTGTGTCTGACTCTGTCATTGCTTGTGTATAGACTCCAGCTGAGAGGATTGAGCTAAATTGTATTTGTATTTTGGCGGAAATGAAATATAACAATTTTCATATTTCATAAGAAAAATGAATGACGACAATTTGTCCGAAAGACAATAGAATGCCAAAGAATTCTACAAAAAATGCTTGAGTTTTTCCCATAGCAACTAAAACCCAGATAAAATGTTAAACTAGTATGCGAGATTTGGTAGAAAGGATATAAAGTGTATATCGTCACTAGAAATGTAAAAGGGTCAATCAAAGTCAAGTTATTGATAGATTATAATACATTTTATCGACCCTTACGAAATTTTTGGTGTTCTACTGTTCAAAGAGACTTATGGAGATTTCGTTTGTGCAAAAAAATGTAAATTTTTTTCTAAATTTTACACAGAAACCGCATTTTTTAGTTCGTTTGTAGGGAGATTATCAGGGGTAAGAAAATCAGCGGGGCTGGCTGGTGTCGTAGAAGAAATACTTCCTGAAGTATTTTCTTTATTTTTTTCTTTAACGTGGATCTATTTCGAGGCCTTCAAGCTCAGTGGCTAGCAGCGAAAATTTTTTTTAAATATTAAAAAAATTAAAGATTTATCTATAAATAATTTTAGGCCCACTTCCATCTAAAGCTTTATGTTACAGAATTAAGAGAAGTTTAAGATATAAAAAATTCGCAAAAATCGCAGAGTACACACATTTTAAAAAATTACTTTTAAACTTCAAAACTTAAAAATCGCAGACAAAAAAATATAATTATTTTTTTAATTTTTTTCTGAAAAATACCAACATTTAAAAAAAAGATTTTTCAAATCGAATCATAACATAAGAAGTTATGACCAAAAACCCGATAAACTGAGTAATATCTTAACGATTTTTTAAATATCGATAACTTCTGAACGAGATATCGGATAAATCTCATGAAATTGCAAAAATCGTTTCATCTAGTCTACTAAAAAATATAAAAACAAGTAAGAAAGTTTCAATCGGGTAAACCGACTACCGTATACCCTCACTTTGTGAGTAGTGTAATATGGAATATTACACGAATAAATGTATGAATTTGTGTGGGAGGTACCAGAAGGGGTTTATCAAATACACTTGTTATTCGCGAAACAGTAGATACTTTAAATACATTGCACTGTGCCGAATTGTAAGCGTTTATGTGCACTAATATATTAACGTTATGAGCAATTCCATTTTGTATAATTTGAGTATTTTGAGTGGGAGGTACAAAAAGGGGCGTGGTGGTAAAGCCCACTTTTCACAGGACTGTAGGTATTTCAAAAGCGTTACACTGTGCAAAATTTTAGCTTTTAACTTTTTGTACAAAGTGGTACATTTGTGCGGGAGGTACCACAAGGGGCGTAGAAATAACGTCCAATTTCACTGGTGCAATAAATGCATTACCCTGTACAACATTCCAAGTATTTCTATGCACTGGTATTAATGTTATAAGCTGTTAACTTTTTGTACAAAATGGTCCCTTTGTGTTGGAGGTACCAAAAGGGGCGGGGCCACTTTACCCATTTTTCTCAAGTTTATAGCGACAGATAAACTGTTACAATGTGTGGAATTACAGAGGATTCGGATAAGTAGTATAGAAGTTATTAGAGAATCAATATTTCAGTAAATGTTAAACCTTTGTGAGGGAGGTAAAGATTTTCCAATAAGAGTGATATATGAGCGCCCCAGTAGGCGAGTTGGTAGCATACTCGCCTATGAGTTTGGGGGTCGTGGGTTCGATTCCCACCAGAGGCTCTGGTCTGTCGCTGCAAAATTTAGCCATATGGTCTTTGTAACCCGGCCTTTCCCTGGACCTTAAAATTAGAATATAAATTTACTTTGTATTGTAATTCATATAAATAAATAAATAATAAATAAATAAGAGTGATATGATTTCTTAAAAAAACACACGCTTATTGTTAATGAAGTTCAAAAGTTTTTTATTTAATGTGAAGTACAATCGATACAATTAAGTTCTAAATAAAACATCATTCAAATGGCCTTCACGACTTCTTCTGCAGGAACGAATTCGATGAACCCAATTTTCGAGCACTTTTTCCACTAAATCAAGTCGTATGTCATGAATGGCACGTCCAATATTGACTCGTAAAGCATGAAGAGAGCCTGGTTTATTTCGAAAGACCATTGACTTCAAATAACCCCACAAGAAATAGGCTAATGGTGTTCAATCACAATTTCTTGGAGGCCATTCAATATCACAATTTCGTGAAATAATCGAATCTCCAAACTTCTCTCGCAACAATTCAATTGTTTCATTTGTTGTGTGGCACCTAGCCACAATCAGTCAATGGCAAAAAGATAGCTCTTAATGAGAGCTAAATTTATTGGTTATGGGTGCAAAGGTCGTAGGTCGACTGGAAAGTGTTTTTTTTTTATTTTAAAAAAAGGGACTTAGCTTCATTTTCAAATGTGAACGGAAAGTTTATTTTTGTTCTAGCTCCTTAACGATACGTTAAATCGGGAATCGGTCAATGGCAAAAAGATAGCTCTTAGCGAGAGCTGAAGTATTGCTCAAGGGCGTCAAGGTCGTAGGTCGACTGGAAAGTGTTTTTTTGGGTTTAAAAAAAATTGACTTAGCGCACGAAAAGTTGCAATTGGAGAACGATTATTTTGGTAATAAAACTGAATAATTTGTAAACGTTGTTCTTGCGTATAACTCTCCATGATGAAATTGTAAACACTACTGAATACAATGAAAAACAAATGACTTATTACAAATGGTCGAAACGTCACTTCAAAATCATATCATCCCTATTGGAAAATTCGTTAGAAGGAGTGGACCAATGTGGTCCATCTTCGAACTGAGCTATGAGACCAAATTTGAAGTCAATCCATTACTCCTTTCGAGAGTTATCGTGCGCTCCAGCCATACAGACGGACCAGTGCTTTGATTTTGTATATACATATGTATTTGGTGATAGTCCACGTGATTGATCCAAAAATGGAAGGGATCGGAAATCTGAAATTTGGACAACTAAATGGACCGGGTCCGGCTTAAAAAGTTAATGCTTTTTTATTTTTTTTAATTCTGTTTTTTTGGTAGTTGCCTTTAATATTTACAATGTCTATTTGAAAAACATTTAAATATCAGTTGCTGTGGTATATGTAGGTCCAAAAGTGTAACACATCGAAGGTGCGATATAAGAGACTTAAAATATAGTCATTGAGCAATGTCCGTCCGTCTGTCTGGCTGTTACACCCGATAACTTTTGACAGAAGTAACCGATTGACATAAAATTTGGTATATGTCAATATGTATACCCAACCCCACACTGTGGTACAGGGTATTATAACTTTGTGTATGCGTTTGTAACAACCAAAAGGAGGAGAAATAGATCCATCTTTTATTATCGAACGCCTTAGAAACACTTTATGAGTTGATTTAGCTATGTCCGTCTGTCTATTTCTCTGTTTGTCCGTATGTCAGCCTATCTATCTATCCGTTTGTATGTATATTAGGGCGGGTTGATTTGTACGGATGAAAAAAAATTAAAAATCGTATAGCAAAAACGTAATCTACATTAAATTCTAAGAAAATTCTCCGAAGAAACCCTGGGTCTAAAATCAAAACCTAATCCGCGCCTCTCGACTTGAAAACTGTTTTCCTCTTCTTTCGCTTAAATTATTTTCTTTTTTTGAAAAATATTATGTTTATTATACACTCACTTTAGTGATACGAGGAAATATATCATTTGCTACGGGCCAAAAGTGTAACACATCGAAGGAGTGACAAGATTTTAAGTATGTTTGGCGGATATCCGTTTTAGGTCGTTTTAAGGCGAATGTGCAATGTCCGTCCGTCTGTCTGTCTGTCTGATAGCTGGTGCGCACGATAATTCTCGAAAGGAGTAACCGATTGACTTGAGAATTTTCTTAGAATTTTATGTAGTTTAAGTTTTTGCTATATGATTTAAAAAAAAATCAACCCGCCCTAATGTATATGCATTCATTCTTGTAATCAAAATAAAGGTCTCAATTATGGTCCGATCTCAATGAAAGTTTGCACATATCTTTCTATTGGCCCAAGGTCTATTCCTATTGAATTTGTTTAAAAGCAGTAAGTGGTTCAAATTACGAAATTCGGCAGAAAGAGGTTTCTTATTGAAACTGCATTTTACTTTTATCTTTATATAATTTGACAGAAATTTGGTCTTTGCTCCAAGTTGATGGAAAATATGTTTAGATTATATAGGGTCCCATTTATTTGTTCCTTTCGATCCTTGATCTATGGAAGAATACTGCGTGTTTTAAGGTTTTCATTAGAGGTCTATATTATTATGATCAACATCTTTAACTCTTATTTGAAATAAGCCTCGTTAAGACGGTGGTGTTTAGGACTTTCTTAATTCAATTATTGGTTCTTTCTTAATTCCTTATTGGTTTTAACAGATCCTTGTGAAAGTTAGCCGGTTAAGTCCACAAAGAACTCTCCAAAAAATGCAAGAACATTAGTTCGGTTTTTGAAATATACATCACGACAAAAAGGTATTGAATGACCGTCGGTTGAAGGTTCGTGAAGTCATAGGCATTTCAATAATTATATACATCACATATAGACGGAAAATTTGATGATGAGGTAGCTAGCGCAAGATGGGTGCCGCGTTTGCTCATAATTAAGACAATGCACCAGTTTACACCTCCACTATTGCGATAGCCAAAATCAATGGATTAAAGTTCGAATTGCCTCAGCACGCACCTTATTCGCCAGATTAAGCTCCCTCGGACTATTTTTTGTTTCCACACTTGAAAAAATGGTTCGACAGAAAAAGATTTGAAGATGTTGAGGTTGTGGTTGGATATTATTAGGAGCTTCGAAACTTTTATTATAAACAAGTCATCGAAGCTATTGAAAATCGATGGAAAAATGAGATTATTTTGAAAAATAAAGAAAAATGTTCCCAAATTTGCTGTGTTCTCTTTGTTAGATCGGCTAATTTTGGGACTGCCCGTAAACACTAAGTGTTGCCTGGCGCCATCTGACATCTCCATTGGAAAGTATGACATTTTTTAGCATAACTTCACTCAGACCGTTTTGTCATTTGAGCGCGAATTGTTTTGGTTACAGCGTGTTGAAAATTCACCTCCAAAACATGGTTTTTGAACGCTTCGACAGCTGCTTCAGGCGTCGAAAAACGTTGACCAAACAGTTTTTTCTCGATGTGAGTGAATAAGAATAAGTCATTGCGTGCCAAGTCAGGGCTGTAAGGCGGATGACCCATCAATTCGACGTTTTGGCCGGTCAAAAAGGGGCTGGTTTGAGCCGATGTGTGAGAGCTCGCATTGTCATGGTGCATAATGATTCGTCTTCTCTTGTTCGTTTTTCGAATTTCTCCGAAGACTTCAGGCAAACAAATTGTGGTGTACCACTCAGAATTGACCGTCCTACGTGGCTCAAGCGGAACAGTCGCCACATGACCAGTTTTGCCGAAGAAACAGGCGACCATTTGCTTCGAAGTGCTTCTTCCACGAACAACTTTCGTTGGATTTGGCTCGTCTTCGAAGACCCACACGGTCGATTGCTGTTTTGTTTCGGGCTCATACGCATAGATCCAAGATTCGTCACCTGTGACGATCTCATAAACGTCTTTTGAAGCACCGCGATCGTATTTTTTTCAAAATTTACACCAATTGATACGAGCCTTTTTTTGAGCGATTGACAAATTGTGCCGGATCCAAAGAGAACAAACCTTTTTTACGGCCAGGTGTTCATGCAATATCGAATCTATGCTGGTGGAAGAAATGCCCAAGGATGCCTCTATCTCACGGATGTCACATGACGATCTTGCATTATCAGTTCACGCACTCCATCAATGTTCTCTGGCACAACGGCCGTTTTTGGACGACCTTCGTCTTTCAGCGAGCGTCGGCCACGATTGAATTCATTAAACCAGTTTTTCACAGTGCTATAGGATGGTGCTTCATCGCCATACAATGATTTATTTTTTCTAGTAACTGTAAACAACGCAAATGATATGGTCGTACGTCAAAACGTTCCGAGTACGTTTATGCAGGAAAATGTTAAACTTTCCAATGGAAATGTCAGATGGGGCCAGACAACATTTTCTGTTGCCTAGGCCAGAAATATATATAGCAACCTAGTAATTGTTTATTTGACGATATTACCTTAGAAGAATTTGCGAGGAGGCTCCGCCAAAAAGTAAATTTACAATGAGTAGAAATCATGTAAATGTTAAGTGAGGTTATAAATACCTTGTGCGGTTTACCTGACTGATATTGTCATACTTGTTTATTTTTTATCATCTTTGTTGAATAAGGATCCAAGAACTAATTGAAGGATATTCTCAATTATTTCGATGGTCTTTTAAAAAAACTCACAAAAAATTACAATGACAATATCCGCATTTTTATAAGTGATACTCCAAATGTTCATAAAATTTTAGTACGATAACAACCCCCTCAATCAGTCAAGTATTAAAAATGCAAAATTGTTGCTTTTTAAATGATTTTAGTTGTTAATCACGATTGATTTTAATTAAAATTCTGATTGCTTAACTTGCCATTTCGTTGAAAATTATAACGCCAATTTCTGATATGTCACTCTTGTGAGTGATATCAAAAATATATATTTTTGCTTAAAATCAATATTGATTATGTTTCGAATTCTTGTAATTTTTTTTAATTATAATTTTCCGTTACAGGAAGAAAACAAGGACATTGCGGATAGATCTCGCAGCGACATATCAACACGAACGCTACCAATTCGTCTTAATTATATTTTTTTATTTTTAAAGTCGTTTATACGTTAGGCCATTGTAAGTGAAATACATTTTTAATTGCTAACGTCTACATCGAAGGTCAACATTTATAAAATAATTGTATTTCCATTTATTAAATTTAAAAACAAATCCTCCTCAAATAAAACAATTAAATTAGAGTTTTAACATTGAGTTGATTTTAATCTGATATGATTGTATTATAAAATTTTCCCTAGAACTAAAACAGTGTTCATTTTTTGCCTGACTATTCCATTCAATTCTGGGAAATTCTGTCCAGCTCAGAAGCGTTTATTCTGAAAATTCGCATTTTATGAACTATTTCGTTTATCCTTAATAAATCTCCGAATGCCAATATTTCATTTCCCATTCACTTTTGAAGCGAGTGCAAATTATGCCGAACTGTGTGTTTTTGAGACAAAAGAAAATATTTACAAAGTTACTGCGGTTGTCGTGTTAAATCACTTGTGGTCCAGATTTTTCATAGAATACACCGGGACAGTTCACCTGGAATGGACAATTTTGTTGTTATTCATTCGCTGAATTGTATGCGCTCTCTCTCTCTTTCTCTCTTTCTGCTAATGAATGTACATAAAATGTCGAATTGGCAGTATATAGACACATATATACATACATGTAAACATTTATGTACTCGTTTGCCCACAGTGTGTATACATGTGTGTGCATGTGTTATGGGCGGAAATTCAAATAAGAAAACATCCGTTGTTGTCTCTTAACGTTAATCAAATAAAACGGACGGAATCAATCAAATAATATGCCATCGTTGGCCTGCCGGCCCGAATGACAGACTGGTTGCCTGAAAGACAGACTGGTTGCCTGAAAGACAGACTGGTCGCCTCAATTGGAAGGAAGCAAGGGTAGGAGAGGTGAGGCAGTTGACTCTAGAGGACATGGTGTCAGAGTCGAGTATCCTTCAACACGTGCAGTTCACGCATACAGCGATGGCGATGTTTAAACAATTTCTTGTGTTTTTTAATGAATTCACAATATAAACAAAATGCTATGGACCGACATATGTATGTATGCACGAGTGTGTGTACTTAAAAGCTCATCGCTTTTGGTCACCTTATGCAACCGCTCCTCCCACCCCGAAAAGTGTTCTTGTTTATCAGTTAACATGTAATTATTCCCCCATGCATTTGGGTCATCCTCGACTGATGCCAGCGACGACGTTGATGCCAATATGCAAATAATTGCATTTTTCGAGAAATCCGCATCGCACAAACATCGGCATAATGAGAGGATGACCACACACTCACTCACAGTGAGATACACACACACACCCACACACACCCAATAACTGAAAATAACATTATGTAGGAACGATTTCAAATTAAATTATAACTTTCGCTTTAGTAAGAGAAAGAAATCGTATGAATAAATATGTCAACAATTTAATATGTTTATTACTCTGTATTGGAACAAAATATGAAATATACAGAAATTCGAATTTCAAATTCGAAAATATTATAAAAAATTTCAAAAACTTAACAAAAAGCCAATTACACAAAAAAAAAAGAAAATTGTTATTTTCATCAGTTTTAGTTTTATGATTTACAACCATACACTTTTACTACAAAAAAGTCTAAAAGATAGAAGAAGGGACCTAAGAGCCTATGTCTGATTGGAGAAAAATCCTTTTCAGTACATTTTAAGTCATTCGCGCTATGTCTGTCCGTCCGTCTGTCTGACGCGTTGACTTCAAATACTGTATGTGCTGATATCGATACCTCCATTCTAAAACATGCTAAGTCGACTTAGCATGTTGATAGGGAGTTTGCATTTTTAATTTAAAACCAGTAAGGAAAGGCTAAAGTCGGGCGGTGCCGACTATATAATACCCTACACCACTCTCGTAATATTGAATAACTCTGATATATAAATTTTGTAATTCATGTATAAATTGTTTACATAAATTTACTTTTGGGACATCTTATACTTAAATAATACCCTGTACCACAGTGTGGTGTAGGGTATAAAAACGATTGGATCTAAAGAGCCAAATCGGATGAAACATATATATGGGAGCTATAGATAAATCTTTACCGATTTTCTTCAAATTCGGCAATGTTGGTTCATGAATCAAGTAACTCTACCATTCTAAATTTCAAAACGATTGGATGTAAAATATAGCTTCTATAGAACTAAAGGGCCAAATCGGACGAAACATATATATGGGAGCTATAGCTAAATCTTAACCGATTTTCTTCAAATTCGGTAGTGTTGGTTCATGGATCAAGAAACTCTACCATTCTAAATTTCAAAACGATTTGATGTAAAATACAGCTTTTATAGGACTAAAGGTCCAAATCGAACGAAACATATATATGGGAGCTATAGCTAAATCTTAACCGATTTTCTTCAAATTCGGCAATGTTGGTTCATGGATCAAGAAACTCTACCGTTCTAAATTTCAAAACGATTGGATGTAAAATACAGCTTTTATAGGACTAAATTGCCAAATCGGACGAAACATATATATGGGAGCTATAGCTAAATCTTAAGCGATTTTCTTCAAATTCGGTAGTGTTGGTTCATGGATCAAGAAACTCTACCATTCTAAATTTCAAAATGATTGGATGTAAAATACAGCTTCTACAGGACTAAAGAACAAAATCGGATGAAACATATATATGGGAGCTATAGCTAAATATTAACCGATTTTCTTCACATTCGGCAATGTTGGTTCATGGATCAAGAAACTCTACCATTCTAAATTTCAAAACGATCGGATGTAAAATACAGCTTCTATAGGACTAAAGGGCCAAATCGGACGAAAGATATATATGGGAGCTATATCTAAATCTGAACCGATTTCAACCAAATTCAACAGCGATCGTAACAGCCGTTTGCAGTTTAGCAAAATTTCAGAACGATCGGAGTGAAATTGCGACCTGTAGTCGACGAACAACTTTACATGGACAGACGGACGGACAGACATCGTTAAATCGACTCAGCTAGTGATTCTGAGTCGATCGGTATACTTTAAGGTGGGTCTAGCTGTGTTATTTTCAGGTGTTACAAACATCTGCCGTGAAACAAACTTATAACACCCTGTACCACAGTGTGGTGTAGGGTATAAATATTTCAGATTATATTCAGTCAACATTTGGTATTTATCCATTGACACAATCAAAAGTTATTCTCAAATCAGTACAGGTCATTCGATTTGAATTAAAAAGGAATTCCACACAAATTTTAAATGTGCATCAAACTTTGATCGTCTTTCCTGAAAAACTGCTTTTTTGCACTTAGTATTGGAGGCTTCAATATGTTCCCCTATCATAGACTTCGATACAGTGGGTGAACGAGTATAATTTATTTTTATTTTTACATGAAAAAAAACTCAAAGATTATCTGAATTTGTTTCAAAATATGTTCAAGTAGTCAATCACAATGAATAAATCAATATAATAGCTGGAGGAAATGCAAGAGAATATAGGTTTATTATGTTATAGGTATCTTAACAAAGATATTCAATACTCGAAATGATACTTCTTAACATTCAGGGCTGACAAATTCTGTACTTAAAAAATAATTTTTAACTATATACCCACCAAAAAACCGAGGAACGATCTGGAAGTTGTTCAAAGTTGGATAAACACCAATGAATTTAGCAAGGGCTTGTCGCGCCATAGCTGTGCATTTGCTCTAGTACTAAGAAAGTAATGTAAATCTTATTTTGGGTTGCTATTAACATTTAAACACATCTCCTCAAAAAATTTTAAATTTTATTATTTTTTTTTTATTTTATATTTAGAAACTTTTTTATTTAATTATTCAAAGTGAATTTGTATCTTGCCGTGATTTGAACATGGCTCTCCTAGCGCCACATCGGCATAACATACTCGTAATACCATAGCGCGCACGGCCACAAACGAGTTCGAATCACAACTGTCCTCATATTAATATATTTTAGCGTATGAGTAGTATTTAGCAAAGTCGGGCAAAATTGGATCTTTTCCACTGCTTTGGATGCTCACTTTATCTCACTGTTATTAATCGGGGTGTCCGGGTTAAAATCCCGCTGCAGGTAATTAACTTTTTTCTTTAAATAGATTTTTTTTAATTGTTTCGAATTTTATTAAATTTTTTAAAATCTATTTTCCATAACAACATTTTAATATTTTATACTTTTCATGACTACGGCAATAGAACATATTTGAAAGTGAAATCAAATTACTAACTGCATCTTTGGAAGTATTTAAAATGTTATTACTTACGAATAATTTTCATTTTTTTTGCTGGCTAACGAAGAAGGATGCATAAGTCGTATCAGTAATATTAATCATACATGACCAAAAGTCTTAATCTTTTAGTAAATAAATAAAATATGATTTTTTTATTTTGGAATCCAAACAAATTAGCATCAGACGTCAAAATCTTTAAAATAAGGACATACAGGGTGGCCCAAAATGACCAAAGGGATTTGAGGTCATTATAAATTTGTATTTAAGGCATATTTATTATTTTTTTTTAAATACAGTATATTAATGGAGAATATTTGTTTCCTGCATATATACAGGGTGAACTCTATAATGAACTCAAACTCCTTCTATCATTTTGGGCCACCCTGTATAATTAGAAAAATTAACTAAATATCAAAAAATTACGGTATGCAAAAACAACTATTATTTAGTGTACGAGACTTAAAAATTTTTTGGAGTAGATTGAGTCATAATATTTTGTAAATCCAAACAAAAAAAATGTTGGTAAATGTTTTTTAATTTGTTTTTAAAATTCCAATTTTCATGGAAGATACATTGAATGTTTGGACCATATTTTTTTAAGTCTAAGTCCGATAAAGCCGTGATACCCCATAAAATAAATAAAATTATGAGTGCTATAAAAGTCCGGAACCGCACTTTAGTAACAATTTCATTTTTGTGACAAAGTCATTAAAAAATTAAAGCCAAAAACTAAAAACACTAAAAAGGCTCATAGAATATTTTTTATTCACAATTTACACCATATTTATGACGTCAAAAAGAAGAGTTTAGCATAAAAAAAAGTTTTCGAAAAAAATATAAAAACATTATTTAGATACAAGCCCTTGATATACATATATTTTTTGTTATTTTTTTCACCATTTCAAATCCTGTGCGGTCATGTAAATATGATTAAATTTCTGTCATATGCCTAGTTTTACATGCATTTTAATTTTGAAATGTAATTGTTTTAGCAATTAAGACGTCTTTGAAGCCAAGCGTCTAAAATTAAGATATTTTTAAGAGCATTCGCAAAACAAAATGTATTTTTCTTCCCTCTAAATGATTCAGTTAACTTACTAGCAATTGAAATATTTTTATTAATGTCAATTTAATTGTAATGCTTTCGCTATTATCACATTATCCTCCAGACATTATGAAAATAAAATATTCTTGTCCAAATTGGCGATTATTATAAAATAATTGCATTTGCATTTATTAAATTTTAAAACAAATCCTCCTTAAATAAAACAATTACATTAGAGATTTTACATTGAATTGATTTTAAGCTGATTTGATTGTATTATACAATTTTCCTTAGAACTTAAAAAGCGTTCATTTTTTGCCTGACAGATAATTATTCCATTCTATTATGGGAAATTCTGTCCAGCTCAGAAGCGTTTACTATGAAAATTCGCATTTTATGAACTGTTTCGTTTATCCTTAATAATTCTCCGAATGCCAATATTTCATTTCCCACTCACTTTTGAAGCGAGTGCAAATTATGCCGAAGTGTGTGTTTTGGAGAAAAAAGATAATATTTACAAAGTTACTGCGGTTGTCGTGTTAAATCACTTGTGGTCCAGATTTTTCATAGAATACACCGGGACAGTTGACCTGGAATGGACAATTTTGTTGTTATTCATTCGCTGTATTGTATGCGCTCTCTCTCTTTCTCTCTTTCTGCTAATGAATGTACATAAAATGTCGAATTGGCAGTATATAGACACATATATACATACATGTAAACATTTATGTACTCGTTTGCCCACAGTGTGTATACATGTGTGTGCATGTGTTATGGGCGGAAATTCAAATAAGAAAACATCCGTTGTTGTCTCTTAACGTTAATCAAATAAAACGGACGGAATCAATCAAATAATATGCCATCGTTGGCCTGCCGGCCCGAATGACAGACTGGTTGCCTGAAAGACAGACTGGTTGCCTGAAAGACAGACTGGTTGCCTGAAAGACAGACTGGTCGCCTCAACTGGAAGGAAGAAAGGGTAGGAGAGGTGAGGCAGTTGACTCTAGAGGACATGGTGTCAGAGTCGAGTATCCTTCAACACGTGCAGTTCACGCATACAGCGATGGCGATGTTTAAACAATTTCTTGTGTTTTTTAATGAATTCACAATATAAACAAAATGCTATGGACCGACATATGTATGTATGCACGAGTGTGTGTACTTAAAAGCTCATCGCTTTTGGTCACCTTATGCAACCGCTCCTCCCACCCCGAAAAGTGTTCTTGTTTATCAGTTAACATGTAATTATTCCCCCATGCATTTGGGTCATCCTCGACTGATGCCAGCGACGACGTTGATGCCAATATGCAAATAATTGCATTTTTCGAGAAATCCGCATCGCACAAACATCGGCATAATGAGAGGATGACCACACACTCACTCACAGTGAGATACACACACACACACACACACACCCAATAACTGAAAATAACATTATGTAGGAACGATTTCAAATTAAATTATAACTTTCGCTTTAGTAAGAGAAAGAAATCGTATGAATAAATATGTCAACAATTTAATATGTTTATTACTCTGTATTGGAACAAAATAAGAAATATACAGAAACCTATGCAGTTTTGGAATTCCAAATTCGAAAATATTATAAAAAATTTCAAAAACTTAAAAAAAAGTAATTACACAAAAAAAGGAAAATTGTTATTTTCATCATAATAGTTTTATGATTTACAACCATACACTTTTACTACAAAAAAGTGTAAAATATAGAAAAAGGGACCTAAGAGCCTAGTCTGATTGGAGAAAAATCCTTTTTAGGACATTTTAAGTCATTCGCGCTATATCTGTCCGTCCGTCTGTCTGACGCGTTGACTTCAAATACTGTATGTGCTGATATCGATACCTCCATTCTAAAACATGCTAATTCGACTTAGCATGTTGATAGGGAGTTTGCATTTTTAATTTAAAAATATTTCAGATTATATTCAGTCAAAATTTGGTATTTATCCGTTGACACAGTCAAAAGTTATTCTCAAATCAGTACAGGTCATTCGATTTGAATTAAAAAGGAATTCCACACAAATTTTAAATGTGCATCAAACTTTGATCGTCTCTCCTGAAAAACGACTATTTTGCACTTAGTATTGGAGGCATCAATATGTTCCCCTATCATAGGCCAATTTGAAGACTACGTATAATAGTGTTGGCTTCGGTACAGTGGGTGAACGAATATAATTTATTTTTATTTTACATGAAAAAAACTCAAAGATTATCTGAATTTGTTTCAAAATATGTTCAAGTAGTCAATCACAATGAATAAATCAATATAATAGCTGGAGGAAATGCAGGAGAAGATAGGGTTATTATGTTATAGGTATCTTAACAAATATATTCAATACTCGAAATGATACTTCTTCACATTCAGGGCTGACAAATTCTGTACCTAAAAAATAATTTTTAACTAAATTACCCACCAAAAAAAAATCCGAGGAACGATCTGGAAGTTGTTCAAAGTTGGATAAACACCAATGAATTTAGCAAGGGCTTGTCGCGCCATAGCTGTGCATTTGCTCTAGTACTAAGAAAGTAATGTAAATCTTATTTTGGGTTGCTATTAAAATTTGAACACAACTCCTCAAAAAATTTAAAATTTTATTATTTTTTTTTATTTTATATTTAGAAACTTTTTATTTAATTAATCAAAGTGAATTTGTATCTTGCCGTGATTTGAACATGGCTCTCCTAGCGTCGCATAACATACTCGTAATACCATAGCGCGCACGGCCACAAACGAGTTCGAAGCACAACTGTCCTCATATATATGTATTTTAGCGTATGAGTAGTATTTAGCAAAGTCGTGCAAAATTGGATCTTATTCACTGCTTTGGATGCTCTCTTTATCTCATTGTTATTAATCGGGGGTGTCCGGGTTCAAATCCCGCTGCAGGTAATTAACTTTTTTCTTTAAATTGATTTTTTTAATTGTTTCGAAATTTATGAAATTTTTTAAAATCAATTTTCCATAACAACATTTTAATATTTTATACTTTTCATGACTACGGCAATAGAACATATTTGAAAGTGAAATCAAATTACTAACTGCATCTTTGGAAGTACTTAAAATGTTATTCCTTAGGAACAATTTCCATATTTTTTTGCTGGCTAACGAAAAAAGATGCATAAGTCGTATCCGTAATATTAATCATACATGACCAAAAGTCTTAATCTTTTAGTAAATAAATAAAATATGATTTTTTTATTTTGGAATCCAAACAAATTAGCATCAGACGTCAAAATCTTTAAAATAAGGACATACAGGGTGGCCCAAAATGACCAAAGGGATTTGAGGTCATTATAAATTTGTATTTAAGGCATATTTATTATTTTTTTTTAAATACAGTATATTAATGGAGAATATTTGTTTCCTGCATATATACAGGGTGAACTCTATAATGAACTCAAACTCCTTCTATCATTTTGGGCCACCCTGTATAATTAGAAAAATTAACTAAATATCAAAAAATTACGGTATGCAAAAACAACTATTATTTAGTGTACGAGACTTAAAAATTTTTTGGAGTAGATTGAGTCATAATATTTTGTAAATCCAAACAAAAAAAATGTTGGTAAATGTTTTTTAATTTGTTTTTAAAATTCCAATTTTCATGGAAGATACATTGAATATTTGGACCATATTTTTTTAAGTCTAAGTCCGATAAAGCCGTGATACCCCATAAAATAAATAAAATTATGAGTGCTATAAAAGTCCGGAACCGCACTTTAGTAACAATTTCATTTTTGTGACAAAGTCATTAAAAAATTAAAGCCAAAAACTAAAAACACTAAAAAGGCTCATAGAATATTTTTTATTCACAATTTACACCATATTTATGACGTCAAAAAGAAGAGTTTAGCATAAAAAAAAGTTTTCGAAAAAAATATAAAAACATTATTTAGATACAAGCCCTTGATATACATATATTTTTTGTTATTTTTTTCACCATTTCAAATCCTGTGCGGTCATGTAAATATGATTAAATTTCTGTCATATGCCTAGTTTTACATGCATTTTAATTTTGAAATGTAATTGTTTTAGCAATTAAGACGTCTTTGAAGCCAAGCGTCTAAAATTAAGATATTTTTAAGAGCATTCGCAAAACAAAATGTATTTTTCTTCCCTCTAAATGATTCAGTTAACTTACTAGCAATTGAAATATTTTTATTAATGTCAATTTAATTGTAATGCTTTCGCTATTATCACATTATCCTCCAGACATTATGAAAATAAAATATTCTTGTCCAAATTGGCGATTATTATATTGAAGTTGTTTGTTAAAATTTCCAGCAAAAAGGTCATGTTTCAACATAGAACATTTCCACTTGTCTTATATGACGTTAGAGTAGTATAAATAGCGGTATTTCTATTAATAATCTTCATACGCCACCAGAGATTGGAATTGCATATACATATGTTCAACATTTTAAGACCGTATTAAGTACCGATTATCCAAAGAACTGTTAAACGCATGCGTAATTCTAATAAATTGTCCAATGTGGTGTATGATTGATATTAATAGGAATATAGCTGTATAATTATTTTTACTCTAATCATACGCCTCATAAGTCAAGTGAAAAATGTCTATGTTGAAATATGACACTCTTGAAATTAACGAAATTATTGAACTAGAAATGTAAACAAACAACTTGAATATAATTATCGCCAATTCGGACAGGACATTTAATTAGTAATAATAGGAATACGTTGTATGTCCGATATGTCAATGTAATTGCAATGCTTTCGATTTTATCCCATTATCTTCCAGACCTTATCAGCACAACACATGATTTTGGGACTCAATTCTGAGAATTAAACGAAACAAACCTACCCGAAAAAAGGGCATCCAGTACCTTAAAAATCTCATAAATTTCCACAACGTCATAAAATATCTGTCTGCGAAATATTGAAAAGTACGTATACGTATAAAACAGAACATTTTTGCGATTTTTAAGGTACTGGATTCACATTTTGCGGTACTGAATGCACTTTTTTTCTCCTATTCAATATATACAACTTTGCTTCAGACACAGAAAAAATATTCCGTACCGTATAGTGAGAAAAAATATAGAAAATGTGCCAAAAATCCACCTTGAGCAATATAATTCGTATATCCATAAATTATTATTAGTATAAATTATTAATGGAGCCAACTTCTCTAAACGGATGATGCAGCAGTACTTATTTTTGGGGCTAGTTTCACGCCCAATTCTCAGAATTGAGTCCCAAGTCAATGAGCTGAACAATGCTGTACTGTGTTATTTATGAAATATAATATTCTCGTTCATATTGTTGATTATTATATTCAAGTTGTTTGTGTACATCTACAGATGATAATGTCATTAATTTTGTCATTTTTATATAAACTTTTCAAGGTAGACGTAAAACTTATCAGATATTCAACATCTACAAACTCCTTTGGAAAATAACTGATTCTTCTATTTTTAATGCATTCCATTCGCTTTACTTCTTGAACACATTTAAATCAACTTTATGGAAATTTTGCGATTTTGACATATGACACTCTTTCAAAAATAATAATATATAAGAATCTGTTGGTCAAAAGTCTTCTCAAAAAATCTAAATATGTAGATAGCAAAATCAACAAGTCAACAACCATTTGGCAAATCATAATCACTGCAAAATAAATTCAAGGCCATTTCGTCTAAAAGCTAAAACTTTTCGCACAAACGAAATAAAAGAAACAAGTTTGTTTAAAGTCATAAAGGCCGCATTATCAATAAAGCATAACGTGGGCATTTTTTCAGTTTTTATTTCACTTTAGAACACTTTGTGCGCTTCATTACCTTTTGCTTTGAAATAAAAGTGGCTTCATTTATGGTTGTCTGCTAACTTCTTATTTTCAGTCTCTAGAGAAAGAGAATAAAGCGAATAGAAAAAAGGGGAAAATCCCTTTTTTCTTCTATTAGAACAAAGGCAGAAATATGACCTCTTTAATGAACTTCTCTGTGAATATGAAAGAAGCGTAGACATTTTGTGGTTTGCTCCAATTTATCCTTCTCGGTTTCTCCATCTCTGTCTCTATCTCTATCTCTATCTCTTCCTTTGTACAACCTAAAAGTGTCACGACATTTCATTTGAGTTGTCTACCGGTCATTGACAGTGATAGATTGACAACTGGGCGAATATCCAGGCATTGATTGGATTTGATGGAACTTAATTAAAAAAGTACCAAGGAAACAGTGCGATTTATCAGGATCCACACATGAAAGGTAATGGAGAATAGTTTAGAGCTGGTTTCGGATTAATGGGAAAGCAGAAATTTCGAGAAAAAAATGATTAATCCAGTGAAATGGCTGTTATCAAATGAAATCTTTAACGTATGTATACGTAATTATAATCAATTGTCCTAGGTTGCGTACGATTACTGTTAAGAGGAATATACCAGGTATTCATACGCCACATGGGGAAGTGAATACGATAACGTATACGTTCAATATATTTTTTATCCCCTCACCTTATATATATCATTTGTTACGAGCCAAAGTGTAACACATGGAGGGAGTGACCTAAGACCCTAAGTATGTTCGGCGGATATCCGTTTTGGGTCATTTTAAGTCGAATGAGCAATGTCCGTCCGTCTGTCTGTCTGTCTGCTGGCTAGTGCGCACGATAACTCTCGAAAGGAGTAACCGACTGACTTCAAATTTGGTATGTGGTATTATTTTCTTCTATCTCCGGCTAAGTTCGAAGATGGGCCATATTGGTCCACTCCTTCTAGTACCTCTCCACAAACGGTTAACATTTAGTGAAATATTGATTATTTAATAACTTCTATGTATGTATACTACTTATTTGAATCCTCTGAAATTCTACACATAGTATTAGATTATTAGTCCATATTACCTCGAGAAAAATGGGCGAAGATGCCACGCCCCTTTTGGTACCTCCCACACAAATGGACAATTTTGAACCAAAAGTTAATAGCTTATAACTTTATTACCAGTGCATACAAAGACTTGGAATTTTGTAAGGTGTAATGGTTTAATAGTACCTACAATACAGTGAAAAATGGGCATTATTGCCGCGCTCCTTTTGGTACCTCCCACACAAATGGACCATTTTGTACCAAAAGTTAACAGCTTATAACTTTAATACCAGTACATATTTTAAAGTTATTAAATGCAATTTAAATTGATAATAATTTAATTTAATCAAAAAATAAATAAATTTACTAATATGTTTTTGGGACTCAAGGTGAGGGGATTCATAAGTCGGTTTACCCGACTGAACTTTTTTACTTGTTATAGTCGCCATTTAACCGGATCGACTACTTCATCTCTTAAATACTCTTTCAAAATGTTGGACTTATATCTGTGATCCCAATCGAGAACCACTTAAGTTGACTTAAGAAATATTTGAGTTATGTGCGCTATTATATTTTACAAACAATACTCTATATTTTCATGTCTCTAACATTGTTTTCTAAAAGTTATTAACACAAATATATTGACCTATGTCGTTATGAAGCGTCATTACAGAAAAATAAAAAGTTATTTTGTTCCAAGTCGACTTGCGAAAGATTTAGGTAATGTATGTTATGTTTCTAAAAATATAAATATCTAATATATAAATATCTCTTTTGGGTCTGAAGAAAAGTTTTGATATTAAATGGGAGGAACAAAATTCGGAACAAACCTGATCGAAAAAAGTGCATCCAGTCCCATAAAAAATCGCAAAATCTGCTACTTTGCTTCAGACACACAAGAGGTATTCCGTACGAAATACCGAGAAAATATACAGAAAAAGTGCAAAAAGTCCACCTTGAGCAAAAAAATCGTATGGCCATTAAATTACACTGTGTGTGCAAAATGTACTGTAAAAATGTATCCTCGATGTAAACAACTTACCCCTCATAATATCGAATCCTTAATTGAATGGCATTAACAGTTTTTAAAAAAATAAATAATATAGAAAAAGGGCTAAAAATTCACCTTGAGCAAAAAAATCGTATGGCCATTGAATTATTAATTGAACCAACTTGACTAAACGAATGATGCAGAAGATCTTATTTTTTGAGCTATTTTTACGTCCAATTCTCAGAATTGAATTCCAAATCAATGATCTGAAATATGTTGTACTGTGCAAGAGTATATATTCATGTAAAAAGTTTCCATACGCCACATAGTACAACGGCTTACTATTGCATCTATGTTCAACATTTGAAAAAAAAAATATTAAAGAATTTAAGTGGCCAATTCGGTGAACGGACGATTATCAACAGAAAGAGGCAATAGATACGTAATTCTAAACACTAGTCCTACGTGGCGTATGACTAGTAATAACAGGAAATCGTTCTATACTTATATAATCCTTATCATATGTCACTTAGAATAGGTGGTTAGAATTAGCTGTACTGTAGACATGTCTGTAATATTTTTCTAAATGTTGAATATATAAATTATAATAATAATTTACACTATTAATAATAGGAATATATAACGCACTCCTATTAACACTAATCATACGCCACACAGAGCAAGTGATTACACTACTGTTATTAATACTAATCATACGCCTCATAGGGCCAATGGTTAAAATGTCCGATATTTATTAAATTGTTAGGGTATATGTTGTAGAGTTTGGCCGATTTATCGGCATCAGCTTCTGCCAATAACTGGAACTGGTAATCGGCCAGCATCCGGGACTTACTTAATATATTTACCCAAAAAAGTAGTTCAGAATAAGCAAGAATACTCAAATTTGACGCTACTTGAGATTTTCTATGCAGAATTCAATGCAAAGTATGTGTTTTAGTGGAGCTAAATACACATAATGTTTTCTAAGTTTTTTATGTTTGGTTTCGGCCACAAAAACCGCCTTCGGTCGAACTCTAATACGTTCCAAATATTATTAAGAAACTAAGTGTTTTATAGTAATCTGAAAGGACAACACACTGAAGTCTTATATTTTATTTACTTTTAATGAGATCCTTGCGGATGTCTACGGCCTATTCCCGGCAAACAATCAATACTTTTATAGTCTAGAAATTATTGTTGTGATGAAAATATAAATAAAATTCCAAGCGTGCAATATTTTATAGCGGTAAAAAATGCGATACATCAATGCTATCATTATTACAATAGCCACACCAGATACGAGCCACATGGCCACGTGGCGAGATGGAAAGCGAAAACACTTTGCGCCAACTGATGATTATCCTTCAGAGTAAAATGGCTCACGCATAAGCAATTTGATGCCAAATCGTGTGCGGCAATGTGTGTGCGTAAATGTGTGTGAATAATGAAACATAAATTGTGTGGAATGGCCTTTCACGATAATCAACTTTCTGATAGACGAAAGAGCGCACGCAAAAGCGCGTTCACAAAGAAAGCACCAGAAAGAAATCGTAAAGAAAATTGTGAAAACGAAAAAAGGATTGTGAATTTCGCTCACATAACCATAATGCAGCAAACAACAGCAGGAAGATGTTGGCTTACTGGTGTGTGTGTGTGTGCGCGTGTTTGTATGGCTTTCTTAAGAGTAGTGGCACAGAAGGATATGCCACACTCATACAATACACAATATGAATGAACAAAATACTACGAATGAAACGTCCAAAAAAATATCGTAAAAGTGTATAAAAGTGACGGTCATACTGGAACATTGACGGTATGGACAGAATAATGCGCTAAACCAAATAAACCATGAGTGGTATTGCAGAAGATTCGATAAATCTGCATAGAAGCTATAAGGTATACAATACAACTGTTTGGAAGTAGTGGCAAAATATTGCCCCAACCTTAAAGCTTAACCTGAGAAAGGAGAACATATTACAAAAAAAAAAATAACCAAATATAAAAAAACAAGTAGGAAAGTTCAGTCGGGTAAGCCGAATTAAATCCCCTCATCTTGAGTCCCAAAAAATATTTGTAAATTATTTTTTTTTGTTTTAATTAAATTATTATTAATTTAAATTGCATTTATTATTAGCTTTAAAGTATGTACTGGTTTTAAAGTTATAAGCTCTTAACTTTTTTTGTAAAATGGTCCATTTGTGTGGGTGTTACCAAAAGGGACGTGCCGATAATGATCACTTTTCTCTAGGCTCTAGGTGCTATAAAAGCTTTGCACTGTACGAAATTTCAAGTACATATTTGTATGCACAGGTATTAATGTACAAGCTGTTCACTTTTGGTACAAAAAAGTACATTTGTGTGGGAGGTACCAAAAGGGGTGTGTCAATAAGGCCCATTTTTCTCTGGACACTTGGTTCTATAAAAGCATTACACTGTACAAAATTTCTAGTATTTGTATGCACTGGTATTAATGTTATAAGCGGGTAACTTTTGGTACAAAATGGCCCATTTGTGTGGGAGATACCAATAGGAGTGTGGCAATAATGCCCATTTTTCACTTTGTTGTAGGTACTATCAAACCATAACCCTGTACAAAATGTCAAGTATTTGTACACTGAAAAAAATTGTCATAAAATTAAAGAAATGCTCCAAAGACGTCCTTAGTCTTCAAAATAAGTACATTTTGTACTTAAAATATAGATAATTCCAATAATATTAAGTAATTTACTTAATTTTAAGTACATTTTCTTAATTTTAAGTACAAAATTTACTTATTTTGAAGACTACGGACGTCTTTGGAGCATTTCTTTAATTTTATGACAAATTTTTTTTCAGTGTATGTACTGGTAATAATGTTATAAGCTATTAACTTTTGATTCACAGTTGTCCATTTGTGTGCGAGGTACCAAAAGGGGCGTGGCAACTTCGCCCATTTTTCTTGAGGTAATAGTGACTAATAAACTAATACTATGTTTAGAATTTTAGAGGATTCAAATAAGTAGTATAGAAGTTATTAAATAATCAATATTTCACTCAATTTTAACCTTTTGTGGGGGAGGTACTAGAAGGAGTGGACCAATATGGCCCATCTTCGAACTTAGATGGAGATAGAAGAAAATGTTACCACATACCAAATTTGAAGTCATTCGGTTACTCCTTCCGAAAGTTATCGTGCGCACCAGCCAGCAGACAGACGGACGGACCCTGATAAGTCGACTTAAAATGACCCAAAACGGATATCCGCCGAACATACTTAGGGTCTTAGGTCACTCCTTCGATGTGTTACACTTTTGGCTCGTAGCAAATGATATATACCCTCCTCTCTAAGGTGAGGGCATAAACAATCGTTTACACCTTTCAAGAGTTATGGTGAGCGCCATCCCGAGAGACGAAAAGACTTGGCTTAAAAATTCATTAAAAGGAATTTTTGCCAAACCTACCTAAGGGCTTTTGTTTACTTATTCTCTGTATTACCTTTTTTATGACAAATGATGTATGTATGTTCCCAGAAACAGTTACTGATAATATACGCTTCACTAAGTCAGAGTGTAATTCCCGGAAAATGTATAACTATTAAATCGTCGCGTAATTGTGGATTCAAGGGAATATAATTGATATTTTATTGACTATGGGGCGTATAGTTCATATCAATAGAACTGTGAAACGTGTGTGTAATACAAATAGCTATTTAGTGGCAATATCACTGATTAAATGGAATTCGCAGATGCTGATTTTCCATTAACAATTCACAGAGCTATATATGTATGTCTCATACATAGTTATTTTTTTAGTTTTAAAATTAGCACACTTCAATTCAATAAGTGTATATAATTTTCCAAAATTATGTGGCGTTCCCTAAATCTGTCATAGTTAATTAATAAACAATTTTGTTTTCATATATGTATATGTATATAAAAAGAATTAATAACGTTTTACAGGGCATATATGTAGGCACATAAGATCACTCTAAAGCCCTTTGCATGTCAAAAGGGGCACACAAAATAGTTGTAATTATTTCAGAAAAATGCTTCCCCGAAAATTAATCAGAATTCAGTTGCCCTGCAACTGCAATGATTTCACAAACAAAATTTTATTATTTCATCAAATAATTCTGCGAAAACAGAAGTGAAAGAAAAATGTTCAGTAAAATTGAGTTTATTCAATGTTTTCAACAGTAAATATTGCACAATAATGAGTTTATAAGGATTCAGGGAAAAGTAAACAGAAATAAATTTAACGATTGTGGGAATAATATTAATTGAAAATGTAGCATGAGAGAACTTTTTATGGCCTTAAATCATATATTTGCCATAGGTTTCCCGAAATATTAAGCAGATGTAACATTTCTGTGAATTGCCTATTTTGGAAATTGTAGACGTATGCTTGATATTAAAATTAAGTTTGTTGACATATGTTTGATAATAAAATAATGTTTGAAAGTCTGAATATATAAAATATATACATATATAAGTACAGTGAGCGTATAATTGATAAAAATTTGTTCATAAATATTTAATAATAAAAAAAAACAGAGATTTGAACGAACTATTTACAGCTACGTATATTTTCCGGGAAAACCAGCAATGATCATAAATATTTAATAATGAAAAAAAACAGAGATTAGGACGAACTATTTAGAGCTACGTATCTTTTCCGGGAAACTATGTAATATTTTTTTTATATTTATAGAAAAAATCGCTATGCACAATTTTTTTTTGTGTCCGAGACCAAAAAACTTTTTTTGTAAATTGAGGCAAATTATTTATGAAGCCAAAGCAAATTTTTTAACGGAAACCTCTTTTTTATTTTTTCTTCAATTCCAATATTCATGAAAAGTACCTACAATATTTGGATCATATTGATTTTGAAGTGACGTTTCGGCCATTTGTAATATGACATGATCTGTCATTTGTTTTTCATTGTATTTAGTAGTGTTGAAAATTTCATCATGGAGAGATATACGTAAGAACAACTCCAATTGCAACATTTCGTGCGCTAAGTCCATTTGTTAAAAAATCCAAAAAACACTTTCCAGTCGACCTACGACCTTGACATTGGAATATTTCAGCTCTCATTAAGAGCTATCTTTTGCCATTCACCGATTTCCAATTCGACGTACCGTTAAGGAGCTAGAGGAAAAATAAACTTTCCATTCACATTTGAAAATAATGCTAAGTCCATCTTTTTTAAATCCAAAAAAACCCTTTCCAGTCGACCTACGACCTTGACACCCAATTTGCCATTGATCAATTGTAGATACGAGCCACACAGCAAATGAAACCATTTAATTGTTGCGAGAAAATTTTGGAGATTCGATTATTTCAAGAAATTGTGATATTGGATGGCCTCCAAGAAGTTGTGATTTAACACCATCAGGCTATTTCTTCTGGGTTATTTGAAGTCATTGCACAGTGTGTTATTTCATCAATCTAGGTGGACAAAAGTCGAAAAAAATGTTTACTGAATATCACAATCTTTATAAATATATGTCATTAAAAAGAAGTCCACTATTACAGAAATAATTATAAAGAAACACAATAACTTACTGTTATTAAGATAACGGTAAATGAAAGTGATATATTGTCGTAGGTAGAAAAGCAATGTGGGAATCATACATTTTAGTTTGTGATCAGTGACGTGCGAGAATATTTTTCTTAGCTCGATCGAATAAAAAAGGCTGGAAATATAAAAATTAGTTAAATTTTAATAAATGTTGAGCATTTCATTACTTCGAATCATTTTATTTAGAGCTATTTTGTTGATTTTAAACAGTGAGTATTTGACCTCCCTTTAAAATCCAATTCGTTATAAAGAAAAGGACATAACAAAATTTCACCTCAAAACACCTCGTCCAAACTTTCACGTTTTTAAATATAGTGTGTATACTACGAAAAACCCAAAAAAAATATCTTGCTCATATTTGCACAATTTAAAAATAGTTGCCTTAATTTAAGAATGCCCCTGGAAATACATTAAAAACTTTGGTTGATCTATAAATTGAAGCACAGTGTGGCGAAAAAGCTAATACATCGTTAATATATACATTAGACGTGGTAAATTATTCTGCAACCAATTAATTTTATACAAGTCAATCAAAGTTGAAGAATACGCTACAACAACTTGAAAAATGCTCTTTGAAAAACATACATGGCGTGGTGTTTTCACTTAAATTTTTTTTTAATTTTTTTTTTAACTAATACTAAGGTTGACATTAGTTTAATATACTTTTTCTATACAAAAAACTAAAAAAATACATTTGTCCACCTAGACTGATCAAATTACACACTGTGCATTGGTCTTTCGAAGTAAACCAGACTGTCTTCAAGCTTTACGCGTCAATATTGAACGTGCCATTCATGACAAACGACTTGTGGAAAAAGTGCTCGAAAATTGGGTTCATCGAATTCGTTCCTGCATAAGAAGTCGTGGAGTTAATTTGAATGACGTTTTATTTAGAACTTAATTGTATCGATTGTAGTTCACATTAAGTAAAAAACTTTTGAATTTCCTTAACAATAAACGTGTTTTTTTTTCAAAGAGCCGTGATAGCTTTTTAATTAAAGAAATTATGAGGGCAAAAAATGTTGCCATTTTTTGTCGCCTCGATAAACAACCATAAAAAATATAAAAAACCGCAACAATTTGATTGTTTTGTTTTCATATATCTGTATATGAAAGCAATTAATAACTTTTTATAGCGCATATAAGCACATTGTTGATTTCAAGGCTAATATATGATTACCCTAACGCCCTTTGTAAGTCAAAATAGGTACACAAAATATGTTGTAATTATGTATACCAGAAAAATGCTTCCCTGAAAATCTCTCAGAATTCAGTTGCCCTGCAACTGCAAAGACTTCACAAACAAGATTTCATGATTTCATCAAAGAATTCTGAGAAACTGAAGTCAAAGAAAATATTTCAGTGAAATTAAATTTAACGTATGTGGGATTAATAACATACGAGCAATTGGCTGAAGTATGCTTTATATTAAAATAAAGTTTGTTGACATATGCTTAAGATAAATTTTGAAAGTATGAATATACATGCAGCGTATGATTGATAAAATTTGTTTGCAGCAGAAATGTTAATAAATATTTAACAATGAAAAAAAAAACAACATATAAGAAAGTTCAGTCGGGTAAACCGACTTATGAATCCCCCTCACCTTGAGTCCCAACAAATTATTCGTAAATAATTTTTTTGTTTTAATTAAATTGTTATCAATTTAAATTGCATTTAATAGCTTTAAAGTATGTACTGCTATTAAAAATAAAAGCTGTTTACATTTTGTGCAAAATTGACCATTTGTGTGGGAGGTACTAAAAGGGACGTGTCAATAACGCCTACTTTTCTCTGGACTATAGGTACTATAAATGCATTACACTGCAAAAAAAATCAACTACTTGTTTGCATTGGTATTTCAGTTATAAGCTGTTCACTTTTGATGCAAAATGGTCCATTTGTGTGGAAGGTACTAAAAGGGGCATGTCAACTTCACCCATTTGAATTAGGTATTAGCGACTAATAAACTAATACTATGTGTGGAATCTCAGAAGATTCGAGTTAGTAGTATAGAAATCGTTAAATAATCAATATTTCACTAAATGTTAACCCTTTGTGGTTAAGGTGCTAGAAGGAGTGGACCAATGTGGCCCATCTTCGAACTCCTATCGAGAGTTATCGTGCGCACCAGCCAGCAGACAGACAGACGGGCGAATATTGCTCATTCGACTTAAAATGGCCCAATAGGAAATACGCCGAACATACTTAGGGAAATAAACCGTTTTAGTTAAAAATAGTATTTTTTATGAAAAAAAACGAGGAAAAGGCTTTAAGAAATGATATCTTCAATTCCTTATGCTTTGTAGCATTAAAATTAACTTTAACAAATTATTACAGAGGAAAAAAATTTTTTTTCTGAACTTTGACCTCGTCTCCAATTTTTATTTAATTTTTTTAATATTGTGGGTCATTACTCCCACATACTAGGGCAACATTTTCTGCGAATTTGAGAAAAATAAATTTTTGACCTGTGTCACTTGACAAAAAAGAACTACAAATATGTACTAGTTTTCATTAGAGGACTATAAGGTGTTATCATTATCCCCTCACCTTAGAGAGGAGGGTATACGTGGTATGTTCAAAGATTATCGCGAATTTTTAATTTCCGCGGGCACGTGTATTTGATTTTTGATATTTATGTAGCGTTATGTTGGTACTCATGTCCCTTACTTATTTCCGACAAGGTTGGCCATTTTGAATGTTTAGTTAATTTTTGACAGCTGTTGTGCTTGTATGTGTTTTAACTTGTCTTCGATTATTATCTATTTCAGAAAATGTATCAAATAATCTGCATCAAATTTTGTGTGAAAAACAAAATAAAGTGCGGCGACGCATTCCGAATGTTGACTGTGGCATATGGTGAAGCTACCTTGGACCAAAGCAACGTTTGTCGGTGGTACAAAATGTTCTTAGAGGGCCGAGATGCGAAGGACGAACAGCGTGCCGGACGCCCGAGCACGTCAACAACAGACGAAAACATTGATAAAGTGAATAAAATAATATTGGTCAATCGACGAATTACCATTAGGGAAGTTGCTGAGGATATAAACATATCGATTGGCTCATGCCATTCGATTTTAACTAATGATTTGGGCATGAGTCGGGTCGCCGCTAAATTCGTGCCAAAATTGCTCAATTTGGACCAAAAACAGGATCGCGTTAACATTGCTCAGGAGATGTTGAACCCAAATTTGCTTCAAAGGGTTATAACTGGTGACGAATCATGGGTTTATGGTTACGACGTGGAAACTAAAGCTCAATCATCCCAATGGAAGCTGCCGCATGAAGCAAGACCGAAAAAAGCGCGCCAAGTTCGGTCGAACGTAAAGGAATTACTTTGAAGGGGACAAAATAGATATTGATGAATAAATAAATACTTTTTGAAAAAATACAAAATTCGCAAATTTTTTTGAACATACTAAGTATATATAAAGGGTTTTTCAACAGGGACGCTACAAAAGTAGACCGACAGGGACAGCAAACAACGCCACATTTTTTGCCGCTCTTTTGACATTTTTCTTCAGTAAGGTTCGCCATTTCATGATGGAAAGATATACGAACCAACAACGAGTCGAAATTATTAAAATTTACTACCGAAATTCGGAGTCAGTGGCCTCAACGTTAAGAGCGCGAAAAATCGAAAAATCATCTTAAGCGATGAGGCTCATTTCTGGCTGAAAGTCTTCGTCAATAAACAAAATATGCGTTATTGGTCAGACAGCAATAAACACGTACTCCATGAGTCATCATTGCATCACGAAAAAATTACGGTTTGGTGCGGTTTATGGGCCGGCGGCGTAATTGGGCCGTACTTCTTCCGTAATGATCAAAACCGGCACGTTACTGTGAATGGGAATCGCTACCGTTCAATGATAACCGAATATTTTTGGCCCCAATTGGATGATATGGACTTGGACTTGCTTGAAAACCGTCGAAAATTGGGTTCAGCGTCTGGACTTCTGCAAGCGTGCCCGTGGTGGCCATGCAAAAGAAATCGAGTTCCATACATAATGGCATCGAACGTACTTTCACAGGAATAAATAATTTCATTGATATCCAAAAGCGTTTTTGTTTTATTTAAAAAAATTTTGTAGCGCTCTTATTGACGGACCCTTTATATATATTATTTGCTACCAGCCAAAAGTGTAACACATCGAAGGAGTGACCTATGACCCCAAGTATGTTCGTTGGAAATCCGTTTGGGGTCATTTTAAGTCGTTTGAACAATGTTTGTCTGTCCGTCCGTATGTCTGTCTGTCTGTGAGTCTGTATGTCTGTCTGCTGATTGGTGCGCACGATAACTCTCGAAAGGATTAGCCGATTGAGTTCAAATTTGGTATGCGGTAATAGAGTTAATATTTAGTGAAATATTGATTCTTTAATAAATTCTATACTACTTACTCGAATCTTCTGAAATTCCAAACATAGTATTAGTTTATTAGCAGCTATCACCTCGAGAAAAATGGGTAATGTTGTCATGCCCCTCTTGGTACCTCCCACACAAATGGGCCAATTTGCACCAAAAGTTAACAGCGTATAACTGTAATACCAGTGCATACAAATACTGCAAATTTTGTATAGTGTAAGGCTTTTGTAGTACCTAGAGTCCAGAGGAAAGTAGGCGTTATTGGCACGCCCCTTTCGGTATTTCCCACACAAATTGAACATTTTGTACCAAAAGTTAACAATTTATAACTGTAATACCAGTGCATACAAATACATGCAATTTTGTACAGAGTAATGCTTTTATAGTACCTTATAACTTTAATGCGAGTACATACTTATATAAAATGCAATTTATATTGATAATAATTTAATTAAAACAAAAAAATAAATAAATTTAAGAATATTTTTTTGGAACTCAGGTGAGGATATTCATAAGTCGGTTTACCCGTCTGAACTTTCTTACTTGTTTTAAATATATAAACTACTAGCTGGCCCGGCGAACTTCGTTTCGCCCAAATGCAATAATGAAATGAAAATAATGATACGAATATGCTCATGCTGCTTCCTGTAGTTCGAGCAATTGAAATTCTTTGTATATCCAATGGGAACTGATCAGTTTTTTACAATGCTATCAAAAGTATAAACTAAAAACTTCAAGACGATTGGTGCAATGGTTTTCCAGATTTCGATTTAAATTCGAAATACCTCGACGTTTTTTAGGTGAAAGGCGCCACACTCGTGAAAATCGAAAGATCGGCGATGGCCGTGTCATGTCGCTTTGAACAATCGTAAATTTTCCTCCAAGAGAGCTAATACAAATCCATTATGCCCAAATCGCAAAAATCGAAGGACCTTTCTGGAGCTATGAGATTGAAGGCCGCGTCGCGCCGCCCTGAACAATCCTAAATTTAGTATCAGATATTTAGTATCCGATGCATATAGGTCAAAATATCATAAATGATTCTTTTAGAATATATGTATAGGAGCTAAAGTTAAGTCTTTGATATGTTAAAATTCGTTCAAGATGACCGCGTATGAGCGATATTAATGCGTAAACTGTGAGGCAATAAAATATGACAGTCTTTTAGGATACGCATACCTGAAGTCAAACCTATATGTCAATTGCTCAGGAGAGGACAATGTTGCGTATAGTTAAGATTACTTAAACTGGTGATATATTGAACGACATGAGCTGGTGAACTATTGTGAGCTGGTGAACTAAAATGAGCTGGTGAACTAGAGTGAGATGGTCAACTAAAATGCGCTGGTGAATGAAAGTGAGCTTGTGAACTAAATTAAGCAGGTAAAGCAAAATTGAGTTGGTGAATCAAAATTGAGCTGGAGAACCAAACTGATCTGGTGAATTGAACTGAGCTGGTGTACTAAATTGACGGAATGAATGATCACTTGAAAGAACTAAAGTGCCCAGCTCTTATATTGATATTATTATCGTATTATTTATATTATTTTAAATACTCAACGTATGAGTAATTAAAACAAAGTCCGTTAAGTATACGACACTAGAGTAATTTTTAAACTTATATTACATATAATCTTCCAATAAACATTTCCAAAAAAATAATTTCTCAATTTTATTTACTTGTAAATAAAATCGGATTTTTTTATCCATACGATGTAAATCCAACTGCCCGCCAAACAATGCGAATGGTGTTGCCAATGACGGTTGATAAGTACGCGGTGATGGCATTGCTGCCTCCAGCTGGCATGGCCACGACCAGCCATTTGTTCTTTTGATTCCTTGGATTTGGCCGCATCGCGTTTTGGTAACCCAAACATGTTTACGCAATAAAAAGGCAAACGGTTTGCCATTGAATGAATGAAATTTTACGCAACGAACTTACAAATGAATTCTTGTTGGCCCTGTGGCAGGAGAACTAGCAGGAGGAGCAGCAGCAACAGTGGCTGTGGCTGTGGCAGGAAAGCGGCCCTAAAACACCCCCCACTTTGCTCAACCTCCTCGCTATAATCATGATTTTGACGTGTGACACACTGACCAAATTGTAAAGCGAAACAAGTAACTGACGGACGGTTGACTGACTGCTGGAATGGTTACACAAATCTTATATTCTACAGAGCTAAGGGCGGGAAAGGACAAACATAATAAATGAAAAACTAACCTCACCATCAACATGGCCTTCAACATCATCTCATCTCATTGTCGTCATCGTCATCATCATCATCATCATCCAGTCCAACCGAACACCGCCCACAATTTTAGCAATAACCGTTCGTCTTGGCCATCAGCTTTTTGTCATAAAAGTTATGGTTAAATGTGCTCAACATTGTCAAAATCAAATTGACATTTTTGTTAACAGAAAAACGACCCGTCCCGGAAACTAAGCTAGCCCGACACAAACATACATACACAAGAAAAACCAGAACCCAACATGAGAAGAAGTATTTGTCCGGTCATTATGAGCGTATGATTAATGTTCAGTGTATTACTGTGTTACGGGTTGTGGCTTCGTCTGACAGGATGGCTTCTAAACGATGCGTCGCCCTTATCGTCGTGGTTGTCGCATCACGTCTATAACTGATGACATTTATTATGACCATTCTGCACAATGACTCCTTTAAAAAAAACCCACATAAAGATGTTATGTCACTGGTTCTGTAACCAAAGAAGAAAGGATGGATAGATGAGAGGGCGGCATTATTAATTTGCCATAATTTGGTTTAAAATGTCCCTTCACTCAACCAGTGGAGATTTAGATGATTTCAATCTAAACTGTTTTTTACTAAAAAATAAAACAAAAAAGAGGAGGACGGGAAGGACATCATTACCATTTAGTTCGCTGTATCATTAGTGCAAGTGTAATTTATAATTAAATGTCTGCGATGCTGCGGCGCTGCATTAGAGTTAGAGTTGAATTTAATACTCGAGCAGAGCTATCCCGGATAAACTTCTCACATAACAGCATTTGTCATTCTCCCCTGGCACAGTGATTCCAAAGGAACTTCATAAACAACTTCCGATTTATAATTAATGAAATGAATTAATGCGGTAGCAAAAAATCTTCTGGGGGTATCATTAAATGTGATTAATTACCGAGTAATTAAAATTGAAAATTTGTATCCCTTTGAAATGAAAATAAATAACAAAGCAGGCTTTGCAGAAATAAAATTTTATTAATATTTTCCTTTTTACTTCCCACAAGGCTTGCAAAAAATGTGCCATTAATAAATCAATATAGAGAAAATAAATAAGGTGCGTTTGAGTAAGAAATTTCAAAAATATGCAAGTGATATATTAAATGTGAATATTAATTAATGAATAGAATTCAAGGAAATTCTATTGCAGCATTCGTACAATTTGAAGTTTAATTAAATTTCAAAATAGTATAAAACAAATAAAAACGGTGTTATGTTGGGCTAGGCGGGATCTCATATACCCTAGCACCAAGAATTATGTGTCTTTTATGAGGACCAGGTGTCACATTTGTTAGAAATGGCGAATATGAAATCAAAGCTTTAAAATTTCAGCCAAATCGGTGGAAATTAATGGTTTATAACGGCTGTTTTTATACCCTCCACAATAGGATGTGGGGTATATTCATTTTGTCACTCCGTTGGTAACTCATCTAAATTTTGATCTGAGACCCCATAAAGTGTATATATTCTTAGTCGTCGCAAAATTCTAAGACGATTTAGCCATGTCCGTCTGTCCGTCCGTCTGTTGTATTCGCGCTACAGGCCGTAATAATAGAGCTAGGTTGATCAAATTTGATATTAATATTTCTTATAATTGCAGGTTGTTTGGGATTGCAAATGGGCCATATCGGTCAATGTTTTCATAAATATCCCCTATAGAGGTCGCACCAAAATACGACATTTTTAATACCACATTTTTAATGCAATTTAGCAGAAGCTTTGCAGTTTGATAGATACCACATTTTTAATGCAATTTAGCAGAAGCTTTGCAGTTTGTATTCTATTTTGACAAGAATTCATCACTGTAAATATTTTACAAATCGGTTCATATTTTGTTGCAGTCACCCTATAGAGGTCGCTTCAAAATATACATATTTAAGCAATAAATACCATATTTTCTAAGCATTTTAACTGAATCTTTGCAGTTTGTATTTAATTAAGACAAGAATTCATCGCAGTAAAAAATTTTGAAATCAGTTCATATTTTGTTAAGGTCTACCTATAGATGTCGCTGCCAAAAAGGCTTATTTAAACCATAAACACAACATTTTCTAAGTACTTTTGCTGAAACTTTGCAGTTTGTATTCTATTTTGGCAAAAATTCATCTCAATAAAATGTATACAAATAAAATTTTATTTTGTTGTAGTTCCCGTGTAGATGTAGCTCTCAAAAAACCTATATAAGCCATAAATACCACATTTTTCAGGTGAAGAGTTTGGCTAAAGAATTTGCAGCCTAAAAATTGCAGCGTTCCTTTTTTTAATCCAAAGATTTTTCTAGTAATAATATATATAATATATATATATTGTTATCAGTGTTTTCAGTAATGAGGATTTTTCCAAAATGTCAAGAATGCCTTGGCATTTCATCATAAATGAAAAGGTCACCGCTTGCGAATCATTGACTTTTGTTATCGCAATTTGTGGTTTTACTCCACAAGACTATTTGGGAACAAGCCAACTACTTACTATTCATGTCCTGGAAGATAAAATTACACGTATCATTGGGATACTGAGGAATGAGATACCGGCCACAAAGGTGGAAAAAGTATTACAAAATTGGACGTTAAGAATGGACCAACCAAAGCGAAGCTCTGGGGATCATTTCCAAGGAATAATCTTTACAAAGTAAATGGCAGCCATTGCTTTATCGACCCAAATATACATTTCATCCACGTATACATAGTTTGTGTGTTTTCTTACATTTTCAATAAGAATGGATCAAGTCAAAATTAAGCACAAATTTTCAAATTCAAGTACAATCGGTGGAAATTTAAAATAAATATCTGTGTGGACTGGAATCACAGTTATAAGCCGTTCACTTTTTGTGCAAAATTTGTATTTGAGTTAACAAAAAGGTTCGTGGTAATAATGCGCATTATTTACGGAAATGTAGGTACCATAAAAGCTTTGCACTGCACAACATTTTATTTTTATTTTTATGGAATGAAGTCAAAATTATAATCCGTTAACTCTTTGTTCAAAATAGTCCATTTGTATGGGAGGTACCAAAAGGGGCTTGGCTACTTCGTCCATTTTTCTCAAGGTCATAGCGACTATGAAACTATACTATGTGGAATTGGGGAAGATTCTGTCAAGAAGTATAGTAGTTATTAAATAATCAATATTTCACTAAATTATATAATTTCTATATTTACCCTATTCAAAATATATATTCTATTTGGCACAAATAAATATTATAAAGGGGGGTCCAATCATAATGCACGAAGTTAATTGAGAGTCACACCTTAACGTCAAGTTGTTTGCCTAACTTAATTTGACATTTCTTTGTTTCAGTGTTTGACAAATTCAACCAAGGAGAGGTACATTGTTAAAGTCCTGTTAAGGAAAACGGGCGTTCAAATCAAAATACACTTCGCGATTTTTTTGGTCAGCAAAATCGAACAAATGTGTACACAATCCGGAGAATTGTGCGCAATTTTCAGCAAACCGGGTCTGTAGGAGATGTGAAAACACCTGTACATGCTCGCCCAGTTCGTTCTGCGAAAAACATTGACGTTGTTCGCGATAGTGTGGCAGAAGAGCCGTCAGTCTCGATTCATTGTCATGCATAACAATTGAACATCTCACACACATCACTGATGCGAATTTTGAATAAATATTTGAATTTACACGCTTACAAGGTCCAATTGACTCAAAAGCTGAAGCCTGCTGACCATTTCAAGCATCGTCTATACGCCGAATGGTTGGTTGAACAGACAGAAGTGAGTGGTGCCCTTACAAAGAAAATCATCATCAGCGACGAGGCAAACGTTCACCTCAGTGGTTTCGTTAAAAAGCAGAATTTGCAAATAAAAATCCACGAGTGATTGTTGAACAGCCGTTGTATCCACAAAGAGTGACGGTTTGGTGCGGTTTAGTGGCTGGCGGCGTCATAGGGCCATCCTACTTCGAAAATGAGGTCGGCCAAGCAATGAATGGTGTTCGCTATTGCGAGATGATAATGGATTTCTTGTGGCCAGAAATTGAGGATATGGATCTGGACAATATGTGGTTCTAACAGGATGGTATCACAGCCAACGAAGCAATGTCCCTTTTGCGCAATAAATTCAATGGCCATGTTATTTCACATCGTGGCGATGTTAATTGGCCGCCACGATCACGTGATTTGACACCGTTGGACTTTTTTTATTTAGGGATATTTAACAGAAAAAGTGTACGTCAGTAAGCCCAGAACAATTCAACAGATAAAGGATGAGATAATTAGGCACATTAACGACATTGAACCTCAATTATGTCTCAGAGTCATTGAAAATAAGGATCATCGGACAGAGGTATGCCACCGATCTCGTGGCGAGAATTTGGCCGATATTTTGCTGTCAAGCCAATAAATAATGTGTTGTTATGCAAGATTAATTGGATTATTGAAACACTTAAAACTTGGCTTACATTTAAGTTACCGGTATATTTTCTGAATACTTAAATGCAAATAGATCTTTGTTTCGGAAGTAATAGTCCCAAATATATGTATATTTAGAGTGTACCCTAAACATATGAATATTAGGGCGATTCAGAAAAAATATAAAAAATTTATTGTTATGCAAGATTATTTGGATTATTGAAACACTTAAAACTTGGCTTACATTTAAGTTACCGGTATATTTTCTGATTACTTAAACGCAAATAGATCTTTGTTTCGGAAGTAATAGTCCCAAATATATGTATATTTAGAGTGTACCCTAAACATATGAATATTAGGGCGAGTCAGAAAATATATATCGCGGTTTTCCGCATCTGAATGAAATGAAAGCTTGTTTTATTTAGTGATTTTTACAAAATGTTTCCTTTTTATAAAGGAACATTATTGAAGAACAGAATGTCATTTATATATTTATATTAGGGATGTAGCGAAAGTGACTTTACCGAAAGCGAATATTGAAATATATTTCTTGCGAATGCGAATAGTAAAATATGGATTTTTGCGAAAGCGAATGCGAATAATAGTTTGACCCTTTAGTACCAATAAAATTAAGGAACTAAATTCATACTTTTTTTCCGGATATTCAAGTATTAAGAATGTTTTCCATATTTGTACCTCCTGGTACCACAAGGACAAGCATATTTTTCAACTACATTGAAGAGAAGTGGAAGAGGTTTTCATTGGTATTATTATCTTCAAAATGTGTGAAGCGAATAAGAAGATATAACACTTTTAACAAATGGAAGCGAATACTGAAATATATTTTTGCGAAAGCGAATAATCCAAAGATGGTTTTTGCGAAAGCGAATGTCAAAATGATGCGAATAATTCGCGTTCGCATATGCGAATGCGAATATTCTTTACATCCTCAATTTATATTGTATCACAATATTGGTACTGTTTTAAGCAGAATAACGAGTTCTTGCTGCACATACGAAAAAAAGTCGCGCTTGAGTCTAAGTTGTCTGATATTCGAAGAAAATCATGAATTTTAAAGGTTATGTAATATTTGGGGATATCCACTAAACAAAACAAGCTTTCATTTGATATGCGGACAACCGCCATATATTTTTTTTACCCGGCCTAATGTATATGCATATGTTTTAAGCAGAGTATGTTTGTGAATATATTACAGAAGTTAAATTTTTCAGCGTTCAAGTTAGACAAGGTAAGGTATTTTTTAACTGATCATGCTGAAATTGAAATGAAATTTCATATTGCTACAAATCGTCTCCAGTGAAAATGGAGTATATCGGTCCATGTCTTGATATATCCCCCTTACGAATTTTACTACATGGTGGTGTAAATCCTACGTGGTTTCATACACGCTGGAAAAAAATCGCCTCTGTAGTATATTGTTCCAAACATATTCTGCTGGAAACATACATATGTTTACGGTAGACTCCAAATATATAATATTTGACACTCACAAATATTATATGTTTGTGAGGATGTTGTTCTAAACAAAATTATGTTTGCATCCTAATATTTTTTTATTTGGAAAAAATATTTCCAAAACAATGATTAATTTGTATTTAAGTATTTTGGCAATGTTTCGATGCTTTAATTTAAAGGAAAGTTTTCAGTTTTGTAGAAAGTTAAGGTTTAAGGGTTTTAGAGTTTTTATATGTTTGAAAAATTTAAATCGTATAATTTTGGTTTACGACAAATAGCATTAATGGATTGACAGTTTAACTATTTATAAATTAAAAATTAGTGCTGTAAAACAAAGGAAAATGCTGCTTGCAACATTTTTACCTATAAAGTATAACACAAAATCTAGGGAAAAAATAAAATTATAAATTGCCAAAGTCAACAAAGTTTTAAAATTTTTTTAAATATAATGTATTTGGATAAATTCTTAAACAATACCTTTGTTTGTTTGTAAACACATATTTTATTTGTGACAGTAAGTTCGCAAATATATTTTGTTGTAATATATTAATATATGCGTTCTAAACAAAATTTCTTGATATTCAAATAAAATATATTTGTTCAAAAATATATAATATTTCAAAATTTTGTTTCCAAGTATATTTTCTTTGAATTCAAACATATCAAAAATGGCGATTTTCCTCCGTGTAGTAATAATGGTTATTATAGAGTCGTCCCTTCCCGACATTAATTTTCCCTTATTGTTTTTTCCAAAAGAAGTAAATATTTTAAAAAATATAGTGATAGTACCATATTTGGAACATTTTGTCCATCTTTTACCCCAAGAAGTACCCGAGGCGGTACAAATTTGAACCCTTTATCTTTATTTTCCCCAACATAGTAGAAATTGCAAAAATACAATAGTAGTTCAACAAATGCTGAAGGTATAACACGAATACGAATTCTGAAAATGCAAAATTTGTTCCTCTATGATAATATTCATATTACCATAAAGTACGATTTTATAAGAGGTTTTGTTAGCTTATTTATGAGATGAATATTCATTTAGCCCTTAATGATGCCTTTTGAACAACAAAAACAAAGAATTCTTCAAATACTTTAGTAGTTGTGCTTTCCATTCGGGCCCTTTTAACGTTTTTAACAAAAAAGTCCAAAAATAAAAAAAATCGCTTTAGTCCAACAATTTGTTGGGTTAACATATTTTGGCCCTTTTCAGCATTTTTGAATCAACCATAGTGTGTTTTGTGCCTTGTTTAACAACCGCCATTTCATCATGGATAGACTTACACGAGAGCAATGCTTAACATTTTTTTTACATTTTTTATCAAAATAAGAGTTCTGTTCGTCAAACTTCAAACTTTAGCGATAACGCTAACCTTTGTTTTAATGAGTACGTAAATAAGCTTAATTGAAGTATTTGGAACGAAGATATTCCAAAAATGGTGCGAAAAGTGTGTGAAAATTGAAGGAACATGGTCCAATGATATTTGCCCATTAACGACATACAATTATTTATCAAATATAGCCAGTTTTTTTATTAAAAATATTTTTCTTAATTTTTTTAATCGAAAATTCTGTAACTCTAAGAAAAACACGTTATATAAAAATTTTAAAAATTGTATATACCCTCGTATCACTAAAGTGAGGGTATAAATATCAAAGACTCCTAAATCAATTGCAATCGAATATTTCTTCAACAAAAATTGTGTCTGCAATTTTTATTTTAAATAACATCTTCTAGGCGTTCGTATATAAGTATAATTAAAAATGTTTTCATTCAACATGTTAAAGCCCAACAAGTAACTGTGATACCGATAACGCCAGAAGTATCCTAAGACAACTTAGCATGTTTTTTAAACATATGATAATTGTAATTATTGCAATACCTTGTATTTGTTATTTTATGTTTGTGAAACCTAACAGCAGGCAATAAAGCATTAATTGCAATATTAATCATATCAGTAATAATAAATATGTTATACCCTGCCAATGACTAATATTACTTGAGAATATAATTTATTGAACAGTGTAAACCTCAAACGTTCTTAATGTTTTTGGACCCTAAAAAGGCTCTAAATTTAACATCAATGTTCTAAATTGTCTCAGCTAAGCCTTAAACGTTTTAAAACTTCACACAGATTTGCCTATTCTCCATAAAAGTACACTCTTAATGCACTCTTTTTTTGCTATCCACAGTGCACTATAAATCGCATATAGATGCACTCTACTCCATTGTGTATATGTTTTACATTTTAATTCACCAACAAAAGGATTTTACTTTTGCAACACAATCAGACGCAACTAGCGACAAAGGGGGCGGGGGTGGGTGAGGTCGATATATGGCTAGGTGGATCAGAGTATCCTGACTGGGTCCTAAAGTATCCCTATTTGCCGCTCCTATTGTAAATGTTGATGTTGGTGTTGCAACAAACTACTCACTGCACGATGCATTTGCCAACTAACCAATGTAGCCTTAATGTAGTTGTACCAGGACATAGTTTATCCACGAATGTGAATGTGGTGAGATGAGGGGCGGAAGAATTGAGTGGAGCGGAGTGAAGTGAATAGATGTTACAATTTAATGGAGACAGAGAAAGATGGAGAGTGAAGGAATCAGACGGCACTAAGTTAAGCCAAGCGGCAAGTAAACCACCCACTGTGTGTAAAGCAGCATGCATTTAATCCTGTATTGTATAAGCAGACACACACATGCATACTCGTAAATACATGCATGGATGTACATACATACATACATACATCCATATATGATTAAGTATAGGAGCAACATTGGCATTACTGGTTGCCGGGCTCGTGCTGGTGCTGCTGCTACTGCTGTTGTGCACTGTGTCTATGTGTAACGTGAGTTTATTTTGTTTTCTCTTGCGTAGCACAACAACGGCAGCCTTGGAGAAGAGGACTTGGAAACGGAAGTCAGAGCTCCCATATCCGCTTTTAATCGCATTCGTTAAAATATTGAAAGCAAGCAAAGATGAAGGAACCAAAACACAAACACACAGACACATATGAAAACACTGAAGCCCCCAACACACACAAACACATACACCAACTATATCTACAAACGAATACATCACCGAATGTTGGGCGTTTTCAGAGTTATGATTTAAATTCCCCCAACCCCCACATTCCCGCACAAAACTCCTCCCACTTTAGCAGTGGATAAAATAAGCCACATTGTAATCGTAAGTTCTTAAGGGGAATTTAAATTTTACAATAAAGAAAGCACGAATGAATGAATGTACTTGTATGTGTGTGGGAGTATACATATATATAAAAAAACAACGTAGGAAAATTCCTTTAAATCCCAATCTATGATCTCTTCCGTTGTAATTAGAGCAAAATTTTGTAAATAATTTGTAACAATATATCGAAGGAAGCAACTGAAGGAAAACCAATGCACAACAGCAACCAATGCAACAGCGCAGAGCACAGAGGAAGATGAACGAACGCATTTTCCGGAGGAAAACAAAATGCAGTAGCACAAGGGAAAACAAGTGAGCAGCTAACTTTTGGATATGGGGAATCTGTTGAGGATGCATTCAAGGGAATTACATATGATGGTCATATATTCAGTGGAAATAGTGACAGCACCACAATAGGAGGTAGTAAAACATACGAGGGATATAAAGTGAGAATTTAATTCATTCCACAAATTTAAACGAAGTATTTTTTTCCTTCACAAAAAAAAATCCTAAAGATGATTTTGGGACGAAGACAATAATAATTGAACATAAGTGTAATTCAGACTTAAGCTTAAAATCATTACATATTCCGATAATAAATATTGTAAGTATGAATTTAACTTATTTTAAGTTTTTACAGTCTTTGGTTTCAAAATCATTGTCAATGCCCTTAATATCAGCAAACATTTTTTGCATTATTATTACCTTCAGAAAAACGCATTATGGAATTTGTAAATGGCTCGGGTGGTGCCAGGGCTTATTGAATCATACGAGATGTGTTTTTTTACAACATTTCCATCTTATAAAGGGTGTTTTTTTCGACGTGTGGGTTTCAAGAAGAAATAAAACGCATATAATTTAATGTTATGGCGAAGAATTTAGCTTTATTATAAAGATAAGAGTTTGTCATTATGTTTTAAAAATTATTTCGGGCAAGTGGCCGCCGCCGAATAAATTCCAGCCGAGAGGCACAATTTTCGACTACTTTTTGCAGCATTTGGGGCTGTATGTCATCAATAACACGCCGAATATTCCCTTCCAAGGCGTCAATCGTGTCGGGCTTATCTGCGTAGACAAGCGACTTCACATGACCCCACAAAAAATGGCTCCAAAGACGTCATACGTTTTTAAAATAAGTACATTTTGTACTTAAAATATAGATAATTTCTTTAATATTAAGTAATTTACTTAATTTTAAGTACATTTTCTTAATTTTAAGTACAAAATGTACTTATTTTGAAGACTAAGGACGTCTTTGGAGCAATTCTTTAATATTATGACAATTTTTTGTCAGTGCACGATCTTGCAGGCCACGCCACAGGCCCACGACGTTTAGTGTGCTCTGCCCATAGAGCACACTAAACAGTGACTTTTGTGGATGTAACGGCGCACTGTGGCGCCATTTGAGTTTTTTCGTTGCAAAAATCATATCTTTTGAACCGAATAAGATAATCGAACAGTTTAAACAGCATATGATAGATAACTGTTCAGCCTATGAAATGAGCGTTTGGAAAGGGTGCTACGCTTTGTAGGGGCCTACTTATGGGTTATCAAAGTTAAAATTTGTAGAAAAATCAATTTTATGGTAACTAAAAAAAATTATTTTTACATTTTTAGATTGTTTTTATTTTTTTTCTTTAGGGTTTTATGTTTTAAATTATTAACCAACAAATTAAAAAAAATTACTTCTTTTTTAAATATATTTTTTCAATTTCCCGGTATCCTGGTAAAACGTCAGCCCCGTGTCGCATCAAGGATGCCCGTAGTATCTCATATTTTTCTTTGGAAAGTTGTAAGTCCATAAACAAGGCCAAGCCTTCTTCGGAACCATACTTTTTAATATGTGCCTTTGTGGGCGTGGGAATGCTTTCCTTAATCCTTTTTAGTTGCAGTGGGCTTGCATCAGCAACAGATTTTGTAATCTGCGACCTCACTCTTTCACTATCCTTTGTATATTTAATAGACAGCGCCTCCGATAAATGCTTCGTGGTCAAGTCATTGGTGGCATCGGCAAGTTTCCTCTTTCTTGTGAAAATTGAACACTCCTCAATACTTTTTTTGGCCTTCCTTTTGCTCCTCTGGTTGATGTGGTGGGTTTATCTACTGCCAATATATCCAGGATGGTGTCTTCATTAAGCCAGTCCTCGTATTTGGAGTTGAATTTCTGAATGGTTCGATTAGATTTCACCCATTTTGCCTTAATATTTGCATATATCAGATAAAAATTATTTTTTATAATTTCGCTACTCTCAATATTTCCGTATAAGCTATCAAGTTCTTCTAAAGCAGCTTCCGTGAAAAACTTTAGTGTGTTTTTCTAAACAGTTCAAATAATTTTAAATTGTTCAACGCCATGTTTTCAATAACTCGCGGTTAGATGGTTGGTCAATAATAGCACAATCAGGTTTGTTGAAACCACGCTAACTGTTTACACTTATATAGTAGCTGTGCATGACACAAGTTTCTACCACCACGTTTTGGTCACAGGTAAATTAGGTAGAATTTTCCAGTGTGCGCTTGGGTTCTTGTGGGCGGAGTCGTAACGGGGTTGGACTGTGCGTGGGGTGGTGTTGTGCTGGCCTACCTGCCTACCTACAGGGCGGGTGAACAATCACATCGTGTACAGGTACACGAAGCATCTCCCTAAGGCAAGTTTTGTTCTAAAAATACGAATGCGTGTGGACTGGATGACAATTGTTGCGTCCATTTTATCACGTAATTTTGTTTCATGTTGGAAATGATGGCATCCCATGCTGTCCGTACAGCTAATTTTCCCAATAATTCTATCACGAGTGCCAGTTACAGAAGTTTACGCGAGTTGTTTTTATTGTTTTACAAAATGAATACACAGTTGGTCTGGCCTGACCCATGTGTTACGAATGTGACTATAGAAACATGTGTATGACGAAGGGTTAATGATTTGATTTTTGCCAATCACGAACCACACCTTTTTTTACCTTTTTCACCTCTAGAAGCCAAAGGGGCGACTAGAGGCAAATAAAACCTTTGGGATTATGTAAAGGAATAATCAAAGAAAATATTTTGAAAATGTGGCAAATATAGAAAAATATAGATTTTTTTATTTTCCGTCAAAGTTGAAAAATAGTGAAAAAACGGATAGTTTTTAAATAGTGTTTTACCAGGAGAAACACAAAGCAAACAGTTAATTTTTTTTATCGTTATACATATAATAAATACATCAATAAATACAAACAAAAAATAAGGCGATTCGTTACCTATTTTTCGTGATATTACACCTGAAATCGCAACAAATTGACTAAAAATTGTGTGTTTTTTTGAAAACCGAAAGTCGGTCAACTTTGAACGGTTATATCTTCTAAACTAAAAATGTGATATTATTAAGAGTAGCATATTTGAAATCGTTGAAAAGTTTCCTATAACATGGGTTTATTCAAAACTTCGTCGGCGCACATGAAAATTTTGATTTTTGCAACCTCGTTTGCTCTACCGGCGCCACTGTGAGGCGTCTGAACAATGGCTTTGGATTATCATTACCTCAAATGCGACAATTTTGTTTATTAGCGTACTTCATCGCTGATTCCAACCATTATTTTGATAATAAAATTGCACGATTTGCAAACGTTGTTCCGAAGTAAGTATATTCATTATGAAATGGCAATCTAATCTGAGCATAAATCAAGCGACAGCTGTTAAAAAGACCAACTCCGGAAAAAATATTGCCAGATTGAAAACCACACGACTAAAAAGCAACCTGTATATCTGACACTTAGATATGAACTTTATAATATTTTATTTGTTGTCCCCGAAAAGTAAAATACATTACAAAGTCTCAAATAGTGTAGTGTATTGGTATTAAATATGCTATATAATATTTGTATTCCATATGTATGAACTTCCAGAGGATGTCAATATTACTTATAAGTAATCAATCAAAAGACGTAAACATTCTCAAAATCGTAACGCATTTTAAGAGAGAGAAATAGGAGGAAATATTACGACATACAAAATTTTATGCAAATTGGTCACTCCTTGAGAGAGTTGTCCTACGCACCTATCAGACAGACAGACAGACGGGCATAACTCGTATGACTAAAACCGTCATGAAACGGATTTCTACCAAACATGCAAAGGAAATTATATAAATTCTTCGATATATTACACTTCAGTTGGCAGTATTTTATTATTATTTTGAAAAAAATTTATAGAAATCTAGTTGAAAAATACCGACGAAGAAAATAATTGTTTAGTTGATTGTAAACTCTGAAGAGAAGAAGTCCATATTTTTGTTTTAAATGTAATTATTGTGCTTTTATTATTGTTTTTAATTTTTGTATAATTTGTTATTGTTTGTATTTTAAAGTGAAGTTCCCTGATGATGATTGTCGAAGACATTCGAAATATTGGAAACAATAAAATTTAAAAAAACTTAACCACCAGTTTTTTAATTAATACATGACCTCAAGCCAATTTCAAAAAAAAAATATTAAAATTTTAAGAAAAACAAGTAAAAGAGGCGTTGTGTTCGGCAATGCCTCCCACCAGCATAGATCCATGTTTCATGTACAATTAACTCATAATCATATCACCAAATTTCAGCCCGATCCCTTGCAATTTATGGTTCTCTAGACATAACTTTGTATGGGAGCTCTATCAAAACACGGACCTATGACGTGTTTGTTTGAAGGATTCTGGGTATAAAAATACTTACCTTATCAATTGTCAACGCGTTCAGTTGAAATGGGTGATTTTCAATCGCACTAAAAAGTCAAATTAGGAGAGGTGCTATATATTTTGGGGCTATATCAGAAATGGACCGATATTGTCCATTTCCAATCCCAACATACCTGTAGCTCTGAGAAGTATATGTTCCAAATTTCAGCCAATTTACTCAAGTATTATACAGTGTGACGTGATTGAAATGGCCGGACGGACGGACAGATGGACATTGCTCGAAAGTCTTAGAAATTGACGACTATTAATAACACCGGTCGACAAAAACACATTTTTTCTAGGGTTTCTTTTTTTAATTCATAGATTCTGAAGCTAGACATCATAAACTCCAAAATATTCATGCTTAGATTTTAAAGTGTGTTTTTTGTAAATTTAACATCGATAAGAAAGGTTTGAAGTTAAAACTTTACTAAATTAGCTACAACTTTTTAAATCATGCTTCGATTACACTATGCGACAAATGAACTCTTTTTAAAAAATAGACGGACGTGACAACATAGATTCGTTTCTACTACCAAAGGATACTCGTAGTATAACCCTATACTCCATTTGGCAAATTGGTGACCAATTTTTTTATGGGCATCAAAAGTTTCTGAAAATCAGTGGGCCCCTCGAAAAGGTATCATCAGCTTTTGTCCAGTAACTAATTTCTTTGGAAAAAATGAAGGACAAAATATTTGTTTCCCTTTTTTCAGCATTACGGACAGAGACTCGCAATTTTTCACTAACAAAATTTGGAAAAATTGTAGCCACGTAAATCTGAAAAACTTTTGTGAACATACAATTACTCTCTGAATGTGTCTAGGCACCCTAAATAGATAAAAAACTACATTGTACCTCAAAAATGATAGTAATTCACTATTTTATAAAAACATTTTTTTTTGGTTGTAGGGTATGTTCAGCAGCTTTATCGAAAATGTTATGTCCAATATTCCAATAATATTGAATATTACACAAATTATTCTGTCAATTTTTGTGGGAGGTACCAGAAGGGGTTTAAGAAATACACCTATATTTCGCTGAACAGTAGATACGTTAAATACAATGCACAAGTAATCAAGTAATTGTATACACTGATATTAATATTATAAACTGTTAACTTTTGGTGCAAAATGGTACCTTTGTGGGAGAGGTACCAAAAGGGGCGTGACAATAACGCCCATTTTCCTCGAGTTGATAGCGACTAACAAACTAATACTATGTGTAGAATTTCAGAAGATTCGAATACGCATAATAGCAGTTATTAAAGAATCAATATTCACAACATTTTCAATGGACTGTAGGCACTATAAAGACATTATACTGTACAAAATTTCAAGTATTTCTAAACACTGGTATTAATGTTATAAGCTTTTAACTTTTAGTGCAAAATGGTGTATTTGTGTGGGAGGTACCAAAAGGGGCGTGACAATTTCGCCCATTTTCCTCGAGTTGATAGCGACTAACAAACTAATACTATGTGTAGAATTTCAGAAGATTCGAATACGCATAATAGCAGTTATTAAAGAATCAATATTCACAACATTTTAACCCTTTGTGGGGGAGGTACAAGAAGGAGTGGACCAATATGGCCCATCTTCGAACTTAGCCGGAGATAGAAAAAAATATTACCACATACGAAATTTGAAGTCAATCGGTTACTCCTTTCGAGAGTTATCGTGCGCACCAGCCAGCAGACAGACAGAAGGACGGACATTGCTCATTCGACTTAAAATGACCCAAAACGGATTTCCGCCGAACATACTTGGGGTCTAAGGTCACTCCTTCGATGTGTTACACTTTTTTCCGTAGCAAATGATATATACCCTCGTCACACTAAAGTAAGTGTATAAAAATGGGGAGGGCGGTGTTGAAATGTTCTACAAAAATGTTTGCCCTACATTTTATTATATGTATGTATTTGAACACACCAAAGCCCAAAATTTAACACAAAGTCCAAAAAACGCTCAAATTCCAGTCAAAAACGCTCTTTACTAGAATCGTTGTTGCTTCGACCATTAGGTCGTATGACTAACATGACTGCACGAACAGGAATTAGCCCTTTTTTGGTCTTTGTGTTATGTTTGAGCTTTGGTGTTTTCAGACACATATAGTAAAATGTTATGGCCAACATTTTTGTAGAACATCCCAAATAGCTCAAGACCTGATTTACCGCAGCTACAATTTTGCCAAATATTGTTAGTGAAAATTACGAGTCCCTGTATGTTATGCTGAAAGAAGTGAACAAAATATTTTTCCTTCACTTTTTCCAAAAAAAAGTGCGGGAACAAAATTCTTGTTCGTTTTTGATATTCAGAAACTTTTGAGGCCCATAAATAAAATTGGTCACCAATTTCGCTCAACCGAGTATAGGGTTTTACTACCCTTTGGTAGTAGAATCGAACCTATACTATACAGCCAAGTCCGTGCTGATCTGATCACACTTTACGATAAAATCATAAAATATAATAATTGTCCATTTCTAGATGGGGCTTTTATATAAAAAATAAAAAAAACGATTTTTTGCCAAGTGAGTCAATGTTAAGTGAGTAAATTTTTAAAAGCAATGTCTTCTGATCGGGACGAAGCTTTCTCCAAGTTTAGTCCACTTGGCTAGTAGTTTCGAGAGAAAATTTCAACGAGATTGGTTAAGGACTGTCCGAGTTGGAGGGTGTTGAATACATATTTTATTTGTGAAAGTCAGTTCGCAAATATATGTTGTTCTCGTATATTAATTTATGCGTTCCAAACTAAATTTCTTAATTTTTAAATAAAATTTATTTGTTCACAAATACATAAAATATTTAAAAATGTTACTTCCAAATATATTATCTTTTAATTTGTTTTTCCTGGCACGATAAAAACCAAAAAAATATACAGAAAATTGTTTGTTCCGTTTTTTGAAAGCTATCGTCCCAACGAAGAAAACTATGCCAATTTGCAAAAAGTCTATGAATAAATGTATAAATTATGACTTATATTGTAAAAATAGGGAACTTAAAAAAATAATTTTTCATATCTTTTATTTTGGTAATTTGGTTTGGGAGGTACCAAAAGGGCCGTGGTAATAATGCATAACGTATAATTTCTATGTTTATCCATAGATTTTTATCAAATATGCATTATTTTCTTCGTAGGGATATTAGCTTTCACAAATTGGAATAAAAATTTGTTTGCAATTTTTTTTATTTTCTCTGGTTTTTTGCGTTTTTTTTTTAAAGAAAAAAAGTAAAAGTGAAGTATTCCCTGATTTAGTTCCCCAATCACTTTGATTTTGCTTATTTTCTAACATTGCTACTTCATTCCTTTATCTGTCAATAGGAATTTAAGTTTGTTCACATGTCAACAAAAACTAGTTTTATGCAATTGGCAACATACGAGTATACAGTTACATCAAAATCCCTGCCTAATTTTACTCCAGTACAACAACTAGGGTAATTAAAAAGTATACGATGTGGTGGCACCACTTCATCATCACTGTTATGGGCCCCACCAACAACCTTCAATTACGCCAAAGTTTTATATAGCCACCCTTAAAGTGGCGACAGAATTGCATTGGCAATTCTCCTAATCTGTCATATAATTCTCATTCTCGTTGGAAAGTAGGCTAAGTGCCAAATAACTTTTCAAATAATGTCCAACAGACAATGTAACACATTCGATGTATGAACCAGCTTGGAATGAGAAAAAGAGGGGGGAAGTGCTAGAACGGGTGCCACCACAATAAGGATGCTGGCCTGTGTCCGTGTTTGTTGAGTACAAATGCCGCTGACGGCGTGACATCCTCTGGGGCAATAACTAGGCGCAGTGAAAGAGTAGTATAATGGCAACTGAATTGATAATAAAAAAATTAAGTCAAGGATAACGGTAATGATATAGACCACAGCTGGCAAAAGAAATCATGTTGGCCACCACAGCGACATTACCACCGCCATTGCCAAGGTGCAGATGGAGGTGGACGCGGCTGCGTAGGCATTATGACCAGGAAGGCAATCTAAGCAACAAATGCTCGTAAATAAGGGTGCGTCTTTGGTAATAAGCTGAGCCGTGACACAAAGCACAGAAATAGGGGGTGATCTATCCCCTTTGTTGGGTGTTGGCCTGGCCTGACCTGAGTGCCGCACTAAATACGTTTAAAACAGATTGCATCAACTAAAACCTCATATAACACAGAACGGTGGAGCCGCTCCAAACAAAGAAAACCGGGAAGGCACAACAAAGGGATTTCGAGGCATAAAGTAAGTCACATGGTCCGGGGGGAGGTGGGTCACAACGAGTCAGAACTTTTCAAACGGCGATAATGTGGTGGCAACATATTGCGCCTTAACGAGATAAATGTCTGCCTTAGGGGCATTAAATGCTTTCTAAGGACACCGACAAAGCGCACGAAAGAGAGAGAAAGCGCACAAAGCGCCTAAGATGTTTTCAATAAAGCAAAGAAAAAAGAGGAACTAAAAAAAAGAAAAGTAAAACATCCTTATCAAATGTGACTGCATTGCAAATTAACTAATATGGTGTACAACGAGTACTTGGAATATTTCTTTACTACAACGACAACAGCTGCGCTCAGCTGCTAACACATAGAGACAGCAAGCCCTCTTTTGAAACGGGAAACGGAAACAGCCCAAAGGAGCCAAAGGTCATCTTCATTTTATAAGACTCACGACCACCTGCACCACCACATCTACATCTTGGCTTGCTTACTTATTACTTTAAGGCAACTTAAGCTATTAAAGAGCGTTTGCTGTACTTACATTTTTAAACCAGGAATATGAAGTCACGGGTGGCCGGGCATCGGCACGACATTTGAATGTAACATTTTGTCCCTCGGCTCTGGTTACCACACGACTGGGATCCTCATTGGCCAAATGCACCGAAACGGTAGGTGGATCTGAAAAGCGATACAAAAAATGTATATAAAATAAAAATAAAAATGAGTAGGAACTAAGCACACGTACACACACAAACAATGTTAAGCTACTAACTAAATAAATTGGGCAATTGAAAGGCGAGTTTAATGAGCGTTCACAAATTGAATCATAAAAAGCTAAATAATAAATTGAAATTGCTCCAAGAAGGTGCTCACATTCGGGCAGCGACGCCCACAAACATACGCACTCTGCCAGAACAATGGCCATGGAGACTCTAGCCGAAAACTAGCAACATGGACTACATTGCACAGTGGAGGGGAATTTCCAAAAAAATAGAGGAAACAAATCAGCCTGTGATAAATGTTAAATGTCATTAGTATTTATAGCAAAATCGTAAAAATTAGAAACACTTTTTTCGGTATAATAGTTGGGACCTGAACTTAATTAAAGGAAATAATTTTAGTTGTTATAAAAACAAACTTCACTTCATCGTACGATGCAATAAAATCGGCATTGCTGAAACTCAATTAGGGCAACATGATATGAGAGAGAGAATATTTAATAAGAACCGAAACTCATATCATGATGTCCGGAGACAACTTAAAGATTCACAACTCCATTATCCCATGTTCTTTAATTTATTCCATAAAAATGGGACGCAGCTAAATATATTTTTTGTCGTCTTATGTTATACATGTTTTTTAACAACTATTAAAATAACTCATACGTTACATGTACATATATATTAATATTAAGAATTATTTATTGAATTAATATTAATTTGAATTATGGCTTTCTAAAATTAGCAAACAGATATCGAATCTTATACCGCTTATTAACACAATATTTCCCTAACCCACACTTATTAATGATATATTTACAGACAAGTCGAAAATGTTAATCACGTAACTAAAGCGTAAGGAAATGGAATGCAGTTTTTATGTCTAAGAAAGAAATTTCATCATCTTTCAAGATTTGTATATATACAAAAAGTTTCTCGCAAAAAATTACTGAATATTATTTTTGGAAAAATTAAGTTTTTATGATATCATAGTTTTTCTTCAAAATCATATTTAATATGAACAAATTCAGACTGTAGTTGATGTGACCACAAAAAACAATGTGTATAATAATATTTCTCGAAGATTAAATTTTTTGTTATAACATTCAATCAAAGGATTTCCTAATATCCAAATCCAATATGAACAAATTTTGACTATAATGGATATGATATCATCCATTATAGTCAATTTCAATTGTAATTCGAAAAAAATTAATTCAATTTTAAATAAAAACAAAGAGATAGGCCCACCTATGTCACTTCCTGACACTTGAACACACTTTTCAATGGATCTGGCTAAAATTTAATGGATATAGTCTTTAAATCTTGGGGAAGACGATTATATTCAATGCATCCATTGTGCTCTATTCTCGGTTTAGTTATTTCAAGACGACATCGTTTGACTCTCAAATTTAATCTATTTCTCGTAGAAACAGTGGTTTACGAGTAGTAACTGTTGTTATAACAATTAGAAAACAAATTATTTTTCAATAAAATCGTTTTTGCTGGCGCGAAAAAACCATAAAAAATATTAATAAAATCGCCAAATAAAAAAGCTTACATCATTACCAAGAAAACAATGCCTATTTGAAAAATCTATGGATAAATGTGTAAATAATGACCCATATTGTAAATGGAAGGGGAATTTAAAAAAACCTTCTTCACATTTTGTATATACAAGTTTTTGTATGTGCAGGAATCGAGGTTTTAAGCCATTGACTTTTTGTGAAAAATGGTCCATTTGTATTCGAGGTACCAAAAGGGGATGAATTTTGTGTGAACTGGAATCAAAATGATAACCTTTCGTGCATAATGGTCTATTTGTATTGGAGGCCCCTTTTTGTTCCTCCCATACAAATAGACCATTATGGTATCTTTGGCCAATTGTGAATGATTCTTATAAGTGCGAGGGTTGTTATATATATTTCTGGCCTAAACAACACTATGTGTTGCCTTGCGCCATCTGACATTTCCAATGGAAAATTTTACATTTTTTAGCATAAATGTACTCAGAACGTTTTGACCTACGACCATCATTTGTTTTGTTTACAGTGACTTAAAAAAATCAATTTGGCAAAAAATGGAATTAACTCGTGGATCATTTTTCACAAATTTCGACGTGGATTATTACGACAAGAGTGCATCGATGAACTTATTAAATCTTTGTATGGCGTTGAAGCACCATCCTATAGCACTGTGGAAAACTGGTTTAATGATTCAATCGTGGCCGACGCTCGCTCAAAGACGAAGGTCATGAAGGCAGGGCTGTGGAGTCGGAGTCTGGGATATTTGCCCGGAGTCGGAGTCCGCAGTCGAAAAATTATGGTCGACTCCGACTCCAAAATGGATTGCAAAATGTTCTATTTATGCGATAGAATTTTTCACTCAACAATTTTTGGGAAAACAATTTTGGTACAAAAGAAGGATAAAACATTTGAAGCTTTTAACTAAATATTTTTGTATGTCCAAAATATATTTAAAGTCAACCAAATTATCGACTTTTTATGTAAAGATAGTTTTAGGAAAGTTCTGTTTATATATGTGATCAATTTAAACAGATGAATATGCTGCTAACAAAATAAGAATTTTGCAAGACTATACGCTATTCATAAGCGAATAAAAAACCCGTAAGCGCGGAAAGGCCAATGACTGGCGAAGCCAACTATATGATATCTTACACCAACTTGTTAGAGCATAATAAGCTCAGATATAGTACATAAAAATATGAAATATAATTAATAATTATAAAACTAAATCTAATTTGAATTTGTTTTAGTTCGACAATATGCGTTATAGCATAAATAAACTCTTCCCTACTAAATTTCAAATTACAATGCCAAATCTAAAGAAACATTTATATCTGGGGGAAATATCGATCTGAACCTATTTTGACAAATTGCAATAGGTTTCCTTCCCGTTGTGAAAGATGTGTGTTGACCAGTACTCAACGAACAACTTAAGATGGACAGACAGACGGACTGCTAGTGATTCTTAAGATGGACAGACAGACGGACTGCTAGTGTGTCTATCTGTAGTATTTTTTACAAAAACAAAGTTATAACCCCCTGTACCATAGTGTGGTGCAGAGTACAATTACTAACGAACAAATCGGTGTCCGAAGCGAACATAATTTCCAAAAATTGTGGTGTACGCACGAAGGAAAATCGCCATTTTTGATATGTTTGAATTGAAAGAAAATATATTTGGACCCAAAATTTTTAAATATTACTCGTACATGTTTTTAAACAAATACAAATTTTGTTTGGAACGCAAACAAAATACATATATTTGCGAACTGACTTTCACAAATAAAATATGTATTTAAACACAACCAAAGCTATTGTTTAAGAAATTTTCCAAATATATTTTTTTAAAAGAGTTTCGGAGAATCTTCGGTGAAATTCGAAAAACGAACAAGAGAAGACGAATCATTGTGCACCATGACAATGCGAGCTCTCACACATCAGCTCAAACTAGCGCCTTTTTGACCAGCCAAAACGTCGAATTGGTGGGTCATCCGCCGTACAGCCCTGATTTAACACCCAATGACTTCTTCTTATTCACTCACATCAAGAAAAAACAGCTTGGTCAACGTTTTTCGACGCCTGAAGCAGCTGTTGAAGCGTTTACCATGTTTTGGAGGTGAATTTTCAACACACTGTAACCAAAACAATTCGCGCTCAAATGACAAAACGGTCTGAGTGAAGTTAGGCTAAAAAATGTCATACTTTCCAATGGAAGTTCCAGTTTTCATCTGGCAACACCAGCATTGACAGTACCGAAATATAAATAGCAGCCCTCGTAGTATAAAATTTATTACAGAATCAATAATTCACTAAATGTTGACGCTTTGTGAGGGAGGTACTCAAAGTAGTGTGCATGGTGCAAGTCAATCGGTTACTCCTATCAAAAGTTATCATGTGCACTAGCCAGACAGACGGACGAACGGACATTTTTCAAATGACCCAAAACGGATTTTCGCCAAATTGGTGTTGGGGTTGGGGTCTCTTAGGTAAGTCCTTCGATGTGTTACACTCTTGGCCCGCAGCAACTGCTATATACCCTCGTTCATTATAGTGTGGGCATTTAAATAATGTTTTGTTGAAATTCTCAAAAAGGCAATAATTTCTACAATTATACGCGTACATAGCTTTTTAGACAGGCATTGTTTTCTTGGTTAGGATGCTTTTTTTTCTTGCCAACATAAATTATTTCTTTTTTTTATTTTTTTCTTTTTTGACCTCAGTTTCTAAACTTCTGTTTCTATATAGGAGTGATATTTTCAGGATTTTAAAAAAGATATTTGGAATTCCCCTTACTGTTGAAATATTGGACATAATTTATACATTTATCCATAGATTTTGCAAATTAGCATTTTATTTCCTTAAGATGCTAGCTTTCTAAAATTGAAACAAACTATTTTTTTAAGATTTTTTTCTATTTTTTGCGAAAAAGTTACGTTTCTGATAATATAATTCTGATGATACATATGACGTCGTAACACGGATTTTCGCCGAACATATTTAGGGTATTAGGTCACCAGGGCGTGTTAATTTAATTTTTTTGTTGCGATTTTTATGAATGTATTTTGTTGAGAGGTTTTTTCCGTATTCATAAACATTTAGCTTGGTAGGAGAGCAAGCTAAGAGAAAGAGAGCATCATTCATAAGCTTTTTAAAAATTACGATAAAAATATAGAACGCGATCACGAAACCTGGCATTCTTTATGTTCTAATAAAAGATAGCTACTATTCTATGAAGCTCCATAAACTATATTTTTCTGTGATAGTAATTTTTCGAGACTAATATTTTTCTCTAAGAAAAATATCAACTAAAAAATTTCGACGATTTGCATTATTTCAGATATATTATAATATTTGATTGTCATTTTCAAGGGGTGAGGAGGGACTACTTTTTGGAGAGAATTAATTCTCCAAAGCTGTCCTTGGCATTAAAATCACAACCGAAATAACTAACCTCTCTGATTTTTTAATATACTTTGTGGCCGAATATCTCGTAAAAAAGAGCTATCGCCGAAAAATGGCTTACTTCAGCTTCGTTGAAGGATCTCCATTCTGCTAAATTTTTAAAGTGTCCATTTCGAGTACAAGATTAAGATTACAATATTCGGTTAAATTATTTTGCCAAACCAGTAAAATAAGGAATCACTTCTTACAAACAAATACGATGTTAACTTCCTGATTGTTGCCCCCGTATACGGTCATATTGACAGTACTTCCAATAGTTTCAATAACCTCATATCTCCACAGATATCAAATGCATTTAAATTGTTTGCGTACAAAATTATCACTATGCCCCCACTGTCCTAATTGTGGAAATCTATGTAAGGAGGCCTGTGTGCTGGTGTAGGTATGTATGTATATGTATAAGAGTATTTGCGTTTGGTCTGCATCACTACAATTAGATTGCTTTTGTATTTGACTGAATACTGAGTGAGTATCCATCCATTCTAAGCCATTAGTTACGGTTGTATTCGCATTCATCCGTTCCATTTCATGATGTTTTTTCCTCAACTACACCGCCTCCATTGAGGAGGTGCTCCTGGCTGTCTTCCATTTTGCCCATTTATTCAGCCATCCATCCATCCAGGCAGGCTCTTCAAAATTCCTTGCCCGCTTTCCGCTAGCCTTGAACCCGAGGTCCACATTCAATTGCTACAATGGACCATTATGTGGCTTTACGTAAAGAATGCCAAATAGAAAACTGCTGACGCTTCTGGTGAATTATTAAAACGGTTTCTTACGTTTCGATAGTCGGTGTCCAAAGTCCACAGTCCAAATCGCAACTAACAGAAGCGCAGAGTATTCATCGTAGCCGAGCCACGACAAGACAGGACAGTATAACAAAAAAATTATAAACAGTGCGAGTTATGTGACCGAGGACCACCACCAGCCCAACCGAAATAGATGAACTGGCAAACAACCCACATCGTTTTGTGGAACTGCTGATGGGGTTTCCTCGATGCGGGCCTAGTTATGGCGCTGGTCATGGTGTGTCAAAGGAAACGATGGTAATTGTCTGCTTCCATTTCCAATGCTGCTGCCGCTGCTCCTGCTGCTGATGCCTTCGATGATGATGATATGAGTTCAAAGTGAGAGTGGTGGGGGTCACTCCACTCAAATACAATATTTAATAGACTAGAACCGAATAAATGTCAATGTCTCTCGATGTGAATATACTTGTATTGCCCCCGTTCCTGCGCCTCTTCTTCAATGTCGTCGTCGTAGTCGTCGTTGTTGTCACTCGACCAGCACAAAGGCCAAACACATTGAAGCGCTCATAAAAGAGCTTAAACACGCACATTTTACCGAATTCCAAGTAATAAAATCAAATAGGAAATTGTGTATTTTCCATAAATTACCAAGTAATTACTAAAGTATCTATGGCCAATCATTATAACAACAGAGCTTTCGGAAATGTAACCTAAACCAACCTACCACAAAGCAGTCAATCTCCCACAAAATCCATGAAATAAAACTGAGGGAGTACGTACCATTGGAGAAAGTGGGAAAAGTAAAACTATTTAGAAACCAATATCGGTATTGCCATGCAAACGGGGAAGAGAGTGTAGTTAATATATTGATGCCTTGTCAGATCTATTACTACCTTAGCAACCCCCCAAATTCATCCCTATTTCTTGAATTATACTGGCTGAATTCCACATTGCCAATTCGCTTAATCATGTTGGCAATAATGATTCCAATATTGCAGCCATGTGCAAATATCTGTATTGATATTCGTAGTATTGGTGTGCTTGTGTCTGTGTGGGTGAACATTAGCTTGGAGTAAATTGGTCGGAACAACAATTTCGGCCAAAATGAATACTAAAGCGAGGATTTCATGTCAAGTGAGCCTATTTTTAAAAGCGATGTCTTCTTATCGGAATGGGACTTCCACCAAGTTTAGTCCGAGTTGGAGGCTGTTGAATTTTGAAATTTTTTACAAACTGCCCTTTTTTCCCATCCATATAACTAATTACCCACTGTATTTAGAAAATGTGGCCAAAAGTGTTTTCGATAGCTATTTCTTTAATAATTTTTATAAAAATAAAACAGTAAGGAAGGGCTAATTCTCGGGTGGTGCCAACTATATGATAGCCTACACCACTCTAGTAAGATTGGATAACAATGAAATATCCAATGTATACTTCAACTAACTAACTTCAACCAACTATGTTTACACAATTTACAGTTGGTACGTCTTTTACTCTGTAGCCAAATCGAACGAAAAATCGAACATATATGGGAGCTATATCTAAATCTGAACTTATTTTTATTTTCAAATTCCGTAATGTTGGTCCATGGATCAAGAAACTCTACCATGCTATATTACAAAACGATTGATTGTAAACTACAGCTTCTATAAGGCTAAAAAAATCAGACGAAATATATATGTAGACATATGAGAGCTATATATAAATCTGAACCTATTTTCTTCAAATTCGGCAATGTTGGTTTCTGGATCAAGAAATTTTCTATGCTAAATTTTAAGACAGCTTGATGCAAAATACAGTTTCTATTGGGCTGAAGGGCCAAACGTGTATATTTGGAGCTATATCTACATATATCTGAACCCATTTCAACCAATTTCAATAGCACAGTGCAACACATGATTTTGGGACTCAACTCTGAGAATTGGACGTGAAAGTAGCTTCAAAAATAAGAACTTATGCATCATTCAATCAATAATTTGATGGCCATACGAGTTATTTTGCTCAAGGTGGATTTTTAGCACGTTTTCTATATTTTTTCGCGGAATACCGTAAGGAATATATCTTTTGTGTCTGAAGCAAATTGTAGAAATTTAATAGGAGAAAAAAATGCCTTAAAAATTGCAAAAAGACGGACGAGCAGACGGACGGACAGACGGGCGAACAGACGGACGGACAGACATGGTTAAATCAACTCAGCTATGTTTATACTTTATATACTTTAAGGTGGGTCTAGCTGTAGTATTTCTAGGTGTTACATACATCTGCCCTACCCTGGACCGTAGTGTGGTGTAAGGATATAAAAAATCACAAACAATTTTTTTTTATTAATTTAAAAAAATGATCTTTATTAGCTCAAGCAAGATTTAAAAAATCCTAAATTAAGTAGTCTTCATCTCCCTCTCGTCAGCGGTTTCAAAGATACCTTACAAGATATCGCAAAAAAATTTCCCTTTTTGGCAAAATATTAATAATTTTTTAATAAAAACCTCTTAAAATCATCGAAAAATTCACAATTTTTATATTTTTATTATTTTGTCGTAATATCTGATCGATCATGAATAAAATAAGACCATTTAAATAGTTTGTTTATGGGCCAGAATATTTAATATCGACCTATGCAGTTTATTTTTGGCTAAAATGTTTATAAGCAGTTACAAATAGGTGAAATAAAATCTCGCTTTAATTTTTTTTAATAACCTTTGTAGAAAAATTGCTCCCCTCTCGATTTTCTTCAAATTCTCACAGAATATTCGCCGCACTCTCACAAATCCAGAACAGTAAAAAAAATTTTGTGAGGCTCAATATTTGTAAATGTTTTGGACGAAATAACAAGACTAGTCTGACAATTTTCGTCTGTTTTTGCAAAACCCTGCACAGTGGTACGAATTTAGAAAGGGATAATATTTCGACCTTTTCTTAACCAAACAACCGATTGCGGCCAAACTTGACATGGTAGATGAAGAAGTGTTAGATTAGTTAAGTTTTATATTTGAGCCCCCTATGTCAGTCACGGGCGGAGCTAGAGGGCCTCAAAGTTGGCCACATCGGCTGAAGAATTTATAAAATGTGTGTGTGTTCTACTAACTGAGGTCTACAAAAAAATTTTACACCTAAGAATTATCTCGAAAAAATTGAATTTTTCCTTTTTTTCCCTTGCCGTGTGCTAGTATTTTGTAAATATCGGAGCACAATATGCACCGATTTCAGCCGTATCAACATGCCTGGATGGGCAATATATGACGAAAAAATTGGTTCGATATACCAAATTTTACAAATAGTTATGACCACTTGAAGTTATATATATTTATACTTTTTCCCTAAGAAAATTTACAAACATCGGATTTTTTTTTTTGAAAATATAACTTCACGTGGTCATAACTTTTGTACTATTAGGTACATCGAACCAACTTTTTTTACAAAATTTTTCAAATGGCGCATTGTGTCTTCTTTAAAAAATTTAAACTTTGCAAAAATCGGTTCAGCCGTTCAACAGCAATTCGTAAAGCACAAAATTAATTTTTTCAAAAATAAAAATGTCCATAAAATTTTTTCCAAAAAAAAATATAAATATTTTAGCCAAAAATAAACTACATAGGTCGATATTAAATATGCTGACCCTTATAATAAATGTAGGAAAATTTAGACTTACATTGCCTTTAACAGATGCCTACAAAAGTTTTAAAGACCACACCAAAGGCCAAAATTAAGCACAAATACTAAAAAGTCAAATTCCAGCAATGCTATCTATGCAGCCACAGTGTCGTATAAATAACATTAATTATAAGATTAATTAATATTCATACGTCGTAGTGGTCGGAGCAATACCGATACCAGTAAAATGGGTTTGACTGGTTCTGACATATACAGTAAAATTGCATGGCCAAAATGTTTGTAGAACATTTCATTCCCTCCCTCCCGAGTTATGATAAATTGTGCACATAAATGTCTCAACAAATTGACTATTATGGGATTTTGGAGCACTAGATGCTGTTTTTCAAACTAGTTTGTTTTGCATATTTTTCTCCTAGTCTATAACTACACCATAGCTGTTGGTCAGACAAAAAATTCCCATTGGTTAAATAGATACTGAAGTCAAAATGGTGTCAGCTTTCGACGACTTTGCCAATTTTGAACTGTGTAAGTAGAACGTTCCATACTTAACGTATTTAGCGTAAATAAGAATTTTATACTTAAAAATAACTTTCAAGAATTCCACATAGAATGCGAATATAAGAAATCAAATATCTGATTGGCTCCGCCCTATTGTACGAGTGTCTAAGAAAACGGAAACTAAGCATTTTGCTGACAGAGAGTAACACAAGGCAAGACAGGACAAGAAACGAAAAAAAAAAATAAGAAATAAGAACAGAACTTGGCCAACTTACATGCCACACGTATGACTCGTTTATCTTCGATGGAGTTACCAGAAAACCGTGAATTCGTTGCACGACATGTCAGCTCAGCGTTATCATTCTCCGAAGTTACCTTTAATGTCAAAATGCTGGTGGTTTTATTGGAATCCTAGAAAGAAAATAAAAGAGGAAAAAAAACACCAGATAAAGCAAAAATGAGAAATGAGTAACTAGCAAAAAAACACGAGTGCTACAGAAAGATAGTAATATTGCACAAAAAAAGAAAAACGGAAAACTTTTATGGCAACATATGGTCAGAGAGGACAAACAGAAATAGTTGTTCACCTCCCCTCACACATCCCCCACACTTACCTCTCTCACAATTACTTCGGGATTACGTATGGGTTCTCCATCCAATAGCCAAGTAATTTTGGCCGGCGGATGAGAGCCTGTGGTTTCACAACGCAATGGCACTGGATGTCCAGCGGTCAGCAAATCATTGGGTGTTATAATTTTCACTTTCACTGGTTTTACTGTTAATTTACCGTTTGATAAAGGTGAACAAAGATACATATTAAAAAATCTATACTTTTATGCATATTTCCTCTAATCAACTTACGGAAGACTTGCAGGGCCAGTTCTTTAATAACCGGTTCTATTAGTTTAGTGCCTTGAGCTCGACATTGAATTTTTCTGCCGTAATATTCTCGGGGCGTTGTACCGATTAGTAATTGATTTACAATAACGGTGGCTCCTTCTTCCGTGGATGTATGACTGGTGCCAACCAGTTCGTTGTCACCCATCCACCAGGTTACCTTTGGGGGAGGACGACCTAAAATGGGAATAATGTAAAAAGTTTTAAATAAAAGGCATGAACATTTAATACAATGTTTTTTAGAAGCTAAACCAAACAGTCGGTCCTTTAAATTTTAAATTCTATATTTTTTATTGATTGAATAGCACTTCCTGTTCATTTGTTTTGTTTATGCATTTCCACATAAAATCATACACTATAAAGAGTTTGTAACAATGGTGAGAAGTTTTTGTTCATATTTGAGTATATTGTCATTGTTTAAGTTGTTTCATTTCCGTTAATTGATCAAACAATTTTAATTACGTTTCTTTCAATTAGTTATGCTATATTTTATTATAAAACACTTTTTATTACAGTCTGTTAAATAGTTGGCTTTTTATTTCATTTCCTTTTGATTACGTTCGACATTTTATTGGTCATTTTCCAAACCAATAAAATTTGATGTTCCTGCAGTTATACAATTGTTATGTGGTATACAACATTTTATGAAATATTGTGTTTTAAGGATAGTGGGTTGGTGCAGAATCCCTCATTAAAATGTCAAAAAAAGTCATTGAATAAGAAGGAAGTTTCCCATCATTTCCAAGGAGTCACTTAGGTTTAGGTTTTACCAGCTCACATAGACCAACTTAGGTTCCTAGTGTTACCACGGGCTAAGATGCTCATCATCGAACCCTACTAGTTTACTATACAACGTTATAAAAAGTAACAATATCGGTACCGGAAAGATCTGTTCAACTTCCTAGAATGGCCGACCCAAATATATCCAGACGTTGTTTATTCAATGCGTGACAGTAGCAAAGCAGGTTGATGCTTCTCACTTCTTCCTTATCTCTACAGCTTCTGCAGCAGTCATTTGAGTCAATACCCTACTTCTAGCGTCTTCGCTGATCAGGCAGTGTCCCGTCATCAAAGTAGATAACCTAACTGGTCGCCAACTAAGGAGTAGATAAACCAACTGGTATTTTACTAAGTGGTGGACAACCCAACAGGTCCTATACTAATAAATAGGTAACCCAACGGGTCGTAAACTAAGTAGTAGAAAACCCAATTAGTCCTCTACTAGGGATTAGATAACCCAACAGGCCGTAAACTAAGAAGTATGTAGATATCCCAAAAGGTCCTCCACCAGGACTAACTGGTCTTAAACTAAGGATAAGATAACCCAATTTGTCCTCAACCAGGGAGTAGATAACCCAACTGGTCATCATCTAAGGAGTAGATAATCCAACTGGTCGAAAATCAAGGAGTAGATATCCAACTGGTATTTTACTAAGTGGTAGATAACCCATCAGGTCCTCTACTAATAAGGAGGTAACCCAACTGGTCGAAATCTAAGGAGTAGATAACCCAACTCGTCATAAAACAAGGAGTAGATATACTATTTTGCTATAAAAATGTATCAATAGTAACCATATCGGTACCGGAAAGATCTGTTAAACTTCCTAGAAAGGCCGACCCCAGACGTCGCTTATTCAATGTGGGAGAGTAGCAAAGCAAGTGCACAATGCTCTACACTTCTTCTCCATTTCCACAGCTTCTGCAGAAATCATTTGAGTCAATACCCAACTTCTGTCGTGTTCGCTGATCAGGCAGTGTCCCAGATTTGATGTTCCCCCAGGTTATCAGTATGCCCAGGTACCCATGTGAGGTATACTCGTATGTTGAACTGCTCAGCCATCTCGTTGAGAGATCTGTTAAATAAGGCATGTTACCTCCAGAGAATTAATGGCTGTCCGAGTTAATGGCAACGCCAATGTTGGTCACTTTGATTCGACTCAGACTCTTTGCAATTTCCCATAATGCCTTTATTTCGGTTTATCTGATAGTCTGTGAGCTATCCCAAGACTCTGTTCTTCACAGTGTACTTCGAACCAACGAACCATCCGTATAAAAGTGGAGATGGATTATAAAGGGTCCGCAATCTAACGTTTTTTTTAACTAGTGCTTATTTCGTGAATGGTAACACTTAGCTCATGTCTGATTTGACAGATAATTAGTTGTATCCTTCCGCGGAACGAATATGGTTGTGTATACGCTTGAACTATGAAAAATACGCTTGAATGCGATCGACTTACAGAAGATGCCGATTTTGCCAAAAAAAATCATCTTTTCAGATAAAGCTCCAAAAATCATCTTTTCAGATGAAGCTCCAAAAATCATCTTTTCAGATGAAGCTCATTTTGATTTTGGCGGGTATGTAAATAAGCAAAATTGCATACATTGAAAAGCCGATACCCCCAAAACGAGTCACTGTTTGGTGCGGATTTTGGTCCAGAGACATAATTGGGCCATTTTTCTTCGAAAATGAGCAAGGAGTGGCCGTTACAGTCAATGGCGATCGTTATCGGGCCATGTTGATCGAATTTTTGTTCACAAAAATTTAAGAGGAGGATATTGGCAACATTTGGTTTCAACAGGACGGCGCTACGTGCCACACAGCCGAAGCTACACTCGATGTTTTGTGCCCAGTTTTTGAAGATCGCATTATCAGCCGCAGAGCTGATGTCGTTTGGCCACCTCGGAGCTGCGATTTGACACCGTTGGACTATTATTTGTGGGGTGCCCTCAAAGATAAGTGTTACGCCGACAAGCCAGAGACAATTGACGCTTTAAAGGACAATATTCGTGAAGCCATTAGTGAAATACAGCTGCACACAATCGATAATGTGCTTAAAAATTGGACCGATCGTGTAGGCTACTGCATGGCCAGCCGAGGCAGCCATTTGAATGAAATTATTTTCCATTATTAACCGGAAGGATTGTACTTTCAAATAAAAAAAGAAATTTGAGAAAATATCCAGTAGTTTTTTTTATAGCATTTAAAAAAAAAGTTATATGGCGGACCCTTTATTACTGGGTATTCTGCCAACCCATTCCTCTCTGCCAGATATATTAGTGGTAATGTTACTCTCGAAGGTGTACACCGTTGATAAATAGTACACTCGGTCGGTTGCCAAAGCACTACCCTTCATGTACCTTCACATTAATGGACAGTTTAACCTTAATGCAGTTCTGGTTATAACTTTTCACGCCACCATAGACTCGGTTGATGTAGTCCTTAAAGCTCCGCTTACACAATACAACACATGATTTTGGAACTCAATTCTGAAAATTTGACATAAAAGAAGCCCTAAGAATAATAACGTCAGCATCATTCGTTTAGTTAGGTAGGCTCAATTAATAATTTAATGGCCATACGATTTTGTTGGTCAAGGTAGAATTTTTGCAAGTTTTCCATATATTTCTCGGTTTAACGTACGGAATATTTATTTTGTGTCTGAAGCAAAGTTGCAGACATTAAATAGGAGAAAAAATGAGGAACAAACCTACCCGAAAAAAAGTGCATCCAAAAAATCGTATGGACATTAAATTATTAATTAAGCCAATTTGGATAAGTGAATGATACAGAAGTTCTTATTTTTGGGGCTACTTGCAAGACTAATTCTCAGAATTGAATTGATGAGATAAAAAATGTTGTACTGTGTTTTTTGCATAGGCAGGCAATTCTCAGAACCTTTGATAATGGGTTGGTATTGGATTGTTTCGGAGTTCCCTATGATCATGTGTGCGTTTACAGGAAATCCGTTTCAAGGCATTGTAAGTCAGTTGAGCTATGTCCGTCCGTTTGTGTGGCTATTGCGATTGACTTTAAAATATGTTCTCTTATCTGACGGTAATCATGAGATTGTTCATTGGATTATATATTTGGTACGTCCCACACAAGAGATTTAAATTTAGTAAAATATTTCTTTTTTACAACTTCCATATCAAAATGTTATATTATTTATTTATGGCCCTAGGCTCCTCAATGGAACGATGGGAATATACATATATATATTATTTAACCGATAATTTGGTAGAATAGAGAAATTTCTAAATAAATATTGTGATAATTGGCACTAAAGTTCTACGGAATTTATTTTCGAATGAGTTGCTAACTTTTGATAACACTTGGTCCTTTCATGTACAAGTGTTCAAAATAGATGTGGCTCCTTTTTCACTAACTGACTATGACGATATAATTATTTTTATTATTGAATTTAAATAAGGCTTGGTTAAGTAGATAGTAAATTGCACTGCTCTCTCATAATTTTCTTCAGGAGGAGCCAGAAACTATGTTTAGATAAATTATCAACTGAATCCATTATACATCCCTACCATCACAAACAAACTTTCGGAAATTTTATATAAATTTATTTTGAAAGTTCATCAGAATACATTAATTTTTTTAGCGACTGTCGATAATCCGTCAATTCATTCGCATATAAGCTTCCAAAAAACTCTGAACAATGTTTACAAGTACAACAAAGTCTTACACACGATTTACAACCTTCCAGAATATAAATATAATAAAAAATGATGAAGATTTTTTCCTGCGTATCATCTTTACACTTTATCATAGATAAACATAATTTTCCTTCTATTCAATATCCTTTAACAATTTCTGCCAACTACCGCCAATAGAAACATGATTCGCTTAATCAAATTATCTAGGAACATAATTACCTTTATAGCAGCAGCCCGATAACAAACCCAAACCGAAGCAATTAGACAAAGTGATTACAATCAAAAATACCGGGATTTTTGTTAACTATTCACTCCTTTAGCTATCATCCACGAAATTTCGATGCAACAGTTTTTCAAAGCGCCCCCCATTGAACGGAGTCAACTGATTGTGGGCTGTTAATTCGAAACCCGGAAATAAAGGGTGGCAAAGAGGAAAAAACTTAACGGCTGCTATGAAAGAACACAATACAAAAAAACTCCAACGTCATTGGCAACAACGGGAGGCGATGGCAGAAAAGCCTGAATAAATGGCATTCAAAATTTATGTTTATCATCGCAAGGATACATAGCAAAGGCAGCGGTAGTGGAAAGGATTCGGCAAAGAACGAATGTGCGTTTGATCCAATGATGCCAGAAATTTTGGGAGAATTTATGCGCCGAGTATTCATACACATTACGTGGATAAACAAGATTGATGGCTATGTACCCAAGTACAAATGAATACATATGTACTACAATAATGCATGAATGCGAGCGAGTGTGTGTGTATGAGAACAAGTGTTTGTATAAGGATGCCCCGGCATATGTCTGTGTCTGTCCCTCCGTCCGTCCAATCTTTTGTCTTTTATAAGGATATGTGTGCGGTGTGATGAGCATGTGTGTGTGTGTTTGTACCCTTGTGAAAGGGGTTATTTGTTTGGCTCATAAAGAAGCGCGCAAACTATTAAAACAGATGTTCTGGCATTCATGATGCCAAAGTGTTTATGTGTAACTCAGCACAGGGAACTGTCCCGGTTGGACAAGTAGCAAAATTGTTTCATTTGATGAACAAAGCATTTATTTGTGTAAACATATAGATCTTGACAAATGGTGTATAACCTCACCTAACAGGGAGGAGAGTATAAAGCATATATTATAGGGAAACTGTGTAAAAAGTGGAGAAATTCGCTTCAGAACATTTTAAGTCAGCAACCTATGTCCGTCCGTTTGTATGTTGGCCTTGGCACTCATGATAACTTTCGTAAGGAGTGCACGAAATCATTTAAGGAAGAAGTAGATAACCCAAAAGTCCCTCTACTACGAAGTAGTTTGGATAACAAAATTGGATAACCAAAATTGTCATCACGTAAGGAGTAGATAACTGGTCGCCAACTAAGGAATAGACAAACCAACTGGTATTTTACTAAATGGTAGATAACCCAACAGGTCCTATACAAAGCAAACCAACCGGTCGTAAGCTAACGAGTACCAGGTATTAGATAACTCAGCAGGTCCTAAACTAAAAAGTAGATATATAGTAGATTGGTACTCCACCAGGGAGTAGATATACTAACTGGTCGTAAACTAAGGAGAAAATAACCGAATTGGTCCTTTACCACGATGTAGACAACCCAACTGGTCGTCAAGAAAGGAGTATATAACCCAACTGGTCGCCACCTAAGGTGTAGATAAACCAACTGATATTTTACTAAGTGTTAGATAACCCAACAGGTGCTATACTAATAAGTAGGTAACCCAACCTGTCGTAAACTAAGGAGTATATAACATTACTGGTCCTGTACCAGTTATTAGATAACCCAGCAGGTCATAAACTATGAAGTAGATATATAGTAGATTGGTACTCCACTAGGGAGTAGATATACTAACTGGTCGTAAACCAAAGGGGAAGATAACACAACTGGTCGTCAACTAAGGACTAGATAACCAAACTGGTCGTCATATTAGGAGTGAATAACCCAACTGGTCGTAAATCAAGGAGTAGATAACCCAACTAAGGAGAAGATAACCAAACTGGTCGTCATCTAAGGAGTGAATAACCCAACTGGTCGTAAATCAAGGAGTAGATATCCAACTGGTATTTTACTAAGTGGTAGATAGCCCAACAGGTCCTCTACTAATAAGAAGGTAACCCAACAGGTAATAATGTAAGGAGTATATAGCCCTACTGGTCCCCTACCAGATATTCGGGAACAAAATTGGCCCTCGACCAGGGAGTAGGTAACCCAACTGGTCGTCAACTAAGAATTAGATAACCAAACTGGCCGTAACCTAAGCAGAACATATCCCAACTGGTCATAAAACAAGGAGTAGGTATACCAACTAGTAACTTACTAAGTGGTATATAACCTAACAAGTCCTCTAAAATGTAGGTAACCCTACCGATCATAAACTAAGAAGTAGACAAACGAACTGGCTATTTATCTGTGATCAGATAACCAAAATGGTCGTCACCTAAGGAGTAGGCAAGCCAACAGGTCGTAAAGTAATGACTGGATATTAAAACCGGTTCTCTACTGGGGAGCAGATAACCCTACCGGTAGATAACCCAATTGGTCCTCCACCCGGGGGTAGATAACCCTACCGGTAGATAACCCAATTGGTCCTCCACCCGGGGGTAGATAACCCAACTGGATGTCAAGAAAGGAGTAGATAAATAAACTGGTCGTCATCAAAGTAGACTACTCATCTGGTCGTCAACTAAGGAGTAGATAAACCAATTGGTATTTTACTAACTGGTAGATAACCCAACAGGTCCTATACTAATAATTAGGTTACCCAACCGGTCGTAAACTGAGGAGTAGATATCCCAAGTGGTCCTCTTAGATAAACCAACAGGCCGTAGACAAAGGAGCAGATAACCTAATTGATCTTCCACCAGGGAGTAGCTAAACCAACTGGTCGTAAACTAAGGAGTAGATAAACTAAACTGGTCGTCATCTAAGGAGTAGATAAAGCAACTGGTATTTTACTAAACGGTAGATAACCCAACATGTCCAATACTAATACGTAGGTAACCCAGCCGGTCCTAAACTAAGGCGTAGATAACCACACTTGTCCTCTACCAGGTATTAGATAAGCCAACAAATAGTAAACTAAGAGGTAGATAACCCAACTGGTCATTAACTAAGGAGTAGATAGCAGACTGGCCGTCATCTAAGCAGTAGATAAGGTGATCATCAACCAAGTAGTAGATATACCATCTGGTCGTCAGCCAAGGAATAGATATACCAACTTTACTAAATGTTAGGTCAAATACTAAGGAGTAGATAACCGATCTATCAGTGATCAGATAACCAAAATATTGCAACCGTTCCTCTACGAAGGAGAAGATAACTGAACTGGTCCTGCACTAGGGAGGAGATAACCTTACAGGTTGATGCAGTTGTTTTGATAGCACACTACATCCAACAATATTGTATGGGCATTTAACAATAATTACTATCTAAGATATCAGTGCAGTAGGTGGTCCTAATACAAGCAGTACTGGTATCAACAGACCCAAATAAAATGCATTTCATTTCCCGTAGGGTTATTATAAAAAATTAAGACTAGATGAAGTCGAAGATCTGTATTGCCGAATCTTTTCATCCCTCCATCATGGATTACATTCAATGGTGCAATCCCTCCATCATGGATTACATTCAGGATATGCCAAATAGTGAGAAAAATTTTCGACTTACTTTACTTATGAGCAAGTACAGAATTAGAATGAGCTTTCCCGTAGATTAGTTCGTAGAGAGCTAGTTCAGCGTAAGATACGTGAGTTCGATTCCCATGGGAGATCCCTTCGGTAGCTGCGAAAGATAATGGTATCAGAATATAAATTTTATTTGTATCGTCTATGTCCTAAATACCGATTGACATTTGTTTATGTGAAAATATTTCAGGCTAAGTGCAAAGAATGGTTACAATTTCATGGAATATAGATTCATAGACTTTTATACTATTTACTTTCACATAGAGCAATAGCTTCTTCAATTTTACTTGGAGCAAAATTGTATAAATGTCCTTTTTGTACACCTCTTAGGGTACTACTTTTTACCCAAAACTACATTTCTGTGACTATATTCAAAGAAAAAAACTACAAAAATGGTCTACTGAGCTGGCATATTTTGTCGTTTTACTCGACTGCTATTTTCTTCATTCATTTATTTAAGGACCGCTTTACATTACAGCTCCTGACCAGGACAGTTCATAAATATTTTCCCCCATCTATGCGTGTCTGTATGAGATTCTCATAGAGATTTCATACATCCAACAATGCTACATCATAATGAATACAGCATATACAATGAACATATGTATGTATGTAAGTCGCAGTGGAAGGAGGTCTAAATGAGAGTGTGTGCCACCATACATTCTTTATGACATGATAACATTTTCACATACTTTATTATTCCCAAGGATCATGGCAGGGCGGGAGGGCTGGTTGTAACCTCCACCTCCTCTCTCTCCTTGTCATCCCATGAATTGTTCTGACAAAAGCACAGAACGCACAGTAGGAGCACATGAGAAATGAAAACATGTCACTTTATGACATAATGCTGGATGATGCTTCAGCGAGAATAGCCAACTTAAAGACAAGAAAGTCGGTCTCTGCCACGGCAAAGGCGCACGCATCCGTAAAAGTAATGACGCGCGAAGAAACTCAGGAAACCGAGGAAAAACAACGCACCCAAAGAAAGGATAACTGGCATTGTCATGGTCATGGCCAAAACACACACACTCATACCCAGAAATACTTTTGGCTATGAAAATTCGCAAATTCCCAATCCCCACCCCCTTACCCCTCACAACTTAAGATTCCAAGTGGAAAATTGTCACAACAATGTTGCAGTGACATATCAACAAGCTTCCTTCTTTCATACACCTATCTCCGGTGTGTTATGATCCTTTCAGAAACTCAAGCTGTAGAAAGACTGAATGTCCAATGTCTGATGTCCTTTAAGTTTTCCCACGTTCTGTTTTATCAACTTACCTCCTTTCACTTGACAGCATAAGAACATCTCATAGCCTTCACGAAATGGTCCAGCCTGGGCAATCTCATTACCTTGGGCATCGAATATGCGAGGCTCTTCGGGAGGAACTATATGTATAAATAAATATAAAAAAGAAAAAAGGACGCAAGCAAACAAACAGATAAAAATTATTACGGACATATGAAAGTTAAGTACATAGAGGAGAGATACATATACATAAATTTTTCCACGTGATTTTTCTTTACACAACATCAACAACAACAGTAGTGGCAGAGGCAGTAGGAGACAGGACGTGAGCTGCATTGTGGAATATTCATTAAGGAGAATATATGCAGATATATAAATATGAAAGTGGGGTGAATGTGAGAGTGCGTGCGCCCGTGCGTGAGTCATTGACTGAGTGAGTGGTTGTGGCATGTGGCACAAATGGGGTGTTCCTTGGCCATGTGCGTAATCACATTTCTCACAGCCACGTATAAAACGAAAGAGTCAGCCCAGAAAACACTCCACACAAAGACCACACGGTATACCGTGCCACACTACACCAAGCCACGCCACGCCATGCCATGCCATGCCACGTCAAACTTTATCGCGTTGCGGATAATGGAAAAAGCGTAAAACTCAATGTTGTCCAACCGGGAAAACGAATGAACGTAAAAACTTTTTCCAGAAACCAACTTTTGCCAGGAACGTGATAGCGAAAAGTGTCTCTTCTAATTTTTGCCATGTTTACTTTTAAAACGTAAATATCCACGCACACACACACCAACACATACGAATGTGTCACTACCATACACACACTCAGGTATTTAACTTTACCGGATACAGACACAGTGGGTGTTGAACCATATATATTTTTTTGGTGCAAATCACCTGACCATTTTTGTAATGGCGTATAGGAATTTTAATGAAATTCTACGTGGGCACAGCTGAGGTGCGATTGAGATTATATTTTTAAATTGGAGCTCTCAGGTCTCATGGACACCAAGTGGGAACAGAAAAACCTTTTAAATCATTTCACACACATGAAGAAAACTAAGTGAATTAAAAATAAGGCCATGTAGAAAGCCCCGACACTCGTGAGGGAAAGAACGGAGAATAAAACAGACGAACTGACAAAAGGGAGCCTGAACGAAGAGAAGTTTGGAAAAACACATGATGAAGGAATGAGATTGGAAATATAGGATCTCGTGTTGCAATGATGAAGGCAATCGCGGAGGGATTAACAGAAGACTGACTGATTGACTTAGTCTCAGACCTACAGTACGAAAGATAAAGGAACAAACGAAGCACAACAAGGCGGATTGGATTAACAGAAGGTATTTATAAGCAAACGATAATAGTAGGACCTTGGACTGCATTGGTGAGCAAACACTTGAGAGAAATAGACTGATAGGAGGAAAAAAGGCATGACCGTATCATGGTTATTCGCAGATCCACGCACAAATGAATAGCAGATCCGAAAATGGAGGAACGAACCAACTACCAAAAGAGAGTAAGGACGAACAGAAAATCGGACGAATTTATAGGACCTGAAGTCCCAAAATTAGCCGTCCTGACATATAGATGGCGGTATTAGTTTGATAAAAATTACTTTCGTGAAAAAATATATTTTAAGTTTGAAGGCGCGATATTGTTTATTTTACGCAATACAAGACTTTCATGTGAAAGGTCTCAGTCCAACCAATATTAAATCCAATATTAGATTCTACCTTCGTTTAAAAGTACAAAATATTACGTGACAGAGTTTAAAGGGGGCCGTACTAACTGCCGAAACGAACACCGTAGTGGTCGACCATTTGAGGTGATCGCGCCAGTGATGATTCAAAAAATGATTAAAAAATCCACCAAATGGTATTGGATGACAGTCGGTTGAGGGTTCGTGGGCTAGCTGAAGTCATATGCATATTGACGGAAAATGTTATGATGAGGAAGCTGTGTGCAAGATGGGTGCCGCGTTTGCTCACAATCAAGACAATGCACCAGTTCACACACCCACTATTGCAATGGCCGAAATCAATGAATTAAAGTAAGAATTGCTTCAGCATGCACCTTATTCGCCTTGAAAAAATGGCTCTGCGGAAAAATATTTGCCTGCAATAAACAGGGTATCGAAGCTATGTGAAAGCGCTGGAGAGCGCTGTTGTGCTCTCTTTGTTCGGTCTGCTAATTTTGGAACATCCCTCGTAGGATAGATAAGATAGCATACGGCTCAGATGAACGGGCACTAGCGAAAGGAGAACAGTAAGATGGAAGAACGAAATGAAGACTAAGTACACTGATGCTCAGACCCAAGACCAACTGTACTCTCAAAAAAAAGTGAACCCTAGAGCAAGTTAAAATTAACTTAACTGTAGGAATATTGAACTTCGTATTTCGCTAAAGCTATTTTTCCTTATATCAAGTTCATACATTTCCTCACAATTATGAAATATTTTTAACTTATTTCTAGTTAACTCGTACTTCCTTTAAGTAACTATTGAAATTAAAATAGGGAAAATTAACTCAATACTAGCAAATTCGGACTTGAAATTATGCAAATTCAGCATACTTTTGTCCTTATTGCAAGTAAATTTTTACTCAAATTTAGGAAAATTTAATTAAATTTATGCAAAAAGAAAAATTAAAATTTTCTTGGACTTTTTGTCCATGATTTTTGGCGATTTTCGATCCTACTTCATCACTTTCCCTCCTTTATTTTTTATATGTTTGAATCTCTCTATTACCACTTCCTCTTTGGATTTCTCTATTCTGCTTTATTTTAGGAATTGAAATTTATTTTATTAAACATTATGTATATAAAATTTTACCTCCGAATGCGATTCGATCCCAGAACCTTCCGTTTTCTGAACCACATGTTTACCAATTGAGCTAGGTAGACACTTAAATTTTTATGAAAAATTTGTTTTTATATACAACTAGCTGAGCCCGGTGCGCTTCGCTGCCCATGTCAAAATTCGCGCTGTAGAAACTGTATTTTATATCCGATCAGTACGAAATTCGGCAGAAAGAGGTTTGTTATTACATGAAGGGATACTGCCAAATTCGGAGAAAATCGGTTCAGATTTAGATATAGTCCCCATATATATGTTACCCCCGATTTGAAATTCAAGCGCTGTAGAAACTGTATTTTATATCCGATCAGTAAGAAATTCGGCAGAAAGAGGTTTCTTATTACATGAAGGAATGCCGCAAAATTCGGAGAAAATCAGTTCAGATTTAGATATAGCCCCCATATATATATGTTACCCCCAATTTGACATGTAAGCGCTGTAGAGACTGTGTTTTATATCCGATCAGTACGAAATTCGACAGAAACAGGTTTCTATTTTACATGAATGAGTACTCTAGGAAAATCGATTCAGATTTATATATAACCTCCATATATATGTTCCTCCAGATTTGGTTACAAAGCGCTATAGAAGTTGTACTTTACTTCCGATCATTACAAAGTTCTCCAGAAAGATTTTTCTCAATTTAGGAACGAATATTGCTTAATTTTGCGATTATCGGTTCAAAATACATTTACCAATTATTCCAAATTATTATCACAATGACCCTTATCGCATTGTTAGGGAGGTGTAGGGTATTATATAGTCGGCCCCGCCCGACTTTCTGCCTTTCCTTACTGGTATTAGTAATAAATTCACTGAATGAAAAAATACCGAATTCAGTGGAAAGTCCAGAAAATAGAAATGTATACTTATAAAATTTCCAAATTCTTGTTTCATTGATATTGCATCACATTATCATATTGCGATTGTATTGGAGTGAGCAGCTGTAATTATCGCATACCGAGCATTTTTGTTCATGTATTTCCTATATAATACTTGCAAGATATATCAAAATATTGGCTTGGCCACGCCCACTGGTCCTATTCCGCCCATTTGAAAGCCAATCACGTAGACTGCTACCAGATACATATACGCAAAATTTCAACACTCTCGCTAACAAAATGAGCAAGATAATTCAATTTCAAAATTTGGCTTTTATGGGCGGTGGCCCGCCCATTGGTCAGATCCCGCCAATTTTTGGACCAATCACGTGGACTGTCACCAGATACATATCTACAACATGACAGCACTCTAGATCAAAAATTGTGCAAGTTATATCAATTTCAAAATTTGGCTTATAAGGGCGGGGCCACGCCCATTGGTCCGATCCCGCCCATTTTCTGACCAATTACGTAGAATGCCACCAGATACATATACACAACATTGCAGCACTCCCGATAGCAAATTGTGCAAGATATAAAAATTTCAAAATTTGGTCATTGTGGGCGGGGCCACGCCTATTGGTCCGAACCCGCCCATTTTTGGACCAATCACGTAGATCGCCAACGGATATATATACACAAAATTCCAGGTCTCTCGCTAACAAATTGTGCAAGATATCACATTTTTTAAATTTGGCTTATATGGGCGGTGCCACGCCCATTGTTCGATCCCGCCCGTTTTTGGATCAATCACGTAGACTGCCACCGTTTACATATACACAAAATTCCAGCACTCTCGCTAACAAATTGTGCAAAATATCTCAATTTCAAAACTTGGCTTATATGGGCGGGGCCACGCCCATTGGTCCGGTCCCGCCCATTTTTTCACCAATTACGTAGAATGCCACCAGATACATATACGCAACATTGCAGCACTCCCGCTAGCAAATTGTGCAAGATATCAAAATTTTGTCTATGTGGGCGGGGCCACGCCCATTGGTCCGATCCCGCCCATTTTTGGACCAATCACGTAGACTGCCACCGTTTACATATACACAAAATTCCAGCACTCTCGCTAACAAATTGTGCAAAATATCTCAATTTCAAAATTTGGCTTATATGGGCGGGGCCACGCCCATTGGTCCGATTCCGCCCATTTTTGGAAAATTCACATAATCTGCCATTAAATGCATACAAACAAAATTTCAGCACTATACCTATAATAGGAGCAGAAATATCGGATTTTTAACCTGCGATTTGTATGGGAGGTACCACGCCCCTTTGTCCAATTAATTTTTTTTTTCTATATAAACCATCTCGTGAAAATTTAGAATCGAATAAAAAAAAAATCATCCAAATCGCTCCAGCCGTTCTGACGTGATTCCATTACACAGATGGACCGTTTCATTTTTATATATATAGATTATATATCCCAAAATTTTCGAAACAATGTACTGTTATGTACACTTGAATTTGATAAAAGGATTGCCATCCCTGAATGATAAATAGAGTTGCCATATACTATATTTATAGGCGAAGAATAAATTTTATTATGAATGACATTTTCATATCAATCCCAAAAGAGTTTCGTAGCTCGATATATAGTGTGTCTGGCTCACTATCATAAGGTTGTCGGTTCGACTCTCGTTCCGGGCGTAACATTTTTAATGTTTCTCCATAAATTTAAGTTTCTGCAAGTAACGATTTGTGAAAAAATAAAAATTGCGGAACGAAAAAGGACAGAAAATAGTTAATTTTTCCTTGATTTTAGGATGTTTTCCTAATTTTGAGTTCAAATTCATGGACTCGAAATAAGGATTCATGATTATTTTTAGTTAAAATTTCCTAAAAATCATGCTTTCCATTATTAGTTCATAAATTCCTTATGTCTATGTTGGGTGTCCACCGCATATGTTTAAATTTCATAAATATATGAATATTCGAACTTTTTTCAAGAAATATTATTTTAGTAAAAATATGTCCTCATTTGTAGTTAACGAACTATTCTGCATATCCCCCCAAAAAATAAAATTTGGTAGTACTAAATAAAATTTCCCAGTTTTAAGAAAAAATTAACTCAATATGAATAAAAACATTGAACTAAGTTGGAGTATGGATTTTACTAAAATTTAGGAAATACATTTTTTTGAGTGTATGGATGACGAACAGTAAACCAGAAGGCCAAAGAGATAAACAAACACACAAACTGACAAAAGAGATCCTCAACGAACATAATGCCAGAGGAATATATAGGCCCAACGGCCCTTATAGCATATATAGGACGGTGATAAACAAGCTCTGGTGGGCAAGAACAACATGGAGAAAGAAATTCTCAGACCCACGGCAATAGGAAAACAAAAATTAAAGATAGATTATCCGATGAATTTACGATTATAGTCTGACATATATGTAGTACGTTTGTGTATAGACTTCGCTGATTAAGGAGGATTCGCGAGGGAGTTACGAAAGACAGAAAAAACTAAAGACTACGAAGGTTCGCGGCTAAGCTGATGCTCAGATCCACGATCAGATGGACTGCTAAGGGAACATACGAATTTGTAGTAGGGAAAATATGATATACTTCATTGATTAACAAGCACTCTCGAGCAACAGACAGACAGATAAAACTAAAGACTATGCAGATAGACGAGATTGATTAATGCTCAGATTCACGTCTAAATGAAGGGCGAATGAAAAACTTGCGAGTTAATAATATATAATATAGAGAGATGAACGAACTACAGAAATGGGGTCTGCACTACTTTAGGTCAAAACAATTATAGTCGGACAAAACAAACAGCAAAGGAACAAGCTAAATATCCCGTCCCTATACTGAGGTCAACCTTTCTACGAAATCTGACATATCTTTCCATTACCGATATTTGTATTATTGATATATATATATATAAATACTATTGATATATCTTTCCTTTACCGATATTCGTACTATTGATAGCTTTGTTGATCAAACAGATTAGTTTCGATGAGGGAAATCTGTGTCCGTAGTATCGCTAGGTCTATGTGAGCTGGTATAGCTATCTCAAACCCTAACCTAAACCTAAGTCCTTGAACTATGCTTATTCTCGTAACTAAGCACTTGTTGTAGAATAACAATAAGACAAAAAGACTAGCTGAAGATTGGGCAGAACGACGAATGGAAACAATCAATTCTTAAATATAGACGGAGAGCCTAGATGAACAGTAGGTTGAACGAATTTATAGCCAAACAAAGGACACAGAAATGGACATGATAGGATATCATAGGTAGGACATTTGTCTACAATTATGGGCAAAGAATAGCTAGTAAAGGACAGTCAGGCGGAAGAACAATTATAAAACAGATAAGATTTGTAGCCATACCTACTGATGCTTAGATTCACGGCCCGATGGACATAGAATGGAAAACCTACAAATTCGAAAGATATAGGAAAAGCGAGCTTTGAAATAAAGGCTTGGACGATTAGAAAGCCTAACTACTTTATAGAAGCGCAAAACACACAGTTGAATGCTCTGAGAGGATAGAATATATACGGCCTGGGACTGCACCGATTGTAAGGAAATAGCGGTGAGGAGTGTTAACAACAGACTCTTGGTCTGATGAAAAACTAGCAAGAACGGATGGAAGACCTAACAAATTTATAGGCGGATAAAATTCCCGACAAACGAACCTGATAGGACAAGATGTATAGGAACTCAGAATGAGAGATGAATTGCTGAATGGGTATACATAAAAGTGTATAATGTCACAAGAGGAGGTTCATTTGAACATAGTGAGCTCATAACCTGATAAATATCCTCGTATGCTACAGCTGATGATATGACATATTCTACTGACGGATAGATGACCAAACGAAGTGACGATTTGACTAACGATACTAGAATAATGGATTTACCAACGGATGTAAAGTCGTGAAAGATTGATCAGTAGGCAACACATTAGGGATATGGAAACTCAATGGAATACCTAGAAAAGCGAAAAATGGGAAGGGGGTTTCAAGAAAGGTTGACAAAACCCGAAAGAGAATATAAATGAGGAAAAAACGCAGACAAAAGGGATACATGTACGGACAAAATATTTCATGAGGAGGGACATTTTTCAAAATAATTTATCTTTTTTTTAAATTTTCATTGGAACAACTCATACAAAATCATACAAAACTGGGAAAAAAGTGGGACCCTTCAGTTCCGTACATTGGCACGGAATTGCAGTCGGCGGGAAGTTGAGACGGTCATAAGTATAGTTCAACGATAACCGAATAATATATTTTCGTAGTATAATGTGGTATGCGTTAGTCTTGGCTTGTTCGTTACCCAGAACCAAAATAGTTTTATGTTTCCATTGAAAATGGAGTTCTTCCGGGAAAAAAATATAACCCAATCATGACAGTGAGAAAGTATACCATTTTATATTAGCGGTGGATTGTTGATGGAAGGAAAGACAATAAGTAAAAGCTTTAAGTTAGACCATGCCGAATCTTATATACCCTCCTTCAATTTTATTACTATGGAGTAAATCATGAAATGATCCTTTTTGTTTAAGTAAAATATTTAAATAACTAACGCTGCAATTTTTAGCCAAATTTTAGGCCGGTCATTCTATAGCCAAACTTTTTAACTGAAAAAATGTGGTATTAATGGCTTAAAATATCATTTTTGAGAGCTACTACTACACGAAGACTAAAACAAAATAAAATTTAACTTGCATAAATTTTATTGTGATGAACTCTTGCCAAAATAGAATTAAAACTGCAATTTTTTTTCTAAATTTTTTAGAAAATGTGGTGTTTATGCCTTAAATAAGCCTTTTTAGGAGCGACATCTATAGGTGGACTATAACAAAATATGAACTGATTTAAAAAATGTTTACCGCGATGAATTCTTGTCTTAATTAAATACAAACTGCAAAGATGCAGCTAAATGCTTCGAAAATATGGTATTTATGGGTGGAATACATATTTTATAGCGACCTCTATAGGGTAACTATACGAGTAACAAAACATGAACCGATTTGTAAAATTGTTGCTGTGATGAGTTCTTGTCAAAATGTAATACAAACTGCAAAGTTTCTGCCAAATTGCTTTAAAAATGTGGTATCTATGGCCCAAAAACCGTATTTTGGAGCGACCTCTATAGGGGAGCTATATCAAAACATTGGCCGATATGGCCCATTTGCAATCCCAAACTTCCTCCCACTATAAGAATTTATTACGAGCTGTATAGTGATTACAACAGACGGACGGACGTCTTAGAATTTTACGACGATTGAGAATATATCGATACCTCCATTCTGAACTATGCTAAGTGCAAAAAGGTAGTTTTTCAGGAGAGGCGATGGAAGATTGATGCATTTTTTAAATTTGTGTGCAATTTCTTTGTAATACAAATCGAATGACCTGTACTGTTTTGTGAATAACTATTGAGTGGGTCGACGTATAACACAAAATTTTGGCTGAATATAATTTGGAATATTTAGAAATTAAAAATGCAATATCCCTAAAAACATGATAAGTCGACATAGCATGTTTTAGAATGGAGGTATCGATATATACATTATGGGATCTCAGATCAATATTTAGAGGTGTTACAAACGGAGTGACAAAATTGTGGAGGGTATAAAAACGATCACAGGTATTGTTAAAAAAGTGACTAATGGAGAACAGAAGAAGAGCAGCAGAATACATGTATTGTCAGCAAACGTAAGGCTAGTGGTTCCAATGGATGAAATAAAAATATTGGAACCAATAGTTCGACTATTGTATTAAGATGAAACATAGACCTATATCAGAAGGCCATCAGGATGGGCCACGAGTCAGAGAGCAGCTCCAACGGACTACAGGCCGGCAGAGGACATTAATATCCAATCCAAAAATGGTAGTTAATTATCCATATGTCTGCTCTTTTCGTATACCGGAATTAAAAATACAGACACTCATAGGTATGTCAAATATTTGGTGACTTTTCCCAACACTGAGCTACGAACATTTACATTCAAATGTACTGCGAGAGAAAAAGTACTTTGGTTCAACTAAATATTTTGGCATTGCTTATAAGTAATCATTATGAAAATGCTTTTTTATGCCATCTCCACAGCGTGGTTCGGGGTATTGTAGTTATACCCTCAACACACAATTATGAGGAAGGAATATAGCGGATAGGTAGATCGTCGTTTGTCTAATAGAAAAGCGGATATGTAGTCAAACGGGTAGAACAGAATGACGGGTAGATTAGGGAATACAAATATCAATGAACAAACAAGTGGAAACGGGTCTGGTCCAATACATATTTTTCTATTTTTTCCGATTAGTTAACACAGTGACTCCCACTGTGCTGCTCTGCACATCTCCTTCATTAGTAAAGTCATATGTTTATATTTTCTTATATCCTTGTAGCTGTTGTTGTTGCATAAAAAATTAAGTGGAATAACTTTGGAATGTTTATGATGGTTTTCATACTTACCAACCAATGTTAAATTTATCCTATAGTTACGTGTTGGAAAATTGAAGAAATCTATCCTACACCGATACACACCGCCATCTGTGGGCTTGACATCGCGTATCTGCAAACGTGAGTCCTTGGGATTATCGCCGATGGAGAAGAACAGACGTTGACCTAAATCGCTAGCTATGGCTGAGTGTGTGGCTAATTTTACATTTCCTCCGCGTGAGTCCAAACTGTAAGAGAGAGAGAAAATGTAAACAATTATTGTTACTACATAAAAAATAATAAGCATAAATTGTTATCATAAAATAAAGCCGTAACAAGACAGAAAGATTTTCGAAAAGGACATTTATAAGGATGAATACATGAATTAGATACACTAAAGTAAACCAGAGAAGAAGAAAACAGTTGTATGACAACTATTTCTCTCCCTCTCTCTGTGGCAATAAAAAGATACGAATATGTGTGAAGAGCGAGATTGCTGGAAGAAATAACACTTTTTACAGAGTTTTCATGTACGAGTTTCCCCATTTTTAATCTGTTTGAAAGCAGTTAACCATTGTTAGCGTTCATTTGAAAGGAATAAAGTCAACTTTGCTTGAATAAAATGCTATAGAGTAAGCCAGAGACGAAATATTCATTTAGCACGTCAACACTGTATGACTCGGTTGCAGTTATAACTCTCTCCCTCTCTCTTCCCTTAAAACATGTGTGCGATGAGTGAGATTATTCGAAGAAGTATGACTTTACAGAGCTTAGGTTACGAGTGGCAGCCTGTATAACAGACTCACTTTGACTATACCGTCCATTGTGTTACAGAGTTTAAGTGAAGATAAAATATCATTAGTGATGGAGTTATACACTAAGTCAGGTTATACCCTAAAAAATCAGCTCTGATTCGTCAGTTTATTAAGAAAATCATATCTCTCTTACTAACCGGCTGAAAAGGGTGCAATGTTTTTGTTGTCTATATTCACGCAAAATTTTAAACATCAATTTAATTTTATACTATTCCACAAATGCCATTTATTGTTAAACTACGGTATAATTATGTATAAGTATATCAAAGCATGGTGTAAATACAAGTCATGTCTAAATATTGTGATTTTTCCGCTTGTAATATTTTCACTAAAATTCTACTCAATTCCATATAACTTAACGCCACTCTTTTCGCTGCCACAATTTCTCTATCTGATTCTTGGCAAAATGATTTTCCACGAAATTTTCAACTTTCACGCCACTAGCTGCATATATTTTATGATTCCATCAAAATTCCGTTTTTCAGCATCTCATTCACATTTAAAATATTTACCGCGAATTTGTTTAAACGTTAAGTGGAAAAAATAACACTAATTATAAATTGAAGTAGAATTTAAACAAAAAATTGTTTGTTTTTATGGAAAAAAACACGAACAGAGAAATATTTCTATAGATTTGGAAAGTGAAAGGGTTATCAAAGTGGAGATATTTTTTTTAGAAAATTGGTATGAAGTAGTTGTCTTAACATCTCTGAATTGTCTATAAACGTGCAGTGAATAAATACTTTAAATAAAATTTACACCAAACAAAATCATTTTTAAGAAGTTGTGGCAAAGAGGTCTAAAACTATGTAACTTCATAACTAAATAAACTTATTTTCCTCAATATTAGATACCATTTCCTAATTCGAAGTATGCATTGAGTGAACAGTTATTTTTATTTACTTGTGTAAGAACTGATCAATAGCAATTACTATACAAGTCCACATTTGATACAGCTGAGATAAAAAAGTCTTTCCTAATCCAGAAATAATCCCTTCTATTTCGTCTCCTTGAGGTTAAAATCAGATAGGGTCATAATGAATATAAATTTCGGTAAATAACCAATAAACAGTGCTTCAGTGGGACGCTGTAAAAGAGCCCAAATGGCAGGACTTCTCCGCCATATAATATACACATTTCCCTTCTAGAGTTGTTAATTTGCGGTCAATTACTATTTTAATTTTGCGCCACAGTTGATCTCTAGTTCTCATTGAATATTCCTTTATGCTCCAGCAAAACTCATACAAATACTCGTACAATACATATCCCCAGAAATGGTTATCGTCCTGTGTTGCGTGCGCGTGTATTCAACAATAAATTACAGCAATTTGTATAGTTGCTGCAGTTTGATAAACACTTGAACGCTGTTCCACTCCTCCTCTAGCATTTTTTTTCTTCATTTTTTTCACTACCACTTTTTGTGCTATTTCGAGTCTTTGTTGCTCTTTTTGCAAATTAATGTTTATGTCGTGTTTTACTTATGGCAGCATATTATTAAACTACTAATGTTGCGAATTTGGTGAAGGGGGGAGAAGCGGGGAGACGCCAGCGAAAAAATAAATTGCAAAAAATAAAGGATACAATTGCCGGCCGATATACGAGTATATGCGGCTCACTCGCAACATGTGTGGCAAAAAGTTGGTTGTGTAGCCAAATGATGCAGGCCTTATCCATTTCATTTAGCGAGCATTTGCCAAAACGAAAATTAAACACAAAACAAAAAAGCTACCTAAAGTTGTCGTTGATGGCTTTGCATGCCGCGGACGTACGTTTGTCCCGAGTGGCAGGCAGCACGAAAAGACTAAAACATGAAGGCAAATATTGGCTGTGAAGTGTTTAAATATTGCATGGCCTATAAAGCGAGCACTGCTATAAAGGGATGGTGGTCATAAAAATGTTCTCGCCTCACCTCACCCGGTCCGGTCACCGGACTCCGGTATTCGCAGCTAAGGTGGCAAATTAAATGGCGCTTTGAGCCCTACGGCCACACTCACTTCAAATCAAGTGGTTAATTTCTAAATAAGCGGCTTTTTGCTAATAGCCGTTAATTAAATATTTTCCATTTTCACAATTTTAATGAGCCACGTCGCAGTACGAATCCCCTCAAAACATGCAACTTGCGGAAGGAACTAAATACACCAGTCGAGTTGGCCAACACGACCGACATGTTGCCACTTTAGTTGGCAGTTACAGGGCGACAACAGGTACGTGTTTTGTCGTCATATATCATAAGTCCATAAAGAGTGAAAATAAAAACTTCAACATAGATTGCATTTGGCCATAAATACATGTGATAACTGTTTCGGTGCAATAATGTATCACGCGAAAGCTGGGGAGAGACCTAGAAAAAATGTAAACCGGACGAAGTCATGGACCTTAACATGGGAATGGGGAACCCCCTAGAAATGAGACTGGAGAAAAGACCTGTTCAAAAATGGGATATTGAGTATCAAGAAGTGGTAATCGTTTCAGAAAAAGAAAAAGTCGACAAATTACTTGAGGTTCAACAGTAGACCGATTCCACGTAGTGAACCCTGGTTTACGCTAAATGGTTTACAGAGCAGTGGTTTATCTTAAAACGAACTCCCCTAACATGGGGTTTTAATGCACTTCTCTCCCATCGGTGTATCGTTTGCAGTCAGGGGTAAACGACTGTACTTATACGGAGTCTTGCCACCCAGTCGTTGCCTCCGTACCGGTGGCTTCGATGTGGTGGACATGTACGAGTATCTCCTCTACAGCAGTGGTTGCACTTAAAACAAACTACCTTAAGTCCGGAGTGTTATGCGTACCGTGTTCATCGGACTTTTGTGTTCACAGTCGGGGGTTATAGACTGCGTTTTGACGGCTGCCTTTGCTGGTAGCTGGACGACTCAGCAACGTCTCAGTCCTTGTCACGTTTTTGGGGCTATTACGTGATAGATCTACCCTGCCCTCCTCGTGAGACCTATATGAAACCCTTTAAAAAAAAAGACACACAACAACAACTAACCGATATGACTGCAAATACTAGAACTGATAACGATACAACTACAACAAATGCGAAGACGTCGGCAACAAATGCACGAGGATCTGATCTTTGGGCTGGCAACAAGCCTAGTGATCCAAAGACCTCTTCTAAGGTGGCAGCATTGCCTGGCACTTCGGTTTCCTATGGCAAGCATATCCGTCCTTCAAAGACGAATTTTAATGATCGGCGCATGGCTCTCACGATCCATGAGAGACTTGAGAAAGCCGACCCTGCAACTCTGACCAACAAGCCACCTAAAGTGGGCACGGAGTATTTCTGAAGAACATGATACTGCATCAAGTTCCGTATAGCAGCAGCCTATTAAAAGGCTGCTCCTCGCCCTTCGCTAACGTTACTAAAGACAGCTTGGTGCTGACGGTCATCAACAGGAGACACGTATAGAGAACTCACATTGCTCAATTTTCTTCGATGTTCTTGAGGAGCTGCCGGGTCCGGCTAACGATTGTGTCGACGCAGACTGGCTTCTAGACCGCATAACACTAATAAGGTTAAGTAATACGCGCATTGGTCAGTGATACCGCCGCGCTTTGCGGAAGGTGCCTCCTTTGTGACAAGGTGCCCCCTCATGTCCTCTGTGGACCACCTACATGAGGAGACGGATATCATACCCGTACTACTACACAATTTGTTGCTGTCAAAACAGTATCTGCTTGGTTAATACCGTCCCAGCCATCCTAATCACCACCTTGCGGATAGACTTCCACCTCCCAGACAGATCAGAGTAGAGAATATTCATGATATAGGGCGTAAGGTCCAACTCTACGGGAGATAACCTCTAGATCAAAGAGCATACCAGACAGGCTTTGCTGACATATACTCTGCCGCAGTTGCTAAACCAGTGAACAATTGCAGAGTGAGTGTCGTGCGACAAGATCACCCTCCATCAGTGGCTTCGGAGTAAGCGGAATTACCACGGCGGAAACGAGTAGTGCTGGCTCAATGGAGATCAGGCTGGAACATCCGCCTCAATTTGTATTGGGCCAGTATTGATGGCAACACCTGTCCCGCATGCAACAATGGACCATGCGACATAATACACCTGTTCAACTGCCCTGCCAAACCTACTAGACTTGTTCCCAGGTCTATTTGACAGAATTCATAACCCACAGCACAAGGCGAATCAAGCAACACCTAATGAACGACGAAACACCTATACTGTTACAACAACAACAACAAAGGCGAACACTACTGCACTGGTCTGCTACAACAACTAATGTAGTTACATCCACAGATCAACAACTAGACCAATATGCGTACATCAAAAAAAGACAGCAGTTAGTGTTATTCAATTTTATTGTGGCACAGTGTAATTAAGAGCAATAAATATTTTAATTTGTCCATGACTTTCCTTCAGATTTGATTTTAGCTACTTGTACCTTTATTATTGTAAGTTGCCTTCCTTAATAGAATATTAAATTGCAATAAAGTTTAAACCTTTTCGTAAGGGCTATAAATCCTCAAACATTTTTAATTTAAACTTCGCGTATAAATTAAGACATTCTCCAAGTCATAAACTCAAAATGTCAGAATGACTCATGGCAGGAGTTGCCATTGTAAAAACGGATATCCTCAACAAGAAACAAGACAGACATTTAGTCGACAATTGCAGCTAAAGAGAAAATGCAAAGGATTGAATTGGCAACATTTGCAGACAGTTCTTCCTCATATATGTATACTCGTACCTACATATACACTGTTGTTATACTACCTGTAGCCATCTTAAGCTAGACGAGAACGACGACGTCTACAATGCTGCTCCTTTGTCTAGGTTATGACGCAATTTCCCGTTGCAGTCATTACGTTGCAGAAGGAAGGAACCAACGTCATCGTCGTTCATATAACTACAAATACGTGTACATCTTTGCCAGTCAATTACCAACATAATTTAAAGCAATATTAGTATGCACGTTTTGCGCTGAACGTTGAATGTTGAGAAAATATTAAATTTGTAATGTCGTGTTGTGGACGTTGTGAATGGCGGATATCATAGAACATTTACCACCGACATAAAGACCGCTTTGATTGCTGGCCAACAACTCTTTGATTATAGCCAAACCGATTGCCTTAAGCCACAAAATGTAATAAATTCAAGGCAAACACGAAAGTTAACCAACCCATAGAGAAGCAGCCAGTCAACTTGCCATCGAGTCATTCGCATGACCAGCCACCGTCAACCTTCCCCCTCCCAGGCTTTGAAAGCAATAGCATTTAACGGACGAAGGATTCTGGAAATAACCACAAACTGGTCGGGCAAATCCACAAAGAGTCCTCAAAACAAATTGTCAACATGGACGATGAAAACTTGTTGTCGAAAATGGAATTCACAGTAATCCTGAACAACATGAGGTAGAAGAAGTACAAAAACAACATTTCGAGGGAGAAAGTCTTCAGGACATTCACACACAATTACAGTTAAAAGTTAGTGAGTTTCGGCATGTATGTGAGAATGTGCAGTAAGGAAGAGTTCTGCACAGTGGGGCACAGGGGTTCAGCGGCTATATTGTTGGAAAACATCTTAATGGTCGACTATAAGATAGATAAATATACATAAGTAGAATCTAGTTTTGATAAAGGACTCATTGGTTGAATCTAAGGTACAGAAAGGTTTCAGTGAAATATTCTGGTATTGAAAAGAAACTCAGTGATCAACTTTAATATAGATTAATTGTTCACTGATAGACCTTAGTATAGAGTAATTAGAGAGAAATTTTTACAGCAGAAAACAGTCTTTATTTTCTATATTAATATCCTAGTCAATCAACACTACACAGGTCTCACTTTTCTTTCAGGAATTGATCTACCTTATGGGTGTACTTATATTATTCATTAAGTCAACCAAGTAACATTGAGAAATCAACCGGAACGGGATGCAGAAGAAGCACTTATAGGAAATTACAATGGATCAGATATGGCCTATGACTCCAGTAGACGCTAAGTATCTGCAGCTCGCTGTCATGCTTATCTATCCAACTTAGGTTAGGTAATTCTTATCCGATCTATGTTGGAAAAGAATGAAGCTGAGTTGTAGAAGCTTAGCAATCACTGGGGTCATAGGTGATCCATTGTGATTTCCTATAAGTCTTTCTTCTTCCACCTATTATTCTTCCTATGGATTTTTCAGTATCAACGTAAAAAAGGACTTCAGCTCTACTACAGATCAAGGTCGATTCTACATCAGTGCAAAACCGATTTCGTTGAAATTAGTATATAGAATGTTTTTTGTGGAAGAATCAAGTATCGAGAAAATCTTTAGGTGGTCGGCTATAGCATATGGGAAAACATTGGCTCTAGTACGGAGGAGGAGGTAAATTAAGCCGTTGAATCTACTACAGAGCAAAACCTCTTTAGTTGAATTTACTACAGAGCAAACCCTCTTTTGTGGATTTGCAGAAACAGTTGGAAGAAGTATGAAATCTTCCATAGGAAATCACAATGGAACAGTTATAGCCCCAGTGGACGCCAAGCATCTACAGCTCGCCGTCATGATTATCCAACCTATGAAGGTAAGGTAATTCTTATTCAAGCTGTGTAGGTTAGGTTGGATAAGAATGAAGCGGAACTGTAGATGCTTAGCGATCACTGGGGTCATGCTGGGATCATCAAAGTGAAAAAGGACCTCAGTTGTAATTTCTAGTATAGAAGACTTCGTGGGAAGACGTCGGATGTCGATGGGGAGAAATATGTGGCTCTACTACAGATCAAGACTCCTTAGGTCGATTCTACATCAGAGCATAACCGAGTTCGTCGAAGAAAATCTTCAGATGTGCAGCTATAGTATATAGGAAAACATATGTGATCTGCTCTCGTATGGGGGAAGAGATTAAAGAAGTCCTCGGACATCTGGGGTTCAATCTACTACAGCGCAAGACCTCTTTATATAAGTACCTCAGAGCAAAAACTTTTTTGTGAAATGAACTACAGAGCAGACCTCTTCTGTTGATCTCAATTATATATATTCTTGATGTATAGATAAATACGTTAATGCACGACTCTAGAATAAATAAATACATTCGATGAAGACTATAGTACAGAGAATGGCCTCAGAGTTAACCTATACTACAGAGTACGATTTAGTTGAATCCTGCACAGAGGGGGATTTCAATAGTCGACTCTTGCACAGAACAAGTCATCAGTGGTCGATACTATTACAGAGCAAGGCCTATAGTGTGGAGGCAGGAGGAGGGAGGGAGGAAATAAACGACTTTACTACAGACTGAGACCCTTTGGTCGAACCTGCTACAAAGCAAGACCTTTTAGTCCACTCCACATCAGAGCAGAACCTTTTGGTGCGCTCTTATACAGAGTGGAACTTTTTGGTTGACTCTACTACCTATTCTTCGGCCTTACTGAATAGCAAGAATTTTCGGCAGACTCGGCAGCAGAGCATATTATTATTTTGGTCGACCCTGCTGCTTTTAGTCGACTCTGCCGGACCAGTTTTACTGCAGAGCAAGATCTTTTATTCATCAACTCTACTACAGAATGAGATCTCTTGGTAGACCCAGCTACAAAGCAATACCTTTTATTCCTTTCTTCTACAGAACAGAACCTTTTGGGCGGCAGAGCAATACCATTTGACCGACTATAGAGCAATATTTTTTAGTCATATCTGCTACTGACCAATACCTTTTAGTCGACTCTACTACATAGCACATACTTTTATTCTGCTCTACTACAGAACAAGACTTATCGACCGACTCTACGAGGTATGTTCAAAAAATATCGCGAATTTTTAATTTCCGCGGGCTACGTGGGTTTGATTTTTGATATTTTTGTAGCGTTATGTTGGTACTCATGTCCCTTACTTATGCTGACAAGGTCGGCCATTTTGAATGTTTAGTTAATTTTTGACAGCTGTTGTGCTTGGATGTGTTTTAACTTGTCTTCTATTTTTATCTAGTATTTCAGAAAATGGATCAAAGAATCTGCATCAAATTATGTGTGAAAAACAAAATAAAGTGCGCTGACGCATTCCGAATGTTGACAGTGGCATATGGTGAAGCTACCTTGGACCAAAGCAACGTTTATCGGTGGTACAAAATGTTCTTAGAGGGCCGAGATTATGCGAAGGACGAACAGCGTGCCGGACGCGCCATGTTCGGTCGAACGTAAAGGTTTTGCTCACAGTTTTCTTTGATTGCAGGGGCGTGGTGCATTATAAGTTCTTGCCACAGGGTAGTACGGTCAATAAAAAATTTTACCGCCAAGTTATGCGCAAATTTCGCGAAGCAATCCTCCAAAAACGCCCGGATTTGTGGAAGAACAAAAACTGGCTTTTACACCATGATAACGCCCCTGCACACACATTGTTGCTTGTGCGCGAATATTTGGCCAAAAACAATACAGTAATGGTGCCGCAGACACCGCATTCCCCTGACCTAGCCCCATGTGACTATTTTTTGTTCCCAACACTGAAAACGCCCATGAAAGGACGACGCTACGCCACGATTGAGGAGATAAAGACGGCATCGAAGGAGGAGCTGAACAAGATCACAAAAAATGATTATTTGAAGTGCTTCAAGGATTGGAAAAAACGTTGGCAGAAGTGTATTATATCCGAGGGGAATTACTTTGAAGGGGACAACATAGATATTCATGAATAAATAAATACTTTTTGAAAAAATACAAAATTCGCGATATTTTTTTAACATACCTCGTACATCAGAGTATGCCTTTTTGGTCGACCCTGTTATAGAGCAAGATATTTTAGTCATTTATGCTACAAACCAAGACCATTTAATCGACTCTACTACATAAAATGACCTTTTGATCGACTCTACTACAGAGCAAGACCTTTCGACCGACTCTACATCAGTGCATGCTCTTTTGATCATCCATGGCACAACTCTACTATAGATCAAGATATTTTAGTCGACACTTTTGGACCAGATCTACTCTAGTACAGAGCTTGTACAGATTTTTTTCGATTTTACAACAGAGCAAGATCTTCGAGTCGACTCTAGTTTCAACTCTCTAGCCTCTGTAGCAGGATCGACCTTGCTGCAAGATCTTTAGTCACCTCTACTACAGAGAAACACCTTTTAGTCCACTCTTCTGCGGATCATGACCTTTTGGTCATTTTTACTGGAAAGAGTTAAATAATTCTCTCTCAATATTTTTCATTAACGGCTCACTGTGCACGGTTCCCCTGCACTTTGCAATGCCAACTTCAGGACAAGAGGATGATTCTTAAGTGGACGTTAAAAACCACGTAAATATAGTTTGCCATTCTTAAACAGGATATACACAAGTGCAGCGGCACTGAGAGAGAGACTGTGAGGGAGTTGGAGACACTCCCAGCAAAACGATGTTGCTTGAGTTCGTGAAACTATGTAAGTATGTAAGGAACATTCTCAGACCAGGCGCGGGTGAAAATGTAATGGTGTACTTTGTTGTGGCCAGCAAAGTAGGATGCAGAGGGAGGAATTGTGTAAAACTCACTCGTCTAGTAGCAAGTGAAAAATCAATTTCCTTTTAAAATTTATTACATTTACGATTATGAAGGCATTAACAATAAACTGGGCACCACCACGCTTTACCACACAAAGCCCCCGACGCAAATGTGGTTGGGGGTGGGCTCAGAGATAAAACGAAACTCCACAACTACTTGTGCCGGATTGTCAGCCAACATAAATCGAAGTTAAGTATGTCCGTACATAAAAAAGAGAAAAACTGAGGATAAAATGTTGAATTGTGTGTTAAGTTCCGCAGGAGCAGGAGTATGAGGTTTCTTTAAACAGCTATAAAAAGTCATTGCTTTGGTAGTTGTTACCTGTAGAGCGGAATTCCTGTTGTATCCTTGAACCAGAGCAATAGTTTTACGGAATCCTGCGGCGTTGGCGGTGTTAGATCGCACGGCAAATCGACGCTTTTGCCCACTGCTGCCCAGACCAGACGTGCAGGAACTGCAATGATAGAAAAGAAAGAAAGATAAAATTGATAATAAATCGGAAAGCAAGAAAATTATAGAAAATAAATTGGAATGAGTAGAGCTGAGAGAAGTGTAAGAACCGGATATTAGTTTCATTTCATTACTGATTATGACCAAGACTACGATGCCAAAGGTGATGTGTTCATAAACTTCACCAGTGGTGGTTCGAATGCCCTCTCTCTATGGACTTGTCATAGACACTTTAACCTGTATACACACACTGTTTGCCAGCCATGCAGCCGGTGTCACGTTGAAAGTCTTAAATTCAATATAAAAGAAATAAATTTAATAACCCAAGTAATGCTAGTACTCATGTTCTATGGCTTCCTTTTTAATTTCTTTTCAAACAATATTTCTATGCAAGAGCAAAATATCAAGAACCTTACAGGGCTTCACGCTTGCCGGCAAACTCAACACATTGTTTAATGTAATGTAGTGATGGGAGGGGGTAAATGTATAAGGACTGGTGAAAACAAGGCCTTATAGAATGGCTGCATAGACGACTCTAGGATAGATGACGACCTCAGAGATTGACTCTAGGATAGATGACGACCTCAGAGCTCGACTCTAGGATGGATGACGACCTCAGAGGTTGACTCTCGGATAGATGACGACCTCATAGGTCGACTCTAGGATAGATGACGACCTCAGAGGTTGACTTTAGGACAGACAATGTCCTCATAAGTCGAATCTAATATAGATGACGACCTAAGAGGTTGACTCTAGTACAGACGAATACCTCAGAGGTAGATTCTTGTATAGAGACATCGACTCTAGTACAGATGACGACTCATTCCAGACGAATACCTCAGACCTCGACTCTGATAAGGATGACGATATCTTAGGTTATCTCTCGTATATATGACGACCTCATAGGGCGACTCTAGTATAGATGATGACATCAGATATCAACTCTAGTATAGATTAGGACCTTCGAGCTCGACTCTAGAACAGACGAATTCCTCAGACGTCGACATTATTATAGGGAACGACCTCAGAGGTCGACTCTCGTACAGATGACGACCTTAGTGATCGACAGTAGTATAGATAATGGTTTCAGGTCTAGTATAGATGACGGCATTAGAGTCGACTTAATTACAGACGAATACCTCAGAGGTTGACTCTTGTATGGATGACGGCTTCAGAGATCGTCTTTAGTACAGATTACAGATTAGAGGCCGACTCTAGTGTAAATGACGATCTCCGAGATCGACTCTAGTATAGATGATGACTTCAGGGGTCGACTCTAGTATAGATAACGATCTCGGAGCTCGACCCTAGTATAGATTATAACCAGACGTCGACTTTAGTATAGATAACGACCACAGAGGTCGACTCTAGTACTTATAACGAGCTTAGAGGTCGACTCTAGTATAAATAACGACTTCAGTGCTCGACTCTTGTATATATGACGGACTCAGATGTCGACTGTAGTGTAGATAACGGTCTCAGATGTCGACTCTACTATAGATACCGGTCTCAGAGGTCGACTCTAGTATAGATAAAGGTCTCAGATGTCGACTCTAGTACAGACGAATACCTCAGAGGCAGATTCTTGTATAGATGATGACGGCCTCAGAGATCGACTATAGTATAGATGACGGCCTCAGTGGTCAAATCTAATACAGATGACGGCCTCAGAGGACGACTACAGTGCAGACGAATCAGACCTCGATTCTTATATAGATAACGATGTCAGAGGTCTAGTATACTAATAGATGACGGCCTCAGAGGTCGACTCGTGTATAGATGACGGCCTCAGAGGACTACTCTAGTATAGATAACGGCCTCGGAGGACGACTCTAGTATAGATAACGGACTCAGAATTCGACTCTATTATATGTGACGATTTCAGAGATCGACTCTAGTACAGATGACGGTTTCAGAGGACGAATACCTCCGAAATCGACTGTAGTATAGATAACGACATCAGAGGTCGAATCTAGTTTAGACGACGATCTCCGAGATCGACTCTTGTATAGAGGGAATCAATAAAGACCTCAGGTCAACTCTGTTACAGAGGTTCTTTGGGGTTACAAATGTCTAAGGCCTGTTGAAAGCGCTGCTAGGGTTTTATATAAAGATTTTGTTTAGCGCTATTTTAGAAGGTTTTGTTATGAAGAGAAATGCTGAGGCTGATAAACGGATATTAAAGTGGACAGACGGACGTTCCTTCGAGTTTCAAAGAAATGAATGTCTTCTGGCAGTGCTGTTTACAAGTTCAGACGAATTGCTGGTCGAACGGACAGTAATGTCACCCGGATGACTTTTCTTTAGGTCTCACACTAAAGGCCTGCTTGCAGGGCCTGTCAAAGATTCACTCTATGACTGACTACAAAACAAATACTTGGAATGGCGCATGTGAAAGTATGTGTGGCTGGGTGTGCGTGAGATGGCTGGACGAAACATGAACATGAGTAGTCAGTTTTGTTTGATTTCTATACAAGCACCACAGTTTCCTTTATTGCTGTGCCATATCTTTGTTTTCCCTCTGGCCCGTGCCGTTGTCGTGTTCGGCAGTCGGCGAACGGTCGCTTGTTCATTCGCCAAAGTGGAACTGACTGTTGCGCTTTTTCCATGACATCCGCTAACGTTGTTGCTGTCGTGTCCTTAGCTAGAACCTATATAAACATTCAGTCACAATCACCCACACAGCCATACACCCACATTTATTGAATGTGTGTATGTGGCGGTCGCCGCCTCAACCCAAATGCACTGTTTCCGTTTCCTTCCTTCCGTCCATCAGTTTTGTTTGTTTAATAACTTTGATAAGTAATACAACTGCTGTTGCTATTCATTTGCCCGCACACAGGCACACACACGCGCGTATATAAACATACATATTTTGCAATTCTATTTAATTTTTGCTCATTTATTTTTATGCATTTTCTATTACATTTTACGTTCAAATGGCATATTCCAGCATCAATCATCATCATGATGACATTTGCTGTTGGGATTCCAGAAGAAATTAATGTTCGAATGAGTCATTGACACCACTAAACTTTTGATTGGATTGGATCTGACAAATTGTTTAAGCTTAATTATAAATTGTAGAAGTTTTTTGATTCGGTGCTTTTTCTGTACACGAATTTATGAGAAAATCTGGAGCGAATGAAGGGCATAAATAAAAAGCAAACATTTTGTGAAATTAAAGATTGAGAAAAAATTTTATGTTGAAAAGTCTTGCCGCTTCGGAAGGATCGTGTCCTTATGGACAATGACCCTTCGGGCTATAGAAGAAAAATACGATATTTCATTAGCGACATGTTAAATTTCTAGGAATGGAATACATTACGACAGTTTTTTGGCTCTTTATTAAAAAGAAGAACGAAAAGGGACTCTAATAATTAAGGGTCCAACATTCAATTATCTAAAAATACAAAATTTAATAAAGTCTTTAAACCAACAATAATCTGCAAAAGGGAGACGGATTCAGGTTTCTGCAATTTAATTAATCATGTCATTTAAAATAGGTCATATTATTGCCCGCTCTCCCCAAATTTTGCCTTCCTTTACTTGATAAGTATTTACTATATTATACTAGGCAAACTGTATTTAATATTTCCTTCCATAAAATATCATTTTCAAAGGAAAAAAATATTTCAATATAAAGATTCCAGCTAAATAAAAACTAAATAATGTAGTAATAAAATAAAATGAAAGCATTTCTCAATATGGAACTTCTCCATTCTTTTTATGTGAATTCATTGCTGAAATAGAATTTAAAAATAGCAATTCCCAAGGGAAGGATTTTAGTGAATTTTCTTCCCCTTTTACGAGTAGAGTGTGGAGAAAACATCAAACATGAAATATCACTTTAAAGTTTCCTGAGTATTTTTGTTTTTAATTAAGTGTACGATTCCCATGTAGATGTAGTTGAAGTTGCTGTTGATGATGATGATGATGATGATGATGATGATGTTGATGCTGTTTCTAGCTCTTAATTGAATATTTCCATGTTGATTATGGACTTTGAAGTTTCCTCTGCTAAGCTCAACGACGAAGTCCCAGGTATGCCTCTTCATTCCCAAATGACAACCGACGAAGGGATCACAGACAGCAGTTTTTTTCCACTTGGTTGTCTCCTCTTGGAGCTGCAAATCCACTTAGCAACACGGAGACTATTTAAATACAAACACTCTCGCACACAACGATAGATATGCACTTGCTTGCTGCTGTCGCAACAACAACGACAAATGTTCGAGATCAAATGAATGACTGTCTGTCTGTCGGTCTATGTCCATGTCTGATGCATCCCAAGCCCCAAAACGACGACCAACTGCATCAGGTATTCATCATGGCAGCTGTCATCATAATGTGCCTGCCTGACTGCTTTCCTGGTGGTGACTGCATCACTGGGCTTGCGAACGAGCCTAGCCATTCCGGAGGGAATCTGGAGAAGTTAACAACATATCCTCCTGGAATGTAGCTGAGTGTGTGTGTGTTTGGGCCTCTAAACTACTAAATTTAGCATGTGAATGTGTATTTATAGTTAGGTGCCTAAAACAAATAGACAGACGGACGGACAGACAGACAAACATTTGTAGATAGATGAAATGCATTGGTGGAGTTTGTGATGTTCCATAAATTGAATCAAAATGGAAAGCATAAATCATTAAAATGGAAAAACATCACCGAAATGAACACAAAGTCACCTAAGTTCAAAACAATGTTAAATGAGGGGGAGAGGAGGGGAGCGGAGGGGTGGTTAGAGGAGATGAGTGGGAAACGTAGTGACAACAAAATCTAGTTTTGGCATCCATGGGTTTTTGAAATGTTAAGGAGTGATGAATGTCATTAAGTTGGGGTTGCAGCATGTTAAGCAAAAAAAACGGATTAAATTTGCAGTTGAAGTTTACTCGGCCTTATCTTTCATGGAATCACCACGGTACTCCTGCTGTAAATATTTCCGAACTAAACATAAATTGTATAAAAATTATTCTAGAGAAGTAACAAAAATAGTTGAGACATGGTAAAAATGGACCGATAATGTATAAGTATTCATTTCATCACGGAAAGACTTACGCCTGAACAACGTTTACAAATCGTTCAAGTTTATTACGAAAATTCACGTTCTGTGAGGAATGTATTTCGTGCACTTCGCTCAACTTATGGTCGATATAATCGAGTCATCGCCACCAAAAATAATGCCATATCAAAAGTCATAGAAATCGATTGATTTTTGGGTGATGTATTCGAGAAAAATATTCATTGTAAAAAATTACTATAAGTCCGAACGATACACTTTATAGCAACCCAGTGGTTTTTCATATATATCTATGGGTAAAAGAGGGATTGGCCAATTCAGGCAAAATTTTAGCATAAAAGGCTTCGAAATTGAAGTTCTATGTTAAATAATGAATTATAGGAGACACTTCAGGAAGTATTTCTCACAAAACATACGACACCACCGCTCATCCCCTTCATTACCCTTGATAATCTCCCTCCAAAAATGATGATATATCAAAAGTTGCAGAAATCGGTGAATTTTTGGACGATGTATTCGTCTGTTTTGTTTTCTGTTTCAAGGTCGTTTCCTGCACTTAGAAGAATACCCTTTGCTCTTCAGATCAACTTCACAGTGAGAAAAACGAAAAATAACATATAACTCATAGGGAATCATCAAAATAGCAAAAAATTTTCATTTGTTTACCTACTCTATTATTTTAATAATATCAGATACAAAAAAAATAATTATTTTCTGCGTTACTTTTTCTAAAAAATCAACAGGATGAAAGAAAACTTATGATACTTAGAATCCTACGGGAAATCAAGCGCCAATCTCCTGAATACAGTAGTGGTTCTATTTGGACCAATCACTGAGCTCATCACACAAGGGATGATTGGTATCAGTTAATTAGGAGGAAATTAACCAAACAATATTGCTGGATGTGATGTGCCATTCTATGATTGCATCGAAGAAACCTACTCCTTAGTAGACGGTCAGTTGGGTTATCTACTCCTTGGTATATGATATATTGAGTTATATACATCCTACTACAGAACCAGTACGATTACATACTTATTAGTAGAAGAACAGTTGGGTTAGTTACTACTTATTAAAATGCTTAGTAGACGTCCAGTTGATTGATCTACATCTAAGTAGACGACAAGTTGTAAAATACCAATTAGATTATATACTCTTTAGTAGGGGACGAGTTGGATTATCTAGACCTAAGTAGTGCACCAGTTGGGTTAATAACTTCTTAATAAAATACCAGTATTACTTGGCTCTCATAAGCTAGCAACTAACCCTTATCCAATGACAAGGACATGTTAAATTGAGCGGTTGTTCTCATATACAAGAGTTATCTACGGTCCAATCGCAAGACTTAATGGACCTATCAGTCGTTTGGTAATATTCCAACCCAAGTTTCCGTAGGGAAGTTATAGTCATATAAATTAAAATACTATTTTTTGCCTAGTGTATAACACATTTTATATTCATCACAAAGAAAACTGCGTAGCTTTTTAAATAATTTAGCTACAAGTTCTTGAATCACAAACCAGGATCACACTACTGCTGTAGTTATAACCTCACTTTTGTGAATGCAGGTCATCATGTGTTTGTCTGGCTGGGGCGCATGATAACTATCGAAAGGATTAAAAGGAGTTTACTTCAAATTTGGTATGAGATGATATTTTTTTCTATTTCACGCTAAGTTCGAAGATGGGTGTACTCTAGTACTTCCCCTTCCATGTGGCAGATATAGCGAAAAAAACCCGAAAAAGTAAAATTGTTGGTTATTTTATATATAATTTAGAAATTGTGGGAAATGTGGGTCAGAAATAATGTATTTACTGGCTAGATTATTACTAGCCGATTCCTTATTTTCTTTATGAAGGAATGATTACAAAGCCTAAAATTGGAAATTTGGTGATACAATCTTGGCATTCTAAAAATATTTTATAAATCCCCAACATAGTAATTTTTATGTCACCTAATTTCGGTTATTAATGCTTTCCCTCTCTTGACTAAGTCTTTTCAGCCTAGAAAGTGCTTTGGTTGGAATATTTTCTAAATAAAATTATAGAACATTTTTCATTGCAATTTCTGTACAATTTACATAATAAACAGATTATTTTATCCCACACTCTTAGTTATAATTTAATTATAATTACTGAATTTCAACAATATGTATACATTCACCTGTATGTAGGATTAAATCCTAGAAAAATATATACAATAGATCTGTGACATAAATAAAACTCCTATTGTATGCGAATTTTGTCATATCACACAATCAATAAGAACAATATCAGAACGAATAAAGTTTACCTTTAGAATATCATTAATACTCGTATCCCCCCATGCTATCCCCAGTTGGAGGCCTCTAGGCTTAGTTACACCTACGACATGAGGACATTATGAAAATCCCCCAACAGAAAAAATAATGATAACAAAGCCTTTGCTAACACACAAATTGTACTTATCGCATCAACTGACACTAATACCGCTTCACATACTCGTATGTTTGCTTGGGGACACCATTAATCACTCTAGGGGTATCTTCCCAAAGCCACATTCGATTTACGTCGAATTTCTGTCATTCATTTTCAAGTTATCACTGTGATAATTAATCAATTATCCGGCACAACAATAGACAACGGCGCTTGCTCTCTCCTCTCCCCGTCTCACCTGGCATAGAATATGCTGACACATCAGCGACAGAATAAAGGACAGAAAAAGCTCCCGGGGAATATCAAAGACCAGAGTAAATGGTGATGACATTGTCGTCATATACGTATACTATACTATAGTATGGATGGGCTCATATTGACTAAGCCTTTTCAGCTTGCCAATAGAGCACAACGGCATCAATGTCTGACAGCCATGAAAGCCAACCAAAAACAGAGAAAAAAAATTGCAAACAAGAAAGGTCTCACAAAAAAATCCCCGACTATAAGCCAACAAGTAAAGGATGAAAGCGTCTGAGCAACAAATAAAAACAAATTGCATACTTTCAGGTTGCAATCCGGGCAAACTATAGTGGCAATGCAACCAACACCACTCGGGGATTAGTAGGTGTGAATAACTTTTATGGCTTGGATTTTAAGCTCGGTGCTACGTGAAGGGAGGCAAAAAAAGAACAAACTTGGAAACACTAGTGATCACAACATTTGTGTCACAATTTGTCCAAAGGAGGAGAAGGACGAAAATAAGAATGAGAACGTGAACGAGAACGACATTTCACATCCACATTGAGCAAAATTATTGAGTGATTGTGTAGGACTGGGGGACAAGGATGGTCATAGCAGTTTTCTGAATTTAATGATGCGCTTTTATTTCTAACACTGCCAGACACCAACCAACGCTTCATTAGAGTAATGAAGAAATATAAGCACAATAAGAGTCGTTATATAACGACAAACTATAGCTACAGCTATGGCTGTGGCTGCTTCTGCCTCTACTGCTGGTCGTTTTGGCATGCAGTACTCCTGTTAAGGCTGACTATTTCTTGGTATTCCATGGCATGCTGTTGTGTTTTTGGTTGTAGTTATTTTGTGTAGATATTTCTGTGTTTTTCTATGGCATCTTTAAGAAAAGAGACATGAAATACTTTCACACACAAGGACAACTGCAGTTCAGAGTTCAGACAACGAAGCAGCACTAGAACACGCAGTCACGGCTCTAGAGAATGTCACAGCAACAAAGACATCATACAATTAGCAAATTAAGTCAATGATTTGTGTCTATTCATAGCACAGGACTGGGTTATTTAACTTTTCTTTTCTTCGGTATTTCTCAAATGAAGTTAAATTAAAATTTAATAATAAATAGATTTAAAATGCTAAATTAAATGATGGAATACAATTTGGAAGATATTCATAAACAATAAGAGGTGAGAGGAATTTTTACACAGACATGTTTTCCCTACATTAAATTGATAAATTTGTAATGATTTTGAATTAAAGACAATTAGCATTAATGAACATACATTTGGTACTTAAAATTAAAAGTAGAGCAAATAATGGTAGGAATGGAAAGAAGAATTAAACTCTGAAATAAAATATCAGTATTTACTCTCTATCGTTTCTGCTCTTAAGTTAGAACAAAGCAATACACGTTGAGACTGATAAATTAACGATCGCAAGGTATCATAGGAGATCAATCACTAAATCGAGGAAATCAAAATAAGAAGAGAAATAAGTAATATTTGTCCCACTATTAAAATATAATTATTGTAAAATAATTAAAAAATTAGTTCATTAGTACTAAAATAAGAGTGGATATTTTGATTGCATGGATTTCTACTTACAAAAAAGAGCTTTTGTACCACATCGAATGAGAGATAGAGGGCGCATTGAGAGCTCATAAATCTCTTCCCTCGAAGAAATCTCTGTAATTTCAACATCAATTTATATTCCCAAAATATGCGCTGATTTCTTATGTTATTTTGCTATTAATGCAAATGATTTCTGTCACTGCATTAGATCATCAATCTTTTTCTCTTATTCACAAAGGCAAGAGTTGTCTAAGTGGCAGCCGAAGTGACTGCAAACGGTGATTGATGATAAAATAACACAAGAAATTGTCTGAAGAAAGTCATAATTACCTCAGCTGGGGCTGGAAAGGGGAGTCAATACGACAAGTGCTCCTCATGCTCCTCAACAAAAGGATTCCCGGGTAAATAACAAGCAGTTAATGCATTTACTGCTGCTGTTTATTTACTCGTATTTGTGTTTAAAGAACAGATAGATACAAGTGCAAAGTGGGGAGTGGCAAAGAGGTGGAAAGAGGGGGGCGTGAGAAGTGAAACATGGCAGAATGGAATAATACAGTTTTTAAGTACTTGTAATGATAAATAAACTGACAATATTAAATACACATTTGTGCAAATACGAACAGAAAGTACAAAGCCAAAGTGGTAGTTGTTGGGTGTGTAGAGGAGTATAGGAGCGGCTCGGTACGTGTTTGTTGTGCGAGCGAGGGGGATAAGGTGTAACTATAGCTGTGTGAGAGAGAATCTGAATTATGTACGCCTTATGCGGCCTTATTGCAGACCAACCGAAATTGCAAAATGCTACTGCGGATGGGGAAAACTGTAAGCGAAACACTTAAAAAGCTATTTGCACACCGCACACATTCCAACAAAAACAAACACACCCGAGAACGCACCACATGTACGTAGTGTACATTCAAACGAAACACCAACAACCACCCTATCAAAAGAGAAATAAATTCTCATAAACACAAACCAACGCACCCACACATATAGCAACGGCTGCCAGCCGACGGCGGCGGGCATTTTAAAGGATAGCAGCAGATAGAGCCTTAACCCAAGACTCTTGCTCACATTAACATGAAAGCAACAAAAGCCGAAGAGGAAGAGACACTGCGAAGTACGTTGAGCACCATCGCTTCGGTGTAAATGTAAACACTTTTACGAGTCTATGAATATGTGCGAGTTACGTGGTGTGTTTGTTTCTCTACGAATGGAGTGCGTTAGTGGGTTCATTTACACATAAACACACACATGTGCTGTGCTACGCGCGGCTCTTCTCACCCAAAAACGGAAGAGGCCCACAAAAAGAAATCTCGGCTTCTCTTTGTTTGTTTATTTAAGCGTCGGCCGGTCTTTCTCTGGCCCAGGCCGCCTCCCTATGTTTGTGTGTGTGTGTTATGATGGTCTTTAACAGACTGCGGTTGAAGAGTACGTTTTACGTTTTGTATGCACTCATTCCTACATACTTAACTATAGCCACACAGACAAAATCTCATACTCGTACACAGAGGCAATCATTACGAGTATTTCATTGTTGTTGGTGTTTTATTTTCTCATCAGCTTATATGAGTATTTGCTTCGTCTTTTGCTTGTGCTTGATCTTCTTGCCTGGGTGGGGGCCGTGGTGGACGGGGAGAGTTATGTCAGTGTAAAATGTTAATGGTAAAATATAATGAAAGTTAAAAAGTGTGAAAATATACATTAGGGTCAGCTTTTTGGTAATATTGCAAACCAATGTCATATTTTAACAAGAGAGAGTGATACAAACACACAGATACTAAATGAAGATGGGAATGGTGGAGAACCTGTCTATAGATTAACATAATCTCAGGTACATTCATATGTCATTATCACTCATGGATAGGGATGTCGAAGTGGAAATCTGGAAAATGGGATTTATTTTGACAACATCCCGACAATGGTACAGAAAAAACAATTTTGTGGCGTTAAAACAAGGGTGCTTTTTTAGACGTGTAGTTTTCAAAAAGAAATAAAACGCATATAATTTAATGTTATGACCAAGAATTTAGCTTTATTATAAAGATAAGGATTCGACATTATATTTTAAAAATTATTTCGGGAAAATATTCTCTTCCAAGGCGTCAATCGTGTCGGGCTTATCTGCGTAGACAAGGAGACTTCACATAACACCACAAAAAATAGTCCAGCGGTGTAAAATCGCACGATCTTGGAGGCCACGCCACATGCCCACGACGCGAGATAATGCGCTCACCAAAAGTGTCCTTCAATAAATTGAAAAAGTTATTAATCATGACTCTATAGCGTTCCCCATTGATTGCAACGTTATTGCCGGCTTCATTTTTGAATAAACATGGACATCCCTCTGCCCATAGAGCACACCAAACTGAGCCTTCTTGTGGATGTAACGGCGCCTGAACAACGGCTTGAGTGATCAAATGCACAGACAATTTTTAAAATAAATTACAAAAATATATTGGGAGATCTTATCTTACATGTTTGCAACTGTTTATTAACTTTTTAGGCAAAAAAAAATGTCATAGGTCGATATTAAATATTCTGACCCTACATATATAGGAAATTTAATAGATAAGCCTGACAATTTTTTTTTATTACACTACATGACAAATGAATAGATATCTAACGGGTGATATTTTTGATTTTACAGTGTTAAGTTTTTGTTTTTTCATTAACAATGGCCGGTTGCCTATTTTCCAGCCAAATCCTAAGTAATAACACTGTTGCGTTTGTATTTAATTTCAATACTTTTTTAACTGCGAGGTAAAACAAATGCTTCTATTGGCTTACAAATAAATTAACTGACTGACGCTAGTCACAAATTAGCTCATTGCCATTAACCGTTTAGCTGCTACAGCAGCTTAAAGTTTCTAATCTAATCTTCGAGTGACGACCCCTGTAAATATAATTGTATTCTAAACATCCTGAAATAAAATTCCAGAGTTTATTTTATTCAAATTTACAGTTGTGATAAAAAGGTTTGGAGTGGAGTCAATTAAATTGATTATTTAGGTTTCCGGAAAATTTTTTTAAATTAATAAAATGTTAATTCTAGAACATGAGGAATAACGAAAACAATTATAACTACCCCCCAGACACACACTGACGATCTCTCATATATCAAAAAAGACCAGGAAAAAGTGGTAAGAGTCCTTGTTCTCATGCGCTTCTCAGCAAAAAGGATATAATGGTATTTACATAAGCTGATATGTATAAACATATGTGTGGGTATGCATTTATAATGTAAATACAATTTAGCTTGTTTCCGATTCTTTGTTATTTTCTCTTCCCTCCAAGCCTGCAATGGCTTTATTTCATTAATGCTTAAATAACAACATATGTATAAGTATATATATATAACAGCGGAGAACAGCAACAAGAAATTCCAAGAACGAATGAAAGAAAATTCAATATTTACTCTTATTTACGCAATTGCCAGTAATTTCACCACAAAAAAACATTTACAATACTCACTTATACACACACATACAGAAAGACGGACGCACAAAGAGACCAAGAAGAAAGACTGTCGAATAATGAGTTTATATGAAGGCACGTATTTACATATCCTTACATAAATCTTTAACTCACACATCGTGAGATACATGAATTTGCCGCAGCGGCCATGAGGACTTGAGAAAACGAGGATCCTTTTTTCCTACCATATCCGACATCATACTCACGATTCAACCCAGACAAAGCTTAGAGTAAAACTCCATTGGCAGTTTACTGATAAGACAATGCAAATGCTAAAGGACCTGGGAAACTGGCAGGACGACTAAGAGAACTGAAAATTTATAGACACATTCTCCCCTCCCGTAAAACATAGTTCAAAAAGTGTAATGCTCTTCGCAGACGCCATAAATGCCTAAGGACTCCTAGAGAGACACCGAAAGAGGGATAACCTCATAAATTAACTAATTTTGCATAATTCCTGGGTGAACATTAAGTTTTGCCGGAGTACAACAACTTTTGGCCTCATTTGTTTCGGGGTTTTGTTGGTTGGGTTTTCTGCCATTTGTTGTTATTGTGACAATGGCAACAGACAATGCCTTTGCCCTGCCATTGTCATTTGCGAATACGTGAGACAATTGCAAAGGGGGGAGGGTTATCACCCCAAAAACTGCATAGTCCCTGCACAGTGGGACAAGGTAATGGAACATTTAAAGGGAAGTGGGGAAGGAAATTTGAATGATTAGGCAAGGACATACAGAAAAGTTTATTTCATTAGAAAATTATTCAACTTTAAATCACATTTACTTTAATGACACATACAGAAAATAAAAAGCTAATTTATTCCATATCCTTTAAGTTAATAATTAGACGTGACCAAGTTTAATTTATTCGGTCAAAAAGCTTAACACATTGAAATATTGAGCTAAGACCCTACCCAGCTGCGATATACTGAAGTTATTCCGGACGAATAACATTTGATGTGCACAAGTTTCATATTTATCATTTGTAAAAAAATTCTATTATTTAAAATTGTCTCAATTGCATGAAAAAAAACTAAAATTTTAATATTTGTAAAAATTATGTTACTAACACATATAACAGGTGGCGCAAAAGTAATCCTCCTATCAGAAAATGCTATAAATTTTGCGATTGGCCCCTAATGCCTAATGTTGACATTTGTGTAGTAAACACATGCGAAATATTGCTGCTCCAGAACGCGGAATATAGCTGACTATTTATTTGACAAATAATCGGTCGTTGACTTTGGCACAAAAAACATCGAAAGGTTACTTTTGCGCCACCTTGTAGTAGCTAAATATAAGTGGAGAAATCTTTTAGAGGCCCTATGCTCCCTAGAGGAGTAATAAAGGGGAAAACATTTAACATTTATGTTACTACCCTACGGGAAATTAATTGTCAGTTAAGCTGAGTCTACTGATGCCAGTAATGGTTGAATTGGGACCTATCACCAATCTGGTCATATAGCAAACGATTGGTATCGGTAAATTAGGGTTAACTGTCCCAAACAATATTGCTAGATGTAATATGTCATCATAAGACTGCATCAGATAAATCTACTCCTTAATAGACGACCAGTTATCTACTTCTTGGTTTGTGAAAAGTTGAGTTATCTACTCCCTGGTAGAGGACTAGTTCGGTTATATACTCATTAATAGAGGGCCAGTTGGGTTATATGCTCCTAAAAAAGCCAGTTGGTTTATCAACTCCTGGCTACAAATTGAATAATCAACTTCTGAGTTCGTGACAAAATATATGTTATCTACTACTTAGTAAACGACGGGTTGGGTTATATCTTCCTTAGTAAAGATACAGTTGGGTTATCTTCTCCTTGGTAGAGATACAGTTGGGCTATCTACTCATTTGTAGATATACTGTTGGGTTATCTACACCTTAGCACACGAGGAGTTGGTCGCCTCTTAAGGGACGTATACAACATGTTGCGTTATCTACTCCCTGGTAAAGGACTGCTCTTATGCTCTTTAGTAGAAGGCCAATTGTGTTGTATTCCCCTTATTAGGCGGACACTTAGGTTATCTACTCCTTAGTAGACGACAAGATGGGTTATCTACTCCCTGGTAGTGGACCAGTTCGGTATTTACTAGTTAAGAGGCCCTGTTATATGCGTTATATGCTCCTCAAGAGGCGGCAAAATTGGGTTGTCTACTCCTTAGTTGATGACAAGTTGGATATTCAACTCCATAGTCGGTGACAATATGAGCCATCTACTCTTAGTAAACAACGAGTTGGGTTACCACTCCTTATTAAAGATACAGTTGGGTTATCTACTGCTTCGTACACGACAAGTTGGTCGCCTATTAAGGTCCAGTTGGGTTGTATATTCTTTAGTAGAGATACAGTTGGGCTATCTCCTCCTTAGCACACGACGAGTTGGTAGCCTTTTAAGGAACCAGTTGGGTGATCCACTCCTAAGTATACGACAAGTAGTGTTACATACTCCCTGGTAAAGGACCAGTTCGGTTATATACTCTTTAGTAGAGGGCAAATTGAATTGTATTCTCCTCAGTAGGTGGCCAGTTAGGTTATCTACTCCTTAGTAGACTACAATTTGGGTTATCTACTCCCTGATAGAGGACCAGTTCGGTTATGTACTCGTTATTAGAGGGCCAATTGAGTTATCTGGTCCTTAATATGCGGATAGTTGGGTTATCTACTCTTAAGATGACAACAAACTGGGTTATCTACAATCTAGCTGACGACAAATAAGGTTATCTACTTCTTAGTTGGTGGCAACATGCGTTATCTACTCCTTAGCAAACGATGAGTTGGGTTATTTAGTTGCGTTAAATTCTCCTTAGTAAATGGCTAGCTGCATTATCGTTTCCTTAGTAGAGATACAGTTGAGTTATTTACTGCATGGGTTATCTATTCCATAGTGTAGATACAGTTGGGGTATCTACTCCTTAGCACACGACGATTTGGTCGCATATTAAGGAACCAGTTGGGTCATCCACTCCTAATTATACAACAATTCGTGTTATATACTCCCTTGTAAAGGACCAGTTCAGTTGTATACTCTTTAGTAGAAAGCAAATGAAGTAATATTCTCCTCAGTAGGCGGCCATTTAGGTTATCTACTCATTCGTAGACGACAGTTTAGGTTATCTACTCCTTGGTGGGAGGACCACTTCGGTTATGTATTCGTTATTAGAGGTCCAGTTGAGTTATCTGCTCCTTAATATGCGGATAGTTACGTTATCTACTCCTTAGGTGACAGCAAATTGGGTTATCTACACCCTAGCTGACGACAAATGAGGTAATGTACTTCTTTGTTAGGGGCAACATGCGTTATCTACGACGAGTTGGGTTATTTACTCCTTAGTTGAGATACACTTTGGTTATCAACTGCTTTGTTCTGGTCCTATTAAGGGACCAGTTGGGTTATCTACTCCCCAGAAGAGATACAGTTGGCATATCTACTTCTTAGCACACGACGAGTTGGTCGCCTACTAAGGGACAGGTTAAGTTATCTTCTCCTGAGTTGGTCGCCTACTTAGTGACCAGTTGGGTTATCTTCTCCTAAGTATAAAGCAAGTTGAGCTATCTACTCCCCGCTAAAGGATCAGTTCGGTTATATACTCTTCGGTAGAGGGCCAAATAGGTTATATTCTCCATAGTAGGCGATCAGTTAGGTTATCTACTGCTAGTAGACGACAGTTGGGTTGGTTACTACCTGGTAGAGGAACAGTGCTCCGTATCTAAGGACGTGTTGGTGTCCTTAGACGTTGACAACATGCGGAATCTACATACTCCTTAGTAAAGAATTAGTTGGGTTATCTATTCCTTAGTCGAGATACAATTTGGTTATGGTAAACTACCAGTTGGTCGCCATTTGAGGGAACAGTTGTTTTCTCTATTCCTTACTATAGGTAAAGGTAAGTTCCTGGTAATGGGCCAGTTCGATTATGTAATCTTTAGTAGATGGCCAATTGAGTTATATTCTTCTTAGAAGCGATCAGTTGTGTAATCTACTCCTTAGTTTACGACGATTTGAGTTATCTAATCCAAAGGAGATGACCAGTCGGTTATTTACGCCTTAGTTGACGATAAACTGGGTTATTAGTAGAGATACAGCTGGGTTGTCTACTTCATAGTAGAGGGCCAATTAAGTTATCTATACATAATTTATTAATTCTTCTTCTCAGTAGAAGGCCAGTTGGGTTATCTATTCCTTAATATACGACAGGTTGACTTACACATTACAACACATGCTTTTGGGACTCAATTCTGAGAAATGGACGTGAAAGTAGCCCCAAATATAAGAACTTCTACATCATCCGTTCATACAAGTTGGCTCAATTACTAATTTAATGGCCATACGATTTTTTTTGCTCAAGTTGGTTATCTTCTTCTTATTTGACTAGTTTTGTTACATACACTTTGTAATAGAGTGCCGTTTGGTGAAGTTAAAACATTTAAGTGGTTTCAAATGTGACTGACGCTGTCTGACATTGAAGTATCAAGTACTGTAGGTACTATTTTATATCAGTCCTTGTATATCTCACAAGATGTCAAGACATTTTAATGTAACTGGTTGTTTTCATATCAAAGCGGCAATCAACAGACCAAGTCCTGACCTTAATGGACCTAGTGCGCGTTTGGTATTGTGTCGATTTTATTTCCCGTAGGGAACTTAAACCTCAATTGCTACAAAAATCGCTATAGTTTAAAATTATAAGAAAAAACATTTCGATTAGAGTTAACGTAAACTCCCTTAGGATGACATTGTTTTCTGCCCCATATAACTACTCTCCCCCTCTATCGTATACCTGTTAACCACTGTGACCTACTTCCGGCAAAGCAATGAGAGCAGAAAAAACAAGCCAATCGGAAAGGGAAACATTCATTATTTAACTATCCTACAATTCGTACAAAGAATTATTTTCACATACGCAAAGAGTATTATTATAATTCGCCCATAATAGTTGTTGTATTATTGTTATTGATGATAAACTTGTGCAGTTGTGCAATGTTTATGTCGATTGTCCTCTGATTGTCGATTTTGGCAACGAGAACGACTGGGGGCGCGAATGCACTTTTTTAATGGTCAGAATCAGTAGTATTTTTTGTCATTCGCCCGTTTGTTCTCGTTCATTGTGATAACAATGGTGGCCAATGGACAATAACAATGGCCATTATACAAAGTTTACATGTGGATGAGTGTGTGTGTTTCACAAACATTCACGTAGCCAAAGTGACTTCCGCTTTTACGCGTTTCAAATAAAAACGAAATGTGTTTTTTATATTTGTGCTTTTTTGTTTGGTTCCATTTCCATTTCTTTTCAGGTCCTAGCAAAAAAAAAACAAGGATGCTTCCTACACATACTGACATATATGAATATTCATAGTTGTTGGGAAAATGAGAAGGACGCTTAAAGGTCTTTTTTTAAAATAGGGCCTAAACAAAACGATCGTGTATGGTTGGAGTGCAAATCAAAAGACAGTTTAGAACTGCGAATAAGGCGGACTGAGTTAACTGTCACATGGCGCTCACCAATCGTTACTTTGTCACTCGTTACTTAATGATCGACATTTTCCACCCGTTTGCTTGAAAAATTACTACGCCCTACTTTTACACAACTCATTTCCTTCTATTGAAAATTCGTTTGAGAGCAACAAATTTCCGGTTGAACAACTGCATTTTTAGTTGTTAAAAAAGAAGTGTATTTCCCCAAAAAACATTTATTTATAACAACTATTTTATATGTGTATATAAATTACATTTGCCTTCTGCGCCCCCAAAAAAGGCCTTTTTATAGGCCTTATATATTCATCCTTTCACCTCTCGTGTTGGTTGGCTTTTGTAGTGGTAGTGGCAGTGTTTCTGTTTGTCCACTTGCCCGAGTTCGTTTTTATTTTTAATTTAAAATAACTACTGTAAGCCGGTTTTAATGTAAACGGCAATTGTTTATGAATCAGGTCCAGGCTCCAACAACGACAACAACTAAAAGGACTACAACAGCAACGATTCAAAATTAAAGACCGACACAATTTCTCTGTTCGTTTTTTATTGTAGACATTTGTTATCCCTCGCACCACCAAAAAAACTCACACACACAACCACTCGCAAAATAAATAAGAAAAAAGGAAAGTGCAGGAGGCAATGGTTCGCAGTGATGTTTGCCTTTTTGTCCCCTTTGGACTGACCCATATATGAAATGTTTAATGGCGCATATTTCACACATGTCCTTAAATACGGGTACTCGGGCACAACAGACGTGGGTGAGTCACACACACACACAAGTAATTGTCATATTGATGTTAAACAACAACAAAAAAAGAAGGGGTGAACTGGGCCATCCCTTCTTCTTATGAAAGATAAATATACAATTTTTAATGAAGCCTGGCATTTTTTTGTATTCATAAATTGTATTCGGTAATTAAAGCAAATATTAATAAAAATTTGTATTAAAAGGAGCGAAATAAATCTATAAATGAGAGTTGAGGTTTAACGAAGCAGAAAGGATTTTTTCTCGCTGTAAAGTAAAAACGTATTCCATTAACATTTTCATGGTCGGTTTGTTGTTAAATTTTTCGCAGGATTCAAATTTATGCAGAAAAAAGTTACAGAGAGGAGAAATCCTCTCTGTAACTTTTTTCTCCTATATTACGAGTGTTTTATTATTTTTGTCACTATATGGAACAATTTAACTTGACTATAGGCCCAAAACAATAGTTGTTGGTATCCTAACAAAATTTAGTTTATTATAAATGTTAATTGTAATAAAAATGTAAATAAATAAAGAATAAATATGTACGTAAATAATAAGCCCTTGAATATATAAATTAACTATACTGGGATTGGCGCTTGAAGCGTTGCCAATTAAAAAGGTAGTAATTTTGCCCGTTTTGATTTTATTTTAGAAAAATCTCAGAATATCTAAATTCAAAATATACTTTATTATTTGATGTACCCATCATTAGCGAAGATAGTAGAATATAGTCTGTCCGTCACTGCACGAACACTACCTGATGGTACTTGGATTACAAGAATATACGTACAGACAGACGGACAAAGTTAAATAGACTCAGAAAGTCTATTTAAGAAACCGTTCGCCTATCTTTTCTATAGTTGGTGTTACAAATGACAAGCCTACTTCCATCTTTATACTTGCGTAAAAAGTTATTCGATTTAAGGGGTTCGGCACTGGAAGTAATGCCCGTTAAATATGCAGTAATTTTCTCAATTTTATTATTTTTTATTTTTAAAAATATCAGTATAATAGAAGTAGCATCGATTTTATCCGTCTGTCTGTCCCACTCTTTGTTTGAAGAGCAATCTTTAACGCATTGGCCATTTTAATTTTTCTCCAGAAGGAGCCATGTCGAAAAATTCTTTGGTTTTAAAATTGCGGACTATGGTGACGGTTGTGGTGCAGAAATGAAGCTGAAAATAGTTTATTGTAAAAACATTGAGTTTCATGGGCTTTATTGGATAGTGCAGAGTCTTATTGAAAAGTCCAATGGTTTCCGACGAACTGTTAATGTGTCCAAGGTAGCACATCCTCGTGACGGGGATTGTCTTGTGGCAGATACAGCGATCTAAGCCATCACTGGCCCAAACAATCTTTTGATTTGCACTCTAGTAATACACTATGGTTTTTTTGTTAAGATATTGCTGAACCATAACCGCGCTTTCATCAAAAATGACCTTTGGTCATTCTATGCAGGTGCAAAATTTTCAATTTTTCCTGTTGTAGGACTTCAATCGTAGATCATTTCTATAGCCGACACCACACCTTGATACAGCGTATAATAACTTAAGCCCAAAAATATAATAGTTAGATACATATTTGTAGATGACCAGTTTGGTTATCTTCTCCTTAGTTTACTACAAGTTGGGTTATATTCTCCCTAGTAAAGGACCACGTTGGTTATATACTTCTTAGTAGAGGCTCAGTTGCATTATCTACCAGTTGAATTATGGGATCCTTAGTTAGCGACCAATGGGGTTATCTGCACCTTAGTTGACGGTAAATTTGATTATGTACTCCTTATTAAACGACGAGTAGGCTTATCTAATGTTTAGTAGGCGAACAGTTAGGTTATCTAAACATAATAAACGACTAGTTGGGTTATCTACTCCTTAGTAAACGACGAGCTGGGTTATATAATCCTTACTAAATGACGAGTTGGATAATCAATCAGTTGGGAAAGCGCCAGTTGGGTTATCTACTGCTTAGTTCACGACATATTGGGTTATCTACGCTTTAGTAAACGACGAGTAGGGATGTGTAATCCTTAGTAAGCGGCCAGTTTGGTTATCTAAGCTTAGTAAACGACTAGTCGGGTTATCTACTCCTTTGTAAACAACGAGTTGGTTTATATAATCCATAGTAATCCCTAATTGGGTTATCTAATCCTTGCTAAACGAATAGTTGGGTAATCTACTCGTAAGTAGAGCGCCAGTTGGGTTATCTACTGCTTAGCTGACGATAAATTGGGTTATTTACTCTTTAGTAAACGACGAGAAAGGTTTAGGTTTAAATAGTTACGGGAAATTTTCGACTTTTCGACCTTAAGACTTTTGAAAAAATCAAGAAGTCGACTTTTAGACTTTTCTAATTATTAGTATAAAAAAGTCGATTAAAGTCGACTTTATTAATGAAAAAGGTAACATTTCTAATTTTCCTCATTAATTTGTAGTAAAATACAGGAAAAGATAAAAAAAACTAATAATGATCAGGTGATCAGAAATTCGCAGAAGTCCTTCCATAAACGTCTAAAAAAACCTAATCGGAAAAAATCATAATAATAAAAAATTGTTTTCTCAAGTCCAACTGCATTTAATATGTCATACTTATTCACCGAATGTGTCCAAATCAATTAGCCTTAACAAGTAAGCTTATTTAAACCGTTTAGAGAGATTTGGCTCCGAATTTGTGTGGCGCTAAGCCGAAAGTAACCCCAAATCCAATACTTTTAATATTATCGTGACCGTATTTTGTTTGGATCTGTAAATTTTTTATTAATTATGCCAAACTCTTTATAACTACAAAAAAATAATCTTTATAATTAAGGCAGATACGACGAATGTATTATCTAATCCTTAGTGCGACCAGTTGGGTATTCTCAACATAATAGTCGGGTTATCTAATCCTTACTAAACGATGGGTTGGGTACTCTACTCCTTAGTAGAGCACCAGTTGGATATATTCTGCTTAGTTGATAACAAATTGGATTACATACTCTTTAGTAATCGATGAGAAGGGTTACCTGATTCCTAATAAGGATCCATTTGGGCTATCTAAACTTAGTGAATAAATAGTCGGGTTATCTACTCCTTAGTAGAAGACTAGTTGGGTTATATATACCTTAGTAGAGGATAATTTGGGACCCGTTTTCGAAGTTCAACGATTACATAGTAAACATTTAATTGGTTTCAAATGTGACTTATAATGCTGTGTAGCATTGAAGGTTCAGGAATACTTTATGTTGCCCAAAGTCATCAGTAGTGAAAATAGGGCGTCTGATGCTCATCCATCATGGTTCATGTTTGATATAGCCCCAACCTAAAAAAACCTTCCGATTTTGCTTCTTGACGCTCTGGAGAACACATCGTTCAACCTATTTTATACTTTATACTGCAATCAATGATAATGGAGCGCATCGGTCCATGTTTTGATATATCCCGTATATAAAGGTCCTTTCCTATTAGACTTAGCAGTATTGTACAAAATACAATTTGTTAATCGGTCTGGCTGATATTAATGATTTTACATTATGTTTTGGTCCGTAACACTCCTAATAAACATAGGCCATATTTATAAACATTTTGATAAAAAAAAAACTCTACACTGATAGAAAAACCGTTCGTCACCATGACGAATCAGTTTCGTCAATATATCTTCGTACTGGTGAAGAAAAATTTCGTACATGCGATGTTTTTGTACGTCAATACGATCATGAAGTCATGTTTTTGGTGATTTCAAAATTCGTCGAGAGAACGATAAGGTTTCATTCCCACGACGAAAAGATTTATATGGCCATTTTGCTGAAAATATGATCAAACGAAGCAATCAATTTATAGTTTCTGCTTAAATGTACTGTTCTATATGCGTTCTGATTACCTTTGTTAAATAATTTGTTGTAAAACATCAATTTAAAAAATCTAATAATTAATGACGAACACCGTTCGTCAATAAGATTATACATTCATCATGAGAACGACGAATTTTTCGCCCTTTACGGCAACGTCAACTCCTACAACAAAGTAAGGCGTGCGACGATATGTTCGTCCACGTGTGTGTTCCACGCAGCACCGATTGGTTGAAACAAACCGCACTGGCACGGCGTAACTGATGTTTGTTTAACAAAACATCAAACACATGCATACTCGTACATGCAGCTCGACAAGCTGTATAAGTGTGTAACATTTTTGCTAGTGGTCTGTTGGCAAATACATTACTTGATGTGATTATTTTTGATTTAAAATAGCAGAAGTAATGAATACTTCTCGTTTGTTTGATTTCAGCCTTACCTGATAAGAACTGCGTCTCGAAACGAATATTCACAACTGAAACTAGCAATGCAGTCAAATAATTTTATTTTCCATACCATTTTAAATGGTTTAAAAATAGAAGAACATTTATTGGAATTTTTAAAATTTAAATAGTCATGGGCCTGAATTCGTCGTGGTGATGAATGGGATTCGTCGTGGTGATGAATGGAGTTCAGCATGGTGATGAATAGAGTTCATCGTGGTGATGAATGCTATTCGTCGTGATGATGAATGGGGTTCGTCATGATGATGAATGGGGTTCGTCGTGGTGATGAATGGATCATCCTGAGGACGAAAGTTTTTGGAAACAGAAATTCGTTATGGTGACGAAAAAATTCATCAAGAGGATTATTCCGTAAGTTAGCTGACTTTTGACGAAAAAATAATCGCGATGATGTACAAATTCGTCGTCATGACGAAGCTTTTTCTATCAGTGTAATATAAAGGTTTGACTTCTTGGCGGTGTAGATGCTATATTTGTAACCCTGACCTGTTTGGACTTTAGCAGCTTGTACTCTATCTATCCCCGTAAAAATTTCAATTAATAATGGTTTTATACAGCCCTATGTATGCAAGTGCATAAATATTGAATGTCAAATAATAATGGTGGGGTTATTATACAATTAACCTATTATGTCAAACTACATGGCGTTTTGTTCACACTTAAATGTCGTAACTCATTACCAATGGCTAGTCAGCGAAATACAAAGCAACAAATGATTTTGTAATTCTCTTTGATAACTTTGTAAATGACGGTCGTAAAAAAATCAGCTCGTTGTCATGAACCGTTTTGTTGATACAGCTGTGTGAAGTTGGCAACACTTCGATTACTGACCTTATGTTTACGCAGTGCCATCTTTATTGTGAAAATGTTGACTCAAGAAACAGGCTTGAGTGTATTATAACAAAAAAAATGTTGCTATAGATAAGTTCACTACATTTTCACAAGTTCGCAAAGATGGACGTATCGCACTGTCATTGTCAAAGACTCAAATAATGATCGATTTGTTTCCCCAAGTTATTTCAAAACTTTCAAATAAATTGTTTAATTATGAAAAATACAAAAAGCGTAACTCCTGGCAGAAATAATAAAAAGATTAAGTGACATTTTATCATTATTAAAGAACAACAACCTTCACCTTAATTGTTGTTAGCGCCACCACGTCCCACTCTAATGCATTGCACTAGGTTAGTGTACGCACAATACATATAATATACGACCATTCGTTCGCATTTATTGTAGAAATTGTAGATGTTTTTAAATATTTTCATATTTATTTTAATTTGCGTGCCCGACAGAAAGTCGTTTGTTATTTAATTTTAGTTGTTGTTATTATTGTTGTTGCTGTGTATTTCTTTATTTATATGTTTACTTGGCGCTGCTGTTTTCCCTCTGTCTGTGTGTGTGTACGAGTGTTGGTTTTGTGTGAACGATGATTTTATTGTTGAATGTTTTGTTGGGTTTGTTATTTTTTGCTGTTGTTTTTGTTGTGCGCAAATTGTGCAAATATGAGAAATTTGTTAAAATTTATTGTCGCCAACATGGTCGTTTCATACTATCCAATAAACAAACAACAGAAGACTCAAATATATATCTATATGTATATACACAGTTATATAGAAGTAGAGATAGCAATGTTACTATGTAATAGATTTTTGAAAAGAATTTTGCGAAAAAATTAATTCTATTAAAAATAAAAAAAACATTAGTTACCTCATGTATTAGAAAAAAAAGCAAAAAATATACTTAATTTTGATTAATTGTTTTTTTTAAGATTTTTGTCCAAAGAATAAAATAAGGATACACATAAAACAATTTTGTCTTGAAATTAAAGATTGGCGCCAAAGACGTCATTAATCTTTTAAATAAATACACTTTGTACTTAATATTAAAAAAAATAGTTAATGTTAATGATACTAACTCTATTTTAAGTACATGTACTTATTTTAAAGACAAATACCGTCACAAATTCTTTTCAGTGTACTTTAATATTAAGTACATTTCCAAATTCTAAGCATGACTTGTTCTTATTTTCAAGATGAAAAGTCAAAATTGAGTTTTATGCATTTGTTTCAATAATTTGCAAGTAAATTTTGCCCAAAGATATCCTGATATTGAAAACGAGGTTATTTCATAACTAAATTTAAGAAAATGTCCTAAATATTAATTATATTTTCCTAATTATTAATAGCATTTATTTTAAGTATTAGGAACAAAGCATTTAACATTTTATAATTTGTTTCAGTGCAGTATATTGAGTCTTCATTAACATATATGTATGTATATACATTTTTCTTCATAACATACATATTTATGTATTTTCTTCTTTCTCTCAAATGAATAAAAAATCAGTTTGGAAAAATATTATAGATTTTTGACTTCCTTTTCCTCAGAGAGCTATTGTTAGCATTTTTTATTATTTTTAATGTTGTCTTTATTCAAATTTCTTTCGGATGCTACAAATGACATTTCATGTCATGCAATCCCTATACACACACACACAACCAAACCATCCATAAAAATGCATAATTTGCAAGCGAATGTGTGTGAGTGTTTACATGCCTGAATGGACATAAGCGGACGACCAACCAAAGTCCACAACTACCACAGCAATGGCCCATTCACCAAAGCATTCCCTTGTCCTCCACACGAGGACAATGGGACAGGATGCATTAAAATATTCCACAAAACAGCTAAAGCAGCAGGGAAAAAAGTGGCGCAATAAAGACTAGTGTCGAACGACAAGCGACGAGTGGGGAAAACTCGCCGTTTGGCAAAATTTGCAACGGACATCGCTGTTGATACCACACAGTATAAAATTACAATTGTTGTTATTGTCGTTGTCCACGATGTCGTCCCTTTTCTCTCTCTCTCCTTTTTCTGTATGTGTGATCTGTTGTTGTTAGTATTGTTGTTGTGACATTTATATAAATGAACGGATGCGGAAGTTCATTTTTTACAATTTATTTTTGTACTCTTCCTTTTTGGGATATGTGTATGTACGAACAAAGTATGGCAAGAAGTGTGTGTACATATATGTATCTATGTGTGAATGTTTGTGAATTTGTTTGTGAGTGTAAAAACATTTTAATTTCGAGTTTTTATACACAACATTTATCTGTAATTGCGGCTTGCATGCTTTGAAAATGATGGCATAACTGCCAACCGAGTGTTTTATTATTATCGAATGCATTTGAATATTTCAATTGTAGTTGCACATATTTACACATATAAAATTTAATAGCTATGTATGTGAAAAAACATTAAGGTGGTTTTTTAAAATCAAGAATAAGTCGGAAAATAACAGACGGTAAATCGATCAATGCTTTCCCAAGTAGATGACTAACTGGACATCTACTATAGAGTAGATGACACAATAGGTCGTCTACTATAGAGTAGATGACCCAGATGGTCATCTACTATAGAGTAGGTGACCCAACTGGTCACCTACTATAGATTAGATGACCTAACCGGTCACCTACTGTAGAGTAAATGACCCAACTGGTCACCTACTATAAAGTAGATGACCCAACTGGTCATATACTATAGAGTAACTGACCCAACTGGTCACCTACTATAGAGTACATGACCCAACTGGTCATCTACTAGAGAGTATATCGCCCAGCTGATCACCTACTAGAGAGTAGATGACCCAGCTGGTCATCTACTATAGAGCAGATGACCTAGCTGGTCATCTACTATAGAGTAGATGACCTAGTTGGTCATCTACTATAGAGCAGATGACCTAGCTGGTCATCTACTATAGAGTAGATGACCTAGCTGGTCATCTACTATAGAGTAGATGTCCTAGCTGGTCATCTACTTAGATTAGATGACCCAGCTGGTCATCTACTATAGGTTAGATGACCCAGCTGGTCGCTGTAGAGTAGATGATCCAATTGGACTTCTCATATAGAGTAGATGCCAACTGGTCATCTCAAATAGAGTAGATGAGCAGCTGGCCCTCTCATACTTATAGAGTTGAAGACACAACTATCATCTCACATAGAATAGATGAGTCAACTGGTCATCTCAAATAAAGTATATCAGTCAATTGGTGATTTAATATATAGTAAATGATCCAACAGATCATCTAATATATAGTAGATGGCACATATGGTCATCTAATATATAGTAGACGATCCCACTGTGTATCTAATATAGATATGGTCATCTAATATAGAGTAGGTGGCACATCTGGTCGTTTAATATGGAGTAGGTGACCCAGTTGGTTTCCTAATATAGAGTAGATGATCCAACTGGTCATATACTATAGAGTACATGACACAATTATTCATCTACTATGGAGTAGATGGACCAATTGGAGTAGATGGAACAAAAATCAAGTAGATGGCTCAATTGGAGTAGATGGCCCAACTATTGAGTAGATAGGCCAACTATTGAGTAGATGGCTCAACCGGCAATATACTATAGAGTAGATAACCCAACTGGTAATATAATATGGAGTAGATGACATAACTAGTCATTTACTTTAGAGTGGCTGATCCTACTCGCCATCTAATATAGAGTATATGACCCAACAACTATAGAATAGTTGACCAAATGGGTAATTGAATATAGAGTATATGACCCAACAACTATAGAATAGTTGACCAAATTGGTAATTGAATATAGAGTAGATGACCCAATTGGTCATTTACCATAAGGTAGATGACCCCATTGGTCATTTTATAATGATGATCACAATATTCGTGATTTTATATGGAGTAGATGACGCTATTGGTAATTTTCTATAGAGTAGATGATCCACCTATTAATCTTATATAAAGTAGATAACCCAAATGGTAATCTATTGTAGAGTAGATGATCCAAAACATCATCTGGAGAGTAGATGACCCAACTGGTTATCTCATGTAGAGTAGATGGCCCAACTGGTCATCTACTGTAGAGTAGATAGCCCAACTGGTCATCTACTATAGAGTAGATAGCCCAACTGGTCATCTACTATAGAGTCGATGGCTCACTAGTCATCTACTGTAGAGTAGATGGCCCAACTGGTCATCTACTGTAAAGTAGATGACTCAACTTATCATCTTTTAAAGAGTAGAGGACCCACAAATAAATAAATACTATAGAGTAGATGGTTGACTACTACAGCATAAATCATTATATTTTCTACATCTGCTATAAGGTAGATACAAATGTGAACAAATAAGACTACAAATTCCTAATTTTTGGAGTTTTAAGTACTTTTTGGGAACTACGAAACCAGGGGGCAAACCACGACATTTGATATCGAGTACTTTATCATTGGAATCTTTATTTTATTATCGTAATCGTTAATTTACTTTTTCTTATTAACAAATATTAAAAAGGGTTTTCGATCGATCTCGTTATCGAATTTGGCCCCTGAATGCCTACTGTCCTTTTTCAAATGCGCCACCTTAATATACCTAGTCGTCCGTATAAAATTGTGTGTTTAATACAAGTGTATTTATGTTGTTTGTGTGGATAACGTCATGTTTGCCTTTTTCCTGCGGCGATTTAAGAAAATTAGGCCAACTATAAATTTATTCAGTTATGTACATTAGTTTATTATACGAGTATTGGACAAACAATGCAATAAATATCTCTCTCTCTGTGCAAAAGTTTTGGGCTAACTATCGGCTTTATATTTATTTTTTTCCTGATTAGCATATGGAGCAATATTCTAAGCAATTTTTGGGAATAATTTATAGTGTTCCTGAAAAATTCCTAAATTGCAGTTTTTTATTTGCAAAAAAAAACTTAATTTTCAGATAAACTAATGATTCCGATTTAAGCATAATTTATGTTGGCTACAAAGAGAAAACTAAATCGTTTGAGCATTTTAGTAAAAATCATCGGAGAATATAGTATATTTAAGTCAAGAAAATGAAAGAGATTTTTAAGATGAATCATTTCGTATAAACATTAAGGAGTTTTTTTTATTAATGTTGCCCTATGCTGAATGAGTTTGCAGTACAGAATAATATAAATATATTTATGTATATTTGTATTTGTCATAGCAATTGTGTAAAAGTAATATTTTTCTTTATTACTTTAGAAAAATTTTCATTTTGTTATTTGACCTTTAATCGTATTTTCTTACGTATTTTTGTATTTGTTTTTTTTAATCAAGATCGAAGTCTGGCGCCCATCTTGATAAGTATATAGTAATCGTTTTCAAATTATTCCCCACATATTACTTATAAATATTTTTTATTTAATCATCATTTCTCCGGAAATTGCATTATTTCAGACATATCCTTTATTCTGACTACTTGTTAGTCTACACCAAACTTTAAACAATATCTAACATTTTACTCTTTTGCCACTCCTTGTACATTCTTGCATATCCATCCATCTCTATGTATGTGTATGTGTATATTCACATATATCCTTTTAACTACTTCACACTTAGGTGGCGCTAAATGAGTTAAGAGAGTTAATGCAACCACGCACAAACACGCGCGTGCATAGTTTGGTTGCGCTGAAGTGGAAACACCATCGTTTTCTTACACATTCCTTTGGTAACAGCAACGACGTGAAATTACTTGGCGTTAAACTATCCTTCCGCAATGCGATACCGTTACTGTAGTCCTCACTAGAGCAGTAATAGTTTGATAACAATGTTGCCAACAATCATAGTTTACAATTTCCACCAGCCAAATATACTCTATAGCCGTCGAGATATGAAACCAAGATACAAATACACACATTCGCACAGTGTTCGCTTGAACAAATTTCCCAAGTTCTGAAGGAACTTGTGATTCATGAAAGTCCTTTTTGTGCGTTTGTGTGTGCAAGTTTAGAGACTGTGAAGAATCGTACGACAGTGGGTGGAATAGAGTAAGGATTATAATTTTTTAATTGAGAAATAATTAATGGTTGCTTCAGGTTGTGCGGCCAACCTGAAGCAATTTTACTATGAGGTAAACAAAATGTTCAATATATAGCGCTCAATGTGGCGTATATATTATTCTGATTATGAAACTTTGATTGAATCATAGAACTGTTTGCTTATAGTACCCAAAGTAGCTCAACTGGCGCCCAACGTGCTGAATAACATACTAGCTCACAATGTTTAACACTTTACTGGAGTGTTTGAGTTATGACTAATATTTGAAAATTTCTTTGGATCTCAACTCATACCTTTCAACCAATTAATTTCCATACTCATTTCTCAACTTTCCTCCCACTGTTCATCACATAACCGAAAAAATAAACGAAAGTACTACAACGGAACTAAAAGTAAAAAAAGGCGACGAAGGAAATACCCGGATATTTGTGCAACAGAAATGCAAATGTGTACCGAAAAGCAAAAAAAAAACAGAAAAAAGGACAGAAACCCACTCATACACCAAGAAACTTTTCTATGATATTTCCCTTAGAAATTATGATGACGAAGATGCAAAGGATATACGTGTGACTGTGGACTTCAATGTAACTCAGTTGAGTGGTGTTGTTCTTTTCTTTTTCTCCAGCACAAAAGTAGTCCTTGCCACAAGAACACACAAACACATACACACACACACACAGAGTGAGAGAGAAGAGACTCCGGAACACTTGTATATTATTCTAGCACCTTCAGCTACAATCTTCAGGCAAGTATTGCATAGTATTTTTCAATTTCATTCTTCTGGTTTATGTCTTTTTTCGTTTGCTCTTATTCTTCCGAAGAAGAATGAATAAAATCTTTTGCTACAAACGAAAAAATGAGGAAAAATAAAAAAGAAGGAATGTAAAGTTTTAGTCGTATGCAAAAAGATTGTGTGGCATTTTGCAATATTGCAAAAAATCTGTTTCAATATTTGCTGGAATTAGTATTTGGTACAGACGATGTAGGAGGGGAAAAGCAAAATAGAGAGAGAGCGAGGGAAGATAGGTAAAGGATTTGTTGGGTCTTTTACTACTTTTTCCCAAAAGCACTCGGTGTTTTTCTTTGGTATTCGTTTGCAGCAAATGAACCTAAATGGTGTTAGACAGAGACACCTTAGGGTGGTTTCTCAATTGCAAAGAAAGCTGTTCTACTCTAAGCAATTTAAAAAATACCTATACATTTTCTGAAATATGCTTGGATCAAAACGAATATTTAGCATTAAGATATTTGGTCAGAACGTATTATACAACACCAGTTTGTCCTAGAGGTAGCTGGTAGTATATCCGCCTATCACTCATGGATACCAGTTTCAAATATCTGGCAGAAGCATTTAACTTCATTAAACAGACACCTTAGGATGGCTTGTGGATTGGAAAAAAAGCAATGAACCTCTTCAGTAATGGATTTAAAAAAGTTAACGATCAAAAGTATATAATAACATCAAATATATAATATATAATAATAATGCCTATAATAACATGTGCCTAAAGCTATGTATAGATGATTGTCAGATCGGACAACCATATCAACCCTGTTAAAGTGCTGCAAATCTACGGACAATGACAGATTGTTAGGCAAAGGTGAATTGACAGTTCAGACGATTGCAAGAAAACCTTACAATTTCATATTTTTTGTAAATATTTATAAGCAGAATTTCCAATAAAAATATTTTGTAGACAGTGTTGCAATAAAATGTTTTTCTGACAATTATCTCACAATAACTTTTCTGTCAACGTTACAAGACAAAAATTTTACATTCACACAAGGGGAAGAATTGCCTTTTTTGATATGTTTGAATCGAAAGAAAACATATTTGGAACACAAATTTTTAAATCTTATATATTTCTGAACAAATACATTTTATTTGAAAATCAATAACATTTATTTGGAACGCATATATAAATATATTACAACAAAATATATTTGCAAACTAATATTCTCAAATAAAATATGTGTTTATGTATATACAAATAGAATTATTGTTAAGGAATTATTCCAAATATTTTTTATTTAAAAAAATTGTCAAAACTTTTCTGATTTTTCGAATTTCATTTTTCATTTATTTCGACTTATAACTAAGCACTAATGTTAAAATTTCTAAAAAAAATAAAGCTGAATTACCGAAAAACCCAAAAAAATTTCTTAAAATTAAGGTATTGATATATTTTCTGAATACTTAAATCAAATAAATATTTGTTTCGTAAATAATAGTCCCGAATGAAAACAATTAGGGCCGAAACAAAGATTAGTTTAGAACCGCATCTTACCAAATATATAATATTTTGTGTGTCAAATATGAAATGTTTCGAGTGTATCTTAAAGATTTATATATTTCAAGCAGAATATGTTTGGGACAATAAATTACAGAAGCAATTTTTTTGCAGCGTTAACGGTTGTACCTTCACAGGGTTGCAAATTTCCGTCATTTTTCTGACAATATTGTCCGATCTGGCAATCGTCTATACATAGCTTAACATCCATCTACTTTTACTCAATATTAATAATATACTCGTAATAATAGCGCTTCCCGAATTATTATGGTAACCTTTTGGGGCCTTACGTGTTTTCAAATTAAAATAACAATTTTGTCATATCAAAATTTTATTCACAAAAATGTACAGAATCATAATTTTTTTTATCTTACGATATTACAATAACCAAAAAAAGCGACTTCAAATGTTCGAACTTTTTACTGCACTCTTTTTGTGGTACACTTTTGCCACATAGGCAAAATGATGAAATTTCCTATACAAATAAAATTTCGATGAAATTTTCTATACAAATAAAATTTCGATTAAATTTTTTGAACAAATTAAATACCGATACGATTTTTTATACAAATAAAATTTCGATAAAATTTTCTATACAAATAAAATTTTGATGAATTTTTCTATACAAATAAAATTTCGATGGTATTTTTATACAAATGAAATTTCTATGAAATTTTCTATAGAAAATTAAATTTCTATGAAATTTTCTATAGAAAATTAAATTTCTATGAAATTTTCTATACAAAATTAAATTTTGATGATATTTGTTATAGAAAATAATATTTCGATGAAATTTTCTATAGAAAATAAAATTTCGATGAAATTTTCTATAGAAAATAAAATTTCGATGAAATTTTCTATAGAAAATAGAATTTCGATGAAATTTTCTATAGAAAATAAAATTTCGATGAAATTTTCTATAGAAACTAAAATTTCGATGAAATTTTCTATACAAACTAAAATATCGATAAAATTTTCTATAGAAAATAAAATTTCGTTGAAATTTTCTATAGAAAATAAAATGTCGATCACATTTTCTATAGAAAATAAAATTTCGATGACATTTTCTATAGAAAATAAAATTACGATGACATTTTCTATAGAAAATAAAATATCGATGACATTTTCTATAGAAAATAAAATGTCTATGAAATTTGTATATAAATAAATTGTCGATAAAATTTTCTTACAAATAAAATTTCAATAACATTTTATATACAAATGAAATTTCGAAGAAATTTTCTATACAAATAAAATTTTGAAGAATTTTTCTACACAGATAAAATTTCGATGACATTTTCTATATAAATAAAATTTCGATGGAATTTTCTATATTATTATATTTCTATAAAATTTTCTATACAAACAAAATTTCGATGACATTTTCTATACAAATAAAATTTTGATGGCATTTTCTATACAAATAAAATATTGATGACATTTTTTATACAAATAAAATTTCGATAAAATTTTCTATACAAATCAAATTTCTATTCGATAAGCACATAATATATACACATTTTCTATACACATAAAATTTCGATGAAATTTTATATATAAATAAAATTTAGATGATATTTTCTATACAAATAAATTTTCGATGAAATTTTCTACAAAAAATAAAATTTCGATTAACTTTCTATATAAATAAAATTTTGATGACATTTTCTAAATTATTAGAATTTCGCTTATGTTTTCTATACAAATTATATTTTGATGACATTTTCTATACAAATAAAATTTTGATAACATTTTTTTTACAAATAAAATTTCGATAAAATGTTCTATACAAATAAAATTTTGATGAATTTTTCTATACAAATAAAATTTCGATGGTATTTTTATACAAATGAAATTTCGATGAAATTTTCTATAGAAAATTAAATTTTGATGATATTTGTTATAGAAACTAAAATTTCGACGAAATTTTCTATAGAAACTAAAATTTCGATAAAATTTTCTATAGAAAATAAAATTTCGATGACATTTTCTATAGAAAATAAAATGTCGATGAAATTTGTATATAAATAAATTGTCGATTTTCTATACACATAAAATTTCGATGAAATTTTATATATAAAAAAATTTCGATGATATTTTCTATACAAATAAATTTTCGATGAAATTATCTACAAAAAATAAAATTTTGATGAATTTTTCTATACAAATAATATTTTGATGACATAAAATACAAATAAAATGACATAGAAATACAAATAGAAATACAAATAAAATTTCGATAACATTTTTTATACAAATAAAATTTCGATAAAAATTTCTATACAAATCAAATTTCTATGACATTTTTTATTAAATAAAATTTCCAAAGCAATTTTCTACTCAAAAAAAAATTCGGTTCAATTTTCTAGCCAATAAATTTCTATGCAATTCTATATACAAATAAAATTTCCATGAAATTATCTATACAAATAAAATTTTGATGACATTTTCAATACAAATAAAATTCCGATGAAATTTTGTATATAAATACAACTTCGAAAAAATTTGCTTTCGAACAAAATTTTCGATGAAAGTTTCTATAAATTTATCTAAAATACAAATATTTTGAATCGAAGTTAATTTCCCATAGAATTGTTGTATTCCATGCGATATCTTAATGATGAATTTATTGAACGCCTAAATAAAAAAAATATCAATATTAAATGTGCACTAGACGACCACAGCGTTAGGATATTTGAAAAGAGCTGCCTAATCCCGCACTGTGACTTCTGGAATTTGTTGTTAACATCTAAAATGAGGAGGGTTTCATCAATTTATTAAATCGTGTGATTTATTTTACCGGTTGGATCGATCTAGCTATGTCTGTCTATCAGTCCTGTCATTTCGGCACTATCTTGTTTATGCCTCAAGGATAATGTATATAGAAATTTGTGACAACCGATTCAAATTTAGATGTAGATCAATGTTGCAGGAGTTTGAATTCTACAGATGCATCTTCTTGAAGTTAAGAAGATGGATAAGTCGATTTGATAATTTCATCATAATTCATAAGTGCAGCAGGACAGCCTAATATTCATATATAAGACATATTTTTGTACAAAATCATCGACATTGCCCAGGCTTGTGTTTGTGTGTGTGTGTGTGTGTGAGAGTAAGGATAAATCCTGCACTTTGTTGTCGTTTTTTTTTTCTTTCTAAACATTTTGCTGAACATTGTTGATTATGTTCATTCGTTTGGGCGTCTATTCGTTTGCATGTGTTCGTTTTTCAAAATATCACTGGACCATAAACGATATGTGGAATTGAAAGGAGAAATTGAATTGTGATGCCATTTAACATTAGTCCGGAAAGCACGGCATCCGTTTGGCAAACGCAGGAAAGACCAAGTAAGCAGTAACTCCAACGGCAAGGACAACGACAAAAACAACAGTCGATAGCAAGGACCCGGGAAGACTGGCTAGCTGGCTGGATGACTGGCTACTCTTTGGGTAAGCTTCTGGCAATAAATGAAATTACTATAAAACATATGCCAAGGCAAATACTCGTACAACATATAAGGAAGCACAAATAATATAGAAAATAAAAAATATTCATATACATATATACAGACATGAAGACTGAAAGGACCTAAATGCAGATGTAACCTAATCCATTTAGACACAATCTAATCTGTAAGAAATTATTGGATTAACTACTGACTGACCAAGCAACTCATTAGGATAGGACTATACTCCAGCAGCCAGCAGTGAAAAAGACCAAAAGGAAACATTGCCAATTCAAATAAATCCATAAGGGTCAAATTTGGCAAATTGCACTATGGAAATTGATTAAAGGAAGATTTCGAGCTAAATCTCAACTAAGCACAAGTGTAGTTACCCAAAGAAAAAAACCTGATTTAAAAAGACCCAAATCAACTAAAGAAGAAAAACTAAAGTGCTTTGGGTCTTTCTACAGGTATATATGTATTGCATGTGTATTAAACCCGGTGTGATGGTGGGGTTGTGGTCGCATCCCTCCACTTCAGTGTATGCAACAAATCTGTCATGTTCACTTTCTAGCTAAACGCACTTGACATATGAAACATTTGCTCGCGTTTTCTGTCCGTAACTGTTGCTCAACCACTCCACTATATGAATATCCTGCAGGTCCTTTTTGGGAGTTTTCTCTTATATGTATATTGTTTCCCGCATATACGGACACAGATACATACATATAGATATACATATATTATTCACAACAATGCATTGTCTTTTTTATTTCTGTCTGCCCAGAGGGGGCCGAAGTGTTCTTACACGTTTCCCAGCTTTGTCAGTTATGTCCGTTGCATTCGCTTGATGGTACAGAGAGTGAGAGAGTAATGGAGTGACAGTGTATGAGTATGCCACGTATTCCTTCAGGTGTATGAAACCATGGTTCGTTATGCAAGGAATTAATTTAATTTGAAGACACATCATAGAGATTTAGAGCTAGAAGCGTTCAAACTGTCAAGTTTTTTCCGAGGGTTTTGAGGGGTTTTTCGTGGTTTCATTGGTATGATATGGTTATAACAGTAAATGTTCACAATGAGAGATATTTACATATTTAAGACGGGTTATTTACATATTTAAAACGGGAAATTGCTAAAGCAATGGATATTTTGACCATTAGAGAGATTATCTTCAAACAGTTAATATAACACAAAAACTTAAAACTATTTTTAATGTTCTAGCGGTTTAGTACAGAAGAATATGTTACGATTTTAGAAGTAAATATTGTTAGATCTTCCGTCCATGAAAAATTTCAATGAAATTTTATACTTATAGGATTTCAATGAAATTTTCTATAAATATAAAATTTCAATGAAATTTTCTGTAAATATAAAATTTCAATTAAATTTTCTGTAAATATAAAATTTCAATGACATTTTCTGTAAATATAAAATTTCAATGACATTTTCTGTAAATATAAAATTTCAATGAAATTTTCTATAAATATAAAATTTCAATGAAATTTCCTATAAATTTCAATGAAATTTCCTATAAATGTCAATGAAATTTCCTATAAATATAAAATTTCAATAAAGTTTCCTATAAATATAAAATTTCAATGAAATTTTCTATAAATATAAAATTTTAATGAAATTTTCTGTAAATATAAAATGTCAATGAAATTATCTATAAATATAAAATTTCAATGAAATTTTCTATAAATATAAAATTTCAATGAAATTTTCTATAAATATAAAATTTCAATGAAATTTTCTATAAATATAAAATTTCAATGAAATTTTCTATAAATATAAAATTTCAATGAAATTTTCTATAAATATAAAATTTCAATGAAATATTCTATAAATATAAAATTTCAATGAAATATTCTATAAATATAAAATTTCAATGAAATTTTCTATAAATATAAAATTTCAATGAAATTTTCTATAAATATAAAATTTCAATGAAATTTTCTATAAATATAAAATTTCAATGAAATTTTCTATAAATATAAAATTTCAATGAAATTTTCTATAAATATAAAATTTCAATGAAATTTTCTATAAATATAAAATTTCAATGAAATTTTCTATAAATATAAAATTTCAATGAAATTTTCTATAAATATAAAATTTCAATGAAATTTTCTATAAATATAAAATTTCAATGAAATTTTCTATAAATATAAAATTTCAATGAAATTTTCTATAAATATAAAATTTCAATGAAATTTTCTATAAATATAAAATTTCAATGAAATTTTCTATAAATATAAAATTTCAATGAAATTTTCTATAAATATAAAATTTCAATGAAATTTTCTATAAATATAAAATTTCAATGAAATTTTCTATAAATATAAAATTTCAATGAAATTTTCTATAAATATAAAATTTCAATGAAATTTTCTATAAATATAAAATTTCAATGAAATTTTCTATAAATATAAAATTTCAATGAAATTTTCTATAAATATAAAATTTCAATGAAATTTTCTATAAATATAAAATTTCAATGAAATTTTCTATAAATATAAAATTTCAATGAAATTTTCTATAAATATAAAATTTCAATGAAATTTTTTATAAATATAAAATTTCAATGAAATTTTTTATAAATATAAAATTTCAATGAAATTTTCTATAAATATAAAATTTCAATGAAATTTTCTATAAATATAAAATTTCAATGAAATTTTCTATAAATATAAAATTTCAATGAAATTTTCTATAAATATAAAATTTCAATGAAATTTTCTATAAATATAAAATTTCAATGAAATTTTCTATAAATATAAAATTTCAATGAAATTTTCTATAAATATAAAATTTCAATGAAATTTTCTATAAATATAAAATTTCAATGAAATTTTCTATAAATATAAAATTTCAATGAAATTTTCTATAAATATAGAATTTCAATGAAATTTTCTATAAATATAGAATTCCAATGAAATTTTCTATAAATACAGAATTTCAATGAAATTTTCTATAAATATAGAATTTCAATGAAATTTTCTATAAATGTAAAATTTCAATGGAATTTTCTATAAATGAAAATTTAAATGAAATTTTCTATAAATTCAATTTCCATATGTCAATTTCAAATTTTCATAAAAATAAAATTTCTACACGCTGAAAAAAAATCGCTCCTGTAGTATATTGTCCCAAACATATTCGGCTTGAAACATATAAATGTTTAGGGTACACTCTAAATATATAATATTTGGTACACACAAAGGTTATATATTTCGGAAGATGTTGTTCCAAACAAATCTTTGTTTACTCCAATTTTTTTTTGTTTGGGACTATTATTTTTCGAAACAAATTAAAAATTTGCACTTAAGTATTCAGAAAGTACCTAAATTGCGTTATATTGCTCAGTAATTCAAAATATTTTTTTTTGGAAATTTTTAATGTTCGTAAAAATAATAAATAATAACTGAAATTCTATAATTTTGGATCAAAATAAATTTTTCGGTAGATTGACAACTAATGATGGCTTGGAATACTTAAATTTAAAATGATTGATTTGAAACAAAAGTCAATGCTGCATAAGGTATCATAACTGGGATGTACAATTAGGAACCAAGAAAAAATTAAAAATGAAATTCGAAAAAGTCGGCACAAGATTTGAAATTATTTTTTAAATAAAATATATTTGGAGAAATTCCTAAAGAATAATATTATTTGTACTTAAACATATACTTTATTTGAGAAATTTAGTTTGCAAATATATTTTGTTGTAATATATTAATATATTCATTCCAAATATATTTTATTGATTTTCAAATAGAATTTATTTGCTCAGAAATATATAATATTTAAAAATTTGTGTTCCAAATATATTTTCTTTCGATTCAAACATATCAAAAAAGTCGATTTTGCCCCGTGTATAAAAATAAAATTTTTTGTCAAGAATCTATCTAACCTCCACAAAACCTTTAATATATTTGATTATTTTTTTCTCTTGTCAGAAGTAAAAAACTTCCAATGAAACAAAATGAGCAAAAAATCTTAATTCTTCATAGCAGAATAAAACAACACAATGGAGACACTCTAAAATGTGTCCAGTTTTATACAAAATATTTTCTCAAGAGACATTAGATATTATTTCAATGTCCGTCTGTCCGTTCATACATGCTTTGTATTCCTTCAGAAAAACTCAGTTTGTCGTTGCCAAATGAAGAAGTTATTCCATTATAACTAAATAAAAAAACATCTATTGTGATTTGGAGTTCTCACAGAGAAGTGGAGCTCTTGAAATCTCAACAAAGATGTTTTGAATTCTTCATGATCTCGAATAAGTGATATGTTTATCCATCAAATGGGACCTTTTGCCAAATCATGGACATTTCATTCGAATTTATTTATTCCACATCGAAAGAAATGGAGAAAAGAAAGGAACGAAGGATTCTGTACACGAACTCACACACACATTTTTCATAATCTCTGGCAAATTTCATACATTTTGTATTACTCCTTTAGACATGTGTACTTGCTGCAGCTTCCTTATTCAAGTCAGATGGACAGACGGACGATTGGTCGGTGGGTTGGCGTATTTTGTCTGGGTGTATTTGTGTGTGTGTCGACCCCCAAGAAACACCGCGAGCAATACGACAACATACTTCCTTCCCTTGCCATTCCTTTCCTATTACATCCGGGTGGCACAGTCAATGTTGGAACATTTTTATTGGAAGCCTTAATGGAGTGAAGTGCTAGCGCTGCCTGCTACAGCCACTATAGCTACTGCAGATGCAGTCAGCTATGGCGTATGGCAAATGGTGAATTCGGAATGGCGGCTGCCATTCCATTCCATTCTATGCCAACCAACCAACACAATGCACAACATAATGCACTTTGTGAAATGCTTTTCTTTGAAGATCTGTGAAAATAATAAATAAGTAAACGTGTTTTATCCACTGCTCAGTGCTCACAAACATTGCACGAGTACTTTATTTTCCTTTCTGTGTTCCATTTTGTATTTTTTTCTGGGCGATTTTTTCCTTTCATTTCTTTTTTTGTTGCTCCTGTCCACGGGATTACTTTAGGATGGATTTTTGCCATTTGCCACACGTTTGTTGGGTGTGTGTGGGTGTGAGTGTGTCTATACACAACTTGGAGGTGTGGGTCTTTCATGTGTGGCGTAGCGCCCAGCCCTGACCCGGCCCCATTACAAGTGACTTATAGAAATAAGCAAAACAGTAGAAAATATCACGTTCTTAAGAGTAACAACACCATGAAAATACAGGGCAACATCTTAATACCGCCACCATCACTTCCAACGCCGTCAATGGTGGGGCCACGGCCACAAAGAGCAGACAACAGCTAGCGCAGGATACAGTGGTTCTGAATTCACAAAAAACATAGTCGCTGCGGGAACAATTGTAATGAACTGCCATTAATACTACTACTTTTGCACTAATTTTAACAGTGAAATTCGTCAAAAATGCTTTCCCGGTTTGGGTTTATTGTCACTTCTAACGGCAAAGTATTGACAACCAATCAAGACAGATGACAGTTTAAGAGAGCCTAAATGGAGATAATCCAGCCTGTCAACCACCAAAGCCATAAAGTTCCCGATGTAGATAACATTATACTACTATAAGTAATAAGTTCTTAAATGTGAAAATCTAATAATGCTGACAAATTCCTCATCAGTTTTAAATTTGAGTTCACTTCACTTATAGTTCGTATCGGTGGTTTTCGTAGACACTATACCAGAAAGAAAAGGACTATGGTCAGCGTAACCATATTCACAGAGTATAATGTAATGGTTGTTAAAAACAATAATTTCACCCCTTCTTACGCTCTTAGAATATGGTTACGGGGAGCATAGTTTAATTCTATTTTTATTCCATATTTCCATTTATCTTACAATAAACATCCTTTAAAATAATGATTTCAACCTTATAAATTGATTTATTATTTACTCACCACCACTATGGACACATGAATTCATAGTATGAAATTAGAAACTTACCTGAAAATAAAGAAAAAATAGAGTTTTATTAAAAAAGCTGTTAGTTAAACAAATGCTTTATCTAAATCTTAAAATTAAAAACACATGTTTCGTTTACATTTTTGAAAGCTTTGAGACTTGAAATCTGCAGACAAGAGACTCTCAGATGCCAAATCGTATGTAATATATATGGGGGCTATAAATGGTTGAAGAGACTTTGCACTTGCAATGTTGACCTTGATCGGGTGTAAATACAGCTTCTATAATACTAAGATGCCAAATCGGAAGGAACATATATTTATTTTCGCAAATTTTTTTAATATTTATTTATTGATATATTAGAACAAAATATTTTGCGAACTGACTTACATAAATAAAATATGTGTTTACACACAAACACAGCTATTGTTTGAGAAATTTTCCAAATATATCTCTTAAAATTTTTTTTTTTTAAATTACATATTTGTTTTTGTACTCAGGCTCAAAAACATTATCAATATCCTTATTACAACGATTACTTCAGTCGAAATTATTAAATATATACGCACAGCCAAGTATCATTAAACGAGAACTGTTTGCTAAAAGCGCATATCTCCAAAAAAAAAGACAATTCAGTAATCATAATCCCTCGTATATTGTTGTTTTCATATACTGAAAGCAACAATAACGATCTTGAGCCTGAGTACAAAAACAAATATGTAATATGAAAGCAGATCGAATAAAACAAAAAAACAAAAACAAGAAGAAATGGCAGGGCACGACCAAATACGTTGTTGTTGCATAGTCAACTACAGCAAAACATTCGTGTGAATTCTTTACATTGTAAAGACTCACGAGAGTGGAAGTTGGTGCATGTACGAGGGTAATGGGAGTTTGGTGGCTCCCAAAACAGATCTGTCTATCCAACCATTACAACCGCCCCCAATACATGTCACTTACTTCTTCTTTAATTTTTAACAAAGTTGTTTTCATATACTGAAAACAACAATAACGATCTTGAGCCTGAATAAAAAAACAAATATGTAATATGAAAGCAGATCGAATAAAACAAAACAACAAAAACAAGATTTTTAAAATTATTTGATTTTGATTTGTGTATCGTTGACCTTCTATGATGTTATTTTGTTGTATTTTGTTAGGCTGCAGGTCATACAAATAAAAGAAAAACTAGCTTTTAATTGTTTATTGTGATTTTATTCCAATATTTCGACCAACATCGCTGGTCATCTTCAGGGATATAGATAACAAAGTTAAATTTATGTTGCGAAACACTGTTCACTTGATAAAGCTTTTTGATACTGTAACAAAGAGAACTTAATTGTATCGATTGTACTTCACATTAAATAAAAAAACTTTTGAAGTGTGTTTTTTTCAAAGAAATTATATCACTCTTATGGGAAAACCCTGTATTCTTGTAATCAAAGTACAGGTTGCAATTATGATCCGATCTCAACGAAACATAGGATATATCTTTATTTTGGTTCAAGGACAATCCCAATTGAATTTGATAAAAATCTGTTGAAATTTACATATAGCTCCCATAAATATGTACCTCCAATTTTGCATATACGCAATGTATAAGTAAAATTTTGTAACCGATCTTAAAAAAATAAACAGGGAGAAGTCTCGTGATACACTTAGAGAAAATAATAAATTTGAGGAAAATCGGTTCAGATTTAGATATATCCCTCATTTATATGTTACCCCCGATTTTACATGTTAGCGCTGTAGAAACTGTATTTTATACCCGATCTGTACGAACTTCGGCAAAAGGAAGTTCATTATTACTGGAATGAACACTGCCAACTTTGGGGAAAATCGGTGCATATTTAAATATAGCCTCCATATATAAGTTACCCCCGATTTGACATGTAAGCTTTGTAGAAACTGTATTTTATATCCGATAACGAAATTTGGCAGAAAGAGGTTTTTTATTACATAAATAAACACTGCCAAATTTGGGAAAAATCGGTTCAGGTATAGATATATCCCTCATATATGTATATGTTGACATGTCAGCGTTGTAGTAGAAACTGTATTTTATATCCCATCAGTGGGAAATTCGGCAGAAAGAGGTTTCATATTACATAAATGAACACTGCTAATTTGGGGAAAATCGGTTCAGATTTAGATGTCGCCCCCATATATACATTACTTTCGATTTGACATGTAATCGCTGTAGATACTATATTTTATATGCGATTCGGCAGAAAGAGGTTTCATATTACATAAATGAACCCTACCAAATTTGGGGAAAATCGGTTCAGATTTAGATATATATGTTACTACCGATTAGGTATCAAAGCTCTATAAAAGTTGTACTTCACTTCCGATAATTACAACAAATTTGGAAGAATTGATTGAAGTTGATGAAAATCTGTTCAGATTAATTATAGTCCCTTCTATTTTTGCCTTTCGATTCTTGATCAATGAAAGAATACTGCTCATTTTAAGGATATGGTTTCAAATCTAGGTTATTATGATCAACATATTTAACTCCTTCTTGGAATAAGCCTTGATGAGGAGGTGGAGCTAAGCACTTTGTTAAGTGAAACGAAACCAATTATTCCACATTTTTATCGCAATGCAGGCCCAGCCCGACTTTTAGTCTTTCCTTACTGGTTTTTAATTTAAATATCCCAATTCATCGCTTTTTGACAATCCATTAATGCAATTTACAGTTACGAAAGGTTATACGATTTAAATTTTAAACAAATTTTACAAACACATACAAGATATAAAAAATTGCACTTTGAACTTCTGAAAAACAGAAAACATGCATTTAAATTAAGGCATTTGTACATTGCCAAAATACTTAAATACAGATTAATTTTAGTTTTAGAAATATTAGTTCCAAACAAAAATATTAGGACATATAATACAGGGTTTTCCAACAAGAGGTGTTATTTTGAATCACCAGGTATTTCGGTAGCTGTCACTTTTGAAGCTTTTATTCTTTGACATTTGACAAGTAGAAACTACGCCATTACTAAAAATGGAACGATACACGATTCAACAACGCATTGAAATTATTAAAATTCACTACAAAAATGGTGAAAATCTTGGAGTCATAGTTCGCAAAACTGAAGCATTTTTGAAATTGGTGGAAAAATTCGAGCTGTTGGGACAAGTTAGTAATGTGAAGAATAAAACCCGTGCACGTCGCTCAAACTGAACAACTGAGAATATTGCTGCTGTAGCCCAAAGTGTTGAAGAAACCCCAGGTTTGTCCATTTCTCGTCGTTCTTTGGAATTGGGTGTTCCACAAACGTCATTACACCGTATCTTGCATAAAGGCTTATAAACTTTAGTTAACACAAGAACTCAAGCTGGCCGATCATCTACAACGTCGTTTCTTTGCTGATTGGGTCCTTGAAATGCATGAAAATGATCCTGAATTCCATCGAAAAATCATCTTGACTGATGAGGCCCATTTCCACCTCGGTGGCTACGTCAACAAGCAAAATTGTCGCATCTGGGGCTTGGAAAACCCAAGAGTTATTGTTGAGAAGCTTCTCCATCCTCAACGTGTGACTGTTTGGTGCGGTTTATGGTCCGGCGGGATCCTTGGACCTTACTTTTTCGAAAATAAGGTTGGATCAACAGTTACGGTGAATGGATTGCGCTACCGAGAGATGATTAATGATTTTTTATGGTCGGAGTTGGATGGTATTGATCTGGACAACGTTTAATTTCAACAAGACGGCGCTACGTGCCACACAAGCAATGTGTTATCTCTCGAAGAGGTGATCACAATTGGCCACCGAGATCTTGTGATTAACACCTTGCGAATTCTGCCTTTGGGGCCATGTGAAAGATAAGGAATTCAACCGCCCGGAATTCAACAAAAATCGAAATATCTCAAAAATTTTGCATTCTTAGAGTAAATGGTAAATACATACGTAAGAAGCATTTCATCTAGGATATGCCAGCACAAAGTTAGGTATTATTTATATAAGAAGTTTCGTTAACATTTTTAAATCACTCAATATGCCACAAGAATAGTGTTTTTTTCGCGCCGTCCGTCACGCCGTCCATTTGTAAATTCAGTGTTAGTAAGCTCGATAGACTTTACAAATTAGCTAATAACAATAATATTCCTATGATCAATATCAAGGAAGTTATGTGGAAAAAAGTAATGAAATTCCTGCCGTTCGCAATAATGCCCATATATATGTTTCAAGAAAAAAATATTTTTGAGACAACATACTCTTAAAGCGATTTTTTTCAGCGTGTATATGGGGGATATTTCTAAATCTGAACCGGGGCAAAATCGCCCTTTCTGAAATGTTTGAATCGGAAGAAAATATATTTGGTACACAAATTTTTAAATATTATATATTTCTGAGCAAATAAATTTTATTTGAAAATCATTAAAATTTATTTTGTAAGCATATATTAATATATTACAACAGAATATATTTGCAAACTAATTTTCTTAAATAAAATATTTGTTTATATACAAATAAAATTATTGTTTAGAAATTTCTCCATATTTTTTAAAATATCTTTTCAAAACGTTGTAGATTTTTCGAATTTCATTTTTAATTTTTCATTGATTTCGAGTTATACCTTAAAGTAATAATTTTTAATTTCTATTTATTCCAAGTCGTAATTTATAGTCAATCCATCAAGCATTGTATCATTTCAATTTAAAACAATAAAACAACAACCTTTAAAATTTCTGAAACAATTATAGAATTACTGAAAAACATAAAACTTGTCTTAAAATTAGGGTATTGATATATTTTCAGAATACTTTTATGCAAATAAATACTTGTTTCGTATATAATAATCCAAAGTAAAAAATATTTGGACGTAAACAAAAAATTGTTTAAAACGACATCTTCCCAAATATATAATATTTGTGTGTGACAAATATATTATATTTCGAGAGTAACCTAAAAATTTATATATATCAAGCAGAATATGTTTGAAACAATATACTACAGAAGCGATTCTTCCAAATCGGAGGAATATATATATATATATATATATCGTCACCTGAAATGCCCAAAGGCGTAATCCTCATTTTCATTATTCTACAGGAGAGGCAACAAACGTTATAAAATGAAAAGTTTTGAATATTTAAACGCGAATTTTTCACAGCATTCTTAAATATTGTACATACATTTATTTCTGTAAAAAAATTATATGATTTAAATATATATGATTTAAATAGGCCTATTTTGGAGCGACCTCTATTGGGTGACCATAACTAAATATGAACCGATTTGCAAAATTTTTACTGTGATGAATTCTAGTCAAAAAAGAATACAAAGTTTCAGCAAAATTGCTTTAAAAACCTTGTAAATATGGCTCAAAACCCGTATTTTGGGGCGACCTCTATAGGGGAGCTATATCAAAACATTGACCGATACGGCTCATTTGCAATCCTAAACGACCTGCAACTATAAGAAGTATTTCTACCGAATTTGATCAACAGACAGACGGACATGGCTAAATCGTCTTAGAATTTCACGACGATCATGAATATATATACTTTACGGAGTCGCTGATCAATATTTCAAGGTGTTAGTATAGTTAGTATACCCCATCCTATGGTGGAGGGTATAATAATATAAATATATTATTTTTTAAATACTTTGTGGATTTATATATTTTTGATGTATTTTATGTTTCAGTTGTAAAATAGTCAACATGTTACTAATATTTATAAATGAACGTTTTTTAAAGACTTTTTCCTTTCTTACAATTTCATAACATTATTATGTACTTTGTTGCATTGTATACCACTGTCCGCGAACCTGCAAACATGCAACAACCGAGTGTAGTACCGAGCGAAGCCAAGTCAAGTGAATTATTAAGTAAAATAAATCTGAACGCGTACAGACTCTCAGCGACGTGAATGTGTTTTTGAAGAGATAACAACTCTAAAAATGAAAATGGAAATGTAAAAGTAAAACAGTAAAAAAAATACTATAACGAAATCCTCTGAAATAGCCAAAGAATAGCAAATAAAGCGAATTAAATCCGCACAACACTCACAACACTTTGTACATTTTTCGATAACGTTATAATGATGATCACAATGGCAAATGGCTGAATGGCTATAGCGATGGCTACGCCGCTGAAGATGCTAATGATGATGTTATTAGCAAAGCAATTGATAACCCAACAATTTAGGATTTATTTCATTAAAACGCAATTTTCAGTCAGGCAACAAATCATAAGCTATTTAACACCCTAACCTCGGAAGGCACCACACTGCATCCACATCCACTACGATTGTTCTTTCAGCCCTTTTCTGGTTTTCACATCATCATTTTGATCAATGGCAGGGTAGGGCAGGCAGGAAGAGGCCTTTAAGGGCACCACGCAAAGAAGATGCATTGTATAGGAGGTCATTAAAATGTTCACAGGCCAAAATACACAAATAAAACATAAAAAAATGAAACAATAGCGATTAAATTCATAAAACAACAAACCCAACATCTGCAATTGTAAAGGCGGAGAGCGGCGGGAAACGCCAACAAATGAATGTAACGCATCAATGAATAAATCAATTAAAAGTGAAACTGCAGTCAGAGGTACTTGCACTCTGGAATGAATGATGCACATGGGACATGTGGTGTGGAGTGGATGTGGGGTTGTGGTATTGAAATTGAAATTGTTGCATGTCATATACGAGCAGTCGTCCGTCCGTCCGCCCGTGTGTCCGTCCATTCGTCATCATACGAACATGATGTGGGGTTTTTTACTTGGAGCCTTGAATTCCAATTGCTGATGATGCGGGTGTGGGAGGTTGAGATGGGGCCGCTCGATTCATTGATAATGAAGGAAACAAACAGTTGTCGGCGTATAACGCTTCTGTAAACAAATACTTACTCTCGGTTCGGCTGTAGAGTACTACATAATAAAACAATTTTTAATGAACTTTACACACATGGTAAACACATTTCGGAGTCCGTTTGTAAAAGTGAAATAAAATGAAATTCACTTGAAAAAAAGCTCACAAGCCTCATTGTTGACATTACAAATAAATTAACGCTAAGCATCAAATGAAAAACGAGCTATACTCGTACACACACATACAACAGAGAAAAACATCAAAGTGATTGTTTTTTTTTTTGGTGAAGGAGACAGGGCAGAAGAGGGTGTAAGGACAGACAAACAGACAGACAGACGGACAAACGAATGGTTGGATGGATGTATGGATTTTGTAAGTACAAAGCATTTTCCAAGCAAACAAACAAAACAAAGCACCAAAAAATGCACATAAATGATGACACATTTCCATATGTCCGGGTTTTGGGTTTCAGAATCTCACCGAAATCCCCACCACTACCGCCTCCCTTTAAACATGTTCAACACTACCAACCACAATGCATTCATTAAATACGAATGCCATTATTCTTTAGTGCAACTACATCTGTGGAAGTCATCTGACATTTTAGCCTTTGCTCTCCCTTTCTCCCACCCACTCCACTCAATGTCACCGGGGCACCTCATCTTTCATGGTCGACATCATTTGATTGTAATTTGTTTGTATGGAAACAACAGACTCCTACATCTACATCAGACAAAGCGCAGCAGATCCAAGAACCAAGAATGAGCCCATCGCCTCATTAGCCCAGCATGCAGAGCCATTAAAGTCCAAGAGGGCACGACTCATTATGACATCTCATACTTGTAAGTGTCCGTTTGTCAGCGACAAAGCCGACGATTACGAGGGGGCTGCCACAAATGGTGGTGGACTTAAGTCATAGTTTTGGGAAAATGTTGTAATATCTCAAAGAAAACGTGACATATAAAACCTGTAAGGAAAGGCAGAAAGTCGAGCGGGCCGACTTTAGGGCCATTGCGATAACAATTTTGAATAATTGGTTTATTTTCAGTAGTGCTTAGCTCTACCTCCGCATCAAAGCTTATTCCAAAGAGGAGCTGAAGATGTTGATCATAATAAACTAAATCTGAAACGATAATTGATCAAGAATTGGAAGAAACAAATAGATGGAACTATACGAAATCTAAGCAGATTTTCATCAACTTTGATCAAAAACCTTATTTCTGCCAAATTATATAAAGGTCGCACGTAAAATACAGTTTTAATGGCGCTTAGATACTAAATGAGCAGGAACATGTACATATATGTGGCTATAACTTAAATTGAACCGATTACCCCAAATTAAGTAATATTACTTCTATATCTACTTGATTTAAAATCTTGAGGAACATATATATGAAGGCTATATCTAAATCTGAACCGATTTTCTCCGAAATTGACACAGTTCATTTCTGCCGATTTCGTTCTGATCGGATAAAAAATACAGTTTCTACAGCGCTCACATGTTAAATCGGGGGTACCTTATATATGGGGGATAATTTAAATCTGAACCGATTTTCTTCAAATTTCTCAGTGTTCATTCATGTAATAGGAAACATATTTTTGACGAAGTTCGTACTGATAGGATATAAAAAACAGTTTCTACAGCGCTTACATATCAAATCGGGGGTGACATATATATATGGGGGCTATATCTAAATCTGAACCTATTCTCCCCAAATTTTGTATTGTCTCTAAGTACATCAAGAGACTTCTCTCAGTCAATTTTTATACAAATCGGTTCAAAAATGTTGCTTATACAGTGCATATATGCCAAATCGGTAAATCTGAACCGATTTTAACCAAATTCAATAGAGATCGTCCTTGGGCAAAAAACTATATGTGTAAAGTTTCGTTGAAATCGGACCATAGTTGCGACCTGTACTTTGATTACACGAATACATGCACAGACGGACAGACATAGCTAATTCAGCTAACAAAGTGATTCTAAGTCGATCGGTATAATAAACGATGCGCCTAGTTCTTCACCTTTTGGGTGTTACATAAAAATGCACAAAGTTATAAAACCCTGTACCACAGGGTGCTGTAGGGTATAAACATTTCAATTGTAAAGTGATTAACAATTTTTTAAAGCCTTTTTAACTCATTAAGTTGAGTCAATTACAATATTAGTTGAACAGACTACTTGAGTTAATTAAAATATTAAATAAATCGAGCCACTAAAAATATTAATTAAATAAACCGTTTAGAAATTTATAGAATTTCATAATGTTTTAACGTCATTTAATTGTGCAATTTTCCTCTGTAGCTATGGACATTGAAAGCAAAAGTAATGCAGATAAAACCAGTAAGGAAAGGATACCACTCTGGTAAGATTGGATTACAATTAAATATCCAATGTATATATAAGAGTATATACAGGGTTTTCCAATAAGAGGATTTCTTTGAAAAAAAAAACACACTTATTCTTAAGGAAATTCAAATGTTATTTTAATGTGAAGTACAATCGATACAATTAAGTTCTAAATAAAACGTCATTCAAATGGCCTCCACGACTTCTTCTGCAGGAACGAATGCGATGAACCCAATTTTCGAGCACTTTTTCCACTAAATCAAGTCAAATGTCATGAATGGCACGTTCAATATTGACTTGTAAAGCTTGAAGAAATTCTTGTTTATTTCGAAATAAATCAAAAATTCTTGGATGCCATTTAATTTCACAATGTCTTGAAATAATCGAATTTCCAAACTTTTCTCTCAAAATTCAATTGTTTCATTTTTTGTGGAACGTAGCCACAATCGGTCGATGGCAAAAAGATAGCTCTTAATGAGAGCTAATATATTGGTCATAGGTGTCAAGGTCGTAGGTGGACTGGAAAGTGTTTTTTTTTGTTTTATTTAAAATAAAATGGACCTAGCATAATTTTCAAATGTGAATGGAAGGATTATTATTGCTCTAACTCCTTAACGGTACGTCGGATCGGAAATCGGTCAATGGCAAAAGGGTAGCTCTTATAAGAGAGCTAAAATATTGATCATGGATGTCAAGGTCGTAGGTCGACTGGAAAGTGGCTTTTTATGGATTTAAACAAAAATGGACTCAACGCACGAAAATTTGCTATTGTAGAACGGCTATTTTGATAATAAAACTGAATAATTTGTATAGTATATTGAGTATATCTCCCCATGATGAAATTGTAAACGCTACTGAATACAATGAAAAACAAATGACAGATCATGACATATTACAAATGGCCGAATCGTCACTTCAAAATCATATCATCCCTATTGGAAAACCCGTTATATTATTCATTTTAGTTCTACAAGGAGAATATGGCCGAAATACTTCAACTAAAGTTATTATTTCATCTATTTGGTACGTCTCTGCCTCTGTAGCGAAATCGGACGAAACATATAAAGGGTCCGCCAAATAACTTCTTTTTTTTTCTGAAAACATCGCGCAAAACATCGAGTGTAGCTTCGACTGTGTGGCACGTAGCGCCGTCCTGTTGAAACCAAATGTTGCCAATATCCTCCTCTTCAATTTTTGTGAACAAAAATTCGTTCAACATGGCCCAATAACGATCGCCATTGACTGTAACGGCCACTCCTTGCTCATGGCCCAATTATGCCTCTGGACCAAAATCAGCACCAAACAGTGACTCGTTTTGGGTGTATTGGCTTTTCGATGGACTCGCTCATGACTCACTGTGACTCGTTACGACATGCCGTGATGGACTCCCGAAAATGTATGCATTCTTTTTAATTTAAACGTAAATTACTTATAAATATTAGGGTGTTCTGTACATAATAATACAATGAATAATATTTTTTCCATTCTAAACTATGCTAAGTGCAAAAAGGTAGTTTTTCAGGAGAGGCGATCAAAGTTTGATGAATTTTTAAATTTGTGTGGAATTCCTTTGTAATGGAAATCGAACGACCTGTATTGTTTTGTAAATAACTTTTGATTGGGTTGATGGATAAACACCAAATTTTGACTGAATATAATTTGGAATATTTAGAAATTAAAAATGCAATCTCCCTAAAACTATGCTAAGTCGACTTAGCATGTTTTAGAATGGAGGTATCGATATGTGGGATTTCATCTCAAGTGAGTGAATTTTAAAACAGATGTCTTCTGATCGAAATAAAACTTACACTAAGTTTAGTCCTATTGGTTAGTACTCGTAGTTATGACACAAAATTTCAACAGGATCGGTTAAATGACTGTCCAAGTTGGAGGGAGTTAAATTTTGAAATTTTAGTCAAACGGTCCTTTTTCCCATCTATATAACTTATTACCTATTGTATTTAGAAGAATTTGCTCAAATTGTTTTTGATAATTTCCTCTTCAATCATTCGCAAAAATATTTTTTTTAATTTTTCTGCGAAATTAAAACTTTTTTGTACTTTTTGTCAAATTACATTTTAATTTTTTTTGCTCAGCAGAAAGCGTAGATCACTTCCTTTAAGAGCCTTGAGGTCTATTAGTGGGATGGGACTTGTCTATCGAAATAAAGATAAACATCTAAAAATAGATGTTGAACCATATATTTTAACATAACTCGAGGACCATCTATCGTAATTTGTTCAAGAAAGGTTTAAATAATACTAAATTAAGTTGCCTTCATCTTCTTTTAAAACAATTTTTTCAAGTTATCAGTGGTTTCAAAGTTATCTTACAATTATTAAAATGTTCTCAAAAAATTTGAGTTTTTGTCGCAATATCTTGTAAGATATCTCTGAAACCGCTGATGGGATGAAAAAATGTAATTAAAAGAATATTAATTTAGGATTCATTAAAGCTTTCCTGAACCAATTAGGATAAATGGTTCTAAACATATGATAAAATATCGTCATCAGAAAGGAAAAAGGGCGTAACAACAAGAAAAGTCTAAATTCAGTTTTTGATGGATTTCGGTACACATTTTATTTATGGCGAATTCTTTTTTCCAAAAAAGTGCAACATTTTCATTGCCCTTTTTCCAAAAAAGGCACTTTTGTGATACTTTTTTGAAATTTGGTAATTAAGTTACTCGAATTTAGCACAACTAAAATTTCGAAAAGCGATATAATAGTGCAGTTTTCGGAAAAAGGACAATGCAAGTGTTGCACTTTTTTGCAGAAAAGAATTCGCCATTAGTTTATTGCTACTCCTGTAAAATTTTTTAATATGATGATAGGCCCTTTTTCGTTTCTGATGACGATATGTGGTTCAAACTCTATTTTGTATATATTTATTTAGATATATAAACAAGTTCCATCTCACTAATAGGCCACAATGTTCTTAGCAAAAAAATGGGTGTTTTACAAAAAACCGAAACAAGTTAAATTTCGCAAAACAAATTCACAAAATAATATTATTACGAATTTTTTATTATAAAAAAGTATTGCAGAAAAAACTTTTGAAAACCCTTTGGGCAAAATTTTGTAAATACAATGTGTTATTAATTATATGTTTAGGAAAAAAGAGCATTGTTAGGAATAGACCAAACTTGAAATGTCTCACTTTCTTCAACCACCCTAATATTGCAATGGAACACCCGAAATTGAATCATGTTTTCCCCCCGAAGTTGTACATAAACAAATGTTATGACAAAGAAAACAAGAAATTGTTATTATCACAGTTCGGAAGATTGCCTGAGGTCTCATGCCAACTTCAGAAAACAAAACACAAATGTGCATCCAAAGCCTGTCCGTCCGTCCATCCTTGCTTCTGCGTGGTTGAGTGCGATGCATTTTACTTACACATATGGCAAGCATTTGTTTTTTAACGCTTCAGCAATTGTTGTTGCATTTCATTTGTTGTTGCTGTTGCTGGCTTCGTTTTTAACGAATGGCAATAAAAATTTAAATTACAGCGAAAATATTTGCCCATAAGTATTATTACGCCTGTGAATGTATATTTCTCAATTTGCCTTTGTAAATTGGTGAAATTCCTGGTATAGGTTCGTCGTCCGTCCGTCTGTCCGAACATTTTCCTTTTGGTTGGGGTAAGTGCTCTCACCAAAATATTTGAGGCCAATGGGAATGATAATCGACACGACAAGTTTTTGACATATGAACAATGCTTTTTTTCTCCATTTGGGCAAATTGAGGCGCCTCTTAATGAAGCGTCTGTAATTAAGTGGCAAGTATAGTCGCCCCCACCCCTCCCTCTACTCCATAAACTCTTCCCATAGAGGTTTTGAATGTCTGTAAAAATTATTATTGCTCCTCTTGAGAGATGACTGGCCGGGTCGGGCCTATCGGGGCTGTTCTGCATTACTAATAACAATAATCATTTGGCAAAAGTCCTCTGGGCTAATTAACATCATTCAATGGTTCAAGTATATACACATTTGAATGGATGAATGGTTGGACGTTTGAATGTCTGTTTAAGTTCTGCATACAATTAAAAAATTCCAATGAAATCATTTTCATTGGAAATTTTCATGAGTCACGACTGACGGGTCCATCGAACGAACAAGTTGGCGCGTTTATCAAGTAGTTTTCATAGTATACTTTTGGCAATTACAAGAGCACCGACACAGTGGTTGGAGTTTGGAGAAAAATAAAATTATTGCAATGAAATGTGGCATGTTTGAAAAAGAGGCCGTGTTCCCACTACACTGTATATAGCGGATTTATAGGCATTTACAGTAAGCAACCTTGGATATACAAACTTTTTGTTTAGCACCATCCAACTATCAGAGTAAGGGTTAATTTTCGATATGAGCAAATAAACTTGTGAAAGGAAAAGATTTTAAAATATATTTTTAAATTCAGATATCTTGAAATCTGTAAAAATAAATTCTCAAAAAATTAATTATTTTTGTAATATTTTGTAAGATACCATTGAAACCGTTGATGGAGTGAAAAAATAGTTTTGTAAGAAAATGAAGGCTACTTAATTTGGGATTCTTGAAAGGTTTCCCGAACAAATTAGATTAATTAGTGCACGAGTTATGCTAAAATATGTGGTTCAACCTCTATTTTTTGATGTTTATCTTTATTTTGTTATATAAACAAGGGCCATCTCACTAATAGATCACCAAGCTATAAAATGACAAATGACCAAAAAAAAAATTAAAAACAAAAGGATGATTTTTTGACAAAAATTTCAAAACAAGTTTAAATTTCGTCAAAAAAATGGAAAAAATATTTTTTTTATTTTCTTAAAAATCATACATACGAAGAAAAAGCTATAGGAAACGCTATAGTCAACCTTTTCTAAATACAGGGTTTTCCAACAAGAGGTGTTATTTTTAATCACCCGGTATTTCGGTAGCTGTCACCTTTGAAGCTTTTATTCTTTGACATTTGACAAGTAAAAACTACGCCATTACTAAAAATGGAACGATACACGATTCAACAACACACTGAAATTATTAAAATTTGAAAAATCGAAAATCATGTTGACTAATGAGCCCGGTTTTCACCTCGGGTGAATGGATAGCGCTATCGAGAGATGATTAATGATTTTTTATGGTCGGAGTTGGATGGTATTGATCTGGACAACGGCGCTACGTGCCACACACGCAACGAAACCATTGCTGTTACGGGAAAAGTTTCCGGACCGTGTTATCTCTCGAAGAGTTGATCACAATTGGCCACCGAGATCTTGTGATTTAACACCTTGCGACTTCTTCTTTTGGGGCCACGTGAAAGATAAGGTCTACGCCAACAGGCCAGCGTCGATTCAAGACCTCAAAGATAGAATTCGTGAGGAATTCGTGAGGCTATCGAGGACATAGGGCACCCACTTTGCGATCGGGTTATGGAAAATTTCATGAAAAGGATATGGTCCTGTAAGCCTGGTCGTGGTGGCCATTTGGCTGATGTTGTTTTTCATTATTAACGGCATACCTTCCTCTTTATTATGAAATAAACATCCGATCATTTATCTCAAAAAATTGCATTTTTCTTTGAACACCAAAATAACACCTCTTGTTGAAAACCCTTTACAATAGGTAATTAGTTATATAAATGGAAAAAAGGGCCGTTTGACCAACATTTCAAAATTCAACACCCTCCAAATCGGACGGTCCTAAACCGATCCCGTTAAAATTTGTGTCATAACTATTATTCAAAATGACTAAACTTAGTGGAAGTTTCATCCCGAGCAGTAGATATCACTTTTAAAAATGCACTCACTTGACATGAAATCCCCCAAAAATAATAGATAAATGACCATTTCCTTGTCAAGTGATCACATTACTCTAGTTTACAAAATTTCTGTCGAAGGACTGTGAGCGATTGAAACAGTCAAGCACTGAAGATACTGGAGAATTATTGAATGTATTTTGGAGAAGTAGCAGTCAGCTCATTTCATGCATTTTTTCAGAAGATTTGGACATGAAACTTGTAGCTTCTAAGTTTGTTCAGAAATACCCACATTTTGAAGAAAACAACTCTAAACAAAAAAGCTCGATGAGTTCCCTACTGCCTAATACGAGTTTTCTGTTCCAAAAACCTGAAATTCAAATGAAAGACCGCAAAGCCATACTACAACCACAGATACCAGATGTTTTTCCAGGATTGGAAAATTCGCTGGTAGGAGAGTATTGTTTTTGTGTGGACTTACTGTGATGTGGAAAAATTTATATTCATGAATAAAAATAAATATTTTTCAATGAAAATAAAAATAGGGGTTTTATAAACCTCCTACAACTGTCATTCTATCTACACTGAAAAAAAATTGTCATAAAATTTAAAAAATGCTCCAAAGACGCTCTTAGTCTTCAAAATAAGTACATTTTGTACTTAAAATTAAGAAATTTTACTTAAAATTAAGTAAATTACTTAATATTATTGAAATTATCTATATTTTAAGTAAAAAATTTACTTATTTTAAAAACTTATGACGTCTTTGGAGCAATTCTTTAATTTTATGACAAATTTTTTTGTAGTTGAAATTTGTTATAAAAGTGACAAAAAATTATTTTATTATTAAACAAAATAAGAATAAACCTGAATCTCTGAATTTCCGGTACGAAAGAAATAACTTTCAATTTGTCCATTTGTTTCCAGACTTGTATTCGAACTTTCAAAAATCGCCACATCGATTTTTTTCAATAAAAAAATTTAATGTGCATAATTTTCACCAAGACATCACGGCCCCCAGGGGCTGCGGACCACCATTTCAGTAGCTCTAGGCTAAGTTCACAGATGGTCCATGTTGGTCTTCTCCTATGAGCATCTCCCCAAAAAGGGTAGTGAAATATTGATTCTTAAATAACCTCTACACTACCTATCGGAATATTCCTCAACTTCACACATAGCATTGGTATTGTAATTGTATTGGTTTCTTAGTCGCTTTTAACATGAGAACAAGTAAGAAAGTTCAGACGGATAAACAGTCTGAATCCCCTCACCTGGAGTCCCATAAAAATATTAGTAAATGTATTTTCTTTTTTGTTTATATTAAATTATCATCAATTTAAATTGCATTTAATAACTTTAAAGTATGTACGGCTATTAAAGTTATAAGCTGTTAACTTTTGGTATAAAATTATCCATTTGTGTGGGAGGTACCAAAAGGGGAGTTCCAATAACGCCCATTTTTCTCTGGACTCTCGGTACTATAAAAGCATTTCACTGTACAAAATTTGAAGTATTTGTATGCACTCGTTTTAACGTTATAAGCTGGTAACTTTTGATGCAAAATGGTCCATGTGTGTGGGAGGTACTAAAACGAGCGTGGCAATAATGCCCATTTTTCACTGTATTGTAGGTACTATTGATCGCCTCTCCTGAAAAACTATCTTTTTGCACTTAGCAGAGTTTAGAATGGAGATATCGATATGTTTCATCCGATTCGGCTCTTTAGGCCTATAAAAACTGTATTTTACATCATGGTAGAGTTTATTAATCTACGGTCTTACACTGCCGAGTTTGGATAAAATCGGTCCCGATTTAGATAAAGCTCCCATATGATATGTTTGGAAATTTGGAATATGTTTCAATTTGGAAATTTTTATATGTTTCGTCCGATATCTGTAGCCATATCGGACGAAACATATATATGGGCAGAAACGTTTCAATTGTAAATTGTGTAAATAAATTTAAATTAATGAACACATTGTTATCCAATCCTATATATATTAAAATGACTTTAAAAAAAATCCCTTTTTATTTCTTTTATTTTGTAGGCAAAATTTTATTCTAAAATATCTCTCTTTAAAATTTTGCTTTAGATATAGTCAAGTTCTAAAATGACATCTTTTGTCTCGAGATATAGTTAATTGTTTTAACAGTTTGACAAAGTATTATATACAATGCCGTACAGGCCGGTGTGAAACAACAAAAATTACCATTCACAAGATTTGAATATCAAATTGCAAAATATTGTACTCTATCCAATTGGCTCCCGAAATTCCTCCCATTGTGCGACGCCATTCAAGTGGAAGAAAATAATTTTTATTATTTTTCTCTCTCAGTCTATTAAAAAAGTCATAGCTTCTCCAAGCTGCATTTAATCTTGGAAGTTTAGTTTAGATGGTGTTTAAGGGGACCTTCAAACCTAATGCCGTATTTTGTTTTTTTTTTTGCAAAACATAAAGTTTTGCAAACGCTTTCATGTCCTTTCCATTAACGAAAATCCGTCCAGTCTACTTAGTCCAAAGAAGGAATAAGTGATAGAAAAAGCGAATGCATGAATGAATAGCAGACATCGCCATTACAATCATCATCCTTAGCATTATCCTGTTTCGCAGGCTCATCAGCAACAGCAACAGCTACACCATCATCGTCATCACCAACACCAGCATCATTATGCCCGGCCAAATAACAAACATCAAAAGATGTGCGAGATGAGCATAAACATGCCAAAGTGTACTTGAATCTTTACAGCAATTTACGAGCAAATTTTCATTTTTGTTTTTTTTCTTTTTTTGAAATATTAAGTGGAGCTGTTGAAACAAACAAGAAAGCCAACTGGAATAAAACGCAGCAAAAAAAACAAATAAATTAAAACGTAATGAAAAAAGCACCCATCGACCTCCTCCATCCAACAACGCTTAAGTGTGAAGACTACATTCACATTGAAATTGAAATTGGTCAACGATGGATGAATGGTTGGCTGGACGGATGGATGGTGAATGAATTGCTGGTCCTTTTTATTACAAAATGCCCTCTGTCATAAAGTCGGCAGATATTAACAAATGAACAAACTGTACAAATATTAAGTTGAAGCAATGGCAAACAGAGTGGGGGCAGGGTAGTTGGGATAGGAGCCGAATGTCGTGCGAGCCCTTCAGGTTTCGGAGGTGGCCATTAAGGTCGCTAGGAAGGCTAAGGCCAAAGGCCTACGGAGAAAATAAAAAATATATGAATGTTTTATATTTATTTTGTTTAACATATAGCTTTGATGTACAATCTGGTTAAATGATGTAAAAATAACTAGTATCATTGGCCGATAGCCTGAGATGCTAGTGCCTTTTACATTAAGTTTATTATTATTTTAATTGTAATAAATAAATACAAATAAATAAATAAATAAACTAGTATCATCATGAAATTATAGATACTACTTGAAACGAGTAAGGAAAGACTAAAGTCGGGCTGGTGAAAACTATGTATTGCTAATAATCTCTACAATTGTTTGCAAAGCGTTCCCCGAAACATGTGTGAGCGTCATGAGATCAAATCGACTGGGTCTTTTATGATGTATATATTTATGTATATATATGTAGAGTGGTATTTGGACAAAATAAAATGTTTATTGTAAAATTTTAAAGAATTTATTTTCTAGATCTTCAAAAACTATTATGGAAATGAGCCTTCATAAACGGGGTGGCACAAAATGACCGAACGGGTTTGAATTCCTTATAACTTTTTTAATCATTTTTTTTCTATGGAACAGCACAAATGAAAAACGTAAAAAAATATTCTGCTATATTTAAAAAAAAATATATAATTATATCTTAAATGAAAAGTTATAATGAACTCAAAACCTTTCGGTCTTTTTTCGTTTTTTATTAGGGGGCTGTGTAAAAGAGGCGTAGAATTTTTCAGAAAGGCGTAGCCCGATGCTATTTATTTTTTTATATTAATTATGTTCATATTATATTAGGTACTTTGTATATATTTATATTATATTAGGTACTTATCTCCCACAAAAAAGTTCCGGAAAGCAAAAATTCTTTAAAGATTTTAATTTTTTAATATGACAATAACAGAGACCATTTTATGCCTACGGGGATCACACTATGTTAAATTATGATCATAACATGGTTACTTATGGTGAATTCTGACATGGAGACATTGTTATGTTATGATCAAAGAGGTTTATACTGCATGATTATAGTAGAATAATATTATGATCTGCTAGCATCAAGACAGCCACCATATTTTCTTAAGAAAAATAATGCTCTAGTGTTCATCTATATTTTCAAATATGGTTACTTGACTTCTACCCACTAGGAAAGAAAAAATATCTAAAAAACAAAACTTTATACGAACGTCGAAATTGCAGAATAAAATAATGATCACTCAAATTAATTGTATACTCACATCCTGGAATTAAATTAAGTAATATTAACAAACAACATTATTAAGTGTATCTTTCTCAATATCTGTCATTTTAAAAGTAAATTTCTTAATTTGAACTCTTAATATTCAATTAAGAACCATTACATCGAAATTGCAGAATAAAATAATGATCACTCAAATTTATTGTATACTCATATCCTGGGATTAAATGAAGAAATATTAAAAAACAACATTATTAAGTGTATCTTTCTCAATATCTGCCAAAGTAAATTTCTTAATTTGAACTCTTAATATTAAGATAAAGAACCATATACCTGAAATAAAGTGTTAAAACCCCCCACGATATAACTGAATATGCGATTCTTTCCAAAAATGCCCACAATTAAAGTTGACTTGTGAAAAAGGGAACTTAATAAAAAAATGGCACAATATTCATTTATTTCGTAATCGAATATCGTTCAACGTAGCATAAAGTGAAAACTGAAACTGGACTGTAATTCACTGAATTGCAGCCCGTATCGCTGATTGAGTGAGTGAATAAATGAATGAATGGCAAATCAGAGCACATGCATATGCAGAGAAAGGGCGGGAGAGGACGAGGACATATGAAGTTTATGTCCATAAGCGTGAGGTGATGACACCATTCTTTAGCAGTTATTTAAATGGAAATGCAGGGACTCTATTCGTAACATCCATGAGGCGCAGTCACTCAGTCAGTCACATCATTCATCCAGCCACCAAACATATTAATTGGCAGCACACCATGAGCAGAAACAGTGGTCGTCAGTTCACACTTGATGGGGCACAGGAAGAGCACCCACCAAACCCACTTAACAACATCAAGTGAAACTGGAGGACATACAAAACATACACTGAAACATAAATGGACAATTTAAAATTTTTCGCTCCAAATATTAGGTATATTTTCTTAATATTAAGAAAATTTAATCATTTTAAATTAAATTTCCTAATTGTTTTTGTTTTTTTGTTTTATACGATCTGCTTCCATAGTACATATTTTGTTTTTGTACTCAGGCTCAAGATCATATACTGAAAACAACAATAACGATCTTGAGCCTAAGTACAAAAACAAAATATGAAATTTCCTAATGTTAAGGAAGTTTTCTTAAAATTAGGAAAATATCTTAATATTAAGAAAATTTAGCAATATTAAAAAATTATTAATTGAAAAAATATTAATTTAAAAAAATGTATTAACTCAGTCAGAATTTATTAGGTTTCAGTTACTTTCTGTATATTGCAAAAATGTACGAATAATAGAAACAAATACAAAAATTGGTAGTGCTTGGTAGAATTAAAACGCTCTACCAATTTTTGTATTTGTTTCTATTACATTTTTGCAATATACAGAAAGTAACTGAAACATATGGACTTAAACCGAATTAAATTCTGACTGAATAACAAAAGCAAGGACCAACAATAAATAACAACAAAATTTATTAATTTTAAATTAAATTTCCTAATTTTAAGAACATATTATTAATATTAGGAACATATTTTAAAATTAAGATAATGTCTAAGTAATAAAATGTATTAATTTTAAATAAAATTAAGTACATTTTCCTATTTTTAAGTATGAACCAATTAACAACATCAACTAAAACAACATGTACATTATTAAGTACATTTTCCTAATTTTAAGTATGAACTACTTAACAACTTCAACTAAAAATGGAGAACATACAAAATTAATATTACGAAAATGTATTAATTTTAAACTAAATTTCTAAATATTAAGGACATTTTCTTATTAATTTTAATGAATTTAATAATTAATTTTTTGTAAAAATTTTGAATAAAATTTTGAAAATGTATTAACATTTCTTAATAATAAGAACATTTCTTAATACTAACAACATTTATTCATTTTAAAAAAAATATTAATTTTAAGTTAAATTTCTTAATATTAAAAATATTTTCTTAATAACAAGAAAATTAATTAATATTAAAAAAGTTTCTTAATAAAAGAATTTCTTAATATTAAGAAAATTTATTAATTATAAAAATAATTTCTTAATATTAAGGACATTTTCTTAATATTAGGAAAATGTCTTAATATTAAGAACATTTCTTAATATTAGGAAACTTTATTTATTTTTAAACAAATTTATTAATTTTAAATTAAATTTGTATAAAAATGTATTAATTTTAAGAAAATGTCTTAAATATTATTAATTCTAATTTTATTTTTTTAAGACATTACAAAACGCACTGAAAAAAGGATCCATTTGAAAGATTTTGCTCCAAATATTAGGAACATTTCCTTAATGTTAAGAAAATTCATTAATTTTAAATTAAACTTCTTAATATTAAGGAAATTTTCTTAATATTAGGAAAGTGTCTCAATATTAAGAAAATTTATTAATTTTAAGAAAATGCATTTATTTTCTTAATATTAAGAATATTTTCTTTATAACAAGAAAACCAACTAATATTAAAAAATTCTTAATATTAAGGACATTTTAATAAAACTAGGAAAATGTTTAAACATTAAAAAAAATTATTAATTTAAAAAAATATTCTTAATATTAAGGGCATTTTCTTAATATTAGGAAAATTTCTTAAAATTAAGAAAATTTATTAAATTAAATTTTTTAATATGAAGGACGTAATATTAAGAAAATTTATTTATTTTACGAAAATGCATTAATTTTAATTTAAATTTCGTAATATTAAGAAAATGTCTTAACATTAAGGACATTTTTTAATTTTATGAATATTAATTAAAAATAAATTAAGTAATTTTCCTAACTTTAAGAATGAAGTGTCTTTGTTTTAAAAACCAGGACGTTAAAATCTTTGAAATAAACTAAACTTTTTTTCAGTGTATACACAAACACACACACGTACACCGGCAACAAATGAAAATTTATGGGTGGCAATGGTGACCACGACTACTTTTGGCGGTGTTCGCTATACGCCGCGCAACAAGAAAAAAGGTCTGCCATAAATAAAAATGTATTTAAATTTAATTGTCAGCTTCAATTAAAATTGATTTGGCCCTGCTGTGAGTCTGTGGCCGCTAGGCACAAGCGGCAAAGGATGGTCATCGAACTGGTGGAGGTGATGGTGTTGGTGGTTTTGGGGCTTTGGGAAGGCACCTTTTTGTGACTATGTGGCGCCTTTCTGAAATAAATTAACGTTTTGCCTTCATTTTTTGTCCGTGTTTTTAATATTCATTTTGTTTTATTGCTCTCTCTCTTTCGCTCTCCAACTCTGCGTGGCACTCATGTCGTCCTCTGCAAATCGTGTCGCATTTATAGCTTTCAGCTATTTTCAATTTTCACTTAATAGGGATTTTCTGGCGAAAATATATATTCTCATTTGAATACGCTCATATTTGTTCTTCCGTTATTATGGCGGCAATGTTGCCGCGCTCCGCATAAGTGTTTGCCGCATTGGTGGGACCATCGATGAGTTCACTATGGGGAAAAGCATCACCAATTTGGTTGCCTTTTCCAAAAGTGGCAAAATCCCAGAGATTTTAATAAAATTCCAAATGTATTGAAACAAGCAAAAAATGCAATCGAATGAACCGACAATTTGGGAGGTACATGAAGAACATGGAAACCAGTAAACATTCAATTTGTAGCAGTCCTAGGAGAATAATTTTGCCGGTTTTTTTTCATAACATATTTGCACCAAAAATATATAATTATAAAAAAACCAGTAAGGAAAGGCTAAAGTCGGGCGGTGCCGACTATATAATACCCTACACCACTCTCGTAATATTGAATAACTCTGATATATAAATTTTGTAATTCATGTATAAATTGTTTACATAAATTTACTTTTGGGACATTTTATACTTAAATAATACCCTGTACCACAGTGTGGTGTAGGTTATAAAAACGATTGGATCTAAAGAGCCAAATCGGATGAAACATATATATGGGAGCTATAGCTAAATCAATAGCGATCTTAACAGCCGCGAAATACTCTAAACTGCAAAATTTCGGAGCGATTGGAGTGAAATTGCGACCTGTAGTCGACGAACAACTTTACATGGACAGACGGACGGACGGACGGACAGACATCGTTAAATCGACTCAGCTAGTGATTCTGAGTCGATCGGTATACTTTAAGGTGGGTCTAGCTGTGTTATTTTCAGGTGTTACAAACATCTGCCGTGAAACAAACTTATAATACCCTGTACCACAGTGTGGTGTAGGGTATAAAAAAACAAAATATTGATTCTGTATCATGCTCGGATTAAAATTCAAAATGTAGTGTCAAAGTGCTTAGATTAAACGTGCTTTTGTAGGCTGTAACTAAATTTGGAGTGATTTTCTTCAAATAAGGCATTGTTTGTTCTTAGATCTACAATCTTATCTCTGCCAAATTTCAAAATGATGGTAATCGATATATATATATACATATCTTAATTCGAACAGAGTTTCCCTAAATTTGGCTGTGTTTGTTTTTGGGTCAAAAAACTCCTCTATACCAAAAGGGATGGGGGGAATTCAGGGCAAATGAGTGAATTTTTAAAACGGATATTTTCTGATCGGGATGAAATTTGCAACAATTTTAGTTATATTTGATAGTAGCTATGACACAAAATTTCAACCAACCCTTTTCTCTTCAATATATCTATTCGACCCTTTTCTCTTCAATATAACTATTACCCATTGTATTTTGAAAATTGTGCCCAAAGTATTATCAATGGTTTTTTCTTCTGTAATTAATAGCCAATAAATAGTCAAGCTCGAGGACTATTTTCAAAAGGTCCACAAAACAAATTTATTATTTTTTTTCTATATTAAAAAAAATAAAAAATACACAAAAATATTTTTGGTATTTGTTTTTTGTGAAATTAAAAATTATTTTAGCATTTTTGAAAAAAAAAAGATATTAATTTTTTTGATCAAACGAAAGCTTATGTCATTTACTTTAGTAGCTTAGAAACCATTTATGGAAGGCGACCTGCTGATATCTCCAGACACATTTATTCTTATTTTGTTCAGGAAAGCTTTAAAGAATCCTAAATAATTCGGTCTCCTTAAGCCCCAAAAACTTTTCCCATTGTGCAGCCGCTAACAAGTGCAAAGAAGCTATTTTTGTTCATCGCCCGGTAGTCCAGGCTAAACATTCATTATATGTGACACAATTATGGTGTGGGGTATCGATTTGATATTTCAAATTAATTAAGATTTTACACGAACTGCCATATTCATTGCCTTTGAGGTAAGACAGTGGTACAAAGTGCTATAACAGTATAATGTTATGTGTTTATGGTTGGCAGTCACTCAAAGGAATTGCAATTGCATATATGTGTTTAGGATCTACTTTTACCACAAAACGCTTGAATAGTGGGTTTCCCAATTACTCATCACTTAACGACGACCACCAAAAGATGCGGCCAAATCTCCATATTGTCTTCCGGGAATATGCATATGCTTTGCCTTTCATAGTGTTGTGGTTATTATTAAATTGAGCTCATTCTTCTCTTTGGTTGTTCATTCTACCACACTTACTTAAGTGCGTGCCCCCTCGATAGCGCGTGTGGCGAGCGGAAATTTTGAATGGCGACCCGACCCAGCAGCCCAACCTCTTGAAATGTTTCAATTTTCTTGTTGTTTTACAACAAAACGACAGGCGTTTTCATATGAAATTTTGCATTTAATTCTTGGCAACTTGACAAACGCTGTTTTTGTTTTGTTTCGTTTTTTTGCTCTGTGCCGTTTTGCCTTTTTGTAGAACAATTTTACGCAATTCTATACGTTATTTTCAAATGTAGTTCAACGCTGTTTTTCTATTCTTTTGTTTTGCTTTTCACTCTTCTCTCGGATTATCTTATTTTGGTTGTAGTTTCTTGGCCTCGCCACGCATCGTTTCACATCTCATGCACGTGACGTCATGTGAATGTTATTCACCCCAAAAACAAAACAAAACAAAAACAATATTCACAATCACCACCGAATTGTAGTCTATAGTTAGACTAAGTCTTGTTGCATCCCTGACTATTTATATGGGATTTTGAGAAAATCTAATTTCGTCACACTTACATACATATAACATATGTAATAGTGTACAAAAATACTCACATAAGCGGTGTTTTTGCTCTTATTTTTGGTTTGCAAGGAGCGCACCACTGTGCTTGGCTGGCAGGGAGTGCGAAAGAGATACGGAAGGGGAGAGAGACATGAGCATAATATTGGATGGAAAACACACAGACAAGACAAATTGGGAAAACTAATTAGAAAAATGTGTATGTCCGTCCGACCGTTCGTCTGACGGTCCATCCATTTTGATGCTTGTTCATCGTTCACAGACATTGAGTTTCCCCATCGTTTATTTTAATTTTCACATAAATTTCAATTTCAATTTGAAGCACTGCAACCTCAAATTTCCTCAAATATTAAAGCCATCAAGTTATGGCAATGTAACGGTGTTTTGCGATACTCTCTCTGTGAAGGGAAACAAAGTTCACCAGAGCATATGACAGACGTATAAATAATCTCATCGCATTTGGGGAGTTGGCTGAAGATATTTGTGTATCATTTCATTATAGGAAATAAGTGAAGCATTTCACAAAGAAAAAAAATTTATGATGCGAACTATAATAAAACTAAAATATATTTACCTATTCTTCTACTCAAATGGATTGATTTGATATCGAAAATAGCACTAGTAAGTATAAGGAAGAAAATCGAAACTATACACATTTTTAGAGTTTCTCTAGGGTACATTTACGTTGCTTCAAAGAAAAAAAATGGGAAGATTTTTGAAGGATAATTTACTTAGGAAATATTTTGAGGCGGTTAAAACACTCGACCAAGTGGTGGTGTGGGGTGACCTATCACCCCCTCACCACCAAAAAATGTCGATTAAAGCAGATCATAGGGCAGACAAGTCACATAAGTCAAATTATACCCTCCACCAATGGATGGTGAGGGTATATTCATTTTGTCACTCCGTTTGTAGCACCTCTTAGTATTGATCAGAGACACCAAAAGGTAAATATATCGTCATCAGAAACGAAAAAGGGCGTAACAACAAGAAAAATGGAAACTCAGTTTTTGATGGATTTCGGTACCCTGCATCAAATCACACATCCTGACAAATTTTTAGCGGCGTAATATTAAAAATGGCGAATTTATTAACGAAAATCAAAAGGGCCTAACAACTAATTAATCCTTTTTTCATAATTAAAAAATTCTATTTCACACAATTTTCACAAACAAGTTATAAATCATGTTTGTGTGATTTTATATATGCATCATTATGTTTAGATATTATCCTGAAAACCACGTTTTTCTAACGGCAACACTTTTCATTTTATTTAGTTTTTTGCTTCTCCTGTAAAATTTTCGTTTCTGATGACGATATATAACAAATTGTCTTAAAATTCTAAGACGACTTAGCTATGTCCGTCCGTTTGTTATAATCACGCGGCTATCTATAATACTAGAGCAATATTGCTGAAATTTTTTAGATATACTTGTTATAGCTGCAGATATGTGGGACATATCGGTCCATTTTTAGATATTGCCCCCCATATACTTATATAGCATCTCTCCGAGTTGACTTCTTACTGCCATATAAACCAAAAATTTCATCTGATAGGGTTGAAAATTGTTAAAAAAGATAAACAAATATTTTTTCATATTTTTTATTTTGCCAATTTTGTTTGGGAGATACCAAAATGGGCGTTGCAATAACGCCGACGTGCGGTCGCATCAAATTACGGTTTTTGAGCCATAGATACCACATTTTTAAAGCAATTTAGCTGAAATTTTGCAGTCTATATTATATTTCGGAAGGAATTCATCGCAATAAAATGTATATAAATCAGTTAATATTTTTATTGTAGTCCCTGTGTAGAAGTTGCTCTCAAATATGCTAACTTAAGCCTTAAATACGAAATTTTTCAGATGAAGATTTTAGATAAAGAATTTGAGCCTTATATTTGGCTAAATATTGCAGCATTCGTTTATTTAATAACAACACGAAAAATATTACTATATACGGGCACCACTACGTGATAAAAGACCCGTGTCTCCCAGTTTTGCCCAAAGCCATGCACTTTTTTTATTGGCCCCCAGAGATTTGGGGTTTCCATGTATCTTTTGCAAAAAAATTATCATTTTTTCAGGCTCATTTCTTGCAAGACACGGGTCTTTTTTGTCTTTTATCACGTAGTAGTAGACCATCATTGTACATCTTTGAACATAGCCTGAGGTGGAAAAAAATATGAACACATAACATATTTGAAGTCATCTTGTCGAAAAAATTTAATAAGTCATATCTCGCGAAGAAACCAAAATTTTGCTAAACGGTTCAAATTGTTTTATTTTTTTCAAATTCTCAACCAGATTATTAACAAATTTCAAAAAAAACTTGACCTTCCAAAAAATGTTGTCACACTTGTTTTATTTTATTGTTTAAATTATCATTGTTTTCTTCGTTAGGATGATAGTTTCCAACATTGGAACGCAATTTTTTTTGCATTTTTTCTATTTTTTTTTTGGAATAAAAGTCATTTTTTTTCAAATTGTTTTAACGACATTTACTAAACTTCCCCTGTAAATTGTATAAATTTTTTTTTTCGAGAATTTTTTCAATTTTTATAGTGTATTGAGAAAACGCGTGAGCAGAATTAAAAAAATGGCGGCTTATTTTAAAGGTACTTGCAAGTGCTTTTCGCAGAGATTTGGGGTTTCCATGTATCTTTTGCAAAAAAATTATCATTTTTTCAGGCTCATTTCTTGCAAGACACGGGTCTTTTTTTGTCTTTTATCACGTAGTAGTAGACCATCATTGTACATCTTTGAACATAGTCTGAGGTGGAAAAAAATATGAACACATAACATATTTGAAGTCATCTTGTCGAACAAATTTAATAAGTCATATCTCGCGAAGAAACCAAAATTTTGCTAAACGGTTCAAATTGTTTTATTTTTTTCAAATTCTCAACCAGATTATTAACAAATTTCAAAAAAAACTTGACCTTCCAAAAAATGTTGTCACACTTGTTTTATTTTATTGTTTAAATTATCATTGTTTTCTTCGTTAGGATGATAGTTTCCAACATTGGAACACAATTTTTTTTTGCATTTTTTCTATTTTTTTTTGGAATAAAAGTCATTTTTTTCAAATTGTTTTAACGACATTTACTAAACTTCCCCTGTAAATTGTATAAATTTTTTTTTTCGAGAATTTTTTCAATTTTTGAAAACGTTGAAAATAGTGTAGTGAGAAAACGCGTGAGCAGAATTAAAAAAATGGCGGCTTATTTTAAAGGTACTTGCAAGTGCTTTTCGCCGAGGTTTCGGCTACTGACCGCTCCTGACCAAATTTTATTAGTTTTTTATTTTTCTTCTTCATGTGTGTTTTTCAATATGAAAACACCAACCTAAAAGTTCAGAAAAAATATAGGCACATTTGTACACGGTTGTCAATGTTGGCACATATGGCATTGTGCTGGTAATATACTGAGAATTAAAATTTGTTGGCAAAATATGAATTGTCAGTTCAGACGATTGCAAGAAAACCTTACAATTTTGCCAATACAAATATTTCTCTGACAATAGTGCCATTATGACAATTGCATAAAAATCGAACATCTGAAAATACACATTAAATAATTTTTTTTTTTAATATAACCCGCTATTTCTCCACGCTGAAATTTTCAGGGTTTGTTTAGAATCGATCAAGGAATGTGCTCATATTTTTTCTGCATTTTTAAGTTGGTGTTTTCATAGTTAAAAACACAAATGAAGAAGAAAAGTAAAAACTACTAAAATTTGTTCAGTAGCGGCCAGTAGCCGAGAACGTCGGCGAAAATCACTTGTATGTACCTTTAAAATAAGCCTTCAATCTTTGAATTCTGCCCACGCGTTTTCTCAGTACAGCATTTTCAATGTTAATACCTCTTCAATTGTTTCTTGATTTTCGCAATTTTCACTTAGTCATAACTAATAAATTTCGTTTTTTTTAAAATACGTGTAAAATATTTTTAACCGTAGAATATACTTGGGAAAAGTCGGAGTCGTCATCGTGTATTTTTTACGAAAATCATTCGGTTTTATATGGAATGTACGATATGTACATCCCGATTTGGCTTTTAAGCTGTATATGGGTGTTTCCACCGAAAATGACCCCCTACAGCTCAAAAATTAAATTATAATTTTTAATTTATTTTCCCGCTTATATTAAACAAAATAAATGTATCTGTCATTTTCCGAAAGATAAACTTTAATTGTCTTTATACTAACTAAAATAGTCTACTTTGAATTTAATATACCAGGCGCGTTTTTTACCGTGAATTGCACGTCACTTTTTAAGCCCTTTGGAAACACTGTTTTAGCGGTGGTTTACGAACAAAACAAAAGCAAGCTGAAACTTTTCTTCATGCTTAGCAACAATTTTAAAGGCGACAAGTTAAAATTTAATTTTTTTTAAGAGTGCAAAGATAACCTAGCCGACTGTAACGACCGTTACCCCAAAAGCACAAAAGTTTGTTTTTTTCCTAATTCATTCAAACGATTTAATAGTATAGAATTTTGTTAGGCCAAATAAGCATCAAAAGCCTATTTTGATTTTTTAAAAATTTTTTTAAAGATGTAACGACCGTTACCTTTTTCTGTTGGCGTTTTGCATTTGCACTGTTTTGGTCTGACTTAACTGGATTCTTACTGATTTTAGCTGAAAAATCATGAAGCAACTTACCAAGATGCAAAAATACAGAAAAAAACGAAAAGAAGACGAAGGAAAGCATGAGGCTTCTTGGCAAAAGAGAGAGAGAGAGCGCTCAAAAAAACGAAGAATAGATCAAAATAAAGGTGATGACGGACGAACGCGAAGTCAGGAACGAAATGACAAACGCGAACGCGTAAGAAAATTTAATGAAAAAAAAACAAAAAACGTTTAATTGTTTATAATGTAACGACCGTCACTTTTTAAAAAACATTTTTTTGGTAACTAATTTTCTTTGGTTTGAAAATAAACCCATTCCATAAACAAAACATTTCAAATAATTTAATCAGATTTTTTACTTGACACATCCTGTGTAAAATTTTACAATACATTATGTTTGTTTCCGAAATTTGAAATCAGCAAATTTATAAAGTAACAAACGTTACTTTTAAAATGGTCAAAAAAATTATTGAAATTAAATTTTTTATGAATTCTTTCGGTTGCTACCGACGCTTGAACTTTCGTAAGTCCAAAAATAAGCAATCCTCGTGACATATTTGCTTAGGTGGGAATTTTATTTAAAAAATCTCCGAAAATCGGTAACGACCGTTACTTTGGAACAACCATATACGAATTATTTTTAAGCAAATCTTTATGAAATTTATTTAGCGCACGACAGTTTTATTAGGTAGTAATGAAGTCTCCAAGTCTCATGCAAATCGGTTCAGATTTATGTATAGTCCCCATACCGATTTGACATTTACGCGGTACACAAGCCACAATCTGCATCAAATCTTTATGAAATTTGATATAGGATAGTTCTTTGTGCCTATATAGCCCCTATACGTATATATAAGTATATACAGGGTGGCTGATATGTATTGCAACCAACTTCAGATTGCTATCATTTCTAAACCGCTAGTCTGATAGCTGACAGATTTATTTCAGTGACAGTTTATTTTATTGTTTACAAGCTTACCAAAACATTTTGATCTATTGCATTCAGAAAAAAGTTATTCGTGATGGACTTCAAGCGTGATTGCTTTATATTTGGGTGGAAAAACACAAGTGGCTATCGTTAGAGCCCTCCAGCATTTAAATGTGAATAAATCTTTTGTTTCTCGTACCATTGCTCGTTACCGTGATACTGGCAGTGTTGCATCGCGTCAAAAAAGTGGACGAAAAAAAACGGTAACAATACCAGAAATTATCCGAAAAGTGAAGGCCAGATTTGATCGAAATCCACGCCGTAGTGGTAGAAAAATTGCTCGTGAGCTGAACATATCGCGAGAGCGGATACAACACATATTAAAAAATGAGCTTGGACTAAAGCCATTGAAGTTCCTAAAAGTGCAAGAGCTCACCCATGCACTAAAAAAGTTAGACTGGAAAGAGCCAAGGAGTTGCTTCGCTTGCACGAAAGTGGCCAGTTACCGAATTTGGTTTTCTCCGATGAGAAGCCATTCCAAATTGAGCAGTTTGTGAACAAACAAAATGATCGGGTTTACTTGCCAAAGAGGTCAGCTGAAAATTTAATGGTGTGGGCCGCCGAAACAGCCGATGGTCGCTCCCCGCTCGTATTCATCGACCATGGGGTCAAAATAAATGCCGAATATTATCGGGAAAATGTCCTAAAGTATTGAAGCCCTGGGTAGACAAACATTTCGGCCGCAGACCATGGACATTCGAACTGGACTCAGCACCATCGCACTCAGCACGCGTCAACCCAGAATGGCTTAAAAAGGAGGTTCATCGCTTCATTTCTACCGCACAATGGCCACCAAGATCTCCGGATATCAATCCGTTGGACTTTTGCGCCTGGGGCATTTTAGAGAGTAAGGTTCGCACTAAAAAATACCAAAGTATCGATCATCTCAAGACGGCGCTTCGCCGGGAATGGGCCAAAATACCGCAGAGCCACTTTCGTGCAGCGTGTGATGGCTTTGTCGGCCGTTTGAAGGCCATAATTCGTGCCAAAGGTGACCAATTCGAACAAACTGTTTCTAAAATTTTATGTTATTTCCGACATTTTTTGTTTTTGAACAATAAAATTAAAAAAAAAATAAAAAAATATAGCGCTTTACTTTGTTGCATTACATATCAGCCACCCTGTATATCCCTATTTTGCATCTAAAGGCTATAAAATCCGCAGTTTATAACATATCTTTAAAAAAAGAAAATCGATTCAGATGTATATACAGCTCCGGTATATACATTTATCCAGATTATTAATCTAAGCGCTATAAAATAAACCAGTAAGGAAAGGCAGAAAGTCGACCGGGGCCGACTATATAATACCCTACACCTCCCTAACAATGCGATAAGGTTCATTGCGATAATAAATTGGAATAATTTGTAAATCGATAGAACATATATATGTGGATATATATAATTCTGAAACGATAATCGCTAAATTAAGCAAGATTCGTTCTTAAATTGAGAAACATCTTTCTGGAGAATTTTGTAATGATCGGATGTAAAGTACAACTTCTATAGCGCTTTGTAACCAAATCAGGAGGAATATATATATATGGAGGTTATATATAAATCTGAATAAATTTTCCCTGACTACTAATTCATGTAAAATAGAATCCTCTTTCTGTCGAATTTCGTACTGATCGGATATAAAATACAGTCTCTACAGCGCTTAAATGTCAAATCGGGGCTAACATATGTATGGAGGCTATATCTAAATCTGAACCGATTTTCTACGAATTTGGCAGTATTCCTTCATGTAATAAGAAGAAACCTCTTTCTGCCGAATTTTGGTGTGATCAGATATAAAATACAGTTTCCACAGCGCTTGAATTTCAAATCGGGGGTAACATGTATATGGGGGCTATATCTAAATCTGAACCGATTTTCTCCGACTTTGGCAGTTTTTCTTCATGTAATAAGAAACCTCTTTCTGCCGAATTCCGTACTGATCGGATATAAAATAAAGTTTCTACAGCGCTTACATATCAAATCGGGGGTAACATATATATGGGGGCTATATCCAAATCTCAACCGATTTCCCCCAAATTGTGTATTGTCTCTTAGTGTATCACGAGACTACTCTCTGTCAATTTTTGTACATATCGGTTCAAAAATGTTGTTTATACAGTGCATGCATATATGCCAAATCGGAGGTACATATATATGGGAGCTATATGTAAATCTGAACCGATTTTAAACAAATTCAATAGGGATCGTCCTTAGCCCCAAAGAAAGATATGTGCAAAGTTTTGTTGAGATCGGACCATAATTGCGACCTGGACTTTGATTACAAGAATACATCTACAGACAGACAGACAGACAGACAGACGGACATAGCTAAATCGACTCAGAAAGTGATTACAAGTCGATCGGTATAATAAACAATGGGTCTATCTCTTTTCCTCTTGGGTGTTACAAACAAATGCACAAAGTCATAATACCCTGTACCACAGTGTGATGTAGGGTATAAAAATGTTAGTAAAAATTTTTTAATTGGTAAAATAGCATTCATAAAACTTGCTAATATATTTTCAAATTCTGGTATTATGCACTCATTATCTCTCGACAAAAAAAAAGGCAGATCCAAATTCTAAAATCTATATGTGGCAATGTTTTTTTCGTATACTCGTATGTTCCCCGGTGTCCCATATTGGTATATTCCTTCTTTCTGACTACTCTCCCACCAAAGGTTGAAATTAGAGAAATATTGAATAGATTATATATTTTATATTAATTACCCAAACCTGCATTTTCTGATGTAATAATTTTTATCATCGCTAGTAACTCGAAAAAATTTGCCACACGTTCTTTTGGTAAATCCCACATGAAAATAAAATTTTCTATCAAACTCTAATATGTCATATCTATATTACAAGTACACAAAAAGACTTTAAATTTTGGACAAAATAGTGTCCAAATTGAATAAAACAAAATGGGCATAGTTGACAAGGTACAACATACATAAATTGGCCAAAAAAAACATAACTCTCGAATGAATCATTTAAATACCTTTCTTTATTTTAGACTACCTGCCCAATGACTAAAGACTGAGAAAGAAGAAGTAAAATAGTTCCACCTTGCTGACATTACCCATACAACATTCCACAGTAAATTTCTCACAAAGTGAGGTTATACTTTAGTCCATTAATCTCTGTGGAAATTTTGCTACTTGTTAGTTTTTTTTATCAATATGTCTACATTGAACAACTATCTCAAAGGCATAAAAAGTATAACTAATTAACATTTAATGTATGTCATCTATGATATTTTAAAGTTCATTAAAATGGAAATTTTCAAATAATTCATAAAATAATCAAACACTTTGCTACACGCAGAAAATACCACATATCGCTTTCAAATCCTTGAAATAATTTTATTAAGTAAGCAGTCTTTGCCAACATCCATAAATCTTACCAAATTTGAAAAACAAAATAATTTCTTATATTTTTTATTAAATAAATGTTAAGCTTCAGTGAAAAACCAAGTAATATCATTTATTTTTCACCATGTGAATTCATTATTATATTAAAGGTGTTGACAATACGAGTATTATAAACAAAACTTAAATTTCTGCGGGACATAAATATCTGTTTTTAAAAAACGTAGAATAATAAACGTGAAACTACTAAACCGATTAAAGCAAATTATTTAACATCCTCGCATTGTTTGTTTAAATTGTAATCAGTTTTTATGTTCACGGGTTTTTATTTTTCAACATAATGGCTTCATTTCAATGACACAAAAGAGACAATACTGGCATTTTTTCCTTTAAACTGGCCTTATTTTCATGACAATTTCAGTCGGGGGCAATCATTGTCCATGTCGAAGGACATGGCCAGGAAGGAGACTCTACTAAATGACCTATGAGAGTAGTCACAATCTATGGATAAACATTTTTGTATTTTTTGAGATGCTTTATACATTCACTTGGCCGTGTTGGTGGTGGTGTTGCAGGTGGTGTGACAGACATAACCAAATGTCCATCAGCTTCTGTTGGCAGGAAGAGATACCTGGCGATGGAACACAATGACCAGGAAGATAGAGAGAGAAGGGGATAGCGGCAAAAAACAACACCAACGACGTCTGTCTGTTTGATTGTGGTCGATGTTTAATCGGTTTTTTTCTTCTTATCAATCCAATGTTTGCCTGTCACCTCTGACGTATGAGTGATGTGGCATTAATTTGATTCCATTATTGGTGTTGCGTATACGTCCCGTATTCCAAAGTGAAGTTGTCCACTCTGGTGCGCGCGCTTAAGCTTTGTTCGGATTTGCGCTACTGTTCGGTTTTTAAATTAAAATCATTTTTGAAGCAACAGCAAAAAACAAGAATTACAACAATTGAACATTTACCAATCGAACTGAAATGAATTGAACTTTGAACGCTGAATGCGCCGTCGACAGAGCACAAATTATTTGTCATTTACATGCAATTGAATGTTGACTATAATGAGAGAACGACGGCAATGTCGGCGGGCGGCGACGGCGGCTGTGGCATTCAGTCGCAAATTTTGTGATATGGACAATATTCAGGCAATTATTTAAATTGTAATTAACTCAGCTGGAGATGACTACAACAACCGAAGGGAGGTGGTGTTGGTAAATGAACTAAATGATAAGGGCGTTGACGAGGATGAGGGCAGCGATGGCACTGCCATAACAATAGATGTCTATAACAGACATAACAAATTACGCAAACCTTTTAATATCCAGATGTGGTACCAAAAAGGGTTATCAAGTAGGATTTGCATATAAAAGAAAAACCTCCCAAAAAGGGGCTGAGGAAACAATATGATATTCAATGTAGAAAATGTGCAACGAAATAAAGTGAAACACATCGAAAGAGCGAAAGAGCGTTAATCCATTTCAGGAAGTTTTAAGTCATTCGGACTACGTCTGTCAGTCCATTTGCCTGTCTGGTTGGACTGAACAATAACTCTGTAAAAAAGTGACCGATTGACTTTAAAATTTATATTTGAAGATGACCCATATTAGCGCAGCCGAATTCCTTGTTATAATACAATGTAATATTTACTTCTCGCGTTAAACGAGTAAAAATGGTTTGAATTAACACGCCGCTTTTGGTAACTCCCACAAAAAGCGATCATGTATTACATTTTAATTTTATTTTGCATTTTCATATTTTTATATTTTTCTGTTTTTATATTTGTATATGTGTGTATATTTTTATAATTTTTTTATATGTATTTTTATATATTTTTGTATTTATATAATTTTATAAATATAAAAATATGTCCGTTCTGTTTGGGTTGTATTGCTTTGTTATTCATTGATATCATCAATTAAAAATATATTGACCATAAGTCCACTACAGCGCCATCCACCGGTAAGAATCATAAATACAAACAAGACATACATTTTAAATTTCCGTCAAATCGCTCTGGAAACGCGAATTTTGCAAATATCTTTCCCACTTTGCCATTCATCACCGAGAAAATACTTCTAAACACAGATGAGCCCAACCTGAACCCATTGTCCAATTTAGCCCATTCGCTCTTATGGATTCGGAGATCATGCGTTACTAACAAAAGTACAAAGGATTTTATATATAAAGATATTTTTATATTTTTATATTTTTATATTTTTATATTTTTATATTTTTATATTTTTATATTTTTATATTTTTATATTTTTATATTTTTATTATTTTATATTTTTATATTTTTATATTTTTATATTTTTATATTTTTATATTTTTATATTTTTATATTTTTATATTTTTATATTTTTATATTTTTATATTTTTATATTTTTATATTTTTATATTTTTATATTTTTATATTTTTATATTTTTATATTTTTATATTTTTATATTTTTATATTTTTATATTTTTATATTTTTATATTTTTATATTTTTATATTTTTATATTTTTATATTTTTATATTTTTATATTTTTATATTTTTATATTTTTATATTTTTATATTTTTATATTTTTATATTTTTATATTTTTATATTTTTATATTTTTATATTTTTATATTTTTATATTTTTATATTTTTATATTTTTATATTTTTATATTTTTATATTTTTATATTTTTATATTTTTATATTTTTATATTTTTATATTTTTATATTTTTATATTTTTATGTCTCTATATATTTTTTTATTTTTATATATTTGAATTTTTTATATGTTCTTATTTTTATATACATATTTCTATATTTTTATGTTTTTATATTCTTTTATTTTTATATTTTTATGTTTTTATATTTTTATATTTTTGTCTTTATATTTTTTATTTTTATATTTTTGAATTTTTTATATTTTCTTATTTTTATATTTTTATATTTTTATATTTTTATATTTTTATATTTTTATATTTTTATATTTTTATATTTTTTTATATTTTTATATTTTTTTATATTTTTATATTTTTATATTTTTATATTTTTATATTTTTATATTTTTATATTTTTATATTTTTATATTTTTATATTTTTATATTTTTATATTTTTATATTTTTATATTTTTATATTTTTATATTTTTATATTTTTATATTTTTATATTTTTATATTTTTATATTTTTATATTTTTATATTTTTATATTTTTATATTTTTATATTTTTATATTTTTATATTTTTATATTTTTATATTTTTATATTTTTATATTTTTATATTTTTATATTTTTATATTTTTATATTTTTATATTTTATATTTGTATATTTTTATATTTGTATATTTTTATATTTGTATATTTTTATATTTTTATATTTTTATATTTTTATATTTTTATATTTTTATATTTTTATATTTTTATATTTTTATATTTTTATATTTTTATATTTTTATATTTTTATATTTTTATATTTTTATATTTTTATATTTTTATATTTTTATATTTTTATATTTTTATATTTTTATGTCTCTATATATTTTTTTATTTTTATATATTTGAATTTTTTATATGTTCTTATTTTTATATACATATTTCTATATTTTTATGTTTTTATATTCTTTTATTTTTATATTTTTATGTTTTTATATTTTTATATTTTTGTCTTTATATTTTTTATTTTTATATTTTTGAATTTTTTATATTTTCTTATTTTTATATATTTATATCTTTATATTTTTATATTTTTATATTTTTATATTTTTATATTTTTATATTTTTATATTTTTTTATATTTTTTTATATTTTTATATTTTTATATTTTTATATTTTTATATTTTTATATTTTTATATTTTTATATTTTTATATTTTTATATTTTTATATTTTTATATTTTTATATTTTTATATTTTTATATTTTTATATTTTTATATTTTTATATTTTTATATTTTTATATTTTTATATTTTTATATTTTTATATTTTTATATTTTTATATTTTTATATTTTTATATTTTTATATTTTTATATTTTTATATTTTTATATTTTTATATTTTATATTTTTATATTTTTATATTTTTATATTTTTATATTTTTATATTTTTATATTTTTATATTTTTATATTTTTATATTTTTATATTTTTATATTTTTATATTTTTATATATTTTATATTTTATATTTTTTATATTTTTATATTTTTATATTTTTATATTTTTATATTTTATATTTTTATATTTTTATATTTTTATATTTTTATATTTTTATATTTTTATATTTTATATTTTTTATATTTTTATATTTTTATATTTTTATATTTTATATTTTTATATTTTTATATTTTTATATTTTTATATTTTTATATTTTTATATTTTTATATTTTTTATATTTTTATATTTTTTATATTTTTATATTTTTATATTTTATATTTTTATATTTTTATATTTTTATATTTTTATATTTTTATTTTATATTTTTATATTTTTATATTTTTATATTTTTATATTTTTATATTTTTATATTTTTTATATTTTTTATATTTTTATATTTTTATATTTTTTATATTTTTTATTTTTATATTTTTATATTTTTATATTTTTATATTTTTATATTTTTATATTTTTATATTTTTATATTTTTATATTTTTATATTTTTATATTTTTATATTTTTATATTTTTATATTTTTATATTTTTATATTTTTATATTTTTGTCTTTATATTTTTTATTTTTATATTTTTGAATTTTTTATATTTTCTTATTTTTACATATTTATATCTTTATATTTTTATATTTTTATATTTTTATATTTTTATATTTTTATATTTTTATATTTTTATATTTTTATATTTTTATATTTTTATATTTTTATATTTTTATATTTTTATATTTTTATATTTTTATATTTTTATATTTTTATATTTTTATAATTTTATATTTTTATATTTTTATATTTTTATATTTTTATATTTTTATATTTTTAATTTTTATATTTTTATATTTTATATTTTTATATTTTTATATTTTTATATTTTTATATTTTTATATTTTTATATTTTATATTTTAATATTTTTAATATTTTTATATTTTTATATTTTTATATTTTATATTTTATATTTTCATATTTTTTATATTTTTATATTTATTTTTATATTTTTATATTTTATATTTGTATATTTTTATATTTGTATATTTTTATATTTTTATATTCTTTTATTTTTATATTTTTATGTTTTTATATTTTTATATTTTTGTCTTTATATTTTTTATTTTTATATTTTTGAATTTTTTATATTTTCTTATTTTTATATATTTATATCTTTATATTTTTATATTTTTATATTTTTATATTTTTATATTTTTATATTTTTATATTTTTATATTTTTTATATTTTTATATTTTTATATTTTTTTATATTTTTATATTTTTATATTTTTATATTTTTATATTTTTATATTTTTATATTTTTATATTTTTATATTTTTATATTTTTATATTTTATATTTGTATATTTTTATATTTGTATATTTTTATATTTTTATATTTTTATATTTTTATATTTTTATATTTTTATATTTTTATATTTTTATATTTTTATATTTTTATATTTTTATATTTTTATATTTTTATATTTTTATATTTTTATATTTTTATATTTTTATATTTTTATATTTTTATATTTTTATATTTTTATATTTTTATATTTTTATATTTTTATATTTTTATATTTTTATATTTTTATATTTTTATATTTTTATATTTTTATATTTTTATATTTTTATATTTTTATATTTTTATATTTTTATATTTTTATATTTTTATATTTTTATATTTTTATATTTTTATATTTTTATATTTTTATATTTTTATATTTTTATATTTTTATATTTTTATATTTTTATATTTTTATATTTTTATATTTTTATATTTTTATATTTTTATATTTTTATATTTTTATATTTTTATATTTTTATATTTTTATATTTTTATATTTTTATATTTTTATATTTTTATATTTTTATATTTTTATATTTTTATATTTTTATATTTTTATATTTTTATATTTTTATATTTTTATATTTTTATATTTTTATATTTTTATATTTTTATATTTTTATATTTTCATACTTTTATATTTTTATATTTTTATATTTTTATATTTTTATATTTTTATATTTTTATATTTTTATATTTTTATATTTTTATATTTTTATATTTTTATATTTTTATATTATTATAATTTTGTATTTTTATATTTTTATATTTTGAAATACTTATATATTTTTATTTTTATATTTTTATTTTTTATATTTTTATATTTTTATATTTTTATATTTTTATATTTTTATATTTTTATATTTTTATATTTTTATATTTTTATATTTTTATATTTTTATATTTTTATATTTTTATATTTTTATATTTTTATATTTTTATATTTTTATATTTTTATATTTTTATATTTTTATATTTTTATATTTTTCTATTTTTCTATTTTTGTATTTTTATATTTTTATATTTTTATATTTTTATATTTTTATATTTTTATATTTTTATGTTTTTATATTTTTATATTTTTATATTTTTATATTTTTATATTTTTATATTTTTATATTTTTATATTTTTATATTTTGATATTTTTATATTTTGATATTTTGATATTTTGATATTTTGATATTTTGATATTTTGATATTTTGATATTTTGATATTTTTATATTTTTATATTTTTATTATTTTATATTTTTATTTTTTATATTTTTATATTTTTATATTTTTATATTTTTATATTTTTATATTTTTATATTTTTATATTTTTATATTTTTATATTTTTATATTTTTATATTTTTATATTTTTATATTTTTATATTTTTATTTTTTTATATTTTTATATTTTTATATTTTTATATTTTTATATTTTTATATTTTTATATTTTTATATTTTTATATTTTTATATTTTTATATTTTTATATTTTAATATTTTTATATTTTTATATTTTTATATTTTTATATTTTTATATTTTTATATTTTTATATTTTTATATTTTTATATTTTTATATTTTTATATTTTTATATTTTTATATTTTTATATTTTTATATTTTTATATTTTTATATTTTTATATTTTTATATTTTTATATTTTTATATTTTTATATTTTTATATTTTTATATTTTTATATTTTTATATTTTTATATTTTTATATTTTTATATTTTTATATTTTTATATTTTTATATTTTTATATTTTTATATTTTTATATTTTTATATTTTTATATTTTTATATTTTTATATTTTTATATTTTTATATTTTTATATTTTGATAATTTTATATTTTTATATTGTTGTATTTTTATACTTTTATATTTTTACATTTTCAAATTATTATTTTTTTTATATTTTTATATTATAATATTTTTATGTTTTTATATTTTTGTAATTTTAATATTTTTATATATTTATTTTTTAAAGTTTTAAATCTTTGTATTTTTATATTATATTTTCATATTTTTTTAGGTTTTTATATTTTTGTTATATGTTTTTTATTTATGTATTGTTATAATTATTTATCATTCCACGTTATTCTGACATTCCCATTATATTTTACTTACCAACATTGTGAATCATAGTAATGGATAATATATTATTGAAGACTTACCTGAAAAAGAAGAAGAAAAAACCATTTAATAATAAATTACAACATTTGTAGTCAAATAAATTATTTTATATCAGTTTCTATAATCGTGTGATGGATTTTAAATTAATTTTGTTCTTAAATTTAAGATACTTTATTTAGGTGAGTAAAGCATTAAATGTCCTTATCCAAATGTTTTTGTCTTTTAACATTAGCCAATTAACAATCGTTTTAACATTAGGAGACTTTTTGCAGTGTAAAGTGGGAAACATTATGAAATTCAGCCGAAGTTATTAGTATAGGTTCGATATAGTTACAAAATATGTTTTACGTCTCCAATAACTCTTTAAATCGGGACAATATGTCCTTACATGCATAAATACGAATATGTCGATATGAATGTACACAACATGCTCATTACGCATCTGTGGTGCAGTGTACACTGAATGTACTCTCCATTCAGTGTGTGAGTGAGGGTATGTGATTCAGTTGTGCAAGCGTATTGTGCGTTAGTAAACTATGTGGATTGGTATGCGTGTGCGAGGATACTTGCGTGTGCCATGATGTCAACCGCAAAACAATGCGGTAGCCTTTTATTAAATTTTATATTAACTGCACAGAATGTACCTTCACTTCTGGCAGCATGCACTGTCATGCAGTATTCTAGAGCGAGCAGGCAGACAGTCAGACAATGCAAGCAACCACCTCTGCCATCACTATCGCCACCACCACCGACCGACCTCGTTGTCGTTGTCGACATCATCAGCAGTCCTCAACATTTACCCGCACTGACACTTACGTGTTGTACTTACTATCGTCCACAGAAATGTAGTGATGAACCGACGGACAGACGGACAAACACACTAAGAGAATTCTGTCTATGTGTCCGTCTTTGCGTATGTACGGCAAAGAAGTAGAATTCCACTACCACATTGTGGCTGTGGTTTAAAGCAACCGTGTGCGGTATGTTGTTAAAGTCTATGATGTGTTAATGTTGATGTGCGTGTTCGTGTTCGTGTGCGTGTGTGGCGTAGTGCATCAGAGAGACTGAGAGCGAGAGTGCGGCTTGTATTTTACAATTTATTGTCGAAGATCGTGCCACTGCAGATGTAACGAACTGTGGCACTCACTTTACACACGGCGCACAGTGTACGATTTTAACCATCTAGGAGGAACTTTACGCTAAATACTTATGCCAGTTGTCAGATAGGAATGTTTTCGGTGTTTGGATCCCATTTTTTTTATTTTTGAAGTGGTGACATAAAACAAGCTCATTACATGTTTCGCATTACATGTTTTTGTAGTGAGCACAAACATTTTGATTAATTTAATTGAGGCATTGAGTAATGAGGAGATGAAATAAAAAAAATAAAATAAGTCTAGGAAATATTTTAGTTAATGTTTAAATTTAAATTGAGGAATCAGGAACTTCGAGTGTCAGCAATGTTTGATGAAGTGGATCAGTTTGAGATGTCATTATATAGAAGAATCTTAATTTTTGTTGCAGTTTTTCCCCACTTCGCTACATAATTCCAGTAAACTAGACCCGGCCCAAGGCGTCTAATCTTCTTACATTTCTATAACTTGGGTCAGAATTTTTTATACGAAACTAACATTTGAAGAAATATTTATATTTTTTTTTTTAAGAAAAAGATTTCAACGATCTTTGTGTCATTTTAAATGCAATATATTATAATTTTATGGTCCGGGGAAAAACTGGGTTACATACCTGTTGGTAATCGAGCCCACGACCCCCAAACACATAGTCCAGCACGATACCAACTGTTCTACTGGGCCGCTCAAAAACAAACATTTATTTTACCTATTCTTATTTTACAAATGAGAATTTTTGTATTTTTGTATTTTTGTATTTTTGTATTTTTGCATTTTGTGTTTTTGTGTTTTTGTATTTTTGTATTTTTGTATTTTTGTATTTTTGTATTTTTGTATTTTTGTATTTTTGTATTTTTGTATTTTTGTATTTTTGTATTTTTGTATTTTTGTATTTTTGTATTTTTGTATTTTTGTATTTTTGTATTTTTGTATTTTTGTATTTTTGTATTTTTGTATTTTTGTATTTTTGTATTTTTGTATTTTTGTATTTTTGTATTTTTGTATTTTTGTATTTTTGTATTTTTGTATTTTTGTATTTTTGTATTTTTGTATTTTTGTATTTTTGTATTTTTGTATTTTTGTATTTTTGTATTTTTGTATTTTTGTATTTTTGTATTTTTGTATTTTTGTATTTTTGTATTTTTGTATTTTTGTATTTTTGTATTTTTGTATTTTTGTATTTTTGTATTTTTGTATTTTTGTATTTTTGTATTTTTGTATTTTTGTATTTTTGTATTTTTGTATTTTTGTATTTTTGTATTTTTGTATTTTTGTATTTTTGTATTTTTGTATTTTTACAATTAGTTTCATTAAATTTAAGAAATATTCTTCATACATTATTTTTCAAATTTAGGAAAATTTGTATTTTTGTATTTTTGTATTTTTGTATTTTTGTATTTTTGTATTTTTGTATTTTTGTATTTTTACAATTAGTTTCGTTAAATTTAAGAAATATTCTTCATACATTATTTTTCAAATTTAGGAAAATTTGTATTTTTGTATTTTTGTATTTTTGTATTTTTGTATTTTTGTATTTTTGTATTTTTGTATTTTTGTATTTTTGTATTTTTGTATTTTTGTATTTTTGTATTTTTGTATTTTTGTATTTTTGTATTTTTGTATTTTTGTATTTTTGTATTTTTGTATTTTTGTATTTTTGTATTTTTGTATTTTTGTATTTTTGTATTTTTGTATTTTTGTATTTTTGTATTTTTGTATTTTTGTATTTTTGTATTTTTGTATTTTTGTATTTTTGTATTTTTGTATTTTTGTATTTTTGTATTTTTGTATTTTTGTATTTTTGTATTTTTGTATTTTTGTATTTTTGTATTTTTGTATTTTTGTATTTTCGTACATTGGCATTTTTCAAATTATATTTCTTGGAATTTTTGTGGTTATGTTCCTGACATTAATTAAAAATTCCTACACTGTGTCCCCATTCCCTTGATGATGATGAAGTTTCTGGGGTAGATAATGCAGCAAAACTGATATTAACGGAATACTTCCAGCGGTTCGTAATCGTTGTCATAGCGAGGCTGTTGGTGCCGTAGTCATTGCTGTAGCTGCTCTTGATTTATTTGTTCATTTTGCGACAAACACACGTATCCCGAACAAAGGACAAATGGTGGAACAAACGGACGGACAGACAAACTTGCATCATGCATACAATTTCCATTTAGTTCGTTTCAATTTTAATTTAAATGTACGTTCTGACGAAACTGCACTTATGTTTGCAGCTCATAAATATCACACGTGCTCATTTCAAGCTTCCTACCCCAGACCCAGCGTCCACCTCCCTGTGGACGTAACACCGCAATCCCAGCACCACCGCCAATGACACAAAGTCGTTGCTCGTTGCAAACAGCAATAATACCTACTAGGAGATTGCTACTCCTAGCAGGTCCACAATAACACAGCAATTCGTGTAGCAATTCCAACAGCAATGGCAGAGTAGCAATTCGCCAGCTGAGCGGAGCTGAGCATAAAGTGTGGGGCGTAACACTTAAATATTTAAATTATGCATAAAAGCGTACCTTGACATCATCCAAAGTACCCGCACAGCCACACTGACATACATGCATTCTGACCCACTCTGACTTGTGGCAAACAACATTTCCATATGTGTACCCCATTCGTGCAGAGACATACAGGCCACAAAAAGCCTACAAAACTGTAATTGTTGGCCAAATACACATTCATGGCGGTGGCTGACAAGCCATCTACTCCTCTCGCCATGCTTTACGGGTCCATACACCCTTAGACCGACTAAGTACTACCCGTACCGATGTGGGTCAAAGGCAAATGTTTATTTTTTGTTAAATGCAACAAAACAAAAACATTCAGTTGGGGTGGGGGAGGTTCAAGCGGTGACCTGTGTTTTCCCCTGCAACAAGCATGGGCATATCACGAGCTCAAGCTGTACTGCTGGCCCCACCAACTATCATTGATAATTGTGGCAACCAAGTGACTTCACTCCAAACTCTCTTGAACACGCGCCCGCCTGGCGACAAAAATCAGCAACACGAGTATTTTCTGTTTTGTCGGTTGGCAGGACTCGCCATTCTTCAACCGGTGTAGGTAGACTACAAACTTTGAATTGCTTGTCTTTCCTGTTCCTGACATGTACTGTGTTCGCTTGTATCCTACTGCCAGAGAGATAACATTCGAAGAGAGAGAGAGCAAAAAATATTAAAATTTTTAAATTTTCCACACACAAAAGTGTGGCCGTTTGATCGTATGTTCGGTTGCCCGGACGATGGCCAACAAATATATAAAAAATAAATGTGTCAGCTGCCTCCAACTGTGAGGATGAGTGGGTGGTGTTCACAAGTTGTTTGATAAATAAATAAATAATAACAAAAGCACCACACACGCAAAAACAAACAGAAAAACGAAAAAAGCGAAGGTGGCACAAGATAGCAACAACAAGTGTTTAAGGACCTGCAGAGACCATTTAATACCAAGAATTTACTGATTTCTAGGTATTCAGAGGAATACCTGGAAATCTCCAAGGTAGTAAGGGTCAACAACAAATTTCTGGAATTGTTATGCTGAAATGTACTTTACTGCAAATTTTTTTACAATTAGTTTCATTAAATTTAAGAAATATTCTTCATATATTATTTTTCAAATTTAGGAAAATTTCTTTAAAACTAATAATAATTATGAAGTATCTTAGAAACTATGAGAAAGTTCTCCATTAACTAAGAACAAACGAATTCAACACTAAGACTGCTTTTGATGAGCAATTAGTTTGTTTCTCTGATAGACTAAAACATCGTGGTGGCTTCGACAAATAAAAACAAATTCGAACACTGATAGTGTTTTAGTATAGAATTGAGTTTCATTGAAATAGTTATTGTAGTACAGGGTAGCAAAAAATTACCTAAGGGGTTTGAGTTCATTATAACATTTGATTTTAGACATAATTATTTTTTTTATAAATACAGAATATTTTTTTCCTGTATATATACAGGGTTGCCCAAAATGACCGAAGGTGTATGCATTTTTTATAGGTTAGGTTAGGTTAAGGACGAGCGGCACACAATCATTGCTGGCGTGCACCACTTCACGCGGAGACCATTTGGTCCATTGTGTTCGTCCTGAGAAGATGAGTAAAAGAAGATGGATAGGTCGAAGAAGATGAAGGAGGTGATGAGTGTAGATAAGAGAGAGGAGAGATGGTTTTTAGGAGAGGTTTAGATGAGTTGATGTCAAACCATCCATCTCAAGCAACCTCTGAAGCCCATGATTCTATCAATATCATGGGATGATAGAGATTCCAAATTTTATATCGTGTAATCACCTTGGTAGCGATGTCTTGTCTTGATAGAGTAGGACATTGACAGAGAAGGTGTTCGATTGTCTCCACTTCCTACTCATCCTCACAGAGTCGACAGTAGTCGGCAGAATCCCTCTGCCACCTTGATGTTAAAGATCTAACATTGCAGTGGCAAGTCAGCTTGCCTATCATTAAACGAATGTCCCCCTTCGTGAGGTTAAGAAGATCTTTGGTCCTAGATTTCGATATCGCTGGCCATAGATATTTAGTGAGATTACAGTCAGATCTGCTCGACGATTTTGAACCGTCAGTGTATATTGCATGCCCCTCCAAAGGAAGGTTGCCGCATGACCAGTCTGTTCTGGGGGGATCATTATGTCGAGATTTGAGAAGAATTTCTGAACTGGTGACAAATAATCTGTCGGTCCTGCCAGAGCCCTTAGATGAGACATTCTTGATGCCTCAATGAGAATGGCCCAGTGGCCCCAATCCGCGTTACGCCACACACAAGCTTCTCGGAGTCTGAGAGCAATCCACTTGGAAAGTTTGGTTTCAATCGAATGAAAAATGAACAAGTAAAAGCGTTAAGTATGGCCATGCCGAATCTTATATACCCTCCACCATGGATTGCATTCAATTTTGATTACTGCAAAAATCTTTGGATATGGAGTAAATCATGAAACGAACCTTTTTGTTTAAGTACATTATTAAAAAACGAACGCTGCAATTTTTAGGCCGCAAATTGTTTAGGTAAACTCTTTACCTGAAAAATGTGGTATTTATGGTTTAAAATAGCTTTTTTGAAAGCTACATCTACACGGGGACTACAACAAAATAAAATTTTAGTTTTATAAATTTTATTGAGATGAATACTTGCCAAAATAGTATATAAATTGCAAAGTTTCTGCAAAATTTCTTAGAAAATATTTATGGCTTAAGAAAGCCTTTTGGAGAACGACATCTATAGGTGGACTATAACAAAATATGAACTGATTTAAAAAATTTTTACTGCGATAAATTTTTGTCTTAATTAAGTACAAACTGCAAAGATTCAGTTAAAATGCTTAGAAAATATGGTATTTATGTCTTTAATACGTATATTTTGGAGCGACCTCTATAGGGTGACTATAACAAAAAATTAACCGATTTGTGAAATATTTGCTGTGATGAATATAAACGACAAAGTTTCTGCTAAATTGCTTTAAACATGTGGTATCTATGGCTCAAAACCCGTATTTTGGAGCGACCTCCATAGGGAAGCTCTATCAAAACATTGACCGATATGGCCCATTTGCAATCCCAAACAGCCTGCAACTATAAGAAATATTTCTACCAAATTTGATAAACCTATCTCTATTATTAAGGACTGTAGCGTGATTACAACAGATGTGATTACAACAGACGGAAATCGTCTTAGAATTTTACGTCGATTAAGAATATACGAGTACTTATATATAATTTATGGGGTCTCAGATCAATATTTAGAGGTTTTACAAACGGAGTGACAAAATTAATAAACCCCCATTCTATGGTGGAGGGTATACAAATGCTGACTCTCATGTTCAGATTTTATCGTTTCGTCAATATTTTGGAGTGTATTTTTACCATTTCTTGGGTTTGTATTAAGTTTTGGGCTTTTGTGTGTTCTGACATATACAGTCATGGCCAATATTTCATCCCTGCCCTCCCATTTTAGAGCTGTTGTTTACGATTTATTAGCTCTGAAACTATTGATCATATTAAAAACTCTTTTATGCATCGATTAAATATAATACACGTCTAAATTTTCCTCAACTTACATCAACCAAATCGGTTAAGCCGTCTCAGAGTTATGATAAGGTATAAGCTGAAATTTCTCCAAAAATTTACAATTTTGCGAATTTGAAGCACGAATCTGATTTTCAAACCAGTTTGTTTTTCATATTTATACCCTACACAACACTGTGGTACAGGGTAATATAAGTTTGTTTCATGGCAGATGTTTGCAACACCTAGAAATGCTAGACCCACCCTTAATTATACCGATCGATTGAGGGACACTAGCTGAATCTGTCCGTCCGTCTGTCCATCTTAAATTGTTCGTCGAGTACAGGTCGCAATTTCACTCCGATCGTGCTGAAATTTAGCAGTTGGGAGTCTTTCGAACTTGGAAAGAATCCTATTGAATTTGGAAAATCGGTTCAGTTTTAGACATAGCTCCCATATACTCGTATATGTTTCGTCTTATTTGACCCTTTAGCCCTATAGAAGCTGTATTTTACATCCAATTGTTTGGAAAATTTGCATGGTATAGTTTCTTGATCCAAGGACCAACATTGCCGAATTTAAAAAAAAATTGGTTCAGGTTTAACTATAGTCCCCACATATACGAGTATGTTTTGACCGATTTGGCTATTTATCCATATGGAAGCTGGTTTGGTTTACATCCTGTCATTTTAAAAGTTAGCCCGGTAGAGTTTCATGATGACATAGTTTCTTAGCATGGCATTGTTTGTTTAGCTATGGACCATCATTGCCGAATTTGAAGAGATATATTAAGATTTAGATTATATATTAATGTTTCGGCCAATTTGGCCCTTTAGTTTTGAAATTTAGCATTATAGAGTTTATGATACATGGGACAACATTGCCGAATTTGAAAAAATCGGTTCAGATTTAGTTATATCTGTCATATAAATGTTTCGTCCAGAGGTTGAGAAGTACCAATTATAATTGTGTAAACAAATTGTTGTTGAATTATATGTACACACTTTGGATGTTTCATTGTTATCCCATCTTAGTAGAGTGGTGTAGGGTATCATATAGTCGGCCCTGACCGACTCTAGCCTTTTCTTATTGGTTTTTCTCCTAGTCTAAAATAAAATTCCGATCAAAAACTAAAACAAAATTCCGATCTGTTAACTAATTATAGTTCTTACATTTTCTCAGAAAAATGCTCAAAATTAAGTTTCGGCCAAAATATTTACGATACGATAATATCCGAACTGGAGCTAAACCAGAAAAACCAAACACAGCTTTTAGAAGTTACAAATTACAAGCCAAAGTCAAAACTTTCTACTGTTGCTAACAGGGACTCTATAATAAATTTAGACTGAGAATATTCTAAGTAAGATAAAAAATATGCAAAATTGTTGGAGATAAGATTACATTTTTCAGTTCACTTTTACTATTCTGTCCTATTTGTAATATAAATAAAATGATTAAAATGGTAAATAAATGCAATCAAAAGGATTGTATGTTCTAACGAATGTATTGTTTAGTTCATCAGACACTCCTGCCACATAATAAGGGACCAAAAATACGCAAATACATTTTTCTAGACATAAGTCCATTTTTTGATAAACTAAACACTTTGACCAAATGGCACTAAGGCTTTCGCGCGGGACTTTTACCTCAACAGGAATTGTTATCCTTGACGGGGTAAGTTAACTAACAAACCATATATTTTAATGGAGAATACGTTGAAACAAGTTTCCTAAAGCAGAGTCCAGACGCAAATGTTCCTATTGTGGCTTAAATTAATGGCCTTTTGAAATTGCCCATAAGTCTCAGCAATAAATTATAATTATTTGGACATTTATGGCAAAATATACTAGCACAAGAAATTATTGTTCTACCAAAGGCTCTTTAAAATCTTATACAAAAAGGGTTGAAAATGTTGTAATCAAATTTAAATGTTACACTATTGGGGCAATGGGTACTCAGTTTATTATTTGAGTAATAAGCAAAACCTTTGACTAAACTATTTGACTATCTCTTCGCTTGCACTTCGTACTGGGAATTTTTAGTTTTACGCCATGGCATGAAAGTCGATTTGCATTTAATGTTTTCAAACGATACCTGTGGTCATATCTAATGCGTGAAATTTGTTCATCGAAATTTTGTGTTTTTTTGTAATTGTTTTGTGGGAAAAACTCTCTATCGAGAGCCATGTTCGGCACATATGGTTGTTGTATTTATAACGAGTCTTTAGGGTAAACTTAAAATAATGCATTTTTAATGCACCAGCGACAATAAAATTGCCATTCATATTCACAAAGTCCAACATTGCAAATAGCGCAAATGGTGAATGGCTTCGAGCCATTCACAAAACGATAGAGACCTATCGCTTAGCGAGCGACTGGCCGGAGAGCGGGAGAGAGGAAGAGATGAATCGAGTGAATAATAAAAATTCCGTGCAAATTTTGCATGCAACATCATGCAATTGCATTGGGAACAATGCAACAAATTAATATTCATTCAGACAACAATGACTACAGATGTTCAGACATAATGCCGTTGATTTGATTGGGAAAAGTGGAAAATAAATACACTAAACTCCGATGTTCAGTGGTTGGTTGGTTGTTAGTGCCGTAAATGGAAATAAGGAATTAACGCTCATGTTTTGCAAATGCCGATTTGACCAACTCTCTGATAACTGCACCGGCCACCCAACCCAAGAACGCCACTTTCATTATCATACAGCCCCACCACCACCTAGGCAAATGCGGGAACAGTGGTAACAAATGTATATGTAAATGAATTAGGATATCACTGAACTGAAATCCAATCAAAATGCACGGATAATTTCAACAGAAAAAGCTTCAAAATAAAGTTATAATATTAAACAAGAAATTTAAGAATCTTAATTTTTGAAATGTAAAACACTTGTTAGGGAATTGTGATATTGAATTCCATATTTTTAAATTGCTGCACACGTTTGCAAAGAAATTAAGGTATAATATAAGAAAATGCAACTACAAATGCCATTGTTATGGCGACATCAATAAACGTACATTTTGCGGAAGAACTAATCACAGACAAGACCTCTGGGGTCGACTGTAGTATAGAGGAAGACCTCTGAGGTCGACTGTAGTATAGAGGAAGACCTCTGAGGTCGACTGTAGTATAGAGGAAGACCTCGGAGGTCGACTGTAGTATACAGGAAGACCTCTGGGGTCGACTGTAGTATAGAGGAAGACCTCTGAGGTCAACTCTAGTATAGAGGAAGACCTCTGAGGTCGACTGTAGTATAGAGGAAGACCTCGGAGGTCGACTGTAGTACACAGGAAGACCTCTGGGGTCGACTGTAGTATAGAGGAAGACCTCTGAGGTCAACTCTAGTATAGAGGAAGACCTCTGAGGTCGACTCTAGTATAGAGGAAGACCTCTGAGGTCGACTCTAGTATAGAGGAAGACCTCTGAGGTCGACTCTAGTATAGAGTAAGACCTCTGAGGTCGACTCTAGTATAGAGGAAGACCTCTGAGGTCGACTCTAGTATAGAGGAAGACCTCTGAGGTCGACTCTAGTATAGAGGAAGACCTCTGAGGTCGACTCTAGTATAGAGGAAGACCTCTGAGGTCGACTCTAGTATAGAGTAAGACCTCTGAGGTCGACTCTAGTATAGAGGAAGACCTCTGAGGTCGACTCTAGTATAGAGGAAGACCTCTGAGGTCGACTCTAGTATAGAGGAAGACCTCTGAGGTCGACTCTAGTATAGAGGAAGACCTCTGAGGTCGACTCTAGTATAGAGGAAGACCTCTGAGGTCGACTCTAGTATAGAGGAAGACCTCTGAGGTCGACTCTAGTATAGAGGAAGACCTCTGAGGTCGACTCTAGTATAGAGGAAGACCTCTGAGGTCGACTCTAGTATAGAGGAAGACCTCTGAGGTCGACTCTAGTATAGAGGAAGGCCTCTGAGGTCGACTCTAGTATAGAGGAAGGCCTCTGAGGTCGACTCTAGTATAGAGGAAGGCCTCTGAGGTCGACTCTAGTATAGAGGAAGACCTCTGAGGTCGACTCTAGTATAGAGAAACACCTCTAAGGTCCACTTTTCTATAGAGGAAGACCTCTGAGGTCGACTCTAGTACAGTGGAAGACCTCTGGGGTCGACTCTAGTACAGTGGAAGACATCTGAGGTCGAATCTAGTACAGAGGAAGACCTCTGAGGTTGACTCTAGTATAGAGGAAGATCTCTGAGTTCGACTCTAGTACAGTGGAAGACCTCTGGGGTCGACTCTAGTACAGTGGAAGACCTCTGAGGTCGAATCTAGTACAGAGGAATACCTCTGAGGTCGACTGTAGTATAGAGGAAGACCTCTGAGGTCGACTGTAGTATAGAGGAAGACCTCTGGGGTCGACTGTAGTATAGAGGAAGACCTCTGAGGTCGACTCTAGTATAGAGGAAGACCTCTAAGGTCGACCCTAGTATAGAAGAAGATCTCTGAGGTCGACTTTTCTATAGAGGAAGACCTCTGAGGTCGACTCTAGTATAGAGAAACACCTCTAAGGTCGACCCTAGTATAGAGAAACACTTCTAAGGTCGACCCTAGTATAGAGGAAGACCTCTGAGGTCGACTCTAGTATATAGGAAGACCTCTGAGGTCGACTGTAGTACAGAGGAAGACCTCTGAGGTCGACTGTAGTACAGAGGAAGACCTCTGAGGTCGACTCTAGTATAGTGGAAGACCTCTGAGGTCGACTCTAGTATAGAGGAAGACCTCTGAGGTCGACTCTAGTATAGAGGTTGACCTCTGAGGTTGACTCTAGTACAGATGAATACCTCTGAGGTAGACTCTAGTACAGTGGAAGACCTCTGAGGTCGAATCTAGTACAGAGGAAGACCTCTGAGGTTGACTCTAGTATAGAGGTTGACCTCTGAGGTTGACTCTAGTACAGATGAAGACCTCTGAGGTTGACTCTAGTACAGATGAAGACCTCTGAGGTTGACTCTAGTACAGTGGAAGACCTCTGAGGTCAACTGTAGTATATAGGAGGACCTCAGAGGTCGACTCTTGTATTGAGGAGGACCTCAGAGGTCGACTCTTGTATCGAGGAGGACCTCAGAGGTCTTCCTATATATTACAGTTGACGTCAGAGGTCTTCCTATAGTATCATTTATATATATATACACTAGTATATATCGCTATCATTTATTAAAAAAAATCAAAAATTGTTTTGGGTTTTTGAAATTTAAAAAAATGAGAATATATACACGGGGCAAAATCGCCTTTTTTGATATGTTTGAATAAAAAGAAAATATATTTGGAACACTAATTTTTAAATATTATATATTTCTGAGCAAATACATTCTATTTGAAAATCAATAAAATATATTTGGAACTCGTATATTAATATATTACAACATATAATATTTGCAAACTAAGTTTCTTAAATAAAATATGTATTTGAATACAAATAAAATGATTGTTTAGGAATTTCTCCAAATATATTTTATTTAAAAAAGATTTTCGAAACTTTTGTTGAATTTTTCGAATTTAAATTTTATTTTTTTTGTTTGAACCTCCCAGTTATTATACCAAATGCAGCAATATCTTATGTTTTAAACCAATCATTTAAAATTTCTGAGTATTCCAAGCCATTATTGGTTGTCAATCCTCCAAGTATATATTTCGATCCAAGATTATATGATTTAAATTATTATTATTTTTTATATTTAAGACGTTAAAATTTTTGAAAAAATTAACTTTGAATTACTGAAAAAATTAACACAATTTAGATATTTTCTGAATACTTAAATGAAAATAAATATTTGTTTCGGAAAAAATATTCTAAAATAAACACATTGGGATGTAAACAAAGATTTGTTTAGAACAACATCTTCCCAAATATATAATTTTTGTGTGTACCAAATATGTTTTACAGGAGCGATTTTTTTTCAGCGTGTAATTGTTGGCTTTTAAGAAACTTGTAATTGCTCTTGAACAGCTGAACCAATTTTTACAAAGTTTAAGTCATTTGAGAGAAAACATAACAAACATTTTCATGTTTTTTTTTAATAAAATTTGTATATTTTTTATATAAAGAAAAAAATTTTTTTTTTGTAACTTTAATTTGAAAAAAATCCTCCCCTTCGATCCAAAACCCCTTTCCACTCCAAGTCCAAAACAGTAATCGGATTTTTGGGTACTCAATATTTGTAAAATTTATCGACGAAATTGTAAGGAAGGTCTGGCAATTTTTGCCATTTTTCTTTTGTTTTTGCAAAACGTTGCGTGTACAATTTCATACAAAGGGATTTTAAAATTCACATGTGAAGAAACAGAAGAAAAATTCTGAAAAATGCCACACCTTCATTAGAATTTCATCCAAAACATTTACAAATACATATATAAAGTCCCCAAAAATCCGATTACTGTTTTGGATTTGTGAGAGCCGATTGCATATTTTGTGTAAATTTAAAAGTCCCAAGTTAGGCAAAGCAATTCACGGGAATTTGGGCCAAAATAACAAAAAATCGCCGTTAATGTCAATAAAAAAGACTGTTGTTGCCACATTCGTACGTAAAAATAACCATATGTTTTCAACAGAAAACACAGATTTAAAAAATATATACAAGGTGGCGCAAAAGTAATCCTCCTATCAGAAAATGCTATAAATGTTGCGATTGGCCCCTAATGTCAGTTCTGTTTTGACATTTGTGTAGTAAACACATGCGAAATACACGTTAATAAACAATGTTACGCTACACTGCTTCAGAACGCGGAATATTGCTGACTATTTATTTGACCAATAATCGGTCGGTGACTTTGGCACAGATTTCCTGGCCGTCCAACGCCTACTGGTGAAACACTGCGGCGTTTAGCCGCTCGCCTCGAAAAGACTGGCACAACACGAGATGCTGCCAGGCGTAGCAGACCCCGGAGTAGCCGTTCTGCAGAGAATATTGCTGCTGTAGTCGAGGATGTCATGGAAGCGCCGTCGACATCGACCAGACGACGTGCCACGCAAATGGGTATCAGTCGACGGTCTCTACTGCGAATTTTGGTACAAGATTTGAAGATGTTTCCGTACAAAGTCCAGACGGTGCATCAGCTGTTAGCTGCTGACCGCCAATCGCGTCTAACATAACATCGAAAGGTTACTTTTGCGCCACCTGTTACAATATAGAAGGCTAATTTTGAGGTCTTATAGCTTAACCCCTCGAATGACATATTACTATTCGATGCAAACGGCTGAATGAATAATAACTTGTAGGTTTATTTCCATTTATCGAAATTTCGCCAACAAATTCCTAAAGCATATCATTTTTTACATTTGTTAAAAATTGTCATCCTCCAAAAAAAATCGTTCCGATCATCTACAATACTAATACATTCCAAGACCCTGAAAACCACTTTATCTTTTTTTAGAATGGATTCTCTATGAAAAGAAAGACGAAAAAATATCTATTTATCGAAAATGATGAATGTATTTTTGAATGTGACAAAAATGTGGCAATGATTTTCTAACATTATGGAATTTAAGAATATACACCAACGTATTTAGAAGCAAAGACAAAAGAAAACTTGGCCGCCAGCCCATAAACGCGCGCCGATGAATACTAATTTCTTGAAGAGGTCACGACTTCATTCATAAGTTTTTCACTTTTATTGGCCTTTACTGTTTTGCGGGAAGGGTTCTTTGTTTTGCTATTGATATCTAGCATATATACATATGCTAAAGCTTCAAAGTGATATAGAATAATATATTTAAGTTGTTTTTTGTTAACTAAACTTTGAGATACAAAGATGCCAAACAACCAAATATATGTTTTCCATTTTAAAACAACTTTATAATCTAAGAATAATCTGAATTACATTAGCTAAATTAGCTTAATTACAGTGGAAGCGATGAGAGACAATATATTTCTTTTTTTTACCAAAAATGCGCTAAAGATGAATAATTTAAAAAATATTTATATGTTGTCAAAAATTCAAATGTGAAGATATTTTTAAAGAATTTGCTACAAATGAAACTAATCACTAACAGCTAAAGCTCCTCAATTTTGTTTAAAAAAGAGCTCCTCTTAAAGCTGCAATAATTAAATATAACGTTGGTCGGTAAAAATCATACTGCCCATAGTTTAATTCACATAAAAGACAAATTAGAAACCGCCGAATTTGTTCACACTATAGGCGGCCAATTTTGGGGTTCTATAACTCAGCCCCTTGTATGGTCATTGTAGGGCCAAGCATCCATAAGTGTGTGAGGTTTCATTGCAAACGACTGACTGGATAATTAATTTCACACTTCACACAAAATTCGAAAAAGTATCCAACTTTTTTGTCTTATGGAGCAAATTTTAACAAAGAAACCAAGTTTACACTGTTCATTTTGTTGCTATTTATTTCTGTTTTTTTTTTTTCTTTTTTAATGTGCCTTTCCAATCCCACTGTCGAACACGTAATAAATGTTAGTGTGGCTAAAATGTTTTCGTACACAAAAATGCCTCAAAGCGTAAAATGTTTTAGTTAATTTATTAGTTTTTATTAAAGTGAATACAACATCAAGTGGAAACCACAGCGCAAACATACATTCACGAACCCACCCACAAATCGTTTGGATGCGGCCAGCGACAGCGACAGCGACACTTCCCTCCCATGTGATGTGGTGGTCAGTGCAAAAATTTGGGTTAAATTCCAATGAAAAAAATACCCACGATGTGGTGGATGGTATCTTTTGTGCAACATTTTTGCAGATGCACCTCTGTACGTATTTATGGGTGCACATGGCTCTCACGAGCGGCAACCAGTTCATACAAGCGGATTATTGTAATAGATACGCAGGTCAAGCATTGGTGTTTTGACCGTGTGGCGGTGGAGGTGGCGGAAGTGGTGGAGGAGAGGTGGGTGCGGCATCACCATTATCTATGTAACATAGTTGACCACAATGCTGATGGTGCCGCCGTTGCTGTTGTTGCCGCTGCTGTGGCCATGCTGGAAATGTGGCTGCGGCTAATGTGGCACACACACACATTCCCTGGCCAACTCGGCCTGCTATGGCCAAAACACATATAGGGGCATTAGTTCAATATTAGACGGACTTATTAACCGCTAAACAACATGTGCCACTTGCAGCGAATTTTGTGGTTTTATAATGATATGTTTTTCTCAAACTCAATTACCTTTAAATGCTTTTGCAACAAAATAATAATAATAATAATATTCAGCAAAATGCGGCAACACGCACATGCACACAAACATAAACACATGCACATACATGCTCACGCACATTCTAATAACCAAACAACTAACTGATAATATGCCCAAAAAGTGCACAAAAATGCACAAACTCCTTCCACCTCATTACAGGACCATACTCGTATATCCACACACAAAACACCCTTTCATCCAATTGCATTCCAGCACATACACACGCACACTTAATCTCGTCCTTTCATCAGCAGGATTGAGAAGACCACACCACAGTACAACACAATGCAACATAACACAATAGATACTCGTACAACTAAAAACTAAATGAAAATTTTAATAAATCTGTTATACAATTCCATATAATTTAGAGATTTTGCGAGGATATCTCTGTATAATAGTATTTGTATAATCTGTGGTTTGGAAGTTTTTTTTTTTTTTTGTCAAACAAAAAAGGGGTATTTAACCGCATACATACATGTGCACTTTCAAATACTATATGTGAATAAATATATGTATATATATCTATATACATATATTAGGTTGGACTCTGGAGGTAAGAAATTTAAAATGTTTGAAAGAGCAGGTCCTTAATACCCCAAAAATATACGCTCAAATTAGTAAGCGAGCCTTGAACCTTATCTAAGATAACTAAGAGCCTGCTTTCCGCTAGATGGGCATGTTGGGTGAATATTACTTAAATCGGATCATAGGTGTTTTGGAGATTATCGACGAACTTATCCTGGACCTGTTTGTCCCCTTTCATTCCAAAGAGTATGATATTTTGAAGAACCTTTATTAGTGTAGCCAAGTTTGTACACATTTTGTCCTTTTTTGATTAAATTCAAATTATTTAAAAACAATTAATTAATTTTAATGGGGCCGGATACCGCCATTTTGGGCACTATTTGTTCCGAAATTATTGATTTCGAAAGCCAATTATTATTTTTTTTATATAGACATTATAATATTCTTAGGCCAATTAGGTCACAGTTTACTCTAAAATAATAAACAATTGTTGAACTATTATTAACAGTCCATGCCAAGGAATGGGGTATGATTTTCGGGGCCTTTTGGCCCCTTGTGCCATTTTTTAGCAATAGTGGTTATGTAAAATTTCTGCAAACAGAATATAATAGAATAAATAAGGTCGTTCAAAATATTTTATCGTTAAGTGGGGCGATTTATCCAGTCTTAAAGGAGAACATTCCTGTACTCGTTCTTTAAATATCTGAATTTGGAAATTAGCCTAAGGAAATAATATAAATAAACGCCCTAAATTGTCGGCAGGGCCAACAATATAATACTCTTCAACATTGTTTGCCAATCAATGCACGGAGAAATATGGGGCTATATCAAGCCAATATTACTATGAATTGTTGTCGGGTAAAAATCCTACTATCTACACCGACAAGAAATGAAATTAGTCTGTGACCATCATAATGCGGTTATATAACAATATGATCCTATAAACTCAATAGGTACTGTGTAATACAATACAAAGTACAAATGCTTAAAATTCAGCATTATCGCTTAAAAATGGACCGATGTGCCCATTTTTAATTAGTCGCAAATAAATTCCAGATTCATTGTAATATACATAAGGTGTAACTGATTAGCTGATTTCAGCCAGATTAAGTGACAAAAGTATTCTCTAGAGCGTCAGGAAGTGACATCGGTGGGGTCCTTCATATGGAGGCTTATCACAACATGGACCGATATACTCCACTTTCAATATTTTAAGAAATGTCTCCGCACACTTTTTTGTAAAAATCAATTCATATTTCGACCTGCATTTTGATATGGAAAGATGGCTAAATGGCGAAATAGACTTGGGTCGAACTCGTCCACTTTATCTCATAGTTGAGGATGACCATGTATGACCTTCACGAACTATGTACATTTGCAACATGATGATTATGCTTATGATATTTTGTCTGGTCACCCTAATGGAACGAGTTCGAGAACTTGTGAAGGAGTTCGAGACAAAGTGATCGAGTTCGCACCAGTCTACTCAAAAAGTTATTCTATTTCGATCTAACGAACGAACGAACTATGGGTATGTATCTTCTCTTTTTAGGCGATAAAAACAAATGCACAGTGTCATAATACCCTGTACCATAGAATAGTGTCGGGTTTAAAAATATAAAACATAACACAGGCGAGAACGTTTCTAAGTCCGACAGCTAATGCATGAAGGTATTCCTTATATACCAGAATTTGTATATATCCCAGAGAAGAAAGTCATTACGCTCTGGCAGAAGCAGGCAATGCAAGAACAATTATCTCTCTATGTACGAGGCCGGTCCCAAAAATTAGCCGTCAATCAACCGAAACCTTCACCCCTTCATTGCTGACAAATCTTTTTCCGCGGAGCCATTTTTCCAAGTTTGGAAACAAATCCGAGGGTGCCAAATATGGCGATCGCAATAATGGGTGTGTTAACTGGTGCATTGTCTTGATTGTGTGCAAACGCAGCATCCATTTTGCGCACAGCTTTCTCATCATCAAATTTTCCGTATATATACGATGTGCAGCACTTTTTGAAATGCTTATGACTTCAGCTAGCTCACGAAACTTCAACAGATGGTCTTCCAATACCATTTTTAAACCAATCCTGGCGTGGACACCTCAATTGGTCGGTGTTCGTCTGGGCAGCTCGTACGGCCCCGTTTAAACTGTACCGCCCAATATTTTTTAGTTATAAACGAAGGAGCTGTCTACCCCAAAGTATAATCTAGCTCGGTTTTAATATTGGATGGACTGAGATCTTTCAAATTAAAGTATTGTATTACATATTGGTGACCAATTTTTTCCATGTCCACAAATTCACTGAGATCGCTTAGAAGGTTCCCACTATTTATGAAAGTAATTTTTTTCAAACTACTGCTGCCGCCATCCATGTGTCATATCAGCTTATTTTGGGACCGCGTTCGTATATCCAATGCTTAAGTCTGGAGAAGAAATGTGTAAGCCTGGCCGAAAGCTTTCTTATTTATAAACTGATGTTTTTATGTCCCTGTTTTTTTTGGGGATTATCACTAATCACTTTTTGCGACTAGCAAATTCTCCATACAGAAAATGGATTTATGTATGTCTGATGGCGTTTCATATGTAATCCCCATTTTCTGTCATATTATGCATTTTCGGCCATAAAACAAAATTTTCGGTCATAACTCCAATTAATTTGGACATTTGGGCCATTTATTTCCTTTTTTTTTTTAAATGTACGAAAATTTTCAAAAGACAATCACAATTTCATTAACTGGACATTAACCATTTTGTCCTCTATTTGCTTAAAAAAAGTACAAATTCCGAACAAAATTACAATAAAATGTAACATTTTTTGTGACAAATAAAATTTCTTTATATCGATATTTTACAGTTTGTTGATCCTTTTTATTCCAAAAAGTAAAAATTACGAAAAACATACCAATTTAAAGATTCATTTCGAATCCTATATGAACAGATTCAACCCTCATAATTTAAGTATAACCATTTTGCTTTGGCGATGGTACCAAATCTATAACCCTTTGGCGTCTTACATCTCAATAGTGACACTCTCATCAAATCTCATAATTTTGGCTTTAGACATTTGATCCGGCCGATAATGATCTCTCAGTCAGTCAATTAGATATAAGACTGTGTTTTAGAACGTTATTCGTCCTTCCATCCATCAGTGCCTGATTCGTCCTTCTGTCGTTTATACCTTTAAATGTTCGTCTGGTTTTACATACTACCGTTACTGCTTTCATTAACACATCTTAATTTTTAATTTTTTCTAAGAACCACTTCCATTTTTAACGAGTTCCTGATGACATATTTTAGGGGGTAAAAGGAGGTCATTGACTTTTGTTACTTCACGAAAAACAATTGTTTCACGGTCTTTTTTATTTCGTTCGGAACGAGGAATATGTCTTGCGAAGCCTTTCTTACCTTAAAACTTTCCCCGAATTGCCTAACCTCTTTGATTACCCAGCCAACTTTGTTTCGAGAGTTCGGGACATATTTTCTTGAAATTTCATATATAATCCAAATATAGCGAGCGTTTTGGTTTGAGTTTTAGCAAATTTTCTCCGAACTGATGTTCATCCATATTTCCTCCAAATACAAAAAGGATTGGCCTTGGATGAGAAAGCATACAAAAACGGGAAATATACTATTTTTTAGGTTTGACAAATTTTCTCCGAGCTAATGTACATCCGTATTTGCTCCAAATACAAAGAGGGTTGGCTTTGGTTGAGGAAGCATACAAAAACGCGAAAAATATTCAATTTGACCTACATTTGATATTTAATTAATATTTCTTCTATGTTAATGTTCTTTGGGCAATATGTAAAGGTAAACTTTTTCTCCTAAAATTAATTAAATCTTTTTAAATAAAAAATCTCCTCAAACTTATGCAAAACATTTTTCATGAATTAATTAACTAAAAATGTGCCTTTCATTCATCCACCCTAATACACCCCAATGCAAATATACAACTACATATACCCATATATGTATGTATGCATGTGTATTTTTAATAGAATTTATTACATTTAATTAAGTTTACCAAAACTCATATTGATACAGATGTATTAGATCCTGCGGCAACAATGTATCTAATGGACACCAAATAATGTCGAAACGGATTTTAAGCGGAAAAACCAGTTAATGCATTGGATAATCCTTTGACATATTTAAGGGGATAGATAATAAGTGGTAAAGAGTATTTATATAAATGGATAATCAACACCTAATGTGATTTGGAGGAGGAATTCGATGTAATCTGCTTAATTCGGAAATAAATGGGGGATTTTCGATCAGCACAGACATACAAACGGATGGATATTTCAACAGTATTGTAGTAGCTTAATTTCAAAACACCCACCATAAAATGTATATAGTGCTATTGGTTGTATATTTAAAGTCCTCATGTAAAAAGCCAACATTTGAATTATTAAATAGATGTATATCTGAATGTATCTAGCAGACCAAAACAAAAGATTAATAAAAATCTGTAAGACAACACAGCAATCTCAATTATGGAAAGCTTTTTAGACTATCTCGAGAGGACTTTCAATGGGGGTGGCTAGGGAAAGGCAAGCAGAAAGGAAAGACACAAAAAAGGAGGAAAGCGAAAAAAGAACAAAAAGTAAAATGTAAAAAAATACAATGCAAAACTACAAAAATACAAAAATACAAAAATACAAAAATACAAAAATACAAAAATACAAAAATACAAAAATACAAAAATACAAAAATACAAAAATACAAAAATACAAAAATACAAAAATACAAAAATACAAAAATACAAAAATACAAAAATACAAAAATACAAAAATACAAAAATACAAAAATACAAAAATACAAAAATACAAAAATACAAAAATACAAAAATACAAAAATACAAAAATACAAAAATACCAAAATACAAAAATACAAAAATACAAAAATACAAAAATACAAAAATACAAAAATACAAAAATACAAAAATACAAAAATACAAAAATACAAAAATACAAAAATACAAAAATACAAAAATACAAAAATACAAAAATACAAAAATACAAAAATACAAAAATACAAAAATACAAAAATACAAAAATACAAAAATACAAAAATACAAAAATACAAAAATACAAAAATACAAAAATACAAAAATACAAAAATACAAAAATACAAAAATACAAAAAATACAAAAATACAAAAATACAAAAATACAAAAATACAAAAATACAAAAATACAAAAATACAAAAATACAAAAATACAAAAATACAAAAATACAAAAATACAAAAATACAAAAATACAAAAATACAAAAATACAAAAATACAAAAATACAAAAATACAATAATCAAAAAATACGAATACGAATATACAAAAATATATAAAAAAATTGTACGCATTTTTAACTCGAAATGCAAAATTGATTGTACTTCTTATGTGAGAGATGTCAGAATTGTAAGCAAATTTTACTCAGACAAATTTATTCGACAAATAATCCAAATTAAAGAATATGAACAATATCTTTAAATTGAAAATCCTTCGCACTTTGTTGGTAACGCATGATCTCCGAAACTATAAGAGCGAATGAGCCAAAAATTGTACATTAAGTTCAGTTCGGGGTCATCTGTGTTTTAGAATAATTTTAACCGCGTAAAATGGCGGAGTAGTTAAGTTATTTGCACAAACCGAATTTCCAGACCGATTTGATTGAAACTGAAAATATATGTGTGGTTTGTCTTGATAATAGTTTATATGTGAGATTGGTTATTTTTGCCTGAAACTAGGAATGTATGCATTTTTTATGAAATATCAATGAATAACAAACCAACTCATCCCAAACAGAACGGACAGGACAACGTCTGCTGGGGTCAGCTAGCAGCACATAAAATGCTTGCTACAAAAAATATTATTTTCATATGAATTTGTCCTGTTTGATAAGGGAGTGCCTGGAAGAGGCTAGTCAAATACGTACATTTTAAACAAGTCACATTTACAGTAGAACTACGCCAAATTTCATGAAAATATTCCATGAAACATGGAATTTTGAAGCATTAGAAAATTATACTAATTATCAAGAAAATTGTTCGATATATAGAGATATCTCCCATACATATGCAGTTTCCAATTCGGCATAAAAGTGGTATAGAAGTTTCATTTCATATCAGCTGCTTATGAAATTTGCCAGAGGAATTTACTGCCTATTCAGATTTAAATGCAAAAATTAATTTTATTTCTGTCTAAAAAGTTTATAAAAATTTGCTAATTTTAAAATTTTTTTAAAAAAAGGTTTCAATATTTATTTATTTAAAATTTTCATTATTTAAATTTTTTTTTTTGGATTTTACGAAATTTTGAATTGCTCTTGAACCACTTTTTGCAAAGTTTACGCCGCTTGAAAGAGACATTTTTTTTAATTTATAAATTTTTTCGATTTTTTTTAAAACTTTAATTTAAGAAAAATTACTCTCCCTTCGATACATTATTTGCCCCTTTTATTTAGTCGTTTTTTGCTTTAAAATTACCAACACTTTTATAATATTCTGTTGTTAAAGCTATTAATAGCATTTAATAGTATTCCCATGTGCCTGTGTGGCTATTTCATTAATTTCACCTGAATACTTTCAAAGGACACAGGATTCTGTTTTTATTATACCAAACCGAACAAAAGCCCAAAAGGTAATCAGATGGCTCTGGAGGCGTTTACAAATAAACATTTATTTATTTTTAAATATTATAAAATATACATATATTATTAAAAGCCATTAATTTCAAAAATATTAAGTTCTTAATATTTATGTTGTGGCATTAATTTATGGCCACTGACATTGTTAACCCATTTTTTGTTCTCAGTTCATTTTCCCCCGCTGGTCAATGGTAACTTTATGATTATTGTTGTTTTTCTTTGTTTTTACCGATGGCATTATTTTGCACAGCATAATGTGGGTCCTGCACGGACCAATCCAACTCCTGTCCCTCCCAATGTATTGTCTATCAGTTGCAGGCATTGATCGCGAATATGTATATGTATGGGTTACAATGACACTGGAACTGTGTTTAATTCATGGATAAACCGTGGGCCAAGAGCCGTGGTTCAGACATGTGTAAATGTCACGTAACAATACACTCTACTACGATTACAAGTGAATGTCTCGTAAAGTATTCGGAGTGAGAACAATAACTATTAGCGGGTCGCAACAGTGAACTTTTAAAGTCTGATAGACTACAATAAAATAATATTTATTATATGTCATATAGAGTTAGTAAATAGATATAAAATAATATTTATTATATGTTATATGGAGTTAGTAAATATATACATATATATGTATATATATTTTTATGTTGAGTCATGTGTGGTTGAGCACACGTTTTTTGCCACCTTTAATTAAACCAGTATTATACGAAAAATACTGGGGATGGTATCAGACATGTCATGTCCTATCAATTGTCACCACAGAGGACAAACACTTATAGTTTGACCGGATGCAGAACATGTGCCGACCTAATGCTGAGGACATATACCGCTATGTACAAGTGGAAATAAAATACAAAAAAAAAACAAAAATACAACAATACAAAACAAATTACAAAACAATACAAAAAATTCAAAAATACCAGAATACAAAAATACCAGGATACAAAAATACAAAAATGCAAAAATGCAAAAATACAAAAATACAAAAATACAAAAATACAAAAATACAAAAATACAAAAATACAAAAATACAAAAATACAAAAATACAAAAATACAAAAATACAAAAATACAAAAATACAAAAATACAAAAATACAAAAATACAAAAATACAAAAATACAAAAATACAAAAATACAAAAATACAAAAATACAAAAATACAAAAATACAAAAATACAAAAATACAAAAATACAAAAATACAAAAATACAAAAATACAAAAATACAAAAATTCAAAAATACAAAAATACAAAAATACAAAAATACAAAAATACAAAAATACAAAAATACAAAAATACAAAAATTCAAAAATACAAAAATACAAAAATACAAAAATACAAAAATACAAAAATACAAAAATACAAAAATACAAAAATACAAAAATTCAAAAATACAAAAATACAAAAATACAAAAATACAAAAATACAAAAATACAAAAATACAAAAATACAAAAATTCAAAAATACAAAAATACAAAAATACAAAAATACAAAAATACAAAAATACAAAAATACAAAAATACAAAAATACAAAAATACAAAAATACAAAAATACAAAAATACAAAAATACAAAAATACAAAAATACAAAAATACAAAAATACAAAAATACAAAAATTCAAAAATTCAAAAATACAAAAATACAAAAATACAAAAATACAAAAATACAAAAATACAAAAATACAAAAATACAAAAATACAAAAATACAAAAATACAAAAATACAAAAATACAAAAATACAAAAATACAAAAATACAAAAATACAAAAATACAAAAATTCAAAAATACAAAAATACAAAAATACAAAAATACAGAAAATATAAAAATACAAAAATACAACAAGTAAGAAAGTTCAGTCGGGTAAACCAACTTATGAAAATATTCGTAAAATATTTATTTATTTTGTTTTAATTAAATTATTATTTAAATTGCATTTAATAACTTTAAAGTATGTACTGGTATTAAAGCTAAAATCTGTTTACATTTGGTACAAAATGGTCCATTTGTGTGGGATGTACCAAAAGGGACCAATAGCGGCCATTTTTCTCTAGACTCTAGGTACTAGAAAAGCAATTCACTGTACGAAATTTCAAGTATTTGTATGCACTGGTATTAAAGTTATAAGCTGGTAACTTTTGGTACAAAATTATCCATTTGTGTGGGAGGTACCAAAAAGGGAGTGGCCACTTCGCCCATTTTTCTTGACGTGTTAGCGACTTACTAACTAATACTGTGTGAAATTTCAGAAGATTCGAGTAAGTAGTAGAAGAAGAATTAAAGAATCAATATTTCACTAAAAGTTAAACCAAAATGGGAGATGCCGAAAATATTCACGTAGTTTGAAATACCTGTAGACGAGCAAAATATTATACCGATTCGTGGCAGTCTAAATCAGCTTTCACTGCACTGAAAATCTTATTAATGTCTTGGTATTGATTTGGCACCAAACACAATAAACCATTAAATATGTCTATTTTGTACTTAAATTTAATTAATATTAGATAATTGGCTTAATTTAAGTATAAAAGTGATTATGTTAATGCTGTCATTTGTTAGCGCCAAATTAATGTACATAATTGTCTTTACTTTAAGGTAACTTTTTCTTCAGTGTATGTATACATTACAAATTGGGAACGGCAGAGTTTATTCCACATTTGTACCCTGAGTATCCTCACTGTGCGTCACCTTAATGATGTGTTTCCATCAGTAATGAATGATCTATTATATTGTTTAACCAGCAACGCCCAGCAGGTCTCTGACAAAAGAACTGCCGCTTTTGGGTTGGGAGCTGGTACGTACTTGAGGTGAATGTAACTTTCCATCTTCTTGCACCCGGACTTGAATCATCGACACTCCAATCACACGTCATTAATGTGGCGATGACGTGTCAAGGGTCACTCAGACATCATGTAAGTGGTCAACACCTTTTTTGCGCCACCCAATCACCCCCTTGCAACCGCTAACATGAATAAAAATTAAATCAATTTTCCGTTTAATCAACATTGAATGCACGCACATTAGATGGCGAGTCAAGAGTTCTGGGAAGCGTGTGTGTGTCGGTTACGTGTCCACCAAACAAACAGGTGGTAGCTACAAGTGTTGGCAAACAGCAGTGTGACCAAAAATACAGGGGAGGTGTGAAGAAGAGGCCGAGCAAAACGCTGAACAGCGGGAGGACATGTGAACCCTTCACCCAGACCATTGACCGTGGCGATGTCAGCCATGGCCATCAGCGACATCCAAGAGCAGTAACATCCAGAAGCAAACAATGAAAATCAAAAGGGCGTGACATCCAACGTAAACACTTCAGAAGCGGCAAAAGGGTTGTGGGCGAAAATTCTTTCCCCGAACCAATACCAATACCACCACCTCCATCAGCAACATCAACCTTTTGTCGTTTGCTGCATTCATTTAACTGCGGCTGCTGGTCAACAACGATATTGACAAAACCCATTAAAAATAACTTGAATTGATAAAAATAGTCACTCAGGCAGTCAGACAGTTAGCGATGAAACTGGTCCGGTAGTCTGCCATATGGTCATGATGTCCAAAGACATAATAAAACACCGGGTTTGATAGAGTGGAAGGACACAGTGTTGCATACTTGTTGGCTGTCCCGGCCTCTATCTCTCTCTCTCTCTCTCTCCATCCATATCTATGTCCGTATCCATGTTCATGTCATGTCAAAAGTTATTGGTATTGACATTTTATTAGTTGGATACATCCTTTCGTGGTCAGCTGGTAATTGTATCTAAATTGGATTATCCTGTTTGGTGTTTAACAACCAACACCAAAATGAACACCAATTCTGGCACACAACCACCCCCCACAGACCACATATTTTTGAGGGTATTGGGCTAATTTGCAACACCTTAAAATGAGTCAGCAGGACATTGGCTTTTCTGAGAAGAACAAAAACAAAAGGATAGCAACAAGCGGAAGTATGACCACAAAAGGGTTGTTTTGGAACATAAAACAAGAAACAAAAATAAAAATTGGGAGTCCCAGAGGGGTTATGCCTTACAAAGGATTTTTGTTTTACACAAATGTAGATGATATAGATTATTTATCAATATAAGGAGTTGAGAAACAAATAACTGGGACACTAAAAAAATATAAAGGAACAAGTCTTTTAGTTTCAAAGGACTTTTTTAATTAGGACACATGGACTTTGGTATAACTATTTGATACGAATGACTCTAAGTGAAATTGAAAGTATTTTTTTTAACAAATATCTGTGAAATTATCGGGATATATGTATGTAAATGGTGTTTGATAGAGTTATAGAACTTTAAATTAAAACAGAGCCTAAAAAAATATTTTTAATATCAATGAATCTGGTCTTATTGGAAAGAACATGTTAGGCCATTCATCTTTAAATACACATGATTGGGCCATGTGCCATGTGGTGAATATATTTTATTTTTGATTGGTTGAAAAACTGATTTTCTGCAGTGTCAATATGTCTTTTAGGAAGGGTCCTTAATATGACATGCTGTATCACAATATGAACCGATGTATCCCATCTTCACTTGGCACGATGTTAGGCTATATAACATATAAATAGTAAACATTTTGCCTGAAAGGTTGAAGAACGTATTATCTAGAACATGAAATCGCAAAAAACCTTTACATCGAAGCTTAATTATAATATAGACTAAAAAAATACGAAATTTTTTTTACTAGGCACTAGGGCTTACGTTGAGGACGTGGAGAAATCTTAAGTTAAATCCGAAGGGACCAACAAGAATGGTTTGTAGGACAAAATAACTCATAGCGGAGTTGATTATTATATGGGAGATACTTCAAAACTTGGAGCTGCATGATCTATTTTCATTACCATCCTTTGTCCAATGGAAGTCACTATGTCAGTTTTCGTAAAGATCGGTTCAGATTTCTGACCGGCATCATAGCTAATGGTGACGGTTAATATATGTGATTCTACGTTTAGGTAATTATATTTAGGTTGCGCGGCAATTTCTCTTGAGACGACGACAAATTGAATTATCTTCTCCTTAGTAGGGTTGTCGATGTCTTAGTAGATCTATTCTCTATTGGGTTATATACTCCTTAATAAACGTTATCTAAGTCTTAGCTGTAATACAGTTGCGTTATATACTCCTTATACCAGTTGTGTTATGTACTCGTTAGTTGAGGTACAGTTGTGTTATGTACTCATTAGTAGAGGGCCAGTTGGGATATCTACTCCTTAGTATAGGGCCAGTTGGATTATCTACTCATTAGTAAAGGGCCAGTTGGGTTATTTACGCCATAGCCGAAGAAAAAATGAGTTATCTACAAATTAGTTGAAATACATTTGTATTATCTACACCTTAGTAGGGTTATAAACGTCTTAGTAGATGACTACCTGAGTCATCTATTCCGTAGTAAATTATTAGTTGTGTTTTTTACTTCTTTGTAGACGGCCAGTTTTGTTATCTACTCCTTGGTTAACGACAAATTGGGTTACCTACGCCATAGTAGATGACAAGTTGGGTTATATACTCCTTAGTTAGGTTATCTATTCCTTAGTAAAGGACCAGTTGGGTTATCTATATCTTAGTTGATGAGAACTTGGGATATATACTCCTTAATAAACGACGAGTTGGGTTATTTACACATTATTAGACGGCCTGATTTGTTATGTACACTTTAATTGACAACAAATTGGGTTACCTACTGCATAGTAGACATGTTGGGTTAACTACTCCTTAGTTGTCGATAAAGGGGTTATCTACACCTTAGTTGGACTACTTACTCCTTAGTAAAAGGTCAGTAGGGTTATCTACTCCTTAGTTGACGGGAAATTCGGTTACCTAATCCATACTAGACGGCAAGTTGTTTGTCGATCAAAGGGGTTATCTACTTCTTAGTAAATTCCCAGTTGGGTTATCTAAGCCTTAGTTGAGATACAGTTGCCTTATCTACTCCTTAGTAGACGATCATTTCGGTTATATAGTCGTTAGTTGAGGTACAGTTGTGTTATCTACTCCTATGAAGAGAGCTAGTTGGTGTAGACCTTAGTCGACGACAAATTAAGTTATCTACACCTTACTTGAGATACAGTTGGATTACCTACCACTTAGTTGGGTTATCTACTCATAATAAAGAGCCAGTTGAATTATCTACGCCTTAGTTGACAACAAATTTACCGTAGTTGAGATACAGTTGGATTATCTACTCCTTAGTAGTGTTATCTACTTCTTAGTGGATGACTAGTAGTTTTATCTATTCCTTAGTAGATGACTAGTTGGGCCAGTTTAGTTATCTGCACCTTAGTTGAAGACAAATTGTGTCTAATATTTAGTAGATATTAAATATTAGACGACAAGTCATGTTTATCTACTGCTTAATACGACGAGTTGGGTTATCTATTACATAGTAGAGAGCATATACTCCTTAGTTGAGGTAAAGTTGGATTATCTACTCCTTAGTAAACTCGTTGGTAGATGGCCAGTTTTGCTATCTACTCCTTAGTTGAAGACAAATTGGGACTACTATTTAGTAGATATTAAATATTAGAGTACAATTTGGGTTATCTACTGCTTAATACGACGATTTGGGTTATCTATTACATAGTAGAGAGCCATTGGGATATATACTCCTTGGTTGAGATAAAGTTGGATAATCTACTCCATAGTAAACGTCCAGTTGGTTTATCGATTGACTCCTTAGTAGATGACTAGTTAAGTTATCTACTCTTTTTACATGATAATTTGGCATCAGTTTTCAAGATCAACTATTAAATAGTAAACATTTAATTGGTTTTAAATATGACTTATGATCGTGGCTAGCATTGAAAGTTCAAAAACAATAGGTGTTAAATTAGACCAGCACGTGCATATGTCACAGGAAATGCACCACCTACAAAGACATGTTAAAGTTACCGGTTGTGTTCTCACACATAAAGGGTAGACCATTTAAAATTTTAAATTTGAACTACCGATAACTTTGACTTTTGATTTGAGCCCTTTGGATTATTTTATGTAGAGATTGGTGTTACGCAAAGCATCTAGAGGCAATTGAAGCGTTGGAAAATGAAATCGAATCTGCCTGTGAAGAGATTCAATCCGAAACAATCGAAAATGTATTGAAAAAATGGGTTGATCGGATGAGGTACTGCCGAGCCAGTAGTGGTAGTCATATGAATGATATTGTGTTCCATTGTAAATTTAAATTCAACCAGAAATTTGAAAAAATTATCAGTACATTTGTTATTGCGATTCAAATTTAAAATTTTAAATGGCCGACCCGTACCTGATTCCATGCCTAAAATTCTCAATTGCCGAACCCGTCGTTGTAGTCATATGAATGATATTGCGTTCCGTTATTAAATGACAAAGTTCAACCCTTCCAATAAAACCAGAAATTTAAAAAAAAAATGTCATCGTTTTATAGCCGATTCAAATTTAAACTGTTAAAATGCTCGCTCTTTAAATTGGGCATTATGCCCTATTTTGTTATTATGGAGGATAAATCCTATAATACACTTAACCCTTCCTGAGCTTCGCAGATAGGATGGGGTTATCATTTGCATGTTTTGCAGTTACTGGTGAAAAAATGCTACCTTCAGTATATATGTATACCTTTGGGAAGGCTTCTAATATTTAATTGTGTTTAAGAAGAAATCTCAAAACATTAGGTATGGCTTTACTTTTTTCAGCAAAACCTTGACAAATAAAAAGTGAAATGAAATTTAATTCCACTTAAATTGGACTATTGGAAACATGTGACATTTTTATATCCCATTCCATCTGAAAGTTTACCCATGGATTGCTCTCAACCCCGACTACTTGGCAAATATTGAAAATTGCTATTGCTTTATGTGCACTCTTGAATTTTCAAGTGTATAATCTCCAAAAACAATGGTAAATATTAATATGTAGTAGGTTTCGAAGAAAAACAAAATTTTCTTATGACACACACACAATTGTGTGTGATTGTCTAGCCTTCTTCCTTCGACTGACAGTCAATTGATGAAAGAGAAACGAAAACTCACATATCCACATCTCTATTTTCCAATGATAATCCCTCTTCAAAAAGTTGCATGACTAGGTTGAAAGGACTGGACTATGAAGCGAACTCCATATCAAGCCTTGTCTCAACAAATGAACAAACAATCTCCTTCGAAAAACCCCACCTCAATATATACGAGCACAAAATAAAAACAGAAAACAAAATATGTAAGTAAACAAAGAATTCACAACACAAAAATGGGAATAACTTTGAAATTCACAGAATTCTTTTTTAATATTCTCTCCCAGTCTCAAAGAAAAACGAAACGAAAAAACAAATTTAAAGCCAACCCACAATTTGTCGTTACTTCAATATTCTTTAGGGAGTGAACGGCCTATGTACAAAACACTGAGCCGTGATGTCCGTCCGTTATAGTCCCCTTGGAACTGGAATTGATACACTTGCCAGAAAAAAGGAAGCACAAGGAGTAGGGAAGCTGTAAGGGGCGACACTGAAGACACTGTTACAGTTGACAGCTGAAATGGGTTTCCTCCTCTGCGAGACGGTTTTTGTAGGAGAAACCCCATAAGGATAAGTGGAATAAATATATTTATGAAATAAAATAAACAACATGTTTATTTATGAATACCACCTACAAGTACATGAAACACTCATTCACTCACTCACTTGTAGGACAATGATCTTGATGTATGAATGTAAGCGAAATATGGGGGACTCCATAGGGGAAACTGGATTTTTCGCAATATCTTGTAAGATATCGTAGAAACTGCTGAAGGCTACTTCATTTAGGATTCTTCAAATATTTCCAGTACCAATTAGTGTAAATCATTCTCGAGTTATGCTAAAATATGTTTATCTTAATTTTGATAGATAGCATAGCTCGATAACTATCTTAATTTTGATACACATACAAGTCCCATCCCTACTAATAGACAATAAATATTGAAGAAATTAAATGCTGACTTGGAATATGAAACGCTGCTGAATCAAGAGTTGGGGATTGGGATGTCAGCAAGTGGTGTTTGGTAATGTGGACTGTATTAGTACAGTATTAGTGTGAATTCGGAGATTTTTATTTTATGAGCAGAGATGCTTACCAAAAGCGGGTTGTGGGAAAAGTGAAAGAGGTTGCCTTCGCAAACCTCGGAAGAAAATTCATCTTTTACATTTTCTTTTGTATATTTCCGATAATAATTAGTTTTACAATTCACAATAGAAACAATTGAAGAGAACTTATAATCGACTTATTTTGTGTTAATAATTCAAGGTAGATAATTTTAAACGTTATTAAATTATAATTCAGTTTATATAAATATAAGTAGTAATAAGCCCAAGCTTATGAAGATTGGACAAAGATATTAAATGAAATGAAAAAATATGTTTTTTAACAAAAATGTGTTAACAAGTTTCAATTACGCAAAAAATTACAAAAACAAGTATTTTTCGAATTTTTTTTCTTAAAACATTGAAGAAAACAAGTAAGAAAGTTTCAGTCGGGTAAACCGACTAAGGTATACCCTCACTTTGTGAGTAATGTAATATTGAATATTACACAAATTATTCTGTCAATTTTTGTGGGAGGTACCAGAAGGGGTTTAAGAAATACACCTATATTTCGCTGAATAGTAGATACTTTAAATACATTGCACTGTGCCGAATTATAACAGTTTATATGGACTGGTATATTAACGTTGAGATATTAAATTGTGGTATAATTTGGCCATTTTGTGTGGGAGGTACAAAAAGGGGCGTGGTGATAACGCTCATTTTTCCCTGGACTATAGGCATTATAAAAGCATTACACTGTACAAAACTGCAAGTAATTGTAAACACTGATATTAATGTTATTATAAACATTTGGTGCAAAATGGTACCTTTGTGGGAGAGGTACCAAAAGGGGCGTTATAATAATATATAAAACATTACGCTGTACAAAATTTCAAGTATTTTTATAAACTGGTATTAATGTTATAAGTTTTTAACTTTCAGTGCAAAATGGTGCATTTGTGTAGGAGGTACCAAAAGGGGCGCGGCAATAACGCCCATTTTTCACTGGACTGTAGGCACTATAAAAGCATTACACTGTACAAAATTTCAAGTATTTCTTAACACTGGTATTAATGTTATAAGCTTTTAACTTTCAGTGCAAAATGGTGCATGTGTGTGGGAGGTACCAAAAGGGGCGTGGCAATTTCGCCCATTTTCCTCGAGTTGATAGCGACTAACAAACTAATACTATGTGTGGAATTTCAGAAGATTCGAATACGTTTAATAGCAGTTATTAAAGAAACAATATTTCACAACATTTTAACCCTTTGTGGGGGAGGTACCAGAAGGAGTGGACCAATATGGCCCATCTTCGAACTTAGCCGGAGATAGAAAAAAATATTACCACATACGAAATTTGAAGTCAATCGGTTAATCCTTTCGAGAGTTATCGTGCGCACCAGCCAGCAGACAGACAGACAGACAGACAGACAGACGGACAGACATTGCTCATTCGACTTAAAATGACCCAACACGAATATCTGCCGAACATACTTAGGGTCTCAGATCACTCCTTCGATGTGTTACACTTTTTTTCGTAGCAAATGATATATACCCCCGTCACACTAAAGTGAGGGTATAAAAATGGAGAGTGCCCCTGTTGATGAGTTGGTAGCGTTCTCGCCAATGAGTTTGGGGTCGTGGGTTCGATTCCCACCAGAGGCTCTAGTCTGTCGGCTTTTTCCTGGACCGCAAAATTAGAATATACATTTTTAATTGTATTGTAATTCATATAAAAAAATAAAAAAACAAGTAAGAAAGTTTCAGTCGGGTAAACCGACTAAGGTATACCCTCACTTTGTGAGTAATGTAATATTGAATATTACTCGAATTATTCTGTCAATTTGTGTGGGAGGTACCAGAAGGGGTTTATCAAATACACCTTTTTTTGCTGAACATTAGATACTTTAAATTCATTGCACTGTGCCGACTTATAAGCATTTATGTGCACTGGTATAAACGTTATGAGACATTAAATTGTGGTATGATTTGGGCATTTTGTGTGGGAGGTACAAAGAGGGGCAATAACGCCCATTTTTCACAGGGCTATAGACACTATAAAAACATTACACTGTACAAAATTTCAAGTATTTTTATACACTGGTTTTTATGTTATAAGCTGTTAACTTTTGGTGCAAAAAGGTACCTTTGTGTGGGAGGTACCAAAAGGGCGTGACAACAACACCCATTTTTCCCTGGACTGTAAGCATAATACTGTACAAAATTTCAAGTATTTTTATACACTGTTATTAATGTTATAAGCTGTTAACTTTTGGTGCAAAATGGTGCATTTGTGTGGGAGGTACCAAAAGGGACGTGGCGACTTGGCCCATTTTTCTCGAGTTGATAGCGACTAATAAGCTAATACTATGTGTGGAATTTTAAAAGATTCGAATAAGTAGTATAGCAGTTATTAAAGAATCAATATTTCACAACATTTTAACCATTTGTGGGGGAGGTACTAGAAGGAGTGGACCAATATGGCCCATCTTCGAACTTAGCCGGAGATAGAAAAAAATATTACCACATACCAATTTTGAGGTCAATCGATTACTCCTTTCGAGAGTTATCGTGCGCACCAGCCAGCACACAGACAGACAGACAGACAGACAGACAGACGGACGGACATTGCTCATTCGACTTGAAATGACCCAAAACGGATTTCCTCCGAACATACTTGGGGTCTTAGGTCACTCCTTCGACGTGTTACACTTTTTTCCGTAGCAAATGATATATACCCTCGTCACACTAAAGTGAGGGTATAAAGATAAAAATAGTTATATGGTTTGGAAAAAGGGCGTTTGACCAAAATTTCAAAATTTAACATGCCCAACTCGGACAGTCTTTAACCGATCTCCTTGACATTTTTATTTAATGCCTTTTCTCCATGTGTTTATCTAAAAATTGTTGATATTTTAATATATAATATAGATATTGGTAAAGGGTTGGCCATTTAAAATCTTAAATTTGAACTACTGATTACTTTGACTTGTGATTTGAGCCCTTTGGATTATTTTCTGTGCGGAGCCATTAAGGATAAGTGATACGCAACGCATCCAGAGACATTGAAACATGAAATCCATGTTGCTAATGAAGAGATTCGTCCCGAAACTATCGAAAATGTACTGAAAAATTGGGTTTATCGGATGAGGTACTGCCGATTCAGTCGTGATAATCATATAAATGATACATGATGAAACATTCCAATAAAACCAAAAAATTTAAAAAATTACACAGTGCAACAACCACAATGGGAATGGGATGAAACCAATTACAAATGAATGTTGACATTATCCCTAACAAAAACTTCAAGGGTTTTTTTCAGTTCAGTGCTAGATTTTTTTTACACGCATTTGAAGTTGGCAATTTTGAACCGCTTTTTCAATTAAAATCGACAAGAAGTAGCACCATTTGCATGTCAGTGCCATCTATCGTAAGTTATAGGTAATAAATGATTTCCTCGACCCCAAAAACCGTAAGATACCAAAACTTCACATGATAATAAAAATAAATAACCTTTATTTTATCAAATTTTCAATGATATTTTCTTGTTAGACAGCGTTCCAAAATCACCAACTTCAAATGCGTGTAAAAAAAAATCTCGCACTGAACTGAAAAAAACTGTTATGGATAATGTCAACTTTCATTTGCAATTGGTCTCATCCCATTCCCATTCGGAAAGTTCGATTTTGTATCACAGTGTTATCAGTACTTTTTTATAGCCGATTAAAATTTAAAATTTTGAATGGCCCACCCTTACCTGAGTCCATCCCCAAAATTCTCAATTGCCGAGCCAGCCGTGTTATTGTGTTCCATTATTAAATGACAAGTTCAACCTTTCCAATAAAAGCAGAAATTTGAAAAAATTATCCGTACTTTTTTTATAGCCGATTCAAATTTAAAATTCTAAATGACCCACCCTTTATATCTACTAATATCTAGAAAATATGAATTTTAATCATTGCCTTTTGTTTTCGCTACGTTGTCCCCCATATAGAAACACGTGCACTCGCAAAGCTCAAATTTGCATTCTCTCACTCACTCACTCACTCACTCACTCGCTGAGTCAGTTGCATTTGGTGAAACTTCAACAACTTCAGTGGCAACCAGAATCAAATGTGAACAAGACAAATGTCAAAACTTCATTACAAAACCAACAAAATATGCTGTTGCATTTAGCACTGACATCTCGTGTCGGGCGATGTACACATGTTGCTCGAAACGAACAACCGAACGAACACAAACGAATAAAGCAGTGAGTTGTGGAAAGGAGATAAAAACATGGACAGCAATAACAACAGCAGCAGCAACAGCCGTCGCCGCCGCCTCACACAGAATTATACCAAACAAAGTGGAATAAAACAGAATAAACAACGTACGTAAAAATGCAAATTTCGTATTAACAAGGAAGCAAATGGAACGAAAGGAAGCACATGTCAAACTACATTTTAACAGCAATGCTGACAATGACGAATAAATGGTGATTGGGAGATGGGGGGAGGAGAACCAAATTTCCCAGCATCTCCAATAATCCAACCGACTACACCCCCACCCACTCAAAAACTCAATGAGCGCAGCTATTTTACATGTGCCAATACCTCAATGCATATTGACTCCCTCTCTCTCTCTCTCTCATTCTTACTCACACTTTAGAGTTGCCTCTCGGTCCACCTAATACCGAAATGGACGGACCTAACATTATCAACGAGTTCCTGAACAGTTTCGGCAGTTAGGTGGGGCGCCAAAGGAGTGGGAGATTATGTTAAAAAGGAAATCGGAAAATTGTTACCATGGCGCTTAAGTCTGGCATGTCACCCCAGATGTACTTATACACACACGAACGAGCGAACAAACGAACGTACGTTCTTTTGCAAAAAAGAGATATGCAGAGATATTCAAGCAGCAGCGCAACACATGAAATGATGGCAATCTCACACACACATACACCCTCACTCACTGCTGTAGAGCCAAAGATACGATGACGACGACGAGTGACGACTATACGTTGTATTTATGAAATTCCAAACTAAAGTCGGAACAAAAAAAATGTAAAACGACAGCTATCTTCTTAGCCGCCCTACTCCCTAACCGCCCTCGACATTCACGTAGTTGTCGCTGTCATCTGTTTTTGTTGTTGTCGTTTTTTCTGCTGCTGCTGTTTTATTCTGTTTTTGAATACATGCTCTTGTATTGCATATTAAAAATATCTTACACAACTCTGGGAGAAGAGCAAAAACAAAAATAACAACAAACAACCAAATTAAAGAAGAAGTGTGCAATTGCAGATTGTGAAACATTCAATTGTGCAAATACGGGACATGTAAAGTACGAATACAAATTTATGCACCACTTTGACCGTGAACAAACTCCAGGGGCAGCAAATGTTCTTGTCAGGCCTTTCTGGCATTAGGCATTTAAGCTAAATAGAATAAAATTTCTAAAATTACGTATGTGTAAAAAAGACATATTGGCATTAAAGTATTACACTAAAAGAAAAACATGTCGTAGTATTAGCGAACTATATTCATAGATGTTTCTTTCATTAATATAACGATTACTATTACGAAATCGTACACTACTATAACGAACTCAGGGGCCTTTCGTAAATACTCGTATAGCGAAATGTGTTTATAAATACGAAGGAACCCTACGTTAAGTCGATTTAAAGGCCGGGTTAGGCATACGTAACCGTAATTTATCTTTACCGTTTCCGTAACGTTGCCCGTTTGGGCGATTAGCCAACGTTGAGAAAACGAGTCATATGTTCTGACAACAACAACACATAAGTAAACAAAAAAGCCGCGATTTCTTTTTGTTTAGGTTTATTAAAAATGAAGTTACAAATAATGTTTATAAATTTGTGTTTTTTAAATCTGTGTAGAATTTACAATAAAAGTAATCAAGAAAATATCGTCGGATAAGAAGATGGGGTGGACGTCCTATAAACAATGACTGAGCGAAAGCCGGACACTAGAATGCCTATGGCAGTTTTTAATTTGTTATTAAAATTAACTACGCCAAAGCAACGAATTAGACCGGCAGAGAGACTAGCAATAACACCACTGTATGTCAAATATTGCTTTATCCTATGATTCCAAGTTGGGAAATATTAACATTCTATTCTTTAAAATTGTAGATATTTGAGTCACGGTTGTTCCATACAATCGATTGCATGGAGTCACAAGCTGGGGAAAACAACAATTCGAAATATTATTTTAGAATGCAGTGAAGTTTTGTGGCGCTTGCTTTCGCCGATTTATTTAAGTGAACAAACTACACAGCAGTACAAACACATTGCCAATGATTTTCAACGAATGTGGGATATGCCGAATTGTGTGGGAATCTGCGATGCTAACTATACATTCATATCAGTTAATGTTGGAACTTATGGCAGCCAACACGTTGGGGGTATGTCCATTAAACTTTTATTTATTTATAATCTATTTTAATACAAACAATTTCCATTTCATAATTTAAATTAAATACAGCTGTATTCCAGTACTCTCCGTTTGGCCAATCAGTTATTTTAGGTACAGTATCTGTACCTCCTAGTAAACCATTATCGTCAGCATCCTCTGAAGCCTTTCCTCATTTTTTTATTGGCGGCGTTTCCGCTGAGGAATACCCTTGGTCTAAGTCAACAACTTTAGACGAGCCCAGAGACAACATCCAACGCGAAATTTCCAACGTTCCGGTCGAAATGTGTCCAAGAGTGGTGGAAAATTGGGTCCAAAGAATAGATCGCTGTTGACGGGCTCGTGGTGGTCATATGACCGAAATTGAATTTCATTCTTAAAATGTAACATTTGCACTACACCTGGAATACATTTGAACTCTATATCTTAAATATTCTGTGTTTTATTAATATATAAAATTCTTATGTCCTTAATGGAAAACCCTTTACTTATGTCTATTTCCATTGAAGAGGGACTCAGCCAAATACAATCCAATCTCTGTCTATAAATAAGTCCACGTTTGTAGAGATGCTTATATTGATGTCGAATTAACCCACAATGAAGAAGATTGGCGCAATGATTGTCTCGTACTGTCGTCAAAAGAAACCTGAAGCAGATTATAAATTTAATTTTTAATGGAGTCAGCCGCGATCTTCATAAAACTCACCTGTAACCTTTTTTTCAGATATCCTATATGCTGGATTATATTTATTGTGTAAATACTCGTGCGACTGCACCAATAAAATCGAATAATCGACTTTCATGTTTATTTGCACTTTTAAACAACAAATAATTAATAAATTATTTTCTTTACTTTTCTCGGTGAACATACAATTGTAATTGTAAACAACATGTAGTATCAGCTGTTGTCAAATTGTACCTAAACGGAACGTCCAATTCTGATTTCAACAGATTCAGCCGTCCGTTTACGTTTCGTTTCCGTTGGCTAATCGTTTACATTGATTTCCATATGACAGATTGAATCAGCTGATTCGTTACGCTACGGGGGCGTTACGGTTAAGTTTGCCTAACTGGGCCTTAAGTCAGCCACTCATTCCACTAATAGACCATAAAGCTCTTAAAGGAAATGAATTAAGCCTTCATTTCAGCAAAAAAAAATTGGGTTTTTATAAAAATTTAAAAACAAGTTTTTAATTAGAATAAAAAAATCTCAAAAAATATGTTTGTTAATTTGTTTGTTTTTTAAAAAAAGATTGAAGAAAAAGTTATCGGTAACTCTGGATGGGAAATAAGTACCGTTTAACCAAAATTTCAAAATTCAACACGCTCCAATTCAGTCCTTTTACGATCTCGTTGAAATTTTGTGCCATAACTACCATACAATAGAAATAAACTTGGTGCAATTTTCATTCCGATCAGAAGACATCGCTTTTAAAAATTAACTCACTTGACATTAAATCCCCAGATATGATTAGAGTACACTCCAAATATATAATAGTTGACATACACGAATAGTATATGTTTGGGGGGGGGGGGGGGGGGTTGGGTTTTGTTTTAATATTGTTTCCATTCTAATGTTTGTACTTTTTATTCCAATTGTTTTGTTATAATATTGTTCCCATTGAGTGATTCCACGTAAATTAACCCCATCACACATAAAAAATAAATCAGATTTTTTAGAAAATCATGAAGAGTTGATGAAATTTAGGAATATTTTTTTTTCTTACCAATGAGTTTCTATACGTTATTATAAAATTGTTGGAACTACTGCCATGAACTATTTCTCGACATATTTTTTATTTTGTGAAATTTGTCTTTTAACTACAAGAAAGAACAGATCCTGAAGTGTAGTTTAGTATCAAACTCGTAACTTTTGGAAAATATTCAGTGCCTGCAAACGGGTTTGTTTCATGGAGTGTTTTGTTTGTCACACCCGGTACGGAAAATATCATCTTTTGTGTTAATTAGGTCAAGGTTATATAGTATAAAGTAAAGCAAAATGTTTCAGTGTCATTACAATATTTACTCTAGAATTTACATTCTAAGATTTGTCACACCCGTTACGCAGAGACCGTAAATAATTTTTAATCGATTTAAAATATTGTCTATTTATTTATTTTACTTCAAGTATGAAATTAAATAATAGAAAGCAGAAATTTCGGTATAAATTGAAGAAATAAATAGATGGTATGGGGGCAATCATTAAGAGCGGCAGTGAGGACTCATAAGGTCTTTTTAAATCAGCCTATTCATTGTTACGAGGTTTTTATTGTTTCTGGAATAACATGCATAAGTATATTTCTTAAATAGAGTTAACCACAGACTCTCTATTACACAGATGTTCCGTCGTGCCTTTGTTTACATTTGCGTGAGTTACGAACGAATATAAATAATTTTCAAACGCGAAAAATATAGTTTTCTGGAGTATTTTTTGAACTTTTTTGGTACATAACGATCGATATTAATTTTCTAAATGTGATAATAACAAAAAAAAATCTCGGAAATCGGTCTTAAAATACGCAAAAAAATCGCTCGCTGAAATCAAATTTCTATTCGTTCGTCACTGATAGACTACTCGCTACTTGACGGAACTTCTTTATAACTTTATTTTCTTTGGAGTTAACGAATATCAATATATTTTAGAAAATAGGTTGAAAACTACAAAAGTTAGAATAACAGACCTAAACATTATTTTGAAAAAAGTTCTGCTAATAGTATTCTAGCAGGACGCACAGCGTATTCTAATTTAGAAATTAATTCTTTGTAGAAAATGAAAAAATTGTATTGTAAGAACATTGATACAAACGAGAAACAGCTTTTAAGATGTCAAAACTTGTTTTTGGAAACGAATTTTGTATTTGTAAGTTTTTACTCTATGTGATAAAGAATGCCGGCAATATTAATATGATTTAGTGAATAAAACGACTTTGATTTTGTTTTTCGCAGAAAAAAACATTTTTAATAGATACATGTTGGCTAATCAATCATGGACAATATTTCGTTGTACTTATTACTCCTCGAGATTAAGACCCGTTACATTGGCATGTCACACCCGTTACATATCTATATGTTTACTACAAATGGAATAATAATTTAAATTATTTGGAATGAAGTCTATAATACACACTATACTCTCGAGATACCAACAAAACAATTTTTTTGTTGGCAGTACATACAACAATTTTACAGGATGCAATAGAGGAAGCGACTGACTGAAATTTTACAGTATGCAATAGAGGAAGCGACGATGATAAATCAACAATATTTTAAATATTATTTAATTTCCTTGCATGTCAGTGGGTAACACTTAAGTATATCTACATAAACCACCCTTTGTAAATTGTCGTTTTCAGCAATTGAAAGAAGAAGAAATGTTTACTGTTTGTAAAATTTCTTTATAGGTTATAATTCGAAACCAAGGAAAAATTAAAATGGAAGTTCGATAAGGTCAACAAAGTTTTGGAAATATTTTTTAAATAAAATCTATTTGGAGAAACAATTTAATTTGTATTTAAGTACATATTATATTTGCGAAAATTAGTTCACAAATATATTTGGTTCTAATGTATTGACACATGCGCTCCAAATGAATTTTAATGATTTTCAAAAATATAATAAAATTTATTTATTCAAAAATACATTTATAACATTTAGCAATCTCTTTTTTGTAATAAATCAAATAAAAACAATTTACCAGCTGTTATTATGTATGGAAGTATAAAACATTCGATTATATAGTGGGCCCTTTTGGTAACTTCCACTTTTTTTGGAATTTCCTTACTTTTACAATATGGTTCATAATTTCAACTTTTATCCATAGATTTTTTCAATTAGGGATTGTTTTGTTCGTTAGGATGCTTTCAAAACTAAAATTTTGTATGCTATTCCTTGCTTTATTTTCTATTTAAAAAAATTAAATTTTTCTAATTGTTTTAAAGACAGTTAGTAAACCGCTGTCTGTTCGTGAAAGTAATATTCCAAACATTTTTAGCCCTCATAACTTTCCTTAGTTCAAAGATTATCAAAGCTCCATGGAGCTTATACACCATAAACATTGGATTTTGAAAAAAAATTAAAAAAAATTAGGTCTGCCTCCAATAGTTCCGAGTCACACTTTTGTTTTTTACTCATTTGAATTTTAAATGCTGTCTTAAGAATTGTTTGTGCAAAAATCTCACAAACATTTTCTAAATGGTCACAGGAATGTTGGAAGTTTGAAGTAAAAATTAAAAAAAAAACGTTGTCAAAAATCTAGTTATGATTCGTGAGCAATTGCCAAATAGTTTTTGGCAAATTTAAACAAAATCACTGGTTTTGAAATTCAATGATAATTTAAATTTGAAGAATGGAAGATACAAATAGAAACCAGTAAGGAAAGACAGAATGTCTGGCGGGGCCGACTATATAATACCCTACACCTCCCTAACAATACGAAAATAGGCATTGCGATAAGAGTTTGGCAGTGTTCATACATGTAATAAGAAAACACCCTCTGCCGAATTTCGTACCTATCGGATATAAAATACGGTTTCTACAGCGCTTACAAGTGAAATCGGGTGAAACATATACATGGGGACTATATCTAAATATAAACGGTTTTTCTCCGAATTTAGTAGTGTTCATTCACGTAATAAGAAAACTCTCTCTGCCGAATTTCGTACAGATCGGATGTAAAATACGGTTTCTACAGCGCTTACATGTCAAATCGGGTGAAACATATATATGGGGACTATATCTAAGTCTGAACGGTTCTTCTCCGAACTTGGTAGTTTTCTTTCATGTAATAAGAGAACACTTTTTGCTAAATTCGTACTGATCTGATATAAAATACAGTTTCTACAGCGCTTACATATCAAATCGGGGGTAACATATATATGGGGGCTATATAAAAATCTGAACCGATTTTGACGAATTTCAATAGGGATCGTCCTTGGGCCAATAAAGAGCACAGTGCTAAATTTAATCACCATCGGACCATAAATACGACTTGCACTTTGATTACAAGAATACATGGACAGACAAACAGACGGAAGTGGCGATAGGTATATCTCTTCTCCTTTTGGGCGTTACAAACAAATGCACAAAGTCATAATACCCTGTACCACAGTTTGGTGTAGGGTATAAAAACTATAACCTGCCAATGACCCAGGTCAATATTAATATGTTTTGGTATGATAATAAAACATTGTTAATGCAGTTTTATATTTTGTAAAATTAATAACCGATATTCGTTTTGTTTAACAGAAAAGAAAATAATACATAAATTGAAATTTTTTCATACATTTAGATTTCTAAGATAAGAAACATTTTGTTTGCACTTAACAATGGCTGGTTGGAATTTTTCAGCCAAATACGAAGCAATAAAACTGTTTAAATGCAATATAAAATTTTTCCCTATTAACGATATTCATTTCCAAATCTTATGCCTCAATTCTTTGGCGTATTAATCGATCAACTACGAGTATGTACTTCTTCCAAATATCAATCAATAGTTTCTGACTTATTCACATTTTAAATAATGCCACGCCTACGTTTAATTTTGTGTTTGCCAGTCAGAAAAGTGTTTTCTGCGAGATGCCGTATTTCTCCTAAATATAAACATGTATTGATGTGCAGATTAAAATTTCAGTGTATCTTTCACTTAGCAATTTTAATTGAAAACAACACATTTCATAAATTTATTTTCATACACCCATCACATTGTTAGTCAATTTTTTGCGTCATTATTGATTGCTCAACCAAGCACCAATATAACGATTTTCGTCAAACGAAATACATTCGAATTTGATTTTCTAGATACGCATGATTAATCATATTTCTATTTTTGAAAATATACAAGTTTTCCGAAATTATTTATTGGTGTTTGATAGTCTTATTTATTGTTTACCCAATTTCAAATTTATTACGGACGTTTATGGATGTGTAGATATATTTTGTTATAATTTTTCATAGGGATTTCTATGTCCATTATCAATTTAAGTATATTGTATTTTTGATTTTTATGATTTAACACTTTCAATATAAAACATTTTTATTTCTTGCAATAGTTTGGTAAATCCAAAACATGATAAAAACTGAAATTGTTAAATATTTTATAACTTTATTGATGATAGATGAATTTTCAATCAAAAAAAATCAATTTTAATTGAATTTTCTCCATATGTTTCACAAAATTTACGTTTTTAGCAATGTGTTGAATATTATTTTCGAAATTTTATGGTGTTCTTTATTTATTCTAATTTGAAGTGTATATTTTTGATTTTAAATTATAAGAGACTTATTTATTTCACAATTTTTAAGGAATAAGTTCTTATAACATAATTGAAATGGGGCATATGTGCCCACGTGTATAATAAAACAAGGCCCTTAGAGAGGCCCATCATAACTCCTGTAGACGGACTGACTTACTACTTTTTCGCAAAATAAATACAAATTCTCTGAAGGGATATTTTATTTCAACCATCTAAAACTCAAATTCTTCCAACCGTAATAGCAGCAACAACGCTCCATCGGAATAAATACATATCTGCACTTGTAGCATAAAATATTTGCTGCAATTAACAAAGCTATTAAATTTTTATATTTATTTTTTTATAGCTTTAGTCATCGCTCATACGATATGTGTAGCATATAAAAACCGGATGTACTATGTAAGTAATTACGATAGAATAAATATCTATTTCAGATTGGATAAATAGAGAATTTGTAGTTTTTATTGATTTAAACAGGAATTCAATAAGGAAATTTTAATTTGGGAATTTATTAAATTGAAGTTAATGCGGTAATAAAATACTAAAAAAACTTGTCTTCAATAAAAAATTACTTAATAATATTCGATAATATTTGCTAACGAAATTTAATTTTAATTTAATATTGTATAGGATAATAAATATAAATAAATTTCGATAAATACTTTGATTTTGAATTTAAATACAAATTGTCATAAGTTTATGGAAATGTTTATTATATTTCTTTATTTATTAAGTTGAAGTATATTATACTGACCAATTCCATTTCGATTAATATTTGTTATCGACATTTCAATTCTAATTTTAACATGTTTATCGAAATCCATAATTTTTTTAATTTTAAATGCAAATAAAAATCGAAAGAAAAGCTCTGTATTCATACGACCTTCGTCGTATTAATCTTGGATTTCGAGAACAATCTTTTATCGCATTACTCTTATATTATGTTTCAATTATTGTTAAACAAGCTAACCAATTCTATTTTACATAAATGTTGTTATCGAAATGTAAAGCCATGATTTCAATAGTAAATCAGGTCATATATACAAAGTTGTATTAAAATATATTGAGGACAAAATCATTTTTAAACTGGTAAAGAAAATGATTCAAATACATTTCGATAAACTCATAAAAATTGGAATTGAAATTTCGTTAAAAAATATTTATCGAAATGAACTTGATCAGTTTTGGCAGTATATCCTGATTGTTATCAAAATGTAATGCTACGATTTACATGGTAAATCGGGTCATACAAAATTTTATTTAAGTATATAGAGGAGGACATCTGCTTTATACTGGTAAAGAAAAAATTCAAAAAATTTCGATAAACATATAAAAATTAAAATTTAAATTTCGATAAAAATATTTATGGAAATGAACTTGGTCCAAACTGTGTTATATCGCTGAATATAAAACCAATAAACTGATCAAGACCATTTCGATAAATCTTTTTATCGAAACTGCAATTCGAATTTTTACATGTTTATCGGATTTTTTATTTATTTTTTTACTAATTTGTATAAATGTCCTCCTGTAAGCAATGAAAGAAAGCGCTGTTTTTATACGACCCGAGTTGCCGCTTGAATTATAGCTTTAAATTTCGATAACAAATTTATTCAAAACGAACTTGGTTAGTTTATGTAGTATGGAGACGTAATTTTATTTTTTAATATCATATTTTATTTTTTAATAATTTCAAATTATCATAAGAAAAAAAAAATTATCGAAAATGGTCATGGCCAAGCTGGTGTGCCTACGAGTTAAATGTACTATGTCAATACTGTACAGGATAAATTGATAAACATTTTTATCGAAATTTTAACCCACATTTTTAACAGATTTATCTTTTACTAGTTTAAGTTTATATTCTGCTAGAAGTTGAAAGCAATCTCTTTTTTAATATAAACCGATTTATTGTGTGAGCTATGAAATTAAATTTTGATAACAGTTAAACATGTTATCAAAATTTAATCGAAAATGTGCTCTGTTCAACTATATATTCTAAAATTCGTTGACCCTTATAGGCTTCTATACTTTGGAATATAAAGAAAATTTGAATAAATATTCTTAGTAAATTTTATAGGTTTCCAAATACTATATATGTTATTTACATACAAATATATATGTAATCTTTAAAAATCGGAATCATCAGGCAAAATGCAATATATTATTGTGATTGATGGCGATGCTAATCTGTTTGACATCTCAAATTATAGATAATAAATGTTCAAATACGAATCCGCACACGCATTTCCTCAAAATTACAATTTGCGTTCAAGCTAATCTATCAAAAATCATGTACCAATTATTTTAAAATGTCAGAGAAACATTTGGAAATTATTTTAGTTCATCCATCTGGCATTACACCCACCTACTGAACATATAATAAACATAAATCACTTATTCCCTGCAAGAGCGTTATATATCAGAATTAAACATATTTTAAGGTGAACATACAAAAATGTCCCAAATTTAAATAATCAAAATCAAATTGCAGTGAATCCCAAGGCGGACAATCATATTGGCGGTACTTAAACCCAATTTAATCTTATTTTCTTAGCTCAGTATTTTTATTTAAAAAGCATTTAGATCGCCCTTTAGCTGACATTTCAAAATTTGGAGATATATCACTCTTGCACAAAATTCGGAAAAATGTGGGTGTAACATATGTTTTATCTGAAAAAGAAAATTCCACAATGACCACAAAATTATGTTGAATGGCTTTTCATGACATCGCTCACTGTCACCGTATTTACTTAGCTGTCTAATTTTCTATTATTGTGAAAATTCATTTGTTAAGCTTTTTTTCTCCGTGATTTCCGTTTATTTCCTTTCGTCTAGACACAAGTGTTTATCTTCAACTTCTATGAAATTTTAGAATCAACAACATGTATTTCCGTCCACGTAATTCCGTTCCTGCTGCGGAGGAAACTGTGGAGAATTTTGTCTTTCTTTTTGTATATTTACAAAGCAGGAACATTAAAGTGAATATTTGTCTAAATTCTCTTTAATTTCTATATTTTTATATTCTATTTGTGCAACTTCACTCTATGGAAAGAATAAAATGTAAGTTAGAATCGTCGGAATGCAACATAAACTGAATAAATATATTTTCGATAAATGTGGTTATCGAAATTTAAAGAAATGATTTAATTTATAGAATTTACTTATAATTAATAGAGGAAAATGTCTTTTATAAGTTAGTATAGAAAAACATATATATAAAAATTCATATTGAAATTTCGATAACGAATATTAATCGAAATGGACTGTTAAATCTTTGCAGCATCGACATTTTGACCAGAGACAATATAGTATACACTTTCAAGATAATTTTCGTAAATTTTTATTAATACCTTGCAATAATAAAAATACAAATTGAAATTTCGATAACGAGTATTAATCAAAATGGACCTGTTAAATCTGTGCAGTATCGACGTAGTTTGTCGACGTTCTGACATGAGACTACACATTGCGACTAGACAGATTAAACTATCAAGATAATTTTCACTACAAAATAATTATTATCGAAATATAAATTGAATTCTTAATAAGTTTATGAAAATCGTTATTAATATGTCTCTTTACTAATTTGTAGAATATGTCATCCTTTACAAATATGAATTTTAAATTTCGACAATATAACTTATAGAAAATGGATTGACATTTCGATAACACAACTGATTGAAAATGGATTGCCATTTTATTAACATTACTTATCGAAAAAGGATTGAAATTTCGATAACATAACTTATTGAAATTTCGATAACATAATTTATTGAAAATGGATTGAAATTTCCATATTTATCGAATATTTATCAAAATTAACTTGTTAAATTTGCGCAATATACTAACGGTATCTGCGAACAAAGGCGAATTTTATCGATGGTCTAACTCTACATATTGTGGATATACAGGATAAGCCGAATTTCAATTGAATTTTGAGTAAGTCGAAAATGGATTGCAATTTCGATTACATAACTTATCGAACATGTATTGCAGTTTCGATAACATAACTCATAGAAAATGGTATGACATTTCGATAACATATCTTATCGAAAATGGATTCAACTTTCGATAACATACCTTATCGAAAATGGATTCAAATTTGGATGACATAATTTATCGAAAAAGGGTTGAAATTTTGATAACATATCTTATCGAAAATGGGTTGAAATTTCGATATTTATCGAATATTTATCAAAATTGACTTGTTAAGCTTGCACAGTATACTTCTAACTATAAATATTGTGGCTATACAGGATAAGCTGACTAAATCAATTTTGATAAAAAAAATTTGTAGAACGTGTTCTCTAGTAATAGGACCCCATTTATATTACATATATGAATTTCAAATTTCGATAACATAACTTATCGAAAGTGGATTGAAATTTCGATAATGACTTATCGAAAATGGATTGAAATTTCGATAATGACTTATCGAAAATGTATTGATATTTCAATAAGATAACTTATCGAAAATGGATTACAATTTCGATAAAATAACTTATCGAAAATGGAGTGCAATTTCGATAAAATAACTTATAGAAAATGGATTGAAATTTCAATAAGATAGCTTATCGAAAATGGATTGAAAATTCGATAACATAACTTATCGAAAATTGATTGCAATTCCGATAGAATAACTTATCGAAAATAGATTGAAATATCGATAACATAACATATCGAAAATGGATTAAAATTTCGACAACATACCTTATCGAAAATGGATTGAAATTTCCATATTTATCGAACATTTATCAAAATTGACTTGTTAAGTTTGCGCAGAATACCTCTAACTCTAAATATTTTGGCTATACAGGATAAGCTGAATTCATCAATTTCGAAAAAAAAAACTGTTATCGAAATTTCAATTGAATGTTGAGTAAGTATATGGAAATTTGTATTAACATTTCCTTATTAATTTGTAGAACATGTTCTCCAGAAATATGACCCCATTTATATTACATATATGAAATTTAAATTTCGATGACATAACTTATCGAAAATGGATTGCAATTTCGATAACATAACTTATGGAAAATGGATTGACATTTCGATAACATAACTTATCGAAAATTAATTGAAATTTCGATAACATAACTTATGGAAAATGGATTAAAACTTCTATAACGAAAATTTTAATTTGAATTTGTCGAAATTTAATCGTTAAAGTAGTGCTATACAGAACAAACTGACTAAATCAATTTCTATAAAAAACAGTTATCGAAATTTCAATTGAATTTTGAGTACATTTATGGAAATTTTTATTTACTTGTTTCTTTATTGATTTGTAGAACATATTCAGCAGTATAAGTTGAATGACAATTCTGTAAGGTATGATCCGATTTATATAACAAATTCTGCATATTTCGATAACAAAATTTATCGAAAATGGATGGAAGTTTCTTCAACGAATATTGATTCAAAATGTGTTTGTGCAATACCTTCGACATTCTTCGAACATAAAGTGTACTTTAAGAATAGCTATGTATTTCAATAAAAATAACTGTTGTCGAAATCTCATTTAAATTCGTAATAAATTAACGATAATTTTTTTAATATAGGTAGTATATAATAGAGAAATCTTTTAATTTGTGGAATATGTTCTCGTTTGTTTTCTATAAATTAATAGAAAAACACTGTAATGATAAGACCCGATTTAGCGTGACAATCAGGGATAACAATGCGATAACAAAATTTATCGAAAATGGAAAATTCTCAGTTTATTGAGATTGAATTCGTAGAGTCGATAATAATTTACCGCTATTTTCATCAAAATTTTAGTAAGTTGTTGAAATTTCACATAAAAATTATTATTGAAATTTCAATTCAGATTTTTCGATAAAAATACTGATTCGATAAAAATAACTTTTAACGGAATTTTAATTCAATTCTTAATAAGTTTACGAAAAAAATTAATAAATTGAAAAAATGCTATATTGATATAAACCAATTAATATTACAAATCTAGACATTAATTTTCGATAACAAAATTTATCGATAACTTTATGATATGTCATATGAAATCGTTAACAGGTTTTATTTATTTTTTTTTTTTTTCAGGAAATTGCTTACTCTTAAATACTATGCTCGAAAGACGTCCAATTCTTTCAAAAACATAACATTAGGACAATTTCTTTGATATTAATTAAATTGTGCTAATTATAAGTATGAATTGTTCTTATTTCAAAGATTAGGGCGTTTTTGGAGGAACTTATTAAAATTAATAAATTTTATTTCAGTTTACGTCAGAAGATCAAGGTCAATATAATATTACATAGTGGTATATATATACATGTATAAGTCGATTTACCGACTTCCTTGCATATATATATGTATTACCTTCATTCTGTCCGACTTTCTTCCATTTTCTGTTAATTTTCGCTTTTGTCGTTCCTTTCATCCCTTTTAGCACACATCCAAAAAGTAAATTATTTTGACTTCTCTAAAGAACCCCATTAAAAAAGGCTAAAAACGTATCATGGGTTCACACATAAATGTTGACATGTTGCAGATTATTTCTTAAACGCCCTCCTGACCTGCCAAGCATCTAAAAGTCCGAGCTTTCCTCCCCCCATTTTTTGTTTTATATAAGATGCTCATAAAATACAAAACAATATTTCATGCATTCCCAATTGACTCACGTTCCCTTAAATGTGATTGCAAACACATACACAAGGACACTCTCAAGAACATACCTAGGATCTAGGTAGAAATATCAAAATGTAACCAAAGAACAGAAGCTGTGGCAACAGCAGCAGAAGGAAACCCGTAATATTTCATAGATAAGGATCCTGTTACGCACTCATTCATATCAAGTGATGATGACCACTCGAACGTGACTAGTTTCCGTAAAGGAAGCTATAAGAATTATCTAACAACTTACAACACACGAAAGAAGCCATGAGAGCATGACAGGTGGAGCGGGAGAGGAATTGATAAAGGGGCTATGCCAAAGAATGACAGCGGTAGGGGAGTAGAGTAGAAAAAATCTAAATCAGCTTAGTCCACAGGCAAAATAAGCATAGCACAGCAGAGTGGATTGGATTCGAGTGGAGTGAAGGAAATGTAAAAAAAACTACTCTAGCCATCGTTTGTCTTAATTTTTTGTTTTGTTTTGTTTTTTCTGTTTCACTTAAGAACAATGATCCCTGTTTTTTTCCAGGAAACCCATAAAACACAACAACGCTGCCAACGAAAGGAAGAAACAAATAAATGCCAAAATGATACGCCCGATGAACGTCGGAGAGTTAATGCAGTGTACCCAACAAACACCTCTTACAACTGTGAGAATTCAACCTCCCATCCCTTCCCTTCCCTCGCCACACCTAAACCTCATATAAGAAAGCATTCATACCACAGAGGATAAGGTCCCTGTTAAAGACAACTCAACTCGACTCGACTCTACTCAAATGATGGAACACCCTCAAGAGTCAGTAAAAATATTCAGAAGCTTGTTGAACACAGCGCCAACAACCATTATAGTGTCGTGTCAATGTCTAAGACAATAATGGTGGGGCTGCTGAAGGTTAGGGGATATCGGTTGGCACCCAAGGAAGAAATGAATTCATAAAAAACTACACTTCCTTCAAAGCAAATAATGCTTATTTTTTTGCTTTAGCAATGCATTCATTCATAATATTCATTGTTGATGCACTTGGAGTTGATGCTGCTACTGCTGCTGCTGTTGATGTATAATCGGGAAACGGAAATCTATCGATATCTCTTCTATTGACAGTCCACTTAATCTCGCATATGGAGCACCGTTAATGCTTTCAATGTGCTTGAACGTGGGTTTGCAACAGCAAGGAAAATAAAGCAGATATTGGGAGAGTATGGGATAGAATGAAAAAGTCAATTTCTATAATAGAAGTATATATATTTCTATACTTGTGATCGAAATTTCAATTTAAATATGAAACTTTGATTAATCTTTTCTGCAGAAATTTATGGAAAATATCCGTTTCTAGATATACATACACAGATAGAAATATGACGTTTAATAATAAGACATCGGTGTATAGTGTAAATCAAGAGTAGAAATTTCGAGAACAATTTCGAAAATCAAAAATGATAATTTTTTTCGTTTATAAATATGTATAAAGTATAATAGGAGGTATACAACATTAAATGCCTACGTCCATCTCAAAATAATTTGTAACGAAATTGCGATTTTAATTCATACATGTTTGTCAAAATTGTTATTAATTATATTTATTACTAATTTGTAGTATTAATTACAAGATAACGCTGTAGTGATGTCAAACGGGAAATACCGAACCCGGGATTTTTTAAGATGAATCCCGGGATATTTAAATAATAATATATGAAGTTGTCTAGTATAAAATATTATGTGATAGATAGATACACTCTATCGTAAATGTAAAATAATAAAAAATTAAAAAATTCCGATTTATCTCGAAAATCCCGGGATATCGAACAATTTCGGAACCCCGAAAAAGCCCCGGATCCCGGGATTTGCAATTTAAAAATCCCGAATTCCGGCATTTGCGAACACCAATCCAGTTTGACATCTCTGGATATACCCATTTAAAGTGAAACTAAGACCTTACATTTCGATAACAAATTGTATCGGAAATAAAGTTATAATTAATATTATTGATAATTTTTTGATAATCGACCTTTTTGAATTTTATATATATATATTTTTTTTCTTAATAAAAAAATATATTTTTTTAATAAAAAAGCAAGCTCGCCAACTTTATTATTATTAATGAAAATTTTCATAAACATGTTAAAATGTTAGTTGAAATTCCGATAACAAATATTTATCGCAATGAGCTTGACCATCTATGTATCCTATACACCCTCGATATTACCAAGTTCATTTCGATAAATACTTTGTTTCGAAATTTTTTAAACTTATCGAAATATTAAAAGTGTTTACTAATTTATTAAATCTGTAATTATAAGACCCGATTTAAAGTACTCAAATCATTAAAAGTACTCAACGTATTAAAAGAACTAAAAGTACTAAATGTACTAAAAGTACTAAAAGTAATAAACGTACTTAACGTACAAGTACAAAAAATACTAAATGTACTAAAAGTACAAAAAGCAATAAAAGTACCAAAGGTTCTAAAAGGACTAAAAGTTCTAAAAATACTAAAAGTATTACCACTAGTACTAGAGTATAGCTGAATTACTAAACGTACTAAAAGTATTAACCGAACTAAAAGTACTAAACGTACTAAAAGAACTAAACGTATTAAACGTGTTAAAAGAACTGAATGTACTAAAAGTACTAAAGGTACTACATGTACAAAAATACTAAATATACTAAAATTACAAAAAGCACTAAAAGTACCAAAGGTTTTAAAAAGACTTTTAGTTCTAAAAATACTAAAATTATTAGCAGTAGTACTAGAGTATAGCTGAATTAGAGGGTACCAAAAGTGCTGAAAGTACTAAAACAACTAAAAGTAAATCTACAGAAATAAATTGTCAAATCGACTAAAAACTTTACAGAGAAACAACATTTTATCGATTCAGGTGGACAAATCCTGTTTAACTCCGCGCCAGAGTGGCGGGAGTTAAAAAAGAGCGGCTGAGTAGACAACTGATTCATCAAACCAAAAGAAAACAAAATATGACAGTCCGATGATGCCATTCACAATGGTGTTCTAAATCCGAGCTCAGCTGAGCTTTTGTCAATGCGACACTTGTAGCGGATAAAAAAACGCGTTTTACTGTTTCAGCAAAAGTCGCTTAAACAAAACAAGTGCAATCTTCCCTGGAAGCCAAAAAAAAAATGGAAGCCTGGACATAGTTTTTACACCACTGTTCATCCATAAACTTCCCTCTATCTCCTGTATCTCAGTCTCTTTACTCTCGTATGCAAAAAAAAATCTGAATAAATTCATTCGTTTATGGCTCAGAGATCATCGTGATGGCGATGACGATGGTAATGATGATGTTGCTGTTGTTGTTATTGTTGTTGCTGCATGCGGCTATGGCTGTGGCTGTGACCGTGGATGTAGATGAACTCTTTATGGTTTTAGGGCAAAGTAGACACAACAGTGTTTTCATGAATGGGGGTGGTACATGCCACATGGTACATGGGTATGGGTGTGTGATTGCAAATAGCCCACCCAGTATCTCGCAACATGCAGATACGAGTATGTATACGAGTATGAATATGAATGTCTATGCAAAAGACATTCAAGTGCGATACATTCAACATTTTCTTTATTTCTTGGCTTTTCTGGCGGCAAGATTAACTAAAGCAGCACCAAACACAGACACACACATCCCAACATCGACACACATTCACATTTCGAACAAAGTGCAACGGATTGAAGTGAATGAAATAAAATAGAAATCATTTTTTATGACTTTTCAACTTTTCCTCTGACTATAAACTGTAAATAGCATTCGCTGTTGCATGACGCCACTATAGAGTCACCCATTATATTACTCCTGATGCGCGGAACAGTGGTGCAGAATGGTAAAAGATTGAACTAATGATGCATTTTTTATAGGTAGATTTTCTTTAAAATTCCAAAAACATGTCAAGAATAAATCTTTTTCAAAATCAAGTGTTTCTAAATAAATCCTTTCAGCACGTATAAGTAATTTAATTAACTCATTCGTATGTGTATGTGCGATTTAATATCACTCATACAACCCACGTTACATTTAAGTTATAATAAATTTCATAGAAATTAATTAATTGATTTAGCCAAAGTGGCAATTAATTTATTGACCTGATTTATTCTGCTTTTATGAAGAAAATGTATAAAAAATGTGTGCAAACTAATATTGTATATTTTCGTACAATAAAAACACGCATGTGACATTAAGCAAATATAATAGCTCGTTGTTCTGTGAAAGTCTGGGAAACAGTTTTTTATATTACCATACAAAAAGGACTATTTAAACAAAATATATAATGTAAAAAAATAATGGGGAATTTGGTACATTGTGCAGAAAATATGGGATTATTCTTTGACAGACTGCAGTCAATGCAAAAGTAATCTAAAATATTGCATTTTAAGTGTCTTATTATTGTTCAGCTTGATGTATTTTATGTAGTTAAACATCGAGTAAATCGATTTTTAATTGTTTCTTTTTCCAATATTTGGACTAACTTCGTTCGTCATCATCAGGGAATCTAATACAAAAAAAACGCAAAAAACAAGTAACAAAGTTAGTCGAAATATCGGAAAAATAAATAATTAAAAATCGATTTACTCGTTGTTTAATTACATAAAAGACCTCAAGCCGAACAATAACAAAAAACTTAACATACAACAGGTCAACTATCAAAAACATTCATAATATTGAATTTTAATTTATCCATATTACTTATGCAGAAGATATGGGAAGTTGAATTGCACATAACTATGTCAATTTGTGGGCAGGGACAATTGTTATATTTTTATGATTTTATCGTAAAGTGTGATCGGTCATGAATGAAATGAGACCATGCCTAAGAAGATCGTTGCCTAATTTAGAAAGTCGAAGCGAAGAACCCATCACTTCTCTTGAAATTCGAAAATTTGCTCTAACTTCTAAAAAAAATATTTTTCCTTTTATTAGAAACAAAATAGAAACCAAAATTTGCCACTTAGAAGTCAGACAGAAAAATCTTGTCGACCAGTGTAATATAGGGTCCGAATTTTTAATATTAACTCATGAAATTTGTTTTTGTTTTTCAGAAAAATATTTTTTTAAAAAAAATTTTCAAAATTTTATGTAGATTGAGAAAAAATCATTTTTGGGATTTACGAAATTTATAGTTGCTCTTGAACAGCTGAACCTATTTTTTTAAAGTTTATATGTTTAAAATAGTTGTAATTTTTTAAAGGAAATTTTAAAATTTATTTTTTTATTATTTTACGCTAATTTACAACTATGTGTGCAATTACAGAATATTCAGTAAATAGCATAGATTTCATTATATATATAATATTTCACTAAAGATACCATAAAAATAAATACTATATAGTATACGCCGCTTGTATTTAAAATGATAATTCCGATTTGTTTCTCTCCCTCCAAATTTAAATTTACTGCACTGAAATATGGTACAATTTAATTTTCTATTGTGAAAATGGATCTGAAACGGTTTATTTATTTTGGTTCCTAATTGCAAACAGTAAATCAGCTAATCAAACATAATAAAAGTTTAATTACATTCTAAATAATCTGAAATCTAATAGAAATATTCTAATAAATGAAAAATATTGCAAATTCTATGGAACGCAAATAAATATTAAATTGCCTATGCGGCAATCTCTCATATTGTGTAAAAGCATCACATTTCAAACTGCGAAGTTTGAGAGGTGGTCATACAAAAATAGCCGACATTCCAGTTTTTGTCAATATTAACCTAAATGTGGCTAATTCCTACAACTGGCACCTCTGTGGTGCGAATCTCAAACGGAATATTTGTTAAAATATAGATTTTGTTAAAATATAGATTTTGAGATGAGACACTCTTGCAGAAAACGTGCGATAATGTATGGGATATTGTGGAATTAACAAGAATTGTATTTAACTTTAACATAACTACAAATTATTACTTTTATTTCTAATATTTATTTCATTATTTTTCCAATTTATTACAATTAAAAATATTATAAACTTTTAAGAAAAGCACTGACAACAAAGGCTATCGGCCTGACTTCTGATATAGTTATATATACCAATAATACTTATGGTGATTTCTTTTAATAAAAGCACTGACAAAAAAGGCTATCGGCCTGACTTCTGATATAGTTATATATACCAATCATACTTATCGTGATTTCGATTCTGAAAAAAATGTTGCCTGTCGACGCGAAATTCTAAAAATGTTTGACCTTTTTAGGTGGAACTGACGTAATCCCTCGAATTAAACTTAACAAATATTTCAAAATTCCAGAATGTGGTATAAAATTCAAATTTTCGGGAAAAGGGCAACGAAAATGTTGTACTTTTTTGAGAAATGACTTAACTAATATTTCAAAATTCCAGAATGTGGTATAAAACTCAAATTTTCGGGAAAAGGGCAACGAAAATGTTGTACTTTTTTGAGAAATTAAAGCGATTTCAAATTAAATTGTTACCATGATTTCGTATTTACGTCGATTAGAATAAGGCACTGTATTAATATAATTTTTAAAAATCTTAGGGAGGAACTGCTCTGAAAAAAAACACTTTGGCTTTAAAACTATTTTGTACCGCCATCTATTAATTTTAACACCATGTAATTGGAAATTCTACATAATAAAAGCCACCATAAATTTTTAAAAAAAAAACGTGGAATGCCCAGCTTGGCATTAAACCCCTTATTTTCAATTGTTTTTTTATGGTATCCAATGCAAGCCCCGTCCCATTAAATAAGGGTTTATTTTTGGTTTTTCATTTTTAAAACCCGATAACAATCTAATTTACTATTTTAAATATTTATGCACAAAAAAATATAAACTAAATTAATACAATTTGCCATAAAACAATGAGTGTTTCCAGAATTGATTTTATTCAAATATAATTTTAAATAACTCATACCACCTCTTATCGTAATATCAGATATCGGCCCTATTTTTTTACAAATAAATGACGAGAATTTTTCATTTATATATACATATTTACAAAACCATAAACTAATTTGAATAATAAACATTTAAACGAATTTCATTTGTGAAACTTAGGACCAAAAACATTTTTGATTTATTTATATTTCATATATTTGTTTTGTTTTCAAATTATGTAAATAACCGAAGAATGTTCTCGGACTAAATTTTTTTTATTGAATCAGCCTTAAAAGCGCAATCAAATTTAAATACAAAATTCAAGTTGTGATAAAATCAATTGATATAATTTATATTTGCTAGAATAAAAATTTAATGTTGCTCATAACAAAAACTCTTGTTAATATACTACATGTGCCTAGGCGAATACTGTATGACTTAGTTAATATTAATCATACACATATATATTTTTGGTCCTAAGTATTTGTAGGTTGTGATCGATGGTAGGTAACCTTAAATAAATTTAATGTAAATTAATATTACTTCTGTGAACAATTATTATTAATAACAACCAAATATTTTATTTATTTAATTTATGCATTTTTCAAAATCCTCTAAATAAAAAAACCAAATGCCCGTAGGTACAACAAATCTATCACACCTTCATAAAATATTGGTTTTATTATAAAAAAATATTTGATGATATAAAATGCATATTTTTTATTAACGAATTATTAAAACAGCAACCGCTTTATAATAACCTTATAAATGAATTTGCATTTCAGCACTTCATTAAGCTACAATTTAAATTAACAAATATTTGTACATATTAAATAAAATATAGGGAATTTCATGGAAAGTGAGTGAATTGTTAAAACCTATGTCTTCTGATAGGGATGAAACTTACACCAGTAAGTAGTATAGAAGGTTTTAAAGAAATAATATTTCACTAAAATTTTACCGGATGCCAAATTTGAAGTTCGAGAGCAGACAGACACACACACAGACGGACATTGCTCAAATGACCCAAAACTGATTTCCGCCGAACATACTTAGGGTCTTAGGTTACTCCTCGGATGTGTTTTGGCTCGTAGCAAATGATATATACCCTCCTCTCTAAGCTGAGGGGATAAAAGTATCAAAATTTTTCAAAAAATTGTTTATTTCGCAATATCTTGAAAGACATCTTTGAAACAGCTGATTTTATGAAAAAATTAAATTGAAGGCTACTTAATTTAGGATTATTTAAAACTTTCCTACCAAATAGGATAAATGGTTTTCGAGTTATGAAGAAATATCTGGCTCAAGCTCTATTTTCTATGTTTATCTTTATTTGATAGATAAACAAGCCCAATCCCACTAACAGATCATAAAGTTTTTAAAGGAAATGACCTAAGCTTTCGTTTGAACAGAAAAAAAAAATAATTAAAAAAATTTTGTGAAATCCAAATTATTTCCGGCTTTTCTAAATACAACAAGTATTTAGATATATGGATGGGAAAAATCGACCGTTTGAACAAAATTTCAAAAATCAACATCATGTAACTCGGGCAGTCCTTAACCGATCTTGCTGAAATTTTCTGTCATAACTAATATCCCATAGGACTAAACTGAATGCAAGTGTCATCCCGATCAGAAGACATCGCTTTTCAAACTAAGACATCGAAGGAGTGGCCTAAGACGTTAAGTATATTTGGAGGAAATCTGTTTTGGGCTGTTATAAGTCATTTGAGCAATGTCCGTCCGTCTGTCTGTCCGAATGGAGCACACGATAACACTCGAAAGGAGTAACGGATTGACTTAAAATTTGGTATGCGATAATATTTTGTTCTATCTCAGGCTAAGTTCGACGATAGGTCATATTGGTACACAAATCTGTTTTGGGCTGTTATAAGTCATTTGAGCAATGGCCGTCCGTCTGTCCGAATGGAGCACACGATAACACTCGAACGGAGTAACGGATTGACTTAAAATTTGGTACGTGATAATATTTTGTTCTATCTCAGGCTAAATTCCATGATAGGTCATATTGGTACACTTCTTTTAGTTCCTCTCTCTAATAACTTTGTACTTCTCAACCGAATAATCTGTAATTCTACACCTTTTAATAGTTTATCTGTCGCTATCACCTTAAGACAAATGGGCGAAGTGGCCCCGCCCATTTTGGTACCTCCCACACAAAGGGACCATTTGGTACAATTACTTCAAATTTTTATTTTTTTCTTAAATTTTTGATTTAGAATCAATTTTTGAAGATTTTTTCATTTCGGAATATTTACTTATTATATTTGATATATCAAATAACGCAGAAATCGATGGATTTTTTTTGGATGAGATATTCGACAAAAAGCTTCCTTGTAAAAATCCAATTGGGTTAATGACAACCCACTGGTTTTTTGTATACATTAGAGCGGGTAAATTTTGTGTGTGTCAAAGGCCCATCGCGATTCTTGTTCTCTGGGTCATTTCAAGAAATTTTGTCCAGGAAACCATAGGTCAAAAATGAATTTCGAACCCCCGAATTTTTCAAAATAAGTATTTTTTCCAATATGCTCAAAAATAGAAAGAAAACATGGGGTTTCCTCTACAAAAAATGTGTAAGTGGGGGTTTTGTAGTCGAGGAAACCATTTTTGACATTTCTTTTTATTTTTGAGTGCCGCCAGAGGGCTTTCGTAAATTTTTGGGATTTTATAGCCTTTTTGAGGGATTTACTGATTGAATTACACAGTGCGACATTCCGAAAACCAAAAAACGTGATACAATGTTCTTGATCTGTGAAATTTGGCGGTCACTCCAAAAATCTCGATTTAGGGGTAAAAACCGATTTTCTTGCATTTGCGAAACCTTTTCCTTTAAGAATACGATTTTTTTTCCTTTGCACACTTAAACGTCTATAACTTTGTTAATTACTAATAGATTTTTAATCTCTAAACGGATTTGGATTGAAGAAACTTAGATTTTTCGATCGATATACAAAGATGTGAGAATATATTTTTATTTATCCTACACACCCACATTCATTTTTGTTTTTACCAAAAATATTTTGTGAGATAACCGCACGATTTTGAATTACGAATTGAATTACGTATATAGTATATTTTGTAAGGAACAAAACGCAAAATGTCTCTTAAAGATCCGTTTGTGTTTGTACGACAAAAAAAAAACATATATTCCTTCATCTCTAAATTAACAACATATATATCGATCGAAAGGTCTAAGTTTCTTCATTGCAAATCCGCCTAGGGAGTGAAAATCGGTTAATAATTAACAAAGTTAAGTGCGCAAAGGTAAAAAATCGGTTTCTTACCGGTAAATCCGGATTTTGGGGGTGTCCGCCAAATTTCACAGAAAAAAATTTTGTTTAATCTCCAAGACATACAAGAAAAATAGTATCGCGGTTTTTGGTTGTAGGACTGTCGCACTGTGTCCAATTCAATCGATAAGACATGTTTTGTTTCCCTTTTTGAGCATATTGGAAAAGTATTTTGAAAAATTCGGGGGCTCGAAATTCATTTGTCACCTATGGTTTCTTTCGCAAAATTTTGTGAAAAGACCCAGAGAACAAGAATCGCGATGCGCCCTTATACTTTTTTTCGACTCGATGCAAATTGACCCCACCCTAATTTACGTATATCATTTTTATCCACAAAATTTGCTGGGTAAACACAGGGTTAGTAAATTCTGGCATAATTTTGGTACAGAAGGCTTCGGAATATATAGTCCATATCAAAAAACAGAGAATACACTTCAGGAAATATTTATCCCAAAACAATCGACACCCCAGGTCACCCCTTTACTCCAAAATAATAATATATACAAAATCTTAGAAATCGATATAATATAAAACGCCTTAAAAGTGTATTGTGGGGAACTGCAGTGATTTTTTACAGGAAATATTTTTGTCGAAAAATCCGTCGATTTCGAGGGATTTTAAGTGGTAAGGGGATAAGTCGGATGTTTTGGAAGAAATACTTCCGGAAGTATTTCCTATATTTCGTTCTTTAACATGGAAATTCTATTCAGAAGCCTTCTATGCTAAAAAGTTGTGCTTTAATTACTAACCCATTGTTTACGCAGCAAACTTTGTGGATAAATACGATATATGTATATAAAAACCCACTGGGTTGCCCCTAAAGTGTATTGTGGGGACCTAAAGTGATTTTTAACAAGCAATCTTTTTGTCGAATACATCAATAAAATCCATAAATTTCTACACCTCTTCATATATCATTAATTTAGGAGAAATACTTCTTAAAGTGTGTCCTTCTTTTCCGAGGCCCTATAAACTAAAATTGTGTCTGAATTTACTAACCCCATTGTTTACCTGACAAACTTGGTGGGTAAGTATCTCGAAAACGCGATGTCGTAGGAAAAATAAAACGGCTAACGCCACTTGATTTAGCGGGTTAATATTATGCGGGGTACGTTGTTTTCATCGAGGTTACATTTTGGTGTACACACAGTGTTATTTTTCTGGAAACAGTGTGTATCAATATCTCAATCTCATCTTTGTATACTTATGGAAATAAATTCAAATTGGAACGACATTCATGATGTACTATTTAATGTGTTTTCCTATTTTTGTTTACAAACTATTTTTTGAAATTTATTTATTTTTGAAATATAATTGTACAGATTATTCAACTTTTGGCCAATTGTAATAATTTTTTCTCCCATTTTGTGATTTGCATTATTGTACTATTTTTTGTACTATTACTATTGTACTATTTTAAATTTAATATTACTCATACCACACATTGCCTTATTAATATCCATTACTTTTATTTTTGCATATTTATGAAAAATAAATTTAAATTGAAACGATATCCATACAATGTTTCCCTTATATTTCTCTCTTTTTCTCTTAAAATAATTTTATTCGATTCTTAATTGGTACAATAGATCGTACGAGTTATTGTTATTACTTATACTATTTTCACAGTTAATATTACTCAAACCACCCACTCTCTAAGTAATATACATCACATATTTCCTTATATATTTATGGAAATTATTGATATAAATTGTTGGCGGTTTTTACTTAAGGTTTTTTCTTTTTTATCTTTCGGAAAAAATATTTCCCTGAATTTTCTATTTTTAGAAATTATTTTTTTTCAACCCACTGTTCTTCATCATAATAGGTATTTGTGAATGAGCCACAAACACTTTGCCGTACTGCACTATTTTTTTACGTTTCTTCATGGTTTGCTGTTCGGTTCGATGGGTTAGAGATTTCTCGGCGCTGCGTTTCCACGTAGTGATTTCCTTAAGAGATTTTGCAGCACTTTAAGTTGCACAGATTATTCCACTTTTAGTCATTTCATGCTGTTTTATATGAGTGTGTGTGTGTTTGAGAGATTTCTCTACTTCGTCGTCGTCACCAGTCTTGTCCTCCTTCATTTTTGTCATACAATGGTCGTCGACGTCATCATCGTTCTCGTCCTAGTCCTTTTCGTGAATAAAAAGCTAATGGGTCTTTAGTTTCATGGCTGTTTTGCTTTGGCTGATTCTAAATTCCGGCTGCTTCTGTTGCTGCTAGCACTGTCATCCAAACCAGGATGGGGGGTAAAACATAAAGCATCATTTTGAATGCAAGCGACACATGTGTCATTTTCATAATGACAATTCGCTGATTTTCACAAGCATTGGGGGCTCTCGACTCAACGACACCGAACTAAGGCCAGGACGTGAATGTATCCTGTGTGAATTTCCAGAACGAATAACCATTCATCCATTTATTCTCGAATTCGCATTGAAAAGACAAAAATGTTTGCTAGGGTCCTAGTCGGCGGCTTGCTACATCTCCCTCTCTCTCTCCCCGCCTGCAAGTCATAGATCATTTGCCATGCAAGAATGGCAAAATACAAGAAAAACATACAAGAATAGTGGGAGCCCCATTTGCGGCGGGGGAGAAGAGTTGAATTCAAAGTAAATGAAGGATGGCCAAATCGGCAGCGGCAGCAGCAGAGGGAGGATATGAACAAAGAATAAAACTTTTCGCAAATTGCAGATAAATAGATTCATTGATAAAAATCAATACACATTCGTCTATACCGAGAGAGAGAGTTTGTACCGACGTATGTACAAAAGTCCCTGTAATTTTTGCTAACTGTGCAGAACGGCAAAAGTTTTTTCTCGACTTTGGAAAAGCTGTCTGATTTCATTTGATTCACGAGCGAATATTTTAAGATTATAATGCTTATTTTAAGTCAATTCAACCTTCTTCACTTGCCTGCCAATCCCACCAAAAACAAATTTCCCTTTCCCATTGCCGCCAAAGATAAACTCCAACAAAAGTTGTATTTTCTTCAATTTCCTTCAAAAAAAAAGACAGATGGAGAAGAAGACCAGAAGAAAAAAAACATCAGCATGCAATAACAATCCCTTATGGGAGGGAGAGAAGGAGCGAACACTCTACAAACATACCGTTTTTGATATCAAGGATATTGGGCTCCAAACTGGAGCTGTATCGAACTGAATGAAATGAATAAATTTTCTTTTTGCGGCTGCGAGGCAACTACTACACGACTAAACCAGCGCCGAAAAAAAGAAAACTTTTTGTTTTGTCCATTTTTTACACTTGAATTTACGCCATAACGCTGTGGAGTTTTTTCTCCCGTTTTTTGAGTCTAGATTGTCCGGCGAAAAATAATACTTTATGCCAAACAAATAACTAAAATCAACAAAAACAAAACAAGCCCCAACAACCGACAGACCGAGCGACCAACAAAACTCTCCAACAAATCTGGGTTAGAAGGATTTCCAAAGCCACATAAAACTGACAGTCAGTAAGGCTGAAAGGGTGCTTGAAATGGAGGTCAAAATTATAAATAGACATTCCAAGCAATATTTTGAAAACAAAATTATAAAAGGAAAGACTTAAAAAAATCCATGAGTAGTTAAAGTTACGTATACGTATTTGTATATGAAATTACTCATGCAACCCGATAACCCTTTTAACGTAAATTAATATTACCCGGGAGAAAAATATGGAAGTACTTCCTAAGTAATCACTTAGTACTTTCAAAGAAGAAGTTAGTGATTTTTTTTGTCTCAAATAATATATTTCACATAAGTTGTGAATATATTTATAATTTATGAAAAATATAAATTTTTAAAATGTTGTTATTAAAAATAGACATTTAAAATTCAATATTAAGGAAAAATTTAAAAAACCTTAGCCAAATAGGACGAAGCATATATATGGTAGTTATATCTAAATCTGAACCGATTTTATTACAATTGGTCAATGTTGTTCCATGGAACACAAAACTCTACCATGTTAAATTTCAAAACGATTGGATGTAAACTGCAGCTTCTATAGGGCTAAAGGGCCAAATCTAACGAAACATATACAGTTTATCATATTCGACGGACCCATCTGGCAACGCCATAACTTTTGACAGAGATGTCAGATCGCTTAATGACATACCGCGTTTGAAGCGTCAGTCCAAGCAGATTTTTACCATGGAACAATACACGCCACGCGAGCGCTCTGAAATAGTTGAAATTTACATTCAACAGAAGAAGTCAAGTCAACGTGCTTTTAAAATATTAAAAAATGTGAGAAGTGCGCCTTCTAAGAACACCATTAAGCGTTTATACGAAAAATTTTCGACTGGTGAGGCTCTTTCTAATCCGAAGAGGCCAAATAAAAGTCGACCAAGGCGATCGGCCGAGAATATCGCTGCCGTACGAGCCAGTGTTGAGAGGTCCTCAAGAACATCCCAAAAACGCCGTTCTCAGCAGTTGGGCATGGCTCGGTCCACTTTACAACGGATTATTCGCGTTGATTTGCATTTGTTCCCGTACAAAATTCAATTGACGCAAAGATTGTTGCCTGCGGACAAGCCTCGTCGATTGGAATGGGCCCAACGAGTCATCGAATGGCCGATGGGTCCGTCGAATATGGGCAACCCTGTACATACATATGTGGGATCTGATCTAAACTGATTTCCTTCAAAACCAGCAATTTTGGTCCAAACCTCAATAAACTTTACCATTCAAAATTTCAAAACTACATTCAAAATTTGTAAACTACCCAAATCGGATGAAACATATATATGAGAGCTATACCTAAATCTGAACCGATTTTCTTCAAATTTAAAAAGCTAGGTCCATGAATCAACTACCTCTACCATGCTAAATTTCAAAAATATTGGAAGTAAAATACATCTTCTATAGGGCCAAATCGGGAGCTATATCAAAATCAGAACCGATCTTAACCAATTTCAATAGGGATATTTCCATGTGTAAAAGACTTCTAGCTAGATTAGCTAGTGATTCAGAGTCGATCAGTATACTTTAATGAGGGTCTAGCTGTAGCATTTCTAGGTGTTACACACATCTTCCATGAAACAAACTTATAATACCCTGCAGAACAGTGTGATGTACAACATTCGAAGTGTCATTGTTTGACATTTGAATAATTGTTATTGTTTGTTAGTAGAAGGTACGAGGTTAGTAAAAATGGAGCGCTACACGAATGAACAACGCATTCTCATTGTGAAATTGTTTTACCAAAATGGTGAAAGTTTTGCGGCTACAGTTCGCAAATTGCGATCAATTTGGGGTCACAATAATGCTCCAAAAGAGTCAACTGTAAAGAGATTAATGGATAAATTTGCCGAAACTGGGTCTGTTAGTGATGTAAAGACAACAACGCGCCATCGACCAGGTCGATCGACCGGTTTTTGGGTTGTTTTTGGGCTGGAGGAATCATTGGACCTTTTTTTATGAAAATGAGGCAGGTCAAGCGCAAACAGCCAATGGTGTTCGGTATCGTGAAATGATAACCAGTTTTTTCTTGCCTAGAATTGAAGAAATGAATGTGGAGGTCATGTGGTTCCAACAAGACGGCGCCACATGTCATACAGCCAGAGAAACAATTCAATTGCTGCATCAGTCATTTCCCGGTCGTGTTATTTCGCGTTTTGGAGATCAGAATTGGCCGCCTAGATCGTGCGATTTAACACCATTAGATTTTTTTCTTTGGGGTTTTTTGAAGTCGATGGTTTACGCGAATAAGCCGACGACGACTCAAGCCTTAAAAGACGAAATTGGACGCTGCATTAATGAAATACCGCAGCATTCATGCAAAACGGTCATTGAAAATTTCATTAAAAGATCGCGTGCATGCCAGCAAAGCCGCGGCGGCCATCTGCACGATATATTGTTCCATACATAACCTCATTCTGTCTACTTTACGATATAATAAAGTTTCACGATTTTTTCTTAAATATCTGTGTTTTATTTAAAATTAAAAAATTGCGCTCTTCTTGGGACACCCTTTATATTGGATGAGATCCGCTCAGATAGAAGGTCATTCAACAATATTTGTGTTTTTTTATTTATGAGGTTTCCATTCAGTTACGCCTTTTAGGGGCATGGACATCCCAGTCGTATATGTATACTCGTACAGGTAGTAAAATTATATATAAGCAATACAATGTAGTACGCGGCAGTCTTGAAAATATTGGGTGTCTACTTTCGAAGAAACTATATGTCAGCTACAGACATATAGTTTGCTTACGAACCTTAAACCCGGAATTTATGAATGAAATTTCTTATTAATAAATTAGTGTATTTCAGCGCCTTAAGGAGATAAGTCGATAAGTCTGAAAAATATTACAAAGTTATATTTCGAAGTATGAGTAAAAGGCAAATAACTTTTCAATGTGTAAATGATCCCGACCATTTCTGCTTCATCTGCGGAAAATACGTAATTACAAAATCGACCTGCGTTTAGTAAAATAATAGAAGAAATATATGTGTAATATTTTGGTATACGAGTTAAAAATATGAACGAACCGCGGACACCTGGTATTTTGTGTAATTCGTGCCATGTAAATCTTACTCGATGGACTAGTGGAAGAATGCGGTAAGTACTTTAAAATTAATGTATTACAATGTTTTGTGGAATAAAACATTTTAATTTGAGACTTCACGTGCAATTTGGAATACCAATGCTTTGGAGACAACCATTCATTCACAATACATACTGCTATTTTTGTCCATGTTAATAGATTGAAGTAGGAAGTGTCCAAGTATAGCTAACAGCCTAATAACGGAAACATCATCAAGTTAAACTGAGATATAACTCTGATATATATACTTGATATATCGAAAATTCAAATTTATTTTCACCACGCCCCACACATGTATATTCTGTGAAAATTTCAAGAAGATCGGTCCAGCCGTTTAGACGTCTATACGGTACAAACAAACCAACAAACACACATTCTTCTTTATATCTTTATATATATATATATATATATAGATGTATCACACAACCTATAAGCCGTAGCTATAATAAATCATAAAAGATTTAAAATATCAGAAGCAGTTTATCTGTTAACTATTATGAAAATTAGTCTGTATGTAATACTCAACTTATATTATGTATAATCAATTTAAATCATTCTCACGAATTAATTTCAGCAAACCGGAATACTCGTATACATACATTGAATTTCAAAGAAATTTGGGAAAACCGAAAATTATAGTTATTATTCATATTTGAATCAGAGAAAACGTTGGTAATCACCAACGTTTTCTCATATGATCCACTGCTTCATTGTCGATAAAGGTTGTGATTCCTGGAAGAATAATACTATTGATAGAGAAAATATTTCGATTTTATGAAAAAAGGAATTAATTTCAATTAAGCAATTTAACACTCAATTACAATTTATCAAACAATTTAAAGAAAGGCTGAGTTAAATAGCAATCAAGTAATTGTGCAAACAAATTTAATCAATTATTGTGAAATAATTATCAGAATTATTATTGAATAAATTCACTTTAATTTCACTTTCATTAAATAAATAAAAAAAATCGGTGCCACACATGCACAAATTACTTTTGTTGTGAAAACGATTAAACAAATTGATTTTATAAAAGTGAAATTTTACTTCTTTGCGGTTCTGTGGCCAAAAATGAGTTTTAATCAGTCAAGCAAGCCAAATATTGATTCTATAATCCCCCCTTCCCTAAGAGTTATCGGTATAAATATGCAATATTAAGGAGAAAATTATTTCTCCTTCTTTTTTTCGGAAAACTTCTGCTAAATTAATTCATTTATTTGAACACTCGATTACGTTTAGCAAATAAGCTAATAATAATTTAAATTACGATTGCAATTATAAAATAGGCAACACTTTGAAAATTAAATTAATAACATGGGTGGCAGGCGAAAGCAAATTAAATTATTCATACTTGTGCAATATTACTTTTGATACGGACAAATAATAAAGTCGTGCTTTTAACAAATACGAGTACACACATATTAATATTAAAATCTTAATTGATGAAATATATGGTTTTATTAAAGACATAAATTAGAAATATTCAAATTCCTCAATCTAATTTTAAAAAATGCAATATCTTTTATGACATATGCAAAACACTTAAAGTTAGGAATATTCCTTGAAAATTAAATAAATACAAAGGGTGCCAGAGTAACGCAAATTATATTGCTCATACTTCATTAATATTACTTTTGATAAATTCAAATAATACCAACGAAAATTATAGTTGATGAAATATAAGATTTTATTAAAGTCATAAATTAGAAATAATGGGTGATTTTTTGGCAACTTTCTTTTTGGAAACACTGTTTTTGACAGCTCAGCTGTTTCCATCTTTAAACATTGTTCCTCATCTTTAAACATTGAATAACATAGTACAGCTCATTGATTTGGGATTCAATTCTGAGAATTGGACGTGAAAGTAGCCCCAAAAATAAGAACTTCTGCATCATTCGTTTAGTCAAGTTGGCTCAATTAATATTTTAATGGCCATACGATTTTTTTCTCTGTATACCGTACGGCATATCTCTTTTGTGTCTGAAGCAAAGTTGAGTCACAAAATCATGCGTTGTACTGTGTTATATAGACTGTTCTGCCATTCAAATAAAGATTTCATACATTTCTCTAAATTGTATGTGTTTCTTAAATCAAATCCGAAAGCTCCATTTAGAAATCACTATATACAGGGTGGGCCTAAAGAAGCCAAGGGGTGTAAAAGTTTAATAACTTTTTCGTTTATTAATTTTTTTTATTTTTTCTTTCAGATTATATAGACAACACTTGGGGAATTTATAATGGAGAGGTTCACAATTGAACAGAGAACCAGAACAATAGAATTTCATTATTTAAACCAGAGATCAATTATTTTAACGCAAAGAGCATATCGTCGACATTTTAACGTCAGAATTTCGCCCTCTGAAGCAATGATTCGTTGCTTAGTTGATCGTCATCACCAACATGGCAGCGTAAGAGATTTGCCTCGAACCGGTAGACCACGTGTAAGTCGCACTGCGGAAAATATTGAACGAGTACAGCAAAGTGTTAACGAAGCACCAGAAACATCTGTCAGAAGGCGTTCTGCTCAGCTAGAAATGACTCGTACGTCACCACAGCGCATTTTAAAAAAAGATTTACAGTTATACCCATATAAGGTCCAATTGGTGCAAGAATTAAAACCCCCAGATCATCGGCAACGTCTAAATTTTGCAGTTAAATTTCAAGAGTTGGCCAGAAATGAAATCAACTTTATTTAAAATTTGATTATGAGTGGTGAAGCTCATTTTCAATTGAATGGCTTTGTTAATAAGCAGAACTGAAGGTTCTGGGGTTCTCAAAATCCAAGAGCCATTCATCAACGCTAATTGCACCCCATCAGGTGTACAGTATGGTGTGGGATCACATCTGAAAATGTCATTGGGCCTTACTTCTTCGAGAATGAAGATGGAAGTGCTGTAACCGTAAATGGAGAGCGGTATCGGTTTATGATAGACAATTTTTTCCGTCCTGCTCTTGAAAACAGACCTGGTATGTGGTTTCAGCAGGACGGAGCCACTGCCCATACTGCCCGAGACACAATGGCACTTTTAAGTCAAATTTTTGGAGAGCGAATAATTTCCAGAAATTCGGAAATTATTTGGCCAGCGCGATCGCCAGATTTGACAGCACCCGACTATTTTCTTTGGGGTTATTTGAAGGAGCGAGTGTATGTGAACAAGCCAGAGACAATCATTGAACTCAAGGCAAACATTGTTGCAGAAATTCGAACGCTACAGCCACAAGTTTTGAAAGGTGTTATGGAGAGACAATCATTGAACTCAAGGCAAACATTGTTGCAGAAATTCGAACGCTACAGCCACAAGCTTTGAAAGGTGTTATGGAAAATGCTCTAAAAAGAGCCCATCAGTGCGAAGCTGAAAACGGTGGTCATTTAAGAGACATTATTTTTCATACTTAGTGTAAAAAAATTTGACTTTTGTATATTATATAATCTGGAAGAAAAAATAAAAATAAAAATAAAAAATGAAAATGTTATTAAACTTTTACACCCCTTGGTTTCTTTAGGCCCATCCTGTATTTCAAATTCTTCAACCTCTTTTAAACAAAACCCAATAGCCTTTATGACATAAACAAAAAGCCTAAAGTTCTTATAGGAATATTTTTTAAAAGTAACCAAGTTATTCAGTTATCAAAAGCAACAACAAATTAAACAAACTAATCAATTTTGCGGAAAAATACCATAGGTGGTATGACTTATTTTAATTACTCATACTCATAGGAACTTTAATATTACTCATTCCACCTATTGGCCTATTTGTTGCATACCATAACCATTTTTAAATACATTTGGAATTTTATGTACATTTTAAAGCGTTGAAGGCATTTTTTAATTAAAGCTTCCTAGAGTATTGGAATTTCTTATGAGTGCAAAGAAAAGTAGCATTTGTATTGCCTTTTTTATTGTAAAAAAACATTTTGTCCTATAACTGTGATAAATAGTTATATATTTATCACATCAATTGCGAAGAAATAAGACTCTTAGTATGAATGGAACAGAAATCCGTTTCAGGACATTTTCATCAGTCATCTAAGCTTTGTCCGTCTAACCGACTGGATGGTGCTCACAATATCTATCAAAAGAAGAATCCGATGGACATAAAATTTAGTATGTAAAGTATTTTTACAGTATTTGTCTCTTTGTCGCTATCATCTTCAGGGATATGAAAAAAGTTATAATGTCCCTTTGGGTAATTCTCACAAAAAATGCCCACTTTGTGCCATGACTGAACAGCTCATGACTTTAAGATCAATATACAGAAATACATGCTTTTGTAAAATTACTGATGTTTAAACAATTAATTTTGTAAAAAAAGGACCATGGGTTGTATGACTAATATAAATTGTTACACTTAGAAAATGCGTGATTATCTCAAGCCACTTCTGGTACCGTACCACGCACACTGTGCATGAGTACCAATCAATTCCATGTTTCTGGACACTTTTGCCCTCCTATTTGGTTAGGAGCGGAGCCCTTCTAAAACTCCTTGAAATTCTATGGGTCATGGCACCCGGTTGGTTTGCAACTCCACATCCGAGAATATTCTCTACCATCGATTTTGGATTCAACCACAGCCATCACGTTGCACCCAATAAGGTCCTCACCAATAGACAGGCCGGAACCTGCGTTCCGAGGGCTTTCCTTACTCCCGAGGTACCAGATTAAGTGCTCTGGCTAGACTGCGTAGCCGAAGATACCGGTTAGACTCCATAAAATCTAGGACTGGTGACCAGTCTGGGATCACTGCCCTGTCCCCATCCTGGGAATAGATGGGAACTATATATATATTCGTAGATCCCCCTTGATGATGCGCACAATATTTCTCAAAAGAAGACATTACATTTTGTATGTATAAAATTTTCGCAAAACTTAGCTCAAGCAAAAAAGATGAGTCATCTTGACCAACTCCTTACGGTACTTACCCGAACCTTCACTTATTTCCCATACAGTATTTTTCTCTTTGTCGCTATAATCTTCCGGGAAATGGAAGAAGTTATCATGTCGCTTTGGGAATTTCCCACAAAAAGGACCATTTCGAGCCATAAATGAATAGCTCATGACTTAAGCATCAATATACATAAGTACTTGCTTTTGTAGCGCTTGTAGGTTCCGCGAGTAATGACTACCCGTTTTTGAGGCCACCCACAAAACGGGAACTAATCTAACCAAAAATAGTTCATAACTTTATTAGTAATAAAGTTGAATTTCAATATATTGCAATAATCTTTAAAAGTGCCTATAGTACACTTTAAAAAAAATCGTATATTTCTCATGCCACTTCTGCTATCGATCTTCAATTTGACTGTGATTTTCTTACCTATTCTATATATTTTTAAAGCTCTAATCTAATTTAAAGAAATAAACGATGTTCAAACAAATTAATGAATTTTGTGAATAAAACGTACCATGGGTTGTATGACTAGTTTTAATTGTTGATACGCATTAATAGGCATATTTATATTACGCATACAACCCACTGGATTTACCATTAACATAACTAATACAACCCAATGGCTTAACTATTATTATTACTCATACAACCCACTGGCTTAACCATTAATATTACTCATTGAACCCACTGGCTTAACCATATCATAGCTATTTTATATATATATCGTATACCAAAATGTTTACCCACATTTTTTCGGATCAAAGATGAACCCCTTTTAAAATGGGCCATATCTGTTCATTATTTCATATAGCCCCCATTAAATGCACTTTTGTCCGTCTGTCTTTGTATGTAGTATTGTTTTGGAACTTTGTTGTTTATTATTGGTTTTATAATCATAGACTAGGTCTAAAATATAAACAGATCCTAACGATAGGAGTATTTGGATACAGACTTTGTGGAAACAAGGGAGAATCTAATTTAGAATGGATCATATTTGGTGTTGTCGCGTTGAGTTTTGTATTTTTGTAGATGTATTGTAGTAATCAAAGTGAAAATCTGAATAAAAGTTATAATACAGAAATCGGTCATTCAGATTTTCACTTTGATTACCTCAATACACAAAAATATAAAACTGAGGATCAACTCTGCTAAAAATGGGCCATATCGATCAATGGTTTCTGTATACAGAGCTCCCATATGATGATCCATTTTTCCTAATGTGGTGCAGATCATGAATTATTAATTGATGCTAACGAATATCGCCCAGTGAGTTTATCAAACCAGGATCGAACCCTTTAGAAATGGCCTACATTTGATACAGTCCCCGTATATATGTACAGCCCTGTGTACAGGCAGAGATTTTTGGTCGTTTTATCCGCCCGTATATACAGCTTTCATATAAAGGCCATTTTGTCCGTCCCTCTGTCTGTCACAGTATTTTTGTAATCAAAATATAGGTCTCAGTTCCAAAGCGATCTTAATGAAAATTGCTGACAATCTGACGAACCATGAAAGAACAATATTGAAAATGGGTTTTATCTGGCCATATTATAATAGAGTTCGGACATAAAAATCTGACAAAAAAAATTACGAGTCCCTGTAAATTATGCTGAAAAATTTAAAAAATATTCTTTTCCTTCACGTTTTCAAAAAAAATGCGCAATTTATTTTGCTTAGAGTGTTTACTAACTTTATTCGCCATATTCTTAGCTACATTATTGCCAAATATAGTTAAACGATATCACCAAGTCTGAATTAGTTTTTGGACAAAAGCTAATGACACCTTTTTCGAGGGGTCCACTGATTTTCAGATACTTTTGAGGCCTATAAAAAAATTGGTCACCGAATTCGCCAAACCGAGTATAGGGTTGTACCACCCATTGGTAATAGAATCGAACCTATGCTGTCAAGTCCGTGGATCTTGTTCACTGTTGCTCAGTGTTACTGTTAAGCAAAGCTTCATATAAAGGTCCATCGCCCGTCTTTCTGTCTGTCTGTCCGTCTGTCCATATACATTTCCAGATATATTTTCATAATCAAAGTACAGGTCTCTATTATATAACAATCGTAGTGAAATTGACAAAGGTAAAGTCCATATTTTGATATAGCCCTCGTTTTAAGTTCCCCCAATTCTAGTTAGTGAAACTGTAGAAGAAACATTTTTAAACACCAGCCTTAAATTTATCAATTTTTATGCGTTTTAACCTAAATCACAAAATCTTCATCCCAGAAGACACCCGAAATTTACCTTTTCTACCTTTTTTCGAACACCCTTTACCTATAAAATCAACAAAAAGAAAAACTTTATGGATCATTGATGATTTTCGTTGTGAAGTCCTATAACAAAAAATCCACCAATTCCATTCCCTTTCGCCGTTAGTAGAAGGACGAACAGAGAGACGTGCAACAAATACCAACCTTAATCCTCATCCTGTTTATGCCGACCATTCGTCCGCGTTTCAGCTCTCGGTGAAAACAAGTGGTTGTTGTTGCCGTTTTTGTTGTTTATAGAAAATCTGTAAAAACAAATCATTTCCATTCGCTCAAATCCTTAAAAGCAGATAAACAAAATGACCGAAACAGCGTTCCGAGGTACCCAGGAGAAAGGGCGTATGCATCAATCTCCTCCACCAAATCGAAAAAAAAAACGAAAGGAAAACATCAGGAACGTTTTCGAACACTTCAGAGTCATCAGAATACGAGAGCGAAGAAAACATTTTGCTGGTACTCGAAGTGTTTGTGGGTTCGTTCATGAAATATGCCGAGGAGCAGCACTACAGGACTGGCAGGACACTATGGCAACGTGAGCGAATCACCTCGAAAATGTGAAATATATATCAGCATGATTAAGTGCCAATGAGGCTCTTGGGTTTAAACGTCATATTTTCGTTTGTTATCGTATTCACATTTCACAAGTACGAGTACTACAACGATTCCGGACTGCCGGAACGAAGGAATAAATATACGAGGAGTCAAAATAAAGCTTATTTATGACTTTAAGTTTGCTTCTGCTGTTGCTGCGGCTGCGACTCATGAATGTCATGATAAATGGTTCTTGTTCTCATAAGGGGCCACCCATTTTCCGCATCTTTACAGTTCTTCGCTCTATGGAGTTTTCCCTCATTGTCCGACAGAAGAAATTGGGTTTGCTTGTAAGGCAATGCAGGTACCATCACGCGAACAAGACTCTATCAGAAGTAAATAAAAATATGTGAGCAGGACCAGTGGCAGGAAAGTAGTACCACCACCACTAGCCGCCGTCGCCTCCTCAGCAGCAGCAGGTGAATTATGGCCGATTAAATAAGTTCCCTTTGAAAATTCACAATGTGCACCCAAAGTTTAAGGAGTAGTTGTGTGTGAGTGTGTGGTTTGTGGCTTTTTGACTATGTGCTGCGCATTGTTAGGTCCTGACATGGACCTAACAATGCTTAACAATTGTCTGCATAGGTGAACTATGAACTTGGCCATCGGGGTGGGGGTTGAAATTAGCCCCCCACAAAAAATTCCATCACTGTTTACACTGAAATTAGATGCCAGCCAAAAACAAATAAATACTCAGTCTCATTTGTAGCTTTTGTTGGATGTTTTGTAATTGGACCAAGAATTTGTTGTGATTAAGTTTTCGAACAAAGTTTTGTCAGATTTCTTTCAATTACAAAGCCACACACACACCACCGCCCATCTTCACCGACCCAAACGGCAACACCTCCCAGACATTCTGTGGTTACTTACACTGGTGATGATAATTTTAGTGTTATGCCTGTCATCCAGAGATTATCTTTATTGGCAATTACTTCATATTATCTGGGACTATTTATCTGTGTAAGATAATTGAGATAATTTTGGAACTATCAGAAAAGTTATTTTAGTTTAATTTCATAACAATGACAAAACACAATGGGTGTTCTGATGAATTAAAATAACTCATACGTATTAATAAATGTATTCGTATAAATCATACAGCACAGTGTATTGTTTATAAACATAAATCAGCTTTATTGGCAATAACTTCTTGCAAGGTTTTGGCAGGTTTATTGAACAAATTTTCAATGTTAAAATGATTTTTGAACCTTTCATAGATTTCAATGAATAATACCAAAGATCTTGATTTGTCTAAAATGAGGCAAACATTTTATTTGTTCAAAGTTTTTCTAGATTTCTACTAATTGCAAGGCCAGCTAGCCCACATCAATATATTCTCGATATTTTGTATTTACAAACACTGGCGGTGATAATATTAATATAACTAATACCTGCCATTGGGGGAATAGCTCATTATCATTAATATTATTGAGATTATTTTAGAAATAGATTAACAGAAAAAATATTTTAGTTAAATTCCTTTAGATGATAAGAAAAAAATATAATATAAAAAATAAACTGGAACGTATGATAAATTACAATAACTCATACGTATTTACAATTGAATTTATATAAATCATACGACTTACTGTACAGCTTGTATATAGAGATACATCGAAATATCGTCTGTGTGTAGAATTTTTAATTATCTTTCGATCTTTATAATCGATACAGATTATAAAGATCGATAGATAATTGTCGGCGCAACAATAACTCTATTAAAATGGCTCGATATTATATGTTTTTCGGTACCTCCATCGCCCTGTAACCGATTTTCTTCTCATCAAAGTACAGATCCCAATTATGAATCCTTCTTTATGAAAATTGGCATGTATAACAAAGTACCACACATGATTTTGGTACTAAATTCTGAGAATTGGTCGTGAAAGTAGCACCAAAATAAGAACTTCTGCATCATTCGTTTAGTCAAGTTGGCTCAATTAATAATTTAATAGGTAAACGAATTTTTTTGCTCATGTTGGATTTTTTGCACTTTTATATCTCTTTGTGTCTGCAGCAAAGTACATTATTGGCATTTTTAAGGCACTGGTGTTTTTCGGCTATGTTTGTCCCGCTTTTTTTCTACTATTCAATAATTACAACTTTGCTTCAGACTCAAAAGAGATATTCCGTACGGTATACCGAGAAAAAATATAGAAAAAGTGCTAAAAATCCACTTTGAGCAAAAATCGTATGGCCATTAAATTATTAATTAAGCCAACTTGACTAAACAAATGATGCTGAAGCTACCTTCACGTCCAATTATCAGAATTGAGGCCCACATCAATGAGCTTAAAAATGCTGTACTGTGTAATCTATCGAATCATGGATTAAATCTATTGCAAATGGGCCACATCGGTCTATACTTTGTTACTGCTCCTCTATAAGGGACCCTTTGTCTTTCTGTCCATCTATTTGCAAAAATATTAAAGACAGTTTTAAGAATCGCTGAGCAAATCTCAATTATGTTTCAATTATAACGAAAGTTGGTACAGATAATTTTTCGGACGAAAGACAAACCCTATCAGAAATAGGTAATATAGGTTCATGATACAATATAGCTCCCATACGAACGTCCCTTTTTGGCAATAGTTTAACATTATCTCGAAAAACAAGGTAGTTTTTAGAACTACACCATTTCCAAATGTTGTTCAGAAATAAACCTATTTAAATTCAGAATTCGTCAATTGAAATTCAGATTTTCCATTTAAATTTCAGAATTCGTCAATTGAATATTAGATTTATAATTTGAAATTCAGAAGTCGTCTTTTGATATTTTCTGAATTACACTTGGAAATGGTGTAGATAATCAAAAAAGTATATATATACTCGTATTACTTTTAGGAATTGACCACTGAACATTAAAATTTGGACCATTATTCATAGGACGACGTGACTTCCATTAAAAACAATTGCAATATAAAGTCACAATTTTCTCGATTTTATTGCAATTTTTAGCGCATTTTTTTAAAAATCTGAGACAATTTGCACAATTTTGGTCCGATTTTCACATTTCATTACTTGTTATAGAACGGCTAGATTTCTCTCTAGATTTAATTTTTATAAAAAATTTGGCCGTAAACTTTTTATTTGATTGTAGGTCACAAATGGGTTAAAGCGAATTTAACCCTCAAACAGCTGACTGTTTACAAATGTAAACTTTCCAACTTTGGAACGACTTTTTTTTAATAAAAATGGTCGGAATTTTTTGAAACTTCGTTAGAGAACTACAAATTCAGTTCTAAATCAAATACAATAAGATGACAGTGTAGAAACCTTTTTGTGTACCTCAAGTTACGTGTTTTTCAAGAATACCCTCCTAAACGGCTGACTGGTATACATTTGTAAACCCATGTATAATGACTTGAGATACGCATAAAATAGCAGCTCATTTTGGGTTTTTAAGAAAATTCATGTTGTATTGAACATTTAATTGGAATTTGTAATTTCCAATTTGAAATTTCTAAGTTACGCATATTCGTTATACTTTTTTCGAATTTATGTATACAAGAATACCCTCGTGATCGGCTGAATAGTTTACATTTGTAAACCCATATAGAGATACGTATAAAATTGCAGCTTATTTTGTATTTTTAAGAAAATGTAAGTTTTATTCAACATCTATTTAGAAATCAATTCCATTGCGTACCAATATTTTATGTATTGTTACACATATTCGTACTTTATGTATTGGTTTACAAATGTAAACCAGTCCACCGGAATAGGCGGAACAGAACAATCAGCTGTTTGAGGGTTAATTGCAATAAACATGATTCTACACGCATTATTTCAACCTCAAAACCTGAAAATATCTCAAAAATTGGTATTTTGTACATTTTATTCGAAATATGTGCCCTAATCTAAAATAATTGTTATATTTATCGACTTAGAATTTTTATTTTCACTTGAATTTGAGCAATTTTATAGAAAAATTTACAAAATGTCCAACATCTTAAAAATTATTTAAAAAATTATTTTAACATAAAAAGCTAAATGTTATGTTAAAATAATAAGTAGGATCATTTCTATGGTAATTAATTCGCTTTGAAAAATCAAATAAAAGGTTAATTTTTTATAAAACTGGAATCTAGAGATTAATAGTTCTATAACAAGCCATGAAAATTGAAAATCGGAGCAAAACAGTGGAAATGGTTTCCGATTTTTAAAAAAAAAATCACTTAAAATTTCAAAAAAAAATGGAGAAAAAAGTGGCTACTTTGCAATTTTTTAATGGAAGTCACGTTGCCCTATAAATAATGGTCCTGATTTTAATGTCCAGTGGTCAATTCCTAAAAGTAATAAGAATTGACAATTTTATTAAGGGAAACCCTGATTTTTAGAGGTTATTTCAACCGCAAATAGCCCATAATTTCGCGATCGCAGAAACGAAATATTTTGCTAATATACTTAAAACAAACCAAATTTGCATATAAGCTTTGATCAACGCGAACTTTTTTCTGTTCTCCAAAAAAAGCCACTCTATTGAACAAGACACTGGGTAGTATGATGAATTCCAATCAATTATTCCACATAAATTAATGTAAATCATACGACTCATTGCACTGCTTAAAAAGGTAAATTTTTTTGATTTGTCTGTATTCCGCCCTACTACTGAAATACGAGCTGCCACAAAAATGTGAATGGTTCATGACTTATGCCACTCTACAAACACACAAAGACATTTGGGTGGACAGCCACTAATTCAGACATTTCATCGCAATTATGGAGATGCTAACACTGGTCGTGATAAACTGTCTCTATAAGATAAGCTTTATTCGTAATGGCTTCGAAAGGGACTCTAGGTGCTATGATGATTTGCAATTACGTATACATATTAAAAAATTAATTAATGTAAATTATACGAATCACCGCACAGATTATAAAAATTTTTGACAACTGTAGACAACTAAATGTATTTCTGCACTCGAAACAAGTGCTGTGATTGGTCCCTGGCGTTAGGAACCGATCGCATAAACAAAATATATGAAACATTGGGACCTTACATAGACCACTCTTTCACACCCTGGTCCTGGGTCTGTTCCAACAGATAGTGAGTCTCAAAGAACATGACTTAGAGCACACATCAAGTGATATATCTGTTCTTTACAATCAGAAGTGCAACAAATAGACGTCAATTGATATTTTGAAGAAAATAATTTTCCAATCCAACACGACGTAATTTTGTTTACCGATAATGTGGGTAGTAATTGTCAAAAATTCCATCCCTCTGTTTTTCTTTGTATTTACTTTAAACAAATACATGATATGATATGATTATCTATGATATTTGTTTTATGATTTAGCCAAAAAAAAAAGAAATATCTTGCATAATATTTTCTTAATTTCATGCTTGTTTGCATTTAAATTGAGAAAATTATGAAAACTAATATTTGCCATTATAATTAAAATAATTATAATATAAATCGTGTAACTACATATTATTATTAAGACAAAGAAATGACCAATTTAAATAAAGTGCGACAATTTCAGTTGAGTAAAACGACTGAGGATATTATCAACTTACTTGAAAGTATAATACGATACTTGGTAGTTTGTATGGAAATTGTCAGGACTGTGGAAACAATTTTGCCTTTTCTTGCCAAACTGTAATCAATGAAAAAGTTATCTACAATATGGAATTTTAAGGTATTTATATGATTGACGCTGAAGTTATTGGGAAATGATTTTGATATGAATTTATCAATTTGGGTTTGACAAATATGTATGTATGTAAATTCTGGTCTTAACAGTGGGTATATTAAAAGAATTGCATGGAATTTCATTTGTTTTAACTTTATTAAAGATACAGCCATGGTAATAAATATACTACCACAAGTCAATGTTGCTCTAAAAAGTCACCTATGCGCAAAAATGCAACTTTGTTTGTTAATATTTCTTTATTTACCAACAAGATAAATTCCATCGGTTACATTGAACTTTTCAATGATGTCCTTATCTCCTTTTTGGACGATATTTATGAGTCGTCGATTATTTTTCAACAAGATTAAGCCCGAATACATAAAGCTAAAATTGTGTCGGACTGGTTTAACATCAAAAATATACCACTGCAGCGATGACCTGCGTTAAGTATAGATCTAAATCCGATCGAAAACGTCCTGGGGAATATGGCAAATCAAATTTATGACAATTGGCGGCAATTCTCCAATCTAGGAGACCTCCGAGCAGCGATAAATAAAACTTGGAGTGGAATACCCACATCACTGCTTACAAACTTAATTTATTGCATATCATAATGACTTAAAGAAGTAATTATGGTGTCTGGCGCTAATACTCATTATAAGACAAATTATGTTTTCTAAAAAAATGTATTGTTTCAAAATTGTTTAGTCTAAATTAATTTGGAAGTATATATTTTACCAATGAAGTACTTTTCATTTTTCTTTTAAAATTCGGATACTTTTAATAAATTGAAATGTCAACACATGTTTTGGTTAACAAATCATTTAAGAACAATCTTCCAATAAAAAGTTTTTCCAAAATATAAAAACACAATTGCATCGTCCTTTTTTTATGTGGAAGTATAATTATTACCATGGGTGTATGTGTTCAGCGGTTGCTTTGTGTGGTAGATACCAAAAATACCTTGACAATTTTGACAACTTTCTGAAAATTATAGCAATGAGGATCGTTTTGGTATACGCCACCCGACTATGCCTATAAATTTAGAAAAATAATGAATCCTTTATAAATGCTACCCTCTCCAATCGTTTCACACATGATTACAAAATCGAGTAGTATTTGTGAAAAGATTTGGGAAAGTGGTATAGCATTTATAAAGTATTCATTATTTTCCACAATTTAAAGGCATTTTTGGGTGAGATCACCAAAAGGACTGCCCCAACATGATCCACCTTTAAACATAATCAGAAATTGCAGAACTTATTACCACTTCATTTAATCAAATGCTTATCCAGAGAAAACAATTACCCATAACAAAAAAACAATAATCTTGCCAAGTATTAAATAAATAAAAATAAAATATTGTACAATAATTTAAATTCCTCATATACATATGAGTACATATGTATATGGAAAAATTTAATTTAATATTTCTCATGTTATTACATAAACCACAATATTTTTGTTTACATACATATCTAGGCAATACTTAATTTGAATTTTAAACGATAAAATGAATTGATATTGGAAAAACCATGGTAAGCCGGAGGTATTTCAGTTTTAATTATGCATACATAATTCACTGCTTTTTATATCAAGTGTACAAACAAAATTTCCAACATTTACAAATTTTTTGCTGCTTTTCTATTAATAATCTTATGGCTTGATTTGCTTCCTAGCATTTGATTACCTTTGAATATATTATATTCTCTATGGAGTAGCAAATGAAAAAAAGGGGCGATAGTTGTAAACGTTAACTATAAATTTAATTTACAATCCGTTTGTCTGTTTTTTTGTTTTCTTTAATGCGTTTATAGCTTAATTTGCGCTCTAATAGCATTAGGTTAAAGTTGGAATTATTACGGCTAATCGAATGAAACTCAATGGGGTGCGAAAAGTAAAAAAATCTATAAACAAAATCTATATATAAATATTACCAGGACAGTGGTTCCTATGAGTTATTGTGAGTGTTTATTACTTATATGGACTTTATAGAATGTGATTAGTATTACTCATACACACCCAAGGACATAATCATATATACATAAATCAGACTTATTATGTACTCCACCATAAATCTGCTACTCTATAAAGGATACACATTCCTTATCGTCGTAAAATTCTAAGATGATTTAGCCAATGCCACATGTCTGTCTGTCTGTGCGACAATTTTGCTTGTTTACATACCCGCCAAGATCAAAATGAGCTTCATCTGAAAAGATGATTTTTTTTTTTGGCAAAATCGGCATCCTCTGTATGTCGGTCGCACCCAGCGTTGTTCAAGCGTATACACAACCATATTCGTTCAGCGGATGGATAAAACTAATTATCTGTCAAATCAGACATGAGCTAATTATTACCATTCACGAAATAAGCACTAGTTGAAAAAAAAACGTTAGATGGCGGACCCTATATTTATCTAAACCTATTGTGTAGTTTTCAAACAATTTGACTGAAACTATGAACTTTGTATTTATGGACAAGTATTATCTGAAACAAAAGCGAACCACATCAGTCCATATTTTGTTGTAGTAACCATATAGAGGTCGCATTCAAATATGAGCCTTTATGCCATAAAGTGTTGTAGATCAAAGATCGGGCAACACATTTGAAATCACCGTCGTTTCTAACCCTAAAGACACTAAACTTTAAGTGAATTTCTAACCTAAATGTTTATAGGAATTAAATAAAAAAAATGAGATATATTGGGCTATAAGTGGGATTAATGTCAAGTCAGTCAATTTTTAAATTCGATGTCGGGATGAAACTTGCACAATGTTTAGACCTATTGGCTAGTAGTTATGATACAAAATTTCAACGAGATCGGTTAAGGAATGTCCGAGTTGGAGGGAGTTGAGTATTGAAATTTTTCTCCCAACGGCACTTTTTTCTCATCCATATAAATAATTACCTATTGTATTTAAAAAATTTTGCCCAAAGTGTTTTGGATATATTTTTGTTCAATTGTTTTCAATTTTTTTAAGAAAGTAAAAAAAATCGTAAAATTATATAATTTTTTTTATTAACTTTTTTTCCGAAATTAGAACTTGTTTTCAAATTTTTGTAAAAAAACTATTAAGGAAAGACTGAAAGTCGGGCGGGGACCAAAATACCATACACCTCCCTAACAATGCGAAAATGGGCATTGCGATAAGAATTTGTTGTTAAAAAAACATATTTTGTTTGTAAAAAAAACATATTTTGTTTGTAAAAAAAAACATATTTTGTTTGTAAAAAAAACATATTTTATTGATTGTTTGCTCAAACGAAAGTTTATGTCATTTACTTTAAGAGCTTTGTGGTCTACTGTTGGGATGGCACGTTCATTTCTGTCAGAATAAATATAAAACCTCTAAATAATTGTGGTTCAACCCCATATTTTTGCATAACTGGAGAAACATTTGTCGTAATTGGTTCACGAAAGCTTTAAATGATCCCAAATAAGGTGGCCTTGAACTCCTTCTGGTATAATTTCTTTGTCCCATCAGCGGTTTCAAAGATATGGAGAAAAAATCAAATTTTTTATAACATGTTAAACATTTTTTAATTAAAACCTCTTAAAAATATCGAAAAATTCACAATTACTATATTTTTATTATTTTAGGAGCAATATTATTCGTGCATTTGTCAATGTTTTTAAGGTGCTTTAATTAGAAAATTAGAAAAATTGTCCCCAAAAATTTATTTTTTTGCAAAATCTTACACAGCACAGCACATGATTTTTTGACTCAATTCTGAGAATTAGACGTGGAAGTAGCCCCAAAAATAAGAACTCCTGCAACAGTCGTTTAATCAAGTTGACTCAATTAATAATTTAATGGCAATACGATTTTTTTGTTCAAGGTATTTTATTACACTTTTTCTATATTTTTTTTCTCGGTATACCGTACGGAATATCTCTTTTGTGTCTAAAGCAAAGTTGCAGATATTGAAAAGGAAAAAAAATGCTGAACAAACCTACCTGATACAAGTACATCCAGTGCCTCAAAAATCGCAAAAATGCCCACAAAGTCATAAAATATCTAACATTAAAATATTGAAAAATAAGTATACGTAATACGTATAAAACAGAACATTAAAACAGATCATTATAAAACAAAACAGAACATTTTTGCGATTTTTAAGGCACTGGATGTACTTTTTTCTGGTAGGTTTGTTCTCCTATTCAATATCTACAACTTCGCTTCAGACACAAAGAAGTTCTTATTTTTGGGACTACATTCACGTCCAATTCTCATAATTGAATCCAAATCAATGAGCTGAAAAATGCTGTACTGTGTTATATGATATCTTTGAAACCACTGATGGGATGAAAAAATTATATTAGAAGAAGATGAAGGCTACTTAATTTGCGATTACTTAAAGCAATTAGATTAAACAGTTCTAGAGTTATGCTAAAATATGTGGTCAACCTATATTTTTTTAGATGCTTATCTTTATTTTGACACAAGTCCCATCCCACTAAAATACCACAAAGCTCTTAAAAGAAATGACCCAAATTTCCGCTTGAGCAAAATATAAATAAAAAATAAGCTTCTTACAAAAAATTTCAAAACAAGTTTTAATTTCGCAAAAAATATTTTTTTTTCATTTCTTTAAAAAATACATATTGATGAAAAAGCTACACTTTGGGCAAAATTCTCTAAATACTATAGATAATTAGTTTATGGTTGGACAAATGTCAATATTCAACACCCTCCAACTCGGAAAGTCTTTAACCGATATCGTTCAAATGTTGGGCCATAACTAAAAAGATCGAATAATAAAATAAAAATATCTAAAGTAAACAATTATAATTACGCATAGTTATTCATATATGAATTACTTCAATTAATATTATTAATTTTTGTTAAATTAATGTAATTCATACGACCTAATGTCCTCTGAATATAAACCGTATAATATGTATCTTAAGCGTAAAACAACATAATTTTGATCATTAAACGCTGAACGGAGTTTGTACCGGTTATGGTATTTGTAGATAAAGATTAATATTAATAACGTATACTACCCAATGTCCTTCTTTAATAATTACCCATACGCACTCATGTATAAATGAATAGAACTCACACAACCCAGTGTCCGACAAATATATAACATCTTATTTTTTAGATTTTATTTTTTAAACGGCTGCAAGGAATTTATTGTCTAGTGTTTGATAAGTTTTTGTAGAACTTTTGTAGACATTTTTATCGAAATTCACCCCTCAGATGTACAGTCTAAATATATACTATATAGAACAGTTACTAAAATCGAAATATTCCAAATTATATGTACTCAAAATATGGCATTTGTCCGTCGACCAAATCAAAAGCTATGCACCAAACAATACTGATCATTCAAATTGCTCTATAAAGAAATTATATACAAACTTAAAAAAATCATAAACTTTGAGCGCCTCTCCTGAAAAATTATCTATTTTGGCTTAGCCTTTTTGAAACGGAGTAATCCATATGGATAAACTTATTCGACTATGCTGAATGCAATGGTGGTAGCCTTTTCTATGTTAAGCCTTGTTTTCCAGATGCTCGGCCACTAGGTTTCCTCGATACCTCAAAGGTTATTTATTTCAGGATAGGTTTTGTATGCGAAGGCTCGGGTTAGCAAACTTTAGTCCAAAGAGCGAAATAACTAGAACATTTAGGCAACTATTCCTCGCAAAACAGTAGACCCAATTTTTCACTCCTTTACCACCAAAAATACCCCATCAAAACTGATCATATTTCAAAGTCTTACAAATCATCGATATTTTTTAAGGGTAGGGACAGGACAAGCATCCTAGAACAATTTGAGAGAAAGTCCTACTAATTATTATTATTTAGAATGAAAGTATTCTGCTTCAAATCCTCTCCTGAAATAACTAATCATTGTGATTTCCTAGTTAACTATGAATATCACGAAAACAGGACTTCAAGCGTTCCGCAGAGACACAACGGCTGGTTTAGAGTGCTCCACTTTACCTTCATTCCAAAGTATGCTACCTAAGGCGACTTCGCACGTTTTCAGTAAACATGTATTTTTAAATTCTAAATATTCCAAATTATATTCAGTTAGAATATAATCAATATAATCCTCTACCCATATCAAAAGTTATGCGCAAAACAATAAACGTCATTCGATTTAGCATTCGACGTATCGATACATAGGTTTAATTATTTTATAATTTTTTCATATGATTTTATATAGTTTCGATGCATTCGAATGACTTTGAAATGACATCCTACCACAAGAATTTCTCTTCTGCAAATATTGAATTTCTCTTCTGCACATATGGGTTCGATATCTGGATGCAGGTGATTTATGTTCTCCCATTTACTTTACAGTCACCCCTCAGAAAACACAATAAATTCCTAACCTTAAATATGTAGCTGTCTATAATATAAAATGCATATTTTATTATTAATTTATTACGGTACTTACTGTTTTTCTGGAAATCCTGAGATTCGTCGCCGGCCACCAAGCCGCTTAATGCGATCAATAAAGAGCCAATCAGCAGCAGGTGTTCCACCACAGAGGTGGACAGCCTTCTTCTCAGCGCTGATGAAGATTTGCTGGCAGACAACAATGATGGCAGGTAATCGCGTGGCTGAAGAGGATGAAATTGTTGCTGCTGCTGCCGGTGATGCTGATGTTGATACTGATTCAGATTCTGTTTCTGATTTTGATTTTGATTCTGTGGATGATGATGACGATGATGAGAATGGGAATGGAGATGATGGCGATGCTGGGACATCGACAACAAGGCTGTTTGTTTGCTTCTGGGCTGACATACTGTTGATTGTGCTGGCTCTGCTGTGGACGACGAGGAGGAGGAGGCTGGTGATGTTGGTCCTAGCGCTGTTGTCGGTGTCTCTGGTGGTGATGTTGGACAGCAGTCCGTTGAAGCCGTGTTGGTAATGTTGTTGTTGGTGGTGGTCGATATTGTTTTTTGGTTTTGTTTGCTCACCAGACTGGAGGCAGTGAAGCAATTCTGATTTACGTTTGTTATAAAAATGTGATTTTCTGCATGTGGACGTTGTGGGGATTTCGCTTTCTGTTGCTGCTGTAGCTGTAGCTGTTGCTTTTGCTGTGGTTGTTGATGCCGTTGGCACTGCTGTTGATGTTGCTGATCCTGATTTTGATAATGCTGTTGTTGCTTTTCCACGGCATGAGGCTGCTGCTGCTGATGATGATGATGAATGTAATGTTGCTTCTGCCTCACTGTCCTTTGTTGATATTGACTTTGTTGCTGGTCTGGCATTAATTTGATTTTGTTTGTATTTGTATTTGTATAAAATTGCCAAGCTTCCATTTTTAATCGCCGTACAGTCAATACCATCAGAATACGTCATTTAGTATAGGGACACAACTCAAATGCCAGTTGTGTGTGTTTCCGCTCTTCCTGTTCAGTCAGTTTCTCCAATTCCCCCAAAAAAAGTCTATCTATCTATCCTCTAAAAAGAGGATAATGAATGAAATAATGTTAGGAGGGGACCGGTTGAGGGGAGCGGGGGGTTTGTTCTAGTCGTTTTCGTTTTTTGTATTTCTTTCTTTAGATGATATGTTCCTAGATCTCGTCTTCGTTGAATTAATTCGATTCAGCCACTATGGTGACCACCTGTAAACATAAAATTAATAATGTTGGGTTAGTCGTTTTTTATTTGAATTTATATATTTATTTATATATATATTTTAAGGGTTATGGATGTTATGTTTATTATATATTGGATTGACCCCATATTTGTTCGGAGGCTTGATCAACTCATTTATATGCGAATAGGAAAAAAATGTGCTCTCTTATTATTCGAAAGTAATAAAAAAGTGAAAGTTTTATTGACAACTCGAATCCTCATAAATAACTAAGGTCGTAAAAATGTTCTACAAATAAGGTTAGGCAGGGCAAGGAAATGTTCAGGTTTAATTTTTTTTTTAAAAATTTAAGAATTCTGTACTCATACATAATTCAATAAGAAATTCATAGTTTACAATTTCACATAAAATGAACCCATGTGAGGTTTTTGTTCAGGTTTTCCACTTTTTGAAATTTAAGAATTCTGTGTTCAGTATTAAATGATAAAATCATACTTTAAAATTTCACAGAATATTAATGAACCCTTTGTTGGTATAGGTAACAGATGGTGTTTAAGCGACTTTTGCTTAAATCGAAAAAAGCGCTACATGTGGCACACTGTGCAGCACAGCTGAGCAACTCTGGCTTAAACCCTATTGTGAATGACAGTTATTAGCTGTCATCGATGTTTTTGTTTTTTTAGTCATTCGTTTAGTTGTTAACTCACCCGCATATGTCCCACTGCCATAGTAAATAAATCCTAAAATAAATAAAATTAAAAATTGTGTTTGTTTCTTTTTAAGTCCCGCCAGTCTGGCGTGGACTTAGATAGATGGGGTGAACAAATATGACCAAACTTCACAGCAAAACTCTGTTTAGAAAAATATTAACTCATGCAAACTTTGAGGTATTTATGTCACTGCTTTCAAGAGTTATCGTGAACACCAGTCAGGCAGACGGTCATCCGCACTCACAGGTGACAAAACTACAACTAAATTAGTAGTTGGGATAGTCAATACAATAATTATTATTATTTTTTATTTGCTTAAATTAAAAAATTATAAAAAAAAATGTATAAATTAAAATAATCATTGAAAAAAAGGAAGGAAAGACTTAAGTCTGGTGGGATTGACTTTATAATACTCTACCCCTCTATTTATTACGATATTACTAATCAGACAGATGGACGGACATTGTTCACATATCTTAACTTATCACTAAGCAAAAACTATTCTTTTTATGTCCGAGGCCTTAAAACTTTTTTTTTGTAGATTGATGCAGACTATTTTATGAAATAAAAAAATTGTTTTTGTGTAAATTTTTTTTTCTAGTTTTCTAATTTTCTTGGTTAGTACAATTAGTATATGGACCATATTTTTTTAAGTATATAAAAAGATGAAAGCAATGCCTATTTAGAAGAAAAATTTTAATCAATCTAGTACCAGCCACACAAAGGGTTAGCATTTAGTAAAATATTGATTCTCAAATAACTTCTATACTACTTATTCGAATCTACTGAAATTGCACACATTGTATTAGCTTATTAGTCGCTATCACCTCGAGAAAAATGGGAGAAGTTGCCACACCCCTTTTGGTACCTCCCACATAAATGGACTATTTTGCATCAAAATTGTACTCAGTGTTGCCAGAAAAGACGATTTCATTTTGGCGATTTTTAGAGCCGAAAAATAGGACATGACAATTTGACGTTTTTTTTTTGCCCCAAAACGGCGATTTTTAACAATATGAAAAAATTAAAGCAAACATAAATAATTGTTCTTATATTAAGGAGTACAATTTCTCTGGGATATATTTTACAATTCCATTTATTCTTTTAAGATGAAATATTTGAAAAATTCTCAAATATGTTTTATGAATGATCTTTGAAACAAATAGATTCGGTCGGTCTGAATATTTTCCGCAGTCAATATATAACAGGAAAAATATCTGGAATTGTGTGCCACAATCGGCAGAGGATATTTCATGAATATTTTTAGGTAAACTTGGAATTTGGAGGCCATTAATCCAACTAATGGTTTCAGTTAAAATGATTGCAAATAATCGATTTTCCAGACCAATTTGTGAGTTTTTGTTTTTACTTTGGAGCCAAAAAGTCAAATTAGAAGGGACCTTTGTATGGATGGGACTATGTCAATATATGAAACAATGAGGTCTATGAAATTGTTGTGTGTAAAATAAAATACAAAATTTGCGAATGTTAGTTCTAAGTCGCTAATAAGTCAATGAGGTTGTAATTTGTATTAATGACTACACGCTGAAAAAAAATCGCCTCTGTAGTATATTGTCCCAAACATATTCTGCTTGAAACATATATATTTTTAGGGTGCACTCCAAATATATAACATTTGACACATACAAATATTATATGTTTGGGAGGATGTTGTTCTAGACAAAACTATGTTTACATCCTAATATTTTTTATTTGCATATGTTATTTCCCAAACAAAGATCTATTTGCGTTAATATATATCTATTCTTTAATTGTTTTAAGTTTTCAGCAATTGAAAGGTCATTTTTAGAAATTTTTAATGTTAGTAAAATTTCTTTATAATCGAAAATAATGACTGGGAATAGTTATAAAATAAAAATAAGTGGTTTCAAATAGAAGTTAATGCTAAGGATGCCATTTTTAATAGGAAAGCATAATTCGAAAACATGGAAAAAATTAAAACTAAAGTTCGAAAAAATCAGCAAAGTTTTGAAAATCTTTTTTTTTTTAATAAAATATATTTGGTAATATTCATGAACAATAATTTTATGTGTACGAGTATTTAAACACATATTTTATTTGAGAAAATTAGTTCGCAAATAGATTTTATTCTAATATATTAACATATGCGTTTTTTAACGTCCCGAAAATATATAATAATTAAAAATTTGTGTTCCAAGTATATTTTCTTTCGATTCAAACAAATCAAAAAAGGCGATTTTGCCCCGTATATGAGCAAAATTAAACCCAAATAACCCAAATTTCAGTCCAATTGGTTGTGTGGATTTGTGCGAGGTAAATTTAAATACATATTGTCAAAATTTTGGTTTCTAATGTGTCAAGAAGTCGAAAATAATGGAACCGAAATACGGGGGCTACACAAAAACCACGGATCTACGCTGGTCCCCACTGGTTTGAATAGTTCGGTGCATTTTGTAAAATTTAGTTCCAATCTGTTCAAGTTTGTGGCTTCAAGGACGTTAAAAAACGATTGGATCCTTCAATGAGAAATATATTGAAATATTGAACAAAATGGCTCATTTTCATTCCTAATAAACCGATATGTATTAGATATGTTTCCACCAAATTTTATTATCATTGCGGTTGAAGAATGTACATATTTCATAATGAGAACGGTTCACAATATTTTATTTTTAAAATCGTTTCAAAGAACCGCAAATATCTGGGAGTACCTAATAATACGCATCTGTCTTTGTAATATTATTTTGGCGTGGAAAAATCTCAAAAGTTGTATGTAACTGGTAGATTTCTATTTTGACAATTTTGGGTCAAATTTATCTGGCAAAACTGACTGTAATGCGTTCAACATTATTATCACTTCAGAGAAATACTTGACCGAAACTAATACCATGTTTAAAATTGCGGAAAATTCCGATAAGTAGAATAGAAATTATTAAAAAATCAATAATTTACTTAATTGTGTCCCTTGTGGGGGGTTCTCGAAGGAGTGTACCAATATGGCCCAGCCTTGATCTCGGCCCGAGGTAGGAGAAAATAATAACACATAGCAAATCCTATAAAAAATTATAGAGCGAATCAGAAAGACAAATCACTGCTTCGATTTATTACACTTTTGGTCCGCAGTTACTGATGTATGTATGTATATCCTCGTTCACAATAGTGGGGGTATACATATATAATTTTGTTGAAATTCTCTTACCTCTACCAAAAACGCTATAATTTCTTTATTTATTCATATATTTTTTTCAAACTGGCACTGTTTTCCTCGTTCGGATGCTAGCTTTCAAAAATTGGAACAAAAATGTTTTTCCGATTACTAAACTTCAGTTTCTACGATATTTCCAACATTTGTAGCCCTCATAATTTCCTTTAATTTAAATGGTATCCCAGCTTTATCGGGATTGGACTTCAACAAAGATTGTCCAAATACTAAAGATATTTTATATTTATTTAAATATGTTCGTTTTTAGTACTAACATTTTGTAAACTAGTGTTGTTAAGCGCGCCAATCTGACAGGCAGAAGGGCATTTCTCAAAATCTCTTGGATTGTTCTACCACAGATTCGCCGCCCAAACGTACTATATGGGATCTAAGGAGATTTCTTCGATATGTTACATTTTTTTTGTTGCAAATAATGTAGCATTCTATCCTCTCTATAACGTGAGAGCACCCATCAAAAAAATTTGACAGTTATTCCCAAGGAAAAACATTTGAAGTACTTCCAAAGTTAGTGATTTTTTCATGTCCAAATATCTTCTTTTGCTGTAGTCGTTTCAAATATTTTTATTTTATGAAAACTTAAAATGTTGTTAAGGAAAATAGATTATAAAAAAATTAATAAGTTTGAAAAAATTTTAAAAAAAATTAAGAAAAATAAAAATACTGAGATAAAGATAGCATCCAAATCAGTGACCAAGATCCAATTTTGCACAACTTTACTAAAAAGTATTCATACGCTAAATTGATCATATATATCTCAATAAAATGCTAATTCGAAGTCGTTTGTGGCGCTGTGTGATGTTATGCTAATGCAGCGCTAGGAAAGCCAGGTTCAAATCACGACCATCACTTTGAATAACACAGTACAGCATTTTTCACCTCATTGATTTGGGACTAATTCAGAGAATTGGACATTAAAGTAGCCCCAAAAATAAAAAACTTATGCATCATTCGTTTAGTCAAGTTGGCTCAATTCATAATTTAATAGCCAGAGCCTCAAAAATCGCAACAAAATATCCAGCTTGAGCAAAAAAATCGTATGGCCATTAAATTATTAATTGTGCCAACTTGACCAAACGAATAATGCAGAAGTTTTTATTTTTTGGGGCTACTTTCACGTCGAATTAGAAAAGATTCCAAATATCGAATTAAAAAATACTTTAAATGAATAATAAAAATGCTTTTTTGAGGAGATATGTTTACAATCCTATGACATCAAAAAATAACATTTGTATTTTTTTCTAAGTACTGCAGCAAATGCACACCAAAATAATAGCATTGTGGCGCAACAAACCCTTGTTAAATTCATTGGTGACTATCCAATTTTGAAAAACATCCGGATCATAAGATTAGGATTTTTATCACTTCTTTGGATACTCCTTTTTCTTATTTTTTTTTTTTTTTGAACTGGACACTTGAGCAATGCGAAACCATTCAGTTCTGCGTCTCTCTCTTTCCCTCTTCTGGGGACATATGCATGACTACAAATTCTTAATCTTAGACGATTTTATTTACACATTTCAGCCTAAAACAACATATTGTGAAGGGTAGTTTAACACGTCTCCATTGTTTCCTCTTCGCCAACGAAAAAGGATCTTAAAAGTCATAAAAATGTCGATACAGGATGTTGCTAAGGCCGTTGATAGGCCATCTCAGAGCAGTTGTAATAGCAGCAACAACCAAGAGAAGGAGCAACAGCAGTAGTAAATTTCAGTATATATTTCCAGACCGGCGAAGCAAAACAAGTTTAAAGCGTTTTTAACAACCCATGATTTACGTCTATTAGAAGAGTTTCGTTACTTTTGGGGAAGGAAAAACAGAGGAAGAAATCCCAAAACTAAATACAATAGAATGACCTCATAAACAAAAACTTTTGGATTTTTGTGAAATTTATGACTTTTTGTATGGTAGAATGGTAATATAGATAAAAAAACCATTTCGACCTCATTCAAACGAATGAGATTGAGATCAAGTGGATAGTAACTATCTGTCTGTCCGTCCCTCCGTCCATCCATACTGGAGTGATTTGTATGTGTGTGTGAGTTCTCATTCTCTTCATAATTGTCATCTGCTTGTCATCGTTGCCTATCCCTTAACCTCTTTTTTCCAGATCCTCGAAAACTTTTGCTGAACATATTTTTTCCTTTCATTAATTGCAATATTTTATTTATAAAATCACATCTCACAAATTAAGGAGTTGTATGTTTGTTGTCTGCAGCGAACTCATGCATGCATGAATCCAACCCATCCACATCCCACCAACAACCCATCCCATCCATCCATCTACAGACAAATAAACAAAATAAAAATTAATGAAAAGGATATTTCTGACGACTCCTACACACATCAAGCATACTCACAGACATACGCGTGCACTCCACATTCTCTCACACACACATACACTCATGGCATGCAACACAAAACGTATTAAGCCATTTCAAGCTTTGTGAATTTAATGAGGTCCTTGTTAACGATGAGCCTGATGATGAGTAAACCTTTAAAAATAGCTGCTCCGCTTTGTGTGAGTGTGTGCGATTGTATGTATGATAGTGTGTGTGTGAATGCGCCATGGCCTCGATGATGAATAAAATACATGGCGGTGTGACTGCTGCAGATTGTAGGCGCTGCTGATGTGTGCTGCTTGATGGTGTCGGCTTGATTGTTGATAAAATATGGAGAGTTAATGATCTGTTGGGTATACATACCCCTTATCAGTAAGTATGAATTTATTCTTGTTTCCATTTTTTGGAAGGAGCTTGGGAGCCCACAATAAAATCTAATCTACCTACCGCACTCTCACTCATACATATCCACACCCACTCACACCTAGGCATAACAACTGGGAACGCTGTCTTAAACACAAGTATGTATGTACAAATGTCGCATCATAAAAACTCTAGTTGTTAAATATGCAAAACATTTTTTGTTGCTTACATCTCAAGCTCTTCTTGCCATTGGGGAGTTGACAATAAACACCCCGACATGATTTCCCCAGATTTTCTGAGGAAAAATATTAAACAAGCAATATGTTTGGAGGCAGTAGCCGCATTACACATTTATGAAATTGTCTCATAAACCCTTTACAGAGCCAGCCCTCATTTCAAGGACTGGTTGAATATGTGAAGAGGTCCTTGACACTCACAGGTGATGAGACTACTAAAGAAGCATAGGAAAAGATGAGAAAGATTTGGCGTCAGAAGAAAGTCAATGTTATAATATGGGCCATATAATACAGGCGCTTTGGTAACGTTGTGGTTAAACTTATGTTTAAAGCAAGCCAAGAAAGACTTAAGTCATCAGAAGCGGATATATAATACCCTTCACCACTATTTATAACGGTAGGGGCTCAATATGTACCCTTACAGTTTTAAAAAAAAGACGGCTATATTAAGGCTATATTAAGATGTGGACCAATTTAAATAATTTATGCTTGCAACTATTTTAGGCAAAAAACATAGACAGATTGATAGCATAATTTGTTCTTTAGAACTACAACTTTAAAGTAGGAAGGAAAAATCAACAAAACAAAGAAAATATACCTTCTAGACCCTCAAGGAGTCAAACTGAAACGGATATTAATATGAACTACTCAGTAGGGACTGAGCTTCTCAGTAAGGACTGATCTACTTAATAAATACTGATCTACTCAGTGAGATCTAAGCTGCTCAGCTACTCTGTATGTATTGGTCTACCGAAGTACTGAGCTGCTCAGTAAGTACTGAGCAACTCGGTAAGTACTGAGCTACTCTATAATCAATGACCTACTCAGTATGTACCATCAGCTAATCAGTGAATATTGAGGTAATCATTGAATACTGGGCGACTAAGCGAATACTGGTCTACTCAGTGAGTACTGACCTACTCAGTAAGTACTGAGCTACTCAGTAAGTACTGAGATACTCAGTAAGTACTGAGATACTCAGTAAGTACTGAGATACTCAGTAAGTACTGAGATACTCAGTAAGTACTGAGATACTCAGTAAGTACTGAGATACTCAGTAAGTACTGAGATACTCAGTAAGTACTGAGATACTCAGTAAGTACTGAGATACTCAGTAAGTACTGAGATACTCAGTAAGTACTGAGATACTCAGTAAGTACTGATATACTCAGTAAGTACTGAGATACTCAGTAAGTACTGAGGTACTCAGTAAGTACTGAGGTACTCAGTAAGTACTGAGATACTCAGTAAGTACGGAGGTACTCAGTATGTTCTGAGCTTCTCATTATACACTGAGCTACCCAGTAAGAACTGATCTATTCAGTAAGTACCACGCAACCCAGTTTATACTAGGTTATTCAGTTCGTACTGAGCTTCTCAGTATATGCTGAGCTACTCAATAAGCTTTGAACTCCACACTAAGCACTAAGCTACTCTGTAAGTACTAAGCTAATCAGTGAATATTGAACTACACATTGTATACTTGGCGACTGAGTCAGTACTGAGTTATTCAGTAAGTACCGTAAGTAGCTACTACTTAGTAAGTACGAGCTATTCAGTATGTTCTGAATTACTCAGAAATTTCTGAGCTTCTGTTGTGCTCAATAAGTGCTTAGGTACTCAGTAAGTACTTAGCTACTCAGTAAGTACTGAGCTACTCAGTAAGTACTGAGCTACTCAGTAAGTACTAAGCTACTCAGTAAGTACTGAGCTACTCAGTAAGTACTGAGCTACTCAGTAAGTACTGAACTACTCAGTATGTACTGAGCTACTCAGTAAGTACTGAGATACTCAGTAAGTACTGAGATACTCAGTAAGTACTGAGATACTCAGAAAGTACTGAGATACTCAGTAAGTACTGAGATACTCAGAAAGTACTGAGATACTCAGTAAGTATTGAGTTATTCATTAAGTACTAATCTATTCATTAGGTACTGAGCTACTCAGTGAGTACCAAGCTTCTCAGTGAGTACCAAGCTACTCAGTTAGTACTGATGTATATCGTGAGTACTTCTATATTCAGTGAGTTCTGAGCTACTCCCTGAGTACTAAGATACACGATGAGAACAGAGCTAAACTATAAGTGCTAAGCTACTCAGTACTTGTGAAATTTTCCGTAGGTACAGAGCAGCTCAAACAGTGCGGAAAGTCCCACAACGTACTGAGCGGATTAAGCTATATTCAATATCCAGTAAAAATTTACCATTTCAGCAAAAAGACAATATCATAATAAGTCTCCATACGACGATTTAATATTGATTTATTAATCTATATGTCGGGTATGTACCAGATAAGCTGAACAAATATATCTCTATAAGGTTAAAACAGAGGAGATGTTGTTTCTATGGACATATACCGTATACCGGTGGAACGGCCTGTTATCCGCTGCATATTTAATATCTTTTAGACCTCTAGAATTATTGAAATACGGTTATATACATGTTTTTGGTTAGTGTTTTCACAATAGATTCTCCGAGAGATGAGTCAGATCTGCGTTAAAGATTTTTTTCAAAATGCGAAGTAGCAAACCTACACGGAGGGAAATCGCCATTTTTGATATTTTTGAATTCAAAGAAAATATACTTGGAACCAACATTTTTAAATATTATATATTTTTGAACAAATATATTTTATTTGAAAATCAAGAAAATTAGTTTGGAACGCATATATATATTAATATATAACAACAAATATATTTGCGAACTTACTGTCACAAATAAAACATGTGTTTACAAACAAACAAAAATAGTGTTTAAGAATTCATCCAAATACATTATATTAAAAAAAATTTTAAAACTTTGTTGACTTTGGCAATTTTTAATTTTATTTTTTCCTAGATTTTGTGTTATACTTTACAGGTAAAAATGTCGTAAGCAGCTTTTTCTTTTGTTTTACACCACTAATTTTTAGTTTATAAATAGTTCAAATGTCACTCCACCAATGGTATTTGTCGTTACCCAAGATTATACGATTTATTTTTAATATAATTTTTTGAACATATAAAATTTCTAAAAAAATTAAACTTTAAATTTCTACAAAAAACTGAAAACTTTTCTTTAAATTAAGGCATCGGTACTTTGCCAAAATACTTAAATACAAATTAATCATTGTTTTGGAAATATTTTTTCCAAATAAAAAGAAAGTAGTATAACAACATAATTTTGTTTAGAACAACATCCTCACACTTGTGAGTGTCAAATATTTAGTGTGTACCCTAAACATATGTATGTTTCCAGCAGAATATGTTGGGAACAATATACTACAGAAGGGATTTTTTCAGCGTATACAATTGAGAGGACTTTTTAAAAATAGTATAATAACGTAAAATGATATTTTATCAAACGTATGGATTGTATGAATCTAAAATAATATCTAAAGGATAAACAATTTCTACGATTTCTACACGTTGAAAAGAAGTCGCTTTTGTAGTATATTGTCCCAAACAAATTCAGCTTGAAATATACATATGTTTAGGGTACACTCCAAATATATTATATTTGACACATACAAAAGTTTTTGTTTTTCGTAAGGTCAAGGCGTAAATTTTTAGAAATTTTATATGTTTGTAAAATTCAATTAAAACTTAGATTCTATAATCTTTCGTAACTATAAATTGCATTGATGGATGGACAAAAAGTGATGAATTGTAATATTTATTAATTGAAAATTAGCTCTGTAAGATAAAGCTAATGCTGCTTATGACATTTTTAACAGTACATAAAGTGTAACACTAAATCTAGGAAAAACTAACTAAAGTTCGAAAAATTCAGCAAAGTTTTAAAAGCCTTTTTTAAATAAAATATATTTGGGAAACATCTTAAACAATAACTTTGTTTGTGTGTAAACACATATATTTTGTTCTAATATATTAAAATCTGCGTTCCAAATAAAATGTCTTGATTTCCAAATATAATTTATTTCTTCACAAATATATAATATTTAAAAAATTTGTTTCCAAGTATATTTTCTTTCGATTCAAACATATCAAAAATGACGATTTCCCCACGTGTATATCATTTTGGATATTATAATTTGTTTACGAATAAGCGAAAGAACTAGAAGTTAGCTTATTTTAACAGAAATAATTGCTGTAGGTTGCTTTTTTGTACTTCAATGATTTCCACTTCAATTTAATTTGTAGAAATAAATAATTTCCCCTATTTCCCAGCATATAAACTAATGTCGATTATATAAACTCCAGGATTATACTCCGACTCTTCGACTGGTGTTTATGACATGTTATAAATAAAATTAATAAAATCTAACATTGAAGAATATACATATATTAGCACATTTACAATTTAAATCCTTTTTATTAAATAGCTTTCGAAAGTTATCGTGCGCACCAGACATTAAGACAGACGGACAAAACGAAGGGACGGTCATAGTTCAAATGACTTAAAAAGTCTCAAAACTGATTTTCTCCGTACCCACACAAGAGGTTACTCCTTCTTTTCTAAACTTTTGGTCCATATCATTTATTATACGAGCACATATACATACACCCTGATCTTTCTCCGCTGGGGGCCAGGATATAAAAAAGGTTAATTTATGCTTTCGTTTCTAAGTTTTCTTTGGTCAAGTGCATTGATGAGCGACTGACTACATGTGCTCCAAAAACTTATACTTGGCAAACAATATGTTGTTGCAGAAATGTCTGGACTTTTAATTTAATCGAATAGTTAAATATGTGACAGTAGGTAACTTTGAACAATCCCCAGTTAATTTCCATTCCTTTGGACCGGTTGTGCCATTAATGTGTTTTTTCGTCTTTTTCTCTTATTCTTTGTTAAACTGTCTGTCATCAAAAACTTTTTTTGGCAATTCGTTCAGGGGCCCAATCATGACATTGTCGATAAAGAACCTATTCTCAGTAAGTAGCAAAAAAAACAGATAAAAAAGAAGAAAATTGTTTCTTTTGTTTGTGATTTTAGGATAAATTATTTGAGATGTTTAATCACATTTAATTTGTTTGCCGTCGAAACATAAACATATTCCGAAGTATTAAAAAGCTAATCGTGAATCCTTTGGGTTGAGAAGTGGGGAAGAAATTACAACATCCCTTTTACAACTCTGCCTTTGATTTGGGGCTTAGGGCACGAGTTGTTAAACAATAGCTAGAAAACAGAGGCAGAAATAGGTAGGGAAGAAAAAATGTTTTCCAATTAATTTTTTTTTCCTTTGCCTAAACTTTTATCATTAGTTAAGTAAGGTAAGTAGCGAATGGGACTACACTGAAAGAAAGTAATTTAAAGCAACGAATAAAAAATTTTCTATTTTTGCAGACAAAGAACCTTTCCTATAAAATAAATAAACTTTTCTTTATAATTGACGTATTTTCTTTAAAATAACGAAACTGGGCTAGTTAGAAACTATTGAGCTTCTCAGAAAGTACCGGGCTTCTCAGAAAGTATTGACCTACTCATTGAGTGCTGAGGTACTCAGTGGATTATGGGCTCAATTAGTCCGAGGCAACTAACTGAGTACTAAGAGAATCAGTAAATAAGTATTTAACTACTCAGTAAGAAAGTTCTGAACTACTCGGTGAACTCTAAACTACATAATGACGACTCTGGAATTCTCAGGAAATGAAAGAAACTTTCCTATAATTCAAATAAACTTTTCTTTACAATTGAGGAATTTTTCTTTAAAATACCTAACTGCTACTTATCAAGTACTGGGCTAATAAGAAAGTACAGAGCTATTCAGAAAGTACTGACGTAATAAGTAAGTACTGATCTATTAAATGTGTACTAAGCAACTCAATTTGTAAGCTACTGATTGTGTCCCGTGATACACAGGGGGTACTAAACTAATCCGTGATTTGTGAACTACTCAATGTGTTCTAAACTAATTACTTAGCTACTCAATTAGTACTGAGCTACTTAGTAAGACCTGAGATACTCAGAATGTAATGAGGTACATAGTGAGTATTGAGGTACTCAGTAAGTACTGAGCTACTCAGTAAGTACTGAGCTACTTGGTAAGTACTACTAAGTAATTACTGAGCTACTCAGTACTTACTGAGCTACTCAGTACGTGCTGAGCTACTCTGTAAGTACTGAGCTAATCAGTACGTACTGAGCTATTTAGTTAGTACTGAGCCAATCAGTAAGTACTGAGCTACTCAGTAAGTATAGAGATACTCAGTAAGTACTGAAATACTCTGTAAGTACTGAGATACTCAGTAAGTACTGATATACTCATTAAGTACTGAGATATTCAGTAAGTACTGCGATACGCAGTAAGTACTGAGATCATCAGTAAGTACTGAGATCCTCAGTAGTACTGAGGTACTCAGTGTGTACTGAGCTACTCAGTAAGTACTGAAGTACTCAGTAAGTACTAATCTGCTCAGTAAGTTCTGAGCTACTCAGTAAGTACAAAGCTACTCAGTGAGTACCCTGCTATTCAGTGAGTAAGGAACTGAGCTAATCTGCTCAGCGCAGGTTTTTAATAGTATTATAAAAAATCATTATTACTCTTTATTCTCAGTTGTATAAAAATTCCAAGAAAGTTTAAAAAATATAAATAATAATTTATAAAGAATATTTAATGGTGTCTATATTTTTTTTTTCACTGTATAACAGTTTAATGGTGATGGAAGCGGGAAAGATGCCTTGATGTGGAGCGGGGAAGATACTTTGATAAGCCACCTACATCATATGACAATGCCAGTTTCCACTTTGCCAGGAGGAGCAGCAAGAAAAACAGATTTTGATGCTCAGGTTAAGGCCAAAGCCAATGCCCCCTTTGATGAAGCTCAGGAGCGTCTGATAATGTTGAAAAGATAACAACAATTACCTTTTTAGCGTTGTTGCGCTGTTTGCCTAATGTTAATTGGCAAGAGGTGGGTTAATTTATGTTTAAATGTTCAATTTCAATGTAGACAAGGCCCTAAAGAAAAAGTATATGTGTGCGTGCGCGAATGCGTGTGTTGTTACCAATTTTACGAAAAACTATATCAGCTAAGAGCTGTGAGCTGTGAGCCGCAGGTTTCGCAAGATAAGGGAGGGGAAGGAGTAAATAAAAAGTTATATCCTGTTTGCTAACAAAACTCCTGATAATAAGGACTACATGCGAGCGAGTATCGAATGTGTACACAAAGGTTATACGCATCTAAGTATTGGTGGAAAATTTGTGTGTAGATTTAGTCAACCACACACTCACCTAATTTACCCACCCAACCAACTCGTCCAAAAGTTTGTTCATTAGATGTTCTTCAGTTCAGTTGAGTTTAGTTTGTCTTACAATTAACGTTAAAAGTTCTACAACCATTACCTCAGCTCAGCGTTGATAAACTTCAATTCAAACTGAGTGATGAAATGATGGAAAACCACCGAGAAACGCATACAGCCACACTGCCAAAACTCTTGATTAAGTTTGATTATTTCAGTTAAATATGGAAAGAAAATTCTGAAATTGCCAGGTCAAGTAGTTTTGGAAGTGTTATTAAAAGTTACCTTTGTGTCTTTCTGCCAAGTGCTATACGCCAAAAGTTAGGTTATAAGTCGTAAATTCAAATATTATTTAGGTCTAATTAAATAATTCGTTAGACTTCGAGTTTCATGATGTTATAAAACGAGTAAGACATGGCTGAAGTCGCGCCGAGACGACTACATCGCACATTGGGCTATAACTAAATCTAAAGATATGAGTCACGAAATATTATGTGTTTGGCAAGTAATTACACAAAATAAAATTGTTTTAGTCCTTGAGAACATCGCAAAACCAGTGAGTCGCTTTGCACTTACAGATTAGCATAATATTCACTGAGTAGCTCAGTATTCACTAAGTAGCCCGATATTCACTGAGAAGCCCAGTATTAACGAAGTACCTCTCCACTCAGGTGATCAGTGATCACTCAGTATTAAGTAGCTCAGCACTGCCTGAAAAGTAAGTATCTCAGATCTCACTGATTAGCTCAGCACTCATCACTTTGTACTTCCATTAATTAGCTCAGAACATCTAATTAATGGAAGTACAAAGTGATGAGTGCTACTCAGTGAGATCTGAGATACTTAGTGAACACTTAATACATTATTGGCACATACAGAGTTCATTAATACCATGTTCTTCAAATTGTATGACAATAATAATACTCTAGTTGTGTTCCTCTTTAAGAAGATAATATTAATCGTCAGGGACAAAACACTGACCTACATTTCAAGAGCCACAACTGCTCACAATAAATTTCTTCTTTCCAAAAACTGTCCTTGATCGAAACGAGCTAATCATATTCATAGCATGTTTCCTTGTCATCATCGAATATCATACAAGTTCAGCCCTAAAAACAACATAATGAAATTCCACGCAATTAAGAACTTCCGATTATTCGAGTATAATAAGGTTACTATGACATAAAGAATAAGTGACATCTTCGTTTATGAATCTATTTGGAGCAGTGGCACGTGGACGTTTTGATTATGTATATCCAATTCCTTGAATTTATTTAATAGGGTATCTGGCCGGAAGTCATAATATTTCCACTATAAACAAGAGTGTGCTAAGGAAAATATTTAATATGGGAGAAGAATATAAATAACCATAGGCATCCCATATACACAGTAATGGGGGTATTTTCCTTGTAATTGTTTGTGTTATTGTCCTTTGTTTGATGATGTATTTAAAGTGAAAGTGACATTGCAACGATACAAACAATTTGCGGAAATATGTGGTAAAAAGCAAAACAATTTTCGAATTTATGGTGATCCTGGAAAATGCATATAGAAAGTTGTATGTAACATTTTGACCTCTGGGCACTTCAATGATTACAAATTTACTCAGCAATTGCCGAGCTTCGCAGTGAGTACTAAGATACTCATAGAGTACTAGGCTTATCATTAAGTATTGAGCAACTCAGTAAGTACTGAGCTTATCAGTAAGTACTGAGCTTCTCACTAAGTACTGAGCTTCTCAGTAAGTACTGATCTTCTCATTAAGTACTGAGGTTCTCAGTAAGTGCTGAGCTACTCAGTAAATACTGAGCTACTCTGTAAGTACTGAGCTACTCAGTAAATACTGAGCTACTCAGTAAGTACTGAGCTACTCAGTAAGTACTGAGCTACACAGTAAGTACTGAGCTACTCAGTAAGTACTGAGCTACTCAGTAAGTACTGAGCTACTCAGTAAGTACTGAGCTACTCAGTAAGTACTGAGCTACTCAGTAAATACTGAGCTACTCTGTAAGTACTGACGTACTCAGTAAGTACTGAGCTACTCAGTAAGTACTGAGCTACTCAGTAAGTGCTGAGCTACTCAGTAAGTACTGAGCTACTCAGTAAGTACTGAGCTACTCAGTAAGTACTGAGTTTCTCAGTAAGTACTGAACTACTCAGTAAGTACTGAACTACTCAGTAAGTACTGAGCTAATCGGTAAGCACAGAGCTACTCAATAAGTACGGACTACTAAGTAATTACCGAGCTACTCAGTAAGTACTGAGCAGTTCAGTACGTTTTGAGCTATTCAGTAGGTACTAAGCTACTCAGTAAGTACTGAGCTACTCAGTAAGTACTGAGCTAGTCAGTAAGTACTGAGCTACTCAATAAGTACTGAGCTATTCAGTAAGCTATGAGCTAATCGGTAAGTATTTAGCTAATCAGGAAAGTCAGCAGATACTCTGTAAGGACTGAACTATTCGGTGAGTACTGCACTGCGCAGTATCTACAGAGCTGCTCAGTAAGTACAAAGCTGCTCAGTAAGTACAGAGCTGCTTAGTAAGTACATAGTTGCTCAGTAAGTACAGAGCTGCTTAGTAAGTACAGAGCTGATCAGTAAGTACTGAGCTACTCGGTGATATAAGATAATGAGATGGTCTGTAAGAAAATCAGAATTGTCACAGACCACCTTTTTCTAAAGAAAACTTGTAGGAGACCAGATTTGCCCAAAGAAAAGTTGTCAGAGCCCACATTTGTATAAGAAAAGTTGTCAAAGATTATTTGTTTCTACGAAAAATTATTGTTTTCCATGGATAGTTGACAGAGACTACCTTTTTTTAAGGACATTTGACAGATGTCAAGACCTTGTCTTATCTTACTGAGCAGCTCAATGAGTAGTGAACTATTCAGTCAGTGCACAGTTAATGGGATATTCCTGTGCTGATCAGTGAATACTAAATACTCGACCGACCTAGTAAAAATTTTTCATAAAAAGCAAGCGAGTAGGGAATTAAGCAGCTACGTACTAATTACCCACTCGCTTCTGTAGCCCATTCTTTTTATAAAGGGATGAGACTTCCTGAATTAATTATTTTTTCTGGCCTATCGTCACTAAATATAAGGGAACGCGATTTTTTTCATAGTATCGCTTCCATTTTGAGATTTTTGGAATTAAGCTGACAATTTGACAGTTTTTATTTTAGACTCCCTTAATTATAAGTGTCTACATTAGAAAATCCAGAATTATTATATTCTGGAGGAAAAACACAATAAAGAATTAATGTCTTGGCGCTAGTTCTACAACTACTTTGATAGAATGCAATGGGAGGTCGAAACTGGAGGTTTTTCTGGAAAATTCTGTTATAAATACAAACAGTATTTTTTTACTGCGGAGCTACTGGGCGAATACGAATACGAATCCGTAACTACTAAGCTACTCAGAAAGTATAGGGTGATCCATTTCGAGGTTCCCCACTTTTTTAAATAAAAAAACACAGAAAATTCAAATTGAATAGGGAATGTTTATTATCATTTGAAAGAACATTCTTTGGCATTATGTCTATCAAATGTTGGCCGGGGCTACGTCTCAGATGGTCCATCCGTTGAGTCCAATTTTCGATGACTCGATTATGTTGACCATCAGTTGAGCGAAGTGCACGAAACACATTCCTCACAAAACGTGAATTTCCGTAATAAAGTTGAACGATTTGTAAACGTTGTTCAGGCGTAATTCTTTCCATGTTGAAATGCCAAACAATACTTAACAAAAATAACATGACAGCATGACACGACTCACACGTGATCTGTCAAAAAAAGGCTATTGAGAATCCGTTACTAGGCAACGCTGCAAGTCCTGGGCTAATAGATGAGTACTGAGCGACACAATGAGTACTAAACTACTCCGTTAGAACTGAACAACTCGGTGCATACTAAGCGACTCAGTGACTTCCAGACTAATTAATAAGTACTAGGCTAATTAGTTAGTATTAAACAATTTGCTGAGCCTTGAATTTTGCTATAAATATTAATCTATTATGCGAAAACTGAGATATTCGGTAAGTACTGAGCTACCCTGTAAATGCAGAGATAAGACTCACTCAAGACAAATTTAGCCTCCCGTATTATTCTCAATAATATAAAAGAAATACTGAGAAATTCGCAAATGCTGTAAAATTCGATTTTATTACTTTCTTTAAAGGATGAAAAGTATCAGTCGTTGTCTTCTTTCTTATTTATCAAGAATTTAAATGAAGTATCATTAAATTTGTTCTTCATATACTCAGGCATTTGAATACTCGTATATAGTGAAGCACACCTTTTGTTGAAATACAACTTTTTTCAACATCTCATTGTGATTTAAGAAAAGATTTCTTATGACAGCATTCGCAATTTCTCTTCTGGGAATCGTCGACAATAAAAATTTATTGTAATTTTCAGAAACGAGTTCTTTTGAGTTATATAAGTCCTTTGTCTCAATATTGGAAGACAATTTCGGAAACAAACAAAAAGTGGATGGAAAACATGATGAGTTGGATAGCTTATGACCGATGGGCTATAACTGAGAATTCAAATTATTAACCTTCTTGGAAAAAGTCTATGTTGCAAAGCATTTCCTCATAAAGATTTTGTAAACACGAAATACTGATGCCTTTGAAGTATGCTAGGCATAGAAAGGTATGAACAAATATGTACATTGAACCTTCTCCTAGAGATGGAATATACAAAGACATGTACATGAGAATTGGACTTCTAAGGAAAAAAAGTCAACCAAATATTGGTTGTTTTTCAAGCAGTTTTTAAGAATTAATTTCACTGGCAATCTTCATACCTTTCCCCCTCTTTAATCCTGGACATTTCAGTCATTTCCTTCATATGTGTGCATTTTGCATTTACTTCTGATAAATAAACCAATTGAGAATTACAGAAAAAGATTGCCAAACATTACCTGAATTAATTGCTTTGCTTCGATGATGTTGCTGCTGGCGTAACAATTACTTCATTTAATTTTCCCTAACAAAGCCGCAGGATAACAATCGAAGGTCCACAAGGATTTGCGAGAGTAAACATAAAGAGAAAATGAGAAACGACAAAATGAGAAAAACAAAATAACAGAAAACCAAAAACTTTTCCCACCGAAAAAAAGTTAAAAAAATGCAAACCCCTCAAATTACCAAGTTTCTGAAGAGAAGCAAATTTACCACTCTACTCCAAATAAGCCAACTATAGTTGGTGGCAAAGGACCTACATATAGACTCGTACATGCTCAAGTTTTGCAGGACAAATTGTTTGGAAATTTATTAACAATTTGCTTCATTTCATTTCGAAGATTTTCAAATAAAAACCTACAACTGTCATATGCACCGAGTCAAAATGATAAAAGTTGTTGCTCTACCTACAACTCTTTGGGTGACTCCATAGGGCAATGGCCAGCAGCTATACGCCGCCTCTTCGTGGCCTGGCTTGTCATTAACCCAGCAATTAATATAATGGAAGGATTTCTAGGATACAATCGGCTGCTGCCGCGGAGAGGAGCGAAAGTGGAAGTGTGTGGCACTTGCCAAAGTTAAATTACACCAAGGATCGGTTCGTAGGAACTGTATGTGGTTGAAAAGTTTTCCCTTTATTTTGACATCCTTTCTTTTGCAAGTAACCACACACGCACACATTCAGAGTCAAGCACGACAACCACTGGCAGTCCACAAGACATCGCCTGGGACGACCACACCGCCCAACCAAACTCAAAGGATATCATAAAAGTTTAATCGAAAAGAAAACACGACTAAGTGGGCGGCGGACAGAGCTGCCTGTCCTTCCGAGAAGGCGAGAAGAAAAAACTCTTAAACTACAAAAAAAATTAATTTATGATGCAAAATTTACGCGTCGTCTACTTTAACATTCACTTTTCTCTTTTTATTCTATTTTTGTTCCTTCCTTGGCTGGACACAATTTTAAATTTGCTGAAGATGGCTTTCCCAGATTATGGAGGCTTATTTTGCAGGACTTTTAGGGTGTTGCAAGTGCGAAACATTTACGTACTAGAGATTAGAAGGACAATGAGTATTCCGTACGCATGGCATTAAAAAATCACAGTTTATTAATTAGAAAAACGTGAAGGCCGCCTCCGCTGCCGTCAAGAACAACAGACATTGTAGACATAAAAAATAAATTAAGTGAAAACATTACATTTTAAAGGCAAGGAGAGAATTGCACCCTTCCCCAAGTTAACCCAAGCAAGAGGATTTCCAAATACGTCAAAAAACTGGTGTTTACAAAACCCTTCTTTAAAGCAGGACAATGCACAAACAGTTTAGACTGCCTAAACAGTTTTGGGACCAGTTAATTAAATTATCCCACACATCCCCTTTGTTAAGTCCCAAATTTATGCAGGACAACGAAAATACTATTAAATCAAGACAAAGAAAAACGACCCGTATAAAACTCACACAACTCGTTCCAAAAATGAACAGTTTAAATACTATTCACAAAGTTTCTTCTCATTAAATCATGCGGAAGCATTTCAGAATGTCCTTGAATCATAATGAGCAGAATTATCCCTAACCCTAAATCTTAACTATCTAACAGACTATATTAACAAAAACATCAAATAAAATAAAATCTGGAGAAAGGGCAGCAAGAAAAGCCATAATTCCAAATGATAAATCACCAAAATGATATCTTTATAAATAGATAGCATATTGTTAAAAATATTTCTTAAACAAAAAAATATATATAATAATTCAATGAACTGACAGACAATATTTGTTTGTCCACACATCATGGGCTTGAGATGAAAAAAATCAAAAGGGTCGCAGAAACTATCAATGAAATATGGTCGATGAAATATTTGCCCGGTATTTGTTTCATTTAACATTTGAAAATAAATAAAGATGAAGATACGAGTATATCACGTATGATTAATCAAAAAAGTCCTTAAAACAATGAAGCAATGGAAGAGTAAAGCTTTAGGAAATGTGTTGATCCATAATTAATAACCTCATTGGCTATTGAAACATTCCGCTGTACAGTGAGTGCTAGTTACTTAGCTACTCAGTGGTAACTGAGCTATCCAGTGGTAACTGAGCTTCTCAGTGGTATATGAGCTTCTCAGTGGTAACTGAGCTTCTCAGTGGTATATGAGCTTCTCAGTCGTAATTGATCTACTCAGTGGTAACTGTGCTACTCAGTGGTAACTAAGTTTCTCAATGTTAAGTGATGTACTCAGTGGTAACTGAGCTCTTCGGTGGTAACTGATCTCCTCGGTGGTAACTAAGCTACTCAGTGGTAACTGAGCTAATCAGTGGTAACTGAGCTACTCAGTGGTATATGAGCTTCTCAGTGGTAACTGAAATACTCAGTGGTAACTGTGTTACTCAGTGGTAACTGGGCTACTCAGTGGTAACAGAGCTACTCCGTGGTAACTGTGCTACTCAGTGGTAACTGAGCTACTCACTGGTAACTGAGCTACTCAGTGGTAACTGAGCTACTCAGTGGTAACTGAGCTACTCAGTGGTAACTGAGCTTCTCAGTGGTAACTGAGCTTCTCAATGGTATATGAGCTTCTCAGTCGTAACTGATCTACTCAATGGAAACTGTGTTACTCTGGGCTACTCAGTGGTAACAGAGCTACTCAGTGGTAACTGTGCTACTCATTGGTAACTGAGCTAATCAGTGGTAACTGAGCTACTCAGGGGTAACTGAGGTACTAAGTGGTAACTGAGCTACTCAGTGGTAACTGAGCTACTCAGTGGTAACTGAGCTACTCAGTGGTAACTGAGCTACTCAGTGGTAACTGAGCTACTCAGTGGTAACTGAGCTACTCAGTGGTAACTGAGCTACTCAGTGGTAACTGAGCTACTCAGTGGTAACTAAGCTACTCAGTGGTAACTGAGCTACTCAGAGATAACTGAGCTACTCAGTGGTAACTGAGCTACTCAGTGGTAACTGAGCTACTCAGTGGTAACTGAGCTACTCAGAGGTAACGGGGCTACTCAGTGGTAACTGAGCTACTCAGTTGTAACTGAGCTACTCTGTGGTAACTGAGCTGCTCAGTGGTAACTGAGCTGCACAGTGGTAACGGAGCTACTCAGTGGTAAATGAGCTACTCAGTGGCAACTGAGCTACTCAGTGGCAACTGAGCTACTCAGTGGTAACTGAGCTACTCAGTGGTAACGGGGCTACTCAGTGGTAACTGAGCTACTCAGTTGTAACTGAGCTACTCTGTGGTAACTGAGCTGCTCAGTGGTAACTGAGCTGCACAGTGGTAACGGAGCTACTCAGTGGTAAATGAGCTACTCAGTGGCAACTGAGCTACTCAGTGGCAACTGAGCTACTCAGTGGTAACTGAGCTACTCAGTGGTAACTTAGCTACTCAGTGGTAACTGAGCTACTCAGAGGTAACTAAGCTACTCAGTGGTAACTGAGCTACTCAGAGATAACTGAGCTACTCAGTGGTAACTGAGCTACTCAGTGGTAACTGAGCTACTCAGTGGTAACTGAGCTACTCAGAGGTAACGGGGCTACTCAGTGGTAACTGAGCTACTCAGTTGTAACTGAGCTACTCTGTGGTAACTGAGCTGCTCAGTGGTAACTGAGCTGCACAGTGGTAACGGAGCTACTCAGTGGTAAATGAGCTACTCAGTGGCAACTGAGCTACTCAGTGGCAACTGAGCTACTCAGTGGTAACTGAGCTACTCAGTGGTAACTTAGCTACTCAGTGGTAACTGAGCTACTCAGAGGTAACTGAGCTACTCAATGACTAAGGTACTCAGTGGATACTAATCTACTCATTAACAGTTATTCAGTACCTAGTGAACCATGGATGCTGATTGATTCAATGGGTACTGACTCTGTGACTGCTGATCTACTCTGTGATTACTGATATACTCTTGGCTACAGAGCTTCTAAGTGTGCATTGAGTTACTCAGTGAGGAGAGAGTTACTTATTGAAGACTGAGTTACACAGTGAGTACTGAGTTACACAGTGAGGACTGAGTTACTCAGTGATGACTGAGCTACTCAGTGAGGACTGAGCTACTATGAAATAGTGACTAGGTTACTCATACTGGATATTGAGCTATTCAGTGGGTACTGAGCTGCTCTCTGGCTATTGACCTGCTCTGTGGCCACATAGCTTCTAAGTGAGGACTGATTTACTCAATGATGATCGAGTTTCTTGTGAGGAGCTACTCAATGATGACTGAGCTACTCGGTAGTGACTAAGCTACGCAGTAGTCACTAAGCTATGCATTAGTGACTAGGCTACTCAGTAACTAAGGAACCATGAATACTGAGCGATTCAGTGGGTACTGAACTGGACTGAGCTACTCAGTGAGGACTGAGCTACTCAATGTCGACTGAGCTACTCAATGTCGACTGAGCTACTCAATGTCGACTGAGCTACTCAATGTCGACTGAGCTACTCGGTAGTGACTAAGCTATGAATTAGTGACTAGGTTACTCAGTAAATAAGGAACCATGAATACAGAGTGATTCAGCGGGTACTGAGTTGTTATTGGCCTGCTCTGTGGCTCCATAGCTTCTAAGAGAGGGCTGATTTACTCAGTGGTGATCGAGTTCCTTTGTGAGGATTGAGTTACTCAATGATGACTGAGCTACTCAGTGAAGACTGAGTTACTCGATGGAGACTGATTTACTCAGTGAAGACTGCGTAGTGACACAATGGGCTGTATAGTGTATGTGAGTCTGTTTTACAGACTGCTACTTTTAACCTAACCTAATCAGTACTTTTTTCGCTACGTAGTGAGTACTGAGCTACTGAGTAAATACTGCTATTACTACATTTTGAGTTACTCATTGATAACTGATCCACTCTGTGATTAATACTGAGTACTGAATTACTCATTTAATTATGAGCTAATAAGTAGTGCCCTACATAGTGTGTACTAAGCTACTCAGAGAGTACTGTCGTAAAAAGTGTGCACTGAGCAAAGCAGTGAATCTGGAGCTTGATGAATGATTGCTCTTGATGAGTGATTGCTCCCCAAGCAATGCTGATCTACCCTGTGAATTAAAGGAGAACAAGTGGATGAGACAGGAATGATTAAAGATTTGAATCAGTAAAACGAAAAATGTAATGCTAAAATCTGTGGTTTTTTGGAATGACAGCACATCTCAAAAAATCAAAATGTTCACGAGAGCCAAAATACTTTTTCTCCGCGGTACATTTTAATTAAATGAAATATGTGGGTGTTGGAAAAAGATATTAACAATTGGACATAATTGGTAGTATCATATGTGGATCGATAGATAGTAATTAGCATTTGTGCTAAAATCCCGAAATCTAAATTTTTTGACATAGGCGGTTATTTCAGAAAACCACAGATATATTCTCCGGCAGAGGTCGTAACATTTCAGAAGAATCCCCGGAAAATTTAAATTTTATACCACGCAAAAAATTCTTTCATACTTAACATTTACATTTAAAAAAATCCTTTATTCAAATGTAGTAATGTAATACTTTTTGCTCGCCAGGAATTACTAATTTTCCGTCCACAGCCCTAAAGCTTGTGCTCATTTCGCAGAACCAAAGCTCTGGTTTACTTTCATAACATTTCTTCTGACAAATTTAAGGCACTTACCTCATTCCATTCGTTGCAACAAAGACAATAATGAAACCTCAACAGATAGACAAATGGAAACGGATGGCAGGACAACCAACAGCAAAAAAGAACGTGCCGAAACACGAACACAATCCGAATGAGGGTGTCAGAAAGACGAGCAAACGGGGGGCGAACGGACAAATGTTAAGATTGATTTCAAATCCAGAATATATTAAAGTAATGTTATTCAAGCAGTAGGTTTTCTAAAACAATTTAAATTATTATAAATGATATGCTAAATATATACCCATCTAATACAAACTGTGGTGGGGAAAGAAATAACGTGTGTTATTCGTATGCCCTTTTTTAATATGGGCGGGGTTGTGTTTGGGGTTTTATGGATATAATGAAGTGTAACAATTGAGCAAATGAAACTTCAAACATACAACTGTGAGTATTTGCCTTAAAGTACAAGAGCAGCAAGGACGAACAAAAAACTTTGAAACAACTTAATCTGCAAATAAAATTAAAAAAGGGTTTTAGGTCTAAGAATGAGGACAACGGTCAGGACAAGGGATAGCACAGTGGTTTTGAAGGGGAGAAATAATGTTGTTTTCGTGTAATCAAACATATAACCGCAAACATCTGTGCTACGCAGTATCAAAAGAGCTACTTAATATCTAGAAAATTTATTAGCTGGCTACTGAGCTACATAGTCAATGCTTAATAAGCTACTCAGTTGATGCTGAGATGGTCAGCGGTTACAGGGCCTTCTACCCTATTCAGTACTGAGCTACTCAGTTGTTAATTCAATGCTTACTGCGCTACTCAGTAGTCACTGAGCTACGCAGTAGTCACTGAGCTACTCAGTAGTCACTGAGCTACTCAATAGTCACTGAGCTACTCAGTAGTCACTGAGCTACTGAGTTGTCACTGAGCTACTCAGTAGTTACTGAGCTACTCAGTAGTCACTGAGCTAGTCAGTAGTCACTGAGAAGTCACTGAGCTACTCAGTAGTCACTGAGCTACTCAGTAGTCACTGAGCTACTCAGTAGTCACTGAGCTACTCAGTAGTCACTGAGCTACTCAGTAGTCACTGAGCTACTCAGAAGTCACTGAGCTACTCAGTAGTCACTGAGCTACTCAGTAGTCACTGAGCTACTCAGTAGTCATTGATCTAGTCAGTAGTTACTGAGATACTGTTGTTACTGAGCTACTCTGTTGTTACTGAGCTACTGAGTAATCACTGAGCTATTCAGCAGTTAGTGAGAAACTCTGTTATTACTGAGCTACTTAGTGGGTATAGTTCTAATCGGTGGTTACTGAGCTCCTCAGTAGTTGCTGAGCTACTCTAGTGTTACTGAATCATTCACTTGTTAGTGAGTAACGATTCATTCCTATATGTAATTTCCATTTTTGAAAACACTGTGCTCCGCTTGCTATTTCCGTCACTCAAGCCTTGATGCTTAAAAAATTATGCCTTAGACTCAGATGTTTGCGTTTATTTTGCTAAGCATTATACTTTTCAGTTATTACTTTTTTTAAGTTTTCCTCTCATTTTGGTCGTGTTTTGGGGTCTGTCAGACTGTCGGTTGTCTTCGCCTCTCCCAAACTGAAAACCCAACAGTTTGTTGGGGCCGGTTATTTTCCTCTTCCCAGAACTTGCTGTTGTTGTTTTTACGGCCGCTTCGCTTTATTTTTATATAAATTGCGGTATTTTCACTCTTAATTAAAGCACATTACCAGCCCAAGCGAGGCAACCGGCAAAAACCTCAACTTTGAAGAAATGGCAGAATAATAAATTAAGAAAGCTTCAGCCTCAACAACATCCTTCCCTCCTGCCGAAAGTAGACGGAAGTAAAGCGAATGGAAACGAGTATGGGTATGACAACATAGGAGCTGTAGTGGCGGCAACTGCAGCGGCTCGAGCCTTCGCTGTGGCATCGGCGGCTTTGGTGGCCTCCAATGTAAACAGACTTTTCGGCTTTTTAATATATATTGTTAAGAAAATATATGTTGAGAAAGAAAAAAATATATCATCAATCTTTTTGTTTTCGGTTCCTCATTTTCTTTGTTTTGTCGAGTAAGGAGGACCGGCTTGGTGAAGACCTCCGGAGCTTCAATGTGACAGAATATGTGTGTGTGAGGATGCATGTGTCTTCAATTACGGTTGTGGGAACATCAACATTTCCAAAAACCCAAGAACTCACAACCTGGTGCTCACGTCAACTTTGACAAGTCTGCATAAATGGCACAAAATTAAATTTTTGCATAACTTCACGATCTAATAAATAAATAAAGTACTCCGTGTTATGCGTGTTAGGGCACGCCAAAGGAGGAGCAACAGCATGAGTGAGAAATATGCTGGTGCGTGTTTATGTTGAGAATCGAGTGATGTATAAGAAACAGTGGGACACAATGTCGTTTCACAACTAAAACTGAATACTAAGCAAGTTAGTGGCTACTAAGCAACTTAGTGGATACTGAGCAACATAGTGGCTACTAAGCAACTTAGTGGCTACTAAGCAACTTAGTGGCTACTAAGCAACTTAGTGGCTACTAAGCACCTTAGTGGCTACTAAGCAACTTAATGGCTACAAAGCAACTCAGTGGCTACTAAGAAATTTAATGGCTACTAAGCAACTTAGTGACTACTAAGCTACTTAGTGGCCACTAAAAAACTTAGTGGTTTCTAAGCAAATTAGTGTCTACTGAGTAACTTAGTGGCTACTAAATAACTTAGTGGCTACTAAATAAGTAAGCTGCTACCAACTAACTTAAAGGCTACTAAGCAACTTAGGGACTACAAAGCAATATAGTCGCTTCTAAGCTATTGAACAACTTAGTGGCTACTGAGCATCGTAGTTGCTACTAAGCAATTTAGTAGCTACTAAGCAACTTAGTGGGTACTACGCAACATAGTGGCTACTAAGCAACTAAGTGGCTTCTAAGCAATATATTGGTTTCTACGGTAGTGAACAGCTTAGTGGCTACCGAGCACCGTAGTTACTACTAAGCAACTTAGTGGATACCAAGAAACTTTGTGGCTACCAATAACTTATTGGCTACTAAGCAACGTAGTGGCAACTAAGCAACTTAGCGGCTACTAAGCAACTAAGTGGCCACTAAGCAACTTAGTGGCTACTAAGCAACTTAGTCGCTACTAAGCATCTAAGTGCATACTAAGCAATTTAATGGCTACTAAGCAACTTAGTGCCTACTAAGCGACTTAGTGGCTACTAAGCGACTTAGTGGCTACTAAGCGACTTAGTGGCTACTAAGCGACTTAGTGGCTACTAAGCGACTTAGTGGCTACTAAGCAGCTTAGTGGCTACTAAGAAACTTAGTGGCTACTAAGCAGCTTAGTGGCTACTAAGAAACTTAGTGGCTACTAAGCAGCTTAGTGGCTACTAAGAAACTTAGTGGCTACTAAGCATATAAGTGGCAACTAAGCATCTAAGTGGCAACTAATGAGTTCATTTTTAACAGGATTTTTTATGTATTGTTTATAAGCAACTTAGCGCGTACTAAGCAACTTAGGGACTACTAAGCAGCTTAGGGGCTACTAAGCAGCTTAGTGGCTACTAAGCGACTTAGTGGCTACTAAGCAGCTTAGTTGCTACTAAGCAGCTTAGTGGCTACTAAGAAACTTAGTGGCTACTAAGCTTCTAAGTGGCTACTAAGCATCTAAGTGGCTACTAAGCAACTTAGTGGCTACAAAGCAACTTAGTATCTACTAAGAAACTTAGTGGCTACTAAGCATCTAAGTGGCAACTAAGCAACATTGTGGCAAATAAAGAATTCATTTTTAAAAGGATTTTTTTATGTATTGCATTATCATCCATCCCCAAAATTCCCACTGTACCAAAATCTTACCTTTAGGGTAAGAAATTATACGACTGAAGCATAAATATTTAACCGTGCGTTCCTCAGCAACATCATCCGTCCATGGCAATTCTGTGCAATTTCTTGTTTGGAGTAAAACATTTTCATTTTTCTTTTGTTTTGTGAATTTTTAAATTTATTTTCTATAATGTAATTTTGTTGACAAGACGTGTCATGTTTCATATGTTTGCATGTGTGTTTGTGTGCGGTCGGTTTACCACAAAAGAACTCCAGGAATTTCCCAGTACTACACGTATCTCATTGTAAATTGTTGATTATTTTTGTTTTTGTTTCTGCTGTTCATTGCAGGGAGGCTACGTTCGGCCTCCTATCATTTCATAAAATTATGTACATACATATGTAAGTATGTAATCAAGTCAAAGAGCTGAAGATGGAAAGAGATTTATTTTGAATGTATAAAACAATGGCAATGTCGTTGTTACATATTGGCTGGAATATTATTATGTCATATGTCAAGTGCCGAGAGAAGACACTCCACATATACAAACTCACGTATAAACTGGATGACTGACTGAGCGCGTGAGTGACTGGTTGGCTGAGATACACTCGTGTCATGGGTGTCCTTATGCGGTAAAAGCAAAACAAATTGTTTTCCCTAGTACTTATGTCGAGTACAAAACACTACATCGAACCATATAAACGTATATATCCTGCATGTTTTACAGCTCATCTCCATTCTCCGCGGCCCCAACCCGCGAATACGTGCGTACCTTTGGCTGGTTGAGTAGGTAAATAATCAAATCTGAAAAACCGGAAGAGCAAGAATAACAACTAGTGGAAAATGTGACAGAAGCGACATTCTCCTGTTAATTCCATCAAGGGAAAAATGTCCCAAACAGGCCAAAAAACAGAACAACCATTCATTTAGCCAACCAACCATCCACGCGTTTCCTTAACAAACCTCATGATCTTATTCCCAGTATAAATACCCAAAGGTAGCTGCTGGTGATGTTGTTTTGAATTTCGTTAGGTGTCCTTAACACACACGTAGGGGAATAATAAAAAAGGTTATGAAATTAGCACTAAATTAATTGGAATCAGTAACGATGATTTGCCATAATTCCTTTCCATCCTCTGTCAATTAGGCAGTCCTTCGCGAGAGATGTATATGCCACTTTGGAATAGTGGGTCGGGAATATCTCTATTAAAGACCATATCTCTATTAAATCAAACGCTAAAGTCGGGCGTAGTCGTCCACATATATGATTGCCTACGCCAACCTAATATGTAAAATAACAGGTCTCTTAGCCTACTTGAGGATTCGCAGAATTTCTTTAGAAAGTTTTGCATGGTATATACATATTGTACTTGATTTTTCCGTTTGTCTGACTGTAACTCTTGAAAGGACGCTTGAGTGTGGTAATTTGTGTCTTTCTATTTCAGGCCATTGTAGCGTATAACTAACATAAATAATTATCAACACTCATGTTTGTATGCAAGTGGTTCTTATATTATTAAAATTAAGTATACGCAACCCCTGCAAAATTGCAAAATATGTAATATATTGATCACTCACTTCAAGAGTAACATAAGTCATTACAGAAATGCGAATTTCTCAAATGTCCATAAATTAATCTCAGCGAATTTTAGTTTTTTAAGTAAACAATCATACTACGGATCACTCCAACGGTTTTAAACATCTAAATTCATGTTACTTATCTGTTTGTACCGATTTGAAGTTAGATGTATTGAAAATTTTGAATTTTAAGTTATGTTACTCTTCATAGCGATATTCATAATATGAATTCTTTTGTAAACCGAACATGACTTATCAAATTATAACAATAAATAAGAATAAAAAACAAATGTACTTTCTAAGTAAACAACGACTAATGATCTATTGTACACAGTTTTAGTCCCTTTCAAACTACACAAAATATTGTGATCTTCTTCCGGAACCCTTTGCTCCATATGAACGTAACATTATTGGTTTGAAAATTTTTTTGCAGAAATTATCATAAACATGAGTGACAACGCATGTGTTTATAAAGTGATAAGCCTGAGTAAGCAGTATTAAGCAAATGTGATTCAAAACGATAGCAGAAGCAGCAAGCATCAGCAGGGAGCAACCTTTGGCTGTCAACCCCAGCAGCAGCAGCAGCAATGACAACCGCAAAAAACAACCACGATGAAGGAACAACCGCAGAAGTACTTCATAGGTTACACCCACTTCATGAGTTTGAGCCACAGAACTGTAAACCGAAAAAAAACAAGCAAACATTCCAACACAATCCCTCCAAAAAAACCCATATCCTTATGGCCAGCCATACAAACGTATTGTAGAACTGTCTCCGGCTAAGTATAAGGCTTAACATTTATTTAACCAAAAGGGGGTAAACCGAAATTATAATCTCTCACCAGACATTAGGTATTAACCCAACATTCCGTTTGTATCCTTTACTCTATGGGAGGCTTTGAAGCAACATTTTTTATCCACATTTTTTTTTATCTAAAGTGAAATTTCAAACTTGATCCAGGCATTCATTCAACAATTTCCAAAATACTTGGTGAAGCTCTTTGGGTTAGCTCGCTGCTAACCCTGGTCGCTTTGACCATTCCTTCACGTTGACCTGCATTAGAGTAAAACTTTCGTCAATGTTTGGTGTGTGTGTTTTTTGCTTCTCATCATTCGTTCGCAAATTTAGGCTAAGTGGCAAAACGGATGGCCGTCCAAGTGGCCAGTGGAGGGCGGTAGGGGGTGCGGCATAGGTATTTGTAAGTCAGGCATATAAAACAAGCACTTTCAAGTGCAAGATATTTTCAAGCCAACTCAATTGGAATTGTTGAAGTTTAGCCGGGTTTTCCTCGTTTTTTCTGTGAGGGCGCTTTCAGTTTTTTTCTCTCTCTCTCCAACTAGTGGGCCCATATCTGGGAAAAGTGGTTGTTCATTAAGATCGAAAATCGGGTCAAATGAGAGTAGATTCAGTCATGTATATACGGCATACAAATGCAATCGTAATGACCGACCACAATTCAAATACTTCGAAGAGGTATTTTTCATTTGTGAGGCATTGTGTGGCGGATGAATGTTATTCTTAAAGCCATTAACCCATTTGCCACACAAGAGACCGTGAACATATTCGCAACTCGTTTCAGGAGGAAAAAATGAAACAAATGAAAACAATATGTTTTCTGACCACCACTTTTTTCATTGGGGAAAAGTTTTACCCAATGAAGTGAACATGAAATGGTTTGGGCGACTTTGTGAAATGCTTTTAAATTTTAAATATTTTGATCAAATTACGAAAAACTTGATTTGAAACCCGTATTGCATTTAATAAAACAGTGCAGCATTTTTCAGCTCATTGATCTGGTACTCAATTCTGAGTATTGGACGTGATAGTAGCCCCAAAAAGAAGAACTTCTGCATCATTCATTTAGTCAGTTGGCTCAATTAATAATTTAATGGCCATACGATTTTTTAGACACTGGATGCCATTTTTTCGGGTATGTTTGTTCCGCATTTTTTCTCCTATTTAATACCTAAAACTTTGCTTCAGACACAAAAGAGATATTCCGTATAAAAAATATAGAAAAAGTTCACAAAATCCACCTTGAGCAAAAAAAATCGTATGGCCATTCGAATTCGAATAATGAGGAACAAAATTCAATCAATAATATCATCTACAAATAAACATTCTTTGGAATAATGGGGACTTGATTGGATTTATCTATCAAAAAGGTGTCTAACAAAGTAAAATAAACTCCTGTTAAAAAATTTTAAATACCAAAGAGTAAGATTATGTTCATCTACTAAATCAAATAGCATCATCTACTAAATCAAATAGCATTTATACTTAAACATTTTGTAAAAATTAATTATTAGTAATCATACGCCACCAATCTTCAGTTAAACAGTGTCAATAAAATAAACTAAATTTGTGTCAAAATAAAAAAATAATAAAATGTCTTTAATGTTGGCATTAATGCCTTTTCAAAGTATTTAATATCATTTTGATCCTATGGGTCCATAAAATATAGTAACATAAACTATAAATTAAATTAGTCATTGTGTTTTTATTATAAATCCAACACTTCATAGACTCTTTAGCAAAGTTATGTTGTTTATATCTATGAATAAATAAATAAAATAAAATTCCTATATTTATTCCCATAAATTGTCTTTTCATGTTTGACTTTAATAACTTTAATCTATTATATTAACAAGTTTATGGGTTTAGTTGTACAGCCAAAATAATAACGTTTTGATGTGGGGCGTGTAATTCATGTTGTTTAAGACAGCACTCATACGCATCAGAGAATTTTGCTTTTAATTAAAAACAATCATACGACACCTATTTAAAAAACATTATATTATCTTAAGAATGAGTTGCCTTAAAATAAATAGATTTAAAGTAAATATTGCAACCCTATATGGCACTTAGCATTCTAAGTATTTCAGCAGAAAATATAAAGCCGGATTATCGTTTGCTCAAGGAATGATATTTATAAACATATGTTTGCAAAAATATCAGCAATGCTAAAAAATAAGAGAATAAGCATATCTATATATATTAATCGCAATTTTTTTTTTTTTTAAATCAGCAATCCAGCAATCTTTAGTGAATATCAGTTTGGAAAAACATGTCAACGTAAAATTTATTCTGAATTTCCTTAGTATGCGCATATAAATAAATACTTTTATATATCGTCATCAGAAACGAAAAAGGGCGTAACAACAAGAAAAACTGCAAATCAATTTTTTGATATATTTCGATACACTGCATCAAAATACACATCCTGGAAAATTTTTAGCGACCTACTATCAAAATTGGCGAAATTATTAACGAAATTCAAACGGACCTAACAACAAATTATTTTTTTTTAAATTTTTTTTATTTTTATTTGGTTTTTTGCTTTCAAAAATGATGATGACTATATATAAAATAAAATAGAAATTTTATTGCCCATTCAGAAAAAATGAAAAGTTCAATTTTCAATATTTCGGTAACTATATGAGATATTTCTTAAGTGTAAAAAGTTTTTTTGTAGAACACACTCAAAAAGAAATTTTATAAAGCGGAAGGGAAATACGAGTTACAGGGTCTTGAGCATTTTCTTCACCCGATGTGGACAACTTTGAGGCCCTATAGCTCCGCCTCTGTCTGACATTGGGGCCCAAATATAAAAAGTATCTTCACTAACACCTCTTCATCTACCATGTCAAGTTTTGTCGCAATCGGTTGTTTGGTTAAGAAACGGTCGAATTATTTCCCTTTTCTCCTGGTATTTCATTTACAACTTTTATAAATATTGAGTCTCACAATAATTTGTTACTGTTCTGTTTTGGATTTGTGAGAGTGCGACAAATAACTTTGATGAAAACCAAAGGGGGGGCAATTTTTTCTACAAATGTTTTTTTTTTCATAAAAAAACTACGTAATAATTTTCAAAAAAATATTATACAAAAAATGGCGCATTGTGTCTGCTTTAAAACAAACTTTCCAAAAATGGATTCAGCCGTTCGAGAGCAATTAAAAAACTTCCTAAAACACACAAACTAATTTTTTTAAAAAATTTTAATTCCTATGAAGTTACAAAAAAATGATGCGAGATCTTATTTTACCTATTTGTAACTGCTTATAAACATTTTAGCCAAAAATAAACTACATAGGTCGATATTAAATATTCTGACCCATGACGAACATGTGGGCACAATAATACTCATACGCATAAGAACTATTAGCATTAAATAAAAATAAATTATACGTCACCCATATCAAATGTATTTTTCTTTTTTTTTAATTTATTGAGAAATTGTATGTAGTTAATAAAGGTTGATTTTTTGCAACTTTCTTTTTGGCAACACTGTTTTTGACAGTTCAGTTATTTTCGTGTAACATGTTACTATCAAACATGTTCAATTTCGTCTATAATTTAAACATGAATCGACTTACAAACAAATAAAGTTTACAGATTATTGAATTTTATTTATTTTTACTGATTTTTTAATACATTTTTATTGATTTTTTTTTTATATTTTCTTGAATTTTGAGTTGAGCTGAACAGTAAATTTCACGTTTGGGGCCGGTCAATTGGCCGCCTAGATCGTGCGCTTTGACGCCTTTAGATTATTTTTTGTGGGGCTATGTTAAGGCTCGTGTCATTACGGACAAGATCGCAGCGGTTGATGCACTGGCAGCCAATATTGAAGTATTTATTCGTGAGATCTTGGCCGATATGTTCGATAGAGTATGTCAAACTTGGACAGCGTATGAACTATTCGTGGCGCAGCCGGGGTCAACATTTACATGAAATCGTCTTTAAACATTGAATTATATAGACCGGTCTATCGACTCAAAATGTATGTGATTTTCTAAATCAAATCTGAAAGCTCTTAAAAACACTCTTTAGTTATGACACGAAAATGTCAACGGGTTCGGTTAAGGACTGTACGTCTTGGAAGGTGTTGTATTTTGAAATTTTGGTCTAACGGTCCTTTTTTCCCATCGATAATAAAAATATAATACATGTGCATTTTTCGATTTTTTCAAGAGGTTTTAATTAAAAAATTATTCAAACTTTCAACGATAACAAAAAATATTTTTTCACAATATCTTGTAAGGTAAATATGATGGGATGAGAAAATTATATTAGAAGATGTTGGCTACTTAATTTTGGATCCTTTAAAGATTCCATGAACCAATTGGGACAAATGGTTCTCGAGTTGTGCTGAAATATGCGGTCCAATGTAATAGGCCACAGAAGTCTTAAATGGTATAATTTCGCAAAAAAAAAGTTCCAAAACATTTTATTCGTGATTTTTTTCCTTTTTTAAAAAGACTAAAGAAAAATCTATCGAAAAAACTATGGAAACAAATTTCTAAATACAATGGGTAATTATTTATATGGATGGAAAAAAAGACCGTTTGATCAAACTTTCAAAACTCAACACAGTCCTTAACCGATTTCGTTGAAGTTTTGTGTCATAACTACTACCTATAAATGCCCTCACTTGACCTGAAATGAAATTCCCCAACTTTGTCCATTTCATGCAAAAAAAGATCTAAGGTCGATTAAAAATTCGTCTCCCCATATTTTCTTTGTTAAAGTTAATATTTCTTACTTTTAAAGTAGTGAACACTGATTTTAATTGTCCTCCTTTGTATAAGATGTTATAAGTATAGTATTTTATACCAATATCCACATATATCCTTTTTTAAAATGTACTTTTCTTAATTATTTTTTAATTTAAAGAAAATTATTTCATTAATATCAGTTTTTCCTTCATTTGCAAAAAAAGTAATTAATGCATTACCATTGCTGCGTATGATTAATATATTATTCTCATAGCACTTATGCACAAACGTGTTCATAGCATTAAATTAAAAACAATCATATGTTACAATAAATAACATTACAAAATACTCCACAATATTAATTGAAATGTCTGCAGTTTTGATATTTTCAGCCTAAATTCCAAATTAGGCATTTTGAAAGAAGTTCACGATGGGAAGAGTAATTCTATGGACTTCTGGAATAACCGCTTAAGTAAGAAATGTTAAAAATCGGAGATCGCTTTGTCAATAAGTTCGGAAATAATTGGACATTTTAAGGAAAAAATAATATCTTAGGTTGACAAATAAAATTCTCCGTTAAAATGAATATTTCTATTTTTTATTTTTCTGCAAAATTATATAATTAATATTATATATATTTGGTCACATTGAGTATAAAATTCAATATAACACACATTGCGTATGATTATTATTTTATTACAATCACACTCATACGCGTAGAAGATTTTGGGTTTAAATTAAAAAAACTCATACATCACTGTGTAATTCTGTGAGTAATTCGGTGGTTTTATGGAATAAGCGCTTAAGTAAGAAATGTAAAAAATCGTGGAAGTTCTGTATGAATGAATTTTGTTACTTTACCTCTTTATCAATTAGTTCGGTAAGCCTTCGACAATTTATGTAAAAAAATCTTAGGTGGACAAATAAATTTCTTTGTTAAATGAATACATATTTCTTTTTTTAATGAATACAAAATTATATAATTAATATTAGATGTGCTCAAATTGAGTATAAAATTTAATGAGTGCGTAATACCCATTGCGTATGATTAATATTTAATTACAATAACACTCATACGCCTAGGATGTTTTGGGTTTAAATTAAAAACACTCATACGTCACCCCTTATAAAATCACAAAATACTTAACAAAATTAATAAAAGTGGCAGAATTGGGAACTTTAAGTATTAATTTTATATTATAGCAATTTCTCAAAGCCGATGAAGTTAAGAAGAGAAATTCTGCATATTTTTGACAATAGTGTGGTAATTATTGTACATTTTTGGGATTTTTATAAATTATAAATAGGTTAAGCTATTGAGTTATATATAAATACTGCTTTGTATGAATGATTCTTCTGAACTTTTTTCCATTATATCATTTTTCATTCATTTGTAGTGCTAAATGCTGGTTTTGTTCTCCTCCAAAATTTCGCTGTGTTTTCAGATAGCCGGATATTGTACAAAATAACACTAAATTGAAGATAATGCACGATAATGCCTAAAGCATATTGTCACGAGGAACTCACTTATTAAAGAAATCAGTATAATCCTGATTGTAATTCCCGTGATGGCCCGTATGAGGTTACCAAAATTTCCTTGAATTCAATTACCAGCAAAAAACGAGGTATGTAAATGATTGCTTTGGCATTTGGAAAGTGTTCTTAAATTTTATGCCACGTTATTTGGGGCTGTCATTGCAAAGGACATACGTTTTTCATTTTGTTTACGGATTTTTTTGTTATATCAGTGATTGTTGTTTTTTGTTTTCCTGGCACGGCAAGTGATTTCTTCAACCTCATTTTTCAATCTCAATAATCCCAATCGTGTACTTGCCACGGGGGCAAGGCTGATTGGGCAGAAGCAGCAACTCATTCTTCGTATGGCCGTATTAAACAAACGAAAAAAAAACCACCGAAATCATGATTTTACACATGTCAGACGCACCCATTACCGTATGTAATCCATGGCTCCGAAATGTTACCAAATCACATGTCGGCCACGGTGACAGTCCCAGCTGGCTGTAGTGAATTGTAAGAGTGCGACATGCAGCAACAGCAGCGGCGGCATGAGCGCAACACGGAGTGACTGAATGAATGAACGAATGACTGGCTGACTGAATGGTGTACAACTCTCCCCGTGGTATTATCCTTGGATTCGCTGTGTTTCCTTTTTTTATTGTGTTTAATATTAATAATATAAATTTAAATATCATGACATCGTATGTTGTAGCTGGATGAGATTATGCCCGATCTCGCGAGCTCCTGCCGGCGAATGTGATTGTGTGTAAGTAATCTTATATGTCCGCATATTCATATATGTATGTATGTATTTGCATAGATGTGTAGTATGCGAATGTATACATAAGGAGGTCGAATTTGAACTGTCATGCTTCTATAGGGTGGGGAGGGGTGCGAGGTGCTGGGTTTCTCGTTTAGCCCCGGTGCGTAAATGTCCAATTCCGCAACGCACCATGAAGTTCTTGCTCGAAACATGAGCCTGCTGCTGCACCCATCCTATCTATCCTTGAATGGAAGTTGGATGTTATTACATGCAAAACAACAGCAGCAACACAAAACTGGTGCTGAAACTGAAGCGGCAACATCAGGACACGGACCCCGATCTGGGTCCCTACCAGTGGCAGTAGCAACAGCAGTAGTAACATCAGCATCAGAAACAACAACAGAAACAACAAATCGAAATTTACATATTCATGCGCTGAAATCGCATGAATATGAAAACAAATCAGAATGTTGTTGCCTGGTTCTTGGTGGTCATATGGACGGACGGACAGACAGACAGACGGACGGACGCCTGGTCTTTGCAATTGGATTCCCAATGAAACAAACTTACACGTTTATTAATACCATTCGCATAATCTTTATTGTTGCTGGCGAGGCTGACTGTGGTTCTGCTGGTGTGGCGTGGCGGCAAGTTCGTTTCCCTTTATATCTTGTTTTTTCTCGTTTTCTTTTTTATTATTTATATGTTTGTATTTGCAATGAGCAGAGTGAGACACACACATACACACACATACCAAAAAAACAAATTCTAATAAACATTTTATTAAGATTTTTATTCGTTTCGTTATGCGAGGCATGTGTGCCACCAAGCCAGCCAGTCATTCCGTCGTTTTTGCTCATGGAAAATTGGTTTCTCACCAATTCATTCGAAATTGAAATATTTTTCCTATGGCATTTTCCTGCAGGACAGAAGTAAGTTAAATGAAAGGATTATGATGCCACAAGCAATTTAAGTTCATTACTCCTATGTGTGTTTTGTGTAGGAGTATGGCATAAACGTTAATTTGCTATTTGCCAAAAAGAAAACAAAAGAAAGAAATTACCTCGTCGAAACAAATTGCTGCAAATTGAACAACTGCTGAACAGAGAATGAAAAGAAAACATTGAGAATATATTAAAAAAATATTGGGCTGACTTTCTGGCTCTAAAGCAAACAATGGCCCGAACTGTGTAGCCAAACTCCTGTAATGAGAAACGAGAAGTATCAAATAAATCAAGAAACAATAAACAAAGGCTGTTCTAAAAATTAAAGATTCTCATAATAGGTTCAGACTTAAAGTCTCTTAAAAGCAGACGTTGTCCTGGCCATCATGTTTGGGATTTTTTGGCTTAATACGCAATCATATATCATTCAAAAAAGCATATGTACCGAGTTTTAGGAAAAATCGCATTAAAATGGTCGATAAAATAGATCGACAAAAAAATCAAACACACTTATTTTCATTGTAAAATTAATATTCCTTATTTTTTTTATTTAATGCATTAGTGTTATATTTGGCCAAATTTTGTATAGGATGTAATTTTGTTATCCTAATTTTATTGTATATCATTCAAAATACATAAACTCCGAAATTCAGGAAAAAAAATCGCAATAAAAATCTATATTAGACATAAGTCTACTACAACGCCATCTGCCGGGTAGAATCTTACATACAAACAATTGTTCAAGACAAGCCACACATAAATTTAAAATTTCTATCAATCGGACGCTCTTCCATTTATCGCAGTTAAAATATTTCTGAAAGATAGGTAACCAATAACTAAACCTACTGTGTAATTTTAAGCATATTGATGCTTACGGTAGCGGATATCATGCTTTACAAACAAACAAAAAGTTAATTCCACCCTCCTAGCGTATGTTGGATAACAAATTCCAAAAACGCTCATACGTACCTAAGTACACAAGTATATTTGAATTAAAAACAATCATACGCCACACATTCCTATAGCACAAAAAACAATGACTACACCCAAGACAAATGATTTAATATCTGCACAAAAAACAATGACTACACCCAAGACAAATGATTTAATATCTGCAATATCTCTACGACAAAATGGATCGGCACAATAACAAAACACGTGAAGGTCCGCTAAAGACAGCGATCAGTTTGCAGATTGTCTCTTATATATCAAAACAACCGGTAATTTTAACATGTATGTAATAATATTTTCTATTCAATCGATAAACTTCGAAAACTAGTCCCAACTGGTCATCTGAGTAGATAACCCAACTGCATATCAAAGGAGTAGATAACCCAAATGCAGGTCTATTACGGAGTTAATAGGGCATAGCGTCATATTGCCCGAAACCATATGTCGATTTTTGGGCGATATGATATACATTGTTTTGGGCGATATGACATTGGCGAAATACCAACTGCAGCTATACTTAGGCGTATATAAAAGATCTTGTTCCCTAATAAGGTTTAGATAGCCCAATTTGTCATCAACTAAGGCGTAGATTCGACCAAATTCGACGTCAACTAAGATGTAGATAACCCAACTGGTCATCTACTAAGGAGTAGATTACCCAACTGGTCGTCTTCTAAGTATTAGAAAAGCCAACGGGTCACCTACAAGAAGTCTTTAACCCGAATTATCCTCTACTTAGGTGTATATAACCCATCTAAGTTGGAGATAACGCAAATGTTCGTCAAGTAAGGTGTAGATAACTCGACTTAGGGATAGATAACACAGTACAATACATGATTTTGGGGCTCAATTCTGAGAATTGGACGTGAAAGTAGCCCCAAAATAAGTAATTCGTCATGTCAAGTTGGCTCAATTAATAATTTAATGGCCATACGAATTGTTTTGCTCAAGGTGGAATGAATATTTTTTTGTGTCTGAAGCAAAGTTGTAGGTATTCAATAGGAGAACAAAAATGCGGAACAAACCAACCCAAAAAAAAGTACATCCAGTGCCTAAAAAATCGCAAAAATTTTCTGTTCTGTTCTATAATGTTCTGCTTTAATGTTATGTTTTATACGTATACGTATTACGTATTTTTCAAAATTATACTGAAAGATATTTTGTGACTTTGTGGGCATAAATAAAAGGATTGTGATGTTCCAGTAAGCATAGCACCTATGTGTGTTTGTCTAAGACTGTGTGGAATAAATTTTAATTTGTACTATTCCTTTAAAACGAAAGATATTACATCGCCAAAACAAAATTACATCAAAACAAATCTTCTGAGAAGACAACAAAGAAAACCTTGATAATATAATGACAACAAATTATTCTGCCTAATTACAAACAATAGCCTCAATTTGTAATCTAATCCCTGTAATGATAAGCTAGAAATAGCCCATCATGCACGAAACAGAACCCAACGGTTGTTCTGAGAAAAGTTGTTTATAATATGTTTGGTTTACAGCCTTTATATTAATAGACGATGTAAAAGAATAATTTGTTTACCAGAGCGTATGATCGAAAACAAACTTCGATTGCACTCATACGTTCCCATATACACCAGCAGAATGTATTCTGCCAACAATTATACGCCACACATTCCTATAGTACAAAACTCCTGACTGAACAATTTGTAATTACAAATGATTTGATATATTTAATGTTTTGGTCTCCTCGTACGATCATTTTTTCCAAAATAATTCCACATTAAATGTTCTTAAAATAAAATATCTCTAAATAGTTTAGTCTTCCTCCAAGTATGATTGATAATAATTAGCAGTGATACGCAGTATGTATGTTTTTTTGTCGAACTGTGTTATAAATGTTAATTTGCCATATACGTTGCCATATACTCGTACATAAGCAGATTTGTATTAATAACAATTATACGTCACATATTCCCATAGCACAAAATCCTGACTAAATACTTTGTAACTACAAATGATTTGATATTGGCAATATTTTGGTCTCCTCTTATGGGCGCTTCTTCAATTAATTAAGACCCAGCTTGAGAAGTGATTCCACATACAAATAAAATATCCCCAATTTGTTTAATTTTATAGTTTATTACAAAGACAATAATAAGTGGCTTGGATATATAGATTATATTTTGGGACGCATAGCCACTAACAGCCATACATATCGCGTATAACTTATACCACAGTATGGCATCGGGTATAAGTAGTAGATCTCCAATCAAAAAAATAATATTCTATTATAACGTATAATTAATGTTTAAGTGATTTCCAGTAACACTCATACGCACGGGAGTTCTCTTTTAATTAATGTAATTTATACGCCACACTGTAACATATTTTAGCCCAATATTAGGAAAAAACCAGTTGAGATGTTTTTACAAATTATTTAGAAAAAAACTTAAACTTATTCAGAACATCCCAAAAACTGCAGATGACAATTAATATTATAAATTCTCAGAAGTGTTTGCATTTTAAAAGGGTATTGAGATCCTGCTATCGTTTTTTCCTTTTCGAGTTTAAAAATGGTATTCTCAGAATTTAATTTGAATTAATATAATTCATAAGCAACCCTGTACAAATTGAAGTTATCCAAATTTTAGGCAGAATCAAAATTAAAAAGTTAAAAGGTTGCAACTGAGGTAGAACATCATAACAGATGAGCAAGTTATTTTTATAGAGAATTAATATAAAAAATTCCCTGTACGAATATATTCTGTTAGTTACCAAATATACAAATTGAATTGACCTATACAACCCTATACAAATTGAATTGAATATAGGTTTAGGAAAACCCAGCCGAGATATTTCTGCAAGTTTATTAGAAAAAAGTGTAAATTGATGTATAACATCATGAAAACTGTGGATGACAAGGTCACAAGTAATATAAAAAATTCTTAGTGGTTATTAAACTTGAAACGGGTGATGGGATTATGTTAGTTTTAATTTTCCTAATACGGACATTTTATTCTCAAGAGGATCTAATTTGTATTTAAATTAAATGCAAATTCAATAAAGTAAAAAGAAGTATATACTTGCAAATCCGGATGGCACAGTGGTTAATACGAACACCTCCAACATCTCCGGTTCATTTTGCAACAAGGAAAATTAAATTTTCCATAAAAAAAAAAATCTTTGCCTCATTTCTGATGTAGTTTGAATACCTAAATGTATTAGCGTTTGTATATTGTGGGTCCATTTACTCTGGAGAGTAAGGCTGCATAAAGGGAGACTAGCATTAGAATTGTGTACATCGCAAAGGAACTAGTTCAATTGAACAGGTCACTTTAGTGAACGATACGACCTACTTCACACAACTCCATTCATGTTCCAATTAAATAACTATAATAGCGGCTTATTTGAACTGGTGATCTACTGAACGAAATGAGCTGGTGAACTTAAGTGAACTGGCGAACTAGTGAGCTGGTCATCTGATGCACTAAAGTGCGCTATCGAAATAAGTGAACTGGTAAACTAAAGTGAGCTGGTGAAATAATGTGAGCTGCTGAACAAGTGGGCTGGTGAACTAAAGAGAGCTGATAAACTAATATGAGCTGGATAACTAGTTAGCAGATGAACTAAAGTGAGCTGGTTTGGTAGTGAGCTAATGAACTAAAGTGAACTGATGAACTAAAGTGAGCTGGTTAGGTAGTGAGCTGATGAACTAAAGTGAAATGGTGAACTAGTGATCTGGTGAACTAAAGTGAAATGGTGAGCTAGTGAACTAAAATCAGCTGGTGGACTAAAGTGAGCTGGTGGACTAAAGTGAGCTGGTGAACTAAAGTGAGCTGGTGAACTAAAGTGAGCTGGTGAACTAAAGTGAGCTGGTGGACTAAAGTGAGCTGGTGGACTAAAGTGAGCTTTTGAACTAAAGTGAGTTGGTGAACTAAAGTAAGCTGGAGAACTAAAGTGAGCTGGTGAACTAACGTGAGCTGGTGAACTGGTTAACTAAAGTGAGCTGGTGAGTTGATGAACTAAGATGAGCTAGTGAACTAAGGTGAACTGGTGAACTATTGAGCTACTGAACTGGGGATCTGGTGAGCTGATGAACTAGTTAGTTGGTGAACTAGAGAGCTTGTGGAATAAATGAACGAACTAGTTCACTTACATAAACCGAACTTAAACGAGCGAAAATAACCAAAGCGTCAAACTCTAAGCAGCAACTCCAGGGGACCCGTTGGGAGTTAAAAAATAATTAAACGTTGATAATACAGCGGAATTTAGGGTATGTCAATATGAGAAAGTTTGCTTAATATATTCACAGGGCTCCTGGGAGCCACTGAGCCAAAACGGATGACAAGCCACACTGTAGAGTTAGGGAATATTTAATATAGACTTTTTACGTATCGTCGTCGTTTGTTAGTCGTCGATGATATCCAAAACAACTGAACCGATTGAGTCAATATATTGACAATATATCCCGGTAGCCGAGAATAAAGTTCATAACCATGTTAGGGCCCGATAGGTAATGGTCAAGGGGGGCCAAATTTAAAATACTTAGCCTTTAGTCGAAAGTAAACCCGACTAGAATGAAAATAAAAAATTAAACCCGATATGTGGATCTGCATTAGAGTTATTTCAAAAGTTTTATATTTCACAAAAAACCCACAAATTATCTACACGTGTCCTAAGCGCATGGAAAACGCATGGTAATCTCTACCGGAAAAATTTGCAGAGCCAGCTAGTGAAAGTAAAAACAAAATATACTAGACTAGCTTGACCTTGCTTTAGCTCAGATTAGCAAACAATTTCAACACTTTGTCAATTTGTACCAGGATAAATAAATTTTCTTTGTAGAAATTCTGCACTGTTCTCCAAAAAACAAAAGGTCGTCAACAAAAGGATCTGTCATGTCATTATAGGCCTGGTCCTTACCCTGCCACATAGTTCGTTTGGCTTATGGAAATACAAAAACAAATTATCTTTATTTTTGCCCATTCTGTCGTTTTGCTGACAAATTGCCAACAGCTGGTGCAAAAATCTAGCAATCTGTATAGGTTTGAATGTGTGTTTTTACATAGACCTAAGTCCTGTGCTGTACGGAGCTGTGTCGTGTATGCCTATCATTGTTATAAAGTGCGTGCGTACGTATACACGTTTTTGCTTTTTGCAAAACTCTTTGCAAATGATAATGACTTGCAAGCGTAATTTGGTATACGTAATTCGTTTCTTCGTTTTTGTTCTTAGCTGTTGTTCTTGGGATATTCTTGCAAAATCTCATTTATGGGCCGGAGTTTTTCCCTTGGTTACCCAAAAATAGTCGCCAGCCAACCAACCAACCAGTCATTCAGTCAGGGTGCACGTGTACATGTCCCATCTATTTCGGGAATGTTTTCACAGACAGATCTGCAGTAATACTTATTTACGCAGTGGCATTTGGAGAAAGAATATTGTATGAAAGGGGGACCGACGACAACAACACCCAAATGTACGTATTTTGCTTTTTGACATGCAAATGGAGGAGATCTGGATTCAATCAGTGTTTACTGCTGCAAGTGGAGTAACAACAAGTAAAAGTGTTGCTTGCAGCTGTGGCATATCAAGGAAATCCTGCACCATGGGGTGTGGTCTGCAAAGGGAATGAATGGGTGAAGAATGTATGAGGAATGGATGCACGAAAAATCGAAGAGAAAAAGGAAGATGTAGACGGTAGACACCAAATTGTTTAAGGAAGAACAAAATGGGTTATTGATGATAGCAAAAAATAATCGACAAATTTCTGAAGTGTCCAACAGCCCATTAAACTGATGAAGGCAAGCCAATGAAGCTTATAAATCAAAGCCATGTTGACCAGGGATGTAACGAATATTCTTAATCACTTCACATATTTTAAAGTTATTAATACAAATAAAAATCTTTGCAACTTCTCATCAAAAGAGTTGAATAAAATATATTTGCCCTTGTGGTAACAGGAGTTCAAAATATAGAAAACATCCTTAATACTTGAATATCCAGGAAAGGTCCTTAATTGTGTTGGTACTAAAGGGTCAAACTATTATGAACAGACCATGAAAAACTCGAAATGGATTCTTGATATATCATCCAAAAACTACCAATTGTAATCAGTGAAAATTATAGTTTATTCCGATACGTGGCGCTATATTAGTGTTATTGAAAATTTCCACAGTTATGGACCAATATGATGGAAACCCTTTAACAGATTAACCCCTAAATTCTCTGTTCCACAAAAACTACAATGAATTTTGAAAAACTATAAAAGCCAAAAAATGCCTACACGCCTGATGAATTATCGTGCATTATTTTAAAAATGTGTGTGTTTTTGATACTTTTGCTTTGCAATTTCCCAACACATACATTGAATTTAAAAGTTAGTATATTGGAATGAATCTAAATTGGTAAATCATTTTTTGAATATTCGCTTCGAATTCGCAAAAACAAAAAAGTATTATTCGCTTTCGCAAAAGTTCATATTTTACTATTCGCTTTCGCATCCGCATTCGCAAGAAATATATTTCAATATTCGCATTCGCTTTCGCTAAAACCACTTTTGTTACATCCCTATTGTTGACCTATACAGATTTACAGTTACATTACAGGATGGATTTTATCTTTACCTTTTTATACCCTCACTTTAGTGTGACGAGGGTATATATCATTTGCTACGGAAAAAAGTGTAACACGACGAAGGAGTGACCTAAGACCCCAAGTATGTTCGGAGGAAATCCGTTTTGGGTCATTATAAGTCGAATGAGCAATGTCCGTCCGTCTGTCTGTCTGTCTGTCTGTCTGTCTGTCTGTCTGCTGGCTGGTGCGCACGATAACTCTCGAAAGGAGTAACCGATTGGCCTCAAATTTGGTATGTGGTAATATTTTTTTCTATCTCCGGCTAAGTTCGAAGATGGGCCATATTGGTCCACTCCTTCTAGTACCTCCCCCACAAAGGGTTAAAATGTTGTGAAATATTGATTCTTTAATAACTGCTATACTACTTATTCGAATCTTTTCAAATTCCACACATAGTATTAGCTTATTAGTCGCTATCAACTCGAGAAAAATGGTCGAAGTCGCCACGTCCCTTTTGGTACCTCCCACACAAATGCACCATTTTGCACCAAAAGTTAACAGCTTATAACATTAATAACAGTGTATAAAAATAATTGAAATTTTGTACAGTATTATGCTTTTATATTGCCTACAGTCCAGGGAAAAATGGGTGTTGTTGCCACGCCCCTTTTGGTACCTCCCACACAAAGGTACCTTTTTGCACCAAAAGTTAACAGCTTATAACATTAAAGCCTGTGTATAATAATACTTGAAATTTTGTACAGTGTAATGTTTTTATAGTGTCTATAGCCCTGTGAAAAATGGGCGTTATTGCCACGCCCCTTTTTGTACCTCCCACACAAAATGGCCAAATTATACCACAATTTAATGACTCATAACGTTTATACCAGTACATAAATGCTTATAAGTCGACAAAGTGCAATGAATTTAAAGTATCTAATGTTCAGCAAAAAAAAGGTGTATTTGATAAACCCCTTCTGGTACCTCCCACACAAATTGACAGAATAATTCGAGTAATATTCAATATTACATTACTCACAAAGTGAGGGTATACCTTAGTCGGTTTACCCGACTGAAACTTTCTTACTTGTTTTGTTATATTTATATATAAAATATATTTCGGTGGAATTGTAAAAATATATGTTATATAATGTACTGATCAAACAGAATATCCGGAACGTATGATGAATATTTTGTAGCAATATCGCTCAAACGTTTAATAAGGGTACTTCTGAATTAAAAATAATTATACGGCACCAAGGATTTTTGTTGAATTTGAATTAGTGAACGTTAAATATGAGACAAATTGCCTTGACAAATGTTCTAGCGGTACCCGAGGTAGGGGTCAAGTTGGTCAAATATGAAATACTCATAATCAGTACCTATAAAGAAAATTAAAAAATAGATCCGTGTATAAGTGGTACTGCATTAGAGTTATTTAGAAATTTATATATTTCACGAAAACTCAAAAATTATCATCGCATGATGAATATTTTGTTGCCATATAACTGCGTGTAAGGCTCCTTTTGAAATTAAAAGAATCATACGCCACCAAGTATTTTTGTTGAATTTGAATTATAGAACAATATGAGACAAATTGCGATTTAGGGCCCGGTAGGTAATGGTCAAGAGGCCCAAATATGAAATACTTAGTTTTTAGGCGAAAATAATTAATACTCATAATAAAAATAAATCATACTCTTAAAGAAAATTAAAAAATAGAACCTATATGTGGTGCTGCATTAGATTTAAAACTTCAAATTATATACGTATGATGAATATTTTGTTACCACATCACTCATACGTTTAAGGTTATTTTTGAATTTAAAAGAATCATACGCCACCCGTTACATTTTTACAAGAAGCTTCTATAATTTATTAACTAAATTGAGGACTGCTTCTAAAAATTTTACAATTTTGGATGATATATATATATATTGTATTAGAAAATAGTAGAGCTCCTAAAAAAGCAAACGAATATATCGTGTACGAGCCGTCCTAAAAAACACAATAAATTTGGCAAATTTTTTCTTTATTTGTCAACATAATCTCATATTAGCTCAATACCAACCGAGACCATCCTTCGAGCCATACTTTTCAATTTGTAAAAATAAATAATCCAAGGGAGGTAAATCTGGCGAATAAGGGGCTTTCTAAAGCAATTCGAACTGTAATTATTTGATTTTTCCCATCACAAAAGTGGATGTGTGATCTGGTGCATTGTCTTCATTGTGAGCAAACGTGTCACCCATCTAGCGCACAGCTTTCTCATCATCACCTGTTCCGTCAATATGAGATGTATAGCACTTTTTGAAATGTCCATGACTCACGAACCTTCAACCGACGGTCATCCAATACCAATTTCTGAATTTTTTTAATCGTTTCTGGTGTGGTACCTCAATTGGTCGACAACTGCGGTGCTCGTCTTGACAGCTCGTACAGCCCCGTTTAAACTCTGTCACCCAATATTTTATAGTTGTAAACAGAGGAGCTGACTCCCCAAGTAAAATATATCCCAGTTTTAACATTGGTTGGGCTGAGACCTTTCAAATGAAAGTAATGTATGTCATATCGGTGACAATTTTTTTCCATGTTTACAAATTCATGTTTCCTTTTGAGTGCTCGAAACAAAAAAATAAACAACGTGGCGCCTCGAAACTTAAAGCTTATGTTTTAGATGGTTGTTACTTTTCACGAACTTAAATTTTTTCAAACTACTAACGCCATCTTTATCTCAGTTCGGTTAATTTTGGGACCGCCTAGGTAAGTTCATTAGAATTAATATAATCCATACGCCACCCAATACAAATGTAAAGTATCCCAGGATTAGTAAGAATCAACCGAGATAATTGTATACTACTGTACAGGGTTTTACGACATTGTGCATTTGTTTGAAATAGAAAAATAGACAGACCCATTGTTTATTATGGCGATCGACTTAAAATCATTTTCTGAATCGATTTACGTCTGTCTGTCTGCCTGCAGATGTAACTCTACTTTACCAAATTTGTGTCCAAGGGCACAAACGACACCATATTCCGGTGTAATATGGTGTCGTAAACACAAATTACCACATTTCTGACTATAATACTTTCGTTAGCGGACGAATTACCGCATTTCTGCATAAAATACCAAATATAGTTAACGTTCAGAGCCATATACGAAATACGGATCCATTCACTCTGTAGATCAGAGCTTCTAGATAAGGAGACGCGGCAGCATAGTGAGCTTTCCGCTACTCAGGGGGACCAGTTGCAAATTTAAAAATGTTAAATTATGTTTGTTCTACAGGGAAATTAAATTTAGAATATTTCCAAGTGAGGAAGTTCACACAGCCTGTCCACAGAGCTTCAAGTCAGCCGCAGAGTCGAAACTTCGGAGAAGATATGCTATAGAGTCAGGAAATCAAAATAAAGTATAAATACGATTTTAAATCAACAACACTCATACGCACAAGTGTTCCCCATAATTAATAACAGTCATACGTCACCTTGTCTAGCTGTTTCAGTTGATTCGGCATTCTTTTGGAGTCTAATTAATTGTACAACAATGTTTATAGATCCACAATGTTACTAGAGTCATTTCTGTGGCTTTAATGCTGACACATAGCAAACAAATAAATCTAAGCACAAGTACACAATCACCCACAGAAGGGTATGAGATGGGTCCATTACAATAAGTATTTTACATTTTAACAGCTCATCTCACAGATTGAGATAATGTCTTCCAAATCCCTTTTAGAATGTTAAATTTGTGTTTCTATCCTTTTGTTGTATTTTTTCGTTGATTTTATTATTATTATTATTATTTACTATAATTATTAATTTAATTTATCCACAACTATTACAATTTGCTGAATCTGCATCTGTTCAATACAACATTAAACTAATACTCAAGCGCCTAGAAGCCATTGTTTTTTAATTAAAAGTAATCATACGCCACATATGACAATTCTCATTTCTGTCATTTTAAATCGTTAAAATGTTACTAATGGTTTTGTGAATATTTACTAAAACCAACATGAATTTTTCAAATGTTTTTCTAATAAATCTCTCAACATTTCTACATTCATTTAAACTTTCGTACAATGCTTCCGCTAGCGCCATACCCACCAAACACTTGTCCTTTCCCCATGCCACTGTGTGGCATCTGTATATTGTTGTCATTGTGTTACACATACTGCAATTTTACATGTTTTCTCTTAATGGACTCGACAAAAACGACAAGCACCAGTTGTTGCTTTACGTTTCGTTGTTTTTTTTTTCAAATTTCCTCTAAACATTTTTCAGACGCATTGCGATTTGAGGCATGTGATGCAATCCTAGGCAAGTTTGTAATACACACCAATCCATAGCCACAGATCTGTAGACACACAAACACACATACACATCAGTACAGCCTTGTGTTGTTGCTGGCTGACTGGATGGCGTTCACAAGTGTAAGCGCCTGGGCAGGAAAAGAGCATAACATTTTTTATGGCCTTCGCCTTTTTTGTTGCCTTGTGCAGAACACACACATACACACTTAAATCGGATAGATGGGTAGGACGATGGCATCTATTTTCATTTTTTTCGTTTAGTTTTATTTCTGTGTCTTTTGCAGTGAGATACGTGGTTGCACAAAACTGTGGCAATTCTACATACGTGTGACTATTGTTCTATGACACAGGCGAGCAGTCACATAGCAGGACAGTATCGAAAGAGATTATTATGTAGGAGAGAATGCATTTAATTAGCCTAAGCTAAGAGGAAACATTCCAGGTTTTAAATATATTAATGATGTTCTCGGGTCTTGATAAACAAATAAATATGGATTTTATATCTTTAAATAAATATTATTTTGCATTTGTATCTACATTCTATATCGGATATATTAATATTTTTAAATAAATATTATTCTGCATTTCTATTAATAATGTGCTATTCAGTGATATATTTTTTTCATCTATAGTATTTTCGTTTGTTTCGTTTGTTGTTTTTATTTCGGTCTTTAAATCGTTATTGATTTGTCACTAGGATGTTCTCCTGGCTCTAGACCATCTTTGCCTCTTTTTCACCTTTGGGTTGTACTGAAATCCTGAAAGGAGTACTGCAAAAATCTGTTCAACACTCTTCTGCTGATTAATAGTACTCATACGCACAAGTGTTCTCTACAAGTAATAAAAATCATACGCCACTGTGTGTTCAGAAATTGTAACTATACTAAATGATTAATAAATTTATAATTAATATTATACATTACTAAATAATTTATTCATTTTATTATGCACTTTGGATTGATATACATATAGTATCACCATTTGATAGTACCAAAGTCTCCAATGCAGAACTGCAAAAATTAGTACAGAATTTGAATATTAATGAAGTACCTGATGATGTCCACCAATGTTTCCGATCATCCAACAAAATTTTTAAGAAAATAAAAACCACATTTGTCTTTTTGGGAATGCATTTGGTGACAGAGAGTTATTCTGGCACCAGTCAGCTAAACAGGCAGACAGACGGAAGGACATATTTCAAATGTTTTTGATAAAATTTCCCCGAATCATAATGTTTTCGAAGTCACTACTTCTTTGCTACGAGCCCTGTAGGTTCGTAGAAATTTAATTATATCATTTATTCATAGAGTGACCGCATACAAATTGCGTATGAATAATATTTGAATTCACCCACACTCATACGTACCAGCGTCCTTTAGTATTATTAACAATCATACGTCACCCCACTCATCTTCACCTCTTTCAAGCAACTATTTAGACACTAATTAACTATACAATTCTCTCTAGCACCACACTATCCTCAGTCCACACTGTAGCTTTACTGCTGACGTTTGGCAGGTTCATCTATACCCAAGTACACTCTCACACACACATACGCAGCGAGACGTTTGGAAGGGGATGTCCTCTTCATATGATGATATTGAATACAAATCGATGGGGACATGCCACAGTAAACATCCCTACATTGGGGGCTTTTAGACCTCTGTTAAAGATATATAAAGATATATAAAAAAAATCGCTCGCTTTTTCATTTCATTTTCCATTATACAAATGAATCGTGAGTATATACAAATATACATAGTTATGTATGCATATGGCACAAGCATCATCGTCAGCAGCAGCAATTTCTATTGGAAGGCACTACTGAGGAAGAAAATCTTCCTAAAATTTTTGGGGTGGTTCATGTTTATTCTTAGCGCCTAATGAAATTCCCAAGAAATTATGTTTCCTTCCAAACACACACACACACAAAAAGAAGGAACAAGCCCATCAGAAGCTTCCCTCAGTTTATTTCAAGAAGTAAAAATATGCATAGATTTCTACGTTTTCTTGCCTTGGCCTTCCGCTGTTCAATGAAGGCCGATTTAGATGTATGGGGCGCGGTTGAGATGTATGTTGAATTTGTTACGTAGAAAAAATTGATAACCATTAAAATTACAAATATATCTTCTTTTCATATATGTATGTGAGGAAATCTTTATATGTTGTGGGCGTTCGTATGAGACTTAATCCTGGAATAGAATAACGTGTGCTGAGCGGACATAATGACAACAAACTTGTCTTTCCATCCCCGAAAAAAGGAAGAAAACTCAAAGGAATACTGATATTATTATCTTCGCCGTGGTTTTCATCATCTTCAACGCACAGTGCATAGTTCTTTGCCCAAATGATGAGTGTACAAGAACTTCAATTCTTTGACTTATGATTTTTTTACCTATTCTATTCGATATTTTATATTATATATAAATATTATTTGGCAAACAATATTTTTCTAAAACAAAAATTAATATGTAGATTAGGGCGGGTTGATTTTTTTTTGGAAATCGTATAGCAAAAACGTAAACTACATTAAATTCTAAGAAAATTCTCCGAAGCAACCATGTATCTAAAATAAAATCCTAATCCGCGCCTCTCGACTTTTCTGAATAAAATTGTTAAGTAAGGTAGTTCTTTTGCACTTTATATCTTTTCTACACTCAAAATTTTTTTTCATTAAAAAAAAATATTCGCCCAAGTAAAAAAGTTTGTATATAATTTTATATTTAATATTTTTATAAGGAAAATATATTTTTTCATAATTTAATAAAAAAGATTGGAAATAAAAAAAAAATTCCACTCAAAAAATTGTTTTCAGTATTAATAAAATAACCTTCTTTTGTTTCGATAAACAATTCTTATTTTATAATGCAAATAAAAACGTGTTCTAACTATTTTTTATATAAAACACAAATCAGAAGAGATGCAAAGTGGGGCTCAACTGATTTTTTGATAATTAAATATTTTGATTAGTCTCAAGACAAAACCTGTATTGCATAAACTATAAATAACAAGTAAGTATACCCTCACTTTGTGAGTACTGTAATATGAAATACTCGAATGAATCTGTCAATTTGTATGGGAGTATTAAAGTTATAAGCTGTTAAATGTTGGTGCAAAATGGTCCATCTTGTGTGGGAGGTACCAAAAGGGGTGCGGTAACTTCGCCCATTGTTCACTGGATTGTAGGTACTATGAAACCACTACACTGTACACATTTTCAAGTCTTTTTGTGCATAGGTATTCAAGTTATAAGCTGTTAACTTTTTGAGCAAAATGGTCCATTTGTGTGGGAGGTACCAAAAGGGGTGCGGTAACTTCGCCCATTTTTCTTGAGGTGATAGTGACTAATAAAAAAATATAATGTGTATAATTTCAGAGGATTCACATAAGTAGTATAGAAGTTATTAAATAATCAATATTTCACTTAATATTAACACTTTGTGGGGAAGGTACTAGAAGGAGTGGACCAATATGGCCCATCTTCGAACTTAGCAGGATATAGAAAAAAATATTACCACATACCAAATTTGAAGTCAATCGGTTACTCCTTTCGAGAGTTATCGTGTGCACCAGCCAGCAGACAGACAGACAGACAGACCGACGGACAGTGCTCATTCGACTTAAAGCGACCTAAAACGGATATCCGCCAAACATATTTAGGGTCTTATGTCATTCCTTCGGTGTGTTACACTTTTGGCCCGTAGCAAATGATATATACCCTCGTATCACTAAAGTGAGGGTATAATAAAACATAATATATTTCAAAAAAAGAAAAAATTTTAGTGAAAGAAGAGGAAAACATTTTTCAAGTCGAGAGGCGCGGATTAGGGTTTGATTTTAAACCAATGGTTTCTTCGGAGAATTTTCTTAGAATTTAATGTAGATTACGTTTTTGCTATACGACATCCATACAAATCAACCCGCCCTAATGTAGATATATAATCGCAACATAAAGCGGAAGAAACGATATATTTTCAGAACCCTATTTTACAGTCGGTGGCGTATGATTGTTTTTAATAAGTGCAGACACCTATACGTATGAGTCTTGAGATTATAGAATAGTACTAATACTTCAAGTGAAATCATTTGTAGCCTTGAAAGGATGACCTAAAATTCGATCAAAAATAAAACACTATATATGACTAAATCTTTTTACATTTTCAGTAATTTTTGGATGAAATTTCCCGATTTTTTAATATATTTCAATATAGTTAGTCTTAATTGAAAGCTGAAAATGAAGGCTAGGAATGGTCTCAACATAGCTTTTACACATGCAGCGGTGTTTTTACAGGTGTTTTTAAAAAAAATTCCCAGAGCTGATCTTAATGGAATTTTTTTCTTTTTATAGAATTAGAAGAATATCAATTTGTAATTTTTGTCGAATGTTTTTAGAGAATCAAAGCACTGTCTTCACTGTTCACGCTTATGCTACCGCTATTATATTGCTGTAGTTCTTCTGACGAGGACGATGATGGTGATGTTGATGCTGTTGTTATGATTATTGTTGTTGCCATTAGTTCTGCTTATATGGGTCTGTCTTAAACACATCCATCTTTCAAATTGATCCCAAAATGACCCTAAAATTTCATTTTGTTACATTTCGTTGGAAATGAAACTAAAAAAAGCATACTTCCATACAAAATGTTCATAACAACAAAAAGCAGGAAACGTATATCATTGTTACAAAAGTCCACCACACTCTGCACTCTGTCCATTCCCTCTCTTCCTCGTTCTCTCCCTATCTCTTGCGAGCACCCTTACATTGTGTATATTCTTGCATTTCCTAGTTGTCGGTTTTTCTTTGTTTTTATTTATTTATTTATTTCCTTACTTTTGTTTTCTACAATTTCTTAATGGAAAAGAAATGCTTTACCGCACAGAAATTTGTACAGTGACAAGTTTTCCAATGAATATGCTCGCACTCTCTCTCTTTTTCTATCACTATTGCTCATCCATAAACAAAGTGAATACATAGTAACCTCAGATACTGCCACATATAGACAAACACATTTAACATGCGTAACTCTAAAAGTGTGTATGAATGTGTTAGGGGATAATACTCAGAAATTCTAACAAAAGGACGTTAACACACACACACACATAGAAAAACACACAATCCAACACTCAATCCCAATTTCAAAATGAATAACCATAGCTATAACAATAGAAAAACTAGATAACTATATGTATATATATGTATGTAGATATATAAACAAAATTTTAAAGTTATGAAAATATGCTAATGGACTAACACTCACTAACATGTACACATACACTGAAAAAATGTGTAGCTAATTTTAAAAGTTTTGCTTCATTGACATATTGCGTCATTGAAATAAGGACGTACCTAATGTTAATTTCACTTAATATACAAAATTGGTTTCACTTTTAAGTTTGAAATGTCTTGGTTTTAAAGATGAGCAAGAAAGTCTTTGGAAAAAATGTTTTTGCTTGAAACACATCGTTTGTCTTTAAAATAAGTATTAAATACAAAATGTCACAAAATACGTAAACATAGTTTGTGAATTTTTACTACAAAATGTCCTTGTTTTAAAGATTAATAATTCTTTGAAATTAAGTTTTTTTTGCTTCAAAGAAATATTTATTCCTTAAGTTAAGACCACATTTATCTTATATTGGGACATTTTATTTAATATTAAAATATTGTTTTAATTTCTTGTATAAAATATTAGGACATTTTAAGATAAAGACGTATGTGTGGTCTTTATCTTAAAATAAAATTATATTATTTTAGAACATTTTACTTAATATAAAAAATGTTTAATTTTATTTATGAAATGTCCTTGTTTTAATGATTTGACATCTTCGAAAGAAAGTCATTACTGGCCATTTCTTTTCAGCAAAAAAGTGCAACATTTCCGTTGCCCATTTCCCGAAATCTGGAGTTTTATACCATATTTTGGAATTTTGAAATATGGGCTGAGCTTATTTCGAGGGACCGCATATGTTACACGCAAAAAGGGCAAATATTTTTCAGAATTTCGAGTCGCCGGGGCTGCATTTTTTTCAGAATCGAAATCACCATAAGATAAATTTCACTCGTACCTAAAAAAAGAAAATGTTACATAATATGCGAAGTTCCTATACTTTTAAGTATAAAATACCCTTCTTTTCAAGATTAGCACATCTTTGGAAAATACTCTTTAAAATAACGTCTTTTTAGCCTAAAAGACATATTTTGTCTTTAAAATAAAGACCACATACCGAAAATTACAAAATGTATTTAATGTTAAAATATTGTTTTTATTTTAAGTATGAAATGTCATTGTTTTAAAGATCAGAAGAACATATCCAAAAAAATGTTTTTCCTTCGAAGACATATTTTGTCTTTAAGATAAACACCACCACATATACGAGTACATAAATATAATCGGGAAATTTTACTTAATATTACAAATATGTTTTATTTTAAAGTATTAAATGTTGTTTTAAAGATTGGACCACATTTGGAAGAAAATCTTTGAAATGGATTTGTAGTCCTTAAGATAAAGACAAAAATTAGTAAATAAAACTAAAATTAAGAAACTTAATTAAAACATTTAATTAAAACATTGTTTTATTTTCTTGTTTAAATATTAGGAAATATTTAAGATAAAGAACTCTCATACCTAAAATTAGGAAATTTACTTAATATTAAAATATTTCTTTGGCTTTAAGTATGAAATGTCATTATTTTAAAAATTGCTTCATATTTGGAAGAACATATTTGAAATTACTTTTTTTTGCTTCAAAGAAATATATTGTCCTTAAGACAAATTAGGAAATATACCTAAAATTAGGAAATTTTACTTAATATTAAAACATTGTTTTATTTTCTTGTTTTAAATAATAGGGCATCTTTAAGATAAAAACCTATCATACCTACAATTAGGAAATTTACTTATTTTTTTAATTTTAAGTATGAAATGTCATCGTCTGAAAGATTAGAAGAAGATCTTTAAAATTATTTTTTTTTTTGCTTCCAAAATATATTTTGTCTATAAGATAACAGTAGCAAACATAAATAAAATTAGAAAATTTTATTATATAAACATTATTTTATATTAAAATTTTGTATTTTATATTAATTTTTTTTTTACTTTTAAGTATTATATGTCATTGTTTTAATGATTGGTACTATTTTGGAAGAAAAACTTGGAAATAAAGATTTTTTTGCTTAAAATACATATTTTATCATTAAGATAAAGACCTCATATATACCCAAAATTAGGAAATTTTACTTAATAATAAAACATTATTTTAATTTCTTATTTTAAATATTAGGAAATTTTTAAGATAAGATCACACATACTCAAAATAAAAATAAACTTAAAAAAATGTTTTAATTTTGATTATGAAATGTTCTTGTTTTGATGATTATGGAATCTTTAGAAGAAAATCTTTAAGATAATAAATACCACACGTACCTAAAATTATGAAATTATTCTTAATATTCAAACTTCTTTTACTTTTAGGTATTAAATGTTATTCTTTTAAAGATTAGTATATTTAAAATTAAGTTTTTCTTTGCTTAAAAGCCACATTTTGTCTAAATACCATACATAAACTTAACCAAACTTCGAAAATTTACTCAATATTAAAACATTATTTTAATTTTAAGTATGAAATGTCATTGTTGTCATGATTAGAATAACTAACATTAAGTTTTTTTTACTTCAAATACATATTTTGTCTTTCAGAAATGCATTGTTGTAAAGACTGGTACATCTTTAAAAGAAAATATTTCAAATTAGGTTTTTTTGCTTCAAAATCATATTTTATCTTTACGATAAAGACCGACCACCCATACCTAAAATTAGGAAATGTTCTTAATATTAAAACATTTGTCTAATTTTAAGTACGAAATGTCATGGTTTTAAAGATTAGAATAACACTTTTTTGCTTCAAAGACATATTTTGTCTTTAAAATAAGCACTACATACATAAAGTTAGGAAATTTTACTTAATTTTACTTAAGTAAAACAATTGTTTAATAAACAATTATTTTACTTTTAAGTATTAAAAGTCATTGTTTTAAAGATTGGTACATCTTTGAAAGAAAGTCTTAAAATTAAGTTTTTTTTTGCTTCAAAGACACATTTTGTATGTACAACAAAATTTATTAAAAATTAACAAATTGTTTTAATTTTATGTATTAAATTTCCTTGGTTTAAAGATAAGAAAATCTTTTGAAGAAAATCTTCAATCGTTTTGTTCGTTCTTCAAAGATATATCTTGTCCTAAAAATAAGGAGCACATATACTTCAAATTAGGAAATTTTACTTACTATTTAAAAACATGTTTCATTTGAAGTATGAAGTATGTCATTATTTCAAAGACTATGATATCTCTGTAGCGAAATCTTTAAAACAAGGACCACACATATTAATAATGAATAATTTTACTTATTGCTAAAAAAAATTTATAATTTTAATTATGAAGTTTCCTTATTTTAAAGACTATCACGTCTTTGGAACAAAATCTTTAATATGAAATATTTTTTTCCTTCAGTGTATACACATCACATTCGCAGATTGCTTATATTTCATATCTTAAGTGAACGCTTATACAAATTGTATGGAATTTAACTTTTGTTTTTGGCATTTGCCATTTATGGCCCCTAATGATCCCAAAATTTATTAAAATGCTCATCTACTTTCCATTTGCTTTCGTTCTTAGAAAATCATATAAATTCTAAGCATAAGTGGGATTAATTTTTGGTTGCCCGACATACCCACATACATATGTATGCGAAATATATACATACATAATTCGCCATCCCCTGTGGAACTCTTAAGCTGTGCTAAGCTTTTAAGTCGCTTAATCGCTGATATGTGATTTGATAAGAAGAGGCGTGGCGTGGCGCATAGGCGCTATTGAAGGGACAAGAAAATTAATTTAAATCGAAGAATCAAATCACATAAGTTTTGGGGCGAATTACAGACGAACGAGGACTAGTAGATAGACAATAAAAGGTTATTCCATTAGCCAAACCTTTTACTGTCTTTTAAATTCTTTGGAGAGTAAATTCTTTTTGTATAATCTTATATTTAATATTACCTCAATTTAACCCGGCAATGTAATGATAATGTAAACCGTTGAATAATTTACCTGAAAATAAATTAAATATGGGAAAGAATTAGTAAATGTTTAATAACGTTTGGATAATGAAAATAAATATTTTAGAATAATATTTGAATTATTTTGTTCACATCAGCGTAATTCCCTCCATAGAAAAATAAAATATACAAATAACTAAATGACAATTTACATAATTCTTATTAAATTACTCAAATCTTAAATTCAAGTATTAAATGGACATATTACAAAGTTGTATTGTTACTGGTGCCATATTGATATCTTTACTATTTTACAGGCATATATTGATTGATTCCCTGTTACATATTTCGCCGAATCGTGTCCCTACCATCAAAGAAAATCATCCATGCGTAATGGCATTACATCCTTCAAATTGTAATAAGTTATCTTTAAAGAAATCTATATTCTTTATGTGGATTTGGTGTTGTAACTGCCTTAAATATTTTGATATTTCGGAAGAGATAGGCTTGATGGATTTTCCTTCGAGGAACAATTGAAGTATACCTCAATACTAAACGCAGACACACAAGATAGCAAATGTGAGTGTGCTGGTTATGTGTATGTCACCATGTGTTCGTATCGGCATCCACAAAATAAGAACATTTATTTGCATTTATAAAACCGCACGTCTTTGTGATTCAAACGGCTCAACTTCTACTCAATCCATACACACAAGAAGCTGTCAAAAATGGCAGCTTCTGAATTCCATGGCTTCCATTGAGTATATGTATATACGTTGCCAATTGGTAGCCTTAATCTATTTATCCCAACTTCAGATCTGGGAGCCATAACAAAGCGGCCGTGTATTTCGTTTGCCCGCAACTCGCCCCCGATTGTATTGTATTTTGTTATGAGCGGATTATTTTAATTCTCTCTCTCACATTTTCATCGAAAAACCCGGACACATGCAAAAATATTCAATTCAATTACCTTTAACAGAATATAATTGAAAAGTAATTTACATGTGACAAAAAGCAACATTTTGTACACAAACGAAGATATCGCTTAAACATGTGTGGACGAATACCAATGTACATGGAAATTTATGTACGAGTATACATAATCTTATTTACATGCATACACGAGTAGCTGTACAACAATAATATATTTTTGGGAATGTATCGTATGTATGAACATTAAAGAGGGTCAGACAAAACAAAACACTCACACTAGTGTTGGATACTCTAAGAGAATTTGACATCAATAAATTAGGTTTCAAAAAAAAGCTTTAATTTATACATTATTATTCATGAAATGTACAGAAATATGAAACAAACAAAGCTCGTTTTATTAAAATGTATACAATAACTTCACCTGTTCACATACATTTTATGGAATTTCACTTAAAGAACATACAATAGTTGCGATTTTAAAGCAGTGATATTGGAATATATAAAATTAACTTTTCAAAAAGGACATTAAACACTTAAAGTCCTTACACTTTGTTTATTATTAAGGATATTGTCTTAATTTTAAGAATGAAATAAACCGGGTTCAAAGATAAAGGTATTCATTCTGTAAAATAAAAATATTTCACACTTAGAATAATGATTATTTATTTAATATAAACGAAAATGTCTTAAATTGAAATATGATATTCCATTTTTTTAAAGATTAGTAATTTCATTTAAGATTATAAAATTGTTTCTATTTTTAATCAATTATGTTTAAAAATATATAAAATTATTCATTAAAATGGTGGCATTTCAAACTTATATAATGGCAATTTAATTAACATTAAGGAAATTGTCTTCATTTAAAATGTCTTATTTTCAAAGATTGAAATTCAAGAATTTCAAAAATAAAACTTTTTTATAATTTTAAATCAATCGCGATTACTGTAAAGTTAATCTGTAAATACAGACATTTCGTAATACTCGTATAAGGACATTTTGTTCAGTGTAGAAAAAATCACCAATTTGGAATTGAAAATATAACCCAGAAATTATCCACTTTCTTGTTAATGTATAAATACGATACATACACATGCATAAATTCATATGTTTGTAATTGTGACATATATTTAAGAATATACTCGTTCATATGTAAATATTAACAGAAACCTGCAAATATATGAATACACGTATGTATGTATATGTGTGGGTGGTCGACATCCTTTGTCGAGGAAACACGAATACCAATACCCAATACCTTAAGCGGCCGACGTGGCCGTTGCCAGATAATATCCTTATTTGGGATTTTCCTAGAATTTATGGGAAATTGAGACATAATACAATTTCACACCTGTCGATAGGTATGGAAGGTAGATTACATCTTATGTGGTTCACCGTACACACACAAAAACCATTTACATAAACAAAATACATGTACACACATAGGTCTCTTTTTATGTGGATTTTAAGTTAAGCATTCGCTATTTTAGGTGTTGTTTTTTTGCAATTTCAAGGTGAAACAACTTGTTGTCCATTACGAAGAAAATAATTAGTAATTGTTAAAAAGGAATTTCGAGGTTCGGATATTTTTTTAATTTCCCCACTGCGCGCATCTACCCCATAAACAAAGACCTAAGTGTATATGTCTATACATGTAAATATATAAATATACAAACATATGTATATTCAGGTGTATCATCTCCTATATGATAAGTATATTAAGCAAGAAAAACAACTACAAAAACCATATACATATATATGTATCCTCGTACATATGAGATTAATCTTTGAAATTGTTACACCATTGCGGCACGTGTTTGTAGTTTCCTGTAACTGCAGCTCATCTCCTACTGACCGAGATTTCGTTTGGAGAATGAAGCATGACGTCTCATCATCGCCCACACCTTTTGCCTGGTGGATTGCATTCCAATTTGATAATTTTTTGCCTTTTTACGAATTTTAATTAACGCACTGCACTTGCATTGTTTTTAATCTTTTGGTTTGACATTTAATCGCTATGGCGACAATGGTGACAACAGAAAAACAATCGGTTATAATAACATTCGCAAATAATCGAGTACAATGAGTGTTTGTAATGTGACACCTTACATGGCTTTTATTGTGGGCGGAGTATTTCACAAAAAAACATAGTTTTTTCGATCGGCTTCAGATATGTAAATTAAAGAGTTAAGCGATTTCGTAAATATGGGGATAGGTTGAGGATTTTTAGGAATAAAATGAAATTGAATTGTAACTAAATATTGCTTTCAAACTGGGAATAAACACGCAAGAAATGCAATAATGAATTTGTAGGACACATTTCCCTCATTCTTTACCAGACTATAGTCATTGACAAAATAATCTTAAGTACATGTATTGAAAACATTGGTATAATTATAGAAGTTATGATGAAATAATCTTCATTTAATTTTTTCAATTTATATGAAGGGCTACCAGAAGTGGCTTGGCAGTAGAAGACGTTTAAATGATTGACACAGAAGCTATGGGAAAATTATGTTATTATGAATTATATAAACCGGTAACTTTAACATGCTTTTGTCATTGGAAGTGGTGAATTGCCAACTATGAGTCTCAAAGAATACGCACAGTACTCTTTCCTTCAATATCAGACACAGCATAAGTCACATAGGAACCATATAAATGTTTTCTGTTTAATCACTCAACTCTTAAAACTGGACTCAATTGGTCCTCCACCAAGGGGCAGATAACCCAACTGATCATCTAGTAGTACATAACTAAATCAACAATTAAGGACTAGATAAACCAACTGGTATTTTACTAAGTAGTAGATAACCCAACTAGTCCTCTTCTAAGGAGTAGATAAAGAAACTGACAAGTATTAAGGAATAGATAACCGAAATGGTCGTCAATTGATGAGCATGAGCGACCTAACTAGTCGTCAACTTATGAGTAGATACTAAGGAGTAGATAAAACAACCGGCAGTTAAATAAGGAGTAAATAGCCAAACTAGTCGTTAACTGATGAACAGATAACCTAACTGGTCCTCTACTAAGGAGTGGATAAGCCAACTGGTCGTCAAATATGGAGTAGATAAACCAACTAAGTGAGTAGATAACCCAACGAGCCGTCAACTAAGGAATATATAAATCCACTGGTCATAACTATGGAGTAGATAACCCATCTAGTCGTCAACTAAGGAATTGATAAACCAACTGGTCGTAAACTAAGGTGTAGATAAACCAACTGGTCGTCACCTAAGAAGTAGAGAAACCAATTAGTCGTCAAGCAAGGAGTATATGACCCAATTGGTCGTCATCGAAGGAGGAGATAAGCCAACTGGTCATCAACTAAGGAGTAGATGACCCAAGTGGTCGTCAACTACGGAGTAGCTTAATCAACTAGTTGTCAAATAAGGAGTAGATAAACCAACTGGTCGTTAATTAAGGAGTAGATAAACCAACTGGTCGTCAAATAAGGATTAGATAAACCAAATAGTGATATACTAAGGAGTAAATAAAGCAACTAGTAATGTACTAAGAAGTAATACAACTAGTTGTCAACTAAGGAGTACATAAACTAACTGGTTGTTATCTAAGGAGTAGATGACCCAACTGGTCGTCATCTAAGGAGTAGACAAACCAAGTGGTCGTCATATAAGGAGTAAATAAACCAAGTGGTCGTCATATAAGGAGTAGATAAGCCAAGTGGTCGTCATATAAGGAGTAGATAAGCCAAGTGGTCGTCAAATAACGAGTAGATAAATCAAGTGGTCGTCACACAAGGAGTAAATTAACCAACTCGTATTACTAGTGGTCAGCTAAGGAGTATATTGTCCAACTAGTGGTCAACTATGTAGTAGGGAACCCAACTAGTGATCAACTAAAGAGGAGATAAACCAACTGGTCGTCAAATAAGAAGTAGATAAATCAACTGGTCGTCAACCAAGGAGTAGATGACCCAACTGGTCGTCATCTAAGGAGTAGATATACCAACTGGTCGTCAACTAGGAGTAGCTAATTCAACTAGTCGTCACATTAGGCGTAGATAAACTAACTGGTCGTCAACTAAGGAGTAGATAAACCAACTGGTCGTCAAATAAGGATTAGATAAATCAACTTGTGATATACTAAGGAGTACATAAACCAACTCATAATATTCTACGGAGTAGGTAACCCAACTAGTCGTCAACTAAGGAGTAGATAAACCAGCTGGTCGTTACATGTAAGGAGTAGATAAACCAAGTAGTCGTCAAATAAGCAGAAGATAAACCAAGTGGTCATCAAATAAGGATTAGATAAACCAAGTGGTCGTCAAATAAGGAATAGATAAACCAACTGGTCATCAACTAAGAAGTAGATAACCCAATTAGTGGCCAACTAAGGAGTAAATAAACCAACTGGTCGTCTACTAACAAGTAGAAAAACCTACTGGTCGTTAACTAAGGAACAGATGACCCAACTAGTCGTCATCTAAGGAGTAGATAAACCAACTGATCGTCAAATAAGGAGTAGATAAATCAACTGATCGTCAAATAAGGATTAGATAAACCAATTAGTAATACTAGTGGTCAACTAAGGAGTATATAGCCCAACTAAGGAATAGATACATCAACTGATCGTCATCTAAGGGGTAGACAAACCAAGTGGTCGTCAACTAAGGATAATAAACCAACTGCTCGTCTAATAAGGAGTAGATATTCCAACTGGTGGTTAACAAAGTGGCAGATAAACCAAGTGGTCGTCCACTAAGGATTAGATAAACTAGTTGTTCGTAAACAAAGGAGTAGATTATGTAATGCAGTGGTATGATGTTATACCACGTCCAGCCAATGGCACAATGACTGACTGATTTTAAATGTTGTACGAGTATGTGACAATATATGTTTTTATTTTAAGTTATACTATGGATCGTTGTGACCCACTCCTTCCTATTCCAAAAATAATTCAAATGTAGTAACATTTTTTATAACTTAGCCGCACTAAGTCTTAGCAATTAAAAGTGCTTTAATTTTGTCAATTTTTATTTATATATTTTTATTTAAGAAGTTCAGTATAAAGTAGAATCATTTCAAATTTTAAGAAAAATATATTATTTTTCGACATAACCAGTATTGCTAATAGCATCGAATCTGTCCGTCTGTCACACGCTGCACGAAGGAGGCCTGGTGATATTTTGACACATTCGCGTTGAAGAGCAATCTTTGAGGCGTTGACCGTCTCATATTTTCTTGGTGCTACTCTGCCCCCCAGAGTGGACCACAGTGAAAAATCCATTGGATTTAAATCCGTGAAATATGGTAGTCATTCTTGCAAAGAAATGAAGCTGTGAAATGTTTCTTGTAAAAATAGTTAGGTTTCCTGGGCTTTGTGGAACGGTGACAAGTCTTTGTTGAAATGTCCAAAGCAATTACGTACTTATCTGTGATATGAGTACCTTCAGTAAAGCCCCCACAAAGATAATAAGGACATTTTCCATCAACTGAGTTTTAAAATTTGTGGTTAATTCCAACGTTTTTCTTTTCTTTTCTTTGGTGGTGGTAACCATTTCAACAGATGAGTTGTTGAGTTTCATTCAAGTATTTAAAACCAAATTCAAGATTTTCCAAAATGTTTACCAACTAAAGTGCTTGACGGCTCCTTGAACGAGCGTGTATTTAAGACTAAGACTTCATCACATTTAATGCCGTTTTTACTTATGTCACATTAAGTGCTTTCAATGTTTTGTGCTGAACGAAAGCGAAGACGGCACAGTTATACTTAAGGAGAAACCTTGCAAGTGTACGTGGAACACTCGACATTCGTACTTTTGGCTGTGTGTTGTAACCCATTGCTAATTAAAATGTATTGGCTTTGCAAGGTCTTAGACATTTTAAATCCGTCTACTGAAGTGTCTTACCAGGAGCTAGAGACTTAAAGGCGCCAGTCATTTGAATGACTAGCTGACTGTCGGAGTGAAGGCTTGTCTCGCTCTGTATGTTAGTGGAAACTGTGGTGGTACTGTAACCTCCCTCTCTATCTCCTTCACCCTTATTCTATTTTTTGTCCTTGTAAGCAGTTTTTAAGGTTATCCTGTTTAATCCCCTTTACATTTATAGCTACGGAAATAATTTGCCGATTCTGAAAATCTAACAATTGGATCGATTCGAATTTTGGGTTACCATTGTCTGCCATTTACATTGGCATAGGAATGGATTATGATGGTTGTCTTTCGGGAAGGGGGAGGTAAAGGAGGAGTGAGTGTGATATGTATGAAATGTAGTTGTATAGGTACAATAAAAGGGTCTATCCCACACCCAACCAACCCATATAATATGCATCTTCAAGCATTGAGGATGTCAATGTCAGATCATTTCCCAGCTATGTTGTCGAGCTATTGTTGCAAGATGGCTCAATTCACAATGTAGGCTATGTATGTAGGTACACTCAAAGAAAACATCTTTTCATACGAAAGAAATTTTACACAATTTTCAGTAAATTAAAATTCTTTAGTTAAAAATGACAAATATTAAAAAATTAAAGAATGACAACAGACAGACGGACAGCCAGACATTATTAGAAAAAATTTTGCTATTAGTCTGAGTCGAACAGTATAATTCCTAAAATTTATGACATTCTTCATAAGGCGTGTTTTCGTTACACCATAAGTGCTTAATTTGTATGGGGAGCTAAGCACTTTTAAGCACTATTAGTTCCCGATGAAGTTTGGTGCTTGTGTTCATGTCTTAATCGAGTATGATGTTGCCAGATTGTGCACCCTATATTTAGCAATATGGCATCCCATTTTTGGAGAGATTTTATCAATTATTGTGAATTAACGGGAAGAAGAAGAACAAAAATGGGAAATTATTTTAATATTTGCAAAAAGAGTGTAAACAATTGAACATAGAATAGTAAATATATGTTTTATAAATACTTTTCACGAATTTTTTGTCTGTTTCGCACTGTTCTTTCTTCGCAACTCATGACACCATTGCTACCAGATAGTGAAAATCCGCCACTTATTGCTTATGTGCCAGTTAGTGGAAGTCAGTTGTTTTCGTTGCAAAGTGCTAAACTAAAAGTGATAGCTTGTATCGAAAACATGCCTATAGTATTCGTGAAAGTTTTATATAATTTAATTGGTCGTCTAATAAGAAGTAGATAAACAAACTGGCCGTCAACTAAGGAGTAGATTATCCAACGGGTCCTCTACTAAGAAGTATATAACTCAACTTGTCATCTAATGAAGAGTAGATAACTCAACTTGTCACCTTATGAAGAGTAGATAAACGAACGTTTCAAAGAATTTATGAAATGTTTCATAGAAATTATGAAATCTTTCACAGAATTTATGAAATGTTTCATTGAATTTATGATTTATAATTCACATCTATACTAGTAAAACATTTCATGCAACTTTTTGTATTTAAAATTGTTGAATCCCTAAAATTTCTGAAATTTTTCATAAAGATTATTAAATTTTCATAGAAATTATGAAATTTTTATAGAAATCATGAATTTTTCATAGAATTTATGAAAGTTTTCATATAATATATTAAATTGTTCATAGAATTTACAGACTTTATAAAGTTTTGAAAAGAATTTATGAAATTGTTCAAAGATTTTTCACAAAACAGTTATGAAACAGCTAATACAATTTCTCTTCCTAGGAAAATAAAATTTTTCTTTGAGTGTATCGCAAGAAACCTTATTTATATTTCGAAAACTGTTGGAATGGATATATTCCGAAATATTGAATATGGTAATGATGAGACAGATAGGCTATCCCAGGGGCGGAAATATGATTGATTCATTCTCTGTAACCAAACCGAACACTTATGTGAGAATACCAACACTTTTTGAAATTTCACCTCAAACTTCTCAGGCTGTTTCCCCCAAACACCGACCCACTGTTTTGAGGACGCCATAGCTTCGCCATCAATACCAGCAGTTTAATGTGATAATTTATGTTAAACTCTGGGCCATTAAAAATTAATAAGAAACAAACCGAACAAATAAATTTATGAAGAAGGCCAAACGTAAAATTTGAAATATCGCCCCTTTTCACACAGACAATAGTACAATAAATTCCGAGAAGGCATTTGTGCATTTGACAACTCTTCGCTTTTGTAGGAAGACAAACTTCCACAGATACCCCAACAGCAACAACACCAAATAATAGGAAGAGAAAGGTAAACTTCGGCTCCTTTTATTATTGTGTTTTATCGTTAGTCGAATTTCTTTTCAATTTGACTTCAATTTCGTAGCGTTGTTCTTTATTTTCTTATTATTTGGGTTTTTGGTCGAGTGTCAGACAGAGATCTAGAGAAAAAGGGTTCTTTAGAAGAAAAGGAGCAAGGAAAAACACCCGCTTTACCCAGGCTCTGTCAAATGTCAAAAAGTTACACTCACACGCACACACACACATCCGTACTCGTATGTCCTTTTCTTCTCTTCATGTCCCTCAATGTTTTCCTTTGCCTTTTTATTCCTACGTACATCTATCTTCTGGTGCGGAAAGATATAAATTGCGATAAAATAATAAAAAGAATATTTTCCAAACTTATTTTACTTCGAAAAGTTAAAAGGACGTTTGTGAAATATTTAAGTAGTCCCATTTAAAATGTATTCCTTTTTAGCAAAGTAGAAAGATGAAAAAAGTGTGCGTATACTCGTATACTCAAGAAAGAATGAAAGTGAAGAGTTTTAAAAGTGAAGTAACATTGAAGAAATGTTATCCTAGTGAATCGTCATTCTGTGATATATCCAAGTACTGGGTTAAAAGAACATATACAGGACCTGGCCATTCAGTGTCTGACACAGCATAAGTCACATTTGAATCCAATTAAGTATTTACGATTTAATCGATGAACTTCAAATAACTGACCCGTACTTGTCCTCTACTAATGAGTAGATAAACCAACTGGTTGTATACTAAGAAGTAGATAATCCCACTGGTCCTCTACTAAGTAGTAGATAACCCAACTGACCATCAACTAATTAGTAGATAAACCTACGGGACCTCTACTAAGGCGTAGATAACCCAACTGGTCGTTTACTAAGGAGTAGGTAATCCCACTTGTCCTCTGCTATGAAGTAGACAACCCAAATGATCGTATATTAAGGAGTAGATAACCCACGTGATCCTCTACTAAGGAGTAGATAACCCAACAGTTCGTATACCAAAAAGAAGATAATCCCACTTGTCCTCGGCTAAGAAGTAGATAACCCAATTGATCGTATACTAAGGAGTAGATAACCCAATTGGTTCTCTACTAAGGAGTAGATAACCCAACTGGTCCTCTACCAAGGAGTAGATAAACCAACTCGTCGTCTGCTTAGAAGTAGATAACCCAACTTGTCGTGCACTAAGGGGTGGATAATCGAACTTGTCGTGCACTAAGGGCAGATAATCGAACTGGTCCTCTAATAAGAAGTAGATAACGCAACTGGGCCTCAACTGGCCCCCTACTAAGGAGTATATAATGGAACTTGTCCCCTACTAAGGACTATATAAGACAACTCGTCATCGTCGAAGCAGATAATACAACCAGTCCTCTACTAAGCAGTAGATAACCCAACTTTTCGTCTATTAAGGAGTATATAACCCAACATACCGTATAGTAAGGAATAAATAACCCAACTTGTCCTCTACTAAGGTGGAGATGATCCAAATGATCATCTACTAAGGAATATATAGCCGAACTGGTCGCCTACAAAGGAGTAGATAGCGAAAATATCGTATGCTACAAGTACATATTCCAACGGGTCTTCTAATAAGGATTAGATAACCCAAATGGTCGTCAACTAAAAAGTAGATAATCCAGCGGGTTCTCTAATAAGGAGAAGATAATCCAACTTGTCAACCCAAGTGGTCGTACAATAAATAGTAAATAGTCCACTAGGTCCTATAATGACAAAAATTGTCCTATAATAAAGATAACCAAATTTGTCCCACTTAGGAGTAGATAACAACAGAATCAAACTTTTTGACTATTCCCAGACCTACTATATAGGTCTCACCTTTAAAGAAGTTTGCCTAACAAAAAGGTGAAACTGGTCGTAACGCATGAGTAGGCAACTCAACATATCGTATACGAGTACTAAGGAGTAGATAACCCTACATTTCGTATACTACGGAGTAGATAACCCAACTGGTCGTTTACTAAGAACCCAACTTTTCGTCAGCAAAGGAGTAGATAATCCAACGGGTCCTCTACTAAGGAGTACATAACACAACTTGCCATTTAATAAGGAGTAGATAACCCAATTGGTGGTGTTATTAGGCGTAGATAACTCAACTTGTCTTCTAATGTTAATTAGATACCCCCACCTTCGGCCTTCCGTATGTCTGTCTGGCTAGTGCAGACGATAACTCTTGAAAGCAGAAACCTATAAATAATAGTTCAAGTAATTTAAAAAGTTCAAAAAATTATTTCCCCAAATAAGCAAAAAGTCTTAGGTTACTCATTTCACATTTTACTTTTTTGGTACTTACCAAATCATATTAATCATTCTCTGTGAAAGGCAAGAGTATTAAAAGAAATTTCACTATTCGTCAATAATAATTTTACTACATTTAAATTATTTTAGGACTCATTTGTATTCTGTTTACAAAAAAAAACACTCCTTGGCATTAATAGGTATCGCTTTTAAAGAAGTTTACCAAACAAAACGTTGAATGGCAATTTTAAAGCACTTCCAATGCAATCACAAATGCCTAACTTGATCTCTCTCATATACTTTGAAAGACATCACCAAAAACTTGCCAGGAATGTTCAGACATTCTATACTACACTTAAGTGTAGAGGACATCCCTTGGGAACGTTCAAGTTTGTCGACAAACATAAACAACTATATAGAAGACTATGAACGACCTAGGTCCTGGGGAAATTGACGTTGTTCTTTAATCTATGTGAAAAATGGTATCGTTGTCCAAGCGGCAGCAGCAGCAAAGAGCAAGGATCTATCGACAAACGATAATGACAACGACAACTCTGGGTGTATCTGGCCCAAAACAGTTGCGACGTAACGACGACCCAATCATTTATGTATAGATTAGGATAACATGTATTGGTACGAAGGACTAAATGAATGAATTTACTATAGCCAAACCATATACAACACAAAGGCATTTTTCAACGTATATCTAGACAATGCAATTGATCAAAATTCTCATGGAGGGAATGGGAGTATGCTTTTTTGGTTAAACGAAATTTGTTTGAAGGACTTTTTCGAATTTATGCGAGAATAGTCAAATAACACATTCAACACAGTAAGCGGGCGAGAGAGAGTATAGTAAGGAACATCAATCAAAATCAAAAGCAAAGGCACTTTTGACATTAATTTATTCAAAAGGACTCCAAAGTACTAATACTCAGTCAAATTCAGACAAACAACAACAAGAATGCACACACACACTTACATACACATAGAGAAAGACAAACTCATAGCACCCACTTGGAAATATAAGGCCACAGACATTGGAGACAGACAGACAGACAGGCAGATAGACAGACAGACTCATGAGGAATCCATCTATCTGGCTATGGTGTTGTAGGATAATACCAAACCCGTTACATGTCACGACCAAGTGTGTCTCAGTGAGTGCGCATATGTGTGTGTGAGTGTCTTGTTGTGCGTATGTGTTAGCTGCGTTTGTTTTGTCTATTGTCTACGTTAAGGACTCAAACACAGACTCTTCTATGCTAACCATCGGGACGGGCCGTAAGAGAGCGGAAGAGAGTTCGAGAGTAAACCATCAAATTTGAATATTCCCATTTGCATATGAATTAATGAGTACTGGTGAGCGTGTAGACAAACACAAACATGCAGAGGAACTCTTTGTTTTCCTCTGTTTTTGTTCTCTGGCACCCATGAAAGGCCCTCTAAATTGATGTCGATGTCGCACAGTGCTTTGTACCTAGGCTGGCGGGCAGGCAATGGAGAATGAACTTGAAAATGTAGCCTTGAAATTAAAGATTACAGGATGAACGTATTTGAATGTCTTAATTACACAAGGCAACACAAAAATTGTGTTGTGTCCGAGACCTAGAAATTTGTTTTGTATTAATTAAGGCATACTATTTTATGAAACCAAAACAAAAAATTTTTATGGTACAGCTTTTTAATTCCAATTTTTAATTTTTTTCCAATAATTGAGTGTAACTTTAGCATTTATACCATATTTTTTTAAATAGAAGTCCGACATAGCCTTGAATAAAAGATCATGATGAGGGATACAAGGCATTGAAAAAAGCCTTTAATTAAAGAACATTATACATAGAACAACTGACATAGACAGTGGTTTGGAAGTGTTGTTAAACAAATTAGGATGTATTTGATTTGAAAAAAAAAAGTTGTTGATCAAATAAAAAGGTCAACAATAAATAAAATTAACAAAAAAAAATGTTTTTTCCGACACAAAAAAATATATGGAAAAATAAATGTATAATATTAGACCCATATTGTAAAAGTAAGGCAAAATTTAAAACAAATCATATTTATTTACACCATTTTTGTTTCAGAGGTGCCAAAGATGGCGTGACAATAACGCCCCATTTAACTTATACTATGTGTGGAATTATGAAAGGGCCTGATAAGAAGTATAGAAGTTATTAAAGAATCAATATTTCACTAAATTTTTACCCTTTGTGAGGGAGGTACTCGAAGAAGTGGAGTCTGATATAGAAAACAATATTGACACATACCAAATTTAAAGTCATTCGGTTACTAGTATCGAAAGCTATCATGCGCACCAGCAGACAGACGGACGGACGGACATTGCTCATATGACTTAAAATGGCACAAAACGGATTTCTGCCAACTATTTTTTGGGGTTCTATTAGGTCACTTCTCTGTGTAGCGATCCGTTACATTTATGGTCTCCAGCAACTGACCTATACTCTTGTTTATTGGGGTTTAAAAACATGATTTTGTTTAAATTCTCTTAATTCTGCCAAAGGGCTATAATTTCTATATTTATCCATAGATTTGTATACACCACGCTGTGGTACAGGCTATTATAACATTGTGCATTTGTTTGTAACACCCAAAAGGAGAAGAACGAGACCTGTCGTTTATTGTAGACTTAGAATCACATTCTGAGTGGATTTAGCGATGTCCGTCCGTCCGTCTGTCGGTATGTCTGTTCATATATCCGTGTAATCAAAGAATACAGGACGATTCCTATTGAATTTGGTTGAAATCGGTTCAGATTTACATATAGATCCCATATATAGGGTGATGCTAGTAGATATACTTTTTTTAAATAAACCACATCTATGTACACCTATGACTTCAGCTAGCTCCCGAAACTTTAACCCATACCATTTTGTTTATTTTTTGAACTATTTCTGGCGTGGGCTCCTCAATTGGTCGACCACTACGGTGTTCGTCTTGGCAGCTCGTACGGCCCCGTTTTAACTCTGCCACCCAATATTTTAGTGAGGGCTTCACTAAATATCATTTACCAATTTTTTCCGTATTTTCAGTTTCACTGAGATAGTCTACTTTTGAGAGCTCAAAACAAGTAAGAAAGTTCAGTCGGGTACACCGACTTATGAATCCCCTCACCTTGAGTCCCAAAAAATATTGGTAATTTTATTTTTTTTTTTGTTTTAATTAAATTATTATCAATTTAAATCGCATTTAATAATTTTAAAGTATGTACTGCTATTAATGTTAAAAACTGTTCACATTTGGTACAAAAAGGTCCATTTGTGTAGGAGGTACCAAAAGGCCGACCCTATAACGGTCACTCTAGGTATAATAAGAGCATTGCACTGTACGAAATTTCAAGTATGTGTATGCCCTGGAATTAAAGTAAAAGCTGTTAACTTTTGGTACAAAAATATCCATTTGTGTGGGAGATACCAAAAGGGGCGTCCCAGTAACGCCCATTTTTCTCTGGACTCTTGGTACTATAAATGCGTTGCACTGTACGTATTTTTTAAGTATTTGTATGCACTGGCATTAAAGTTATAAGCTGGTAACTTTTGGTACAAAAAGGTCCATTTGTGTGGAAGGTACCAAATGGAGCGTGGCAATAATGCCCATTTTTCTCTGGACTCTAGGTACTATAAAAGCATTACACTGTACAAAATTTCAAGTCTTTTTATGCACTGGTAATAAAGTTATATGCTTTTAACTTTTGGTTCAAAATTGTCCATTTGTGTGGGAGGTACCAGAAGGGGCGTGGCAACTTCGCCCATTTTCTTCGAGGTAATAGTGACTAATAAAGGATCAGAGGATTCAAATAAGTAGTATAAAAGTTATTAAATAATCAATATTTCACTAAATGTTAACCCTTTGTGAGGGAGGTACTAGAAGTAGTGGACCAATATGGCCCATCTCCGAACTTGAAGTCAATCGGTTACTCCTTACTACAGACAGACGGACGGACGGACATTGCTCATTTGACTTAAAATGACCCAAAACGGATATCCGCCGAACATACTTAGGGTCTTAGGTCACTCCTTCGATGTGTTACACTTTTGGCTCATAGCAAATGATATATACCCTCCTCTCTAAGGTGAGGGAATAAAAAACTAAACTTCGTGGCGTCTTTAAACTTAAAACATGTTTTAGAAGGTTGCCATTTTTCACGAAAGTAATTTTTTCAAACTTCTGCCGCCATCTATATGTTAGTTCGGCTAATTTTAGGACCTCCTCGTATAGTTTATGGAACTATAATATTAGTTTAAAAAAATTGCAGTATTACAATGAACTAAATTAAATTACTAAAATTTATTCAACAACAAGTAACTTGCTGCACTTTTTTTCGAAATACTTTCTCGATTACTATAGATTTTGTCACAATTCGAGAGAGAAAAGTTCCTTACAAATGTACCAAAAAATCAGCAATTTCCCACTTTTTTCTGTTGTAGCGTAACACAGTGCCTCCTCGACGACGTCTATCTATACCCGGCTAACTGTCAAACATTGACTACCATACCAAACGACACTTTTCAATAAATATGACTGAAATCACAATGTAGTGAGAACTTAAAACACGGCGTACATATGACGGCCCAGCCAGGTCTCTCTGGAATTCTGCGAATGTCAGTTTAGGGAAATTTTAAGGATTACCCAGCGTCGAGTATACCGGCAAATGACAAAAAGTGTGAGTAAAGTCTCCTATAAACAATGGCAACGACAGGCAATCCCATCACCGAAATGGCACATTTAGCCTTAATGCCGGAAAAACATATATAGATTTGCACAAAGAGACCTAAACAAAGAGTCAAACACACAAACGTTCAAGCTCCCAAAGAGCAAAAGAGTTGGGGAGAGTTAAAGAATTTAGAGTATTGTACAGCGAGAGAAATAAAGAGAGAGAGGCCTAGAGTGTACAAGCGTATAGCTATTGTCATTTCAAGTGGGGCCTAAATTGCTTTTAAACACACGCACATAACGATATTTGCAATGGCTTTAATGTTCACACACACACGCACACACATAAACGTACTCTACAAGACACACACACTCATGAATTTAACCACTTTGAAATAGACAAACCGACAGACATCCATTTAGAAATTCATTTTCTAGGATTTGAACTGAAATCCATATATACGAATGCGTATGAATGTGTGTGTGTGTGTGTGTTTGTAAAGCGGTACGTCTCTGGAATGCCGACTTGAAACATCCAAAGCTCATAATATGAGCACATTAAAAGCTTTAAACCAACTTAAACCACATCTATGTACACATAAGGATGTCCGTTTTATATGTGTGTACGAGTGTGCGTGTGTGTGTTGGAGATATATATGATGTGTGTGCATTTGTATTCGTATATATCTATGATGACCACTATATCACATACTTATGTTTGGGAAGGACATACGCTCACACACACACAGACGCATACAATTGATAAGTACATGATATGAAATGAAATGACTGAACTATGCAAGTCACAGGCAAACCAAAATCGATTATTCACTTATGCAATGATATTGGTTTCGTTGTTATAATGGAATGTTTCATTAGACTAATGGTTAAAAAAATAAATAACGCAAATTCGTGTAATGAAATAAGTATTTGAATTAAGAAAATTATTAGTAATATACATTAAAAACAAGTAAAAAAGTTCAGTCGGATAAACCGACTTATGAATCCCTTCACCTTGAGTCCCAACAAATTATTCGTAAATAATTTTTTTGTTTTAATTAAATTGTTATCAATTTATTTATTTATTTATTTATTTTTGAATTACAATACAAAGTAAATTTATATTCTAATTTTTAAGGTCCAGGGAAAAGCCGGGTTACAAAGACCATATGACTAACTGTTTGCAGCGACAGACCAGAGCCTCTGGTGGGAATCGAACCCACGACCCCCAAACTCATAGGCGAGTTCGCTACCAACTCACCTACTGGGGCGCTCATTATCAATTTATATTGCATTTAATAGCTTTAAAGTATGTACTGCTATTAAAAATAAAAGCTGTTTACATTTGGTACAAAATGGTCCATTTGTGTGGGAGGTACAAAAAGGGGCATGCCAATAACGCCCAATTTTCACTGGACTCTAGGTACTCTAAAAGCATCACACTGTACAAAATTTCAAGTTTTTGTATGTACATACTGATATTAAAGCCATAAGCAGTTAACTTTTTTGTGCAAAATGGTCCATTTGTGTGGGAGGTAACAAAAAGGGAGTGGACACTTCGCCGAAATATAGAAAATGTATTAAATGTTAAGGATTTTTTCTTATTTTCAGTGTAAATTTTAATCATTTTAATGATGAGGCCGACTGGCGCCAAATAAAATGTTATAACAGAATCAATATTTTGCTAAATGTTAACCCTTTGTAGCGGAGGTACTAGAAGGAGTGGACCAATATGGCCCATCTTCGAATTTTGCCGGAGATAGAGGAAAATATTACCGCATACAAAATTTTAAGTCAATCGGTTACTTCTTTCGAGAGTTATCGTGCGCACCAGCCAGCAGACAGACACACAGGCAGAAATGACAAATGACTTAAAATTGCCCAAATCGAATTTCTGTCAAACATACTTGGGGTCTTAGGTCACTCCTTCGATATTTAACACTTTGGCTCTTAGGAAATGATATACATATACACTCCTCTCTAAGGTGAGGGGATAATAAACTAAATTGTCGCATTTGGAGTGAAGATAATCCACAAAGGACAATAGTCAAACAAAATTTCACCCACAGAAATTTACTGTTTGGGGTGATTTATATATATTTTTAAAAAATATAAAAAATGACAAAAATACAAAAAATATTTGTTGTAAAATATAACGTCGAATGGCCATATTGGCAATACTTTTTCATCAAATAACAAAATTGAGAAAGAATTCAAAATATATATGGATCTAATATATATATCGATGACTTTTATACAAAAGTTGCTATATTAAAAACAATTTTTCGTGGATCAAAAAAAAATTTTGAATGTTATTACTTCGCGATAATTTTAATATGATATGAATTAGGAATTCACGACAAATAGACGGATTAAAAAAAAATTCGGTTTTGATTTTTCCCATTTTTTTTATTTTTTAGTACACCTGAAGACCAAACGAAACTCAAAGCATAACCAATAAATACGATATATATTACAAAACAGTCGAATTTCAATAAACGTGTATTGTGGGCACCTATAGTGATTTTTTACAAGGAATCTTTTTGTCGAATACTTCATCTAAAGAATCCATCGATTTGTACAACCTTCGATATATAGTTTGTTTTGTAGGGAGATTACCAGGGGTAAGGGAATCGGCGGGGGTGGGGGATGTTTTGAAAGAAATACTTCCTAAAGTGCCTCCTTTATTTTTCTCTTTGGCGTGGAATAACTATTCCAAAACCTTCAAGCAAAAAGAATAGTGGTAAGCAGCGACATTTTTTTTTAAAAATTAAAAAAAAAAAATTATTAATAATTGTTTACTTCCCTCCAAAGCTTATACTTGTATGTTAGAGAATTAATATACGTTTACAATAAAAAAAAATCGCGCAAATCGGAGAGTTCAAAAAATTTAAAAAACAACTTTTAAATTGTAAAACATAAAATTCGCACAAAAAAAATTAAAATTGTTTTTATTTTTTTTTTCTGAAAAGTTACAAAACATGGCCCAGTTTAGGACATTAGACAAGCTCTAATGTCATCATCTTATAACCTAACCTAACCTACAAAAATACCAACATTTCAAAAAAAAAAAGAATTTTCACATCGGACCACAACTTAAGAAGTTATGACTAAAAATTCGATAGACAGAATGATATCTTAACGATCGTTAACTTCTGAATGAGTTATCGGAAAAATCTCAAAAAATTCTATAAAGTTTCGTCAAGTGTACTAAAAAATATAAAAAAATGGGAAAATTTTTTGGAATACGACGATTTGTCGTGGAATTCCTCATATATCATATACATTCGTATAGGTACATAATACGTATCATATAAAAATTATTGCGAAATAATAAAATTCAACAGTATTTTTCTCTCCTTTTTTGGATATAAGCCATCGACCGATTACCGGTTCATGGGAAAGGATCGGGAAAAAAATAAAAATTGTTTTCAAACGCTTTATAAATCCATAAAATATTTAAAATATATTTAATTTTTTTTTTGTAATTTGTACTTCTTGGCACTAGAAATCGTGGCTATTTCTAGCACTAGTATATTTGTAAAGGAAAATCTCACAATTCCCAATATAAATTCGAAAATCCCCATATTGGTATTTTAAAAATTTTCCCCAAAATCTATTATTTTAATTCTACATAAACAAATGGCAAAGTTTTTTTATTCTAGCTTTGCTATTGCCGAAAATGTGGCCAAGTCTTGAAATTCTCGTAAACAGTGGTGTAATTTGGGGAAGCATGGCAACACTATTAAGACAAATTTTGGCCCACTATTTTCTCGAAAATATTCTCCAGGAAGTTTACATATACCTTTTCGCAATAGCTTTTTTCTCTGTGGGCTCATCCGGTCAAAAGTTTTTACATCGTGTAGGCAATTTTGTTGCTAATTTAGAAAAGATGATGTGAAAGAAATTGGTGTGTATTCTGCACTGGTATCAACAAAATGCCAGGACAGGGTCATTAAAAATATTAAAAAAATCAATTTTCAAATGCAGACAAAAATGTAATAAAGCTTTGAAATATTTAAAAACTAATATTTTTATAGGAGACATAGGAAATCGATAGAAATTCGCGAATCATTATATTTGCCAAAGTCAATTCCACAATTCCCAAACAAATTTCAAAAATCCCAAAAATGGATTTTTTTAGATTTTTCGGTTATTCCACTAGTTTTCTGGCTCCCTCATATAAATTGACAAAATATTAGAGAGTATTCTAATTATTCTATATATATAATTCCATATTGGACACTTCAGAAATATATCTGACCATACATAACTACATACGTATACAATAAAGCTTATACATAAGTATATGTTCGTATGTATAGAAATGTATATGTTTGTAAATATATCTGTGTTTATTCTTTTTAGCCATGAACTCAACAGATTTATCTTAAATATTAGACCACATACATATGTATGCACATACGTATGCATGCAAACATGCATATGTGTAGGCTAAACATACAAACACACTTAACTAACATTCACTCACATAAGCATATATACTTACATATGTACATCCAACAAACATGTAATTGTGGGCAGTTGATTGTGTGTATTTGATTACATATTCAATATGAATGTTAAACCACACATATGCATACAGACAGACATATATTCGTAATAATATAAAGCAAAATGGTGGCATATCCTGTGCGTATATGTGTGTGTGTTGATTTTTTTATTTATATGTTTGTGTTCGACTCCATTTGCCATAGCATTAGTTTTGTTATCACAAATACACAAATACACCGATATACAAACACTCACATGCGTGCCTACACTTTCACAAGTTCTTGTAAGTGTAGTTGTAGCTGTAGTCATCATCATTACATGTTTGTATTTGTGTTTGCTTGGCATTGTGTGGCTCTGTTGCCAGCCTCCATTAAGGATCATGGTTTAGATTTGCGGTTTTTAATAAATGTTTAATTTATTTGATTTTCCAATGACTTGTTTTACATTTTATTAATATTCATTTGAAGGAAACTCAATTGTGTACTAATAAAGCTCACTACTTGTTATGCTCCGACTCCCCCCTTCCCCACATTGTCCTTTCCCCACCCTTGCATTGCCTTTTCTGTTTGCGGCTATTGGATGTTTATTCGGTCGGTTGTTTGTTCGTTCCGTTCTTTCTCTGTAGAATTGCTTAAGTGAATCATTTGCGGCTGCTTTTGTTTTTGCTTTAGTTGGTTCGCTCTGCCGTTTGTCCCTCTCCATCCGAAATATGCAACATTTTTGACATGAAAGAGGAGGTTCGTTGGTTGGGTCCTACTTATGTACTCGTCGGATATGTACGTCGTCTTCGTCGTCGTCGACATTTGCCAAAATGAATTTTCTCTCGAAAGTATTGTAAAAGAAACCAAAAGTTTTCAAAGGAAATTACTCAGGGGCTTGAGGGGAAAGAATGGCAATATTCTTTAAGTATTTGGGAAATTGTAATAGTGTCTTTGTATGATAACATATTCGCTGTACACTATTTTCGCTAGATAAAGGGAATATTACAAATTAACTAAGTCATATTAAATTCAAGGTTTAAGAAATTTCAATTGTTTGCATTTTAAATAAAATTATAATTCATTTACTTAAAAGTATTTCTATTATAAAATATAAGGGCAAAGTAAAAAAGTTATTGTAAGGGAATCACAGATATTATATGGAATTCTAAGAAAAAAGCAAACAAATCATATGAGGAAAAAATATTTGTAAAAAATACTTGAAGATCTTCTTTTTCGTACGCTTTGACCTTTAACACCATCTACAGAAATCCACCCCCTGGACTATAGAAAATACAGTTCAACAAATAGTTTGTATATATATCACTGTTATATTGTAACCACTGCAACAAATAAAAAGTTGTCACCGTTTTGCCTTCAGTTGCTGAAAGTACTAATCGAAAGTAACAAAATGCCATTTTGGGTTTTCTGTCTTAACTCCTGTTCGGATTTTATTGTATCCTGAATATTTTGTTTGGCTAAAACTTAATTTTGAGCATTTTTTCTGAAAAAATTAAATTTTTCCAACCGCTATATCTAGTTAAGCAATGGAAATTTTGTTTTAAGGCCCCCAGCATAATTGTAGGTATGGACCAGGAGAAAAAAATATGTAAAACTTACTGGTTTGAAAAAATTACATCTAGTGCTTCAGAATTGCAAAATTGTCGAGAAATTGTCATTTTTTTGAGACATATCGTAAAAACACCCCTAAAAATGGGCAGTGTGGGGAAGAAATGTTGTACAGAAATGATGTGCATGAAATTTTACTATATATGTATGTCAAAATACAGAAAAACCCCAAAATTTAACAGATATAGCAAAAAAAACAGTAAAAATCCAGTCAAAACACTCTTTACTGGTATCGTTGTTGCTTCAAACAATGGTTCGTATGAGTATTAATTAGTGTTATAATTAATGTTATTTAATTTTTCCAAAGTTTTTTTAAACCATTTGCTGGTTTATTATGGCAAAAAAAAAGATATTAAAAAAGGTAATTGTGTTAGTTCACATTTTCTTGAGCTAAGAAAAAAAGAAAACAAATCCTTTAATATATGAACCATATTTGAAGTATAAGGGCGATAAAGACAGCATAACCTTTATATTGAAGGAAATTATAAGTCCTATAAATGTTGTTCATATCACTTACAGAAGAATCACTAACTGAGTCGATTTACCCATGTCGGTTTGTCCGTCCGTCTGTCCATCTTATGTTGTTCGTTGAACACAGGTTGCAATTTCACTCCAATCGTGCTGAAATTTTGCAGTTAGGAGTCTTTCCTACCTAGAAACTAGGGATGTAACGAATATTCGCATTCGCATATGCGAACGCGAATTATTCGCATAATTTTAACATTCGCTTTCGCATTCGCAAAAACCATATTTGGATTATTCGCTTTCGCAAAAATATATTTCAGTATTCGCTTCCATTTTGTTAAAAGTGTTAAATCTCCTTATTCCCTTCACACAATTTGAAGATATAAATACCAATGAAAACCACTACCACTTCTCTTCAAAACAGTCGACAAAATATGTTTGTCTTTGTGGTAACAGGAGGTAAACATATGGAAAACTTTCTTAATACTTAAATATCCTGGAAAAGTATCAGTTCAGTTCCTTAAATCTGCTGGTACTAAAGGGTCTAAACTATTATTCGCATTCGCTTTCGGAAAAATGCATATTTTACTATTCGTAAGAAATATATTTCAATATTCGCTTTCGTCAAGTCACTTTCGTTACATCCCTACTAGAAACCAATTGAACCCTATTGAATGTGAAGAAAACGGTTCAGATTTGGATACAGCTCCCATATAAAGGGTGGTCCAACCATAATGATAATCGTGAGTCACACCTTAAACTCAAGTTTTTTACCCAACTTAATTTGACATTTCTTGTTTCAGTGTTTGACAAATTCAAATTCATGGAGAGGTACAAAATTAAGCAGCGCCTAAGGTTGTTGAAGGTTTTACGAAAATGTGTGTTCAAATCAAAATGCATTTCGTATACTTCTTCATGTTTTTTGGCCAGCAATCGGAAGAATTGAGCGCAAATTTCAGCATTAACCTTCGAAAATGAGGACAACCAAGCAGTAACCGTAAATGGTATTCGCAACCGCGAGACGATAACGGACTTCTTGTAGCTAAAAATTGAGGATTTGAACCTGGACGATATATGGTTCCAACATAATGGTGCCACTTGCCAAACAGCCAACGAAACAATGGCTCTTTTGCGTGAGAAATTCAATAGCCGTGTTATCTCACGTCGTGGCGATGTTAATTGGCCACCACTATCATGTGATTTGACTCCGTAAGACTTCTTTTTTTTGAGAATATTTAAAAGAAGAAGTGTATGTCAATAAGACAAGAACAATTCAAGAGCTAAGGGATGAGATAATTTGCAACATTAACGACGTTGAACCTCAATTATGTCTTAGAGTCATGAAAAATATGGACCATCGGATAGAGGTATGCCACCGAAGCCGAGGCGATCATTTGGCCGACATTTTGTTTTATACATAATTGTCATACATAGATACTTCTATCATAATACAAAATATTAGGATCATTCCTAATATATTGGATCATTTGACATGTAAGCGCTGTAAAAATGTTATTTTATATCCGATCTGTGCGAAATTCGGCAAAGAGAGGTTTCTTATTACATGAAGGAATACTGCTAAATTCGGAGAAAATCGAATCAGATTTAGATATAGCCCCCATATATGTGTTACCCCCGATTTGACATGTAAGCGCTGTAAAAACTGTATTTTATGTCCGATCAGTGCGAAATTCGGCAGAAAGAGGTTTCTTATTACATGAAGGAATACTGCGAAAATCGGTTCGGATTTAGATATAGCCCCCATATATATGTTACCCCCGATTTGATCTGTAAGCGCTGTAAAAACTGTATTTTATATACGATCAGTGCGAAATTCGGCAGAAAGAGGTATCTTATTACATGAAGGAATACTGCCAAATTCGGAGAAAATCGGTTCAGATTTAGATAAAGCTGCCATATATATGTTACCCCCGATTTGACATGTAAGCGCTGTAGAGACTGTATTTTATATCCGATCAGTACGAAATTCGACAGAAGGAGGTCTTTTTACATGAATAAGTATTCAGGGAAGATGGGTTCAGATTTATATTAAAGCTACATATATATGTTCCTCCTGATTTGGTATCAAACCGCTATAGAAGTTGTATTTTACTTCCGATCATTAACATTTTCCAGAAAGATGTTTCTCACTTTAGGAACGAATATTGCTTAATTTAGCGATTATCGTTTCAGAATTAGATAATATGTTTCTACCCATTTACCAATTATTCCAAATTATTATGGCAATGACCCTTATAGCATTGTTAGGGAGGTGTAGGGTATTATATAGTCGGCCCCGCCCGACTTTCTGCTTTTCCTTACTGGTTTTAACTCCAAAAAAAAAGGATACTTTCCAATCGACCTACGACCTTGTTTCCCATGAACAATATTTTAGCTCTCGTTAAGAGCTATCTTTTCACCATTGACCGATTCCCGATCCGACATACTGTTAAGGAGCTAGAGCGAAAATAAATTTTCTGTTCACATTTGAAAATGATGCTATTTCAAGAAATTGTGATATTGAATGGCATCCAAGAAGTTGTGATATAACACCATTAGACTATTTCTTGTGGGGTTATTTGAAGTCATTGGTCTTACGAAATAAACCAGACTCTCTTCAAGCTTTACAAGACGATATTGAACGTGCCATTCATGACATACGACATGATTTAGTGGAAAAATGCTCGAAAATTGGGTTCATCGAATTCGTTCCTGCAGAAGAAGTCGTGGAGGCCGTTTTATTTAGAACTTAATTGTATGGATTGTACTTCACTAAGAGTCCCTTTTCAACGTTATAAAAAATAGAAAAAAGTTGTTAAATATTTGTTTTTTTTATTATTTTTTGAAGTGGTATCCTAACGAGAAAACAGTGCCTATTTGAAATTATAGCCCTTTTAGTATAAATAATTTTAAATTCAACAATATTATTTTTTTTTTTTTTATTTTTTATAAACTTTGTTATATTCAGTGCTTAATACTAATTACATACATAAATGAAAATAACAAGAATAAGAAAAAAAGCAGTTTTTAGATACTGACTTTTGTGAAAGAGGGTATACTTATATATCAATTGCTGCATAGCAAAAAAAGAGTGGCCTAAGAGATAACAAGTCTATTTGGCGGAAATCCATCTTGGGTCATTTTAGGACATTTGTGCAATGTCCGTCCGTCCATCTGTCTGGCTGGTGCGCACGATAAATCTCGATAGGAGTAACCGATTGACTTCAAATTTGGTATATGTTAATATCTTTTTCGATCTCAAACTAAGTCAAAGATGGACCCCGTTGCTCCACACCTTCGACTACCTCCCCCACAAATGGTCAACATTTAGTGAAATATTGATTCATTAATAACTTCTATACTTCTTATACGAATATTTCACAATTCCTCCCATAGTATTTCTTTCTTGACAGCTACCACCTTGAGAAAAATTGACTTTAATGCCACTCCCCTTTTGTACATTCAACACAAATGGACCATTTTGCACAAAAAGTTTAAGGCTCATAACATTGATTCCGGCAAATTCAAATACTTGAAATTTTGTGCAGTCTAATGCTGTTATAGTACCTACAGTAGGGCGGATCGATTTAAAAATCGCCCATTGCTCAGTGATAATCGTATTCTAGGGATCAAAATAAGAAACTTTGCCGAAGGAACCATACCTCTAAAAAGAATTCTGATGTCCCGGAAAAAATCACACTTTGACCCATTTAGAGTGCTCCAATCGAGTCCAAATGTATGACCGACCCCCACTCAGTGAAGTGCTCAGCGAAAATCGTATTCTAGGGATCAAAATAAGAAACTTTGCCGAAGGAACCATACCTCTAAAACGAATTCTGATGTATAGACTTTTTTTGCCTCCCCACAAATCGACCCGGCCTAACCTACAGTCCTGTGAGAAATGGGCGTAATCGCCAGGCCCTCTTGGTACCTCTCATACAAATGCGCAAATTCACAAAAAAAGTTTAAAAGTTAAACTACGATCCCTACGCATACAAACACTTGAAATTTTGTACAGTGTATAGTACCCATAGTCCATTTAAAAATTGTCGTATCTGCAACTCCCCTTACGGTAACCCCAAACCAAACTGATTCAATTGTTCCCTTATATATGGGTCATATAATATGGGTCATAATATATACATTTATCAATAGATTAATAAATGCGATTTTTTAATTTTTTTATGAAAAACCTTATACATGTTTCGTCCGATTTAGCGCTTTAGCTTTGTAAAAACTGTAGTTTACATCAAATCGTTTTGAAATGTAACATGGCAGAGTTTCTTGATCCATGTACCAACATTGCCGAATTTGAAGAAAAACGGTTCAGATTTATATACAGCTCCCATATATATGGTTCGTCCGATTTGGCCCTTTTGCAATATATAAGCTGTAGTTTACATTCAATGGCTTTGATATTTAGAATGAAGAGTTTCTGGATCCATGGACAAACAATGCCGAATTTAAAAAAAACGGTTCAGATTTTGTTATAGCTCCCATATACTCGTTTATGTTTCGTCCGATTTGGCTGCAGAGGCAGAGACGTACCAAATGTTAAACGAATTTTGTGTAAACAATTTTTAGTTGAAATATACATTGGATATTTCATTGTTATCCAATCTTAATAGAGTGGTGTAGGGTATCATACAGTTGGCTCTCCCAGACTTTAGCCTTTTCTTATTGGTTTTTTAATTGTATTTGTATGTTATTTATATCACGGACCTATCCGGCTTATACTTCAAAAAAAAATTGGAATTTAAAAAAAAAATAAAAAAACTCATTGAAATCGCTGGACATCAGAATTCGTTTTAGAGGTATGGTCCCTTCGGCAAAGTTTCTTATTTTGATCCCTAGAATACGATTTTCACTGAGCAATGGCGACTTTTTTTGCCTCCCCACAAATCGACCCGGCCTAATATATATGTATAAGTATATATCTAAAGGTGCAAATATTTATTTGTAGGAAAAGCCATATCTAACCATATTTTTCACGGCAAAGCCCAGAGCATCAGTCTCTATCTGATATTTAGAATGAAGAGTTTCTTGACCCATGGACCAACAATGCCGAATTTAAAAAAATTCGGTTCAGATTTTGTTATAGCTCCCATATACTCGTTTATGTTTCGTCCGATTTGGCTGCAGAGGCAGAGACGTACCAAATGTTAAACGAATTTTGTGTAAACAATTTTTAGTTGAAATATACATTGGATATTTCATTGTTATCCAATCTTAATAGAGTGGTGTAGGGTATCATACAGTTGGCTCTCCCAGACTTTAGCCTTTTCTTATTGGTTTTTTAATTGTATTTGTATGTTATTTATATCACGGACCTATCCGGCTTATACTTCAAAAAAAATTGGAATTTAAAAAAAAAATAAAAAAACTCATTGAAATCGCTGGACATCAGAATTCGTTTTAGAGGTATGGTCCCTTCGGCAAAGTTTCTTATTTTGATCCCTAGAATACGATTTTCACTGAGCAATGGCGACTTTTTTTGCCTCCCCACAAATCGACCCGGCCTAATATATATGTATAAGTATATATCTAAAGGTGCAAATATTTATTTGTAGGAAAAGCCATATCTAACCATATTTTTCACGGCAAAGCCCAGAGCATCAGTCTCTATCTGTCTGAAAAGTGCACACATTCTCCTACAAGCACATACCCAGACTCTCAAGGTAAGAACATTCAACCACTGCAATTTTTCCCTGGCACATATACTATGTATCTAGTTATGTAGGTATGTATGTATGTATGCGTATGTCCGAGTGTGAACATATGAAAGTATTGCTCTACTTTTTCCCTTTTAATTTCCATTTAAAAATCAAATTACAATTGTCAGGCAGGATAGCAAAGAGAGAGAGATAGAGTGCGATGCGAGAAGACAAGACAACGAAAAAGGAACATATTACCTACAAGGATATATACATATACATGTATATGCACGAGTGTGTGTGTATGAGTCTACTATAATGTCGAGGCATTACTTTTCGTAGAGGAATCTCTTCTGACATATGGAGCAAACAAGCAAGCCAGCATTCCTGGCAAGCAAGTCTCCGTTTACACATAGGACCTCATGAGTATAGGGAGCTCACAAGCAAGCATTCCTTGCTAGTAAGTAAGTCTCAGTTTACAAACGGGACACATAGAGACAGGACCTCATGAAACAGAACACACTTTGCAAAAAGAGAGCAAACATTTGAATTCCTGCATGTTAAGCCAAGGGTACGTAAACGCAGTTTGTAAATGGGGCAACATATACGGCAGTAACTACGAGCAAGCAGTACTATGTCCTGTTTTCATGCCTTTCACCCAGATCCCTTAGCCGGTTGGTTGCTTGGTAAGTTGTGGACTTGGTTGGGCCTGTTTCGTTGTTCATTAAACCGAAATAAAATCCAATTTTAAACTACAGCTGTGTGTAACCGACAAAAGATCGGCTCCAAGGCGGTAGGGGGTATGTGTGATAATGGAAGGACAAATGAAGCCGCACACATATGCCTTGTTGCACTAGTCTTTTAAACCTTCTTGCACGTTTATGGGAAAAAAATCGAAAAAATAAAATGCTGTCGAGGCCTCTTGTGAAAATCTCTACAGTTATCAATTTGTAAAACGTTTAACACACACTCACACAGTTGCAATTATTGTTTAAATTAAAAGCTGCCAGGAAGGAAATTCATTCAATGAAATACATTAAGTATCCTTGAGTAAAAATTTGCAACTCAGGGGGGGGGGGCACTCCTCACGCCATGCGTGGCAGCATGTTGCATCAAGGTAAGAATAATCAACCACATCCCCAGCCCCCATAAAACGGCTTAAGCCAGGACAAAGCAAATCAAATTGGACGCTGACAACAGCGACAACGATAGAACAAAAGAGTATGAGCCAGCGAGAAGTGTGGTGGGATTTTTTCTGCGTAAAGGCTTTAACATTTTTCGTCTGATTGCCATTCACGAATCATTTGTCAAATCCTCCTCATAATCCGTTTAGACAAAATTGCTGTTTTTACAGCATAATTCGGCGTTTAAACAATAGTTGTGTAGGACCTATTTGTGATTTAAGCTGCTTTAGTTTAGGTGATGACATAAATTTACCGAGCATTGATTGCACGGTTTCATTACGCAACGATGTTACAAAAGGGGGAAGACGCCCCTTCCCATACTAGTTTACATTAGTTTGCAAAACAAAATCGAAAACTGCTATTATGATTATATACATATACAACATTTTATCCAACAGTATAATTAATCAACGGTGTGACATAAAGCCCTTAATATGTTTGGGAGAAATCTGCTCGAGAGTATTTTAATTAATTACTTATTTCCGCCTGGCTTTTGAGCGCGATAACCGGTACAATGAAGTGACCAAATGACTTAAATTTTTGTATCTGACAATATTTTGTCTTATCTTATGATACATTCCAAATAGGGTAATGTGTTGTTAACCCACTGCTTCTGGTACCTCCCCCACACGGGGCAAAATCGCCTTTTTTGATATGTTTGAATAGAAAGAAAATATATCTGGAACACTAATTTTTAAATATTATATATTTATGAGCAATTAAATTTTTTTTGAATTTTTCGAATTTAAATTTTATTTGTTTTTGTTTTTTTTTTTGGTTTGAACCTCCCATTTATGATACCAAATGCAGCAATATCTTATTTTAAACCAATCATTTAAAATTTCTGAGTATTCCAAGCCATCATTGGTTGTCAATCCTCCAAGTATATATTTCGATCCAAGATTATATGATTTCAATTATTATTATTTTTTATATTTAAGACGTTAAAATTTTTGAAAAAATTTACATTGAATTACTGAAAAATTTAACACAATTTAGATATTTTCTGAATACTTAAATGAAAATAAATATTTGTTTCGGAAAAAATAGTCCAAAATAAACACATTGGGATGTAAACAAAGATTTGTTTAGAACAACATCTTCCCAAATATATAATTTTTGTGTGTACCAAATATTATATGTTTAGAGTGTATCCTAAAGATATATATGTTTCAAGCCGAATATGTTTGGGACAATATACTACAGAAGCGATTTTTTTCAGCGAACACAAAAGGTTACATTTAGTAAAATATTGAATTTCTTACAACTTCTATTCTATTTATTCGGATCTTCTGAAAATTTAATAGATTTTCACATTAAAATCCGTGTACATAGCACAATTGAAATTTCCTACAATGCCATGTTTTTCTGTCTAAAGCAAAATATGCTTTTTCATCAAGCCACTTTTGATATCCCACACAAACTGATAAATTCATACGAAACTCATTTGTCTATAACTTTTAAAAATGACAAAGAATAAACACAAACTTTAGGTAAAATACTGAGACTTTCTTGCTTTGTTTACGTACATTTTTTTTTGAATAAAGATTTGAATTTACACGCATACAACGTTCAATTGACTCAAGAGCTAAAGTCTACTGACAATTTCAGGCGTCGTCAATACGCCGAATGGTTGGTTGAACAGAGAGAATTCAATGGTGACTTGAAAAAGAAACTCATCTTCAGCGACTAGGCACACTGAAAAGCCGATGCATCCACAAAGAGTGACTCTTTGGTGCGGTTGATGAGCAGGCAGAGTCATCGGGCCGTACTTCTTCGAAAATCAGGTCGGCCAAGCAGTTACCGCGAATGGTTTTCGCTACCGCGAGATGATATGTGGTTCCAACAGGATGCAGCTACTTCCCACACAGCCAAAGAAACAATGGCTCTCTTGCGCGAGAAATTCAATGGCCGTGTTATCTGACATAGTGGTGATGTTAATTGGCCGCCACGATCATGTGATTTGACACCGTTGGACTTTTTTCTTTGGAGATATTTAAAAGAAAAAGTGTACGTCAATAAGCCAAGAACAATTCGAGAGCTAAAGAATGCGATAATTCGGCACATTAACAACATTAAACCTCAATTAGGTTTCAGAGTCATTGAAAATATGGACCATCGGAGAGAGGTTTGCCACCGAAGCCGTAGCGAGCATTTATCCGATATTTTGTTTCACACATAATTTTCATATATCCTTCTATCATAATATAAAATTTTAATATAATTCTCTGAAAACTTTTTATTTTATTTACAATTAACATCGTGCGTTTTGGTTGGACCATCATTTTTATAATTAAATAACATCAAATGAAGTTTTCCGCTAGAACTTCCATTGAACTCCAAATAGGGACAATCACGCGGCCCACACCAGGGTCCAATGTCGGCGACATGGAATGTAGCAAACAACTGTATGTACTCCAAAAACTTTATTCAGCATTGCCAGTGTTCTATCCTGTCCATAGTTAAATATCGTTGTAGGTTCTGAATGCACGTATTCGATCGCGCTGGAAGACAATTTACATTTATACAGTAATTTTTTGTAGAAAATGATATAAGCCCCTAATAAAATACAGTAAACCCAAAAATTAAATCAATAGATTTCTTGGAAATATTTCAAAATAAAATAAGTATCGAGGTGGGGAAAAGGTCGGTGAGAATAGTTCGAAAGCAATACCTACAATACGAGTTATTGATATGTGTTTTTGAAATGTTTGAAGTGAAAGAAAATATATTAGAAACAAATTTTTTTAAATATTACATATATATTTTTTAAACAAATAAATTTTATTTGAAAATTAAGAAATTTAGTTTGGAACGTATATATTAATATATTAGAAGAAAATATATTTGCGAACTGAGTTTCTCAATTAAAATATGTGTTTACACACAAAGTTTTTGTTTAAGAAGTTTTCAAACTATATTGTTTCTAAAAGTCAGTAAGAAAAGGCTAAAGTAGGGCGGTGCCGACTATATGATAACCTACACACCTCTAGTAAGATTGAATAAAAATGAAATATCCAATGTATACTTCAACATCAATTTTTTTACACAATTTACATTTGGTACGTCTCTGCCTCTGTAGTCAAATCGGACGAAACATATACATATGGATGCTATAACTTAATCTGAACCGATTTTATTCAAATTTGGTAATGTTTGTCCATAGATCAAGAAATTCTACTATGATTTATTTCAAAACTATTGGAGGTAAACTACAGGTTCTATAAGGTTAAATGGCCAAATCGGACGAAACATATATATGTGAGCTATATTTGAATCTGAACCGATTTTATTCAAATTTGGCAATGTTGGTCCATGGATAAAGAAAGTGTACCATGCTAAATTTCAAAACTATTGGAAGTAAACTATAGGTTCTATAGGGCTAAAGGGCCAAATACGACGAAACATATATATAGAAGCCAGGGACGTATCTAGGGGGGAGGGCACGGGGACCCCCCCCGAAATGTTTTAAACATTGGCATAAAATATTTACAATTTTCAAAATCACTCAAACAAAAAATAAAACACGAGAAATATTTGGAAGGCAGTTCAAAAAAAAACAATACAAAAGCGTAAAAAATGGTAACAGTAAATGTTATAACAACTAAAAATAAGAAAAGTGCATGTTTCACGATTTTTTGATTGGTGCTAGCCAGAAATTAGCTGAAATAAGTATTGGATTGATTATTGGAAGCAGAAGAATGATAAGCCATCAAATGCATTAGATGCAATTTTAGTTTTTGTTCTCGACGTTAAGAAGAATAAAAACTTATCTCCGGAACAGTTTGGAGGGAGAAAGGCTAACTTATCTGGCTTTGATGTCTATATACAAAGATGAAGTCAAAATCGATGAAAAAATTGATATATTTCTTTCCAAAAATCGAAGATTACACTTTTAACCTTTACGTATTTTATTATTAAAAGTTTTAATGATCTCGTACTAAAGTAAATATTTACATTTAGGAATAAAATTCGAATAAAAAACTCAGGAAATTAAATTCCCTTACCTACACAAAAAACGCAATTTTTAATTGTTTGTCTTTGTTAAGGAAAAAAAGGTTGGGCCACACTAAAACTTAACCGATTTTCTTCAAATTCGGCAATGTTATTTTATAGATTAATAAACTCTACCATGCTAAATTTCAAAACTATTGGAGGTAAACTACAGCTTATATAGGGCTAAAGGGCCAAATCGGACGAAACATATATATTTTCAACAATTTCAATAGGGTTCCTTCAAGGTGCGAAAGAATTCTAACTGCAATACAATATTTGTGTCTGTCGATTATTATATGTTTGAAGTATACACTAAACATATGTCTGTTTCAAGCAGAATATGTTTGGGACAATATACTAAAGAAGCGATTTTTTTCACCGTACACGCTGAAAAAAAATCGCCTCTGTAGTATATTGTCCCAAACATATTCTGCTTGAAACATAAATATTTTTAGGGTGCACTCCAAATATATAATATTTGACAAATACAAATATTATATGTTTAGGAGGATATTGTTCTAAACAAAACAATGTTTACATCCTAATAATTTTTATTTGGATATGATATTTCCCAAACAAAGATCTTTTTGCGTGAATTCTTTAATTGTTTTAAGTTTACAGCAATTGAAACGTAATTTTTGAAATTTTTAATGTTAGTAAAATTTCTTTATAATTGATGAATTGAATTGGTTTCAAATAGAAGTTAATGCTAAGTATTCCATTTTTAATAGGAATGCATAATTCGAAAAGGAAAAAATTAAAACTAATATTCGAAAAATTCAGCAAAGTTTTGAAAATCTTTTTTTAATAAAATATATTTGGAAATATTCATAAACAATAATTTTATTCGTATTTAAACAAATATTTTATTTGAGAAACTCAGTTCGCAAATATATTTTATTCTAATATATTAACATATGGGTTCTAAATACATTTTATTGATTTTCAAATAAAATTTATTTGCTCGAAAATATATAATATTTAAAAATTTGTGTTCCAAGTATATTTTCTTTCGATTCAAGCATATCAAAAAAGGCGATTTTGCCCCGTGTATATATGTGCTTAGTAGTAGATCCAAACAAAGAGGAAATGGATCGGGCACACCCTGAGGAAGGGACAAGAAGAAATTTTCCGTCAAACAATAGATTGGAATCTACAGGGAAAAAGAAGGAAAGGTCGAATGGATAACTTTTGTAGAGGCCCTATGCTCCGACGGGAGTTAAGCGGAAACCAAGAAGAAGTAGAAGTAGATGAACGACAAGAGATGTTCGCGAGCATAGTGCCAAACAGAGTGTGACTACCAGAGAAATTGTGTGGAAAGAGAGAACCGAGGATGAACTAAGGCAGCCACACAACACATAGCCAATCCGCGCTCTACACATCTGTACTAAGCGAATTAGCTCTCCGGAAAGAGATGTATGTATAGAGATTCCAGTGATCTCAATACGCGATCGGTATTGACCAGTTGAAAAAATCGTTTTTTATCGTAACTTTTTTGTTTGTAGCTCGAGTGTCATATGCGATACATCAATTGGTCTCACCGAGTACTACACTTCCTCATAGATGTTGCTGATATACTACGTCATTTTCTAACGAAGACTTAACTTTTTGGTTTTTTAATAAAAGTGCGTACACCCAAAGCAAAATATTTATGGTTTTTAATGCGCTTTAATCCTATGGAAAAATATTTTTAAATTTAGGGGTAGAAACTGCAGTAAGTTAAGTCTTCAAATGACTCTAAAAAATGACGTTGTACACCAGCGTCATCTATGAGGCAAATGTAGTGCTTATCGAGACCATTGATGTATCGCATGTGAAAATCGAGCTACAAACAAAATAGTTACGATAAAAAAAAACGATTTTGGGCCTATTCCGCGGGCTAGGAAAAAAATTAAAAAAATGTTTTTGCGATTGTTTCGAGGTAAGTTTTCATATTCTGCCTCGCATCCGGGAACTTTTTTTAAATGGAGGCCAACCCGGTTTATTGACCAGGCTCGAGAAGTTGATACAATAGTACGTTCGTTAACAGGCTTATAACCACTTTTCCACAAATTTGCAACGATTGCTTGGAAATTGAAAAAGTTAGTAAATTTTTATAAAATCAAGAATCCTTTTCTTGTCGTGTACTCAACAAAAATATTCCTAGTGAAAAAGTTGCTACAAACTTTTTAAAATATTTAAGACTAATTTTGTTGCACTTACAGTGTTATTACTTCCTGTTAAATATAAAAGGTATATATAAAAAAAAATTATATCTAAAATTCAATTCCACTATAGAAAAAGATGGATGCCACATTGTGGACTACTAAATATCCAGAATTTTGTATCATTACACGGGGCAAAATCGCCTTTTTTGATGTGTTTGATTTTTAAATATTATATATTTTCTAGCAAATAAATTTTATTTGAAACACATATATTAATATATTACAACAAAATATATTTGCAAACTAAATTTCTCAAATAAAATATGTGTTTAAATACAAATAAAATTATTATTTGGGAATTTCTCCAAATATATTTTATTTAAAAATATCAAAACTTGCTGATCTTTTTGGAAATTCAGTTTAAATTTTTCCTTGGTTTCGATTTGTACCTCCCAGTTATGATACCATGTGCCGCACTAACTTCTATGCTAAATCAATCATTTCAAATTTCTGAGTATTCCAAGCCATCATTAGTTGGCAATCCTCCTAGTTATTTATTTTAATCAAAGATTATACTATTTCAATTATTATTTATTATTTTACCAACATTAACAATTTCTAAAAAAATTACTTTGAATTACTGAAAAATTTAACAATTTGGTATTTTCGGAATTTTTATTTGCGAATAAATATTTTTTCAAAAATAATAGTCCCAAATAAAAATATATTGGGTTGTAAACAAAGATTTGTTTAGAACAACATCTTCCCAAATATATAATTTTTGTGTGTACCAAATATTATATGTTTGAGTGTACTCTAAACATATATATGTTTCAAGCCGAATATGTTTAGGACAATATACTACAGAAGCGATTTTTTTTTCAGCGTGTAGTTACCTTTAATATTGTACATTAATTCAGATAAAAAAGATGACTTTTTATTCACAAACCTGAAATGATAAAAAAACACAAAATGTTAGTAAATGGAATATATTGACAAAATTATGAATTAATAATTTAATTTATGTATTGCGGCACAAAGAAATGCTTCAAAATTCTGCTAATCATTGTTCAAATACTTAAATTGTTTCAAAACATACCAAATTAATTTAAAATAATATCCTTTTAAAAAGGAAAATTTAACCAATCAAAAATCATCAAAAACTGCAGTATTGATTATAATACTCGTATATTTGTATTGTGAAAGGAATTCGATTTTGCGGGTCGAAATTATGTGGGGTTAGTTTTTTCATCACACAGTCTTATAAAAAACAAATAAACATATTTGAAGTTTGATTAAAAAAAAACATCATATTTCCTGTAGAAAAACTAATTGTAAACTAGTGTTTTTTGGTGGGGTACGAAAGTAAGCAAAACTCTTTAAAATCGAACCCCCCCAGACAACTATGATGTCTAAATGCCTGACATGGAGTGACAACCATAATGCAGCTCCAAAGCTCCACAGCTCCGGAACATGAACGAACAAAAACTATAACGACAACGACAACATACCGCATAGTCTAATTGAAACAATTAGGCTTAAATGATAATCACTGCCTGTTGTATTTATCGCAAGCCTCATTGTTGTTATTATATTTTCCATTTGACAAAGCTACTAATGACCATCAATTAGTTACAACAGAGCATCACATAACGCAGCAGCAAATGATACTGCAGCAACAAAATTGATGCAAGCAGACAGACAGACGGACAGACAGAGGGACGGACATACTGAATGATAGTCAGACGGACGGACAAGATACTCTCATGCAGAAAAAGCTGACCAGCGAAGTACCCAATGCAATGCATTTTCCGCAATCAGATACAAGTCGAGTTGGGGGGTTGTGATGGTGATGGGGAAGGAGGTGCACCAAACCAGCTGGTTTCACATGCATAAGTGTTTGCGTTTTGCTGAAATGTGAGATTGAAATTGAATTCGATTTAATTGCTGGGTTTTTTGTGAACTTTGTTTTTCAGCGCTGCCCTCCCTACTGCAACACTTGCTGCTGGCAAAAATTGTTTGTCACAACACACAGTGTTCCAAAAACAAAACAATACTTGTAAGACCAATATCAAACAGACAAACAGACGGACGGACGAATGGGTATAACTGAAATGCCCTGAAATGGATCTAAGCCAATACATATCGACACCTTAATTTCAAAGTACGAGGTCTTTACAATAGAAAAGGTGAATTTTTATATTCCACTTTTTACACAAAATTTTATGTAAATTCTTTGATAATTTTTTATACCCTCACTTTAGTGTAACGAGGGTATATATCATTTGCTACGGAAAAAAGTGTAACACATCGAAGGAGTGATCTAAGACCCTAAGTATGTTCGGAGGAAATCCGTTTTGGGTCATTTTAAGTCGAATGAGCAATGTCCGTCCGTCTGTCTGTCTGTCTGTCTATCTGTCTGTGTTTCTGCTGGCTGGTGCGCACGATAACTCTCGAAAGGAGTAACCGATTGACTTCAAATTTGGTATGTGGTAATATTTTGATCTATCTCCGGATGAGTTCGAAGATGGGCCATATTGGTCTACTCCTTCTGGTACCTCCCACACAAAGGGTTAAAATTTAGTGAAATATTGATTCTTTAATAACTTCTATACTACTTATTCGAATCTTTTGAAATTCTGCACATAATATTAGTATATTAGTCGCTATTAACTCGAGAAAAATGGGTGAAGTTGGCGTGCCCGTTTTGGTACCTCCCACACAAATGGACCATTTTGCATCAAAATTTAACTGCTTATTACTTTAATACAAGTGCATAAAAATGCTTGAAATTTTCTACAGTATAATGTTTTTGTAGCGCCTATAGTCCGGTAAAAAATGGGCATTATTGTACAGCCCCTTTTGGTACGTTCCACACAAATGGACCGTTTCGTACCAAAAGTAAACGGCTTGTAACTTTAATACCAGTGCATACAAATACTTGAAATGTTGTACAGTGTAATGCTGTTATAGTGCCTATAGTCCTGTAAAAAGTGGGCGTTATCACCCCGCCCCTTTTTGTACCTCTTACACAAAATGACCAAATCATACATCATAGCTCGTAACATTAATATACCAGTGCACATAAACGCTTATAGTTCAGCACAATGCAATGTATTTAAGAATGTACTGTTTACCGAAAAATATGTGTATTTGGAAAACCCCTTCTGGTACCTCCCACACAAATTGACAGATTTATTGGTGTAATGTTATATATTACATTACTCACAAAGTGAGGGTATACCTTAGTCGATTTACCCGACTGAAACTTTCTTACTTGTTTCTACAGCATAAAATCACCCAACCAGCAAAACACGTCTTACTGTTATGTCTCTCACAAACAAACTTAACTAAGAACATATGTTCGCGACAAGTGGGCCAACATAAAAAAACGCTTTTCACAATTCCCCTTTTCTATTCTGCAGACCTCTTATGCTAGGTGTATTTAGCATTATTTAAGGACATTTTTAAATTCTAAATATTCAAAATTGTCTTCAGTTAGTTTAGTATTTTTGGCATATTAACATTTTCCCATATCAGATATAATAAACCTTATCAATCCATTGAAAGAGTTCATCTGGAAATATTGAAAACAATCGATAATCGATATTTATATAAATGAAATGACTTATTTTCAGTTCACAAATAATGTTTTCATTTTCTTCCAAAACACAACATTGCGCAAATTACACCCCAAAAATTTTGCAGAAAAGCGAAAATTCATTTAAATGAATAAAAACACCAATGATTGGCACGTTTTCAACATAAATTCATAGACTTGATTAAAATGCAAATTTATACTTTTCTATGGAATACATTTGAATTTTTCCCTATGCACGACGAAGCCGACGAATATATTGATGAGTATGGCGGTGAGTGGTATGAGTAATTTAATAAAACTGGTATGTATTTTTAAGTGAAGTTACTCATCGCACTCTCCATGCACAATTGTATACAAATTATACATTTTATGGAAAACAAAAAATAATTTGCAAATTTTATGTTAAATAATTTGAATATACGTATACGTAATGTGTTGATGGATCAGAAGATGATTAGACGAAGCTTTTATTCTGTGGCATGAAAGGGGTCGAAAAAAAATTGATATTTACAGCTAAAGAATGGCAAATACTTCGAGCAAAAGTCAAAACTACAAGTTTAACATTTTCACGAGGTTAGAATTATTAAGAATTTGAGATAACTTTAAAGCACTTTTATCTTTCGCAAAAAATATCAAATTCTTTGTTATAATGCTCTGCAGCTGAGGCATTACTTCTGACGGTTTAGTCGTCCATAATTTCCGTACATTTTTTTAATTGTAATATTCTTTGATATATAACACTGTACAACTGTACGACCTTTTTCCAAGATAACGGGGTTCCGAAAATGGATTCTGTTAGAGGAAGGGACCAAAAAAGATGTACGTTTATCGGCGTTTTCAATGTTAATATAGGAATATTATTTATTTATTTATATGAATTACAATACAAAGAATATTATATATTTTAGTTGTACGGTCCAGTGAAAAGCCGGGTTACAAAGACCATGTGGCTAGATTTTACAGCGACAGACCAGAGCCTCTGGTGGGAATCGAACCTACGACCCACAAACTCATAGGCAAGTACACTACCAACTCACCTACTGGGGCGCTCTATATAGGAATATTATTTTAGGGCAGGTTAAAGTTTCCCCCACTTTCCCCGTTCGTGCAGCATATCGGTATATCAAACTATGTGTGGAGTATGTTCAGCGACTTTTTAGAAATCACAAGGGCCAATATTTTTGTGGATCATATTAACGCTCTAGATCTCCCACATAACACTAATTTTTGGCTCCATTTCGGCTAATCGTAAAAACACCCCTAAAAACACGCCATAAAAATTTACTATACGAGTATATGTCAGAAACCACCAAAGCCCAAAACTTATCACAAACACCATAAAACAGTCACATTCCAGTTAAACACCTCTTAACCGGTATCTTTATTACTTTGACCACTGGGTCGTATGAATAACATAGCTGCACAAATACTCCAAAAGGATGTTTTTGACTGGAATTTGTCTGTTTATACCCGACACCACACTATGGTACAGGGTATTATGATTTTGTGCATTTGTTTGTAACGCCTAAAAAACAGAGAGAATGGAATCACTTTATAAGTCGATTAAGCCATGTCCGTCCGTCCGTCCTTCTGTCTGTCTATCCGTGTATTCTTGTTATCAAAGTGCAGGTCGCAAATATGAAGCTATCTTTACGAAAATTACAGAAGCATTCCTTAGACTAGGGACGATCCCTATTGAAAAAGGGGCATATCGGTCCATGTGTTGAAGGTCCCCCCACCTATGTCATTTCTTGACATAGGTGGGGGGATGTAGCCCTGATACACTTTATATTGGACCTAATCACCCATAGTGAAAATGGGGAACATTAGTCCATGTTTTTATATAGCCCCCATATAAAGGTCCCCCACCCATGCCACTTCTTGACGCTCCAGAAAACACAATGGATCTGGCTGAAATTTATAATTTTACACTTTATATTGGACCTCATCGTCCCCAGTAAAAATAGGGCACATCGGTCCATGTTTTGGTATATCCCCCATATGGAGGTCCCCACCTATATCGCTTCTTGACGCTCTTCAGAAGGGATTCTTCAATTAATCTGGATGAAATTTAAGAATTCATACTCAATATTATACCTAATAGTATTATCCCTAGTAAGAATGGGGAATATCGGTCCATTGATCTAGCTGAAATTTGAGAATTCATACTTAATGTTTGACCTAACCGTTCCTAGAAAAATGTTTTGATATAGCCCCCATATCAAGGTCCCCACCTATGTCATTTATTGACACTCTAGAGAACACATTTTTCAATGGATCTGGCTGAAATTTAAAAATGTATACTTTATATTGCACTTAATCGTTCCTAGTGCAAATGGGAAACAACGGTCCATATTTTAATATTTCTCCCATATAAATATCCCTTCCGATTGGACGTCCTAGCGTTCTAGAGAACGAATTTTTTAAAACATCATGCGGAAATTTAAGCTATTGTGCTTTATATTGAATTTAATCGTCTCTAGTGAAAATGGGGTATATCGGTCCGTGTTTTGATGAGTATAAGACCCTCATGAAGGTCAAGTTTTTTAACATGTGTGCCTGGAATTTAGAAATGTACTCTATTCAACCTGCAATTGTTAATATTAATAATGGTTATCCGTGCTTTTTTTGGCAATTAATGGTGGAGGGTATTATACATTCGGCCCCCCGCGACTTTTTTGGGCCCTTATGATTTCTACTCCACACCTCAGATTAAATAACACATAGTTTCATATACCGATATGATGTATGAACAGGAAAAATGGAAAAACTTAAATCCCCCTAGGACTAGCAGGAAACGACGAATGCAGGGCATGCAGGGAAAACATCGAAACGATGGAACATTTTCTGTGTCACTGCTCGGCTTTCACACATGCAAGATCCCAACATTTCGGGTCCGACATATTGCCAGACTTGTCTCATCTCAGAGAATATGACTGGAAGATACTGAGAAAATTCGTGTCTAGTACCGATTTTCTGTAACTCTTGAGGTATTAAAAGATCATAAATAAGGAGCGCACAACAGGCCGAATCACTGGCTTAAGTGTATGTCCATGGACATGAGTCGTTTAAACGTCTCCTCTCTTCAACCTAAACCAACCTAACCTAACGTGTCTAGTACCGATTTTCTGTAACTTGTGAGGTATAAAATAAGGAGCGCACAACAGGCCGAACCACTGTCTTAAGTGTATGTCCATGGACTTGAGACGTTTAAACGTCTCCTCTCTTCAACCTAAACCAACCTAACCTAACTTCCCCTAAAATAAAATGTCGATGTGATCTTTCATAACGCCAATACACGTGTATGTGGTCTCCTCTACCAGAATCCCGTTATTTTTTCGTGTTGTACAGTGTAATTAGTCTTATAAAAATTCATATTTAATAGAACATTAATTCACCTGATGAAAATAAAAATTGCCAACTAACTCCAATAAAAATATGTGTCCTTTCGCTACACTGTACAGTGGGAGGAATTAAAAAAAAAAGTTTTTGGCGATTTTCCAATTTAATTTGGGAATTGTGGGATTTTTCTTTATAGGCAACAAAATTGGCTATTTAATGAAAAAATATTGCCTTTAGATATACTTTCTGTATAAAAAGTTATGGTCATCAGACAAATCATAAACACTTTACAGGGCCTCAAAGTAAAGGTGGACAACTTTCAGACCCTGTAGCTCCGCTTCTGAATAACATAGGGGTCAATTTTAAACGTATCTTCTCTAATACCTCTTCTACAATAATGCCAGATTTTGCCGCAATCGCTTGTCTGGTTATGAAACGGCCGATTTATGTCCCTTTTTTTAATTCCACCCACTGTGCAGTGTATTGCGTGTGTGAGAGTTACGTTCCATGCAGCTAAAATCTGTGAAATGATATTAATTACATTTTCCAACGAGCAAATTCACATGTACTTATGAGTCCTCAACACATGCACCCAACACTCATACAAAATGTATGTGTGTGTGTGGGGGATCTCTCTCTCCCTAAAAAAATCCCTTTAAATGCCAGATAACTGCCGCTCTATTCGTTCCCTCTATTCTAGCAGACATAACATTACATCCCACAAATGCTTTTATGGCAGAAAATTATCAATAAAATATCGATTGCACTGAACAAAAAAAAAGTAATAGCAGAACCCAACAAATCCCTCGCCATTAACTCGAAGATCGATGGTACTGATGCCAAGGATGATGATGGCGATGGCAATGGCGTCGACGATGACTATGACGAGCGTTGCAATGATGATGATGGCCACGACGACAGCACTGATGATGACGGCAGTATGTTTTCTGTTATCCTTTTCAAGCATCAGCCGCCAATCGAAGGGAATCGGTTGGTAAGAGGAGAGAAAGGGAGCTAGAGGGATTGGAGGAAAGGCGATGAGAGCTAATGCATTAATGAGTGCAACGAGAAAAATGATGAGAATGCATTACTGTCGCTGCTAGGAATGAAGGATTTCTGCATATGTGTGAACATTTCAAATACAGACATAACTACATATGTATGTACGTATGAATGTACCACTCGTACACATTTCTATATGTCTGCATGTATATATGTATTAGTCTGGGGGCAAATGTTTGGCTCTCATCAGCATTAGCAGCATATTTGGCCAGCCATCCAGTGAAGGGATAAAAATTGAATCAACGATAACATCTTGCCTTAGTTTCTGCAATGTGGCATTGAGACTTCACGTGGAGGGGGCGCCACCAATGCGAAAGTGTTCAGCCGTAGGTCTATCTATATACATTGAGGATGCATATATGTATGCTATACATACATATGTATGTAGGTACATACGAGTATGTATATGAATATGGGGGAGATGTGCCGGAGCGTAAACTTTGCCTACTCAGCATCTAATGTAGGCTCATGAACACCCAATAACAAAGGCATTAAGGTAAAATAACTTAAATCGATATGGAAAAATAGATAAAACATAGGGGTAAATTATTCTTTTCCCAGACTGAACATTTCTCAACATTTGGTTTTATTTTAAAAAACTTTTAAAACTTCGATACCTTCGCCCATTTTTATAGTATTATTTTTAAAATAAGTTATTTTGCCGGTGGAACTGAGAGACTGCTGATACCTTTGCCGCCACACTCCATTTGTTTATAGTTGCAGCTGGCACGACGTCTGGGGCGAAGGGAACCCACCAACAGCAGAGCTGTTATCCCGCTGATTATTAAATGGAAATTTGCATCAATAATTGGTAATTTTCAACAAAACTGCAATGTAAGAGTTGAATGGAAACGTGCCAGTGTTTGCATGTTTCACTTGCACAAGCTGTGGTATATATACGAGAATGTACGTACATATGTAGTATCCCAAAACATGAGTTGCATTATTTCATTGATGGATTTTTTAATCGATTTCAGAGTTGCCATTGCAAGGGGAAATGTTGCAAAAGCGAACATTCTTCTTTGAAGGGGGGTGGGGGAGCAAATTTTATTGATACCGAAATTTGCATTAATTAGTGATCCAGATTACTGAATTTTGCGCCTAACACCTTTAAATACCAATGTCACCTAAACATATGGCTTGAGCTATCAATTCTTCATTAATTTACTTTTCTCAAATTAATGTGAAAACATTACACTGTTAAAATAATAAAATAATAACACTACTGAGAAATATTCATTAAATTGTCTGTACACTGGCCTCAAACTAAAGACTCTGTTGCCCTTTAACTATATACTTATTCTATCGTTGTTTGAAGAACAAAATTCATCAAATTTAAGATCATTTCTCTATTTTTACGAAAAATATTGCTGACTTTAGTGTTACTTCTAATATGTCTTTAAATTAATAACAAATAACAAAGACATTTGTCAGCAATTTCAGGATAATAGTTGTCATTGTTTCAAGAACAAAACTCATCAAATTAAAGATCATTTACCCGATTTTAATGAAATTGTCATTCGTTTAAAGGGAATTGTCTTTATTTTAATGATCAACTGTCTTTAATATTATGAACATGTTGACGTTAGTGTTACTTTCTGAAATTTCCTTAAATCAATGAAAAATTCATGTCATTTATCAGCAATTTTAGGATAAATGTCAATAGTTTTAACGATTTTGAACATAAAATTATACACATATGACATGTCATATTTTTAGAGACAACATGTCCTTAATATTTAGAGTACTTTCTCCTGTATGCACACAGAAACAAAGCAACCGCAAGTAAAGAAATATTATTAAAGTGTAACATAAACAATGTATATATTTGCTGGATCAATTCGTATACTAATACTCAGTCTATATTCAAATTAATATTGGTATAATGAGTATAGTGGGTGGTATGAGCAATCTAATTAGTGTAGAATGAAATTAATAGTACAGAGTACAGTGGATCTCTTGTCTGTTTATAAGATCTGTTGCAGAGTTTATAATATTTCTTCAAACCCATAGTTACTTTCTAAACTACCCTAAAAATTTCGTATACAAGTACTTTAATTTCAAACTATGATATTTTCTTTATCTGTGATACAATTTTTCAAATATATCACTGCACCCATAAGTAATCCTAGTACAAGGTGTTAGCTAATTAAAAAATAAAACTTTATACATTTTTAAATTTTCAATATCAATTCCAACCTTATTTCAAATGTACTGCATTTTCAAATTTGAACTAATATTGGAAAACAAAATATTACCTCCTGTCAATTTTGAAGCCCTTCGATAACCGGACAGACATGGCAAAGATGATTTAAACAATCCTTCAAAGATTTTTTTTATGAAATCATATTCTTCTGCATGGAAACAGGAAGAGAAACACCTCACTAATACTAAGAAAAATTTAAATTTTTATGTTTGCCAGTACCTAGTGTTATTGATCCAGATTTTTAGATATAACAATCCTTCTTTGAGCATATATTGTACTTTCTTATGAGTGCACACAGGAAAAAGGCAACAGTACTTAGAGAAATAAAGTGAACATTTAACATAACTAATTCCCAGATATGCTGGATTAATTCATATACTTAGAGTAAATGCAAATTATTCTTTGTATGAGTACAGTGTGTGGTATGAGTAATCTGATTAGTGTGGCATGCAATTCACTCATACCAGCAATATTACAGCGGATTTGTTACTTGCAGAGTTAATAATATGTCTTCAAAACTAAACTACGATTAATAGTAATAGTTAAAATACCGCAAAAATACATTTATATTCGTATATAAGTACTTTAATTTGAAATTAATAAATTTTCATAGGGGTGCTCAATTTCTTTAGATACCTCACTGCACCCATAAGAATTTCCAGTACAAGGTGTACGCTAATGCAAAAATAAAGTTTTCTGTATTTTCAGATTTTCAATAGCAACTCCAGCCCTTCCATCAAAATAAAAATGCAATGATAGTTAATCTAAAAGTCAGTACAGACGGTTGTCAGATCGGACAACGTTATCAACCCTGTTAAAGTGCCGCAAATGTACGGGCAATGACAGATTGCAAAGGTGAATTGACAGTATATATTTACAATACATTTTGTAAATATTTATATGCGGAATTGCCAATAAAAATATTTTAAAGACAGTGTTGACAATCAAATGTTTTTCTGACAATGACGCCGTTATCACATGCATAAACTTCGCACATCTAACAATCTGCAAATTTTCTCGCAATGACTTTTCTGCTAATGTTGCAAAACAAAAATTGAATGTTAACACGGATGTAAATTCAGAGGGTTGCATTTTTCCGCCATTTTTGTGGCAATATTGTCCGATATGCAAATCGTGTGTACTTAGCTTAATTTGTATTCGCACAATGAGAACAGTGGGTGGTATGTGTAATCTGAGGAGAGTGACAAATAATGCATAGCAATCATACGACCTCTAGAACAATGGATCTGTTACTTGCAGAAAAATTAATAAATTTTCTTCAAAACTAAGAGAGAAATAGTTAAAAAATTAAATAAATTACAATGAAAATATATATGATATTTTCCCTATCTGTGACCAAATCCCACAAACACATCAATGCACACATAAGAAACCCCTATAGAAAGTGAAAGCTAATTCGAAAATAAAACTTTCTGCATTTGCAGATATTCAATTGTAAATTATAGTAAAATTAATTCTTTTTTGTGTAATGAGTGCAGTGTGTGGTATGAGTATTCTCATGAGTGTAGCGGGCAATTCATAATACTCACACCACCTCAAGAACAGTACATCTGTTATTTGCAGAATTATTAATGATATTTCCTAACAACCAGTTACATTTTAGATGACCTTAAAATACATAAATATAAATGTTATAATTTGCGATCAAATTCTTTAACTAGATCAATGCACCCATAATAAATCCCAGTATAAGGTATAAGATAATTCAAAAACAAAACTTTCTACATTTTTAGATTTTCAATATCAATTCTAGACTAAAAATCTAAATTTGTAAATTATATTATATAAGTATAGATGTTCATTTTATTTCTGTATGAGTATGGTGGGTGGTATGAGTAATGTGATGAGTTTGGCATGAAATTAGTAGTACTCATACCACCTCCAGGACAGTGAATCTGTTACTTGCATAATTAATAATAATGTTTCTTTAAAACTGAACCCAGAAAGCAGTAGATAAAAGATTAAATAAATTACAATGATTTATGATATTTTCCTTATGTATGGCCAAATTCTTTTAATACGTCAATGCATCTCAAATTCTTCCTACACCTATAAAAGATCCCTATAAAAAATAGTTCAAAACAAGTAAGAAAGTTTCAGTCGGGTAAACCGACTAAGGTATACCCTCACTTTGTGAGTAATGTAATATGGAATATTAAACGAATTATTCTGTCAATTTGTATGGGAGGTACCAGAATGTTTTTAACAAATACACCTATTTTTCGCTGAATAGTAGATTCTTTAAATACATTACACTGCGCCGAATTATAAACGTTTTTTGCACTGGTATATTAACGTTATGAAATATTAAATTTTGGTATGATTTGGCCAATTTGTGTGGGAGGTACAAAAAGGGGCGTGGTGATAACGGCCTTTTTTTGCAGGGCTATAGGGACTTCAAAAGCGTTATACTGTGCAAAATGTTGTTGCATTTTCGGACATTGGTACTCATGCTGTGAGCTCTTAACTTTTTGTGCAAAATGGTACCTTTGTGTGGGAGGTACAAAAAGGGGCGTGGAAATAGCGTCCATTTTTCACAGTGCAAAAGACACTATAAAAGGATTACACTGTAAAAAATTTCAAGTATTTTTATACACTGGTATTAATGTTATAAGCTGTTATCTTTTGGTGCAAAATGGTACCTTTGTGTAAGAGGTACCAAAAGGGGCGTGAATATGACACCCATTTTTCACTGGACTGTAGGCACTATGAAAGCATTACACTGTACAAAATTTCAAGTATTTTTATGCACTGGTATTAATGTTATAAGCTGTTAACTTTTGGTGCAAAATGGTGCATTTGTGTGGGAGGTACCAAAAGGGGCGTAGCAACATGGCCCATTTTTCTCGAGTTGATAGCGATTTATAAACTAATGCTATGTGTGGAATTTCAGAAGATTCGAATAAGTAGTATAGCAGTTATTAAAGATTCAATATTTCACAACATTTTAACACTTTGTGGGGGAGGTACTAGAAGGAGTGGACCAATATGGCCCATCTTCGAACTTAGCCGGAGATAGAAAAAAATATTACCACTTACCAAGTTTGAAGTCAATCGGTTACTCCTTTCGAGAGTTATCGTGCGCACCAGCCAGCAGACACACAGACAGACAGATAGACAGACAGACAGACAGACGGACGGACATTGCTCATTCGTCTTTAAATGACCCAAAACGAATATCCGCCGAACATACTTAGGGTCTTAGATCACTCCTTCGATGTGTTACACTTTTTTTCGTAGCAAATGATATATACCCTCGTCACACTAAAGTGAGGGTATAACTAAAAACCTGCATTTTCAGATTTTCAATAGCAATTCCGAACCTTGCTAAAAATTTAAATTAATGTTTGTGCATGACAGTTCAATTAATTATTCTTTATATTTATAATGGGTACAGTGGGTGGTATGAGTAATCTCATGAGAGAGACAAACAATTTAAAGTACTCATACCACCTGTTGTCCAAAGGATAGATCCTAGCAGGCAGAATGAACAATATTACTTCAAAACGAAAACCAATAAATAAATTTTTAAACTTCATTGGAAATACATACAAATTTATTTCTGTAATGTGAAACTATGATCTTTTATTTATAACTGGAAAAAATCTTCCAATACATCAATGCACCCATAAATCTGCATTCACATATATTCAATATCAATTCAGGGCCTTGCTAAAAATGCGAATTAAAGTTGAAAATTTATGTTTAAATTAATTAATTTTTGTGTAATATGCTCATGGCAAGCAATTCATAGTACATACACAACCTATAGATCAGTGTATCTGTTATTAATAATATATTTTCAAGACTTAAGCCAAAGAGCAATAGTTAAATTTTAAATTACATCTGAAACACAAAGAAATGTATTTTTAATAAAAAAAATATTTTATTTATAAAAGGACAAATTCTTCAAATGCATCACTGCACCCATAACAAATCCCAGCACAAAATGGAATTCAAATTAAGAATACAATGTCCTGTATTCTCAGATTTACAATATCAATTCCAGACTTTTTTATAAAATATAAATTACTATTTGAAAACGACAGCTACAGAGAAATATTAATTTGCTGCAATTTTAAATTAAACACCCTGAATGCTATGTGTAATTTCATAAATACAAAAGCAAAATTTACTCACCACCTCCCTCCCTCCCTCTTCCCAAAAAGTAAATTTAGCATATTAAAATTTTAAATCAAATTTACAAAAATGACGCCAATCATTTTGAGACACATATGCGGGTAATTTTTGCTTTGTAGTGCAAATAAATATTGAATTATGTCAATGGCTTACATTGAGAAAATTCAAAAGCCGCCTGAAGTGTAATTAATATTATTAAAATCATATTTGTAATTATCAATGTCTACAGTGATTTCCAGGAAAATTCAACGTTTGTGCATATGAAATACGAGTGTGATTTACAGTGCCATGCGATAATACGATATGCGAAATTTAATAATTATAATATATAATGATTTCAAATTATATTCATTGCCTGGAGGATACTCCATAGCCCACCATTACCTAAACTGAAACTCTGAATATGGGGAATGTCCTTGAATTACGTGAAAATGGGGTTAACTAAATAACTAAGAAATGTGTATGTAAAATGGGAAAATATTGTTCTGAGCACTCAGACTGTAATCAAAGCTTGTTAGACTATAATCAAAAAGCAAACATGTAGTCTATTAATTAGTGTTCATATGTATATGTATGTATGTATATGAGACATACAGAGTACAGAGTCTGTGGTATTTAATTAAAATTTCTCATACTCCCCAAAAAAATGTACATAGAACACCGACTGTATTAAATGGATGCATTAAAGAAATTAAATTAGAAAAAAATATTTTTCATATCCTATGTGATATCCGGATCCACTAAAAGATACGCACAGAAGGAAAATCCAAACAGAATAAACATTTAGAGAGAAACATACCCTTTTAACAGATTTTTTACATCATTTCGTATGCTCAGACTAAGTGGAAATTAATATTTGCATAATGTGTACACTGGGTGGTATGAGTTATTTTAATGATTGCATGTTAACAATATCACTCATACCACCCATGTGGAGTTAATACTCATACTTCAATTTGAATGCATGGAATAAATATTTGAATTTATAGAATGAGATAGTAGACAATTGGAGAATATCGACAACTCTTGTGGGAATTATCATATATTACAAATTGAAATTGTAGAAATGGTCTTTCAAGTAAAATTCAATATTTATCTAAGACGAATAATTAGTGGCAGTAAATGAAATTAATCATACAACCCATTGCACTCAATAGAAAATACTGTACAATGACTGCGGATACTGTCTTCAAAGTTATGCGCTATTCAGTTTTGTGGGAGGTACCAAATAGGGCGTGGCCATGAAACCTCTGTATTGAGTGTATAAAGAATCTATTATTTTGTGCGAAATTACATACAGTCTTGCGTAAGTAGTTTAGAAATGATAACGAATTCATAAAATTTCACAAAATTATAACCCTTTGTTACTATATTCGAAAGTTATTCCACGATCCAGCCAGACAGACAGACGGACATAGCTCAAATGACGTAAAATGTACGGAAACTGATTATGTCTAATCGTTTATAAATATGGTTTAGCTCACCCCTTCAATATGAACACTTTATATACACCCTCTTTTTATATACAAAACTTGACCCAGTCTAACACCATTTTTTTGGAGATCAGTAGGTAGTATTAGTAATATTAATCATACAATGAAGTAACTTCGACCCTTACTATTATTTTATTTAAGTGAACGAATTGATAATGAAAATCTAAGACCTCCCGAACTTTCATTTTAAATAATAGTTTCAACAAAAAGATATCCATTCTATAGAATACAGAAGAGTAACATTTATTTATTGGAATCGAAATTAGGATTTTATTGTGTAAATAAAGACATCATTCTAAGTCAACAAGGAAACGGAAACCGTGGTAACACAATGGGTTGTATAAGTAATATTAATAAATAAAATTACTCATACTGCACTTAATACTGCAAAGAAATTTAGTAAATGCATTCTGAAATTTGCTGAACAACTTTATAGAAAATATGAATACGAAAAATATTTTTGTTACAAAATAGTGAAATTCTAACATTTTTGAGGTACAATGTGATTTTGGCTTTGGGCTTTTTAGGGTGCCTAGACACATTCAGATCGTGTTGGGATATTCACAAAAGTTGTTTAGATTTACCGTAGCTATCGCACGTCTGCGTTTTGGTACATTTAGCTGAACAGGCTGTAATTCTTGCCCAAATAGAATACAGACTTCAAAGTTTCAGCTAAATTGCTTAGAAAATGTAGTGCTTATGGCTTAAACATGCTTTTTTGGGAGCGACATCTATAGGTGGACTATAACCAAATATGAACTGATTAAAAAAATTGTCTAAATAAAATACAAACTGCAAAGATTCACCTAAAATGTTGTATTAATGGCTTAAATAAGCATATTTTGGAGCGACCTCTATAGGATTACTATAACAAAATATGAACCGGGTTGTACAATTTTTGCTGCGATGAATGCTTTTCAAAATAGAATACCAAATGCAAAGTTTCAGCTAAACTGCTTTAAAATTGTGTTATCTATGGCTCAAGAACAGTATTTTGGAGCGACCTCTATAGGGGAGCTATATCAAAACGATATGGCCCATTTGCAATCCCTGCAAATATAAGAAATATTTCTACCAAATTTGATTAACCTACCTCAATTACGGACTATAGCGTGATTTCAACAGACAGACAGAATTTTACGACAATCAAGAACATATATACTTTATGGGGTCACAAATCAATATTTCAAGGTGTTGCAAACGGAATGACAAACTTGGTATACCCCCATCCTATGGTGGAGGGTATACAAATTAATCATTCGTTCCTTGGTACTTTATATTAATTTTCATATAAAATAAGCTTATTAATTGATAATGAAAAACTGAGATACTGATATATTTTAAAAACAATTCCTCCGACCGCAACAAAATCTCGATTTCTGACTTAAGAAGTTTTGAAGAAGTTTGAAGAAGAAACTATATTTTTCCAAATCAAATATCTGCAAAATCATTTTATTTATTAATAGTATAAATAATATTAATAAATAAAATGAATCATTCGTTCCATAGTACTCTATTAAAAACTTCATACAAAATAAGCAAATTAATTGATATCGAAAAACTGAGACAAGCTGATATTTCATTTTAAAATGTTTGTTATCTACATAAAAACATTGCCTTTGAGTGCAGCACAATTTCGTATTCATGTATAACAAATTTCGACTTAATAAAAGAAGAAACAACTACGAAAAGTTGTTTCCAAATCTGCAAATATCTGCAAAATCATAGAAATCTCCTCAGAGCACAGTAGGTGGTATAAATAATATTAATAAATATATAGTTACACATACTTTCCATAGTACTCTATTTAAAAGTTCATACAAATTAAGCAAATTAATTGATAACAAAAAACTGAGATCAAAAGAAAGTTCATCTAACAATTTGTGTTACCTAAATAAAAACACTTCCTTTGAGTGCAGCGAAATTTCGACTTAATAAAACAACAAAAAATATTGTAAAGTTTTTTCCAATCCAAATATCTGCACAATCATTGAAATCTCCTCAGAGCACCGTAGGCTGTATAAGTAATATTAATAAATAAAATGACCCAATAGTTCCACAGTACTCCATATTAAGCATCATATAAAAGAAGTAAATAAATTGATACGAAAAACTGAGAAAACTGATGTTTCTGTTTTATAAAACTTCATACAAAGTAAGAAAACTAATTGATAACGAAAAACTGAGACATTCTAATATTAATTTTTAAATTTGTGTCATTTACATAAAAACATTTCCTCTGAGTGCAGCGAAACTTCGAGTTTGTTTATAACAAATTTAGAATTCGACAAAGAAGGAACAGAAAGGTACAGTTCTTTTTAAATCAAATATTTGCAAAATCATAGAAATCTCCTCAGAGCACAGTAGGTGGTATGAGACATATCGTTACATAGTACTCTATACTAAACTTCATATAAAATAAGGCAATTAAATGATAACGAACAACTGAGACAAACTCATATTAAATTTTAAAATTTGTGTTACCTAAATAAAAACATTTTCTCTGAGTGTAGCGAAATTTCGAATTTTTGTTAGCAAGTTTTGACTTTTCCAAATCACATATCTACAAATCATAGAAATCTCCTCAGAGCACAGTAGGTGGTGCAAGCAATGTTAATAAATAAACTTACTCATATTTTCCATAGTACTCTATATTAAACCTCATATAAAATAAATAAATTAACTGATATCGAAAAACTGAGAGCAACTGAAATTTGATTTTAAAATTTGTGTTACCTAAATAAAAACATTTTCTCTGAATGCAGCGAAATTTAGAATTTATGTTAGAAAGTTTCTACTTAATAAAAGAGAAAGAATATTGTAAGTTTTTCCAAATCAAATGTCTGCAAAATCATAGAAATCTCCTCAGAGCACAGTAGATAGTACAAATAAATATTAATAAACATAATTACTCATACTTTCCATAGTACTCTACACTAAACTTCATATCAAAAAGTAAATGATTTGATAACAAAAAACTGAGATCAAATGGAATTTCATTTTAAAATTTGTATTACCTAAATAAAAACATTTGCTCTGAGTGCAGCGAAATTCCGATTTTTTTATAGCAAATTTCATAGCCATAAAAGAACAAACAATATTGTAATGTTTTTTCCTACTCAAATATCTACAAAGTCATAAAAAGTCACTTTGCAGCACAGTAGGTGGTATAACTAATATGAGGAATGAGCCATTATATGGCTCATTCGTCCCATAGTACCTTATATTCAACTTCATATAAAATAAGTAAATGCATTGATAACAAAATACTGATAATTCATTTTAAAATTTGTGTTATTTAAATAAATAAAAACATTTCCTCTGAGTTCAGCGAAATTTTCCAATTTTTTTATAGAAAAGTCACTTTACAGTACAATAGATGACTCATTCGCTCCATAGTACTCTGTATTAAAACAAGTAAATTAATTGATAACGAAAAACTGAGACAAACTGAAATTTCATTTTAAAATTTGTTTTAAAAAGTTGATGAACTTTTCTCTGAGTGCACACCCATGTTTGCTTTATAGCCACTTTTGACTTAAAAATAGGTTTTTCCAAATCAAACCTCTTCCAGACCATACGAGACGCAAACATTATACTATATAGTAATCATTTTTTGGTAAAATCTAAGGGAGCATTGCCGAAATATGATGCAAAAGCAAACATCCTGTCTGCAACATAAATTAAGGGATTTTCAAGCTCCTCTACAGGGATGCATTCAGGGGTTTGTGCTCTTGGCAAGCATGCTCCAAATAAAATTGCTGAGAATTTCGTGCTCGCATTTAATTAGTTTTCGAAACAATTAACAAGTTTTCGCTGGCAGGACATGATGCTGTGCTCTACGGCACATGGCAGACTAGAGATTGAAAGAGAGGGAGCGAGAGAGAGAGATGGGGGTTTCCCAATTACAATTGCCGCCAATGAGTTCAATAAATTCTTGGGGAATATTATTAAAACTCTAATACGCTACATTTTCCAGAGGGGGGACATATTAACACACATATAAACATACATATACATATTTGTAGGAGTATGTTTGTATATGTTTCAACAAAATCAAATCGTATAGAATGGAGGAAAAATTCCATTCATAATTATTACCATATACATATACATGGCTGAAGTTGAATAAACACAAAACTGCTGCAAAGAGTTTTTATTACAAAAATTTCCAAAGATTATGTTTATCCAGCAACTTTTAGTTTTATTTTTTGGGGTATTTTTCTGCTGCTGATATTTTTGTGAATTTCAAATAATTTTGGTATTTTGTTGTCAGTGTTTTTGTTGTTGTTTTTGTTTTGTTTTTTCTTTTTTGGTTGAGTTTGCTTGCTTGCTGCCAGTTGAATAAACTCATATACAAATGTATATGTTTTTGGTAGAGATGTGTGGACGTGTGTCGCAACACACACACACACACACACACACACATATGCATACAGACAGACATATAAACTAAGGCATTCATATTTTTATAGTCACAAAATTACGCTACAAAATGTTAGGAATGTTACCAGTCCCTGTCCATGGGTTACCGCTGCATACCGGGGAAGGATGTTGTTTCTGTCTCTGTTGCTGCTGTTGCACAAAATCATGCCTGTGGTTTTATTTATTTATTTTAATAAAGTTAGTTTCTGATGTTTGCATTCATACAGACATACATACAAATGTATGCACATGTGTGTGTGTGTGTTTATTTCCTGTTATCCTTTCGGCACCAGCTTTGTCATAACCAAGTACTCTCCCAGTGTGTATGAAATTCACTCACTCACACAAATACTTAGTCGTACAAACACACATAAACGCGTGCTCGGGCTCGTGCCCACATGCCAAATACAACGATGAACGTGTATGCCATATAGAGCGAGAGCGAGGCGAGTGTGTCATAAAAATGCTCACAGGATATCAATTGAAGGCAATGTTTAAGGATATTTGTCTCTGTGTGCGTATATATGTGCATGTGTGTGCTAAAGCAGAAATTAAATTCATGTTGGATATACGCTCTTTTTAGCATATTTTATCATTTAGATATGGGCATTTCCAGCTGGAAGAACAGGCGGAAATTCAATATCCCCAAAAAAAATAAATAAATAGAAAAACAGAAACAAAACATACTCGCATACCCTTTCCGCAATGTTAATATTGCCGAAGATTGATTGACTTTTTATAAAATGATAAAACGCAAACAAATTGGGTATAAATATAGCAATTTTCTTCCCGCAATAGGGCAGATAATTCGATATGAGAGAAAACAAAAAAAAAAGAAACAAATTTGTACAAATACATATACGAGTATAAACATTTAAACTGATTCAATTTAGCACTGAAGCGGTTTGAGTTTGACAAATATTATTCAATTTCTGCCTGTTTTCAGAATACATAAGCCTGCATAAGCACATTTGTGTAAATTAATATAAATTTTAAATTCTTCTTAAATCTTGAATTTTTAAGTATTTATTCTAAACAATATGTAGTCTTCTGTTTCGAAATATAGACCAAAAAACTCTTAAAAGGCCAGTGGGTGGTATACGTAATATTAATAAATTAAATTACTCATACTTTCCATAGTACTTTATATTAAACTTCATATAAAATAAGTAAACGAATGGCTAACAAAAAACTGAGATCAACTGAAATATTATATAAAAATTTGTGGTTAGCAAATAACAGACTTTTCGCTGAGTGCAGAGAAATGTTTGTTTTATAGAAAATTTCGACTTAATAAAAGAAGAAACAATATTGACATTTTTTCCAAATCAAATAATTGCAAAATCCTAGCTATCGCCTCAAAGCACTCTAGGTGGTATAAGTAATAAAATAAGTAAAATTATTCATACTTTTCACAATACTCTTTATTAAAGCTCATATAAAATAATTAAATGAATTGATAACGGAAAACTGAGACAAACTAATGATTCATTTTAAAATGGGTGTAACCCAAATAAAAACATTTCCTCTGAGTGCAGCGAAATTTCTAATTTTTTACAGCATGTTTTGACCCTATCAAATAACTGCACACTCATAGAAATCTCCTCAGAGCACAGTAGGCGAAACTGAGAAAAGCTATAATTTGTGTTATCTGCATAAAAACATTTCCTCTGAGGACAGCGAATTTTCGTGTTTGTTTATAACAAATTTCGACTTAATAAAATGAGAAAGAATATTGAAAAGTTTTTTTCCAAATCAAATATCTGCACAATCATAGAAATCTCCTCAGAGCACAGTAGGTGGTATAAATAATATTAAAAAATATAATTACTCATACTTTCCATAGTGCTCCATACTAAACTTCATATAAAATAACTAAATGAATTGATAACGAAAAACTGAGACAAACTGATATTTCATTTGAAAATTTGTGTTATCTGCATAAAAAAATTTCCTCTGAGTGCAGCGAAATTTCGATTTTTTATACAAAGTTTTGACTTAATAATAGAAGAAACAATAGTGTAAAGTTTTTGTTTTCAAATCAAATATCTGGTAATGGTAGAAATTTCCTCAGAGCGCAGTAGGTGATATATGTCATACTTTCCATGGTACTCTATATTAAATCTCATATATAATAAGTAAATGAATTGATAACGAAAAACTGAGACCAACTGAAATTTCATTTTAAAATTTGTGTTACCTGACTAAATAAATTTTCTCTGAGTGCAGCGAACTTTCCATTTTTTTATAGCAAGTTTCGGCTTAATAAAAGAAGAAACTATATTGTAAAGTATTGTAGAAATATCCTCAGAGCACAGTAGGCTGTATTGGTAAGATTACTAAATAAATGATGACTCATTCCTTCCATAGTACTCTATATTAAACCTTAAATTAATTTATAATAAAAAAGTGAGACAAACTCATATTTCTTTTTAAAATTTGTCTTAACTACTTATAAATAAAAACATTTTCTCTGAAAAGAAAAATTTCGAATTTTTGTATTTCAAGTTTTGACTTTTCCAAATCAAATATCTGCAAAATATATATACATCAAAATCTCCTCAGAGCACAGTAGGTGGTATAAATAATGTTAATAAATAATATTGTAAATTGTTTTCCAAATCTAACATCTGCAAAACCACAATGAATCACTTCACGGCACATTAGGTGATATAATTATTATTATTAAATAAAATGACTCATTATTATATACATAGCCCTATATATTAAACCTCATACAAAATAAGTAAATAAATTGATAACGAAAAACTAACACGACCTGAAATGTCATAGTTAAATTTGTTTTAAACACATAACATACTTTTCTTTCAGTGCACAGCTATGTTTGCTGTTATAGTCAATTTCTATTTAAACAAATATTTTTCAAATCAAATATCATACAAGGCACAGATATTGCAATATTTTTTTTCAAATTCTAAGCGAGTATTGTCAGAATAAGTTAGTTAAGTTAGTAAAAACGCCGTTAAGGTCGGACATGCCGAATCTTATGTCGTGATTTGCAGCAATAATAGCACATCTCAAGAAATCAAAAATCTTAACATAACACGGCCATTGAATTTGTTGCGCAAAAAATCCATTGTTTCGTTAGCTGTGTGGCAAGTGGCACCGTCCTGTTGATACCACATATTGTCCACATCCATGTCTTCCAATTCGGGCCATAAAAAGTTCGTTATCATCTCACGATAGCGAACATCATTCACAGTAACTGCCTGACCGGCCTCATTACGAAGAAGTATGGCCCGATGACGCACCCAATGAACTGGGCGAGCATACACAGGTCTTTTCACATCTCCTAAAGACCCGGTTTGCTGAAATTTGCGCACAATTCTCCCGATTGTGAAGAAATTTGGTCGATTATGCTGATCAAAAAAACATCGCGAACTGCACGAAATACATTTTGATTTGAACGCCCATTTTCGTAAAAGGCTTAAAAAACTTTAACGCGTTGCTCGATTGTGTATCTTTCCATGGTTCAAATTGAGTTAGTCTGAAATTGAGAAATGTCAAATGAAATGCAGAAGAAAACTTGACGTTTAGGTGTGGTTCACATTCAACACCGGCCCTTACAATTTAACCACCCTTTAGAAGGAGTGGAACAATATGGCCATATTGGACCACTCCTTGCAATACCTCCCGCACAAAGGGTTGCCATTTAGTGATTTAATTTAAACAAAAAAATAGTTTTACGAATATTTTTTGTGACTGAAGGTGAGGAGATTCGTATGTCGGTTTACCCGACTGAACTTTCTTATTTGTTAGATGTTGATCCTTATTTTAATAAATATACAAGTGCCATCCCACTAATAGACCATAAAGCTCTTACATAAGCTTTCCTTTTAACCAAAAAAGTATCAAAAATATGTGTTTTACAACAAATCGTCGGCTTAATGCTATTTTGGTCCATACGCCATTTTTGTGTTTTTTGAGTTAGGAGTTGATAATATGGGTTCCAAACATGCTCTTTCAGAATCTGCAATCATTTTTTTCCTATCTCGCCTAGTTTTCGAGATATTGGTAGGGTAAATTTGTTTTACTCTGAATAACGGGAAATAATTTCGACATTTTTGTTCTATGTCTCAATTTTTCTATCGCCCTATATTTTTCACTCAGTATTTTAGTGTCCATCCATACCGACCCTTTTTGTGGTCCATGTAATACAAATACGAAAAAATAGTAAAATAAAAGTGGATATGGACCGAAATGCCAAGTACAAAAATTGTTATAACTTGTTTATTTTTGGATGTAATGACATAGAAATGCATGAGAATCATACAAACACTGTTGGGAACTCTATGAAAAAAAAAATTGTGTAACTCTTCAGTCCCGTTTTTACTCAAACAATAAATTGCGTTTTTCTCCGTTCATAAAAAATGGCGTATGGAACAAAATAGCATTAAGCCGACGAAATATCAAATCAGATTAAAATTTCGCAAATAAAAAATTCACAAAAAAATATTTGTGTCACTTTTGTATTTTCTTCTATTAAAATTGAAGAACTAACTCGTGAAAAAATCTGTAAATTATTTCTGTTTTAAAGTCAATCTGTGGTATGTCTTATAAAAGAGATATTATATCATAAATTTTTGATATATTTTATGTATATATAAATCTCAAACATACTTCATTTAATAGTTGTTCTCATTATACTCAGTAATGCGTTCAAAACTTTTAATCGATTTCCGACGTTAAAATGTATTTCAAACCTTCCATAACTTTTTATGAATAAGGCACTTCCTTTCCAAAAAACATGTAATTTATTTTTAAAATATAATTTTACAGTAGTTTGCCTATATAAACGAGTATACAATTTTTTTTTTTGTTAATTGGTTGCATTATTAAAATAATTTGAGGGAAATTAAAAAGAACATCCCCTTGAACATTCTTTTAAAACAAACATTGCTAAAATCATACATATATGTATTCATTATTCATTCATTTGCTCATTTGTATTTCCTTTTAAAAATATACTTGCTTTTAAATCATACGTGTAAAGAATTTCCTATATTAATTTATTATTCATGGTTATCCAGTAGATTTCATATTTGTAGTATTTTTAAAATGTTTAATTTACATATTTTACTTTAATTTTATATTTTATTTCGGTATTACTAAGAACTAAAAGGAAGCTTGTACACAGGAAGAAAATGACGTTGGAAAATAAAAACGATTTTCCATTGTCAAAATTTTGTAAATTCCAAAATATTTTGGGTCGGCATAGCTTTTTTTTTATTGAATTTTGTCATCGATAATTTTTTGCATACATTTGTCTACCTATGTGATCAGTTTTCAGCGTTTTTTGCATTTTTACTGTCATTGAGTAGTTAAACACTTTCAAATGTTGTTTATTTGCTTTACTCAATTTTTCAAGAATTTGTTTTTTGGAAAAGTTGTTTGTTTTGCGTAAAAAGAAATATTCTCTTTAATAATCTCAATCTAAATTAGTAATAAATATTTTCAAAACTCAAAATTTTCTCAACAAATTTTCAGCTGGCGCTGGTTATTTTCATTGAAACACTTATTACAGCATTTTTCATTAATAAGGACAATCTTTTGCCAAAGCTAAAAGCCGCTCTCAGTTACTTAAATGAGATTGTATTCCCAATTTTACATTGAATTATATCCCAATTTCATGGAAACTTCTTACACTGTCAAGACGTAGACAAAATATGTACTCAATTATAACTCATTGAGCATTCAACATTTGTAGTCACATTCCAAGAGGCAATTCAGAACTTTTGAAATAAATATCTAGCTAAATTGTTTCACATGAAAAGCCCTAACAGTCTTACCACTTAGGTCTATTTTGAAACGAGATTCTCCGAATTAATTGTTGGCTATACAAGAAAAGGCTCTTAGTTGCTTTCAATGGAATACAGAAATGATTTTACGACGAAATGCTGCTTTGATTCTGCCCATCTCGATATTAAAGCGTATTATGGGAAATCTCAGCCCTTCGGACATGGAATGAAATGAAATTAATGCCGAGAAGTTTTCGTTTCGTTCAAACGTTTAATATCAAATGAAAAGGATTTGATTTTGCACAAGAAATGTTTGCGTAAAAAAACATGATTACGTATTCGGAAGCAAAAATATCAAAAAAATAAATATTATGTCTTTCAAATTGGTATTTATGAATATGGTATGAAAGTTTAAATTTTGTCTGAAAAATATAAAAAATATTTAAAACATCGTAGAAATCTTTTTTATTGGCGACTTTGTTTCTGGCAAAAATGTTTCCACTTCGATGTAAAATACTAGAAAATATCCCTCGAATTTACTTAACTCCAACTTTCAAACTTCAAAAATGTGCTAAAAAATTAAATTTCCGGGAAATGGGCAAATAAGATGCTGCACTTTATTCAGAAACGAAATCACCATATGATCCTGTATGTGTTTTCTGTCTGGTATGCAGAAACGCATGATAAATCTCAATAGAAGTGACAGAATGACTTAAACAGTTGTGTCTGATGAAATGTTCTGCATAGTCAGCTTATGTTCAAAAATCGACCATTTGATCCACTCCTACTAGTAACTCCCAACATAAAGGGTTAAAACAGTGAAATATGACACATTTGTCCACAAAATTGATGAAAGCTCCCTACAATTTATCAAATGGCACACAGATTGAGCAGCACATCAAAACCAGTGCCGCCTTTTCAGCAATTTAGTCAGGGGAAGTTCAGTATGATTCGCTTTCCATTGAATTGAATTTGCGCAGATGATTTTGTATCTTCATCCTGGCAGTTCTACAATCACTCCCCTAACAGGTTTTCTATAAACTATACCGGGATAGCGTTTTATTTTTGTTAATTCTGGCTTACTCTATTGCAACGAAGTCATGTAGAATTTCAGCAATGCTGACTTTGTTGCTTGTACTGGAGCTCCAACAATGCTTACTGCCTCTAACAGCACGATTTTGTTTCCTGGATCACAACACATAAATATTTTATATTCGATATAGAACTATATTTTTGAAACTACCTACTGTTCAGCATAAAATGGACGTATTCTCAAGGCCCTTTCCAGTACCTCTACACAAATTACCGAATTCATCCAAAATCATTTACCCATAACTTCTACATATAGCATAACTTCATGTTAAAAAATTTAAAATTCTGTATTTTAAGACAAATTTGAGAAATTTGTTCGATTATTTCCCACAGGTGTGCAGAATAGTATCACATATACATATATTTATTATATTCGTGGTATACTTTTAGGGTTAATGTCACTACACGAATATTTGTGGTACACTTTTCAGGTCTTTATCAACAGCAAATTTTCACGAAATGTATATCCACAGAATGCTCTTGCCGCATATATGTGCTGGATGTAAAAAAATCAGATTTGAATGTACATTTAATATTAAATAAATCCCTTATATCCCTTGTAAGCTATATACATATTTGTGGTACACGTTGAGGGTATTTAGTTACTTAAATTTTTCACAAAATGTATGCCAGTGGAAAGCTCTTAGTCGAAAGATGTGCATAGTAGAACAAAATGTCGATATAAATGCGTATCTATATATATAAAAATGGAAAAATGTTTGTATGTATGTATGTGCTTTATAGACGCTTAAACCACTGGACCGATTTTAACATTTTTTCTTTTGTTTGAAAGCTACTTGGTCTGAGATGGTTTGGGAAAAAAAAATTTGCAAATAGTGGGCGGGGAAAATGTGGGCGTGGCAAATCGTTTGTTTGTCTGTTTGTTCCACTGTAGTTCTGCTGGCAGTCTACGTCAGTGGTCCAAAAATGGACGGGATCGGAAATATGGGGCAACGAAGTGGACCGGGTCCAGCCAGTATTTAATATAAATTGAAAGCTTAATATCAAAAAAAGCATGTAGCATTTTTGTGGTACACTTTTAGGGACTTTATAGTCCTCAAATTGTCATAAAAAATGCATCCACAGAAACCTTTTGGTTCCAAGATGTGCAGAATTGCAACGAACTTTAATTTTAATGTAAATTTAATATTCATTACGCTATATAAATATCTGTGGTATACTTTTAGGGGCAATTAAGTTACACGAATAATTGTGGTACTCTTTTAGGCAATTTAGTGTCCTCAAATTACCATTAAATGTATATCCACACAAAGCTCTTGGTCCGAAGATATGCAGAATAGTATCGAACTCAAAGTCGAATACATGTTCAATATCAATTAGACACATAACATTAGTTACACTAACCGAATATTTGTGGTACATATTTTTCAAAAAGTTGTTGCCAATGAAAGATGTGCAGACTACAACATAATATCAATCCAAAAATATATAAATTTAATATAATTTGAAAGCTAAATATTAAAAAACCTACATGAATTTTTGTGGTACACTTTTAGGGACTTTTATGTTCTCAAATTGCCATAAAATGTATATCCAGGAAAGGTATTGATCCCAAGATGTGCAGAATAGTAACGAACTTTTATTTGAATACAAATTTCATATTAATTACGCTGTATAAATAATTGTGCTATACTTTTGGAGGTAATTGCCATACACGATCATATGTGGTACGCTTTTTTTAACTCCTCAAGTGGTCATTACATTTATGTTCACAGAAAGCACATGGTCCGAAGATATGCAGATTAGTAACGAACTTAAACTTGAATGTTAATTTAATTATTAATTTACGCTATATGAATATCTCTGGTATAATTCTAGGGGTAATTATGATACACGAATAATGATGATACACTTTTAGGTACTTTAACGTCCCAAAATTGTCGAACAATTTATATCCACAGAAATCTGTTAGCCCACAGATGTGCAGAATAGTAATTAAGTTAATTTTGAATCCTAGTTAAGCTACACGAATATATGTGTTACATTGTAGGAGGTCTTTAATGACCTCAAATGTTCACAAGATGTATGCTAATGGAAGTTCCTTGATCCAAAGATGTGCAGAGTAGAACAAAATGCCAATACAAATGCTACATGTAATACAAATTGAAAGATTATTAATAAAAATACATATATTTTTGTTTTACACCTTTACGGACTTTAGTATCCTCATTTTGTCATAGGATGCATATCCACAGAAAGCTCCTGATCGGCAGATGTGCAGAATAGTAAATAACTTAAATTGGAATGTAAATTTAATATTATGATATTTAATATTCTATTATTACCCTATATGAATATTTGTGGCATACTTTTAGGGGTAAATACGTCACACGTATATTTCTGGTACACTTTTAGTGACTTTAGTGTATCCACCAAAAGCTCTTGGTCCGAAGATGTGTACAAAAGTATCAAAAAAAATTCGGACATATAGTTTTCATATTAATGAAATGTTTATTATTAGATGCGGTATACGAATATTTGTGGTACAATTTTAGGGAATTTGATGTTTTTAAATTCTGACAACATATATGTCAATGAAAGCTTCTTAGTCCGAAGATGTGCAGAGTAGAAAAAATTCCAATAAAAATGCATAAATTTAAAATAAATTGAAATCTTAATATCAAAAATGCTACACTTTTTTTGTGGTACACTTTTAGGGACTTTAATGTTCTCAAATTATCATAAAATGTATATCCGCTGAAACCTCATCGTCCACTGCAGTGCAGCATAGTTACGAACTTTAATTTGGATGTAAATTGAATATCAATTCGCTATATGAATATTTGTGGTATACTTTTAGGGGTAATTACGCCACACGAATATTTTATGTACACTTTTAGGGACTTTAATGTGCTCAAGTTCTCATTAAATTAATATTCACATAATGCTCTTGGTCAGAAGATGTGCTGAACAAACTTAAACTGCAATGTAAACTTTGCGTATTTGCGTTATACGAATATCAGTGTTATTCTTTTAGGAATAATTACGCTACACAAATATTAGTGGTACACTTTTATGAACTTTATTTTCCTTAAATAGTCATAAAATATATATCCGCAGAAAGCTCTTGTTCCGGAGATATGCAGGATGGTATCAAAAAAGAATTCGGACGTACAGCTTTTTTATATATTAAATGCTGAATATTAGTTGTGATACATGAATATTTGTGTTATACTTTTAGGGTATCTGATGGTCTCAGACTCTCACAAAATGTATCTCAATGGAAATATCTTAGTCCAAAAATATGCAGAGTATAACAAAGTGTTAATACAAATGCATGAATTTAATATAAATTGAAAGCTTAATAATAAAAATGCTACACGTATCTTTGTAGTGCACTTTTAGGGACTTTAATGTTCTCAAATGATCATAAAATTTATATCCGCTGAAACCTCATCGTCCACTTAAATGCAGCATAGTTACGAACTTTAATTTGAATGCAAATTTAATATCAAATACTCTATGTAAATATATGTGGTATACTTTTAGGGGTAATTACGCTACACGGATATTAGTGGTACACTGTTAGGGACTTTAATGTCCTCAAGTTCTCATTAAATTAATATTCACAGAATGCTCTTGGTCCGAAGATGTGCCGAATAGTAACAAGCTTTAACTTGAATGTAAATTTAATATTATTTGCGTTATATGAATATCAGTGTTATTCTTTTACGGGTAATTACGCTAAACGAATATTTGTGGTAATCTTTTATGAAATTTAGGTTCCTTAAATTGTCATAAAATGTATATTCACAGAAAGCTCTTGCTGCGACGATGTGCAGAATAGTGTCACAGTGTTGTGATAGACGAATAATTGTGGTACACTTTTAGGGTATCTAATAGTCTTAGATTCTCACAAAATATATCTCAACGGAAGGTTTTAAGCCAAAAGATGTGCAGAGTGGAACAACATTTTGAGTACGAATGCATACATTTTGTATATTGTATTTTTGTGGTACACTTTTAGAGTCTTTAGTTTTCTCAAATTGTCATAAAATGTATATCCACAGAAAGCTGTTGGTCCAACAATGTGCAGAATAGTAGCGAATTTATATTTAAATATAAAATTAATATCAATTAGGCTATAAGAATATCAGTGGTATACTTTTAGGTGTAATAACGCTACACGAATATTGTGGTACTATTTTAGAAAATTTAATGTCCACAAATTGTCACAAAATGTATATCCACATAAAGCTCTTAAATCGAAGATGTGCAGATGTGTCAGGAAGTCCAATTGCAATGTAACTGCCAACAACAGTTGAAAAGTTCATATTAACTAGTCTACTATAATTGTGGCGGTAGCTTTTTAGAAATTCGAAAGCTTTTGAACCAAAATCTGATCAGCATTGTTCAGAATGAAAGCTTCAATCTTTATCAGTATATAACTAAATGTGGTACTATTTTAGAAAATTTAATGTCCACAAATTTTCACAAAATGTATATCCACATAAAGCTCTTAAATCGAAGATCGAAGATCGAAGATGTGCAGATGTGTCAGGAAGTCCAATTGCAATGTAACTGCCAACAACAGTTGAAAAGTTCATATTAACTAGTCTACTATAATTGTGGCGGTAGCTTTTTAGAAATTCGAAAGCTTTTGAACCAAAATCTGAGCAGCATTGTTCAGAATGAAAGCTTCAATCTTTATCAGTATATAACTAAATTAAATATATTCTTTCGGAGCTTTGTTGTTCTCATATTACAAAAATGGGCAATATTATTCTAAAAACAATACAAAAATTTTCTAAATATTTTCCTTGAATTTAAAATATTATTAATTTCTGTAATACTAATACCTGAACTGTCCCATTTTTCAATGTAAATTTTATGGGAGCAATTTATGTTCAGAAAATATTTTTTCGAAATGACCCATATATGCTACGAATAAATGTTGAATCAAACGCTTTTCATACAATTTCGTGAAATGGCGAAAGCGTTAAAGTGTTTTGCATGCTCAGTTTACACACACACACATACACAAATTTCGGCGACAGAACCGAGATCACAAAGGACATAAATTTGTTGCCGGTATTTCGTATCGTTTCATTTTTTCACATATATTTTCAGTTATCCTTCATGCAGCTCCTTTCACGGGAATAGTGATGGCGATGGTACAATGCAAATGGTTTTGCTGTTATTAGGGGGATTTTTTGATAGTTTTTTTTTTTGCTTTACATGCTTTAGCCAGACTCCGAGATCCTGTCATGGATACGTGCCTTGGTATTTTAGAGGTCTCTCGCTATTTGGAGCTGGATAAATGTGAGCTGGGATGTTGGTGGGGGGATGTAAACTTAAAATGAAACTAAAACTATTTTGCACAAAATCGTGTCATTTTATTAAAAATACAGTTGTTGTTGTTCTTGTTATTTATCGTCATCACTGTGTGGCCATCAGTGTTTGTCGTTCAGGTTGTATTCTTTGTTGTGATATTGTTATGTTACATGTTATTTTTGCTGCTGTCGAAAGTTTGGCTATCTCAGACATGTTTTTTTTGGGTGCCTCTGAGGTGGTCACAGTGTGTTGTGTTTTGTTGTATTTTTTTTGCAAAAGGTTCTGTTTTGCTGCGTACAGTGATTTTAGATTTAGTTACTCGTCTTCTTGTTGATGATGTTAATGAATCATTTTACTTTTGGCTTTGAACGCGTTTTTTGTGCTCTTTTTCTGTTTATTTTTATTGGCTGTTTGTTTAGTCTTTACAAACTGCCACAATTCTCAGGGCAGAGAGAGGGAGCTGGGTGCTCAAAGGGGATGGAATTACTTTAATCACCATCGTAACGTTTGGAGCACCTTGAAATTTTGTATTTGTTTTTGTTTTCTTTGGTAAAATAGCTAGATAAACAAAGGCTACCAGCTCTGAAGGGAAGGGAATTGCATGGAATAGCTGGATGGGTTTAATGTTGTATTTTGTATCTTCTCTGTAGTACACAAAGACTTTACTGGAGGGCTATTAGATTTTAACCATTATAGTACTTTAGTTGGGATTTTGTTAATAGCAAATTCATTTAATGTAGCACCCTTTTTGGGTGTAAAAAGGACAGGGGAGTGAAAAAGGGAAAACAGTCTAGAAGAGTTCGCAACACTAAAACTTGTTGAATGCAAGAGAAGAGTAATGTAGGGCGAAGGATAGATACTGCAGTTTAAAAATCATTAAAGAATTTTTAAAATATAATTTTAAATATTAGTGAAATGAGAATTAAACAGACGACATTTATTCAACAATTTAAGATGTAGTTGTGGGAGTAAAATCTTTAAAATTAGGTATATTTTTGCAGGGCATAATATGATAACAAGGGGATCATGTTATGGTTCACTCAGACCAAAATACGGTTAAAAGGTGATCATATTATAGTGAATGTTAACCAATATATGTCCATGGCAATCATATTATTGTAATTCATGACAATAATATGGTCATGGTGTACATATCATGATGAACATAATATGGAAAATAGTGATCATAACATGAATAGGTAGACCTCACATATGCCATAAGAACCATTTTATGCTAAATTATTACCATATTTCGGGCATGGGAAACACAGCCACGGCGTCCATAATATGGTTAATTATAACCATAACATGGTCATGGGAACCATATTTTGTTGAATATGGACCAATTTTATATGAGAATATTAACATATAGCATTAATAACCAAAAACAATGGAAAGGTGGCCCAAGAAGTGCACTCCGTACAATAACAGAAAAAATCTTTAACAAGTAAATCATGGACGGATGTGGTTATTATTGTTGTTGTTGCAAAATCCTTAAAAATAGTAAAATGGCTAAAGTACATCGAAACTCAAATTTAATATTAATTAATCTATATGAATATTTGTGGTTTACTTTAAGGGTTAAATACGCTACACGAATAGTTGTGGTACACTTTTCGGGTCTTTAATAACCGCAATTTTTCATAAAATGTATATCCACAGAAAGCTCTTAACCCGCAGAAGTGCAGAATAGTAATGAACTCAAATATGAATGTACATTTAATATTAATTAAATGCCTAATACGAGTATTACTTAAGCTACACAAATATTTGTGGTACACATTTAGGATATTTAATACTTTAAAATTTTCACAAAATGTATGTCAATTAAAAGTTCGTGGTCCAAAGATGTGCAGAGTAGAACAAAATGCCAATACAAATGCATAAATTTAATATAAATTAAAAGTCTAATATTAACAATGGTCTATGCATTTTTATGGTACACTTTTAGGGACTATAATGTTCTCAAATCCTCATAAAATGTATATCTCCTGAAAGCTGTGGGTCCAAGAATGTGCAGAATAGTAAGGAACTTTAATTTTAATACAAATTTCATATTAATTACGCTGTCTGAATATTTGTGGTATACTTTTAGGGGTAACTGAGCTACACCAATATTTGTGGTACACTTTTAGGGACTTTAATGTATTCAAGTTGTCATTAAATTTATATTCACAGAAAACCCTGGCTATAAAGGGGTGCAGAATAGTAACAAACTTTAATGTGAATGTATGTTTAATATTAATTACGCTATATGAATATCTGCGGTATAATTTTAGGGGTAATTACGCTACACGTATATTTGTGGTACACTTTTAGCGACTTTAATTTCCTCAAATTGTCAATGTGTATCTACAGAAACTTCTTGGTCCGAAGAGCTGCCGACTAGTATCGAACTCAAAGACACATACATTTAATATTAATTAGACACATAATATTAATTACACCACCCGAATATTTATGGTACACGTTTTGGGTATTTGATGTTCTAAAATTCTCTCATAATGTATGTCAATGGAAGGTTCTTGGTCCAAAGAACAAAATGTCATCACAAATACATATAATATTTAATACAAATTGAATGATTAATAATAAAATGAGACATGTATTTTTGTGGTACATTTTTAGAGGCTTTAGTATACTTATATAGTCATAAGATGCAGATTCATAGAAAGCTTCTGGTCCAAAGATGTGCAGAATAGAAAAGATTTTAAATTTGAATGTAAATTTAATATTAATTACGCTTTATGATTATTTGTCGGATACTTTTAGGGGTAATTACGCTACACGAATAATTGTGGTACACGTTTAGAGACTTTAATATACACATATTGTCATAAGACGTATATCCACATAAAGCCACTGGTCCGAAGTTGTGCAGAATAGTAAAGAATTTAAATTATAGTGTACATTTAATATTAATTAAGCCATATGAATAAATGAGGTATACTTTTTGGGATAATTATGCTACACGAATAATTGTGGTACATTTTGAAGGACTTTAGTGTCCTCAAATTGTCATAAAATGTACATCCACAGAAAGCTCTTGGTCCGTATATGTGCAGAATAGTATCGAAATAAAATTAGAAAGTTTATTTTATATTGATTAGATGCTTAGTATTTGTGGTACACTTTTAGGGTTTTTTATATTCTCAAAACATATCTCAATGGAAGTTTCATGGTCGATATATATATATGTGCAGAATAGAGCGCCCCAGCAGGTGAGCAGTTAGCATGCTAAGAGTCTGAGTTTGTGTGTGTGTTGTGGGTTTTGTCACATGGTCTTAGTAACCCGGTTATTCCAAGGACCGTAAAATTAGAATATAAATTTATTTTGTACTGTAATTCAAGTAATTCAACAAATATTTACAGAAAAGTACAGTTAATAAAACATATATTTGAAACGTTGCTTCCCAGATGATTAAAATAAGTGGTTATGTAAAACCTGTGGATGGAGCTACCAGAAGGAGTGGAACAATATAGTTCCTCTTCGAACTTAGACTGAGATAGACGAAAATATTACTACATATATACAAAATTTTAAGTAATTTGGTCCCTCGCTTCAGGAGTTGTCGAGCCATACAGACTAACGGACAAACTTTGTTCGAAAAACTGATAAATCCTAAAACGGATTTCCGCCGAAATACTTTTTCTCTACAGAACATTTTATATTAAATGTAATATGTAGTTGAGTTTTGAAAAATTCTACAAAAAATAGACATATCCCGGAGTGTCACGCAGATATCTAATAATTCATAGATAACGGTTAGTCGAATACATTTATATTAAATAAAATACAAAAATCTAACATATGCGGACGTAGTCGCTTACTCCAGAAAACCACGGATGTATGGTTATGAGAACCATTTCATTCTTGTGTTAATTTATAAAAAAATCTAGTTCTAAGGAACATCTTATGATGAATTATGACCATAGTTACGTTAAAAAAATTTTAAGGCGACCTCTATATATAAGCTACATCAAAATATGGATCGATACGGTACTTTTGGATACGATAAAACACTTCTAAAAATGTGACGCATACGGCTTATATAAGGATATCTAAGAGCGATCTCCGTAGGTGAACTATATCAAAACATGAACCCATGTGGAAAATTTTCATTGTACAGAAGAAGTCTAACTGGTAAAGGGTTTTCCAACAAGAGGTGTTATTTTGGTATTCAAAGAAAAATGCAATTTTTTCACCACGACCACGCTTACAGGACCATATCCTTTTCATGAAATTTTCCATAACCAAATCGCAAAGTGGCTGCCCTATGTCCTCGATAGCCTCACGAATTCTATCATTGAGGTCTTGAATCGACACTGGGCTGTTGGCGTATACCTTATCTTCACGTGGCCCCAAAGAAAGAAGTTGCAAGGTGTTAAATCACAAGACCTCGGTGGCCAATTGTGATCACCTCTTCGAGAGATAACACGGTCCGGAAACTTCATCCAACCTCATTGTCGAAAAATAAAGGTCCAATGACCCCGCCGGACCATAAATCGCACCAAACAGTCACACGTTGAGGATGGAGAGGCTTCTCAACAATAACTCTTGGGTTTTCCGAGCCCCAGATGCGGCAATTTAGCTTGTTGACGTAGCCACCAAGGTGGAAATGGGCTTCATCAGTCAGGATGATTTTTCGATGGAATTCCGGATCATTTTCATGCATTTCAAGGACCCAATCAGCAAAGACACGACGTTGTTGATGATCGACCGGCTTGAGTTCTTGAGTTAACTGAACTTTATAAGCCTTAAGACCCAAGTCTTTATGCAAGATACGGTGTATTGACGTTTGTGGAATGCCCAATTCCAAAGAACGACGAGGAATGGACAAACATGTGTTTTCTTCAACTCTTTGGGCTACAGCAGCAATATTCTCAGTTGTTATTGCGCGATGTGCACGGGTTTTATTCTTCACATCACAAACTTGTCCCAAAAGCTCGAATTTATCCACCAATTTCTGTATTGCGGTCCGACAAGGTGCTTCACGACGACCAAAAAAACTTTAGTTTTGCGAACTGTGACTGCAAGATTTTCACCATTTTTGTAGTGAATTTAAATAATTTCAATGCGTTTCAATCGTGTATCGTTCCAGTTTCAGTAATTGCGTAGTTTCTACTTGTCAAATGTCAAAGAATAAAAGCTTCAAAAGTGACAGCTACCGAAATACAGGGTGATTCAAAATAACACCTCTTGTTGGAAAACCCGTATCTTCATCTACGCAGTCTGACCAGAGCACTTAATCTGGTAGCACGGGAGTCGGGAAAGCCCTCGGGATGCCGGATCCGGCCTGACTATTGGTGAAGACCCTATTGCGTGCAACGTGGTGGCTGTGTTTGAAACCAAAATCGCTGAGAGAGAACATTCTTGGATGTGGAGTGGCAAACAACCCGGGTGCCATACCATTAGAATGGCAAGGAGTTTTAGATGGGCTCCGCTCCTAAGGAGGGGGGTAAAAGTGTCCAGAAACACGGAATTGTTTGGTACTCATGTACATTGTGCGTGGGGGCGTTGGTCGACGCATGTATTCACCCGGATGCTTAGAGCACGGTGGGGTTAGGCCTAACGGCAGGAACTCACCTAAATCCAGAATACCTACTGTACAGCATTTAAGTACAAGTGTGTCAATCTTGAAGACCGATGCCTACTGATAGGGATGAAACTTGCACCACGTTTAGTCCTTTAAATAGTATGTAGTTGTGACACAAAGTTAAAGGGTGTTGAATATTGACATTTAGGTCAAACGGTCGTTTTTTGGGAAATTAAAATTATTTTTGACATTTTTGTATATAAACATTATTTTTATTTTTTGCTTAAAGGAAAGCTTAGATCTATTAGTTTAAGAGCTTTATGGTCTATTAGTGAGATATGACTTGTATATCGGAAAACATCATAAACAATAGAGGTAGAAACACATTTTTTAGCATAACTCGAGAACCATTTATCCTAATCAGTTCAGGAAAGCTTAAAAAAATCCTAAATTAAGTAGCCCTTATCTTCTTGTCATATAATTTGTACATCCCATCAGCGGTTTCAATGATATCTCACAAGATATTGCGAAAAAATTCAACTTTTTGAGAAAGTTTTAAAATTTTTTTTAATTTAAACCTCCTAAAAATTCACAATTATTATATTTTTATTTTATCGTAAGGTCTGATTATTAATGAATAAAATGGGACCATTCTGAAGAAAATCGATGCATAATTTAAGAAAGCTGTATCTAAATCAGTAAGTCTACAATTATAGCAGATTTTGTAAATTATGCATTGATTAACTTCAGAATAAAATCGAAAAAAAAAATAAAACAATTTGCCAATAAAGTTTAGCACATTTTTTCATATCATCATCCAAATTTCGTATTTTGTTAAATCAAACTAATACTATAGTAGATTTAAAAATCAAACATATATATAAACAATCATTGGAAAATGCCCATGTTATAATAAACTTCCAAATTTTCAGCACATCGCCTTTAAAGACATTGAAATTGGAATTCACATAACCCCCGGCAATTGAACTGAAATTTCATCCATGATCCATGCCGGTCATTTATATGATAAATGAATGAATGAATGACTGAATAAATTCCACACGTGACCATCTGCCATTTATGCATAGTTCTGAAACAACAACAATTAAATGCACCTTTTGTTCTTGTTGGAATTTTTTTTTAATTTCTATATCAAAAAGTTTTTATTTATTTCCAAATGAAAGCAACAAAAAGCAGCACTATTCAATAGCAATGATAGGTTACCTTTCAATGTTAGATATTGGCTGGGAAAAATTACTTTACAAAAAAAATAAATATATAGTCGGTTTTGTTGTTGATTTAACACCCAAAGCCGATTAGTAGCATTCAAATGAATGGACGTCATTTAAAAAATGCTTGTATTCTAATGAAAGAATTTACTGTTGTCATAGATACTCGTACATATGATCTATAGGGTTCATTTTAAATATTAAATTTTAAAGAAAATATGAAAAAAACTGCTTTTTTGCCTGTTATAAAGTATATTAAATACATTGACGATTGGTTTTTAATATTTGAATGTAGTTTTTAGAAAAGAAAAAAATATCATAGAAAATAAAAAACATGAATTTATTAGTAATGAACGAAAATCCAAGGACAAAACTTTAGTTACGGCACATGCGGAAAGTATTACATATCGGAAAACCATCACTGAAGAAAAAATCTCAATAATATCTCAACCAAGCTTGGAGTACATCGATCATCTTTCAATTGATTCGGATAAAACAAAAACAATTGAGGAAAATATTCTCGAGATTTTTAAAAAATCTCATATAAGGGAAGATCCCGATATTTCGGTTCCGACATATTGCCAGACTTGACTCATCTCAGAGGATAGGACTGGAAGATACTGAGAAAATACGTGTCTAGTAACGATTTTCTGTAATCCGTGGGGTATGAAAATCATAAATAAGGAGCGAACAACAGGCTGAACCACTGGCTTCAGTGTATGTCCATGGACATGAGACGTTTTAAACGTCTCCTATATTCAACCTAAGGGAACTTAATAACATTTCACTTAACTCTTTTCCAGAATGTGTATAATTCTATTATTAACATTTTCTATCTAAAATGTTTTTTTTTCAACATTTTCATAGCAATATTAAACATTTTCAAAGCATTCTTGAGTAAATATTAATCTGTATTATTTTTGTAGCACTTTGCGTTATTCGGTTAAGAAATTGACTGGTTACCAAAAAAATACAGCTCTTGAAATAATCCCTCAAAAGAAAACATATAAATACGAGACAAATTTCCTTGGAAACCCACTCCCCCTAAAAACCTACACTTATATGAGGATTTATAATACTAACAAACATTCTGGGAATTTTTTCACTCAAGAAATTGTGTCTTCCAGAATTCCATGGAGGATTTTTTAATTTTTTTCTTTTCTTTACTCTTCGCGTTTATGTTTTTATATTATGCACTTGAAAAAGTTTTTTTTTATTAAAACAAAGAAGTACTCGTATACCTTCGTTTCAATAAATGTTTCTTAAATATTTTTGCGTCCAAAGAAATTTATATTTTATATATAAATTAAATACTAACTATAACTAATGCTTATGTTTTTTATAGATTATTAATTAGATTATTAAGATTTAAACCTTTATTCTCTTCCTGTCTGTAATGTTCCTATATCATATTTTTCTATTGTCTTAAAATAACCTGGTAAAGAAGTACGTGAAAACCTATTTGAAGGATTTACATAAAGTATTCGATACTTTATTCCAATCTACAATAATTTAATAACATTTTACTTAAACACAATTCTGTAAAGTGTATAATTCTATTACCAACATTTGCTCTAAAAAATGTGTATAATTCTATTATTAACATTTTCGCTCTAAAATGTTTTTTCTGATATTTTCAATGAAAAATGAAAATGTTAAAAAAATACTTAAGTAAATTTTAATCTGTATTATTTTTGTAGCACTTAACTTAGCAATCGCTAAAGACGTTGACTGGTTACCAAAAAAAACAACGCTCTTGAAATAATCTCCCAAAACATATAAGAACGAGACAAGTTGCCCTTGAAACCCTAAAAACGAAAACTCGTCGCTCCCATGAGGATTGCTTATACTAACGAGATTTCTGAGAATCTTTCGCTTTAGAAATTTTGTCTTCCTAAAATCATTGGAGGAATTTCAAATTTTTTCAGTAACATTTTTTCGTCCTCTTCACTTTCAAGCAAAACACTGAAGAAAATTTAGTTTATTACAACAATAAAGAAAGAAGAGTAATGTTTTACAGGTTTTTCGACCAACCAAAGAAATTTTCTCTTTATTTAAAAAAGAATTGTCTTTATATCAATGAAAGGTTTCCTTATTTTTAAGAAGATATTCCTTTAAAATATATAAGAATATTCTTTGGATTATTATTTCCTTGGCTAAAAAATGGAAAACAGTGGAGTATTTTGTTTTTTATGTCACACACTGAACAAAATTTATTTTTTTAAAACAAAGAAGTATATTTTAAAAACCATAATCTTTATTCTTTAAAAAAAATATGAATATTTTTATTATAAATAAAATTTCTTATTACAAATAAATTCTCTTCATTATTTTAAAGATATTTCTTCTTAAAAAGTAAGAAAGAAGAATACTCGCAATGTTCCTTATTTTTAAGAAGAAGTTTCATTAAAATAAATTCTAAAGATCACTCGTCAACATTTGAAAGATATTTATATCAAAGAAATTTTTCTTTATTTTTAAGAAGAAATTTCTTTAAATAAAATATGAATATTCTTTGGTTGATTATATCTAATCAAAGATATTTCTTTGATTTGGAAAAGAAAAAGAAATTTCTTCTCTATTTAAAAAAAAAATTATCTTTATATCAGTGAAATGTTTCTTTATATTTAAGAATAAATTTCTTTAAAATAAATAATAATATTTTTCTTAAATATAACTTTTTTAATTCAAAGAAATAATATTTTACAGTTGAAAGATATAAATTTGAAAGATATTTCTTCTTAAAACTAAAGAAAGAAGAATGATGTTTCACAGTTTTATCGACCAGTGAAATTCCATCTTTATTTTAAAAAACATTATCTTTATTTCAAAGAACCTTTTTTTATTATATTTTAGAAGACGTGTCTTTAAAATAAAAAAACATAAGAAAATTGTTTGGCTGTTTACTTCTTTGGCTAAAACCATTAAAAATAGTGGAATATTCTGTTTTTTCAAGTCATACATCGAACATTTATATTTTTAAACTATAATAGGTGTAATCGTTTTTAACGGTCAACGTTTTTTTTTTCTTTTTTTAAATAACATTTCTATTTCAAAGAAATAATATTTCACAGTTTTCAGGCAAACAATACTCTTCAACATTCAGAAGATATTTTATCTTAAAACAAAAGAAATAAGAATAATGTTTCACAGTTTTTCGACCAAAGAATTTGCCTCTTTATTTTAAAACACATTATCTGTATGTCCATAACATGTTTCTTTATTTTCTTTTATGAGAATACTCCTTGGTTGGTATTTCTTTGGATAAAAACATTCAAAACAGTTAATATTTAGTTTTTCATGCCATACACTGCACAAAATATATCTTTGTAAAACAAAGAAATATGTCTCTGTTTCAAAATAGGTATCATGGTTTTTACGGACAATAAATTCAACTTTGTCTTTTAAATACATTTTTTATTGCAGAGAAATAATATTTCACAGTTTTCAGCCAAAGTAAAGAAAGAAGAATAATGGTTCACAGTTTTTTCGACCAAGAAATGTCCCCTTTATTTAAAAAAAAAACATATTCTTTACATAAAATAAATGTTTATTTATGTTTAAGAAGAAAGTTCTTTAATATTAATCAAATAGTCACAATTAAATATTTCACAGTTTTACGGCCAAACCACAAGTCTTTGAAATAAATAAGAATATTCTTAGGCTGAAATACTATGAATTATTATTTTTTGATTGAAAACAGTAAAATATTTATTTTATTCAGTATATTTAAAAAAAGGATTTGTATACCCTCACTTTAGTGATACGAGGGTATATATCATATGCTGCGGGCCAAAAGTGTTACACATCGAAGGAGTGATCTAAGACCCTAACTATGTTCGGCGGATATTCGTTTTGGGTCATTTTAAGTCGAATGAGAAATGTCCGTCCGTCTGTCTGTCTGCTGGCTGGTGCGCAAGATAACTCTCGAAAGGAGTAACCGATTGACTTTAAATTTGGTATACGGTAATATTTTTTTCTATCTCCGGCTAAGCTTGAAGATGGGCCATATTGGTCCACTCCTTCTGGTACCTCCCACACAAAGGGTTAACATTTTGTGAAATATTGAGACTATTAACTTATATACTACTTATTAGAATCTTCTGAAATTCCACACATTGTATTATTTTATTAGTCGCTATCACCTCGAGAAAAATGGGCGAAGTTGCCACGCCCCTCCCACACAAATTGACCATTTTGCATCAAAATTGAACTGCTTATAACTTTAATACAAGTGCATAAAAATACTTGAAATTTTGCACAGTATAATGTTTTTGTAGCGCCTATTGTCTGGTAAAAAATTGACATTATTGTACAGCCTCTTTTGGTACATCCCACACAAATGTAGCGTTTTATACCAAAATGCTTTTATAGTGCCTACAGTTGTGTAAAATTTGGGCGTTATCACCATGTCATCATACCAAAATTGAATAGCTCGAAACGTACACCTAATATCTATATACCAGTGCACATAAACGTGTAAAGTTCGACACAGTGCAATGTATTTGAAGAATCTACTGTTTACCGAAAAATAGGTGTATTTGTAAAACCCCTTCTGGTACCTCCCACACAATTTGACGGATTAATTCGTTTGATATTTTATATTACATTTCTCACAAAGTGAGGGTATACTTTAGTCGGTTTACCCGACTGAAACTTTCTTACTTGTTTTATATAAGAACACTACTTTTTGGCTGAAAACAGTGTAGCATTTGTTTCTGTGTACACCGATAAACGTTGCCTTTTATTGGGCGCCAAAGATAACATTGGTCGACACGATTTTTCTCATTTTCTTCAGACCGATCAAACTATACGACGAAATCATAAAAATACAATAATTGTGCGTTTTTAGATGTTTTTATTAGGCTTTTTTTTTTAAATATTAAAATTTTCTCAAAAAATATGACTTTTTCGCAATATTTTTGTAAGATATCGTCGAAACCGGAGAACGAGTAGAAAATTGTATTGCAAGAAGTTGAAGGCTACTTAATTCTGAATTTTTCAAAAACTTTCCTGAACCAATTCGGAGAAATGGTTCTCTATTTAGGCCATAATATGTGATTCAATCTAATTTTGTTCTTAGCCTAAAGGGTCGTTTCTTTGGATTCTCGCGATAAACCATAAAATTGAAAAAAATAGAGAGGTTGAACCACATATTTTGGTATAACTCGAGAACCATTTATCCCAATTAGATTAGGGAAATTTTAAAGAATTCAAATTCAAAAGCAAATCAAAAGCATTTTCCATCCGTTCAGCGGTTTCGCAGATATCTTACAACACATTACAAAAAAATCATATTTTTTAGAAAATTTTAATAATTTTCAAATCGTTTAACGTATATTACACATACCTCCCAGATATAAATCTAGTACGAAACTTTGTTTGTGGTAACGTAATTTAACACAATTTAATTTAATTTGTTATTTTAGATTAATTTAATTTATGTATTTATGAATACTGTAACCTTATCTGCTAGCACAGTCATTATTCGAGATTATTCCTTATTGAGCTAGATGTCAATGAAAATAAAATAAAAAAAATAAAAGGCAAATAAAACAATCTAAAAATGCACAATTATTATATTTTTATTAAAAATGCACAATTATTATATTTTTATGATGTTATCGTAAATTCTGATCGCTCGTGAATAAAATGTGACAATTCCGAAGAAATTCGATGCATAATTTAAAAAGTTGTAGCTAATTTTGTTAGGTATTAACTTTAAAACTTTCTTATCGGTGTAAAATTTACAAAATTGATATTTCGGCGTTTTTTGATGTCTAGCATCAGAATTTATGCATTAAAAAAGAAACCGCAGAATAAAGTTTTTTTTGTTTACCGGTGTTATAAATACATTTTAATAAGCCTATTTTGAACCTATATTCGTATTAAAGAATATATAATTAGTGTTAAGTAAATTTTCTTTAATTTCAGTATGAAACGTCCTTATTTTAATGTTTTTTTGTCTTCCGCGCCAAATCAATGCCATTTTTATTAATATTAGAAAAATCTTTTCAGTGTATTCATGATCAATGCCTTCAATTCCCGCATTTTTTCCTAGGAAATGAATTCCTGTTTTATTCATGATTTGGCAAAGAAATTTGAATTTGATGAGAATGAATGATTGCACTTACCTTAAGTTTTTTGTTGTCTTTAGGCTTCCAATGTGTTGGAGAAGTATTACTATCCAATGTAGATGATGCTGCCGCTGCTGACGATGTTGTTGTAGTCCATGGATGAAGCAGATAACTCCATTATTGATGGGCTTAAAATGAATCCGCAGAAGAAATGAATTGAAATTCGTTCGTTTGTGTGGTTTTTGCTGTTTAAATCAAGACTCGTTTTGATTTCGTTATTTATTTGTTTTTTTTTTTTTGCTTTAGTAGAGTATATCTAGCCCTCACTCATTATATTTGATTTGCATATTTTTTTCCGTATTTTTTTTTTTTTTTTTGCTTTAGTATGAATATTTTAATTTTTTTCCTTTGTAACGCGAGGGCCGGGAATGTGGGGATTTTTTGCTTTAATTTACAATTTTTTTGTCGCTGTGTTTGAATTGGATATGGAGATGGATGTCGTCTTTATGACAACACTTAGTTGATGCCTGATTCCCTTAAGTATTATAAATGATACTTGGGGGCCTACATTCCTGGAGAAATACACGTACACGCACAGAGACACACACGCACACACTCGAACACTTATAACGGCGGGAGAGTGAGAGCTGGGGGTTTTGAGATATTAAATATGCGCGCCTTGTAATGGCCTTTCGTAATTAATTTGAATTATGGAAATTGTAATTCTTTTCACTTTGTTTTGAGAAATTACTGATGTTATTTTCTTTTTTTTTTGGTTTGAGAAATTGATGTTGCTGTTTGCTATTTATTTCTGATTTTTAATTATTTATGTTTTTATCAATTTTTTTATTGATTGAGGTAACCTTTCTTTTAAGTTTATTAAAGTATAACTATTTCTTTTTTAAGACTTTTTAATTGGGTGACATTTTTTCTAATCAATTATTTTTGCTTTTTTCGGTTTCTTTAATGTAACAAAGAGCATTGATGTGAAAAATCTTGTTGTTTTCTTCTTTTTTTTTTGGGTATTTTGGTAATTTTGTTTTCTTCGTTTTTTTATGGTTGTCCCCAATTTCTTTTTTTGAAGATACTCTAAGAAAATGTATCTTTACGAGATATTTGCTTCACGGATTTTGGTTGTGTGTTTTGTTCATTTTTAACCTCTCCTCTCGGCTAACGGAATACACTCACTTTTACGCACTATCTTGACGTTGTCAACGACGCTGTCGCCGTAGTTGCTGCGGCCGCACAGAAGGGAGGTGTTGTTCTCTAGTATTTGTATTTCTTTTTATTTTTGCTGAAGCACAAGAAGAGACACGCACAATAAAACACACATTCACACACACATGTGACAGGCAAAAAGAAAACAACAACAAAACTAAAAAGCCCAAAGCAGCTCTTCTTTTGACAAAACGAAAGAAGGAAAATAAACGAACGACCGACCGACCGACAGACAGACGGACAAACGTCCTAAAGACCGACGGACATTTTACATAAAAACACTAATGAGAGGGCGGGCGAACGCGGCACAACAATATTTCAAAATTTTTGCCTTAATTATTTCTACAGATTTTCCTGTTAGAATGCTTTGATTTTGTTGTCGTTGTGGTTGGTGTTTCGTTTAAAGTAGTGTTGTTGCATCTTAACGTTAAACTTCTCTAATAATAACAAGAAAAAGCAGAGCAAGCAAAATATTCAAGTTAAAGCTTTTTTGGTGCTAATGCAAAGGTGAAGGAGGATGATCACTCATTAAACACACACACGCACACTCTTGTATGCACTCTCACTATTCATTCACGGCGGCACACAAAAGCAGACAACAAACAAACAATTCTATTTCACTTTCATCTACCGTTAAACAACGTACTCGTATACCTCTTAATGTTGTCGCAGTTGTGTTGTTGCTGCTGTTGTTGTGTTGATGTTTTTCTTCCCGTTCCGCTTATTATTCTTTCATTCAAATGTACGAACGGGAGATTCTACTCTATAACTACTACAATGGGATGATTTGGCGACTGTGGCGCTCTTATGCTCCCGTTGTTGTTTTCATAGAATTGGAATTGTGGATTGTCGTCCCCACAAACAACAATAAATACATATATACACTGTTATGTATGTCACACACAAATAAAAAAAAAACGCACGGGCTATATATCCATCCACTGCTGCTGCTGCTACTACTACTGTTTGATGGTCTTATTGGTCTACAAGTGCTGTGTAGACCGAACCATAGAGTACATATATGTATAATTTAGCGCCGCCGATGTTGCTGAGACGAGTCACGAATATAAACTGAAACTGAGATACCAAAATCTTTCTTTGGAGCAGAGATACTTTAGATGTCAGTCGCCGCTGCCGCCACCGCCGGCCGCATGCTTCGTTCGTTGTTGTGTTGTATTTTGTCGTGTCGTTGAGGACATCGTCATAACTTCGTGTTTGTTGGCATACATGTACGCACAAAGGCACACACACCCCCTCGCAACATAAGGATGCCCAAGTGAGGGATGATGGTAAACAAAAAAAGATGTGTGTGTTTGTTGCAGCAACATGTTTTACGGTTTATATGGGACAAATTCTAATAGGAAGTTGAATTTTTTATAAAGCAAGAGAGTGTTGTGTTTTTCCGGAAGAGTACGGGAGAAGGTAGTGGACTGATAGCGAAAATTTTAAGAGAAATGTTAGAAAACAGTGATGCCAACAGTATCTTGTACATAAACGTCGTAATGAGCACAAGTTTTTCAATTCATTAGAATTATCCAAATCAATGTTTCTACATTTTAACAATGTTGACGGATCTTCCCGAAAATTATTTACGTGAAATATTATTTTTTTAGTAATCCTAACTTAATAAGCACCGATTCGACCAACAAAATCATTTCTGACGTATAACTCTGATCGAAGTAATTACACTGTCCAACAGCATTTTTGGAACTGAATAGTGACTCTATAATTCTGAAAGGGCATGTTGAGTAGATCATTTTTGTATAATAAACTTATGGTCCAGCTGGTCTGAACTTTTTTTACAGTGGGTCAAAGTTTTCATTTTTTGGTCGAAGGGAGCATTATACTAAATGAAGAAATGTCGTAAGTTGATGTCTGAGATATTTCTTATTTTCAGAGTTATATAGTGGAATTTTATGTGGATAATTTTTGAAAATTTTCGAAAAAATCAAAATGTTTTTTCAATAAGGACATTTAAGGATTCAAATATTCAACGAAAATTTTTGCCGAAGGGAGCATTATACTAAATGAAACCAGTAAGGAAAGGCTAAAGTCGGGCGGTGCCGACTATATAATACCCTACACCACTCTCGTAATATTCAATAACTCTGATATATAAATTTTGTAATTCATGTATAAATTGTTTACATAAATTTACTTTTGGGACATTTTATACTTAAATAATACCCTGTACCACAGTGTGGTGTAGGGTATAAAAACGATTGGATCTAAAGAGCCAAATCGGATGAAACATATCGAGCCCTAACCGCCAAAAAAACTTAACCGACAAAATTATCGATTTTCGTTTTTTGATGAAAATCGATGATGAAGCATAATTCCCATCACCGGTTAAAATTTCGTAGCTGACAAATGTACCGTTACGAAGAAAAAGACAAAACAAAAATAACTCAAACGACATTTGCATTTTGTTTACAAATTTGCTGACCGCGTAGTGTCGTTTACGTTAAATTTTCATTCTGAATTTTATTTGAACGGCGTTAAAAAAGTTAGCATTTTTGCGTCGATTGTTTGATAATATTTATTATAATGTCATCTGGTGGAAGAAAGGTAACTATAACCAAAGGGAGAAGAGATCCATAGTGTATTATACCGATCGACTTGGAATTACTTCCTGAGTCGAATTAACCATTTCCGTCTCTAGATGTATCGTTGTAATTAAAGTTGTGGTCGTATTTGTGGTCCGATCGTGATGAAATTTAGCAGAATGCTCATTATAGGCCCCATAAATTTTTACCTCCGATTTGGCATCAAATTTTACATCGGATCATTACGAAATCTGGCATAAAGGAGTTCATTGGTTCAGGAATGAACACTTTCAAATTTGAAAGAAATCGGTTCAGATTTATATATAGCCCCCGTATATACTTTCCTTCCGATTTGGTATCAACGTGCCAGAGAAGCTTTATTTTACATCCGCTCATTTTATATATTTGGCAGGTAGGAGTTTCTTGACACAGAAATAATGATATCTTAATTTGATAAAAATCTGTTGAGATTTATATTGCCCCCATATATGTTTTCGTTTCAAGTTGGTATCAAAGTGCTGTAGAAGGTTTATTTAATTATATGAAATTTGGCAGAGTGTACTTTAAATGTCGACCACAAATATAAAATGTATCTCTCAATGTTGTGAATTTGATTCCTTTTGTACTTATTCTGCTACGAAAATGGTTTAGGGTATCATATAGTCGACCACGCCTAACTTTAGCCTTTCCTTACTGGTTTTTATTATATTTAATGTTAATGTATTTCCTTTGTTTTGAGTCGTCCACATTTCCAAAATAAATTTAAACAATTAAAAACGTTAAGTTTGGCCATGCCGAATCTTATAAACCATCCACCAAGGATTGCATGTGAATGGTTACGGGTACTAATAAACTCTTTATACCAAATTTCAGCCCAGTTCATTGAATTCGTCGGTTTTTGTGGCGTTAAGAAGTCATATCTAGAGGGGCCTTAGTATGGGGGCTATCAAAACATGGACCTATGGCTACCGTTGCTTGTGTCAAAGATACCGGGTATAAATAAACCCCAGTTGCCAACTTTCACCGCGATCAGTTGACATTTGTGTTCTCTATAACGTTAAGAAGGAAAATCGGGAAGATGCCATATATGTGGGGGCTATATCCAAAATTGGACCGATATTACCCATTTTCAATCCCAACATACCTGACGATATATGAAATATATTTATCAAATTTCAGCCACCTAGCTCAAGTATTATAGATTATAGCGTGATTACAACAGACGGACGGACGGACGAACGTGGCTAACTAGTCTTAAAATTTAACGACGAATAATAATATATATACTTTATGGGGTATCAGATCAATATTTATAGCCCCCATCCTATGGTGGAGTGGGTAAAAAAGATGCTAATGCATATTTCTATGCAATTGTGTTTAACTTAACCGACACAAATACATCGCTTCAGCTTGCTACAATGACAGCGAAAAAAACTTAAGTAACAAAAATCGTACCTTTTTGTTAAAAAAGACTAATGAAACGATTAATACTAATTAATTACTCCAAAAAAAGCTTAACTTGAAAAGTTCATGTTAATACCTGCACTGAGTGTAGAGAAAACTAAAAAAACCTTCTCCTGAAAAATTTACTTTTTGTTGATTAAGTTTTTTTCGCTGTTAGGGCTCGATATATATGGGAGCTATAGCTAAATCTTAACCGATTTTTTTCAAATTCGGCAATGTTGGTTCATGGATCAAGAAACTCTACCATTCTAAATTTCAAAACGATCGGATGTAAAATACAGCTTCTATAGGACTAAAGGACCAAATCGGACGAAAGATATATATGGGAGCTATATCTAAATCTGAACCGATTTTCTTCAAATTCGGCAATGTTGGTTCATGGATCAAGAAACTCTACCATTCTAAATTTCAAAACGATCGGATGTAAAATACAGCTTCTATAGGACCAAGGGCCAAATCGGACGAAACATATATATGGGAGCTATAGCTAAATCTTAACCGATTTTCTTCAAATTCAGCAATGTTGGTTCATGGATCAAGAAACTCTACCATTCTAAATTTCAAAACGATCGGATGTAAAATACAGCTTCTATAGGACTAAAGGGCCAAATCGGACGAAAGATATATATGGGAGCTACATCTAAATCTGAACCGATTTCAACCAAATTCAATAGCGATATTAACAGCCGCGAAATACTCTAAACTGCAAAATTTCAGAACGATCGGAGTGAAATTGCGACCTGTAGTCGACGAACAACTTTACATGGACGGACGGACGGACGGACGGACATCGTTAAATCGACTCAGCAAGTGATTCTGAGTCGATCGGTATACTTTAAGGTGGGTCTAGCTGTGTTATTTTAAGGTGTTACAAACATCTGCCGCGAAACAAACTTATAATACCCTGTACCACAGTGTGGTGTAGGGTATAAAAATGTTGCAAGTTAAAGTCTGAGATATTTCTTATTTTCAGAGTTATATAGTGGAATTTTATGTGGATAATTTTTGTGGAAGATCTTAACCCTTCGAGAAAATCAAAAAAGTCCTTTAAAAAAGAACCTTTAAGGATTAAAATATTCTACAAACATTTTTGCGGGGAAATTTCAGTAGGGGTCACCAAAGACACCATAGAAGTAGATAAAGCTCTTTACGCTTAACAAAATTTCTTTCATTTTGTATAATGCTCCCTTCGACCAAAAAATGAAAACTTTGACCCACTGTAAAAAAATTCAGACCAGCTGTACCATAATTTTATTCTACAAAAAAGATCTACAGAACATTCCCTTTCAGAATTATAGGGTCGCTATTCTGTTCTAATCAATTTGTTGGACAGTATTATCGTATGTAAGAGATGTTTTTTTACAGGGTCACAAATTTGAGTTGGTAACATTGATTTATTTGAAAACCGATATAACAGCTGATAATTAAATTTTTAGTCTAGATTCGCACAAGCTAATTTTTTCCAAGAAAGTGTCACAGTTTGTAAGATAGAGAGCTCTCTGCCTCTCTATCTTTCAAACTTTGACACTTGTTTGGAAAAAAATTAACTCATGTGAATCAGGACATAGTTTGGCTTGGCATTGCATCTTGGATAGACTTGCACGATAGCAGAGAACAGCAGAATAGCCTTCGACTGCCAAAGATCTCTGATCGAGATACCTGAGCAGTTTAAGATACACCTCATATGGTTACCAGGGCATATGAACTACAAAGCCGATGACCTTGCAAGTAAAGGGACGACATTACAGCTTTGGCTTAGACAATATGCAGTCAGGCAGTCTAAAGAAAGATGGACAGAAATCGAAACCTGCAGGTTAGCTAGACAAATTTGGCCATAATACGACCGAAGAAGGTTAAAATATTTCCTCGCACTAGAGATGAAAATGCTGTCTACGTTAGTGTCAGTTTCGATGGGACATTCACTGATCGGCGAACACGTCAGGAGGTTGAGAATTGTGTCCAATGACTTCTGCAGAAGCTGTGGTGATGAGGAGGAATTGGATAGTATTGAGCACCTGTCGTAGTATTGGCCTGCATTGAGTAAATGACGGCTGGTAGTACTGGAGTCTGACATATCTTGCCGGTACCGATGTTCGTATAACTGATAACTTTGTGTATCAAACAGGGTTGTTACGTTGAAGGGACCGCTATTGGCCTATGTGAGCTGGTAACTCCGACTGCCATGCATTTTCTATCTGTTCGTGAAATTTCAGCGATGAAGCAAATTTTTAATTCAACAGGTACGTAAATAAGCCAAATTTTCGCATTAGGTGTGAGGATAATCCACAAGATTTTAAATTACTGTTTGGTGCGCTCTATTATCCTGCTGTAGTCATATGTACTAATGAATGCAACAACGCACTGTCAACGGTATAGAGAAATGATTACAAGATATTTCGTATCTCAATTAGCTGTAATTAATTTTGCTGACACGAGGTTCCAACAGGATGGAGCCACATGTCACCCAACACTGGCTACAGTTATTTTACCCAAAGAAATTGGTGTGGCAAATTATATTTGAACATTAATGGCATAAAATTATCTATCCAATAAAGCCAAGTCTATACATAGGAAACTGCGTACTAAAAATCTAATATTTTGTCTTAAATTTCAAGATTTCGGCACTGATCAGAAATAAAGACAATCAGAATTCAATTATAAATGTTTGTAGTTAACGTAATGTCAAGAAATGATTTTAGGATGCATGTCATAATCAAGTATATTATGTAATAAAAATAATTAGGTTTGGCCTTAATATAAATATATGGTGGCGTAAATTTAAATATGACTCACACTTTATTGTAGTAATATTTCAAAATTATGTCAACTTATTTAAATTTAAAATGACCGACCTTGAAATAAGCATGTTCTGGTAACTGATTTAAGGAGTGCATGAACTTAAATAAAGTTCATAAAATATTTATCGGAAAGTTCATTCATAAAAATTATGCTTCATACAAGTTACTATGATATTCAAAAGATAGCGCTTCGTCTTTCCAAAGTTTTTATTACAACTCTTTTTACTGGAAAATCAAAAAAAAACTATTTTTTAACAATTAAATACAATATATTTTGTTTCATAATCCGCCCAATATTCTATAAAAATATCGTAAGTTTGACCTTGTTCGTACTTTTGGTATCGATATGTAAACCCAGGGCTGTGGAGTCGGAGTCGGATATTTGCTAGGGTGTCCAAAAAATCGGTTATTTCGAAAAAGCGGTTTCCGGTTTAACCGAAATATTACTTTTTTTAAAACCCGGTTTTCGGTTATTATTTTTTGTCGAAACCGGTTAACCGGTTTTTAGGCCAGTTTTTAAATAATATACGAAAGTGATTAAAATGTCATTAAATGTTTATTATGTATATATATATATCGGTCTGCAAATCTTTTTTGATAACGAGTGTCACGGCTCAGAAATCATGATCCAGTATGTGTGCTGCCAATTTTTAATACATATTTATACACCGCCATGTATAAAATACTTGTTTCTATAATAATATAGAAACAAAATGGTCTAGTTAGAATCACATTAAATGTTTATTGTAAAACAAAAAACAACTAACAATCATTTGTAGTAACAATTAGTAAACAGAAATAGATTATTATTTTGTTTATTACAGGTTTAATTGTTTGGTTTACTTTAAATAGAAAGTATTATATTTTTGAAATTACCTTAAAAAAATAATAAATCATTTAGAATGTTTTTTTATAAAAATATCTTAAAAATAGAATACAATTTAAATGATTATTTTTAAACGATTTTTCTTTTAATTTTTATGTAACTTGACGTTGAAAAAGCAAGTAGTCAATATTAGTCCGATAGTTAGATAGCTTCTCCGTTTTCTTCTTAAACTTTTCAAAAAAAGCAGAGTCATCATTCAATGTTGCTTGCCTTTCGTTTTTCGATTCTGTGTGTGACATAAATCCAAAATTAAATTATTTGACTCATCAATATAAAAACTTATATATCAAACCGAATCAAAGTTATCTGGTTGTTCTGTCGGGATTTAACATCGCAAAAAAGTCGAAGCTATTTGTCCTTCCGTTCTTGAACGTATGCATAAAGTGTTCTGTGCTTCATGGACGACTTATTGAATGCTTTGCTGTACTTCCTGACTTTATTTATTACATCATGGATATCAGGGATAAAGCCAAAATCATTTTGAAGATCAGTGAATTCATATTCACTTTCAGAATATTCAGAACAACTGTCAGAATTATCCACCTCATCGTTGTTATTTGTTGCATCTTGTATAAATGGTATACTCAAGTAGAAAAAATAGATTAATACTTTAATTTTTGTTTTAAACAATAAATAAAAAAAACCGGTTAACCGACATGAAAAACCGGCTTTCTCGGTTAACCGAAAATTACATTTTTTAAGAAACCGGTTACGGGTTTGGTATGCAAAACAGGTTAACCGGATAACCGGTCCCGGTTTTGGACACCCTAATATTTGCCCGCAGTCGAAAAATTATTGTCGACTCTGACTCCGAGATGGATTGTGCAAAATGTACCATTTATGCGATAGTATTTTTGTACTCAACAATTTTTGGGAAAACAATTCTGGTGCAAAAGAAGGATAAAACATTTTAAGCTTTTAACCAAATATTTTGTGTGTCCAAAATATCTATAAATTCAACCAAATTATCCAAAAATTTTTATGTAAGACCGTTTTAGGGAAGTTCTGTTTATATTTGTGATCAATTTAGCAAAATGAATATGCCGCTAACAAAATAAGAATTTTGAAAAACAATACGCTATTCCTAAGCGATTAAAAAACCCCTAAGCGAGGAAAGGCCAATGACTGGTGAAGCCAACTATGTATATGATATCGTACACCATCTTGTTAGAGCAGAATAAGTTCAGATATATTAAATATAAATAATAATTATAAAACTAAATCTAAACTGACTTTGTCCAAATTCGACAAAATGCGTTCTTGCATAAATAAACTCTACCCTACTAAATTTCAAAATGATTGAATGTGGAATACAGCTCCCAAAGCGCTACAAGGCGAAATCTGAAGAAACATTTATATCTGGGGGCTATATCGATCTGAACCGATTATCACCAATTGCAATAGGTTTCCTCCCTCTTGTGAAAGAGTTCTTATTACCAAATTTCAGCAGGATCGGAGTGAAATTTTGACCTGTACTCAACGAACAAGTTAATATGGACAGACAGACGGACTGCTAGTGATTCTGAGTCGAACAGTATATTTTAAGGTGTGTCTATCTGTAGTATTTTTTACAAATCTGCAAAAAAACAAAGTTATTACGCCATGTACCATAACAGTGATTGTAGAAACTTTTATCATGATTTCAATTTGAAAGAATTGTCATATTAGTTGCAAGTCAAGCGTCGATAAATAAATAATACAATTTTATGGAATTACTCTTATTGAATACCTACTGTTTTGTTCTTTTTTAATAAACTATATCTTATTTTCAGTAAAATAAATTCACGTCTTAGTAGAAATATAATCTCAGAAATTTATGTTATTTAACTGCCGGAGTCGGAGCTGGAGTCGGAGTCGAACCATTTTAAAATCCGACTCCGGGAGTCGAGTAGTTTTGTCTCGACTCCCCAGCCCTGTTTAAACCTATTGTGGGTTAATCTTCATATTGTTGTTGATCCAACCGTCATGAAAAGTTTTCACCACAACCGACATTGATGATTTTGAACTGTATTTGGCTGGAATTAATAAAAAAAATTATAGAATAAATATGTATTACTATTGTGTATTATAAAATTGTGTGTTCATTAATTTTTGTGATTGTAAACTCCTTTCACCACTTTTTGGAAAAACAAAAGGAGCTGGATTTTTGACCGAATAATCACTGATTCACGGACAGCGATTTCACGGATGTGAAATCGCTATACGAGGAGCTGAACTGTCATGTAATTTTATTTGCTTCACCGTTTTTTTAAAAAACTTTGCTTTCTCTAATACATAATAGAGGCAAAGATGGTTTCAATATCATAGTGACAAATCAATAGAACAAGTGAGAAAGTTCAGTCGGGTAAACCGACTAACGAATCGCATCACCTTGAGTCTTACAAAATATTAGTAAATTTATTTATTTTTTTGTTTTATTTAAATTATTATTTAAATTTAAACTGCATTTAATAACTTTGAAGTATGTACACTGGTATTAAAGTTGAAAGCTGTTTTTACTACTTTTGGTACAAAATGGTCCATTTGTGTGAGAGGTACCAAAAGGGGAGTCCCAATAACGGTCACTTTTCGCTGTATTCTAGGTACTAAAGAAGCGTTACACTGTACAAAATTTCAAGTATTTATATGCCCTGGTATTAACGTTGTAAGCTGTTAACTTTTGTTGTAAAATTGTCCATTTGTGTGGGAGGTACCAAAAGGGGAGGGCCAATAACTCACTTTTTCACAAAAATTAAATTATTTGTATGCACTGTAAGCTGGTAACTTTTGGTACAAAATGGTCCATTGGTATGGGAGGTACCAAAAGAAGCGTGGCAATAATGTTCATTCTTCACTGTATTGTAGGTACAATTAAACCATTACACTGTACACAATTTCAAGTCTTTGTATGCACTGGTAATAAAGTTATATGCTTTTAAATTTTGATTCAAAATAGTGCATTTATGTGGGAGGTACCAAAAGGGGCATGGAAACTTCGCCCATTTTTCTCGAGGTAACAGTGACTACTAAACTTATACTATGTGTAGAATTTCAGAAGATTCAAATAAGTAGTATAGATGTTAATAAATAATCAATATTTCACTAAATGTTATCCCTTTGTGGGGGAGGTACTAGAAGGAGTGGACCAATATGGCTCATCTTCGAACTTAGCCGGAGATAGAAGAAAATATTACGCCATACTACATTTGAAGTCAATTGGTTACTCCTTTCGATAGTTATCGTGCGCACCAGCCAGCAGACAGACAGACAGACGGACGGACATTGCTCATTCGGCTTAAAATGACCCAAAACGGATATCCGCCGAACATACTTAGGGTCTTACTTCACTCCTTCGATGTGTTACACTTTTGGCTCGTAGCAAATGATATATACCCTCCTCTCTAAGGTGAGGGGATAATAAACAAACAACAGATTCTCTATTGTCGGAAACACAACAGTCGGCGGGATAGTATAATTATATCTTACATAGAATAATTCATTAAAATAACGGCAAAAGTCTTAAATAAACTTACACAGCCGACTTCTTTTTAAAATCAACACAGCCTTAATTTTATTCCTCAAATTTTGCATAATGATAACTTAAGCTAAGTACACACGATTGCCAGATCGGACAACGTTATCAATCATGTTAATGTTCTGAAAATGTACGAAAAATTACAGATTGTTAAGCAAAGGTGAATTAACAGTTCAGACGATTGCAACAAAATCTTACAATGTGATATATTTACAATGTATTCTGTAAATATTTATATGCAGGATTGCCAATAAAAATATTTTATAAACTGTGTTGCCAATAAAATATTTTTCTGACAATGGCGCCGTTGTCACATGCATAAACTTCGCAAATCTAACAATCTGCAAATTATCTCACAATTGTATGTTCACACGGTTGTACGTTCACAGGGTTGCATTTTTCCGCAATTTTTCTGACAATATTGTCCGATCTGGCAATCGTGTGTACTAAGCTTAAGTCCTATCCGGCTTAAAAACTATTTCTTGACATCATTGTTTTAATGTTCAAAATTCTCAAATCTTTTAAGATATTACTTAAGATAATGAAGCTTATCACAAAAATAAAGATTTTTTCTTTAATTTGAGGATGTAAATTTAAAGATGGACGTACCCAAAGCCATTAGTTAGTGTTTCATTAAATCAAAGCCATTAGTTAGAGTTTCATTAAATCAAATACAAATAATTTTATAACAATGAACATTTCTTAAAAAACATGTAAGTTGTCGTTATTTGATGAATGAACTGAAAATTATTCTTGAATTTATGGCTAGGTCGCATACTTGCTTTAAGTATGTGACGTCTTTAATTTTATTATCACCTTTTTTTGTTTATGGTGGATTTCATGTCAAGTGGGAGAATTTTTGAAACAGCTGTCTTCCGATCAGGATGAAAATAATCCTATTGGATAATAGTTATGACACAAAATTTTAACGAATTCGTTTAGGGACTGTTCGAATTTTGACATGTTCGTCAAAAGGCACTTTTTCCCAGCCATATAATTTATTACCTATTGTAGTTAGGCAATTTTGCCCAAAGTTTTTTCGATAGCTTTTTTCAATGTTTTTAAGAAAATAAAAAAATTTGCAAACATATTTTTTGTGAATTTTTTTGCGAAATTTAAACTTGCTTTGACGTTTTTATCAAAAAGCTATGTTTTTACTATTGTTTTTTTTTTTTGCTCAAAAGAAAGTTTAGGTTGTTTCTTTTAGAGCTTTGTGGTTTATTAGTGGGATGGAACCTGTTTATCTATATAGATAAGCCTATGAAAAAATTGAGATTCAACCATAATTGTAGAACCATATATCGTAATTGGTTCACGAAAGCTTTAGATAAATAATCCTAAATAAGGTAGCCTTTTTCTTCGTCAAATATATTTTCTTCATCCCATCAGCGGTTTGGAAGATCTATTACAAGATATTGCGAAATAATCCCATTTATTGAGAGAATTTTAATATTTTTTATTAAATACTTTTAAAAACAAAATTTTAATCTAAAATCTAAACTGTCCTGAATAAAATGAGACCAGAAAATTGATTGATAATTAAAAAAAGTTGTAGCTTATTTAGCAAATCTACCACAATTCGTTTTTCAAAATTAACTCAGTTGACATGAAATCCCCCATATATATAATGTCCAATATCCACAGGCCTGCCCTTAGAACGAGTAAAATTTTAACTTGGTTAACTACTGTGCATAAGTTCTACGATTCGTTTGCGAAGAAAACCGAAAGAAAATATTCCCTTTATCACCCACAATTTGGAACGTATCATAACACAACTTTCTCTCTCGAATTCCTCTCTTTGTTATACTCTCCATTACACTCACAATCTCGATTTCTTTTCTGGGTCCCCATAATTTCCGCTCCAAAATCATAATAATATGTTTTGTATTTTCTTATTCTCTGTCATTATGAGAATGAATCCATCTATGGTGTTTTTGGATTTTGTGTGATTGTGTTCCTGGTTCCTTGGTGGCGCCACAACATCCGTTTTGCCGGGTGTGGTAGAAAGTAGGCTCGAACGAATTCACACAAGCACACACCCTCAAATACGGACCCACACACACACTCTTACTCTCCCATAACCCAAGTTGTTTTTATTAATCAAAGTATGATTATTAAAAGATTCCTTTGCTAGCAGAAGAGAAGAGAAGATGGGGAGTGGAATACACCTCCACCACTGACCACTTTTTTTTTGGCTTGGCTGCGAGAAATATGAAAAATATTTCCACTATTGCCGACATCGTTTGGTCGTTTACCATATTGAATGGTGGGTGGGGAACTACCCACAAACTTGTGGCGGCAGATGGGATTCGGAAGGACTCGGCTTAGATGTTTATGAAGCCCAAGCATAGACCGGAAACCGGGCATATGCCCAAGAATACTAATTGCTGCAAATTAAATCACATGAAATATGGGTGTAGATAAACAAAATTATCTGCTCGTATTTAAGTACGAATCTATAGATGTGCTCAAGAACTTACAGCCAAAGACCAAAGGAGGCGCGTCGTGCGCGTAGCTGTGTGTGTGCGTTTAGCTTTACGCCTGCAGCTCTTAGGCAATATGTTTACGTTTTCTTGTTCAATATTATCTCAGGCATCCTTCGATAGACTACGAACGGGGCAACATCCTAATCATTGATAATTGTATCGATGGTCGAACATCCCGTTCTAAAGCCTTTTCGCCTCATCCACCGCAATACCGAAGCAAAGAACGATACACAGAAAGTCTTGAGGGTCTGTTCGTCGACTCTGTCTGTCCTTCTATACACAAGAGCATAGTCCTTGTCTACGCTGGGCGAGACTTGGACGTGTGTTGTCTGTGCATTGAGTGCCACACAATGCCGCCGGAGTCTATGCGTCTGTGTGTGTGTGTGCGTCTGTTTCGTGTAGTGGAATGTGTGAATTATTACAAACAGCTTTGGGGCGTTCAGATATCAGTGATGGTTCACTAAATACATAATAAAATATAATAAATGAAACATAAGAGCAGGGCAGAGCACTACACAACACAACAAACAAAAACTATAAACAATTTGGATAAAATCTTAAGACAACCTCAAATACACAAACAGATGTTCGTGACTTTGTAATCTATCACATGGTTTGTTTGGCATGTTGCTGACACACTCTCTGGTCAGAGCAACATGTTGTTACTTCGCATATACTCTTACTAACTGGTAATTCTTTAAATGATTTACAGAGAATACTCTTACATATACATTGCAACAATGTTGCTGAGAAATTGTGTAGAAACATACACACAATTAATGCACATGTTGCAACATAATAAATACTCTTCTCTCAACAAACAATCTTACCGTTACATATAGGGAGAGAAAGAGAATTAACAGGGATGCCATAATCAGAATTTCACATTGTTATTGGCGCTTTAAATTTGCGTTATTACCGTAATTTTTAGCAAATAACGATTTTGCAGTTTTCACCCAGAAATGAAAATGTTTAATTTACAAAAAAAATAAAGAAAACATTTCAAATTTTCTTTTTTATTAATACATTTTGTAATTTATAGAAATGCAATGCTATTTGTAGAAATTGACTTTTTATATAAAGATATTTTAAAAACATTTCATTGAACAAATTTTTTTATAACATTTCTTTAAATATTCATCCTTCTAAAAATTGTTGTGAAAATGATTTTTTTTTTTAAATTTTGTCGAAAATAATTCTTTATTGAAATTATTTTTTCTACAAAAGTATGTCAAAAATAAATGATTCTAGAAAGTTTCATTGAAATTGCAAATTTCAATGACATACAATTTTTCTAAAAAAAATTTAAATTTTTGGAAAATTCCTTCATCAATTAAAAAATTCTTGAAATCATTTTTTTTTAGAAAATTGTTTACAATTTGGCAAAAAAAAAGTAAAAAAAGTTTGTAGAAATTTATTTTATCTAAAAAATTGCAATTTTACCTAATCCTGTCATCGAGCTTTAATCCGTTACCTTACCACATATTAAAGGTCGTTGACCTATGACGGGATTTGTGAATAAAGGCTAATGAACGATTTAAAAGTCGATGAGCGGATTAAGGGCCACTAAACGAATTAAGAATCGATGAGTCGTTTAAAGGAGGACGACCCATGATTAGTGGCTACTGCCCGGATTAAAGGTTGTCTTTTCTAAAGGTCGATGGAGGAAAGTTTGTGAAAATTTCAATTTCGGAGAAATTTTAACGCAAAATTAAATTTCCACGAAATTTTCTAAAAATATGGAATCTAAAGAAAATTTTCCAAAAAAAAAATAATTTTTGACATAATTTTGTAGAAAAAATATCTAAAATAATCAAATTTCGGTGATAATTTCCTGAAACATTTTATTTGGATTTTAATTTTAAGAAATTTTGTAGTGTAATGCAATTTTGACAAAATTTTCAATGGAAATGCAATTCAACGATTACATTTCAACAACATCTTCCAGAAAAAAAATAATTTTCGACGAAATTTTCAAGAAAAATACAATTTCAGCGAATTTTTTTTAGAAAAAATAGACATGACTATATTTTTAGAAAATACAAACACAAAAGCTTATTTTAAGCAAATTTAAAAAATGAAATTTCAAGAATTTTTGTATAAAATTTTAATTATGACAAATTTTTCTATAAAATTGCAATTTCCACTTAATTTTCTACAAAAATGCAATATCAGTAAAATTTTGCAGAAAAATGCAACTTCGGCAAAATTTTCAAAAAAAATGGAATTTTAACGCAATTTGGTAGAAATATTAGAATTCAACAATATTTCTCAGAAAAATACAATTTTTAATGATATTCCCCTACTTAAAAGGAAACCCATTGACCTTCAGCTCATCTTCACAGCGAGAAAACACAATTAACATCAATAACAGATCAACCCCTCACAGGGTTCCTCAACATAGATATTCAAGAAATATAAAAATTTGTAGCAATTTTCTAAATAACTTTCAAGAATTTTTGTAGAAAAATTAGGAAAAATATGATGATTTCTTCTATCAAAGTGCAATTTCCATTAAATTTTCTCCAAAACGAAATTTTGCTGATTCGACAAAACTACAAATAAATGAAATTTCAACGAAATTTTGTGTAAAACTTTGATTTCAACAATAATTTTTAGAAATACAGAAACTTGAAGGATTGCTGAAAAAATTAAAATCTTAAGAAAGTTGCTAAAAAAACAGTTTTAAAAAAATTTTAAGAATGATGAAATTATCTATAAAATTGCAATTTTTTTAGAAAAATTTTATTTCTACAAAATTGTTTAGATAATAAAATTCCAACGTAACTTTTTAAAGAAATGCAGTTACAATTAAATTGTTTGCCAAATGTTAAGAAAAAATTAAAATTTTAACGACTCATTGATACTTAATTCGTCCAGTGGCCCTTAGTCCGCTTATCGACCTTTAATCCCGTCATTAGCCTAATAAATTTAAATTTTATTGAAAATTTCATCATTATTTTAATTATTTTTAGAAAAATGCTTAAAATTTGCATATTTTTAAAAAATCCTTAAAAAATTTTAGTTGTTGTTGTTGAAGAAACAAATACAAAAATCGGTAGAGAGTTTTAATTGCTTGGTAGAATTAGAAGCAATTAAAACTCTACCAATTTTTGTATTTGTTTCTATTACTTTTTTGCAATAGACAGAAAGTAACTGAAACATATGGTCTCAAATCAAAATAAATTCTGACTAAATAACAAAAGCACAGACCAACAATAAATAACAACTAAAATTGTTTAAGGATTTTTTAAAAATATGCAAATTTTAAGCATTTTTCTAAAAATAATTAAAATAATGATGAAATTTTCAATAAAATTTAAATTTTTTAGAAAAATTTAATTTCGACGAAAATTCAATTCTAACGTAGTTTTTTAGAGAAATGCAGTTACAATGAGTTTTTGCCAAATTTTCAACAATTTTTAAAAAAAAAGGGATTTCAAGAACATTTGTAGATCAATTTAATTATGATGAAATTTTCTAAAAAAATTTAATTTCAGTAAAATTTTGTAGAAAAATAAAATTCCAACATAATTTTTTGAAGACACGCAATTACAATTAATTACTGCCCCCAGTGGAGAGTGGGCAGATTTTAACAAAACGGGACAAATCTGCCCTAATCCTTTTGACGACCTGTGGGTCATATATGTAGTATGTCTCTTGCGAATTTGTTCAGTTTTTCTACATTTATGTGTAAAATGTCTCAATACTATAAACGAATGTTTTGTCAGAAGCAAACCACATACTTTTCCGATTCTTTTAAAATCGCTCAACGATATTTTTCATTTTTCGAGCAGTAGCTCAGAGAAGTCGAAATAGTTCGTTTTTTTCAAAACTTATAGTCATAAATATTTTTTTGGATTAACAAAACTATATTTCGTATTTTTGGTTTATTAAGCGCACTTTAATCAACAAAAAACAAGTAAGAAAGTTTCAGTCTGGTAAACCGACTAAGGTATACCCTCACTTTGTGGGTAATATAATATGGAATATTACTCGAATTCATGTGTCAATTTGTGTGGGAGGTACCAGAAGGGGTTTATGAAGTACACTTATTTTTCGCTGAACAGCAGATACTTTAAATACATTGCACTGTGCCGAATTATAAGCGTTTATTTGCACTAATATATTAACGTTACGAGCTATTTAATTATCCCCTCACCTTAGAGAGGAGGATATATATCATTTGCTACGAACCAAAAGTGTAACACATCGAAGGAGTGACCTAACCCCCATGTTTGTTCGGCGGATATCCGTTTTGGGTCATTTTAAATCGAATGAGTACTGTCCGTCCGTCTGTCTGCTGGCTGGTGCGCACGATAACTCTCGAAAGGAGTAACCGATTGACTTCAAATTTGGTATGTGGTAATATTTTTTTCTATCTCCAGCTAAGTTCAAAGATGGGCCATATTGGTCCACTCCTTCTAGTACCTCCCTCACAAAGGGTTAACATTTAGTGAAATATTGATCATTTAATAACTTCTATACGACTTATTTGAATCCTCTGAAATTCTACACATAGAATTAGTTTATTAGTCACTATTACCTCGAGAAAAATAGGCGAAGTTGCCACGCCCCTTTTGGTGCCTCCCACACAAATGGACAATTTTGAACCAAAATTAATAGTTTATAACTTTATTACCAGTACATACAAATACTTGAAATTCTATACAGTGTAATGGGGTAATAGTACCTAAAATACAGTGAAAAATGGGCATTATTGTCACGCTCCTTTTGGCACCTCCCACACAAATGGAACGTTTTGTACCAAAAGTTACCAGCTTATAACTTTAATACCAGTAAATACAAATACTTGAAATTTCGTGCAGTGCAATGCTTTTATAGTACCTAGTGGCCGTTATTGGCACGCCCCTTTTGGTACCCCCCACACAAATGGACCATTTTACACCAAAAATTAATAGCTTATACCTTTAATACCAGTACATACTTTAAAGTTATTAAATGCAATTTAAATTGATAATAATTTAATTAAAACAAAAAATAAATAAATTTACTATAATATTTTTTGGGGCTCAAGGTGAGGGGATTTAAAAGTCGGATTACCCGACTGAACTTTCTTACTTGCTTTTTTAATATTTTCCAATTTTTCGTGCAGGTACCTTTAGTATTTGGACAATACTGATATTAAAGTACAATAGTAAAAATGTCAAAAATTACCAGCGATCATAGTATTTCGTCCATAACTTCTGCAAAAATTGAGTCCCCAATAATCCAATTGCTGTTTTGGATTTGCATATTCTGTGTATATTTACATTTATTACTCGAACGTTAAAAATTTTTTTAAATAAATTCATAAAAATGGTCCCTTAGTTCTCTTGCAAACGGACCAGCCGTTCAAGAGCAATTAAAAATTTTGTAAAAAAACTTAAATGATTTTTTCTCAATTTGTTAAAATTTAAAATCCGCAAAAAATTTTGTAATTTTTTTTAAATAGATGATAGCGGTGTCAGAATTTTTAATAACCTATGAAAAATAAAAATAACCAATAAGGAAAGGCTGAAAGTCGGGCGGGGCCGACTATATAATACCCTACACCTACCTAACAATGCGATAAGGGTCATTGCGATAATAATTTGGAATAATTGGTAAATGGGTAGGAAGATATTATCTAATTCTGAACCGATAATCGCTAAATTAAGCATCGGAAGTAAAGTACAACTTCTATAGCGCTTTGATACCAAATCAGGAGGAACATATACGTATATGGAGGTTATATATAAATCTGAACCGATTTTCCCTGAATACTCATTCATGTAAAAATACCTCTTTATGTCGAATTTCGTACTGATCGGATATAAAATACAGTCTCTACAGCGCTTACATGTCAAATCGGGTGTAACATATATATGGGGGCTATATCTAAATCGGAACCGATTTTCTCCAAATTTGACAGTATTCCTTCGCGTAATAAGAAACCTCTTTCTGCCGAATTTCGCACTAATCGGATATAAAAATACAGTTTCTACAGCGCTTACATGTCAAATTGGGGGTAACATATATATGGGGGCTATATCTAAATCTGAGCCCATTTTCTCCCAATTTAGCAGTATTCCTTCATGTAGTAAGAAACCTCTCTCTGCCGAATTTCGTACAGATCGGATATAAAATACGGTTTCTATAGCGCTAACATGTCAAATCGGGTGAAACATATATATGGGGACTATATCTAAATCTGAACCGATTTTCCCCGAATTTAGCAGTGTTCATTCACGTAATAAGGGAACTCTCTCTGCCAAATTTCGTACTGATCTGATATAAAATACAGTTTCTACAGTGCTTACATGTTAAATCGGGGGTAACACATATATATGGGGGCTATATCTAAATCTGAACCGATTTTGACCAATTTCAATACGGATCGTCCTTGGGCCAAAAAAGAGCACCGTGCCAAATTTCATCACAATCGGACCATAAATACGACCTGCACTTTGATTACAAGAATATGTACATGGATAGACGGACAGACAGACAGACAGACGAACATGGCTAAATCGACTAAAAAATTGATTCTATGACGATCGGTATAATAAACTATGGTTCTATTTGTTCTCTTTTTGGGCGCTACAAACAAATGCACAAAGTCATAATACCCTGTACCACAGTGTGGTGTAGGGTATAAAGACAAACTTTGAATGGTCATAACATGAAATCGCCTGGAGATATTTTCATAAAATTTGAAGGTATTTTCATTAAATGTTATCCACAATAAAATAACACTCCCAAGAAACAGATTTTTAAAAGATGTTTTCAAAGTCCTATGCGCCCATATCTCATCATATTTTCCCATCGAGCGGTGTCAGGATTTTTAATATTAACCAATGAAAAATATAAATACAATGTAGCTAAATGGTAAAATAAGAACCTGCTATAATTTATTTTTTTTTTATAAAAATTTTCCAAAATTTTAAGGGAATAGCTAAGCAATTTTTTTTAAAAAAAAACTTCACAAATAATTTCCATAATTTTTTTAATAAATATATCTGGTAACCCTGGACATGTTTCTATTTGTTCTTCGTCGTTGGTCGTGTTGCGACAGAAAACTAGTAGACTTAAAAGGAGATGTAACTTGTTCCTGCAACATAATTCTTTACTCTGTGGCACTATGTTAGTGGAACACTACTTATAATTATATATGTACTGCAAAGTGCCTTAAACAAGTACAACATGTTGAACATCTCTAACTAATTTCTTATTTTAATAAAAAATAATTTTCATTTAATATTGAGCACGTTGCAACCATTTTATAGTCATTTAAGGCTACTAAATACTTTTTATACCCTACACCACACTGTGTAGGGTTTCACGGCAGATGTTTGTAACACCTGAAAATAACACAGCTAGACCCACCTTAAAGTCCGTCCGTCCGTCTGTCCATGTAAAGTTGTTCGTCGACTACAGGTCGCAATTTCACTCCGATCGTTCTGAAATTTTGCAGTTTAGAGTATTTCGCGGCTGTTAAGATCGCTATTGAATTTGGTTGAAATCGGTTCAGAATTAGATATAGCTCCCATATATATCTTTCGTCCGATTTGGCACTTTAGTCCTATAGAAGCTGTATTTTACATCCGATCGTTTTGAAATTTAGAATGGTAGAGTTTCTTGATCCATGAACCAACATTGCCGAATTTGAAGAAAATCGGTTAAGATTTAGCTATAGCTCCCATATATATGTTTCGTCCGATTTGGCCCTTTAGTCCTATAGAAGCTGTATTTTACATCCGATCGTTTTGAAATTTAGAATGGTAGAGTTTCTTGATCCATGAACCAACATTGCCGAATTTGAAGAAAATCGGTTCAGATTTAGATATAGCTCCCATATATATCTTTCGTCCGATTTGGTCCTTTAGTCCTATAGAAGCTGTATTTTACATCCGATCGTTTTGATATTTAGAATGGTAGAGTTTCTTGATCCATGAACCAACATTCCCGAATTTGAAGAAAATAGGTTAAGATTTAGCTATAGCTCCCATATATATGTTTCGTCCGATTTGGCCCTTTAGTCCTATAGAAGCTGTATTTTACTTCCGATCGTTTTGAAATTTAGGATGGTAGGGTTTCTTGATCCATGAACCAACATTGCCGAATTTGAAGAAAATCGGTTAAGATTTAGATATAGCTCACATATATATCTTTCGTCCGATTTGGTCCTTTAGTCCTATAGAAGCTGTATTTTACATCCGATCGTTTTGAAATTTAGAATGGTAGAGTTTCTTGATCCATGAACCAACATTGGCGAATTTGAAGAAAATCGGTTAAGATTTAGCTATAGCTCCCATATATATGTTTCGTCCGATTTGGCCCTTTAGTCCTATAGAAGCTGTATTTTACATCCGATCGTTTTGAAATTTAGAATGGTAGAGTTTCTTGATCCATGAACCAACATTGCCGAATTTGAAGAAAATCGGTTAAGATTTAGCTATAGCTCCCATATATATGTTTCGTCCGATTTTGCTCTTTAGTCCTGTAGAAGCTGTTTTTTACATCCAATCGTTTTGAAATTTAGAACGGTAGAGTTAATTGATCCATGAACCAACACTACCGAATTTGAAGAAAATCGGTTAAGATTTAGCTATAGCTCCCATATATATGTTTCATCAGATTTGGCTCTTTAGATCCAATCGTTTTTATACCCTACACCACACTGTGGTACTGGGTATTATTTAAGTATAAAATGTCCCAAAAGTAAATTTATGTAAACAATTTATACATGAATTACAAAATTTATATATCAGAGTTATTCAATATTACGAGAGTGGTGTAGGGTATTATATAGTCGGCCCCGCCCGACTTTAACCTTTCCTTACTGGTTAATAATATTTTTAGGAATGTAATCAAGAGTATAAAAAAGAAGTAGTCTGAATAATATTTTTTTTTTTTTTTCAAATTAAATTTAGTTTATTCAGATTAAAATTAAATTTAAAAAAAATTTATCTTATTGAAATAAATCAAATTTAAAAAAATTTATCTTATTGAAATAAATCAAATTTAAAAATATTTATAAATTCTATTAATTGTATTGATTAAGTAGACCTATTTCTTCAACTATATTTTTTTATTTTTATTTTTGGACAAAAATGAATGCTGAATATTACCGTACATAATAGCATAAATACCAGCAACAAACTGATAACATAAATAAGCATTTTCTCCCTTACGTTTCTCCACTTTTAACATAAAATATATATTTCATTTACCACTCAACATAATAAACATGTATGTATGCTCAGCAACATTGTTGCAGTTGACAATGTTAGCGGTGTTTAAAGAGAGTTACAACGTAACATTCTCACCAACAACTGTGATGAGAGGTGTGTTTTTTTGAAAGTGAGAGAACTCAACTGGGAATATCATCTGACTTTCTCTCAAGCATCCTTTTGGAAGAAGGACATAACCTAACCTAACAGAACCATGGAAACATTGACTTCATTCACTCATTCATTGAGGCTGGCTGAATGAGTGGTGGTATGCGTTGCGTGTCGTTGTAATTGTAAATTGTATTAGCAAACGCAGCTGTTTTTCCTGTTTTAGCCCTCTTTCTGTTGCTTATGCGGCCGATGTTCTTATTGGTATTGTTTTTGTTATTTTTTCACTTTATTGGTAGTGTCGGCTCACTGGCGGTTGATGACGGTAAAAGGGGCGAGGGTGTAAGCGTAACCGTTTTATCTGAGTTTTTGAAATAAAATTTTAAAACATTTATTTACCGCCACTTTTGAAATTAATGCGATGATGAACGACTGATTGGTGTGGTGGTTCTACATACATACTTATATACTCGTATGTACAATGGTTCAATTTATGGCCACTTCAAATTTATGGTCATCGGCCTCTTTTTTTTGCCCACCGAAATTATGTTAGAATTTATTATTCGAATTTATTTTTATTTTCCGAATTTGTTTCGGGGGACAGGAGAGCTGCAACTGCAAGCCGACTGACACGTATTCATTACAAGTGCTATTTTTCAATAACAAAACGAAACTCAAATACGATTTTATGCTAATCAATCAATCGTTGGCATATCGTATGAAGTTTATGGACTGGCCAAAGTAACACTTCAAATGAATAAAACTTGAGGTCAACATATCATCATCATCCACATCGTTCAATTTAAATTAAATTGTGGTCATGCATATTTCTCAATACAGTATGAAATATATTTGGATTATGTATTCTATCGCAGATGGAATTTAAAATAGTATATATATCTGTTTTTTTTATTTTAAATATAGGTTAGTTGAAATATTGTGGTAGTCTGCGAACGGACTCGCTGCGGCACTTGCGAAATTGAACCACTTTGATTGCCTTATAAATTGGGTGATGGTGACATCAGCTAAATCTGCTAGCTCCAACTTTGAAAGTTTGAAGCATACACGCTGATAAATTGCTTCTGTAGTATATTGTCTCAAACATATTCGGCTTGAAACATATATATGTTTAGGTGCACTCTAAACATGTAATATTTGGTACATAAAAACATATATTTTTGGGAAGATGTTGTTCGAAACAAATACTTGTTTACATCCCAATGTTTTTTATATCCGAAACAAATATTTATTTGCATTTAAGTATTCAGAAAATACCTAAATTGTGCTAAATTTTTCAGTAATTTAAAGATAATTTTTTTCGAAATTGTTATTGTTCGTAAAATAATAAATAATAATCATTGAAATTGTATAATCTTGGATCAAAATAAATTATTTGGAGGACTGACAACTAATGATGGTTTGGAATACTTAGAAGTGTAATTCGAAAAGTTTTGAAAATCTTTTTTAAATAAAATATATTTAAAGAAATTCCTAAACAATAATTTTATTTGTTTTTAAACACATATTTTATTTGAGAAATTTACTTTGAAAATATATTTTGTTGAAATATATCAATATACGCGTTTCAAATATATTTTATTGATTTTCAAATAAAATTTCTTTATTCAGAAATATAAAATATTTAATAATTTGCGTTCTAAATATATTTTCTTTCGATTCAAAAATCAGGTTTTGAATTATCCCATTTTTATATTACACCTGATGAAACGCTTTGTGGAATTTTCGAAGATTTTTCCAATAATTTGTTCAGAAGTTATCTATATTTCAAAAATCGTTACACGGGCCAAAATCGCCTTTTTTGATATGCTTGAATCGAAAGAAAATATATTTGGAATACAAATTTTTAAATATTATATATTTCTGAGCAAATACATTTTATTTGAAAATCAATAAAATATATTTGGAACGCATATATTAATATATTACAACAAAATATATTTGCAAACTAAATTTCTCAAATAAAGTATGTGTTTAAGTACAAATAATTATTGTTTAGAAATTTCCCCAAATATATTTTATTTAAAAAAGGTTTTCAAATCTTTTGCTCACTTTTTCGAATTTCATTTTTATTTTTTCTTGGTTCCCAATTGTACCTCCCATTTATGGTACCATATGCAGCATTGATTTCTGTTTCAAATCTATCATTTCAATTTTCTGAGTATTCCAAGCCATCATTAGTTGTCAATCCACCATAAAATTTATTTTGATCCAAGATTATAGGATTTCAATTATTATTTCTTATTTTTACGAAGATTAAAAATGTCTAAAAAATACTTTGAATTACTGAACAATATAGCACAATTTAGGTATTTTCTGAATACTTAAATGCAAATTTTTTGGTTGCTTCGGAAATAATAGTCCCAAATAAAAACAAATTAGGAGTAAACAAAGATTTGTTTAGAACAACATCTTCCCAAATACATTACCTTTGTGTGTACCAAATATTATATGCTTAGAGGGTACCCTAAAGCCGAATATGTTTGGGACAATATACTACAGAAGCTATTTTTTTTCAGCGTGCACGGGGCAAAATAGCCTTTTTTGATATGTTTGAAACGAAAGAAAATATATTTGGAACACAAATTTTTAAATATTATATATTTCCTAGCAAATAAATTTTATTTCAAAATCAAAAAAATATATTTGGAACGCATATATTAATATATTACAACAAAATAAAATATGTGTTTAAATACAAATATAATTATTGTTTAGGAATTTCTCCAAATATTTAAAAAAAAAATTTGTTGACTTTTTCGAAATTCAGATTTAATTTTTCCTTGGTTCCGAGTTGTACCTCCCAGCATTAGCTTCTGTTCTTGACCAATTATTTAAATTTCTGAGTATTCTAAGCCATCATTATTTGTCAATCCTCTAAGTAATTTATATTGATCCAAGATTATAGCATTTCAATAATTATTTTACAAACATTAACAATTTATAAAAAATTAACATTGAATTACTGAAAAATTTTGCATAATTTAGGTATTTCCTGAATACTTAAATGCAAATAAATATTTGTTTCGGAAATAATGGTCCCAAATAAAAATATATTGGGATGTAAACAAAGATTTGTTTAGAACAACATCTTCCCAAATATATAATTTAGGTGTGTATCAAATATTATATGTTTAGAATGTACAATAAACATATATATGTTTCAAGCCGAATATGTTTAGGAAAACACTTCAGAAGCGTGTGAATACTTCACTTTTTGTTCATATTGAAGTTCCATATTATCAATAATAATGTTGTTGTGAGGAATAAAACATTGCTTGCGTTTGCGATTATAATATATTGCCTGACTTTTCTCACTGTTTACCATTATTTTTAATTTTTGAGGTCAGACATTGCTGATTGGAAGTTTCTAATTATATCCGAAGCTAAAATATCGGAACAAAGAATAGCTGTATCGTCAGCAAAGATCGATATACATAGTGCAGTTGTTAGGCTTCGGGTATAAATTATATAATATATTGTTCAAATTATATAATAATGGGGACAGACAAGAACCCTGAGGGCAGCCAGCTGAGATTGGAAACACAGTAGAACTTTAAGAGCTTATAAAAACTCTAAACGCTCTGTCCTGCAATTAAGATTGTATTAATTTTACAAGTTCATAGGGAATATTTATATTTATCATCATATATATAAAAGACCATCATGTCATACGAAGTCAAAAGCGGCTGTGATATCCAAAAGAATCATGCCTGTGGAATATTGAACTCCAAAGTTTTTATATTATAGTTCTCTCTATTCTTACAAAGAGGTTGTATTGTGTTGTGTTCTCTACGAAAACGAAACTGTTCCTTAGGGAATAATTCAGTTTTCGGTTTTTTCTTTATAACTCTTCCTGGAATTGTACTGACCGATGATAGTAGTGGTCTATAATAAAGGGGACTATCACATGGTTTATTACTCTTATTACAACGTATCAAAAAAGGCGATTTTGCCCCGTGTGAAGACTATGGGGAGTCGGCACTATTTTCATTCTCTTGTAATTATATTTAAAATTCAATTATATGGTTAAGTTCTAATCATATTATTATGACAAAGTATTATGGTGGGAAGTTCACATTGTTTACTTTTGGACCATTCCATAATAAGAGAAGATATAGCGCCGATACGTGTCATCCCCCTTCCTTCGAACCAAGTCCCTTTCCTTTAAGTTATACACACTGACCCAATAAAACAAAACAAACATCATTAATAAATAGGGCAATAAAGACAAGAAAACAAAACGAAATTCAATTTCCCGACAATTTATTTAAATTAAAATTAAATAAATATTTTTCTTTTGTGTCCTTTGGGTATTTTTAATGAAATAACAATAACTTTTAACGCAAGAACTTCAAGGGCGTAGAATGGATAACATATTATCAATATGTTATTATATGGTAAATATTATCAATACAGGGTTTGGGATTTTCACACTATATCTAATGATTGTAATATGTAATTCGGAGACAATGTTAATACGATTTCTTAACTCTGAGCCATGGCTTTACGGAGTCCCCCTTTATCCCTTTATGCACTCGGAAACCATGAAGAAATTACAAATGACGCTTCTTAATCAGTTTGTCGATTATCGCTTAGTTTGCATGGATACCTAGCGATTATAGTTCTTCGTAGAATTTTTGTTTGCGTTCCCGATTTAATAGCATTCATAGTTGAAGACATCTACTTAGATTGCCACTTATATGTGAATTAGACATAAGAAAAAAATTTAAAAAATGATAAAAAAATTATATGTAAATTGGAATTTGTAATATTGATAGAAACGCTAGTCTGGATATTGAAATATATTGGACTTTCGTACATGATCTCAGTAATATACAAACTAGGATATCTATACATAGTTCGCATGATAATTTACTCTTCTATTGAACTATACACAGAAAGAAAAAAATGTATTCAATTAAGAAATTTGTTTATTCAATTAAAATTTTAAGTTAAAAACTTATTCAATAATAAATTTAAAAATTTAGAATCTTTAAGAAAATTTTTTACCTAAATCCGTGCCTTGAAGTAGTGCTTTGAGATCACCTTGAGGAACATTGTGACTGAACCATTACACAGTGCGTGCAAAATGCACTTTAAAAATGTATCCTCGATGAAAACAACTTACTCCGCATAATTTCGAGCCGCAAATCGAATGACATTAGACGTTTTTTCTGGGCAATCATGTTCTCGAGATATTTAGCCATAAAGTTTGCTGGGTGAACACATTTCTGTATAGAAGGATTCAGAAAAGACGTTCCGTGTCAGGAAGTATTTCCCCCTGAAATACCCCCGCTCAGCCCAATACTCCTGAAAATCGTCCTGAAAATAGAATGATATATCAAAAGTTGTAGAAATCAATGGTTTTTTAGGTAATACATATATCCGAAAGAATACATTTTCGTAAAATTATTTTCTGCCAAATTATTGAAAGATCGGACTTAAAATGCTTAAATATTAAATAGGCCTTAAAATATATACATATGTGGCTATGTCAAAATCTGAACCGATTATCCCCAAATTAAGCAGTTAGAAACGAATAAATAAACAGGAGGACATAGCTAAATCAACTCAGAAAGTGATTCTAAATCGATCGGTATATTAATATACGATGGGACGATTTATTCTCTCATTGGGTGTTACCAACAAATTCATAAAGTTATAATACACTTTACCACAGTGTGGTGTAGGGTATAAACACGATTGTGTTACCATAAAAGTGTATTGTGGGGACCAATAGTGATTTTTACCAGGATGTCACAGGAAAAAATGGCTAATGCCATTCGACTTAGCGGATCGATATTATGCGCAGTTAGTTATTTTCATCAAGGAATTTATTTTGAAAGTGCATTTTGCACACACAGTGTAATTATACTATGCAACAAACTCTTTATCGAAGGACTAGACATAACATTTTCTGATGTCCTCAAGACGAAAAAAAAAAATATTAAAAACAAGTAAAAAAGTTCAGTCGGGTAAGCTGACTTAAGAATCCCCTCACCTTAAGTCCTTAAAAAATCTTGGCAAATTTATTAATTTTTTTATGGTTTTTCTCACTGTGGAGTTGAGCTGAAGATCAAAGAATTCCTTCAAAGTGAAGGAAGGTATTTTTGAATAGTCAAGTGAAAAAGAAAACGACCTTGAAATCCAACATCAACCAATGCATGACGTTTCGTTGGTGGTTAGTTAATTATTTTTTTTTGCTTTTTTTGTTTGGATGTACCAATAGGGGCGTGTCAATTACGCTCATTTTTCACTGGACTGTAAAAAATTTCAAGAATTTCTTTGCACTGGTAAGCTGCTAACTTTTGGTACAAAATGGTCCATTTGTGTGGGAGGTACCAAAAGGGGCGTGTGAATGACGCCCATTTTTCACCGGACTGCAGGTACTATAAAACCATTACACTGTACAAAATATCAAGTGTTTGTAAGCACTGATATTAAAGTTATAATTTGTTTACTTTTGGTGTAAAATAGTCCATTTGTGTGGAAGGCACCAAAGAGGGCGTGTCAATAACGCCCACTTTTCACTGGACTAATTACACTGTACCAAATATCAAGTTCCTGTTTCTGTACCTTTTTTTCGTTCGTCTACTGCGAACGATCAAAAATCACTCAATTATTCCGAGAAATCTATAAGTCACAGAAGTTTTTAATTCGTTGTGTCTGTAGAAAATCATGTAAAAAGCTTGTTCTGAAAATATTTCTAACCTGCGTTTTATAGAATTCAAGTAATAGCTGAGAGAATTTTGATCGTTCGCCGTAGACGAACGAAAATAAGTTACAGAAACAGGCCCCAAGTATTTGTGTGTACTATTATTAAAGTTATAACCCGTTAACTTTTGGTACAAAATGGTACATTTGTGTGACAGGTACCAAAAGGGGCGTGGCAACTTCGCTCATTTTTCTTGAGGTGTTAGCGACTAATAAACTGATACTATGTGTGGAATTTCAGAAGATTCGAGTAAGTAGTATAAAAGTTACTAAAGGATCAATATTTCACTAAAAGTTAATTCTTGGTGGGGGGGGGGGGGGGTGGGGTACTAGAAGGAGTGGGCCAATATGGCCAATCTTCGAACATAGCCGGAGATAGAGAAAAATATTACCGCATACCAAATTTGAAGTCAATCGGTTAATCCTTTCTAGAGTTATTCTGCGCAGCAGCCAGCAGACATACAGACGGGCGGACGGACATTGCTCAAATGACTGAAAATGACCCAAAACGGATTTCCGCCAAACATACTTGGGGTCTTAGGTCACTCCTTCGATGTGTTACACTTTTGGCCCGTACACGCAAAGAAAAAATTCGTTACTCCCAAACAGAAAAAATAGACAAACGAGTTTTGTTTGTGGTGTATATTTGTCACAAACGATTTATGTTTATCCCAAAAGCCAAAGAAACGTTTATAGCAAACGGTTAGTGTACTTATCGTAAATGTATTTATTACAAACCCTGTGAAACGTTTGGTGCAAACGTTTATTGTGTTTGTCACAAGCAAATGCCTGTTTATCCCAAACCGTGTAAAACGTTTGTTGCAAACAGCATTTGCGTTTTTCACAAGCAATGTCAGTTTAACATGAAATTGCTTGTGACAGACAACGATTGTCGCAAAATAATAATATATGTTTATAATTAAATTGTCACAATTTTTAGTAAAATATTCCCGGGAGCTCCCGACAAACACCTCTGCTATTATTTGGTTGCTATCTTCTAATTGAGTTGTAGACTTACTGTAAATAAGAAAGCATGTATGTTAGAACATATTAAACATTTAGTAGTCCATTGTATGGATCAAAGTGAGATGTTATCTTACCATATATCAAACTTTTTAGTCAAAAGTGAATTTTATAGGTCAATATTCTGACCCAAATGCTGACAAGTCAATAGTTTCCACGTCCATGAGTAGAATACTAAACGACATCAGAAAATAACATGAAAAAACTTCTGGTGAAAAATCGTGTTGCATAGTGTCATTAAAAAACAAAGTTTTACTGCTTAGTGTTGAAAATATCGGCAGTTTCCAGAAGTATCCAGTTGTATTGTGCCTGAATAAATTTATTTCACAATTACCATTACCAGCTTCAGTACCTAAACGTGTGATGATTGATTGTTAATGATTTTAATTTGCTTATTCACAATTAAAGGCGTTTGGAAAAATAACCTGTTAGTAGTTAACAAAAGCAATAGATGGTCTCAGTTTCTGTTAAAATCTATTGTTTTTGTTATACCGGCTTTCCAAAAAATATTCAATATTTTCATGTAGTGCTCGATCCATTTTTTTTTGCTATTAGCTATCTGGTATTTTCCCACATGTCTTCACTTCATTTCCCATTTACCTATAACATTAAATTGGAGTCCGCAATATATTTGCGATATATAGCACCTCCGATAATTTATATTCATTGGTTTAATTAATTCTTTGAATGAAATCATTTTGAGTTGACTGATAACAATTTTTTTAATTTTGCCACACACGCGCACAAATACCGAACACCAAAAGCGCCAGTACAAAACTAAAGGCCCACCAGCATACGACTCTACGCAAGCTGAGTACGATTGCAAATGTTATGAAATTGTATAACAGTGCGGAGGGAGGGATGCAGATAAATAAATTTCCACCACCGTCTGTTAATAAAGCAACGGGACAAACATGTATGCAACGTTTCTTTTTGTGTTTTGGACACCCACATCTCCATCTTTTGGCAGAAACGTTGCAACGTCGCTTTTTGTGTTGTATACACACACATCTGCATCTTTTGAGTTCTGTACACATACATCTGCACATATTATTCCGTCATATAAATAATAAAAAAGTTATAAAACCTCAGTCTCACAAAATGAAAACAAGTTCAGCTCTTTGTTCTCTCAACTCTCTTTAATATATCCAATCATGTTTAAATACAATATGGTTCCGTAAACGTTTTTCGTTTACCATAAAAGTAAATTACGAAAATTTTGGAATGAAAGAATGTTCGTTTACAGCAAGAGAAACTACGTTTACGATAAACTTTTGCATTCACCGCAAATATTTCAACCGTTACGGGAAAAGTAGAGCTTTGGAGACAAAGAAAAATGTTTGCGATAAACGACGCCCAAACGGGCTTTTCTTTGCAAATGATATATACCCTCGTCACACTAAAGTGAGGGTATAAAAATGGGTCCTTTGAACAAAAGTAAGTACGACATATGCCATTTTTAATTGTAGGACATAATTCGAAATACAGAAAAAATGAAGACTAAAAAATCAGCAAAATTTTGAAAATATTTCTTAAATAAAATATTTTTGGGGAAATTCCTAAATAATAATTTTATTTGTATTGAAACACATATTTTATTGAAAAAATTAGTAACCAAATATAAAGGGGTTTTCAACAGGGACGGTACAAAAGTAGACCGACAGGGACGTCAAACGACGCCATATTTTTTGCCGCTCTTTTGACATTTCGTCAGCTCAATGCTATTTTGTACCATACGCCATTTTGTATGATCGGAGAAAAACGCAATTTGTTGTTTGAGTAAAAACGGGACTGAAGAGTTACACACTTTTTATTTCATAGGGTTCCCAACAGTGTTTGTATGATTCTCATGCATTTCTATGCCATTACATTTAAAAATAAGCAAGTTATAAAAATTTTTGTACATGGCATTTTGGTCCATATCCACTTTTATTTTAATATTTTTTCGTATTTGTATTACATGGACCACAAAAAGGGTCGGTATGGAAGGACAGTCATTTACATATTGTGATCGAAAGAACGTAAAATACTGAGTCAAAAATATAGGGCGATAGAAAAATGGAGGCATAGAACAAAAATATCAAAATTATTTCCCGTTATTCAGAGTTAAATAAATTTACCCTACCAATATCTCGAAAACTAGGCGAGATAGGAAAATAATGATTGCATATTCTGAAAGAGCATGCTTGAAACCCATATTATCAACTCCTAACTCAAAAAACACAAAAATGGCGTATGGACCAAAATAGCATTAAGCCGACGATTTATCTTCAGTAAGGTTTGCCATTTCACGATGGAAAGATATACGAGCCAACAACGAGTCGAAATTATTAAAATTTACTACGAAAATTCGGAGTCAGTGGCCTCAACGTTAAGAGCGCGAAAAATCATCTTCTGCGATGAGGCTCATTTCTGGCTGAATGGCTTCGTCAATAAACAAAATATGCGTTATTGGTCAGACAGCAATCCACACGTACTCCATGAGTCATCATTGCATCCCGAAAAAATTACGGTTTGATGCGGTTTATGGGCCGGCGGCGTCGTTGGCCGTACTTCTTCCGTGATGATCAAGACCGGCACGTTACTGTGAATGGGAATCGCTACCGTTCAATGATAACCGAATATTTTTGGCCCCAATTGGATGATATGGACTTGGAGGACATATGGTTCCAACAGGACGGCGCCACAAGCCACACAGCGAATGCCACAATCAATTTATTGGAAACCAAGTTTGGTGAACGTGTTATCTCACGAAATGGTCCAGTCGATTGGCCGCCTCGGTCGTGCGATTTGACGCCGTTAGACTATTCCCTGTGGGGCTACGTCAAGTCTATGGTCTATGCCAACAAGCCAGCGACGATTGATGAACTTCGTACGAATATCGAACGTGAAATTGCAGCGGTATCGGCCGATTTATGCTTGAAAACCGTCGAAAACTGGGTTCAGCGTCTGGACTTCTGCAAGCGTGCCCGTGGTGGCCATGCAAAAGAAATCGAGTTCCATACATAATGGCATCGAACGTACTTTCACAGGAATAAAGAATTTCATTGATATCCAAAACCGTTTTTGTTTTATTTAAAAAAAACTCTTGTAGCGCTCTATTTGCCTATCCCGATATCTTGTTGATATATATTTACATATGTGCTCCAAATAAAGTTTCTTGATTTTCAAATTAAAATTATTTGTTATTAATATATAACATTTAAAATTTTCTGTTCCAAATATATTTTCTTTGAATTCAAACATATCGAAAATGACGATTATGCCCCGTGCAGTAATGGGGTCAAAATCCCAGTTCTGGCAACCCTACACAGTCCAAAGCGTTAATACCAGTGCACATAAATACTTACAATTCGATAAAGTGCAATGACTTTAAAGTATCTACTGTTCAGCGTCAAGCCACTTCTACTACCTTCCATTTCGAATGGCTATCGAATGATAGACAATTAAAATGTTTCCAACGTTATGACATCTCCTACGAGTACCATTATATTAAATTACTTACAAAGTGAAGGTATACATTAGTCGGTTCGCCCCCCAAAAAAATATTCTTATTTGTTTGAATGGGCCCATCCACAGACATCTTGTGAACATGTCGTAGCTCATTAACAAGAGCTGGTTGCAATTTACAGACCTTTAAATATACTTTATTGGCTTTCTAAAAAATCTTTCGAAGTCTAACAAACGTAGTGACAAAATTAGTATACCTCCCATTCTAGGATAGCGGTACTATACAAATTTCAATATAAGTTACAAATAAGCATATCTTTGTAATATGGGGGTCATAATATATAATGGATATAGTGAACCATTTTTTGTTGTTGCACATTGAATCTACACCTCAAATGACGTTTTAAATCCAATGTTGTGCAACATATGTAGGGTTTTGGGCTGTTGATTCCCTTCTGGTTTAGCCTTCAGCTGCCGATTTTTTATGGCTTTTCTAAATGTAGATCATACCTAATGGCATTCATAAATATATAATTAAATTTAAAATGTACATTTTGGATGAGAAATTCAATTTTTTCAAAAAAAAACACGAAAAAAGTGACCAACAGTTAAGAATGGACATTACCGGGACTACTCGTATCATAAAATAAAACACGGCCTATGGTCGATTGGCTTTTATTTGCATTTCGGCAGCCAAAATGATAGATATGTTTATTTTTCCTGAAATTAAATAAATTTTATGTTGTTTCCTCTCGTTTTGTAGTTGTTGTTATTGTTATTGGGAAAAATAAGTACAAAATTTAATTAATCGCATACATTCAAATATAGAGACACACACACATATACACGTGCAAATGCATACGTATCCATTTGTGTGTTCTATAAATATTTACCATTTGTACAGGGCGACAGCCAAAATTTTAATAGATTAAAATGCATATGTACATACATACATACAAACACAGACACATAAATTGTGTACGCACAAAGGACACATATACGCACAAACGTACTTATATATATACATGTACATATGTATATGTACACGTTCATTAAATAAAACATAAATAGATGCAATGATAGATATCCGAGCAGAGATAAATCCTCGTATTCTGTGTATAAATCACTGCGGTTGGATTTTTGTCATGCATCATTTGTGCAAATTCGCATTGCATCTCCCCTCCCCCTCCCACCACTCTTCTCCACACCCCTCACATACTAACATTATAGTTCGTTCACAGTGTTTGTTTGTTTGTGTATGAACAGAAATAAATGAAATAATTAAAGTCTCTGTACGTCTGTCCGGTCATTCGGAAAGATGAAGGCGGTCGGGTTTCATATTTAGGGGGAGAGGGTGGACATACGCATTTGGAAAAGAAAGCAGGCGCACAGTGGGTGCATTGCAATAAGTTAAGACGTTGTGTTAGTTTTCTATGTATGTATGTCTACATATAAATGGCCTTCAATAGCGTAAGGCCCTAGCAATAGTTAAAGCTCTTGTAATTCGGGAGGTTGATAATAATATACGCAGGTTCATTCAGGACCACCTGATTATGAGATCAATGCAGGTAGGTTAGAATCATAGATTACACATGAGGAATGCCTCAGGGGGCATTTTGGACATTTTGTAATGTCATCATCGGGGTTTCGCAGTGTGTGCCCGATCCATCTCCATTTTTCTCTCGGGATTTCATCTTTGATTGGAGTTTGATTTGTTCTTTGCCAATAATACCTTCTCTGGGCAAACAATTCTCAGGATTCTGCGCAGGCAGCGGTTTATAAGTACCTGGATTGCATTTATATCTTTGCTTGCTGCATTCCACGATTCACATCCATAGAGAATAGTGGATTTGACGCAGGAGCTAATAATGGTCATCTTTGTTTTGGTCGATATGGTTGGTTGCCAGCATTTGTTCGATTTGCAATATCAACACTTGAGCCATCATATGCAGTTAGGATACTTCCTAGGTAACAGAAAGTTGTCACGTCCTCAAGGCATTAGTTGTTGATGCAGAGACTATTAGAGTTAGAGGTACTTATTCGCATTGCCTTTGTTTTTTCTATATTTAAGGCCTGCTTTAGATGCCTCTAACTGCACTGCGTTAAATTTATTTTGCATATCGTCACATCTGTGTGTAGTAGACAGATGTCGTCTGCATAATCCAAGTCTTCCAATCTTTTATTTAGTCCAATTTTTATTCCTCTGGTTGCAGAAAGAGCTTTTTGGAGTACGCAGTCAAGTACAATGTTGAACAGCAATGGGGAAAGAACATATCCCCGTCTAACTCCAGCCATCGTGAAGGATACGGCATGTTGCGTTTGTGTAGAGGGCTATTATGATATCAATAATTTTCCCAGGTATTCCTTTACGGGCCAGAGCACCCCATATTGCTGAATGTGCCAGGGTGTTAAACGCCTTCTCAAAATCGATAAAAGTTAGATAGAGTGGGGAACGCCATTCTACGGATTTTTCAATAATAATCCGTAAGCTATTTATGTGATCCGCGCAGGACAACTGCGGACGGAAGCTTACTCATTTCGAAGGGCGGGATTAAGGGCATTCGCGACACGTTCGTTTATAATTTGGGAAATCACCTTGTTTGTGATGTTGATTAAAGTGATACCACGCCAGCTTCTGTACTGTGATAAATCACCTTTTTCGGCACGTTGATGATGATTCCTTCTTTAAGCTCCTCACAAAGTTCGTTGGTATCCCAGAATCGCCTAATGGTGTTGAGTAGGAATTTGGCAATGATTTCCGGAGATGCCTTAAGCAATTCGGGGGTTATGTTGTCCAGTCCTGGAGACTTGTTGTCATTTAAGTTATTGACAGCTTCGATTATATCTGGAATATCAGGGGGCTCGTCGATATATCATCCCTTTCATTATGATACTCGCAGTCACACAGATCTTGATGTATCTCAGTTTCACTGGAAAATAGTGATGAGTAATGATCCAGCCATATCTCCATCTTTTCGGTTTTGGACGTAGTTATGTCCATTACTTTTCCGGAGTGGCTTATTGCATACAAAGTTTCTGCTAGTGAGTTGTTTCGTTATACGGTATAGATTTTTCATGTTATTATGAGCGGCTGAGACTTCTGCTTCTTTCGCCAGGTTGTTGTACCATCTTCTTTTGTCTTCTCGAGCTTTTTTCTTGACTTGTTTATCGAGTGTATAATACTCTGCACGTAATATGGTCTTTTCACCTCGGATTTTGGCCATGTTCAGCCATTCCTTGCCTGGTTTCCTTTTATTTACGTTTCCCAAGTCGAGTCTGAGATCCACTGCTTTCGGTTCGATGATTTGTGGCCAAGATATTCATTTATAAAACAGCGTTTAGTTACATCCCAGTTTTGGGAGGTATTCTTATTCTCCACCTCCTCTACACAGTTTTCTAAGAAGGCAATATAAGCAGACTTAATTGTGGGACTCTGCAGCTTCTGCACGTAGTATCTACGTTGCGTTGTTTTTTCCTTATTAATCGCGGCAACTTTGATACGAATGGTGCCCACTTTAAGGCGATGATCACTTGCACAGTCTGCTCCTCGTTTGGCACGCACATCTAGTAAAGAGCCTCTCCATTTTCTGCTGTTGGCTATGTGATCAATTTGGGTTTCAGTGTGATTGTCGAGTGATATCCACGTCACTTTGTGTATGTTTTTATGGGGAAATATGGTCCCGCTGACTACAAAATTATTGTTAATGCAGGTTTCGATGGATAATTCACCTTTCTGCGTCATTCTTCCCATGCCATTCTGTCCAATTGAGCCTTCACGTTGTAAGTTATTTGATCCCAGTTGGGAGTTGAAGTCACCCATCAGAACAAGTTTATCGCCGCGTTTTGTGGATGCAATAACAGTTGACAATTGGTTCTTTAAGTTTTCCCATTAGGATCATATTATATCTCCGAAATTCATTGCATACCTGCGCCAGTCGCGTTGTACCAGGAAGCGTACGAACGATCCATGTTCCAAATCGTGTCCATTTCTTGAAGCTAAAGGTCGTCATCGGGTCGATCATTTGGATATAATTTGCTTTGGTTGCATTAATCATTTCGTTGTTTAAGATGTGCAACAGATTAGGCTACAGCATCCGATCCCAGAGCTGGGGCTGCCAGCATCGCCTGTAGGCTAGCAATTTGTAGGAGATTTAGTCACTACACACTTAGGGTTATTCCGCCCGGTCTGTCGGCATGACCTCGTTTGATTATGCAGGATGTACCACGTGCAGGTGGAGGTCGCCATTTGAGTAGGATAGGCTATAGTCAATACGCTTTACCACCCCAAAATATTTTGTAACGGATTTTCCAACAAGAGGTGTTATTGTGAATCACCCGGTATATCGGTAGCTGTCACTTTTGAAGCTTTTATTCTTTGACATTTGACAAGTAGAAACTACGCCATTACTAACCAGTAAGGAAAGGCTAAAGTCGGGCGGTGCCGACTATATAATACCGTACACCACTCTCGTAATATTGAATAACTCTGATATATAAATTGTGTAATTCATGTATAAATTATTTACTTAAATTTACTTTTGGGACATTTTATACTTAAATAATACCCTGTACCACAGTGTGGTGTAGGGTGTAAAAACGATTGGATCTAAAGAGCCAAATCGGATGAAACATATATATGGGAGCTATAGCTAAATCTTTACCGATATTCTTTAAATTCGGTAGTGTTGGTTCATGGATCAAGAAACTCTACCATTCTAAATGTCAAAACGATTGGATGTAAAATACAGCTTCAACAGGACTAAAGGGCCAAATCGGACGAAACATGTATATGGGGGCTATAGCTAAATCTTAACCGATTTTCTTCAAATTCGGCAATGTTGGTTCATGGATCAAGAAACTCTACCATTCTAAATTTCAAAACGATTGGATGTAAAATACAGCTTCTACAGGACTAAAGAGAAAAATCGGACGAAACATATATATGGGAGCTATAGCTAAATCTTAACCGATTTTCTTCAAATTCGGCAATGTTGGTTCATGGATCAAGAAACTCTACCATTCTAAATTTCAAAACGATTGGATGTAAAATACAGCTTCTATAGGACTAAATGGCCAAATCGGATGAAACATATATATGGGAGCTATAGCTAAATCTTAACCGATTTTCTTCAAATTCGGTAGTGTTGGTTCATGGATCAAGAAACTCTACCATTCTAAATTTCAAAATGATTGGATGTAAAATACAGCTTCTACAGGACTAAAGAGAAAAATCGGACGAAACATATATATGGGAGCTATAGCTAAATCTTAACCGATTTTCTTCAAATTCGGCAATGTTGGTTCATGGATCAAGAAACTCTACCATTCTAAATTTCAAAACGATTGGATGTAAAATACAGCTTCTATAGGACTAAAGGGCCAAATCGGACGAAAGATATATATGGGAGCTATATCTAAATCTGAACCGATTTCAACCAAATTCAATAGCGATCTTAACAGCCGCGAAATACTCAAAACTGCAAAATTTCAGAACGATCGGAGTGAAATTGCGACCTGTAGTCGGCGAACAACTTTACATTGACAGACGGACGGACGGACGGACATCGTTAAATCGACTCAGCTAGTGATTCTGAGTCGATCGGTATACTTTAAGGTGGGTCTAGCTGTGTTATTTCAAGGTGTTACAAACATCTGCAGTGAAACAAACTTATAATACCCTGTACCACAGTGTGGTGTAGGGTATAAAAATGGAAAACTGAAATTATTAAAATTCAAAAATCATCTTAACTAATGAGGCCCATTTCCACCTCGGTGGCTACGTCAACAAGAAAAATTGTTTACACCTCGGTGGCTACGTCAACAAGCAAAATTGTCGCATCTGGGGCTCGGAAAACACAAGATTTATTTTTGAGAAGCCTCTCCATCCTCAACGTATGACTGTTTGGTGCGGTTTGTGGTCCGACGGGGTCATTGGACCTTACTTACGGTGAATGAATTGCGCTATCGAGAGATGATTAATGATATTTTATGGTCGGAGTTGGATGGTATTGATCTGGCAACGTTTACTTCCAACAAGACGGCGCTACGTGCCACACAAGCAACGAAACTATTGCTCTGGTACCGGAAAAGTTCCCGGACCGTGTTATCTCTCGAAGAGGTGATCACAATTGGCCACCGAGATCTTGTGATTTCACACCTTGCGACTTCTTCCTTTGGGGCCACGTGAAGGATAAGGTATACGCCAACAGCCCAGCGTCGATTCAAGACCTCAAAGATAGAATTCGTGAGGCTATCGAGGACATCGACTATCGATTTGGTTATGGAAAATTTCATGAAAAGGATATGGTCCTGTAAGCGCGGTCGTGGTGGCCATTTGGCTGATGTTATTTTTCATTATTAACGGCATAGCTTCCTCTTTATTATGAAATAAACATCCAATCATTTATCTCAAAATATTGCATTTTTCTTTGAATACCAAAATAACACCTCTTGTTGGAAAACCCTTTATATAGCCCCCATATAAAGGACCCTCTCAATAAGATTTATTGACGGAAATTTTGCCAATTTAGTCCTTTCTTGCTAATATCTTATTCAAAATTGGTCAACATATATATATAGACACCGTGCATAATCTCGTGCCAAGCGGACAGTTTATTCACAATCACCCACACGTACATGCATGCATACGAGTACGTACAGATAGAACGCACCGTCGGTCTTCTTTAATGACTTCACTGTATTCATTTCGACTTTTTTAGTGCATTTAATTCTCTCTCTGAAGAGGGGGAGGGCAAGTGTCTATTTATTTTGTTCGTTTTTGAAAAGAAACGTTCAACAGATTTACACCTTTCAACTACTTGGCTTTTGATTTTCTTCCCATTGCTTTCAGCTCAATAAACACATTCGCATGGACGTGTGCACACATGCACTCATACACACGCATCTACACACACCTAATAACTAACTACATACACGCACGTATGCTACACACTTATACACGTGAAAAATTGTTAACTTACCAAATTAAAGCGTTACATTAAAAGGGGTGTTGAGTATAAATGAAGCGAAACTTATTTACAGAATTTCCTAGGTAAATGATCTGGGGGTAAATTCTAGGATTTTCATAATCGTTTGGTTTATTTGTTACTGGTATTGTAGGTGAAGGAACAAATTCAACGGTTTTATTTTGGAAAACAAAAAGAAAAACTAATTGTTACTGTTTGAAACACAGTATTATAAAAGGGAAGATCTAAGTGGTCGACTTTAGCGTAGAGTGTAGAGACAACTGTTGTCGACTCTAGTAGAGAAAGAGTCTTCTATAGTCAATTCTAGCTCAAAAACTATATTCTTTAGCTAGCACTAAAATGGGACTCTAAAATAGACGAAGACCTCAGTGATTGAGTGTTGTCTATTGGAAAATATCACTGATCGGCTCACTTAGAGAGATCACAGTGAACGACTCTAGTATAGAAATAACCAGAAGACAACTGTGGCAGACTATGGTATAGGGAGTGTAGGGAGACAGTATTTGCAAACTTCAATGATCAGCTCTACAAGACACGTTAGTGAAAAAAATGAGAAGAAAACATTAGTAGTTGATAATAGCTTAAAGTGATAATGTCTGTGTTCGACACAATTATAGATGAACACAGAGGTAGATTTTAGAGTATCTCAAGACATCAGTAGTCGGCTCTACTATAGAGTATGGATTCACTTATCGACTCCAGTGTAGAGAAAGACCTTAGTGATCAAATCAAGCATAGAGGAAGTCATCTAATGGCGACTCTAATATAGAAAGATCTTCGTTAGTCGATTCTAATACATATGAATATTTCCTTGGTCGATTCTAGTTGTATAGAGGAAGTGCTCGATGATTGATTATAGAATAGAGGAAGACCTCGGTGATCGACTGTAGTAAAGATAAAGGACCTTAAGGGAATGTCTTAAGCCGTATTCCTGCATTAAATATTGTTAATGAAATTTGACACGTTTCCAGTGATGTCTATTTTACTAGAATTTGATAAGTACCACCAAATTGGAAAAATCTAAACTTTGACCCATCTCCTGCAATAAAAGCTAAGCAAAGTATTTTTTTTCTGGTCAATTTGTCTGGTGGTATTTTCTAAATTTGTACGCAGAATAAAAATACCGGGAAATATGATAGTTATAAAATTGTGAATATATGTATGTCCTTAAAAATTTCAACGATTATATATCCTTGATACGAATATTACAATATACAAAATTTGTTCAGCACACAATTTTTTTATATTTAGAAAAGACTCAATAAATTAAATTAAATAAATTTTGGTATACAAAATTTGCTGTCAATCGATTACTCCTTTCGAGAGTTATCGTGCGAACCAGCCAGACGGACGTCATCTTAAAGTGTCCAAAAACGGATTCTCGCCAAACATACTGAGAGTCTTAGATCATGCCTTCGATGCGAAAATTGAATTAAATCTAAATAAAATTTTTGTGTGATTATTCATTTCGCGTTTTGATGTAAAAATTCCAAGATAACGATGAACATTCTTCCAGATTTGGCAATCACAAGCTTTAACACTTTTAAATCGACAGCACTTAAGCTCTTCATCAGCACGGGGCAAAATCACCTTTTTTGATATGTTTGAATCGAAAGAAAATATATTTGGAACACAAATTTTTAAATATTATATATTTCTGAGCAAATAAATTTTATTTGAAAATCAATAAAATGTATTTGGAACGCATATATTAATATATTACAACAAAATTTATTTGCAAACTAAATTTCTCAAATAAAATATGTGTTTAAATACAAACAAAATTATTGTTTAGGAATTTTCCAAATATATTTTATTTAAAAAAATTTTCAAAACATTTACTGACTTTTTCGAAATTCAGTTTTAATTTTTCCTTGTCTTCGAATTAGACCTCCCAGTTATGATACCATATTAACTTCCGTTTTAAATCAATCATTTAAATTTTCTGAGTATTCCAAGCCATCATTAGTTGTCAATCCTCTAAGTAATTTATTTTAATCCAAGATTATACGATTTCAATTATTATTATTTTACGAACATTTAACATTTCTAAAAAATTAACTTTGAATTACTGAAAAATTTAACACAATTTATGTATTTTCCGAATACTTAAATGCAAATAAATATTTGTAAGTTATGTATTTTCCGAATACTTAAATGCAAATAAATATTTGTTTCGGAAATAATAGTCCCAAAATAATAACATATTGGGATGTAAACAAAGATTTGTTTAGAACGACATCTTCCCAAGTATATAATTTTTGTATATACCAAATACTATATGTTTAGAGTGTACCCTGAATATATATATGTTTCAAGCCGAATATGTTTGGGACAATATACTACAGAAGCGATTTTTTTTCAGCGTGAGGGGATCGCAAGAGTCCTGTGGGGATGCATCCGGTGTGGATGAGCTTCTAGCGAACACAGAAGACGAAGCAGATATAACGGTGTTGCAAAACCTGACAATGGTCCGGCTTCTACAGAAAAAGCTCCACCAATTTAAGGCTGCTTCCGCTACCTTAAAAATCCTCCTGATGCAAGGAGAGGCTGACTTGCTATTAATCCAGGAACAATGGTTGAGAGGAGGTATGGTTTGTGGGCTTAGGACGTGTGGGCTTCATGACCAATATTTCCGAAAAAAAGTGTATGGCATGAGCTATTCGATATGCCGATATACTTTGCAACTTCTCTAATAATGATTCGACGATTCTCCATAGAAATTTTCTTCACTTTCTCAACATTTTCATTGGTTTTTAATGTCATGGATCTTCCAGGACGAATTCACATCTTCTCGACCTACTAATTTAAATGAAAGGATTTTTGATTGGAAGGTTTTGGACGCGTATAGCTTTATCGACCATATATATTAGCTTCTGCAAGAATGCGAAGCTTCCTAATTCCTTCCCACCCAATATTAAGAAGGCTAATTGGGAAAATTTAGGTATATATTCAACAGGTCTCTTCCAAAAATCCTGAAATTAAGATGCATACTATCCGGGGTATAGAAAATATGGTAGAACAATTCACTGCAAATCTTAACGACTCGTTACAAACCGCATGATCCAAACTAAAGCCAAGGAACAAAGAACGATCTCATTGGAGGTCGTTTCAATTAGTTATACTGAGGAAGTGTTGTAGGAAACTCTTCAATAGGGCAAAAGCCACTAGAGCCCCACAGGACTGGGACACATACAAGGAAAAACTCAAACGGTACAAAAAGATTTGAGAAAGGCTCAGAATAAATCCTGAATATATTTCAGTAGTGGCGTAGAAAGCTCATCCAAAACCTGAAGGTTACGGAAAATTTTAGCCGTTAGATGATAGTTCTTGGACATGGACCAGTGACGAATTGCTGGGAGTGCTTCTGGATACACATTTCCCAGGCAACTCTGAAAAAGTGCAGCCATCAGTAGTCACCACCGAAATTGTAACCGAATGTGAGCTATCAAAAGGTTTAAACCGTTTAAGTGCGCAGGACCAGACAAAGACAAGATTGAGCTTCGTCCCATACTGGAGCTGAGAATCGGTCTATCGTCATATCTCCTTAAAACTCTGGAGAGATTGATAGATAGTTACCTTAGGACTAAAATTGATCACAGACTACTGTTCACTCTTGACTGCAACCAGTGCAAGTTCACCGAAACCGCCCTGCATGATCTAGAAAGCTATAATGAAGGCTGTTAAGAAATACACTACGGTAGCTTTCTTAGATATAGAGGGGACCTTCAAAAACATAAATCAAGCCGCTATAATTACGGCGTTAGAAACCCTGGGGGTTGACGCCAGTATACGCAGGTTCATTCATAACCTTCTAATTAAGAAACGCATTTCTGTTAGCTTAGGATGAACTGACCTACATAGATTTGTCAGCAAGGGAACGCCCCAATGGGGCCGCCCATTTGTGGGAACACCCCACAAATTGGGTGTTATGTCTCCTTTGCAATGGAATCTCTCCACGATAAATATTTTTTTCCTTTCTCTGGAGATGATGGGTGTCAGAGTTGTCGCCTATGCAGATGACGTGGCAATAGCTGTTGGAGGAAAGTTTTTAGATAGTCTCGGAGACATCCTATAGCAGGCCCTTCATACAACCGCAAGATGGCCTTCCAGTAATGGTCTTGCTGGTAACCCGACCAAGACGGAACTAGTTCTTTTCACCAGGATAAAAAGGAGCCGCGAGTTACACCTCTCTCCTTAGGGGGTATTGAAATTCCCTTCACTAAAAGCGCAAAATATTTTACTAGATAGGAAGTTGCACTTCAAACCCAACAGTTTGGAAAGAGTAAATAGGGCTTTGGTAGCGTAAAAGCAATAGGAAAACGTTGGGGTATGAACGCGCTATAGTTTATTGGCTGTATAAGGCAGTAGTCAGACCGATAATGCTGTACGGTGGACAGCATTGTCGTCTGGTGAAAAGATCTGCAGAAATCCATCTTCTGTGCGATATTAAACAAGGTTCAGCGAATGGCTGCTATATGTATCACTGTTGCTCAGAGACCAACACCGACTACGGCACTAAATGTTATACTACATTTAATGCCGCTAGATATTATTGCAGTGCAATATGCTGCATGTACTGTGATTAGACACAGGGAACTGTCACTATGGTCTGGGAATGGCTACAGACATAGTGTCATTCTAGACAGAATGCCTGCCATTCCGGGCACTGTTAATTACACTGTGACTGAACCACTCTTGGGCAAGAAGTATCTCAATCGTGTATCTCACTCTTGTAAATAGATAGATCGTGAACTTCTATACTCATTCGAGAACTTCTATTCTATACAGCCCAGCAAAATTTCTCATTACCAAATAATCCGACGAGTAAGCAAAGTTCGATAATGGTAAGTACTTATTATTAAGCCACTTTTCTCATTATTTTAACATGGGGATGTCATTGGAGGAAAGTACTTCCCAAAAGCATACAATGAAGTAGAATAATAAGGGCCTGTTTCTGTAACTTTTTTTCGTTCGTCTACTGCGAACGATCAAAAATCACTCAATTATTCCGAGAAATCTATAAGTCACAGAAGTTTATAATTCGTTGTGTCTGTAGAAAATCATATAAAAAGCTTGTTCCTAAAATATTTCTACACGCTGAAAAAAAATCGCTTCTGTAGTATATTGTCCCAAACATATTCGGCTTGAAACATATATATGTTTAGGGTAGACTCTAAGCATGTAATATTTGGTACATACAAAAATTGTGTATCTGGGAAGATATTGTTCTAAACAAATATTTGTTTACATCCCAATGTGACTGCTATTTGTGAAACAAATATTTATTTGCATTTAAACATTCATAAAATACATAAATTGTGTCAAATTTTTCAGTAAATCAAAGTTAAATTTTTAATGTTCCTAAAAAAAATAATAATTGAAATCATATAATCTTGGGTCAATATAAAGTACTTAGAGAATTGACAACTAATGATGGCTTAGAATACTCAGAAATTTTAAATGATTAATTTAAAACAGAAGGTAATGCTGAAACTGAAATTTGAAAAACTCAGCAAAAGTTTTGGAAATCTTTTTTAAATAAAATATATTTGGAAAAATTCCTAAATAATAATTTTATTTGTATTTAAACACATATTTTATTTGAGAAATTTAGTTTGCAAATATAATTTGTTGTAATATATTAATATATGCGTTCCAAATATATTTTATTGATTTTCAAATAAAGTTTATTTGCTAAGAAATATAAAATATTTAAAAATTTGTGTTCCAAATATATTTTCTTTCGATTCAAACATATCAAAAAATGCGATTTTGCCCCGTGTAACCTGCGTTTTATAGAATTCAAGTAATAGCTGAGAGAATAATAAGTTACAGAAACAGGTCCTTAGTACTTATTTGTAGCATAGGCATACCACAAAAATATGTGCTTATATTTTCACGATATGAAGTACTTTAATAATGCATTACCAATAAGTAAAAAATAAGTAGTATGATACTCGTATGTATGTAGAAAATGCCATTTAAAGTAATTTTTTGCATATTGTCGCGTATATTTCTCGACACAAACATTTTCCTCATGCCACACTGAAAAAAAATTGTCATAAAATTAAAGAAATGCTCCAAAGACGTCATTAGTTTTTAAAATAAGTACATTTTGTACTTAAAATATAGATAATTTCAATAATATTAAGTAATTTACTTAATTTTAAGTAAATTTTCTTAATTTTAAGTACAAAACGTACTTATTTTGAAGACTAAGGACGTCTTTGGAGCATTTCTTTAATTTTATGACAAATTTTTTTTCAGTGCATATTCGAATTTCTGAACCCAAACCCACATGTGAAAAATTCTTCAATGGTCTAACATCATAAGATATACGTCAATATTTACGGTATTTTCATTCAAATCTGTATTATTTGAAAACATGTTGAAAAATAAATAAATCTTGTACAGTGATTTCTTGATAACAAAAAATCACTTATTTCTGTTATTATTGGTAAGTTATTATAAATAAGCCGAATGTAATGCAGCGAATAATGAGATGTCATTATTTGGTAATGCAGGGAATAATGACAGGTACTTACCAAGATTTTGCTGGGAGGTTCCAAACTCAACTACAGAGTTTGCTTTGGTGTCTTTAGTGAGGTATTGTTTACCACGCAGAAATCTTATAGGATAGGTAGCAGAATGACTAAAAATTAATAAAGTTCTGAACAGAGTTTGTATCAATATTTTTTCTGGTAGTCACGCTGCCATGAACTCCGTAAAATCTGTATTTCTGAATTCAAAAACAGCCCTCGACTCAGATCAAAGTAGTGTTTGAATTCCGGACATCTGATTTGGAATACAGAGATCCGTTGAACTTTCACCAGATCTTTTAACAAAATGCCTGCACAGTTTAATATCAGAATGAAATGATCGTATCCCTGGTCATAGGAGATACGTGAGAACTTATATTCTATACAGGTTGGCTTTTTTGTCTTTAGTTAGGAAATTGAGCTATCCATTTTAAAAAGACTGCCTGATCACGTTATTGTTTACCACGCAGAAATCTTAGCTACTGGAGAGGTAGCAGAATGGCTGAAAATTAATTAAGTTCTGAAAAAAGTCAGTATCAATATTTTCTCTGATAGACAGGCTGATATAAACTCCCAGGAATCTGTATTCCTGAATTCGAAAACGGCCCTCGACACAGATCGATGCAGTGTTTGAATTCATGATATCTGATTTGTAGTACAGAGATCAGCTGAACGTTCACCAGATCTTTGAACAAGATGCCTGCACAGTAGTATGGGTCGGTTCCCTCACACAAAAAAAGTTGTGGCGGACCCCCCCTAAGTTTAAAGTTTATTCAAAGTCAATTTCAGAACAAAAACAAATTTCCATGTACCCTACATACGGCCCAAATAGGTTTTATTTGCCGCGCTGTTATTTGGTATCCTATCGAAACAAGTCACATACCGTTTTTTATGGTTTATCAATAGCTCCATTTTGCCCTTTGATCACTTTTGACTCCGAAGTCAATTTTGACTGTTGACTTCCCGTATTTCGTTTCCTGCATCCATATGATGCTTATTTCTCATTGCGACCATAAAGACTTCTTAAACCCATGAAACTTTTGCCTTAACACCATTTACTTTTATTCACAAACAAAAAAGTTAAGACGGTTTCAAAAATAGTAAGTCACCCTACACCACCTATAATTCATTTTTTGTGCTGCGATGTCAATTGGCGTCCTATCGAAGCGAAACGCATACCGTTGATCATGGTTTGTCAATGGCTCTTTTTTTTTCTTTGATGACTATTGACGCTGAAGTCAATTTTGACTGTCGACTCCCTGTATTTCGTCTCCTATATCCATATGATGGCTTCTGGATGTGGCTACAGGAAGTAAACAGTCAAAATTGATTTCGGACCCAAGTGTTCAAAGGGCAAAATGTAGCCATCCATGAACAACGGTATACGTTTCGTTTCGATAGGACGCCAATTAATGGGAGGTGGGCCACAGAGACAAAGCAGATGAACTTCCAAGACTAGGAACTACCTTTCACGGGGAACTGGAATATGTAGACATGCCTCTAGTTACCAGCAATCCCTTCCTGAGGGATAGTGGCCTTATGTCAATTAATGTAAAAAAATGCATACATTCTAATCAGATGTGGACCTGCCTAAACTCCAAACGCATCAACGACCTGCTTTCGTTATCTAGACCGGGCGTATCACTTATCGTGTCTATCATGACGGGTCACTTCCTTACTCGGCAGCACGCAGAGATACTGAAGTTCTGCGAAATGGTTTTTGCAGAAACTTTGGAAACGAAGAGAAGGAGGAATGGAGAACAATTTCAGTGTCCGTGCCTCGACCTCCCAGAAGGCGAAAGGCTACCCAGGGTTATCTTATCTTTGGGGAGTTTGCAGGCTTGGCTGATGTTAAACTTTTGAGCATTTTAAAGTAATCAAATGGGTTAAGCGATCCTGTCTTAGTATTTTGTTAATATAAGAGCGTTGAACAGGATGTAAAAGTAAATTAACTATTCTGTCAAATGGGTTAAGCGATCCTGTCTTAGTATTTTGTTAATATAAGAGCGTTGAACAGGATGTAAAAGTAAATTAACTATTCTGTATAATACTTTTCAACAAAAAGATGTCAACTAATCTATCACGGAACGATTTTAACGATGCTTTGTTACTTTGAGCACATAAACAATTCGGCAGAAACCAATGGCAAGTCAACATTATTAAATTGAAATTAATTAAATTGCACCATTTTCAATTGATAAAACTTCAATCTTCGACACCAGTAAATAAAGTTTAATACGAAAACTTTAAGGCAAACTTAGTATACTTATACCCTATGGAATAGGGTATAAGAATATTAACCTATTTAACAATAAAAACCTGTTTAACCAGGTATTGTTTCTCAACGTGTACCCATGTAGGTGTACACATAAATACACCCACTGCGTACACCACTAAACACTTTTTGAAAGTGAAAACAGAAAACAATGGAATTGCAAAAACTGGAAATCAAACAACCCAACAACAGCAACAAAAACTACAAGAAGAACTGCTACTACAGAACAACCCAACTACTAACATCTACGAGATTCTAGATTCGAGATGCGAGTTACGAGTTACGAACTATAAAACACAACTGGAAATAAGAGCAAGGATAAGCATAAATCGTGATATCCATGAATGCGATAGTGTTTTTGCGTATGTCTGTGTGTATGTAGGCATCGTCGTATGAGAGTTCACCACATACACGGTCACAGCATGTACGTAGGGTTTTTTCTCGGAGTATTTTTTGTTCTCCTTCTTCTTGGATCTCCTAGTTCCCTCTATAATGTTGTCATTCTATGGGTCGTTTGTAGGCTTTGCCTATGTCATTCTATCCTGCACCCATTTTCGTCAAGCTCAGAGGCTCACATACGGATACATGTACTCGTACATAAACATAGTACGAGTACATTGTTCTGAGGAGTTCACATGAATGGGTCTAGGTTATGGAGACTGTGGCCAACTGGCGGCTGGATGGGTGGCATCATACGTGTGTTTATTTGTGTTACTTGGGTTTTTGTCCGGTTGTTGCACTTGTTACTCACGCTCGCCTTTCGTATCGTATAATGTCGTATATCGCCTTAGTTGGCTTATATCGATTGTCCGCTTTGCCGATCCGCGCATATGGCGAATGTTAACTGTTTGGTTGGCTCAAACGTGCCAACGTTTCATTTCGCAGTGAAACCAATCTACTGAAATAGTTCGATAAGAGAAATCCTGAATTTTAAATGGGGTGAGCAATTTCTGAGAAGGCCTGATCGAAGGCGGCTGGCAAAGAAATATCTACAGAGAAAATATTGTTCACTAAAGCAAAGAAGAATTTCGTTGGTTCAACGAATTTTTGTAGTGTTTTTTAGCCGAAAAATGTTCTGCTGTAGAATCTGTCATCCTACAGCAGGCCCTTCATACAACCTTAACCTGGACTTCCGATAAGGGTCTTGGACTTCCCGGCGAAGACGGAACTGGTTGTTTTCACCAGAAGAAATAAGGTAAGTTACACCTGTCTCCTTGGGGTTATTGAAATTCCTTTCTCTGAAAGCGCAAAATACTTAGGTATTTTGTAAGACATGAAGTTGAACTATATCTGTAAAAGGGCAATAAGAAAACGACGGGATCTGAATAGCAGTAGTCAGACCGATAATGATGTACGGCATTGTCGTCTGGTGGACGGCCCTGCTGAATACCACTTTCTGCGCTTTACTAAACAAGGTTCAGCGAGTGACTGCTATATGTGTATCACTGGTGCGCAGAGAACGACACCAACTGAGGCACTTAATGTTATAAGAAACGAATGTTAGACGACAGAGTGCGATTGAATGTTTTCTTCAGAAACTGTGGAGACGAAGAGGAAGGAAAATCAATAGACCACTATATATATAAAGGCCATTTAAAATTTTAAATTTGAACTACCGATTACTTTGACATGTGATTTGAACCCTTTGGATTATTTTCTGTGGGGAGCCATTTAAGATAAATGTTTCGCAAAAACATCCAGAGACAATTGAAGCTTTGAAACATGAAATTGAAGTGGCAATCGCAGAGATTCGACCCGAAACAATCGAAAATGTACTGAAAATATGATATTGTGTTCCATTACACAGTACAGCACTTTTCAGCTTATTGATTTGAGACTCAATTCTGAGAATTGGATGTGAAAGTAAGAACATCTGAATCATACGTTAAGTCAAGTTGGCTCAATTAATAATTAAATGGCCATACGATTTTTTGCTCAAGGTGGATTTTTAGAACATTTTCTTTTTTCTCGGTATGCAGTACGGAATATATCTTTTGTGTCTGAAGCAATGATGTAGATATAGAATGCGATTTACTTTTTTATAGCCGATTTAAATTTTAAATGGCCTACCCGTAAATTAGTCTATCCCTAAAATTCTCAATTGCCGAGCCAGTCGTGGTAGTCATATGAATGGTGTGTTCCATTATTAAATGGCAAAGTTCAACCTTTCCAATAAAACCCAAAATTTTAAAAAATTATCAGTACTTTTTAATTGCCGTTTCAAATTTAAAATTGTTAATGGCCCAACCTGTATGTGCCCCGCTCTCTCTAAAAGGAGGCATGTTACTTTAGGCTCTCATTTCTTTGGAGCTTTTTAAAGCCTTCAAATCGGCTCATTGGGAGCGGCTAGGGATGACTTATGTCTTCCCTTAAGTCGCTGTGGTAAAGCAATGGACTGCATAGTCTAACACATATAGCTGCCACTCTAAACATAACCTAATCTAGTCAAAGATTTTGTTACCCCAAAGAATCTTGTATTGAATGGATAAATATTATTCAAAGATTTTGCCTTTATTGAATGCCTCAACATTCCGCTTAATGGTGGAAGCTCACTTCATTCATATGGCTGCCGCGGCTGGCCTTGTTGTAGCCCCATGTTTTATAAATGGTGTCTCACGAAAAAGTTGCGTTTTTAAATTGTTATAAAAACAAGTAAGAAAGTTCAGACGGATAAGTCTGGAGTCCCCAAAAAAATATTAGTAAATTTATTTTTTTTTGTTTTAATTAAATTATTATAAATTTAAATTGCATTTAATAACTTTAAAGTATGTACTGGTATTAAAGTTAAAAGCTGTTATCTTTTGGTAAAAAAAGGTCCATTTATGTGGGAGGTACCAAAAGGGGCGTGCCAATAACGCCCACTTTTCTGTGGACTCTAGGTACTGCAAAAACATTGCACTGTACAAAATTTCAAGTATTTTTATGAACTGATATTAAAGCCATAAACAGTTAACTTTTGGTGCAAAATGGTTTATTTGTGTGGGAGGTACCAAAAAGGGAGTGGCCACTTCGCCCATTTTTCTTGACGAGTTAGCGACTAACAAAGTAATACTTTGTGTGAAATTTCAGAAGATTCGAGTAAGTAGTATAGAAGGTATTAAAGAATCAATATTTCACTAAAAGTTAACCCTTTGTGGGGGAGGTACTAGAAGGAGTGGACCAATATGGCCCATCTTCGAACTTAGCCGGAGATAGAGAAAAATATTCTTTATCCTTTGATAGTTATCGTGCGCACCAGCCAGCAGACAGACAGACGGACGGACGGACATTACTCAAATGACTTAAAATGACCCAAAACGGATTTCCGCCGAACATACTTAGGGTCTAAGGTCACTCCTTCGATGTGTTACACTTTTGGCTCGTTGCAAATGATACTCGTATATACCCTCCTCTCTAAGTTGAGGGGATAAAAGACCGGATAAATATTTTTCAACGATTTCGCCTTTACTGAAATGCCTCAATATTGCGGTTAATGATGAAACACCACTTCATTAATTTGGCTGCCGGGGCTGGCCTTGCAGTAGCCCATTCTGTGTCGACCCAATTTTTCAACACATTTTTGATTGTGTGGCCCTCTATGACTGGAATTTCGTTTTTCAAGTATAAATCGTCTTTGGATGGTTGTTGTAGCACTTATTCTGCTGTAGTTCAAAAAGCAACCGTTAGGTGGACCAACCTATATTTCTTTTTTTAAGAAGTCTTTCTTTGGAATAAATTGTTGAACTATACAATATACTTTAAACCTTTTAAGTCGTCAGGACTAGGCAATGACTCACTGGTGGAGCTCCAGACAGCGGCGACGTTCCATATAGAACCTATGGATTACCATCCTCAAAATCTTTAAGGGATTAATGGATAGGTATGTCTGGGGTCTAATGTGTAGTGATGGGTGCTAAATTTGAATATGTTAATCTACTTATATAGTCTCTCCTACATAAGTGTCAACCTCACCGACTACTGGCGGACACTTTTTCTGACAGACGAGGCTCTCGCGACCGACTATTATCGGTACACAATGAACAACAGCATAATAATGGCAGGTTCGGAGGCCTATCACCGAAATAGGTATAGTTGGCCTAATCTACCATCGATTGCTTAATTTCTATGGATTCGCGAATTTACAAGGAATAAGAAAAATAATGAACAGAATTACTTGATGAGGGAAATATGCAATGTTATACGGGCTTTAATTAACCAGGAAAATTTGCAGAACTATCACGTGAATGCGAGAGATTAAACATCAGCATATGCGGCCTAAGCGAGGTGAAGGTTTTTCACCTCGCTTAGGCCGTTTTTCACCTCGCTTCGCGAGGTTTTGGCGAAGTTCGAAACAGAAAGGGAGACGTGTTAGTTTACTCTGGAAAGCCAAATCCAGATGACCCGTATGTAAGAGGCGTGATCTCTAGTAGATTGGAAAGCAGTATCGGAAAGAATCATAACAGCGTATCTGGAAAAAATACAACAACATTACGATAATACCATGCTATTGACTAATAGAAGAAACATAACTAATAATCGAAAAAGCTTTTTATAGCCAATTAAACAGAATACTTTCCAAAGTACCCAAAACAAATATTCCAAAGTAAAAATTCAATGAATAATACTTCTAGGAGATTTCAATGCCTGTGCTTGGGAAAAATTCAATTGGTTGTCTCAATCAAAATGGAGAGTTATTGATAGAACTGTGCATGAATTTCGAATTGAAAATAGGTCGCACCAAAATATGGTTTTTTGCGACTGAATCTTTGCAGTTTGTAATTTATTTAAACAAGAATTCATCACAGTACACATTTTTTAAATCAGTTCATATTTTGTCATCTATAGATGTCGCCCCAAAATGGCTTGTTTATGACATAAACACCACATTTTCTAAGCAATTTAGCTGAAACATTGCAGTTTGTATTCTATGTTGGCAAGAATTCATCTCAATAACATTAATACAAATCAGTTTATATTTTGCTGTAGCCCCGTGTAGAGGTAGCTCTCAAATATGCTAATTTAAGCCAAAAATAGCACATTTTCAGATGAAGAGTTTGGCTAATGAATTTGAAGTACAAAATTTGGCTAAAAATTGCAGCGTTCGTTTTTTAATAATTTGTTTAAACAAAAAGGATCTTTCCATGATTTGCTCCATATCCAAAGATTTTTCCAGTAATAGAATTGAATCCAGGGTATATACGATTCGGCATGGTCGAACTTAACGCTTTTAGTTGTTTAAATATGATTTTCGGTATATGTCCGCCGCAGCTACGAGTTACATGGTCCATTATATCGGTCCAATTTTTTACTACTTTCTCCAATAAATCTGGCCGTATGGCGTCAATGATGGCTTGAATATTGGCTTCCAATTCTGCAAGAGTTGCTAGTTAGTCAGCCCCATAAAAATAAATCCATAGGCTTTAAATCGTTAAAACGAGGGGCCAGTGAATAAGACCACTTCTGGAAAAAAAAGTTATCACCAAATTATTTTAAGGCAAGGCAAGTTGTGCCGTCTTGTTGGAACCAAATGTGTAGCTGATTAATGTGATAGTGATTCGTTAACGTCTTGAGGATTTTCTTCGCTCCAAATACGGCAATTTAGCTTAATGACGTAGCCATTTAACCAGAAATGAGCTTCATCACTAAACACAATTCTTTGAAAATTTATAAAATTTTCCACAATTTGGAAACGTTACAGAAATGTCAACACAGATTGGCATTAGCGATATCGAAAGCTCTCATGCAGCTAAAAAAAAACCTACATAAAAAATTGTTTCCATTGAATTTGTATGGTTTTGTTAATCCATGCAAGTCTGGTTCAAGCAGTAATCTCACCGCCTCAGGGTTCGTTTTGAAGAATTCAATTGGTAATCCATCATATCCCGCTACCTTACCCTCTTTGAATGATTTTATGGCAGGCAATATCTCTGCAGTACTTGGGGGATCTGTACTAATGCCATTTCGGCAACCCTTTCTTGAATTTATGATAAGCTCATCATGTTGAGAGTTTTTTAAGTGTTGTCTCCATATATCCAGTTTTCCATATATCGCCGAAAAAGTTCAACTTGTCTTGTTTTATAGATATCTCTATGCTCTTAGAAAGTTACGCATATCGTAGATCATGTCCGCGCTATCTTACAGTTTATTTCTCTGCGAGGTATATTACTTTCACTGCTCTCCTTCATCCAATACTATGACAAGAAAAATCTCTGAAATTTCATTAAGATACGACCAATTGGATACAAAAGTATCGACTGGTACCTTTTGTATGGGGGTTATATGGAACCATTGGCCTATTCTTGTTAGGCAAAATTAATCGCAAAATATCAAATATCAGCTCAGTCGGATGACCTTTGGCGTCTTCCATGATGTCAATAAGTCAAACCTAGTGGAAACTTTATATGGCCGCGATATGATAATGCTAACTAATTAGATTTATTTCTCGTATGAATAGTTCTGAGAAACATTAAATGGGTTGGTATTTGTGGTTTTTAAGGTGTCTAGAATTTAATTCGGGTATAATAAAAAGTGGAACGAATAAGGCCCATTACCATAGTGAGTGTTTCAGGGAAAAATAATGCATGTTGCAAGCCCAATGTTTTCACAGAACTGTTTGGATTTTTCTACCTGTACAGTTCAGAACCCATCCATTTGTACGAAAAATATTTATTTTTCACAAATCAATTGTTTGCTTAAATACTTATATATATACGTATATAAACTTTTCAAGAGCGAAATTATATTCGTCAAATAAACAGCGAACTCGTTATTTCGATTCGTTTCAATTATGATTATGGTTACTTTCATTCACATCACAAACTCCCCACAGAGAAACAATTTTCAAAATTAAGTGCTGGTCTTTGTAACGCTTAAAAGGCTTTGCAACATACAGACTTTTGTGTGGCAAATACAAATTGAAGTACTTTAATGGCCTGGCCAATGAATTGTGGTGAGAGGTGGAGGTGGTGGGGGAAATCTTCAAAGAGATTTCTTTGAATTTTGCAGCAAATGGAATTATTTGTATGGTTGTTTTAAATAAATTCTCTGAAACACAACGTATCTGAATAATAATTAAGACAAGTGAGAAAATGGTAGTGGAGTAAACTGACTACAGTACCCGTATAGGCTCAATTTGAGGGGAATGTTATATTGATGACAATTTGTGTGTGGAGTACTAGAAGGGGCCAAACAAGTACTCCCATTTTGATCTAAACAGTGGTTACTTAAAATAAATCACTAAAAGTGGTGGGATAGTTATGACTACTTTTAACTGAACTGTAGGGGCTATTAATTCAAAACTGTACATAATTGCATGTCTTTGAGTGTACTGGTACTAAAGATAAATGTTCCTCGCGAAAACATACTATGAGTCCATTCTCAACGTTTTTATGAGAATTAAGCTGATTTCGAGCTATTACATAGCTTGTGTATTTTTCCAAATATAGCAAATTATATTAATTGATATTAGTTTTTGGCTTAAAATTTTGTAAATGTTTTTTCCGTTTGTGTTTATAGAAATTACAAAGATAACCTTCGGTAGCTAAGTGGCTAGTGTGTTAGACTTGGATTCCGAAGGTGCTGGGTTCGATTCCCAGCCAGGGCACTGGTTAATTTAACATCAGGATGTTCATGTTTTCATCAGAATCCAAGTTTCTGCAGCTAAAATAACTAACCGGACAGAAATGCAGCGCTTCTAGTGGAGAATAGAAACGGTAACACTCAAATAACATCCATCCATATTTTCTGGAACGAAGTCTGTAATAAAATAGACTTAAGGATTATCAACTGCTAAATTATGAAACCTGTTGATTTTTCACAATTTTCCATAGACCCATATTAATTTCTCGCGAGGAATATTTTTTTCAAAGACGCCAACTAAAAATGTTGAGGATTTGTACTAAATTTGAAATGGTAAGATTTGCTTGCAATTTTTAAGGCGTACGGATGTGATAATCTTAGACGGCTGTTCTGCGTGAAATAATTATCCAAAGGTTCCCTTTATTTCGATCTTAAGACTGAAGCGTGTACTCAGAAGTTTTCCACTTCAATATCACTGAACCATAACTCGAGAACCATTTATCGTAATTGGTTCAGGAAATAATAGTAAATTAATTCTTCATCTAATATCATGTTTTCATCCCATCAGCTGTTCCAAAGGCATCTTACAAGATATCGCAATAAAAATTCCATATTTCAAAAAAATTAATAATTTTTTAATTAAAACCTCTTAAAAACATCAAAAATAATAGACAACAACTATATATTATTTTTTTATCGTATAGTCGGGCATAAATAAAATGAGACCATTCCAAAAAAAAAACGATGTACAGGGTGTTTTTTAAGCCGTGTGGTTTTCAGGAAGAAATAAAATACATATAATTTAATGTTATGGCCAAGAATTTAGCTTTGTTATAAAAAATTCCAGCTGAATGGCCCAATTCTCGACCACTTTTTGCAGCATTTGGGGCTCACCAAAAGTTTCCTTCAATAAGTCGATTGTTTCGTTGCCTGTATGGCATATAGCGCCGACTTGTTGAACCAAAGGTCGTCCACATCAACATCCTCCAATTCATGCACGAAAAATGCATTAATATAGCGTTTCCCATTGACTATAACATTATGGCCGGCTTCATTTTTGAAGAAGTATGGACCAATGATTCCCTTCTTACGCTTTCCAACACGTTAAGGCTGAATAACAGTGTCCTATCTAAATTTAATCCCAGAAATTTTGCTGAAAGTGCAAAATTTCTGGGATTAAATTTAGAGACTAGATCTGTTCCATTTATCCGAGGAGGAGGTTCCACATGTGGGACTTTATTCATCCTAGTAAAGAAAACCCATTCAGTCTTTTTTGGGTTAACGCCCATGAACGTGAATATTGTTGAAAGCCCCTTATATGTCAAGAAATGCCACTAAAGTGGTTTCCTTGAAGTGTAGGGAGGATTCGATAGTGATCACAAGTTCGTGCAAGGCAGATTCGGTAGTCTTTCCCTTATTGTAAGCATGTTGGCTCCCCGATCGGAGTTTTGTACCCAGGTTTTCCCTAACACAGTACAGCATTTTCAGCTTATTGATTTGGGAATCAATTTTGAGAATTGTACGTGAAAGTAGCCCCAAAAATAAGAACTTCAGCATCATCCGTTTAGTCAAGTTGGCTCAATTAATAATTTAATGGCCATACGATTTTTTTTGCTCAAGGTAGATTTTTAGCACTTTTATATATTTTTTCTCGGTGTTCCGTACGAAATATCTCTTTTGTGTCTGAAGCAAAGTTGTAGATATTGAATAGGAGAAAAAAATGCGGAATAATCGCAGAATGTTCTGTTGTGTTTTAAAAAGTTCTGTTTTATACGTAAACGTGTTACGTATTACGTATACTTATTTTTCAATATTTGTTCTCCTATTCAATATCTACAACTTTGCTTAAGACACAAAAAAGATATTCCCAAAAAAAAATAGAGAAAAAGAGCAAAAAATTCACCTTGAGCAAAAAAATCGTATGGCCATTAAATTATTAATTGAGCCAACTTGACCAAACGAATGATGGAGAAGTTCTTACATTCACGTCTAATTCTCAAAATTGAGTCCCAAAATCATGTGTTGTACTGTGCAATGTACTTCAACCTTCTGCTGGGACAATGTCGTCTGGTCCAATTGATTTAAAGGGCTCAAAGCTGTTAATCGCCTATTGTGAATTTCTCAGTCAAACAGACTTGCGACGCAAGCAGTCCATCGCTCTCTTGTTGGTCCTGCTGATCCTCGGGTTATGTTAGTGAGTTCCCTCGGAAATGTGTCGAGCGATACATTTAATAACTGCTCGCTGTTTTTGGTCTAGTTATTTGGATCGTCCTGCCAATAACCCACTGTACCGGCTGCAGTATATAACGCATTTGTTCTTTTCTAAGCTTCTTCTTATAGATTTTGAGTTGCTCTTTGGATCCCAATCATTAGTGATCGTAGTATATTTGGCCTTATTGAATAGCTTGTTACAACACTTTTTACTAGCCTTCAACTAAAAAGTCCACCATAATGGTTTAGTTTTACCATTGTTCGTTGGTTTTGGATAGGCTTCTTCAAGGGATCTATTGAATGATGATATAATCGACCAGATTATCCAGACCGGCTTTGTCATTCGGTTTGTACAGAAGTTTAGAGTTGAGGACTTTCTTGAAATTCTTCTCATGCAGGTGCCACTTTGTCTTCTTCACATTTCTGTGGACGGGAGGTTTAGGTGTTTTTCCAGCGAAATAAAGGGTTGTTAAATTGTAAGGGCCGATATTGAATGTGAACCACACCTAAACGTCAAGTTTCTTTCTGCATTTCATTTGACATTTCTCAATTTCAGACTAACTCAATTTGAACCATTGAAAGATACACAATCGAGCAACGCGTTAAAGTTTTTAAGCCTTTTTCGAAAATGGGCGTTCAAATCAAAATGCATTTCGTGATGTTTTTTGAGATCAGCATAATCGACAAATGTGTCCACAATCGGGAGAAATGTGCGCAAATTTCAGCAAGCTGGGTCTGTAGGAGATGTGAAAGCACCTGTGAATGCTCGCCCAGTTCGTTTGGTGCGGCTTATGGGCTGGCGACGTCATCGGGCCATACTTCTTCGAAATGAGGCCGGTCAGGCAGTTACTGTGAATGGAGTTCGCTATCGTGAGATAATAACGAACTTTTTATGGCCCGAATTGGAAGATATGGATGTGGACAATATGTGGTATCAGCACGACGGTGCCTCTTGCCACACAGCTAACGAAACAATGGCTCGTTTGCGCAACAAATTCAATGGCCGTGTTATCTCACGTCGTGGCGATGTCAATTGGCCGCCAATATCATGTGATTTGACACCGTTGGACTTCTTTCTTTGGGGTTATTTGAAAGAAAAGGTGTACGTCGATAAGCCAGCAACAATTCAAGAGCTAAAGGATGAGATAATTCGGCACATTAACGGCATGGGTCCTCAATTATACCTCAGCGTCATCGAAAATTTGGACCATCGGATGGAGGTGTGCCGCAGAGGTCGCGGCGGCCATTTGGCCTATATTTTGTTATAATCTCATAATAAAAAGAAATTACAATAATTTCCTAAATAATTTGTGTTTGATTCAAAATCAACATCGGCCCTTAAAAGTTAACCACCCTGTATAAGAGCCTTATACAGCCTTCATACATTTTCTCCGGCCAGGGGATTATGTACTTGAACATTTTCTGCCTGAGTTATGCCGACTGGTCTTCAAGGGAACTATTAAATGATGTGGTGATATGCTCGACCAGATATGCTTTTTCAGCGAGTTTGAACTCTATACAATGGTGATCTAAGAATGAGTGGTCTACCAGTACATTCCACACAAAAATTTTGTCTGACAGCCTGTTAGGCCTTTAATTGTAAGATCGGTTTATTGCCAACGTTGCAAATAATTAGGTTGGTAGTTAGAATACAGTCAAGAAGTGACTCACCCCTATTGTTTATATCCCTACTACCCCAGATAGTATGATTAGCGTTCGTGCCCGCGCCCATAATGCGCTCGAGCTCGACAGACGTTGCTTCTTCCACTACTTCTCTGAAAAGAGCTGTCGGTACTGCAGGCTCATAAGGCAAGTAACTGGAGACCACCCAATAGATGAGACTAGCAGCTGTTTGGTCTTTACCACTGAAATTTGCCAAGAGAAAGATGCTTAGATCTTACGTGGCCAAAATGCAGGTTCTTGGACAGGTGCAGCAATAGAGCGCTGAGGGTGTTTTAGCACGATGGAGGTAAATCTGTAGAATTCTTACCATCATTGGTATCCGACAGATTAAGCTCCACCCCAACAAGGGTGTCATCGAGTTCTTTGTCCGTATCATCCAGGATGTGTCAAGGAGTCCAGAAACCCTCCTAAGTCCCTCAGTGTGCGAAGTAGTGCTTTCCTCATCAGATAAAGGTGTTACAGCCTTTATGCTAGGATCTGAGGCTCCAGAAATGGGCGTGGGTAGTTCTGCACTTCGGGAGGGCTGGGTGTCGACCATGGTGGATCTGTCACCTTCCGCAATTCGTTCTTTGTCCTGCTTGTATAGCTTCAAAACTATAGTCTCGAAGCCATATCGTAGGGTTCCATATACCCGTTGTTAATGGGGATGTATTTAGCATTAATGGTTAAATTGACCTGTCAGTTTTTATCATCCGCCTTACTATTCTTACTAATTCTCCAATTATGGATCGGCAGACCAGGATTAGCATTTTTAATTATCTCACCCACTCTACTCAGATCAGCCTTATACATGTCTACTGATCTGGCATAACCGAAAGCGAACTCTCTATCGATGCCATCCCCCATCGTTGCAGGTGTGCCCGGCATCTTAGCGAGGTTTTCGGCCATAGTGGCCAAACACACATGGCTTTATTTGTCCTTGGGGATGGTACAATCCCCACTACTGTTGATGGACACATTATGGCCTCTTCAAAGGCAGGTGATCTGATTATTTTGGTTTTTTACGAGCCTTTAACACAACTGAAGTTGTGACTTTTTCAGTCGACTCATTGGCTTTGGAAATTTCTAAGAGTCGAAACCACAGCATAGCCTCCGGTACTGTGACAAGGATTGGGTGAAACTGTGACAAGGACTGGGTGAAACACCTATTATTCACTGAGGCGCACAGATATCAGCAAGGCTCCGTATGAATACAGTCGATTACCCTTGACTGCAAACCATACACCACGAGGTCGCATTACACTACTTGACAGATAATTTGGCGTTACCCGGGATGCACTACATTACACAAAAGACGTTGTGAAATCTGTACAGAAAAAATGTTTAGAAAACTTTTGTTATAACGAACTAAAACCCCTTCAGTCCTTTTGGGCCACCCTGTACAAACTCCTCCACTAAAGTGAGGTTATAAATATAAAGTTATTTAAATTTGCCAACAATTCAACCTTGACCGCCCAATGTGGCGTTCTAAAACGGCTGAATTATTATGAGGGAACTATTTCAAGAACTTCTTCACATTTCTATTTAACTGTCACACATATTTCCTATATATTTGATTTATGTCATCCCACAAATCTTATACCTGGTATAGTGTTGTTAACACCCTCACCGTATACCCACAACTCTTGAGAAAATTCCCACAACATGGCTATTAAGAGGTGTACTCCCTCCCTCCCTCTTACACTTCCAATGAAGATGTTGGATCTTGCATGCAGCCCTGTAAATGCATTCACAAAAAAAATGTGATTGAACAAATATTCCCATTCAACAATTAAGGCCATTGTTTGTGTGACAATTCATCGATTAACTCATCCGTGTAGGCTGCCAGTACATCCACGAGGCACTTGAATATGAAGGATGGCCGTATGGATATGGATGCAGGCACATGGCCTGCAACTGCAGCTCAAACAACTGAATAACATCTGCTCACATACCACACCACTGAGGACCAGAGGATCGGCAGTAGCCGCAGCAGCATCAGCAGTGACATCGCCACGACGTGCTTACCTAGAATTTCAATAATTATTGGAATGCATCAGTAATGAGTTTGGAAACATTTGCTGCAATCACACTCCTTGAGGGTAATTAATAATAAACCAAACATTTGACATTCCCTCTGCCATTGTGAGTGTGGAGGAGCCAGGAGAAAGGACATGGAACAGCAGTAGCAGCAACTGCTACTGCTGCAAAAAAAAACTCGCACTCAGTAATGATAGAGCACTTTGAAAAACCAAAGGCATGAGGGTGAGTGAAAGCCTCTGGGGGACAACTCTAGTGAAATATTGTCACAATTGGTGGCGCCTCAAACTAACAGACACACTCTCTCTCACCTTGGATTGTTTTTTTGCTGATATGTACTAGTGCGAGTACATGTGTGGCTTGTGTTATTGCCTAGTGCTGGAAATGGATAGCTCACCCTTGGGGGGATATGAATTCATTACAAATTGAAAATAGTTTTAAATTACTATACTAATCATTTGAAATAGTTTTCAATTTGGAAAAATTGTGAAATGTTTTGTGCTGTAATTGTTTGGCTCGGTTGAGCAGCTGCCATTGGACACTAGTTTACAATGAATTTTCGTTTGGGGACTCCCAAAAGCTCTTATAATATAATATTATTCCAAACTATTGGCAGTGGAGCCGAATCGGAACAGTTTCACTCTCCTGTAGAAGGATGTCGTATGAATTTTTATAATATTATGAATATGTAACACCTGAGATAGTTAAACAGAATTTTGATCCCATCGAGACCTAATATAGAAATGTTTCATTCTCCCGACTAGAAGAAAGTGTTATCAGAATATGGGATTTCACACCTTCAGTCGTTTCGGAGATCATCGACGACTAATAAACGCATACAAAGACTTTATATACACTGACAGACATAAATATTCACACAGCAGTTAACGAAAAAACGGATGAGTCCACAATAATAGAATATTCGGTTAAGTAGCGAGAAATTTAAATATCTTTGGTTTTTTTATTTCGAATTTTTTTTCGACGTTTGAATTGAGTTTCGATTGAATTTTTTAGAAAAACAATTAATTTCGACAACAGTTTGTAGAAAAATTAAATTTTGGCGAAATTTTATTTCTCTAACAAATTGCTTTTGAAGAAAACGTCATCGATATGAAATTTGCTGGAAAATTTCGTCGAAATTACATTTCTTTAAAGATTTTTTTTTGTCGAAAATGTCGCCGGAATTACAATTCTTACAAAATTACGACAAAATCGCATTCTCTAAAAAAATTTCAGAGATTTTAGTACTTTAAAGAAATAAATTTCAAAGAAACTAGAAAAAAAATTATTTTAGATATATAAATGTATATAATGTAATTTACTTGATAAAATTAGATTTTGTCAAAATTTCTAAAAAAATATATTTTCAACAAAAAATCTAGAAAAACGGAAATTCAACAATATTTTCTGGAAAAATAAGTTTCGTCAACATTTTTTAGAAATATCGAAATTTACTAGAAAAAAATAGATTTCAACAAAATTTCTAGAAAAATTATGTTTCCACGAAATTTTCTAGTGAAAAGTAAATCTACAAAAATCAAAATTTATTAAAAAAAAAAATTTCGCCAAATTTTCTATAAGAAATTCAAATTTTATCAAAATTTGATAGAAAAATCGATTTCGACAAAAATTTCTGCAAAATGGAATTTTATGGAAAAATTAAGTTTTGGAAAAAATTAAAAACGAAATATATCAAAATTATCTAGGGAAATTGAATTTTCACAAAATGTTCTGGAAAAATTACATTTCAACAAAGTCAATCAAATTTGACGACATTTAATTTCGACTTCATTTTCTAAAAAAAAAATTAATTTCAACAACACTTTTTAGTAAAAATCAATACAAGTATTCGACGAAATTTTATTTTTCTAAAGAATTTTTCGGAAATGTAATTTCTACAAAAAATTTTACATCAAAAAAAAATTGTTTGTGGAAAATGTCGTCAAAATTAAAATTTTTGAAAATTTCATTAAAAACGCATTTCTCTAAAAAAATTTATGAAAATTAAAACATTAAAAAATGAATTGAAACAAATTGAAATTTTCAAGAAAATAATCGATTTTTACGAAGTAATTTCAATGAAAAAAGTAAGTAAAAGTTATTTCAATGAAATTTTTGGAAAAATTTAGTTTTGGCAAAAAAATTAGAAAAATCATCGAAATTTTCTAGAAATATTTTCACGAATTTTCTAAAGAAATAAAATGTTGACAACATTTACTGGAAATCTTAAATTTCCACCAAAAAAAATTTTGGAACAATCTAAATTTAGAACAATTACAAAAAACTATTTAAAATTGATAACGAAGTTTTCTATACAAATCCAATTTCTAAAAATCTGTTTTCTAGAAAAAACTAAATTTACAAGAAAAAAATCGATTTCGACGAAAATTCGACGTATTTCAATAAAATTTTGTGGAAAAATTTATTTTGGCAAATTTTTTTAGAAAAAAATCATCGAAAATTTCGATAAAAATCAATTTTCACGAAATTATCTAGAGAAATTAAATTTGACAAAATTTTCCGGAAAAAATATATTTTCTAGAAAAATCAAATTTTACGAAATTTTCTGTAAAAAATTGAATTTCGAGTACATTTTTAATTTCGCCAACACTTTTTGGAAAAGAGATAAAATTTCACGAAATTTCAGAATATCTCTAAAGAATTTATTAGAAGTGCAAAATCAAAATAATAATTTTTTGTCGAAAATTTCAATTCTTTCAAAATTTCATGAAAATCGCATTTATCTAAAAAAAATTTAAGGGAAAGTAAAATATTAAAAAAAAAATAAATTTCAACAAAATTAAAATTCGAAAAAATTTCTAGAAAAATCCAATTTCAGCAAAATTTACTAAAAAACGATTTCGACGAAGATTTCTGGAAAATGGTATTTCAATGAAATGTTTTTAAAAATATTTAGTTTCGGAAAAAAATTGTGGGAAAAAAACATCCGAATTTTCTAGAAAAATTAATTTTTTACGAAATTATCTAGAGAAATTTGTTGGTAAAATTAAATTTCGACAAAATTTTCTAGAAGAAATTAAATTTGGCAAAATTTTGTGAAAAAATTGAATCTCGTCCGTATTTTCTAGACAAATTTAAATTCGACAGAATTTTATTTCTCTAAAGAATAAATTTGTTTGTCAACATTTCAATTCTTACAAAATTTTATAAATTTCAGGGAAATTAATACATTAAAAATATAAAATTTCAACGAAACTTACTAGAAAAATTAGATATTGACAAAAATTAAATTTCAGCGAAATTTACTAAAATAAAGTAGATTTATGTTATAATAGTAGAATTATTATATAATTTACTAGACAAAAGTAGAAATATTTCTAGAAAAATTATTTCCTGTAATTTTTTAGAAAAATGGAAATTTGTCGAAATTGACTGGAAAAACAAATGTTGTCAACATTTTCATTCTAAATTTACTAGAAAAAATTATATTTCTACAAAATTTCTAGAAAAACTATGTTTCCACGAAATTTTCTAGAGAAAATTTTACTTGAAAAAATTGAATTTCGTCAAAATTTCTAGAAAAATTTTATACATTTTTAACGAAATTTTCTAGAAAATTTACTAGAAAAAATCGATTGGAATGTTTAATTTCAATGATATTTTCAAGACAATTTTATTTTGGCAACATTTTTTGGAAAAAAACATCGAAATTTTCTGGAAAAATCAATTTTTATAAAATTATTTAAAAAAATTATATTTTGACAATATTTTTCAGGAAAAAAATCATGTTTGACTTAATTCCTGGAACAAATTGAATTTTGACAGATTTTTCTAGAAAATTTTAATTTCGACAACACTTTTGGAAAAATATGAAAATTCAACGATTTGTTTTTCTATATAATTTCTTTGAAATTGCATATCTATAAAAACATTTCATCAAAATAATTATTGTTTTCTTTTATAAAACTTCATCAAAATCGCATTTCTCTAAAAAATTTGAGGAAATTAAAGAATATAAAAAAATTGATTTTCAACGAAATTTACTAGAAAAGTTAAAGTTTGCAGAATATCTATAAATACTATATTTCCACAACATTTATTAGAGAGATGGAAATTCGACAAAATTGTTTAAAAAATGGAATTTCGACAAAATATTTTAGAAAAATCGAAATTTACTACACAAAATTTGGATTCCGACAATATTTCTAGGAAAAATATTTTTCCCCGAAATTTTTGAGAGAAATGTATGTACATTTCTACAAAATTTTCTGGAAAAATTTTAATTTAATACAAAAAATTGGGCTGAGACAAAATTTCTAAAAAAAACTATATTTCCACGAAATTTTCAAGAGAAATGGAAATATGGCCAAATTTTTGAGAAAAATGGATTTAGAAATGGATTGAGAAAAAATTTAAATTTACTACAAAAAAATGGGTTTCAACAAAAATTTTTTAGAAAAAAATATATTTGATCGGCCAAAATTTATAGAAAAATTATGTTTCCACAAAATTTTCTAGATTGCAGGGACACACAAAAAACCAAACAAGAAGTGTGGGGATGTATTAAGGTTGAGAAATACTGTCTGCAATGTTTTGGAGATATGGGACTTTGAAGTCAGTTCTCAATTATTTCATATTGAGCTGCTCTCATATTCTGCCAATTATTGACGGGGTATTTTGTCCAAGGTGCCGATGAGGTTGCTTGGTAGCTTCCGAAACGATATCGTCCACCAACCAGTGACCACCCTTAATACATTTCACACATTTCTTATTCTTCTTATTTAAAGAAGGTTTGTTTTTCTGTTTAACAGAAAACAAAAACAACGATCTCGAACTCAATAGTCATAAACAAAACTATGAAAAGTCATAACAGATCGAATAACAAAAACAAAAACAATGACGAAATGAAATATGGCAAAACTTTTGAGAAAAATTGAATAATCTAGACAATTTTTTTAGAAAAAAATTAAACTTACTTAAAAAATTTCTACAAAAGCTATATATTTCCTCGAAATTTTCTAGAGGAATGGAGATTCGACAAAATATTTTGGACAAATATAATTGTGTATTAAATGTAAATCGACGGAATTTTCTGGAACATTTTAATTTCAACAAAATATTATAGAAAATTTCGACGTTTTTGGAAATTTAAATTTCGGCGAGATTGAATTTAAATTTCTTAGAATAGTGTAGAATCTATGACTTAAACTGGAAAATTTGTAACAAAATTTGGTAAAAAAAACTATTTCGATGAAAATGTCCACAAAATTTTCTAGAGAAATGAAAATATGGCAAAACTTTTGAGAAAAATGGAATCTAGACAAAAAAATTTCTAAAAAAAAACAACATTTCCTTAAAATTTTCTAGAGAAATGGAAATTCGACAAAATTGTGTGGACAGATTTAATTGTGTATTAAATGTATATCGATGGAATTTTCTGGAACATTTTAATTTCAACGAAATATTTTAGAAAATTTCAACGTTTTTGGAAATTTAAGTTTCGAAGTGATTGAATTGAAATTTCTTAGAATAGTGCAAAATCTATGACTTAAACTGGAAAAATTATAACAAAATTTAGTAAAAAAAATATTTCGATGAATATTTCTGCAAAATGGAATTTCAATAAAATTGTCGGGAAAATTTTAATTTTGTCAAAAATGTTTAGAAAAAAGAAATTCATCAAAATTTTCTAGAAAAAATCAAATTCAATTCGTTCTCAGACCCGAAGCGTGTACGAGTATTACAAAGGCTTCCAGCCTTCCCATTTGCCAGACAACTTTGTGGCCAAATACATCGAAAACAAGACCAAACCTAAGATAATGCTAATTACCATTTAATTCAGCACGTATACAAGGTTTAATGACTCTATACTGCTACAATTTTGAACTTACACATAATCTTTTATGTATTTTTAATGTGTTTATGTTTTCAACATGTTAAGGGTTTATTATTATTTAATACAACTGACTGTAAACTAGTGTAATTGTTGTCAATTTGCACTAAAGATATGGAAACATTTGTCGAGGCTGAACTTTAAATCCCTCCACAGAGAGATTCGACGATACGATACTCGTACCTCGATATACTTTTGCTACTTTTCGCTTTGGCTGTGGCTTTGGCTTCGGTGCTTCGGTGTTGTAAGTGATTTATTTGAGAGACAGAGGCATAAAAGCTTTGGCAAATGCTTTAATCTGCTGGAGAATTGGGAATCAAATAAACAACTTTTTGTCAGTTTAGTCTTCCATCATTCATCATCGCCACTCCACTCCGCTCCACTCGACGCGACTCGACATGTCTTGTACTCCCAACCGTCCCAAAACAACATCAGTAATATCAATTATTGACAATTATGTCACCCGAAACAAATGGACGCATATATGAAGGTATCTGCCTCTGTGGGGGGTGGTGTTGGGTGGCTCGTGGCCCATAGCCATGGCCCTTACATACATACATACATTGTAACAGAATGTAATGGGAAAACTTTTTGGGTGGCGACATTATTTTCAACACACAATATTGTGGCGTTCGACGATGATTTGTTGCCTGTTACACTCATTGGGAGGATTGTTTGTCGCTTAGCTTTTGCATTTGAGTTGGGACCGGCTCATGATAGAGTCTCGGTGACATTTTCAGGCATTCATCATAACCCAGTCTCTTCAGTTTTCAAATAAAGATACTCACACAGTGGTTTGGATGTAATCGGTTAGTTCAAATTTTGGTTCAAATCACGCGAGCCCTTAATACCACATAACTAAAATTTACTTTTAACAATTTTAGTGCACATATATATGCGATGGCGGTCCCAAAATTAGCCGACCTAACAAACACCACAAATTTGGGAAAATTTTTCTTTATTTCTCAACATAATATTCTTTTAGCCAGATACACTTTTTCCAGTGATTTTTAGTAGCTTCGATACAATGTAAGAACTGTCTACATCCTGAACGTAGCCATCAACCGCAACCTTCACCTCTCCATGGCTGCCAAATCGTTTTTCTGCCGAACCATTTTTTTCAAGTTTGGAAACAAAAAATAATCCAAGGGAGCTAAATCTGGCGAATAAGGTGGGTGCTGAAGCAATTCGAACTTTACTTCATCGATTTTGGCCATCTCAATAGTGGATGTGTGAACTGGTGCATCGTCTTGATTGTGAGCAAACGAGACGCCCATCTTGGGCACAGCTTTACCATCATTCAATTTTCGGTCAATATGTAATGTATAACACTTTTTGAAACGCCTATGACTTCAGCTGGCTCACGAACCTTCAACCGACGGTCATTCAATACCAGTTTGTGGATTTTTAACCATTTCTGGCGCGGACCCCTTGATAGTAGGTCGACCACAACGGTGTTCCTCTTGGCAGCATGTATGGTCACGTTTAAACAGTGCAACCCAATATTTTATAGTTGTACACGAAGAAGCAGACTCTACCGACCTATTTTCTAATTATAAATAATTTCCCGCGCGGTGGGCCTACGGGCTCTTTTTAAGACTTTCTCCTATGTACAGGATCCAAAGTTGCCTACGCGGAGCAAATCTTTTATGCGTAGCCTCTATTGATTCTAAATTTATAGAGGAAAATAAGACAACAAATGAATTTAAGCCCCAAAAAAGTTGTTGTTGTTTGACACGTATTTTTTTGTGTCCCGTACTCATAAAAATTTTGGGGGTGCATTTTCCTGGGGCCCAATTTCATTCCGCCTCCAATTTCAACTATATTTATACCCTACACCACACTGTGGTATAGGGTATTATAAGTTTGTTTCACGGCAGATGTTTGTAACACCTGAAAATAACACAGCTAGACCCACCTTAAAGTATACCGGTCGACTCAGAATCACTAGCTGAGTCGATATAACCATGTCTGTCCGTCCGTCCATGTAAAGTTGTTCGTCGACTCCAGGTCGCAATTTCACTCCGATCATTCTGAAATTTTGCAGTTTAGAGTATTTCGCAGCTGTAAAATATCCCTATTGAATTTGGTTGAAATCGGTTCAGATTTAGATATAGCTCCCATATATATCTTTCGTCCGATTTGGCCCTTTAGTCCTATAGAAGCTGTATTTTACATCCAATCGTTTTGAAATTTAGAAAGGTAGAGTTTCTTGACCCATGAACCAACATTGCCGAATTTGAAGAAAATCGGTTAAGATTTAGCTATAGCTCCCATATATATGTTTCGTCCGATTTGGCCCTTTAGTTCTATAGAAGCTGTATTTTACATCCAATCGTTTTGAAATTTAGAACGGTAGAGTTTCTTGATCCATTAACCAACATTGCCGAATTTGAAGAAAATCGGTTAATATTTAGATATAGCTCCCATACATATCTTTCGTCCGATTTGACCCTTTAGTCCTATAGATGCTGTAGTTTACATCCAATCGTTTTGATATTTAGAATGGTAGAGTTTCTTGATCCATGGACTAACATTGCCGAATTTGAAAAAATCGGTTAAGATTTAGCTATAGCTCCCATATATATGTTTCATCCGATTTGGCTCTTTAGTCGTGTAGAAGCTGTATTTTACATCAAATCGTTTTTATACCCTACACCACACTGTGGTACAGGGTATTATAAGTTTGTTTCATGGCAGATGTTTGTAACATCTGAAAATACTATAGCTAGACCCACCTTGAAGTATACCGATCGACTAATACCTTACACCACTCAATATTACGAGAGTGGTGTAGGGTATTATATAGTCGGCCCCGCCCGACTTTAGCCTTTCCTTACTGGTTTTTTATATAGTAGTGCTATTTGCAAGAAATTTTCTAGAAAAATGTTATTTGATGAAATTTTATGCCGGATTGAAATTTGGCCCCAGGAAAATACATCCCAATATTTTTATGAATATGGGCCCCAAAAAATAACATATGAAACAACAACAATTTTATTTGGGACTTAATTTAATTTTTTGTCTGCTTTTTGAGGTTTACTTTCGTTACTTGTCTTCTTTTTGGGGCTTATTTTCATCTATTAATTTAGAAACAGGAGAGGCTACGCATAAAAGATTTGCTCCACGTTGCCAACTTTGGATCCTGTTTATAGGATAAAGTCCTAAACAGAGGCCGCAGGCCGTAGGCCGACCACACAGGAAAACATTTATAATTAGAAAACAGGTTTGTATACGTGTATTATTGCATACTCCCCAGATTTACGAAGAGAACATTTCTTAGTTTTTTTGGGGTTTATTTTCATTTCATGCTGTTTTGTTGATTGGGGTGTAATTTCCTAAACCAGTTTTTGTAACGAAAATAGGCCCCAAATTCGGGGCGTACTTTCATTTTCAATTTGGGGTGCATTTTCTTGGGGTCCAAATTCCGGCCGCCAAATTTTATAGAAAATCGTAATTTTGAAGAAGTTTCCAAGAGAACAAAATTTTGAAAATTTTACAAAATAAAATCATATTTTGTAAAAAAATTCAATATTAATGAAATATTGTGTAAAAAAATAATTTAGATGAAGGCGGAATGAAGCTGGCCCCCTTGAAAATACACCCCAATATTTGTATGAATATGAGCCCTAACCAATTACGTGTCATACAACAACAGCTTTTTTTGGGAACCAATTTCATAATTTTACTAATTTTTGGGATCATTTTCATCTACGGATTTAGAACGGGGTGCATTTTCGCGTAAAGGCTTTACTCCGCGTAGCCAACTTAAGATCCTGTCCATAGGAGAAAGGCTTAAACAGGGGCCGTAGGCCGACAGCGCAGACAGTATTTTTATAAAAATTTGTTAGCAGCCGCACATTATTATGTACTATCCATTTTACAAAGAGAAAAAGGCGGAATAAAGATGGGCTCCATGAAAATACACTCCAATATTTCAATAATTATATTTTATTTGTAACGGAAATAGCCCGCAATTTAGGGTTTCACTCACCTTCACTGTCAATTTTAGGCGTATTTCAAGGGGCCCAATTTCCGGCCGCCTTACAGGAAATATTTTAGAAAAATGCTATTTTTACGAAGCTTTCCCTAAAATACAATTTCGACAAGATAATCTACATTGAAAGAAAACAATTCATCAACGTATGGATGTTCCCGCTTTAACAGAGCTGCATATTTAAATACATACAGGGTTTTCCAACCAGAGGCGTTATTTTGAATCACCCGGTATTTCGGTAGCTGTCACTTTTGAAGCTTCTATTCTTTGACATTTGACAAGTAGAAACTACGCCATTACTTACATTGAAATTATTAAAATTCACTACAAAAATGGTGAAAATCTTGCAGTCACAGTTCGCAAAACTAAAGCATTTTTGGGTCGCCGTGAAGCATCTTGTCGAACCGCAATACAGAAATTGGTGGAAAAACTCGAGCTGTTGGGACAAGTTAGTGATGTGAAGAATAAAACCCGTGCACGTCGCTCAATACCAACTGAGAATATTGCTGCTGTAGCCCAAAGTGTTGAAGACAACCCAGGTTTGTCCATTCCTCGTCGTTCTATGGAATTGAGCATTCCACAAACGTCATTACACCGTATCTTGCATAAAGACTTGGGTCTTAAGGCTTATAAAGTTCAGTTAACACAAGAACTCAAGCCGGCCGATCATCAACAACGTTGTGTCTTTGCTGATTGGGTCCTTGAAATGCATGAAAATTATCCGGAATTCCATGAGGCCCATTTCCACCTCGGTGGCTACGTCAACAAGCAAAATTGTCGCATCTGGCGCTCGGAAAACCCAAGAGTTATTGTTGAGAAGCCTCTCCATCCTCAACGTGTGACTGTTTGGTGCGGTTTATGGTCCGGCGGCATTGGTTGGATCAACAGTTAAGGTGAATGGATTGCGCTATCGAGAGATGATTAATGATTTTTTATGGTCGGAGTTGGATGGTATTGATCTGGACAACGTTTACTTTCGACAAGACGGCGCTACGTGCCACACAAGCAACGAAACCATCGCTCTGTTACGGGAAAAGTTTCCGGACCGTGTTATCTCTCGAAGAGGTGATCACAATTGGCCACCGAGTTCTTGTGATTTAACACCTTGTGACTTCTTCCTTTGGGGCCACGTGAAAGATAAGGTCTACGCCAACAGCCCAGCGTCGATTCAAGACCTCAAAGATAGAATTCGTGAGGCTATCGAGAACATAGGGCAGCCACTTTGCGATTTGTTTATGGAAAATTTCATGAAAAGGATATGGTCCTGTAAGCGTGGTCGTGGTGGTCATTTGGCTGATGTTGTTTTTCATTATTAACGGCATACCTTCCTCATCTATCTACAAAATGTCATTTCTCTTTGAATACCAAAATAAGACCTCTTGTTGGAAAACCTTTTAGTATGCTTTTCTATGCTACCTACAGTTTCGTAAAAAGTGGTACCTCCCATACAAATCATTTTGCACAAAAAGTTAACGGCTTATAACTTCGATTCCTGCACATACAACTACTTAAAATTATGTACCTATGGTCCCGTGCAAAATGGGCGTTATTACCACGTCCCTTTTGATACCTCCCAAACAAAATTACCAAAATAAAAAATATGAAAAATATTTTTTTTATTTTCCCTATTTTTACAATATGGGTCATTTTTATAAATTTATCTATAGAATTTTTGCAAACAGGCATTGTTTTCTGAATTTTAAAAAATTGGAACAAAACATTTTTTGCGAATTTTTTTTTCTATTTTTTATGGTTTTTTTCGTACTAGCAAAAAAACGATTTTTTGTGAAAAAAATAAAATTTCTTGGGGACTACTTTCATAATTTAACTTATTTTTGGGGCTGATTTTCATCTACAGATTTAGAAACGGAAGCATCCAAGCGTAATATCTTTATTCCGCATATATATCCTGTCAATAGGAGAAAGTCTTAAACAGAGGCCGTAGGCCGACAACGCATAGAGTAGTTTTACAAAAATTTGTTCGCAGTCGCACATTATTATGTACTATCCATTTACAAAGAGAAAATCGGCGGAATAAAGATGGCATTGTTTTCTTCGCGGGGATACTAGCATCCAAAAATTGGAACAAACAAATTTTTTTCTATTTTTTATGGTTTTTTTCGTACCAGCAAAAAAACAATTTTTTGTGAAAAAATCTTTTTTAACGACAGTTACTAAACGGAAGTGATGTTGCCAACATTTCTAGTCCTTATAATTTCCTTTAATTTAAATGTAATCCTTTAATATCCTGGCTTTATCGAGCTCATATCTCGAAAAATATGCTGCAAATACTAAAGGTAACTTCAATGCAAATTGGGATTTAAGTAAAAAAATTTTATAAAAAACATAAATAAAAATTTTATTTTCATAAAATAGTATGTCAATCTATACCAAAACAAATTGGTTAGGTCTGAGACAATAAAAACAAATTTTTTTGTTGCATAGTGTAATTAATAATAATAACACTGTGCAACAGTGAAAAAAATACACGGACTGGACAGTATAGGTTCGATTCTACTATCAAAGGATAGTATAACCCTATACTCGGTATGGCGAAATTGGTGACCAATATTGTTTTATGGGCATCCAAAGATTTTGAAAATCAGTGGGCCCCTCTCGAAAAAGGTGCCATCAGCTTTTGTCCAACAACTAATTCAGACTTGATGATACCACTTAACTATGTTTGGCAATAATGTAGCCAAGAATATCCTAAATAAAGTTTCTTAACATTTTTCGGGAAAAAAAATTTTTTCCGGTAATTTTTTTTTTTAAAAAGTGAAGGAAAAAAATATTTTTTTTCACTTTTTTCCGCATAACTTCCGGGGACTCGTAATTTTTCACTAACAATGCTTGTGAACATATTAATACAATCTGAACGTGTCTCTGCACCCTAAATAGCTCAAAAAACCACAATGTAACCCAAAAATGTTAGTATTTCACTATTATGTAACAGAAATATATTTTTTTGGTATAGGGTATGTTCAGCAACTTTATAGAAAATCTTAAGGCCAATATTTTTGTGGAACATTTTAACCCTGTAGCTCCCCCACATAACTGTAATTGTTGGCCCAATTTTAACAAATCGTAAAAAACACCCCTTAAAATGGGGAGGGCGGGGATGAAATGTTCTACAAAAATGTTCGCCATAAAAACTATATGTGTCAGAACACACCAAAGCTCAAAAGATAACACAAACACCAAAAAACGGTCAAATTCCTGTTCGTGCAGCAATGTTAGTCGTACGATCTAGTGGTCGAAGCAATACAGATACCAGTAAAGAGCGTTGTTGAGTGGAATTTTACCGTTTTCTGGGTTTTTGTGTTAAGATTTGGACTTTGGTGTGTTCCGACACATATAGTAAAATTTTATGTCGAACATTTCATCCCCGCCCTCCCCCTTTTAAGGTGTGTTTTTTATGATTTGTTATATTTTATTATTGCTTACTCCCCAGATTAACGAAGAAAAAATTTCTTACTTTTTTTTGGGGTTTATTTTCATTTCATGCTGTTTCCTTGATTGGGGTGTAAGTTCCTAAATTAGTTTTTGTAACGAATATAGGTCCCAAATTTGGGGCCCACTTTAATTTTCAATTTGGGGTGCATTTTCTTGGGGTCCAACTTCCGGCCGACGAATTAGGAATTCGATAGTATAAATTACATACGTTTGTATACATAATTCATATCATATAAAAATTATCGCGAAACAATAAAATTCAACAGTTTTTTTGCTCTCCTGAAAAATTGGTGTTTTAGTATAGCCACTTTTGTATATAGGCCATCGATATGTAATTCCCGATTTTGAAGCTAAGCCCTACAAAAACCACATTTTGTTACCGATCTCTATGAAATTTTAGAGACAGGAGTTTCTTGAGTAAAGAATAAGCGTTATCGAATTTTAATATAAATGATTCAGATTTCAATATATTCTTCCCGTTTGAATCCAATGTTTGCAGAAGCGATCTTGATGCCATATGAAAGGGAGGAGTTTCTTTATCCAAGAACGAAATCCATCGCCAGGTTTAGGTCGACCTCAGCATATATTTGCAGAAATCTAACTTTAATGATTGCCACATCTACCAAATTTAAGATTAAACGTAGAATTTGTACTCGAAAATCCTCGAAAACAGCAACATTGATTAGGTCGTTTGTTTTGACGGATATTAATTCCACAATAAAAATAAATTAAAAATGCCAGTACCACAAAATGATATGAATAAACCATAACATAATATAACAATCTAATTAGATAAAAATCAGGTAACAACGACAAATTAGACATTTTCATTAGAGTGAAATTTCCCAAACCACTGTCCGGGCTATAATGAATCAATGCCAACGCCCGCACAGTGTTCGCACAAGTCCTGCCTAACTCAGGGGAACCCCAAATAAGACTCCGGATGAAATCAAAGGTGTGAGCAAGAGTGTGGTTGCGATTTAAGTGTGATGTACTACTACCAATGGTTACACTTACTCAGGCACACATACACATAGACACAGTGACAAACGTCAACACGCAGCAGGTCCTGTTTGTGGGTCCCTTGTCAAGTGTAATATGAGCTGTCAAAAATGCTGTACCTTATGAAAAGTCATTGACAGCTACAGGAGACTTACGGCTGTCATAAAACAGTAGACATCTTGTGGTTTACAAGTGGTTACACACACAAACACCGTTGGATGTGTGTCCTGTGTGTGTTGCCTCTTGTTATCACTGGAACGCATATATTCAACTCACAAACATACACACTACTATTGCATCAAAGACACACATACGCAGTTAGTTCAGTTGGGTATGAGAGGATGTGCTACAGAAACCACAAACAATTACATACATACGAGGATCATCATCAGCCTGAACTTCGATGTTAGCTTCAGCTACAGCCACAGCTCCAGCGCCAGCATCATCATCATAATCGTTATTATGAATCCCAAATCCCTTAGAGGCGCTGGTGCTGGATATGTAGTCACAGACAGACAGGCAGACCGACAGACTGGCAATCTCTAAAGCAATATCGTATCAATATCCATATCCATCTACAAATGTTTTACTACTACATCTTGATTCCATTGACCTCCTCTCTACTTATCATGTATGGAGGAAAGGTTTAGAACAGTATGACTTTTCTACCTTTTGTTCCCAGGAGTAATGTACACGTGGAAAAATTACCGTCATAATTATTAATTGCACTTTGGCTAAGCCACTTCGTAGGCATAATAGGATTTATATAATACGGTAGGCACTTTAATACACAAGTACTACTTCGTAATTGTTACTTATTTGTATACATTCATTTTATAGTGTAATGCAACGAAGTAGTGTTCTAAGGACCTCTATATCCATATATACATATACGAATATGAATACTTATAGAAATTTCTTTATTTAAAAAATAAGGATTTGTGGAGGGGAACTTTCGAGTGAGGCTATTATTTTATTTATTATCGTATTCCATCAGGAACAAAGTTTATTTACAAAGAATTGCCATTGTTGGCTATCATATGCTAAAAATCATATTTCGTTAAAAGATTTGCCAGTTTCTTTGATTAATGTTCTTCTACAGGTTATTTTGGATCTGCAGCGCCTTCTGCTGCCCTGCGGATTACATTCCAATCAGAGTGAGGCTAAGTGTCTGGAATTATTCCTTAAATGCAAGCAGCTATCGTAAAATAATAACCATGGGTTCAATGAGTTTTGGGGTTGGTACATCGCAGAGCCCATCATTATACATACATCTATTACCTATCGAGGACTACGTGATGGGTGTAGCGGCCAGAAGCTTGCTTCGGCTAAAAAAAGCATTTTGTGCCCAAGACTAAAAATGTTTTTCTTGTAGAGATTGAGGGATATATTTGATAAAATCAAAACCGTCCGTCCATATGTCTGTCTGGCTGGTGTGCCCGATAACTCCCGATATGAATAACCGATTGACTTCAAATTTTGTACATGTTAATATTTCTTCTACAACAGGCTAAGATCGACCATGGACCATTCCACTCCTTCTAGTACCTCCCCCACCAAGAGTCAACATTAAGTGAAATATTTATTCTTTAATAACATCTATTCCACAGGGTGGCTGATGAAAGCTGATACCAAAAAAATTTAAGAACTTTTTTTCTATTTAATGAATCTGGTTAATTTTTTTTTTATTTTGCAGATTGATTTTTAGATTTAACGCACTGAAGTCCGTAGTTTCGGTTCAAAGAGAGTATAGGGGCACGTTTGGCGGCAATCCTCCGAGCAGATGGACCATAAAGAGACTTGGTAACAATTTTTCCGAGCATGGGACAGTCAACAGAAGACCTTACCATCGAAACCCTTCAGTTCGGTCGGAGGAAACAATCGCTGCTGTAGCTGATGCCATACAAAACAATCCAAGAGTTTCGACAATAACCTTATCTGCTCAAATGGATATACGCAGACAGTCATTGCAGTCAATTATGCACAAAGATTTGGAGTTATTCCCATATAAAATTCAAATGGCCAACAAAGTGAACTCAGCAGACTTCCCGATTCGCTTGGAATTTTGCCAGAAGATGCTTCAAATGGTGGAAGAGGACGGAAACACGTTGACCTGTCTTTTCATGTCTGACGAGGCCCATTTCGATTTAAACGGCAACATAAACAAACAAAATTGTCGAGTATGGAGTGCTTCCAACCCACAGATACTCCATGAGACGGAATTGCATCCACTTCGTGTCACAGTGTGTTTCATCACGCTGTATTGTCGGGGCCTACTTCTTCGAAAAAAACGGTCACAACGTTACAGATACTGGAGGCCGTTACTTGAGCATGTTGAGCGAGTTTTTCTATCCAAAATTACGCCGAATGACAGAAACAGAATTGCGGCGAAAATTTCCCAATGAGCTGATATCCAGAAACTCCACATTCCGTTGGCCAGGTCGCCTGACCTTACTGCACCTGACTTCTTCTTGTGGGGTTATAGAAAACAGGAAGTCTACAAAGCAAAACCAACAAATTTGAATGAACAACTTTTTGGTAAGATGCCGCACATACATCAACGAGCAGGGGGGCATTTAAATTCCATTATTTTTAAAACTAATTAAGCTATATTTATGTGTCATAACTTATACACTTATCCATAGTTTTTTTCAAATAGGCACTGTCGTCTTCGTTAGCATGCAAAGCTTTTAAAATACACTATGCAACAAATGAACACTTTTTGAAAAATACACGTACTTGACAGTACGAGTATAGGTTCGATTATACTATCAAAGGGTAGTATAACCCTATACTCGGTTTGGCGAAATTGGTGACCAATTTTTTTTATGGGCCACCAAAGTTTTTGAAAATCAGTGGGCCACTCGAAAAAGGTGTCATCAGCTTTTGTCCAACAACTAATTCAGACTTGGTGATAGAACTCGTAGTTAGAGTATGTTTGGCAATAATGTAGCTAAGAATATGCTAAACAAAGCTCCTTAACATTTGTGGCGAAAAAAAAAATTTCCGGTCCTTTTTTTGAAAAAGTGAAGGAAAAATATTTTTTTTTTTAATTTTTTCAGCATAACTTCCGGGGACTCTAATTTTTCACTAACAATGCTTAGCAAAATTGTAGCCAACGTAAATCTGAACAACTTTTGTGAGCATATCAATACAATCTGAACGGCACCCTAAATAGCTTAAAAAACCACATTGTAGCCTAAAAATGTAAGTATTTCACTGTTATGTAACAAAAATATATTTTTTTTGTATAGGTTATGTCCACCAACGTTATAGAAAATATGAAGGCCAATATTTTTGTGGAACATACTGACCCTCTAGCTCCCCCCACACAACTGTAATTTTTGGCCCCATTTTAACAAATCGTAAAAAACACCCCTTAAAAGGAGGAGGGCGGGGATGAAATGTTCTACAAAAATGTTCGCCATAAAATTTTACTATATGTGTCGGTGCCCAAATCTTAACACAAAAACCCAAAAAACGGCCAAATTCCAGTCAACAACGCTCTTTACTGGTATCTTTATTGCTTCGACCACTACAGGACAGGAATTAGACCTTTTTTGGTGTTTGTGTTATGTTTTTTTTAACAAACCTTTTTCAGCATATTCTTAGCTACATTATTGCCAAACATAGTTAAGCGGTATCACCAAGTCTGAATTAGTTGTTGGACAAAAGCTGATGAATCTTTTTTCGAGGGGCCCACTGATTTCCAGAAACTTTGGAGGCCCATAAACAAAATTGGTCACCAATTTCGCCAAACCGAGTATAGGGTTATACTACCCTTTGATCGTAAAATCGAACCTATACTGTCAAGTCCGTGTATTTTTTTCACTGTTGCACAAAGATATGGAATAAAATATTTTTTTAGGATTTTTTTCTTTTTTTCAGGGAAATATCTGAGCCGACAAAAAATGCATTTTAAAAAAGATATTTTTATTATATTTTTGATGACTGTTTCTAAACCAAAGGTTCTACGTAAAAGTGGTATATGTAATATTTGTTATGTACATCCCTTCGACAAAAATGTTGTAAAATATCAGAGTATAAGAATCCTCAAGGAACAGAGAGACACTGCAATATCACTGCAAATTAAATTATAAGTGAGCTGACAGGAGAAAGCAAATGAAGGATCTGCTAAGATAATCGAAATGCCGAAAAGGTCAGTACTTTCTCTAATAAGTTATTTCTATAAAGGATCTAAGACAAAGTCAATCAGTAATGAATCAGAAGGTTGGACTGTAAGGTCTCAAGGGACCTATGACCCAATATGAATATCACGGATACCGAACTACTGGTAAGACTGGTTTGCTGTAGTCTTATATACCCTGCACCATGGATTTCATTCTACAGTACAATCACAAAAAATTGAAAACATGTCCAAAATGATGCAAAATTGTCCATTTATGTGGAGATACCAAAAGGGGCGTGCCAATAACGCCCACTTCTCTTTGAACTCTATATATTATGATAGCATTACACTGTACAAAATTTCAAGTATTTATATGAACTTATATTAAATATATAAGCAGTTAACTTTTGGTGCAAAATGGTTTATTTGTGTAGGAGATACCAAAAGAGGCGTGGCAACTTCGCCCATTTTTCTATTAGCAACTAATAAACTAATACAGGGTGGAGCGCTGTAATTTGCTTATTTGGGAATGAAAAAAAAAAGTTATGAACCTTTAGAAAAAAATATTTTATATTTTAATTATATTGAACAGTAAGGAAATGTTTAAATTACATGGTTTTAAATAGTGTATGTGGCAAATGTCGACCTTCGCTATCCACACACTGCTTTTTCTGAAGTTTTCATGAACTCTAACATATTCAATATTATTAATTAGGTCTTCCAAGGGGTTGGGACGGTTGATATACACCTTCGCATGGAAAAATCGCAAGGGGCTAAGTCTGGTGAAAAAATAAAAATTAGTTTTATGATTGATTATAGTCTATTAGACTAAACTACACATTCCTAAAAAATTTTGAAGTTCAATATCAAAAATTGACCATTTTATGAGTGATACTCACAATGACGTTACAGCAAACAAGATCATTAAAAAAGCAGAAAGATTCATAAAATTTTATTTTATATAATTAAGAATGTACGCCACAATTATTAATTGCGCCAGAATTGTTATTATATTTCGCCTTAATAGTCTGAAATCCCTAAATTTGGTCAAAAGCTTAAAATTACTCTACTTTGCTTCTCCCGAAAAATCATGAAGATGTCGGTTACGTTATTTTGGATTTCAGGTGACGATATCTTTTCAGTGTATGGAATTCAGTTTTCTATTATTCATGTTAAAGCTCATTAAATTTAATTAAATATAGCTTAATTAGTTTTAAAAATAATGGAATTTAAATGCCCCAACTGCTCGTTGATGCATGTGCGGCATCTTACCAAAAAGTTTTTCATTACTGCTTGGAGAGTTGAGACGGGAATAGCCGCAATTGTTTCTCGAATGGATTGCTTTAGTTCATTCAAATTTGTTGGTTTTGCTTTGTAGATTTCCTGTTTGCAATAACCCCACAAGAAAAAGTTAGGTGCAGTAAGGTCAGGCGACCTGGGGGCCAACGGAATGTGGAGTTTCTGGATATCAGCTTATTGGGAAATTTTCGCCGCAATTCTGTCATAACAGGCCGGGCTATGTGAGTAGTTGCACAATCTTGCTGAAACCACACAGAGTTGAAATAAATTCTCATTCGGGGTAATTCTGGTTAGAAAAACTCTCTCAACATGCTCAAGTAACGGCCTCCAGTAACTGTAACGGTGTGACCGTTTTCTTCGAAGAAGTAGGCCCCGACAATGCAGCGTGATGAAACACACTGTGACACGAAGTGGATGCAATTCCGTCTCATGGAGTATCTGTGGGTTGGAAGCACTCCATATTCGACAATTTTGTTTGTTTATGTTGCCGTTTAAATCGAAATGGGCCTCGTCAGACATGAAAAGACAGTTCAACATGTTTCCGTCCTCTTCCACCATTTGAAGCATCTTCTGGCAAAATTCCAAGCGAATCGGGAACTCTGCTGAGTTCACTTTGTTGGCCATTTGAATTTTATATGGGAATAACTCCAAATCTTTGTGCATAATTAACTGCAATGACTGTCTGCTTATACTAATTTTCTTGTCGAAACTCTTGGATTGTTTTGTATGACATCAGCTACAGCAGCGATTGTTTCCTCCGTCCGAACTGAAGGGTTTCGATGGTAAGTTCTTCTGTTGACTGTCCTATGCTCGGAAAAATTTTTAACAAGTCTCTTTATGGTCCATCTGTTCAAAGGATTGCCGCCAAACGTGCCCCTATACTCTCTTTGAACCGAAACTACGGACTTCAGTGCGTAATAGCAGCGGACAATCGAAATTCTTGTTTCAGTGTCCCAGTTATCCATTTTTTTAAATCTAAAAATCAATCTGCAAAATAAAAAAAGTTAACCAGATTCATTAAATAGAAAAAAAGTTATAAATTTTTTTTTGGTAGCAGCTTTCATCAGCCACCCTGTATATACCCTCCTCTCTAAGGTCAGGGGATAAAAATATGTTTAAATACGCTGGAATAATCCGAAATATGATTGATATAAACTAAATTTCGCTGTGAATTATTTATGGACAACTTCAAAAATTTTAAATTTTGAATTATGTCACTCTTGAAGTAAGTGAGCGATTTGAGATTGGTAAACTTCTAAGCAGCCTGTTCCAAGCTTAAACATTTTTCTGAGGAACTAAGGCTATCCATTGCAAAAAAAATTGTGTGATCTCTGTAATGATTTCCATGTAAAAATCGTGGCTGATCACTTTTACATTCACCTGATTTATATGTATGTCCCACCACAAGAACATAGCAGAGAACTGCATAGCAGGTGAACTTGCATGTCTATAAAATACCTTACTTTCTCCAGTGGAACTGAAATATGTTAACATGCCTCTAGAGTACGCTGTCCCAAACGGGGAGCAGTGATTCCCCAGGGAGCGCTAGCGGTCTTCAGGTGTTCCATAAGGACACTTTTTTTTTTGTAAAAAATTACCAATAAATATATTTCATATATAACATCCACGGAAAAAAATTTAATATATTTCAAATATATTATTGGTTAATTTTTATAGGGATTTTAAAAATGTCTAAAATATACTGAAAAGATCTTACCAAAAAGTGATGAATTAACAGATCAAATGGAAATTGTTAAATTTTTAAGACAATGGTTTATTCTTCGATCTCGTTTAAAATATTCATTTTTAAAAATTTAAAAACAAATATATTTTTTTGTATATCCAGGAAAGTACACATATCCAGGAAAGGAAATGGTTGTGGGGAGCTGTAGTGTTAGAAGGTTGGGGAAGCCCTGCTCTAAGAAAGTTCGTCGAAATTTATTGTTTTTTTACAATTTCATAATAATTGCATTTTTATAGAAAATCCCATATTTATTGTAAATTTAGTAGATATTGCTATTAATTTTTTTGGGAAATAAAAATAATTGAACAAAATTTTTTTTAGAAAATTTTGCTAAACATTTTTTTTGTAGAAACATGAATTTTTAAAAAAAAATTTAAATCTTTCAAAGATTTTTTTTGGAAAAGTTTAATTTTAAAAATTTTGAAAAAAATAACAATTTTCACAACATTTTCTATTAAACTGCGATATCTACTAAAAGATTTTAGAAGATTAAACATTTCCAAAAAAAAAATCTGAACGATTTAAATTTTTTTTGAAAATTCATGTTTCTAGAAAAACAAATTCTACAAAATTACGTAAAAATTTAATTTTCTACGAAATTTCATTGAAATTGCCTTTTTGTTTTGGAAAATTTCATTAAAAAAAATTATATTTATTACAATTTTTTTAAGATTTATTTTAATTTAAAAAAAGATGTCTGCGAAGGTTTTATTTAAAAAACTTTTTTAAAAAGATTGCTACCCCTTCAATTTTTTCAACCTTACACAGAAAAATGGTTTTAAAAAATCTATTTCAAGAACTTTTTGTAGAAAAATTAAATTTTCAAGGACATTGTAAAAAAAATCGCCAACATTTTTTAAAATTAAATTCCAACGAGATTTTTTAGAGGAATTAAATTCCAACAACATTTTCTAAAAAATTTAATATTCAAGGATCTTTTTAGAAAAATGCATTTTTATAGAAAAATTCAATTAAGACGAAGTTTTCTAGAAAAATACAATGTCATTAAATTTTCTACAAAAATACGATTATGATGAAATTTGTTAAGGCAAATTTACTTTCAACAAACTTGTGAAAAAATTCAATTTTCAAGTTATTCTTAAAAAAATCCTTTTCCACGAAATTTTCTGAAAATTATATTCTTACGAAATCTTGTGGAAAAATTAAATTTCTAGAAAAATTTAACCTTGAAGGAATTTTTAGAACATTGCATTTTCAACCAAATTTTATTTTTGAAAAATTAACTATGACGACATTTTCTAAAAAAATACAATTATGATGAAATTTTGTAAAAAAGTTATACATTTTCTAAAAAAGTACAATTATGACGAAAAATGCATTTCGTAGAAAATTTTTTAGAAAAATTCAATTATAATTTATATAATAATTTACTAGAAAAATACAATTATAATGAAACTGTCTAGAAAAAATTAAATTCAACGAACTTTTGTGGAAAAAAGCAATTTTAGGGAATTTTTAAAACAATTTCGACGAAATTTCCTAAAAAAAATCAATTTTAACGAAATTTTGTGGAAACTTATATTTTAGCAAGATTTTCTAGAAAAATTAAAATTTTGAAGGAATTTGCAGAAAAAGGCATTTTCAGCCAAATTTTTTAGGAAAATGCAAGTAAGACGATTTTTTTCGGAAAGTACAATGTTCATTTTCTAGAAAAATACAATTATGATGATTTTTTTTTCGAAAAATGTTCTTTCAACGAACGAAATTTTGAAGGAATTTTGCAGAAGAAGGCATTTTCAACCAAATTCAATTACGACGAATTTTCTAGAACAAGACAATTATGACGAAAATTAAAAAAATACAATTATGATAAAATTTAAAAATCAAAATTATTTCACGAACGTTTTTAGAATAATGCAATTTTGAAGGATTATGAAAAAAAAAAAAAATTTCGACGAAATTTTTAAAAATGCAATTCCATCGACATTTTTGGAGAGATTAAATTTCAACAAAATGTTCTAGAAAAATTTTATATTGAAAGATCTTTTAGAAAAATGCATTTTCGATCAATTTTTATAGAAAAATTCAATTATAACAAAATTTTCTAAAAAAATACAATTTGATTAAATTTTCTACAAAAATATGATTATGATGATATTTGCTTAGAAAAATCTACTTTCAACAAACTTTTGTAACAAAATAAATGTTGAAGGAATTTTTAAAAAAACGAAGAACTTTCTGAAATTAAATTCTTACAAAAAATTAAATTTATAAAAAAATTTAATTTTGAACAATGCATTTTCGACCAAATTTTTTAGAAAAATTAAATTATGTCGAAATTTTTTAGAAAAACACAAATTGAAGTTTTGTAGGAAAATACAATTAATATGAATTTGAAAAAAAAAGAATATTTTGGAAAAGTGCATTTTTGTAAAATTTTCTTAAAAAAATAAAATTTAATTACATTTTCTAAAAAAATACAATTATGTAGAAATTTTTCAGAAAAATTTAAATTTAACTAACTTTTGTAGAAAAAAGCAATTTTGAGGATTTTTTTTAAATATATTTTCCTAATTTTCTACAAATTAAATTCTAAAAAGGGAAATTCAAAATTTTCTAAAAATGAAATTCCAACAAAATTTTGTAGAAAAATAAAAATTCAAATAAAGTTTAAAAAAAAATAATTTTGAAGGAATTTTTAAAAAAAAACATTTTCCTAGAAAATTTTTTGGAAAAATTCAATTCTAACTTAATTTCCTAAAAACACAATTATAATGAAATTGTTTAGACAAAATTAATTTCAACGAACTTTTGTGGAAATATGCAATTTCAAGGAATTTTTAACAAAATTTTCTAAAAAATGCAGTTCTAACGAAATGTTGTGAAAAAAGTACATTTTAACAAGATTTTCTAGAAAAATTTAATTTTGAAGGAATTTTGCAGAAAAATGCGTTTTCAGCAAAAATTTTGTAGAAAAATGAAAGTAAGACGAGTTTTTTTAGGAATGTACAATGTAATTACATTTTCTAAAAAAATACAATTATGACGAATTTTTTTTTTGAAATTTTTGTTTTCAGCGAACTTTTGTAGATAAATGCAACTTTGAAGGAATTAAAAAAAAAACAATTTCGCCGAAATGTCCTACAAATTAAATTTTGTGGAAAAAATAAATTTCTAGAAAAAATTAATTTTTAAGAAATTTTAAAGAAAAATTGGGTTTCGACCAAATTTCGTAGAGAAATTCAGAGCCGTATGGGTGAAAGGATTGGGAAGCCCTGTTCTACAGACTGCAAAGCTCTAGAGCAACGCTTCTAGAGTAGGCTTGTGAGAGATATCGCCCTTATAGCAACAAATGACATGTGATCACTAGGGAAAAAGAAAACATTATCGAGACCCTACATCTTACTTATTGTAACTATCATAACGAGAGTGGACGACAAAGATAAAGATTGAACGTTTTGCAAAATTACTATTGTAGAAGCTGAGGATACGAAAAGGAGTACTAATCAATATAATACTTGCCTTGCTCTCTCTCTTTTTAGAAGGTGGGAGGCTACCCTAAGTTCTGATTGCTTTGAGTAGTTAGCAAACTTAGCTAGCTTTGACATTCGACAACACTTGAGCTTTTTAAAATAACGAAACTGGTTCAACGGAAGGGGCTATGAAAAAATATATATTTTTCTCGCGTCCCAATGGAATCACAAGGGACTACACAGTCTAAATGAACCCGACATATAGGCTCCCACTCTAAACCTATCCTAACTCGGTGAATTCCCTTCGCAAATTATGAAAAATTTTTCTTCAGTGTACGCATAGAGGGCAATGTTTACCTAATACATACATACTACTATTGAAGGGATTCCAAATTTATGGATTGCAATATATTTCTGTGTACGAGTGTATGTGCGCACAAATCAAACTGTCAATATGTGTGTGTGTTTTCCCAACTACAACACCAACACTCCGAATCAGAATCAGAATCTCATGTCAAGAGTGAGTGAGTGCTGCTCCAGTGAACAGGTTTCAATTGTCAGGACCAACACAATGGCAACAACCTTTTGAATAAATTTATCTGTACCACTGGTGAATCCCGAGAAAGGAACGAAGTCTCCCCACAACACCGTACATCGTATCCACAGCCGGAATTCCTGAGGGACGAAACAAACATATGAATGCATGCACCGAGATAATCATAACTCTGTATCGATTAGATGTCAGTCTGTTTGTCAGGCGGTTGTTGAACGTACATATATCTGTGTTTAGTGGCAAATGTAATGTATTTTCGAATATCCTTTAAAATAAATTTTACCTCAAGTATTGACTGCACTCCTGTCGTGTCGAGTCGAGTGTGGAAGTCATGTTTTGTTTTATTAATAAAGGACGTTGTCGTCGTTAGCATCATCCTCATCATCATCATCCACGTGCTATTACCATTTGACACATCTTGAGGATGTTCGAGAGAGCTCTTAACTAATGGCAAAAGGAAACAAAGGTTCACTCACATTAGCGCTCATTTTACACTATTCGAAGTGCGACCCAGTGGTATAGGGGACTAGTGCCGCACGTCTATATTCGCTAGGCCTTAAAGAACTACCGCTAGTCCCTCTCAATCTACTTGCCATGCTTTTACCTGGTGAATTTAACATGGGCATGTCCTACGAAGGGGGTTATTGACCCCTCGCTGCATAACCTTTCCACACCAAAAGCGCTAGCACATTGTACCTAGAAACCACACTGCCTTCAATGGACGGGTGGCAGTGCCGGTCCCTCGTAGGTGGAACCATCTCCCATAACGCCAATTAACCACCCAATTCGTCACTCCTATCTTAGTGGTTATGTGGCGAGCTCTTTGTGACATACCCTTTCAGTAGACTTAAGGGATAAAAACAATATGACAAAAAGTAAAAACAGTTTTATTTTTAGTCATATCTTAAATATAATGGATACGTAATATGATTCGTATAAAACAAAAAATAGAAATATTAATTTTCGTTTAAATCCAAAAATAAGAAAAGTAGTCAACTTTAGCCATTGGGCTAAATATCTATAATATACCTGATAGCCCGATTTTCAATGTTAATATCTCAAAAAAATCCGTGGGTTCTTGAACTCAAAAATGTTTACTAGATTAAAGGTTCTTACATTTTGGCCGATCGATTTTGATTCTAAACCACTGCGAGTCGGTTTGTTTGCTGTGCAGGGCGTTTAGAAGCACATTTTGTTATGCTGTAGCTTCTAAAAAATATAATTCAAAACAATTAAATTTGTTCCATTATAAAAATACTTTACCTTGAATAAGTTAATCACGTTTTTTAAGTTAATTTCTTCTGTTCACCACGCCCAATAAGAAACAACTGAAGATCTGTTTTTTTTTTTCTTTTTTACGATGAACTGCCAGTGGAGGTTGATTTTATTTAACGGGATTTTTTTAATGACGATGAAAAAATGTGTCGTAGAAAAAAACCAGATATCTGCATTACTTAGGGTTATGGAATACGTTGGCGAATAGTGGGCACCGCTTAGTATAAGAAACATAGGGTTTTAGTTCCTGGAGAAGGCGGCGTGTCTTTTTTACATGTCACATCCATAGCGGTTTATAGAAATAGCAAATAACAGCTAACCCCTGCACCCGTCCTTTGTGGCGATGGCTTCATGTTATACCACTGGGGAGTCACACTTTGACGTTGGGACGTGGTACTTCTCATATTCCACAAACAAATGTTCATTATGGGCGCCGACACCACTACCACGACTACCACGACTACCACCACTTCAACCTCCATCGCTATCGCCATAATAGGATAACAGTCCCAAAATAAAAAAAACAAGACTCACTTCAGCTGGAAACCATTGGCATAATTCATGTCAGGACATAAATACTCGTACATTCGTCTGTTCATAGGTACTTATTTCACTGCATTCCTATGGATGGATCTACTTAAGCGCGTTCCACGTTCGCTTCGGTTCGTTTAGGTTAATTATGGTCTGGTTTGGGGTAGAGATGGTTGCCGTCACCAAAACACATTCCGGATAAATGCGATACATTGAATTAAATATAGTTACGAATACCGTAAACACATATGAAACTCACCGCTTTCGACAAATGGGTGAACATGTGTGTGTGTGGGAGTGAATACAGTATCCTGCACAAATTGTATATTATCTTAAGAATTTTCGTGGATCTACTTTATATAGGGTTATTGTGAACCCATTTCATATCAAGTGAGTTAGTTTTGAAAACCGATGTCTTCTGATCGGGATGAAACCTGCACCAATTCCTATTGGATAGTAGATATGATACACCATTTCAACGAGATCGTTTAAGGACTGTCCGAGTTGGAGGGTGTTGAATATTGACATTTTGGTCAAACGGTCCTTTTCCCCACATAACTATTTTCCTATTGTAAATTTTCTATATTCTATTTTCCTATTTACAAAATCTTGACGAACGAGTTTCGATAGCTTTCTCCTCCAACTTTTTAGAAAATTAAAATATTCGCAAAACTATTTTTTGTGATTTTTTTTGGCGAAATTACATAGCAAAAATATTACTGCATACCAAGTTTGAAGTCAATCGGTTACTCCTTTCGAGAGTTATCGTGCGCACCAGCCAGCAGACAGACACACAGACAGACAGACATACGGACGGACGGACGGACGAACATTGCTCAAATGACTCAAAATGACCCAAAACGGACTTCCACCGAACATACATAGGGTCTTAGGTCACTCCTCCTGCGAAACATGTTTTGTTAAAGAGAACATACAGAAGAAACTAAGGATACTTGTCAACAGATCCCTACGTAGAATTCTTCGAATATTTTGGCCATGCAGAATCTCCAACGAACAACTATGTCTAAAGGCAGAGCTTCAGTTGGATTGGTCATACCCTTTGTAAGCCACAGGAAGAAGTATGTAATCGTGACTTAAATTTGATATATTAAAAAAACCGTTGAATTTCCCTAAGAGTGTATTGTGGGCATCTATAGTGATTTTTTAACGAGGAATCATTTTGTCGAATACTTGTATATCACCCAAAAAATCCATCGATTTATATTTCTTTTGATATATAGTTGTTTTGGTAGGGAGATTATCAGGAGTAAGGGGATCAGCGTGAGTGTTCCAGAAGTGTATTCTTTAACTATTTTGTTCTTTGACGTGGAACATCTATTCCGAAGCCTTAAAGCCACAGACAAAGTGTAGGGAATTATCGATAGTCGCTAACCCACATGCTTCAATCCAAGTAACAAAAAAGTTATACAAAGTGTCAAGGTTATACAGGTTTCATAACATCGCAGGCTATGTCAGGTGGCAGTTAGTTTTATATACAAAATTCTTAGATTAAAAACAATCTCAAGATGAATATTTTTTGCTAAGAATATAAAATATACACAAATGTTGTATTAAGTTGAAGTCTGCTTAAGAACGTTGATAAATGATAGTAATTTTTGGTGAGGAATATTATGTAAAATACAACTAAAAGGTCGACGATTTATATGCATCTTGACATATGCTATGCTTCGTTTGTAAATATATCAATATTTAAGGGGGGTGAGGAACTGGATCGTATGATTTGATAGAAATAACTTTAAGAGTCGTCTTTATTTCATTTTTGGACTGAATAAATGGTATATTTTGAATTTTTCTTTTTAAATTTTCCCCCGAGACAACACCTCTTCTAGTTTCCCAGAAAACTTAAAAATTGAACACACATCGATAGTCAAGAATTCGCGCATTAATTTACCGTCCGTGGTTTAGAACGGAGCTATGAACCATTTATCTTTAAATTTTGGCTATTAAATTCAAATCTAAATTCCTACCCACTCGGGCAGTCTACAATCCACAATAGATGCCACAAAATGGGAAAGATTATGCCAGTTAACTTGTAAGTATCATAAGATATTTCTTATGAACAATATTTGCGAAGTTTTTTTATACCCTACACCACACTGTGGTACAGGGTATTATAAGTTTGTTTCACGGCAGATGTTTGCAACACCTTAAAATAACACAGCTAGACCCACCTTAAAGTATACCGATCGACTCAGAATCACTAGCTGAGTCGATTTAACGATGTCCGTCCGTCCGTCCGTCCGTCCGTCCGTCCGTCTGTCCATGTAAAGTTGTTCGTCGACTACAGGTCGCAATTTCACTCCGCTCGTTCTGAAATATTGCAGTTTAAAGTATTTCGCGGCTGTTAAGATCGCTAATGAATTTGGTTGAAATCGGTTCAGATTTAGATATAGCTCCCATATATATCTTTCGTCCGATTTGGCCCTTTAGTCCTATAGAAGCTGTATTTTACATCCGATCGTTTTGAAATTTAGAATGGCAGAGTTTCTTGATCCATGAACCAACATTGCTGAATTTGAAGAAAATCGCTTAAGATTTAGCTATAGCTCCCATATATATGTTTCGTCCGATTTGGCCCTTTAGTCCTATAGAAGCTGTATTTTACATCCGATCGTTTTGAAATTTAGAATGGTAGAGTTTCTTGATCCATGAACCAACATTGCCGAACTTGAAGAAAATCGGTTCAGATTTAGATATAGCTCCCATATATATCTTTCGTCCGATTTGGCCCTTTAGTCCTATAGAAGCTGTATTTTACATCCGATCGTTTTGAAATTTAGAATGGTAGAGTTTCTTGATCCATGAACCAACATTGCCAAATTTGAAGAAAATCGGTTAAGATTTAGCTATAGCTCCCATATATATGTTTCGTCCGATTTGGCCCTTTAGTCCTATAGAAGCTGTATTTTACATCCGATCGTTTTGAAATTTAGAATGGTAGAGTTTCTTGATCCATGAACCAACATTGCCGAACTTGAAGAAAATCGGTTCAGATTTAGATATAGCTCCCATATATATGTTTCGTCCGATTTGGCCCTTTAGTCCTATAAAAGCTGTATTTTACGTCCAATCGTGTTGAAATTTAGAATGGTAGAGTTTCTTGATCCATGAACCAACACTACCGAATTTGAAGAAAATCGGTTATTAGCTATAGCTCCCATATATATGTTTCATCCGATTTGGCTCTTTAGATCCAATCGTTGTTATACCTAACACCACACTGTGGTACAGGGTATTATTTAAGTATAAAATTTCCCAAAAGTAAATTTATGTAAACAATTTATACATGAATTACAAAATTTATATATCAGAGTTATTCAATATTACGAGAGTGGTGTAGGGTATTATATAGTCGGCAACCTTACTGTTTTTTTTATTATTATATTTACAACTTTATATTTTAGTTTATAAAACATGTTTGTGGCTTGTTTTTTCTTCTAACACTTGGATTTTGTAGAATAATACAATCATACACATCCTTAACTAATAGTCCGATAGTGTCGACACTACACGCCGAAAAAAAATCCGTTCTGCAGTATATTGTTCCAAACATATTCGGCTTGAAACATATACATGTTTAGGGTACACTTTAAACATATAATATTTGGTACACACACAAATTATATATTTGGTCAGATGTTGTTCTACACAAATATTTGTTTAATAAGTTTTTATTTGGGACTATTATTTGCGAAACAAATATATATCTGTATTCAGAAAATACCTAAATTGTGTTAAATTTTTCAATAATTCAAAGATACACTTTTAGAAAATTTTAATGTTTGTAAAAGTGATAAACAATAACAATTGAAATCGTATAATCTTGGATAAATTACTTGACGATTGACAACTACTAATGACTTGGAATTTCTCAGAAATTTGAAATAATTGATTTAATGCTGAAGTTAATGCTGCATATAGTAACATAACTGAGAGGTACAATTTGAAACAAAGGAAAAATAAAAACTGAAATCCGAAAAACAATAAATCAACAAAACAAAAGTTTTGGAATTCTTTTTTACATAAAATATATTTCGAAAAATTCCAAAAAAATAATTTTATTTGCATTTAAACATATATTTTATTTGGGAAATTTCGTTTGCAAATATATTTTGTTGTAATATCTTAATATATGCGTTCCAAATATATTTTAATGATTTTCAAATAAAATTTATTTGCTCAGAAATAAATAATATTTAAAAATTTGTGTTCCAAATATATTTTCTTTCGATTCAAACATATCAAAAAAGGCGATTTTGCCCCGTGTAGCGATAGTGTTGACAAATACTATCGAAACTATCGAATGGGGCGACTATCGATACTGTGACAGCTCTAGTAAATACACATGAATTAGTAGGATCATAGCTCTTAAGCGACGTCTTAAGTACAGAAAGTGTGGAAATTGCTTTGGTCACTGCTGCACTGACTACATTTTGAGAATTGACCTAATTGACAAAGTTGGATATGTTACAGTAAGTGGTGGGCGATATATTTTTAAAAGGGTTTAGCAATTTTAAAACTCGATTTTGTGTCCGAATTGACCTCAGGCTGGACATCGAATAGTTGTTTTCACATCTCCTTTGAGGACACTATGAGTATATACATTTTTATATTTTTAGCTATAAAGGAAATTTTAAAATCAGTAATGAAAATTGTTTTGGTCACTGCTACACTGACCACCATCTTAGAATTTAAAATTCTTTTTCACGCATATATTTCTCATGTATAGATCTTCATATTTACAAAATTTTAGCTTTGTACTCTATAAGAACCTTCTGAAAGGCCAACAGCTGTACCATAGCGACAGAACTGACCACTGACAAAAAAATTACTACATTAGTAGGCAGTGGTTTTTACAATAATCCTGTCTATGCGTGTGCCAAATTTCAGCTTTCTAGCTCTAACAGGAACCTAGTAGTCGAAAATCTCTTGGCGGAAAATTGAAAATCGAAGTAACTTATTTAATTCCCGGGTATTGGTCTATCTGTTCACAGAGTTTCAAGAAAATCGTTTCAGCCGTTTAAGTGTGATGCGGTAATAGACAAACAAACGATTTTATATTATTAATAGGATATATAATATTAATAGAATATACAATATTAATAGAATATGTAGTATGTTCAAAAAAATTCACGAGTTTTGTATTTTTTCAAAAAGTATTTATTTATTCATGAATATCTATTTTGTCCCCTTCAAAGTAATTCCCCTCGGATATAATACACTTCTGCCAACAGTTTTTTCCAATCCTCGAAGCACTTCAAATAATCATTTTTTGTGATCTTGTTCAGCTCCTCCTTCGATGCCGTCTTTATCTCCTCAATCGTGGCGTAGCGTCGTACTTTCATGGGCCTTTTCAGTTTTGGGAACACTGGGGGCTAGGTCAGGGGAATACGGTGGCTGCAGCACCATTACTGTGTTGTTTTTGGCCAAATATTCGCGGACAAGCAACGATGTGTTATCATGTTGCAAAAGCCAAATTTTATCAAAAAATTATCATTCTGTTAATTATTTAAAGCACATTCACAGAAATTATGCAAATGGTATTTTTTATAAAAAATCGTAAAAAATAGTTCCCATCAATTCACCACTTCCAAATTCATACAGTAGCTAACAAAGACATCTCAGAACACGACATTAAAATTTAAAAAAAATCGAAGGGTGTAATCATTTTGAAAATCGAAATAGAAAGTATAAAAGGGCAAAAAAATTCAAAATTTGTATTTTTGTTGCAGTGCTTACTTTAAGTTAGTTGTAATAGTTGAAATTACCTTCAAAACAAGGTATAGCACATTAAAATCGGTCACGTATTTTAGGAGATACAAGCTAAAGGATAAACACACCTTTTAGAAAAAAACGTAATTACGTCAACTTTAAATTGCTCATAACTCTTAAAGAAATTTTTTTAAAATTTTTTCTTGAGCTACATATAAGATATTTTTAGGTAAATCATGCATACACAAAATTTCGAAGCAATCAAAAATAGTGATGTCAAAAACCATCCCGTTTGGCGTGGAATGACTCATATAGATCTTAGAAGTCAAATCGTAATGAACATAGTTATGGGAGCTGTATCTAAATCTGAACCGTTTTTTTTGAAATTTGGTGGCATCTCTGCTTTGCTAAAGAGTTTTGTTTGTGTCGAATTTCATACACATCGGTTAAAAAATTTAACTTCTATAGCGCTTAGCTATCGAATCGAAGGAAACACATATATGGAAACTATATCTGACCCGATTTCTTTCAAATTTAATAGTTATTTGTGTCTCAAGAGCCTTCGCTATACCAATGTTCGTAATAATCGGGTGTAAAGTACATCATATGGTGTTTATATGTCAAATCGGAAGAAAAACATACGTAATTGGAGGCTATACATATCTAAATCTGAACCGATTTCCTTCAAATTTGGTAGGTTATATTTGCGGTTCAAGGAACTCTCCCCTGTAATATTTCGTAATGATCGAATGTAAAATATAGCTTCTATGGCGCTTAGATGCCAAATCGGAGAGAAAGTATATATGGAAACTATATCTAAATCTGAACCGATTTAATCCAAATTTGACCGATTTAATAGCGATAGTTCCTGCGGGATAAGGGATATACTTGCGCTAAATTTTATCCAGATCGGTAAAAAATGTGGATTTTACAGTGTCTACATGACCAATTGGTGGTGCATAAATATGAGGGATATATCTAACTATATCTAAACCAATTTTCACCAATTTCATCACAATCGGACTATAAACTTTGACCAGTTAGGAAACTAGTATTGAAAATTGCTGCCCGGACCCACGGGGTCCAACAAAATAGTATTATTATCTACCTTTAGAAATCCTTATAATTCTGTAGGATACTGTAGGGGGATCTACAAAAAACTATGCCTGAGTATGGAGTATGCCCAATGTGTGAGGACATACATTTATACAAATGTATTTGTATGTGTGAACGTCTTTTTTTTATGTTGTTGTTGTTGTATTCAAACGCATGGAACATATGGTGTTGAAATGCAATATTATTTAATAGTTTTTGTGTATTGTTATTTTCTATTTATGTATGGGTGAGTGAGTAAGTGAGTATATGCCACTTCAGTGTGAGAGTGCAACATATTTTCCTAAACTACTACAATTGTGAACGGAGAAGAACAAGCGGACTGAACGAACGTTTGTTATGTTATTTAGCCGTAAGCCGACACCAAATGGCCAATAAACAATGGGTGAGAGAATAGGACACACACAAAGGACGATGGGCAATGGACAATGGATTATGATGATACATTAACTGTGGCCATCCATACAAGATTATATCATATGTTTTTCTCTCTTCTTCTGTTGCTATCCCCTCTCTAGTCACTATCGCAGTTGTCCTTTTGGGTTATTGTCCTTGTTTGTGTTGTTGTTGCCGTTGTTGTTACTCCAGTCGCCGTTGTTCGTATTTAGCCGGAGGCTTTCGTGGCTATAAACGGATGTTGTTGCAGTACATCGACACATACTTTTGTATGTATGTATGTATGAGGAGTCTATGGACATCATAACAACACAACGCTAATTAGTACCCAAGAGGCCCGCATTGGCTAATTACAGATAATTGATCAGTTAAAAACATACTTGGCAAGCAAATACAATGACATAGCCATCATCGACATCGACAACGACATTGTCATCATCAACAGCGAGTCAATGAGCCGAAGGGATAAAACAGGTATGAATAAAGCAGTGACGAACATAAAAGGTACAAAAGCAACAGGAGTACATCCAAACCTACATACATACATACATTCAAGTATGTAGGAATGTGTATGTATAACCGAAGGTATTACACGGCGCTTTGGAACAGGATACCGGAATTCGCTGTTGATTTCCGATGGAATGCATCATGAATAGTGAATAGTGCAGATACACATACATTGCGGCGAATGCTGCAAATTCTAATGTCATTGTCTGCCTTTCATTTAATGACATTTTGTTAACTCCCTCGAAACCAAAAACTAAAGGTGCTACGATATTTAAGAATGTGGAGTACATTAGTGTTGACACCTTAAACCCAGCAAAATAACGTGCAATAATTTTTAAAATATTTTAAAACCGATTTAACGTCCAATATTCCAAACTACGGTAAAATATTTTTAATAGAAAAGCTATATTATTTTTATTTATCTGAAGCATTTTGGCCAGTAGTTAGAATTTTCTTAATAATTGATGACCTGATGTTGACAGTAAAAAGTGAAAGCAAACAGTGTTTGTTAAATTAAATTAGTACATTTATAGTTGTAACATTGATAAAGCTAATATAACAGGTGGACAGGACAGTTAACGAAAATATACAACTTCTACGGCTGGTTCACTCTGTGATTCCATTGCCAAAGACCCAAAAATAAAAAAGGCGGAATAAAAAGTATATTCCCAAAAAAAACTTAACATGAAGATGACGCACAGTGTCGTGATTTCTCTGTACGGCAAAAATGGAAGGAGTAGATTAGACCGTTTATAGCACATGATGCAAAAAGTGAAAGTTGCTGCGATCTTTGATTTCCGGACCGAAAAAGTTTCCATTTGGCCTACAAGACTTCCATAAAAATGTTTGTGCCGATCGGATAACCCTAGGGTTTGCCCAAAGTTCATTCAAAATTTAGAACACACTTTATAGGGGAAATATTTTTTTTATTCAAAAATCGTATGTTTAAATAAGTAAAATTACATTTCTTTGTATTATTAATTAATAAATAGTTTTTAAATATTAAGATCGGTGAAAAAAAAAAAAATACAATTAATTCAATATTAGAGCGCCCCAGTAGGTGAGTTGGTAGCGTACTCGCCTATGAGTTTGGGGGTCGTGGGTTCGATTCCCACAAGAGGCTCTGGTCTGTCGCTGCAAAAATTTAGACATATGGTCTTTGTAACCCGGCCTTTCCCTGGACCTTATAATTAGAATATAAATTTACTTTGTATTGTAATTCATATAAATAAAAAATAAATAATTCAATATTATATTAGATCTGACTTGTTATGTGAGGGACATTTTCTACGATATTCTTCAATGCACTGTAATATAAATTGATTTTGCTCTTCGTCTTTCGTAAGTAATCATTCATAAATTGTACACCGCGTTCAGCAGTGTCGTTAACAACAAACAGATTACGACAAACATCGAGAGCATCTTGATAATCTTCATTTACGTCCCAAATGGATGGGACGTAAAAATTCAGTACTCAATCCAAAAGCACCGAAAAAATGTTTGGTTTTGTATGAGACGAAATCGCTCAAATTATTACACAGCAATAGTTTCGGGTCGAAGAATTTTCGATCGTTTTCCAGATTTACGACAGGCTCTGTTGATTACAGATGCCTAACCATTTTTCGTTTCTCTTCGAGTGAAACATCCGAATCGAAAAATGCCAAACCCATTGATTCTAGGGCCAAATACCACAAATGATTTTTCCATTTCTTCATAACCGCTTCAGACACATCTCGGTCGATTTCTGCGTATGCGATGGAGTCTTTCAACAAGTGTATATCTTGATTTGGTGCTCGTATGGCATTTTGCATGTAAACCACGCTTTGACACACAGCCGCACGAGAAAAATACATATATCCCGTAGCCCACTGGACTCTCGTTTTGTCAATGCAAACTGCTCTCGAAATAGGTATATTTTTAAGGCATAAATGCCTTTTCCCATGAACCTTGTGTGGGATGTTGGACCAGGTGTTCGGAAGTTATCGCCGACACCACCAATAAACATTATTGTTAATTGTAATAGTTCCTTGTAGTCAGCTCGGATTTGTGTTTCATTTAGCTGTTTAATGCAGAATTTCTTAATGATTTCGCAGTCAGCATTACTTATTTTTGAGCGTACAGTTGGATCTTCGAGTCCGTTTTTAAACGATTTGTGGTCGAGACTTACCCAAACGGCAGCAAAACGATTAAAAATATGCACTTCAGGACCACAAGTCGCCGAAGTTTAAACTCAAACACATGTTTCAATACTATCTCCATCATGCGATGAGAACATGGGAACTTGATTAATTTTCGATCTAATTTGTTCTGCAACAAAATGCACGATCCAGTGTTTTGACCTGTATTTGATGAGTGTATCATGAACGACTTTTGCCATCTTTTCTCCAGTACCAGCACGGATTTTGGGGGCGCCCAAAAATTTTGATGTGTAGGTCGATTAATCACAAGCTCACCAACAGAGGTCAGAGGCGTCGCAGCATTATACATTACAGTTATCACATCATGAAATATCTGTCTGTTTGACGGCAGTTTGGCTCCAGATATTGTGTGTGATACATGTCCAACTGATTCTACGGTGCGAAATTTATCACTTGATCTAGTAATCATTTTGGATGTGGTCGGTCTGGAGACAAATAAGAATATGACTAAAATTAAATTTTGTGCGAAGCTGTCCCTTTCCCAATTCACTTAGGCTGGAGACATATCGCGTTCTGTAAACGACCCTGTTGCATGGCCGTATAGCGCGCTGCAAAGTTCTGCTTATGTTTTCTTATTTGACCAGTAGAAAAATGTCAGACTGATGCGAAAAATCAACTATCATGCAAATCCGTTGTTTTTTTTCATGCATGCACAAGCATGATCTATTTTTTATTGTGATTGCTCTTACGTCTACATATGTACATAGAGGCCATGTCGGTGTGCATACATGCCCTGTCATGACGTAAAATTCAAATGAAAACTGCTGTAACTTTTACGTAAAGTGAGTTTTGTGTTTTCAAACAACTTTGGGATCCGATCAGTACGAAATTCGACAGAAAGAGGTTTCTACAACGGAATTTTATGCAATCTCTATTTGTCATCCGATGGAGTTACTATTTTAGGATTAAGTACAGAAAGAGGTTTCCTTTTACTAGACAGCGGAATTTTATACAATCTCTATTTGTCATTTTAGGATTAATTTTTTGAATTATAAATTCGATGCAATCTGCATATTCCTTATATGCATTTTATATGCAAAAATTATGCAACGGAATATGCACAACATATGCAAAATATAATGTACATATCGCTCACTCACTTCAAGAGTGACATAACTCAAAATTGAAAATTGCCATGATGTGTAACTTTAAGTCCGTATGTCACTCTTGAAACGAGTGAGCCATATGTTGAATGAAAAATGCATATACAAATAAAATGGAATATTACAGGTTCCAGAAGGGGTTTATCAAATACACTTATTTTTTCATTGTACAGAAGATACTTTAAATACATACGGAATTATAAGAGTTTATGTGCACTAACTAAATTTACATTATGAGCTATTAAATTTTGGTACAATTTGACCACTTTGTGTGGGAGGTACCAAAAAGGGGCGTTGTTTGTAACGCTCATTTTTCTTAAAAGCTTTACACTGAGCAAAATTTTGTAGAATTTTTTGTTACTCACGCTATAAGCTTTTAACATTTTGTACAAAATTGTAAATTTGTGTGGGTGGGACCAAAAGGGGCGTGGCAAAAACGCCCATTTTTCACTGGACTGTAGGCGCTATAAAAGCATTACCTTGTGCAAATTTCAATTATTTTTATGCGCTGGTATTAATGTTATAAGCTCTTAACTTTTTGTACAAAATGGTCCCTTTGTGTGGGATGTACCAAAAAAGGCGTTGCCACTTCACCCATTTTTCTCAAGTTGATAGCAACACTATGTATATAATTACAGAGGATTATAGAAGTTATTAGAAGTTAAGTACTGTAGAAGTTATTAGAGAATCATTATTTCACTAAATGTTAACCCTTTTTGAGGGAGTGGACCAATTGCTCAAATGACTTAAAATGGCTCAAAAGGGATTTCCGCCGAACATACTTGGGGTCTTAGTTCACTCCTTCGATGTGTTACACTTTTAGTTCGTAGAAAATGATATATACCCTCATCACACTAAAGTGAGGGTATACAAATGAATCGGCAAATTTGAGAAAATTAACTAATTTTTGAAACATATTTTTTTAGAACTACTTCAGAATTAAGGTGACAGATGTACAGATTTTAGGCGACACACATTGACATATAAAAATTAAAAAAAATCCGAATATCTTTTTTTGACAAAAATAATACCGGTACAAAATAGAGCAACAGCAAATGATCAAATTTGCGGTGAATTTTAAACATAAATGTGTTTGCATATTTTTTGCATATGTCCGATTATTTTTTGAAGAAAAAAAATTGTGTGTTATCGGTTTTGCCGTACAGCCATCCAAGAAAAAATGTGCAATTGCTTATATTCCGCTGTCTACTTATTATATAAATTAACAATGTTTAGAATTAAAGAAATGCACTGAAAAAGATAGTGTCATAAAACTAAAGACAACAGCATCTAAAATAAGTGACTTCAAATATAATTTTCAGCAAAATATTTCGCGATTTTTTAAAGATTATCCCGATATTGCTATTAATGCCATAAAAACTAAAATTAATCGAAAAGTGCATAAATAATTCCACGAAATTATTGTCAAACTCAATTATTTTGCACGGTAAATAGAGAGAGACGTGACGTCTTCCAATCCATAGACTTTAATTCGACACATTGAAATTAATATCTCATATAATTATTTTATTTCTCGCGGCAAATGTAACAGAGAGCGACGAGTCGTCTTTATATGCCAACGCACCGTACTTGTTTGTTTACATTTGCAAATGGCGATCGCTCTGCATTAACAATTAACACTGACAAGCAAAGGAAATTTTTCCAATTTTGGTTGGCAGAACACCATGAAGTAGAAAACATCTCCACTTCTACACAGATGGTTCGAAGCTTGATGATAAGATTGGCTTCGGAGTGCACTGTAAAGAACTCAGTCTTGATATATCTCTTAGGCTTCCAAATAATGGCAATAAGGGAAGTTACCAAGTGGCTGACTCGCAACGTAGTGACCAACACTGCCGTTGTCATTTACTCGAACAGTTAGGCCGCCATCAATTCTCTGGAAGCTACAACCCTCGACTGCCGCAGATCTCTTAACGAGATAGTTGAGCAGTTTAACATCGTTGCTGATCAGTCGTAGTGAACGGACGTGTTTAGCACAGAGCGGATCGTTAAAATCTATTACGCAGTACCTATTACGCAATCACAAAAAAATCTGTACCTAGTCTGGAAGGCCTACATCGTAGTACCTATTACGGGCTTATACAGACAAAAAAATTAATATATTAGTTGACGGGGATGCCTTCGCGTTCCGATGGAGCGGGGTTCCTCAATCGTCCTACTGTCCGTCCGTTGGTCTTGGCCAAAGCCAACCACACCAAGCAGGGTGAAAATGTCCCCCAAGTACTCACAACAGGTGGTACGGTGAGGGGAAAACGTCATGTCCGACCGTCAAAACGGAAGCACAATAAGCACCGGATAGCGTTCAGAGACGAAGTTGGAGGCTGTTGAGTTTTCCGCTCTTACCGAAAAACAAAAAGAGTCACTTACCTGGGCTAAAGGCGTTATAGATGCTTCTAAGGCCAATCAGTCGGTTGAAAGAGCCACAAATTCAGCTCTGTTAACGGCTAATAAAGTCAAAAGAATCAGATCATCTGATGAACTCCTGCCTTCGAAAAAGGCAAGAGGCCCTAATGTCACCATCAACAGGACACTCACCAAGCCCTTCAATGAAGTGGCGAAGGAGAGTCTAGTGATGACCGATATAGACAAAAGTACAGGGTGGCTGATATGTATTGCAACCAACTTCAGGTTGCTATCATTTCAAAACCGCTAGTCTTATAGCTGACAAATTTATTTCATTTTATTGTTTACAAGCTTACAAAAGCATTTTGATCTATTGCATTCAGAAAAAAAGTTATTCGTGATGGAATTCAAGCGTGATAGTGTGATTGCTTTACTTGGGTGGAAAAACACAAGTGGCTATCGTTAGAGCCCGCCAGCATTTAAATGTGAATAAATCGTTTATTTGTCGTACCATTGCTCGTTACCGTGATACTGCAGTGTTGCATCGCGTCCAAAAAGTGGACAAAAAAAACGGTAACAACACCAGAAATGATCCGAAAAGAGAAGGCCAGATTTGATCGAAATCCACGCCGCAGTGGTAGAAAAATTGCTCGTGAGCTGAACATATCGCGAGAACGGATACAACACATATTAAAAAATGAGCTTGGACTAAAGCCATTGAAGTTCCAAAAAGTGCAAGAGCTCACCGATGCATAAAAAAAGTTAGATTGGAAAGAGCCAAGGAGTTGCTTCGCTTGCACGAGAGTGGCAAGTTACCGAATTTGGTTTTCTCCGATGAGAAGCCATTCCAAATTGAGCAGTTTGTGAACAAACAAAATGATCGGGTTTACTTGCCAAAGAGGTCAGCTGAAAATTTACACCTTCGATTGGCCACCAGAACTCAAGCGCCGCCGATGGTAATGGTGTGGGCTGCCGTAAGGGCCGATGGTCGCTCCCCGCTCGTATTCATAGACCATGGGTTCAAAATAAATGCCGAATATTATCGGGAAAATGTCCTAAAGACAGTATTGAAGCCCTGGGCAGACAAACATTTCGGCCGCAGACCATGGACATTCCAACAGGACTCAGCACCATCGCACTCAGCACGCGTCAACCAAGAATGACTTAAAAAGGAGGTTCCTCGCTTCATTTCTACCGCACAATTGGACTTTTGCGCCTGGGGCATTTTAGAGAGTAAGGTTCGCACTAAAAAAATACCACAGTATCGATCATTTCAAGACGGCGCTTCGCCGGGAATGGGCCAAAATACCGCAGAGCCATTTTCGTGCAGCGTGTGATGGCTTTGTCGGCCGTTTGAAGGCCATAATTCGTGCCAAAGGTGGCCAATTCGAACAAATCTAAACTGTTTCTAGTGAGGATGGATGTTTCTAGTGAGGATGGATCCATCCTCAAGGACAAATGGAGCCATGTGCAATCAGCCATTATGGCTCAATACCTCGATGTCCGTAGAGAAATGCCGGGCAAACCACCAATCTGCAACGAAGCAGGATAGTGATGTCAGATCAGTAGACCTGTATAAGGCTGCTCTGAATCGAGCGGGTGAGGTGTGGCCGGGTGCCCTCCAACCTGGATGACATATTAGAAATAATAAAAGATTCCAATCCTGGTCTGCCCGCCCATAATTGGAGAATCAGCAAGGTGGGTGAGGCGGATGGTAAAAAACGGCAGGTCAATTTGATCCTTAACGCTGAATCCACCTCCCACATACAACGAGCAAGTCCAACCCTACAATATGGCTTCGAGTCTATAGTCTTGAAGGTATACAAGCAGGAAATAGCTCCCACTGCGGAAGGTGAGTCGTCCACCGTGGTTGATACACGGCTTTCTGGAAGTGCAGAGGTACCCACGCCCATTATTTCTGGTGACTCCAACTCTAACAGAAGATCTGTAACGTCCTACTCTGAGGACGAAAACTCTACTTCTGACACAGAGGGACTGATCGTCGAACACGCCAGAAGGTTAGGTATTGAGTCCAATGACTTCTGTAGCAACTGTGGTGATGAGGAAGAAATGGAGAGCATTGAGCACCTGCTTTGCTACTGTCCCTCATTAAGTAAACGACGGCTGGATATACTGGGGTCGGCCTTTCTAGGAACTAGGATAGAACAGATCTTTCCGGTGCCGATATTCGTACTATTGATATCTTTGTTTACTAAACAGGTTGGTTTCAATGAGTGGCATATGCGCCCGTGGTATCACTAGGGTCCTTCATTGCTCTACGTGAGTTGGAAAAGCTGGCTATTACCCTAACATGGCTGGGAGCACAAACTAATTATTTTCAAACAACAGGTTGCCAAACATTATATTTGATGAATTTAACTGATACGAATATGTTTTCAAGTTGAATCAGAAATTAGTTATTATTTCAAGTCTTGAAATACGTTGCAAAGTCAACCTCGTTGAAGGATAATTTATCCCCGTAACGTGCATGAAAAATCGTTCCCGATTGGTTCATTAATTATGCTCGAAACGTTGGCTTCGCATTGTAAATTCCCGCTGTAAGATGGATGAATTCTCGTTCGGCTTTGTTTTTTTATTGGATTTTTTACTTAGAAGAAGAAACCACGAAGTAATTTGAATTTTATAAAGTCGTAAAATAAAAATAAAATTAGAAAAAAATCGAATTTGAAGACGAGTTCGAATTCATGGATGATTCTGTGAGCAGTCTGGCGAGTGAGAAGGATTGCGGAATCCAGAGACGACTTCCTGTTGCAGAAATTTCTGGAATCATAGAAATTGAATCGTTCTACGACGAAATAAAATACAAGTATGTGTTAAAGTCAATTTAAAATGTTACTAATGATTGTATGTTTTTTGTTCAGAGAATTTAAAGGAGGCTTTGCTACCATTAGGGTTACGCGCTGAATTGCGAGAAAAAAAACGTAAGTGAGAAAAACAGAGCTAATACTTTGTAGCAATTCGTATATGTGTGTTTTGTTTTGCGGCGATAAATATGCAAATGTATGTGTACGAGTATGTTTGTTTTCATAAGTTTTATTTACTTATACAATTAATAAATATAAATTTATTAAAATTAACGCTAATACTGTTTAACTTGTTTTAAATATTAGGGTGGATTTCGAATAGAAAGTTTACTTTGCAACGAATCGTTGTTTATTTTTAATGCTTTATTCATGCCCCGCCGTGCATGAATACGTCACCTACGGTGTTGGTCCATTATCAACAACGAATGTGCACTGATTATACACGTAAGTATGTGATTTGTTTTTTGGTGGGTATATTCGAAAAATTCCTTTCATAGCATTTTGTATCTTTCTAAAGCAATATTTTTCGTAGCGCGTACAAAGTGTAAAATCAGCAGAACACTAAACAAATACAACTGTATATGTAGATGTAACTATCTGCCGGTGCCAGCTTTAGCCCCTAATATGTACTTGATTACTAGAGAACTAGGTGTGTTCTGCCCACAGTCCAAGGTGTTTCAGCCGTAATAAAGTACACCTATTTTGCAAAATTGAAAAGGAAATATAAACGTATAATAGGTATAAAAAATATAATTATACTGTTGAATACACTACTTCGACTGCCATCGCCAACTGGTAGTAACCTACAACAATAACAAGAACGAGCAGTCTTGTGTTGTAGACACAAATTATTCACAAATCTTTTGGAATGGCTGTGCACAACGTAGAAATGCAAAATGAAATATCTGAAGCAATTCAAATCATTTACATATCATTGACTACAAAAGGGCAATCGCTCGAGCTCGGACCACCGCTGGGTGGCGGTGGAAGTAGAAGAAGGACAATGAAGCAGAGCAACAAAGCAAAAGCGAAAATGCATTTCTTGTGTCGTCACAGCGATTGGCAACAGGAACCATTGAGAACCTCAACAGAGACAACATTTTCCATACACGAATATAACTATGGGAGAAGGAAAGATTTCACCCCGCCCTCTGGCTTCTTGCTCCCCCAATATGACCACCACTACAATACCAAAAGCAGTGGCCAACGAATGGCAGATTCGAACGAGTTAATACAAGAGGCGCTGCTTGTGTATCATTTCCTTATTTAAAGTCATACTTTCTTTGGACAAATGCCAGGAAAATTAATTTATTTACATTATTATAATATGCAAGTAGTGCCAAATGACATAGAGTACCAGTCACAGTTCAAGTCTCCATTTCCATCCCCCCGTGTCTCCGCCAAAGACTCAGACCGCAGAGGGAGAAACAGAGACTTTAGAGTGAGACTGAGGAAGTTTGTGTTGTATGGCGAAATAAATATTTAGTAGCTCGTAAATGGCCTTTCTGTAAAATGGCCATTAGGTCACTCTATTAGTCGCACTTGTAGTTGAATATGTATCCGCTTGTATGAGGGTAGTATGGATTTTTACCCATTCTGCAGAGATAGCGCAATTTGGATTTTGCTTCTTATAAAATCTGGCAACTCAAATTGTTAATATAAAACACGCCTAAGGCGTGGTATAAGACAAAGTACAGCGATCAGCAGATTTTCAAATGGCTTTATCCGTGCTCAATAGCCTGTAAAATTTATTGATGACATTTAAATGTTTGCTTACTATTCTATGGCGAAATTGTACTCAAATAAATCTGTCAGTTAGTTTAGGTACCAGAATGGGCTTGGAAAATACTCATCATTTGCACTGGGCAGTAGATACTTCAAAGACATTGCACTGTGGCGAATTAAAAGTGTTTATTAACGTCATGATCATTCAATTTTTGTATGATTTGCCCATTCTGCGTGGGAGGTATCAAAAGGGGCGTAGCAATATTGCTAATTTTTACCGGATTTTAGGTACTATAAAAGCATTACAATGCACAACATTTCAAGTATTAACATGCACCGGATTAACGTTCAAAATGGTCTCTTTGTGAGGGAGGTACCAAATTTTTCAAGGTTCTATTTTTGTCTGGGTGAGTGACAGATAACCTTTTTTGTGGAATTACAGAGGATTCAGATAGGTAATATAGAAGTTATTAGAGTATCAATAATTCCTTAAGTTTAACTCATTGTAAGTAAGGTTCTAGAAGGTCATCCCAATATGGCCCATCTTCGAACTTAGACCAAGGCAGAAAAAATATTTTTACATACAAAATTTGTAGTCAATCCGTTACCCCTTTCAAGAGTTATCGTGCGCACGAGGCAAAGAAAATTACCCATATCGGTACATATTATAATATACTTATAATTGTTTTATCAAAATGGGTGTTATATTCGGACAACGTCGCCACAATCCTCCTACAAAGAGGTCACACAACACACGTAAGTCGACGAAATGCAGGATCTGCCAAACTTTTAGCCGCTGTCTGTAATAGTGTACAGTAGAATCCGAGGAAGTCGATTTTCCGTCAGATTTGTCCTTGAGGGGCTTTCGTAGGTCGCAGATCTATGCAAATAAGGATAATATTTGAAGTTTGATCTTGTTCAAATATTTGGAATCGATTTGTAAATCCATAGAGTATTTGTTGCCCAAACCACCATGAACAATATTCATCGGAACCAACATTAATGATTTTCAACATTAAATTTGGCTGGAAATTAAATAAAAATGCTATAAAATAAATATTATACACTAATGGTGTTTTCTTTTCTAAAAAAAGATGTTGCCCTGTCAGAGAGCAGCATAGTAATAATGTCACCTACGCCCTCCTGTACTGCTGCATTTTTTATAGTCAGAATCGATAACAAAAATGCGAAAAACCAGCCTTCTAACTCACTAAAAACATTGAATACTCCACGGCGCCGCCTAAATAAAGCATCTGACCAAACTTCATTATAAAAAAGCACGCACGGACACACGCGGGTATTTAGGCTATTCGCTCGACGCCGAAAAAACATCTGTTTTGTAGGGCAGCGTCCACCCCTTCGATTAAATACAGTCCTGAAATGTTGCATTTTTGCAAAAAAGAAAACGAAACCCTTTCACAGTGCAGCATTTATTTTACAATCGAAGACAAAAAGGCATTTTTGGGCCGAAAGGCATAACAAATGTAGCATTTTTTGGCACGAAAGAAAACACCATAAGTTTTTTCATTATGCATATATCCATTGATTTTCCACTAAAGTTCCTTTTCAAAAAAAAAAAATCAAAATTTAAAAAATCTTAAATCGTGAATAACTTCGCTTCTATCATAGCGAAAATCACAATATTGGTGTACATATTGGTACATACAAAAAATGTCGTGCTCTAGTCCAAGATGTCCGATATTTCCAAGATAAACATACATTTTAGAGGTTATGTAATATTGCTCTAGCTCATTGGCGGTTCAAGATATATCCGAAATATGTTGATGATATTCACTAAACAAAACAAGCTTTCATTTGAGATGCGGACACCATCACCATAAATAACACACATCAAAAATAGCTAAGACGCATACTCTCCATCACTTTCCCTTAACACCGAGATCGATGGAGACGGCGACAACAGAGTTACTCTCAATTTTCAGAGAGTAACTCTTTTAGCTTTTCTTAACAATTATAGGCTCAAACTTTACCAAACAAATCTGATTTTCTGAGAAAGGTAATAATACGAAGAGTTAATTTAAGACGTATTCTTTAAAATAATGGCATCGCCCATAAAATTAATTTACAAAACCTGGTTCTTTTAATGGCAACGTGTTTCTTAAAAATTAAAGGGTTGTTACATTTTAAGGGCCGATGTTGATTTTAAATAAAACACAAATTACACTGTACAACAATTTCAAACTTTTTTCAAAATAACAGGGTTTTGTCAATGGATTCTGGTAGAGGAGACCAAAAAAATATATACGTGTATCGGCGTTTTGAAAGATCACATCGGAATTTTATTTTAGGGGGGGTTAAAGTTTTCCCCCCTTTTCTTGTTCGTGCAGAATATCGGTATATAAAACTATGTGTTCTGTTCATCTGAGGTGTAGGGTATCTTCAGCAACTTTGTAGCAAATGTTAAGGCCTATATTTTTGTGGAATATATTAACCCTCTAGCTTCCCCCCATAACGGTGATTTTTGCCTATATTTTAACAAATCGCAAAAAACTCCCCTAAAAATGGGCGGAGCGGGGTTGAAATGTTCTACAAAAATGTCGATGTTCTACAAATGTGTCAGAACACACCAAAGTCCAAAACTTAACACAAACATCAAAAAGCCGGCCAAATTCAAGATTTCCTGTTAATTTAGATATTATATAGTGTTAGTACCAAAAAGGTCTTTAAAAATTGTATTTTTCGGGGTTGATGTGAGAGATGCAAAAAAAAATAATGATTTTATTTTACAATTAAATAATATTTATTTTATATTAAATTATACTTCAGGACTATAAACAAAAAATCTATTAATAACGCATACAGAGTTGCTAAAGATACCCTACACCTCAGATGAACAGAACACATAGTTTTATATACCGATATTCTGCACGAACTAGCAAAGGGGGGAAAACTTTAACCCCCCCTAAAATAAAATTCCGATGTGATCTTTCAAAACGCCGATTAACGTATATATTTTTTTGGTTTCCTCTACCATAATCCATTGACAGAACCCTGTTATTTTTTTTTGTGTTGTACTGTGTTATTTAGGAAATTATTATCATTTATTTTTATGATGGTTATATTGGTATGGTTCAATTATGTATGGAACAAAATATCGGCCAAATGGCGCCGCGACCTCGGCGGCACACCGCCATCCGATGGTCCAAATTTTCGATGACGCTAAGGCATAATTGAGGTTCTATGCCGTTAGTGTGCCGAATTATCTCATCCTTTAGCTTTTGAATTATTGCTGGCTTATCGACGTACGCCTTTTCTTTCATATAACCCCAAAGAAAGAAGTCCAACGGTGTCAAATCACATGATCTTGGCGGCCAATGGACATCTCCACGACGTGAGATAACACGGCCATTGAATTTGTTGCGCAAAAGAGCCATTATTTCGTTAGCTGTATGGTAAGTGGCACCGTCCTGTTGAAACCATATATTGTCCACATCCATATCTTCCAATTCGGGCCATAAAAAGTTCGTTATCATCTCACGATAGCGAACACCATTCACAGCCTAATTTCGAAGAAGTATGGCCCGATGACGCACAGTGCTCTGTCTTCATGTATCGATGTGACGAAAATAGAAGGAGTAATTGCAGAACTATGAAATTTGGTACCAAGCTGTATTTGGTTATAGTTAAGAAAAATTTTAAATTTGCACCCAATCGGACCGCGGGTCTCATAACCTTATGCAAATTATTCCGGGTCCTTAAAAATTCACCAGACTGTAACACTAAATTGCAGCATTCTATATTTATGAAATTTAATATGTCATAATATTTCAATAATGTCAGTTGCGGTGCAAAATTTCGACAGGATATAGCGAGTCTGTATGTCATACGTCGGGTACGTGGTCCATAGTGTTATCTCGTAGTATTGCACTGTATTGTTTCGTTTTAAAAATGTAATGCATGTATTTGTCAGAAGAGTTTCCTTCGTTAACTTCTAAAATAATATTTACAATAATAATATTATTGTAAGGTACGTCATTAAAACCTGTTTGGACAATTTTTTCCTCGTGTGAAACACGCGAGCTTCCCGAATAATTTTGAGACTGGCTTCTTCAGATAAACAACCTTAAATTAAATAAATGTTTCCGGAAATAGAATTGTCAATATTTATATACCTACTGGCAAATTAAATTAACTAATAACATCGTAACCATGAATTAGTACTTTATGTACAATACTGACATATAATATCATTATAAGCGCGCCACATAATTATCCTTGTTGCTAATAGGATCTCCTTAAATGCATTACAGTCAAGTTTTTGTCGCAAGAAAAAAACATAAAGCAAAAGTACTTTTTCGTAATTTTGTGCACGAATAATTCGAACTTTTATATTTTATTTTGAAAGAGGATATGTATGGCATTAATAATTTTTGCGAAAAAATTTATATATTTCCTTTTTTTTCGATGACATAACTATTTTTTTTTTTGGATTTTTCGACATAAAAACGCCATTTTAAATGGATATTTTTAAAAATTGTCTCAAATATATTTTATAAATATGACTTTTTGTATTTTAAGAATTATGTCAACTATCAGGCTCCAAAAAAGTTAAGGGTTTGTTCTACAAGTTAAAGGTGATGGTTTTTGGATACTACCGAAAAACATTTTTAGACCTAAAGAAAAATTACTTTTTCAAAATTTTGTGCGCGAATAATTCGAACTTTTATATTTTATGTTTAAAGAGGGCTCTTTATGAATTTTTTTTTCCGATGCCATACAATATTCAATATTTTTGATTTTTCGTCATAAAAGCACCACATTAAAAGCGATTTTTTTAAGTTTTTCTAAACAATAATTTATAAATATGAATTTTTGTATTTTTTAAGAATTCTGTAAGCTTTCGTGAGCAGAAAAAAATTATGCCGTTGGTCAACACGTTAAGCGTTGGCGTCTCTTTTTGGAACACCCCTAAAAATTATATTCAAAAATAACGTTAAACAAAAAATACGAATTTTCCAAAGCAATTTTGAATAGCACAATTGCAATTTTCTGCCGCCTTGGCATTTTTGTATTATTAGGAATTCTATTTACTACCATATACAAAACTTTTGGTTTAATTTCACTAATAAACTAATTTTATACAGCTATTTTACAACATACATTTATGGTAGTTTATGTTTTGGTCGATTTGCGTATACAACAATTGACTTTGGCGCCCTCTCGCGGTGTCAAAAAGAGGTAAATAAAACCAGTAAGGAAAAGCTAAAGTCGGGCGGGGCCGACTATATAATAGCCTACACCACTCTCGTAATATTGAATAACTCTGAAATATAAATTTTGTAATTCATGTATAACTTGTTTACATAAATTTACTGTTGAGTCATTTTATACTTAAATAATACCCTGTACCACAGTGTGGTGTAGGGTATAAAAACGATTGGATGTAAAATACAGCTTCTACAGGACTAAAGAGCCAAATCGGATGAAACATATATATGGGGGCTATAGCTAAATCTTAACCGATTTTCTTCAAATTCGGTAGTGTTGGTTCATGGATCAATAAACTCTACCATTCTGAATTTCAAAAGGATTGGATGTAAAATACAGCTTCTATAGAACTAAAGGGCCAAATCGGACGAAACATATATATGGGAGCTATAGCTAAATCTTAACCGATTTTCTTCAAATTCGGTAGTGTTGGTTCATGGATCAAGAAACTCTACCATTCTAAATTGCAAAGTGATTGGATGTAAAATACAGCTTCTTCAGGACTAAGAGCAAAATCGGACGAAACATATATATGGGAGCTATAGCTAAATCTTAACCGATTTTCTTCAAATTCGGCAATGTTGGTTCATGGATCAAGAAACTCTACCATTCTAAATTTCAAAACGATGGGATGTAAAATACAGCTTCTATAGGACTAAAGGGCCAAATCGGACGAAACATATATATGGGAGCTATAGCTAAATCTTAACCGATTTTCTTCAAATTCGGCAATGTTGGTTCATGGATCAAGAAACTCTACCATTCTAAATTTCAAAACGATTGGATGTAAAATACAGCTTCTATAGGACTAAAGGGCCAAATCGGACGATAGATATATATGGGAGCTATATCTAAATCTGAACCGATTTCAACCAAATTCAATAGCGATCTTAATAGCCGCGAAATACTCTAAACTGCAAAATTTCAGAACGATCGGAGTGAAATTGCGACCTGTAGTCGACGAACAACTTTACATGGACAGACGGACGGACAGACATCGTTAAATCGACTCAGCTAGTGATTCTGAGTCGATCGGTATACTTTAAGGTGGGTCTAGCTGTGTTATTTTCGGGTGTTACAAACATCTGCCGTGAAACAAACTTATAATACCCTGTACCACAGTGTGGTGTAGGGTATAAAAATATTGTTATTATTTATCTTAATTGGTTTGTTAAGATATGATGAGTACCAATTGTACCATTATTTGAGCCAGTACATTATTATCGATTTTTGTCAATGGGACAGAGCACTGTGTGACGTCTCCAGCCCATAAGTCCAATTTAATGTATCTACTGTTTAGCGAAAAAAAGGTGTATTTGTTAAACGCCTTCTTGTACCTCCCACACGAATTCGTGTAATATTCCATTTTACATTACTACTTTGTGAGGGTATACCTCAGTCGGCTTACCCGACTGAAATTTTCTTACTTGTTTAAAATAATTTGCTACAGCAAAAAAGACCCGTGTCGATCCATGAGTTGCTTCTTTCTACTTCAAAGATTTCCGGTTATAGAATTTTGTGTAATCCATTGTGGAGGGAACCTTAAATTCGACCCCGTCAAACTTACCACCGTTATTTCTTGTCTTGTGCAAACTACTTCCTTATTTTCATTTTTGCTACATTCGCTACAGTTTATTTGTACTTCTATTATTTACTTTAGCAAAGCAACCAAATCAAATAGCTTACCTTTCCACAAACAACAAACTCACATTTTCCGCCATTTTTATCCCCTCACCTTAGAGAGGAGGGTATATATCATTTGCTACGAGCCAAAAGTGCAACACATTGAAGGAGTGACCTAAGACCCTAAGTATGTTCGGCGGAAATCCGTTTTGGGCCATTCTAAGTCATTAGAGCAATGTCCGTCCGTCCGTCCGTCCGTCTGTCTGTCTGCTGGCTGGTGCGCACGATAACTCGCGAAAGGAGCAACCGATTGACTTCAAATTTGGTATGCGGTAATAATTTTCTCTATCTCCGGCTAAGTGCAAAGATGGGCCATATTGGTCCACTCCTTCTAGTACCTCCCCCACAAAGGGTTAACTTTTAGTGAAATATTAAATCTATAATACCTTCTATACTACTTACTCGAATCTTCTGAAATTTCACACATAGTATTAGTTTGTTAGTCGCTAACACGTCAAGAAAAATGGGCGAAGTGGCTACTCGCTTTTTGGTACCTCCCACACAAATTGGCCATTTTGCACCAAAATTTGGCTTTAATATCAGTTCATACAAATAATTGCGATTTTGTACAGTTCAATGCTTTTATTGAACCTAGAGTCCGGAGAAAAGTGGACGGTATTGGCACAACCCTTTTAGTACTTCCCACACAAATGGACCATTTTGTACCAAAAGTTACCAGCTTATAACTTTAATGCCAGTGCATACAAATACTTGAAATTTTGTACATTATAGTGCTTTTATAGTAAAAGTCCAAAGAAAAATGGGCGTTATTGGAACGTCCCTTTTGGTACCTCCCACAAAAATGAACCTTTTTGTGCCAAAAGGAAACTGCTTTTAATTTTAATAACAGTACATACCAATTTTTAAATTTCGTACAGTGTAATGCTTTTATAGTACCTAGAGTCTTGGAAAAGTGGGCGTTATTGGCACGCCCCTTTTGGTACCTCCCAATCAAATGGACCAGTTCGTACCAAATGCAAACAGCTGTTAACTTTAATACCAGTACATACTTTAAAGTTATTAAATGCAAATTAAATTGATAATAATTTAATAAAAACCAAAAAATCAATTTACTAATAATTTTTGGGACACAAGGTGAGGGGATTCATAAGTCGGTTTACCCGACTGAACTTTCTTACTTGTTATTTTTCACATATATTTTCGTTCAATCACTCAGAGCTTAGCAACCAACGCGCTTAATTGCCAACAAACTACTGAGAATACACCTAAACATTATAGTCTGAATCCATCGACACACCGTGTCCCTGACATGTGACTTAAAATCATATTGTTGCATCACAACGATGGTATGTTTGTGTCTTAACCAAATTATGGACTCGATGACAATAATATGATCTTAACCATATTACGAGCAATTATGTCATTGACAAACATGTTATTAGAAATTGTTTATAACTATATTGTTGCAGGAAACCTATTATGTCTAAAACAGCAATATATATGATTACTGCAGTCATGTTCAATGGTTGATGTAACCATGTCCAATCGTAACTTTCCTCTGAATACAGAAATATAAAATTCATTGGGAACAATTAGTAAAATGTACTAATTTTTGTTCATCTCTGACTGATCGGATCGCCCTCGTCACAAAAAAAAACATTTTTGAATTCAACGGCATTATAGAACAGAACGCAAAGTTGAACCGAACCGAAGGAGTGCATAGATGGCCAACACAAAGTGGCAAAACAATTGAAAACTTTATGCATTTCTCGTTTTTAGCCAAAAAGCATTTGCCTTTCATCGCCGGTTTTCTTTTGGTTAGCCGACACCGAGAGACTGAGAGGCAGAGAGGCAGAGAGGCTTTTCGTAGGTTCATTTCGAGGTTTAGTGCAGTTTTTGTCCATTTTTTTATGTGGGGATCATGAGGATGAGTGGGTTTTGGGGGAGAAGGGGAGTATTTTTTTAGTTTTTAGACTTTGGTTTTTGCCCAGGCACTCATATTTACTGCTTGTTGCGGTTTCGCATTAGTGTTCCGACTGCTGACAGTAAAATATTGTCGACAATAATAAGTTTGCGGTCAAAGTGTCGGTTATAATGGCGGCTTTTAATTAGTTAAGTACATATAATTGCTTAAAAATGCCGACTAATTGCGGTCAGTGATGCAGATAAGTGGGCGCAAGTGCGTCCCCCCGCCCCTCTGCATCTCTTCGTTGGTCCTTGCATTTGCTTGCGCATATGTCTGTCTGTCGGTCTTTCGGTGTCTGCCGGCACATCTCTCAGACGACGATAGACTTAACTCTTTTCGCTTAATGAATTCGAATATGAATTTCGAATTCGTGCCTTAGACGCAGACAGTTAATTAAGTTGGATGTTAGCTGAAGATCAAAATCACTACAACTTCATAGAGATTAGCTATCTTTGGCGGTGGCCATGTGTCCAGTTTGATCCCGATAAATGGACCAGTGTATGGCCGGGAAGTAAAGAGGGCGGGGATATGTATATCTCGTAAGTACTTGTATCCATTTCCAACAAACACGCGTCATTCATTAGCAACAGCTCTTGCCGAGATGTTGCATCTGTCCATTTGGTAGCCAGCTGTGCTGTAATGCATGTGTGTCACTTGCCCCGTTGTCAGACAGCCGCCACTTCGGTCCTCTGTCTTGCCCTTGTCCTTCCTTGTCGGTCCATATGTGTTGGCATTGCGTAGGATATCTAAATAATTATTGATGAGCATTGCTATCTTGTGAGTGTGTGTGTATGTGTGTGTGTGGGGGTAGTTTCCAGAGCATTATCTGGAAAAGAGCCATTAAAGATGTGTCAACACCACTCGTAAAGTATAAAATAGAATGGAATTAGGGTTTATTGTTTACTCACATTAATTATCACTCGTTTTTTCTTTTCTATTTAGTTATCGGGAAATAATAAATTATTAGGTATTATTTTATCCTATTCTGTCCTGCCCCGTTCGAAGGATAATAATGAACAGTAATGAGATAATGTTGGCATTAGGAATCATTTTGATTGGCTATAGAAAGTATAACAAACAAAAGTAATATATACTGAAAAAAATAGTTGTCTTAATGTAGCACCACAAACATTACAATATTCAAATAAGCTCATTGTGTAGTTCAATTTAAGGAAAATAAAAAAACATGAAATTCGTCTTTTTTAAAATTATTTTAATAATAATTAATTATGGTTGAACGAAAAAGAGATAAATACAATTTATGATTTAGTGATTACTAAGTAGTTTGTAATCTACAAGGCCAGCAAAGCGTAGAGCTCCAAACGACTCTCGCTTGCTGGAACTCTCGCTTCAATCCGAATAGTATGTGAATATTGTCCAATGAGTGTTTTAGAAGAAATTCAAGTTAAAAATCAATCTTAAATCACATAGTCAAAAATTACTCTCAATCAATCCAAGGAGATTTGTAGAAGATGATGCAAATCCCTCTCTACGATCCGTACTATGCGAATGTCATCGAGGGTTTTACAGATGCGCTGATCGGGAGAGATCAACGACAATTGGGTACAATACGAGAGCCGAAAATGTAACAAGGTGTCAAAAATCAGCATTCGGTTACTGGAAGTATGTTAATAAAATCCGAACTATGAGAATACAGCCCAAGGAGAGTTGTAGGTTATAATATCCAAGAGGCGATCGACTCAGCATCACTTTCTAAGTCGATTTAGCCATGCCCGCCTTAATGTGGCGGTACAGCTAAGTAATTTATTAAATGATGATGATGTAGTATTGGCCATGAAACACTGCTATCGCAGCTGAACCAGTCTCAAAGTATTCTTCCATCTTTCACTGTCGTTAATATAAAATCTCCATTCTTATGAACATATTTCTCTGGCATCTTGCTCTGCACCATCGTTCCATCTAAAGCTAGGTTTCCTAGGTACATAGGTTGAGGTTTTGAAGACTCGTTTTGCAATATCATTGTCTTCCATTCGGTGTATGTGTCCAAGCCAATGTAAATTTGTTAAATAAAACGAAACCAATTATTCAAATTCGTTATCGGAATGCCCCTTTGTACATTGTTAGATATACATAGGGTATTATATAGTCTGCCCCGCCCGAATTTCTGTCTTTCTGTACTGTTCTGTTTTAACTAAACTCTAGAATGAACCATATCACGAAATGATTTGTTCTTGCTATCCTAAAAAATATGAATTGAGAAAATTTCACAATGTGTACGGATTTTGAAAGCGAAATTTAGCTAGAATACCAAATTTACGCCCCAATGGCTACTCGATCGTTACTGTGACTGTTCGGGCCAGTCAATACTAATGGTGATTTTGATTCTGAAAAAAATAATGCCCCGTCGACGCGAAATTTTGAAAAATATTTGCTCCTTCTAGGTGAAACTGATGTACATAGACTCTCAAATTAAACATAGCTCCTATTTCAAAATTGCAAAATATGATATAGAAGTCCTCTTTTCAGGAAAATTGGCAACGGAAATGTTGCACTTTTTTGCAGAAACGAAATCGCCATAAAAGACGACTTCGATCAATCGTTGCCGTTCGGCCGATGGTTAATACGACGACTTTAGTCGAAAAAACTATGTAGAAAGACAGAAAGTACGGAAAGACCTCCCTAACAATACGAAAATGGGCACTGGGATAAGAATTTGACAGTGTTCACAAATGTAATAAGAAAACTCTCTCTGCCGAATTTCGTACTTATCGGATATAAAATACGGTCTCTACAGCGCTTAAATGTCAAATCGGGTGAAACATATATATGGGGGCTATATCTAAATCTGAAAGGATTTTCTCCGAATTGGGTAGTGTTCATGCACGTAATAAGAAAACTCTATATGTGTAAAATCGTGTGAAACATATACATGGGGGCTATATCTAAATCTGAAAGGATTTTCCCCGAATTTGGTAGTATTTATTCATGTAATAAGAAAATTCTCTCTGCCGAATTTCGTACTGATCGGATATAAAACACGGTTTTTACAGCAATTGCATGTCAAATCGCGTGAAACATATATATATGGGCGCTATATCTAAATCTGAACCGATTTTCTCCGAATTTGGTAGTGTTCATCATCTGCCAAATTTCGTACTGATCTGATATAACATACAGTTTCTACAGCGCTTACATGTTAAATCGGGGTTAACATATACATGGGGGCTATATCTAAATATGAACCGATTTTGACCAATTTCAATAGGAATCGGCCTTTGGCCAAAAAAGAGCACTGTGTTAAATTTCATCACAATCGTTAATACGACCTGCACTTTGATTACAAGAATACATGGACAGACAGACAGACATGGCTAAATCGACTCAAAAAGTGATTCTATGTCGATCTGTATAATAAACTATGGTAATAATACCCTGTACCACAGTGTGGTGTAGGGTATATAAGTAAAAATAAAAGCACCAATCATAAATTGGTATTCTCGTGTACGAAAATTTGTGTCAAATATTTCCACATTTCATATGATTTCTTGCGATGAATTTGTAATATGGGATTTTTAATTTTGTTATGAATTGTTTGGTTTTTTTTTGCTCAATAAATGAAATAAAATTAATAAACCTGTTTTTAATTAATTTTTGGTAGTATATGTCTGACAAATTGTCAGAACAATCAATTTTTAAAAACAGTTGGTTGTGGCAACGTGCAAAAGATAATTTTAGCTACCATTTTCGTAGTTGACGCAAACAAATATGATTGTTGTCAACATGGAAGCAGAAGTATACAACAGCTAAAATGTTGATTGTCCTACTGGAATCGCATGATAGTAGACAAAACTTCCAAAATTTGGTTGGCAAATAATTCGGTTAAGGCTACCAAACTGTTTTATGTGTGTATCCTTTGTTTCCATGAAAAAAAGGTAGAAATTGGTATTACAATGGCGATTTCGTTTCTGGAAGAAGCGCAACATTTTCTTTGCCCTTTTCCCGAAAACTGCACTTTTCTCTCACATTTTTGAAGTTTGAAAATTAGAGTTAAGTTAAATTCGAGATACTACATTCAAAGATGCAAACATTTTCGAGTATTTCATGTCGACAAGGCAACATTTTTTCCCGAAACGAAAGCGCTATACGTTTTCTTTGAATAAAGATTTTTATACTTTCATGTTTTAAATTGTTGTCTTGTCCTTAAATGCCGATTTGAAATTGTTTTCTAATTTATTTACGAATTGTGACCGTAGGTACAGTTGCCGGAAGCCCTTCATAACTTCATTTTTGGAAGAGAGACCAATACGTTATTCTTTATATAAGTACACATTCCTCTCAAAAAGTACAAATATCAAATTCTGCTATTGTTAGTTTAACTCTGGGAGGAACCATAGGTTAGGTTAGTTTAAAGAGAGAAGACGTTACAACGTATCATGACCCCTTAGTTAACGTGGTTGCTAAAAACCCTTAGTTAGCCTGAATTAGTATGTTAATTTACCGTTTTGATATTGTCCCCTTAAGCCAGCGGTTCGGCCTGTTGTGCCCTCCTTATTTATGAAATTTTTAAACCTCACGAGTATCATTTCCTCAGTATCATCGAGTCAAATCCTCTGAGATGAGTCAAGTCTGGAAGTGTGTCGGAACCGAAATATCGGGATCTTGCTTGTGTGAAAACCGGACATTGGCACAGGTATCTGCTAGTCCTATGCAATGCAGATGTGCCTGTAAGCTAGAGTATCCCGATAGAGCACTCTTCATCTTATTAATCTCGATCATCTTAAGTTTCACAAAACTACTTGTTTTCTTCTCATTTGGGTTAACCCACAGTATCTTGGCAGTTTTCCCCACTATTTCGTTACCCCATACAATTGTGTTAGCCATCACTGTCCAGTGCTTGAGCTCCTCCTTCGTGGCATCGAAATATTTCCGTGTCCGTGGGCTGAGTTTACAGTTCAACACAGTTCTGGATTTGACCATTGGGCAATCTGTGAAGATGTTGGCATATTAAGGTTTTGTGGTTTTACTGAGCAAGTTCACACACTCCGCGATTGCCCGAACTTCCGCTTGATATACCGTGTTATGGTCTGGGAGGCGGAAGTGAAGTTCGATTTTTGGTTCCTCAATAAAAAGTCCCAGTCAAACTTCACACAAACTGACAGCATTAAATATCGGTTGAGCGCCCCAGTAGTTGGTAGCGTGCTCGCCTATGAGTTTTGGGGGTCGTGGGTTCGATTCCCACCACAGGCTCTGGTCTGTCGCTGCAAAACCTAGCCACATGGTCTTTGTAACCCGGCTTTCCCCTGGACCATAAAATTAGAATATAAATTTACTTTGTATTGTAATTCATATAAATAAATAAATAAATATCGGTTAGCACTAACGGAGCTTTATTATGACGATCGGTACTACGTACAACTTCGTACGACTGCAACTACATCAGTCTTAACTACGACAGTCCATCGTTACTTCGTAGTAACCTTTTTTGTTCCATTTTCGCTTAAATGTTATGTGTCCTAAGAGCTTCAGGTTAGGGTGGCAGCCGGAGTTACCAGCTCACATTAGGCAATTGAGGTCCTTAGTCCTACCACGGGCCCTGTTGCCCCTCATCGAAACCAACATGTTTGATATACAATAGAACGAATATCTGTACCGGAATACCCCAGTGTGTCCGACGTCGTTTAATCAATACGGGACAATAACAACTTCTGCAGTAGTCATTGGACCCTATCCCAACTTTATACGGTCATGCAATGTGCTGCCAGAACTGACACTAACGTAGACGGTATTTTCCTCCCTAGAACGAGGACATATTTTGACCTAACCCTGGCGTATTTTGACCAGATTTGTCTAGATGCACTACATGTGTCGATTTCTGTACATCTCTCATGTCTCAAACTAAAACTATTTACGAATTTTGACAAAATCTTCTTATTTGATATATCGCTGTGAATTCTAACAACATTGTCTGTGTAAAAATGACTGTATCTCCATAAATAAACGCCACGAAGAGGGTGATTTTTATCAGACCACATATTTTTGGCTGAATATCCTTAAACAAGCGAAAAGGATATTGTTGTACCACTTATTTTTATCAGAATTTTCAATTTCATTGGAATAACTTAAAATGTTTTTAACTCTTTAAATAAGAGTTCGGGAGTGAAAAGGACGATATTTCGGGACTACTTATTTTTGGTCCTAATATTGAATTTTTCGAACAAAGCTTTAAATAACTGTAACTCCTTAAATAGGAGAATTATAGCGAAAAAGACGTAATTATGTGATTATAATTACTTATTTTGTATTATGTCTTAAGAGCTACCTCGCATCCTTGTATCCAATTAATCGTTGTAAATTTTTGTCCCAATGTGCCGCTAATTATGCCTCTAAAAGTACGAAAATACCGACTTATACCGCATCTATGTCCCAAAAGCTACGCTCGCCAAATTTTCTTGCCTATATAGTTAATGTCTTTCCTGGTCCAACAATTAAACAAAATTGTTGCCAAAAGTTACAAGCGAAGTTTCTCACGTTGGCAAATTAAAATTTTGTGTTTTTTTTTGCAATTTTGTATTTTTGGTAACAGCGTCCTCAGCGAAAACAGCTTATTAAAAATTTTTCTTTGCCAATTTAGGTACATAAATATATACATATAGGCTCTCACACCTTCTGGAGATTTAAACTAATTGCCAATTTTTTTTCCCATGTAAACATTTTGGAGTTACATTGGATGGAGTTAACGTTTTGACAACTAAAACCGGCATATATTTTGCAGTTATTAATTAAGCAGACCTGTTTAGAAAAAATAGTTACGTTCTTATAAACAGAACTTTATACTTATAAGTGTAGAAAATTTCAGGTTACGTGACATTGATAACATTTTTCTTTGTTCTTAGTTTATGTATAAAATATTCATATCTCAATTTTGTTTTGTCTTTTAACCCAAATCAACCAAATTCTCTTTAAAATTAGCACACTTTTTTCTACGGTGTAGAATATGCTCGCTCGTATATTATGAAGTCTATAATTATTTATAAAAAAAATAATCCATTATCTGAAAATAGCTGTTGCGATGGGGAAACATTCCTTAGTTACCAATTACGCGTTACAGAAGTATATATTACGACTTTAACAATGTATTATTTTATTGCAAATGAAATACATTCTAAGAACAAAAATATATTTTATTAATGGTCTATTATCGATTGTGTATATTAATTTAAATAACAACCCCTATCGGCAGGTGAGAGGATGTTTCAAGGTAATTCTTAAAAGAAAAACTCTTGCAATGAGTTATTTATTGTAGTCATTAAAACATAATCACCTGCTGAGTTGATTTACAAAACCACCCCAATGACAAAATATCCAATTGAGGGATATACATAATTATAAAAATAAGTGTGTCATTTGTAAAGCACTTTTTTGCTGGATAATTTGAAAGCATTGTTGACAGTTTTAACAACCCTCCTTTTTATATATACAGGGTTGTCCATATTCGACGGACCCACGGACTCGTTTGGCCCATTCCAATCGACGAGGCTTGTCCGCAGGCAACAATCTTTGCGTCAATTGAATTTTGTACGGGAACAAATGCAAATCAACGCGAATAATCCGTTGTAAAGTGGACCGAGCCATGCCCAACTGCTGAGAACGGCGTTTTTGGGATGTTCTTGGGGACCTCTCAACACTGGCTCGTACGGCAGCGATATTCTCGGCCGATCGCCTTGGTCGACTTTTATTTGGCCTCTTCGGATTAGAAAGAGCCTCACCAGTCGAAAATTTTTCGTATAAACGCTTAATGGTGTTCTTAGAAGGCGCACTTCTCACATTTTTTAATATTTTAAAAGCACGTTGAGTTTTCACAATTGACTTGAATGTAAATTTCAACTATTTCAGAGCGCTCGCGTGGCGTGTATTGTTCCATGGTAAAAATCTGCTTGGACTGACGCTTCAAACGCGATATGTCATTAAACGATCTGACATCTCTGTCAAAAGTTATGGCGTTGCCAGATGGGTCCGTCGAATATGGACAACCCTGTATATACTCATACATATAATAATAGGAGTAAATATACTATTATATTTAAGGCTTGAAATATAAATTTATGTCTTGTTTGTGCTAAGGACGGCCTCTTACTCGTAAAATAAAAACAGTTAAAAAATGACTAGCGAGTTAACCGTCTATTTAGGATGTTTGAAATTTAAAAAAGTAATGTGGTACTACATTCAAGTATAGGTTAAGTGTGACAGACTGTATGTCAGGCTAACATACGCTATGTAATCCATTGTATTACAACAGGGGAGTAAGGAAAATATGCGTTTTTTATCCATTCCTGTTTAACCAATTTGATTGCTTTAGAAAGCCAAAGAGTTGGCGGATTTTAACATACTCGTAAGGCAAAACTGCAAAATCCTCAAAGAAATGAGTGCCTAGGGTAACCTGCCGCCTTCGAGTGAGAGAGAGAGAGAGCGCGGCACATACGCATTAGGTGTTCTATGGATATTGTCATAAGGACAGTATCCATCAAGATTTAGTTGTCACTAGAGGTATGCGTATATATTCCAGTTTTCCTGGAGCATGTAAGGTAGTTTCAAGCCTTGGAAGTTCATCTGCTTTCCAATTACTTATATGTCCGGCACACAAATCAGGTGAATATTTCAATGTTGCACTGCAATCTCGTCAAGATTCGTCAGTCGATTTATAGCAGTCTCACTACACGATGTAACAAAAAAACTTTTTTTTGTCCGAGACCTACAAATTGTTTTATAAATTGAGGAATACTATTTTATGAAACCAAAACAAAATATTTTTTTAAGGTAAAGTTTTTTTTAAATTTTTTTTACAAAATCCAATTGTTATAGAATTTACGTTTAGTATGTGCACCATTATTTTTTAAAGCACAGGGTGTTTTTTAGACGTTTGGTTTTCAATCTGGCAATACGTTTTTGGGAGTTTGTCTTTTTGACAGCTGTTACTTGATTTATGCTCAGTGTGGTTTGCCATTTCATAATGAATAGACTTACTCCGGAACAACGTTTGTAAATCGTGCAAATTTAATACCAAAATAATGGTTCGGTTCGCGCGATGTGTCGGATCTGCGAATTCAGCGATGAAGCTCACTTTTGGATGAATGAGTAGGTTAATAAACAAAATTGTCGCATTTGGAGTAATGATAATCCTCAAGCCATTGTTCAGACGCCGTTACATCCACAAAAAGTCACTGTTTGGTGTGCTCTATGGGCAGAGGTAATCATTTGTCCATATTTCTTTAAAAATGAAGTCGGCCATAATGTTACAGTCAATGGGAAACTCTATACTCGTAGAGCCATGATTAATGACTTTTTCGTGCCTGAATTGATGTGGACGACCATTTGTTCCAACAAGACGGCTCACAGTGTCACGAGCGTGGCCAAAAATGGTAAGAGCTCATGTTGGAATTGTTGATTTTTTTTACACAATTTTATGAAAAACACAACAACTAAAAAAAAGTGTAAAATATTATCCAAAAATATTGAGCAGTTTTTGAGTTATTGTGGCGCAAAGTTGTGGTTTGTTTGCAAAATGATAATTGTTAAGAAACACAATGAAATTTCGTATCCAGTAATACAGGGTTAAATTCAAATTTTTTGTTAACGGTTGGTACAAAATGCCATTGAAATGCAAGTGTGATACATATTGCTACAATTGCAACACTGTTATAGTTTACAAATATTGATCATATGTGATGTACCCTTAGCAAGAAGACAGGTCTGGTGTGAAGTCAGGTTTTGACAATTGCGTAGACAATTAAAAACCCGTAAGGAAAGGCTAAAGTCGGGCGGCGCCGACTATATAATACCCTACACCACTCTCGTAATATTGAATAACTCTGATATATACATTTTGTAATTCATGTATAAATTGTTTACATAAATTTACTTTTGGGACATTTTATACTTAAATAATACCCTGTACCACAGTGTGGTGTAGGGTATAAAAACGCTTGGATCTAAAGGGCCAAATCGGATGAAACATATATATGGGAGCTATAGCTAAATCTTAACCGATTTTCTTCAAATTGGGCAATGTTAGTTCATGGATCAAGAAACTCTACCATTCTAAATGTCAAAACGATCGGATGTAAAGTACAGCTTCTATAGGACTAAAGGGCCAAATCGGACGAAAGATATATATGGGAGCTATATCTAAATCTGAACCGATTTCAACCAAATTCAATAACGATCTTAACAGCCGCGAAATATTCTAAACTGCAAAATTTCAGAACGATCGGAGTGAAATTGCGACTTGTAGTCGACGAACAACTTTACATGGACAGACGGACGGACGGACGGACGGACGGACATCGTTAAATCGACTCAGCTAGTGATTCTGAGTCGATCGGTATACTTTAAGGTGGGTCTAGCTGTGTTATTTTCAGGTGTTACAAACATCTGCCGTGAAACAAACTTATAATACCCTGTACCACAGTGTGGTGTAGGGTATAAAAAACACAAAAAACATCTCTCCAATTTTTTGATATTTTTTAGCTATAAGTATGTATTTTAATATATATAAGTCTCAGCTGCACAGGTGAATCTTTTTATCCCCTCACTTTAGAGAGGAGGGTATACATTAGGCCGGGCCGATTTTCGGGGAGGCAAAAAAAGTCGCCATTGCTCAGTGAAAATCCTATTCTAGGGATCAAAATAAGAAACTTTGCCAAATGAACCATACCTCTAAAACGAATTCTGATGTCCTGGAATTTGGGTCGAACTTTTGGGTAGGGGCAAATTTTGAAAAATCCCACTTTGACCCATTAAGAGAGCTCCAATCGAGTCCAAATGTATGACCGAACCCTAACTTTGGAGGCCCGACCCCCTGCACACCCCCTGGAACCCCCTGGGGGTTCCATACATTTGGACTCGATTAGAGCACTCTAAATGGGTCAAAGTGGGATTTTTTCCGGGACATCAGAATTCGTTTTAGAGGTATGGTTCCTTCGGCAAAGTTTCTTATTTTGATCCCTAGAATACGATTTCACTGTGCAATGGGCGATTTTTAAATCGACCCGCCCTAGTATACATATATCATTTGCTACGAGCCAAAAGTGTAACACATTGAAGGAGTGACCTAAGACCCTAAGTATGTTCGTCGGAAATCCATTTTGGGTCATTTTAAGTCATTTGAGCAATGTCCGTCAGTCTGTCTGTCTGTCTGCTGGCTGGTGCGCACGATAACTCTTGAAAGGAGTAACCGATTGACTTCAAATTTGGTGTGCAGTAATATTTTTCTCTTTATCTGGCTAAGTTCGAAGATGGGCCATATTGGTCCACTCCTTCTAGTACCTCCCCCACAAAGGGTTACTTTTAGTGAAATATTGATTCGTTAATAACTTCTATACTACTTACTCGAATCTTTAGAAATTTCACACATAGTATTAGTTTGCTAGTCGCTAACATGCCAAATGGGCGAAGTGGCCACTCCCTTTTTTGTACCTCCCACACAAATGGACCATTTTAGACCAAAAGTTAACAGCATAGTGAGCACTACATTTGTTCGTACTTACGAGTATATCTGTTTTTGTTACATATTATCTCAAATAAATAAAAAGTTCATTTCGTAATGTGCTATATATGTATATTATGATTTGCTGTAAATATATTATGGAAAACTAAATCCTTTTTTGAACATTTACTATTATGTTCAAAATGCATATGGGCAAATATCAAAATTTTTTAACACTGGGGTAATGAATGTTGTTTTACCCTTTTCTCGCTTTATGTACAGATTTCGGTTCAAAAGTTGATGGAATTAGAAAAACCACAAACATAAAAGTTTTTTCCCAAAAAAGTTTGTTATTATCTTAAAAACTTTAGAAGTTATAAGCACATACATTTCAAAATTGTGAAAAAAAGTCCTAGAAATGTTCATATCTGTATCCATTCTTTTATAAGTTGTGGCCAAACTATTTATTTTGAAGTTACTGGTCAGTTACAAAAAACACGAGAGACACATGGAGGAAGAATTTTTCGTGAGCACTGTTCATGTGAGATCTTTCGGCAAAAAATTACAGCTCATAACTTTTTGAAATGTGATTTCAAGTGTTTTTTGTTGTTTGACCGCGGTCAGCGCGGCCCGCGATGTAATGAAATAAAACTAAAGCAGCGGTTATAGCGGCTTGAAATACCTATACATCTATTTAGGTGTCGTTGATGTGCTCTTAATGAAACCATCGATATAGCTTCCCAAACCTTTGTTAAACTTGCGTGCATTTTTTTTGATAGTGTATTTCGCGGAGCCCATCGACAGTTATGTACAGGTTGAGCTGAATTAATTATCCCAGATGGCTTTTGACCTGGTGAATCCAAAAATCAGGGGGCCGTAACAAAATAATGAATCGCTGAAATTGTATTCACTTTTTTCAATTTTTGCAAAAATTTCAAATTTTGTCCTTGGCATTTTTAATAGTATAAACATCTGAAATTCATTTCTATGTTCTTCGGGCGTACTGCTGTGATGCACTTAACAACAATCATGGATACTTATTTGAAGATTGAAGTCTTGTACGCGAAGAACGTGATACTTTTGTCTCAGCAATGATCGTCAAGGCACACCCAGTGCGGGGTACAGATATGGCGGAAGTGTATATGACATAAAAGGATTTTGTAACGCTCTATTCCGAAATCGGAGGGCCGTCATTTTATTTTGGTGATTGTGCAAATTAAGCACATTGCAAAAATTATATTTCCCCAAAAATAATGTTCGTACGAAAATTTTACCTGGTCGATTTTTGATTCGCTATATTTATCCGAATAATGAAGCTACAGCGAATATTTTGTCATAGGCTGATAGAAATGCTAATGTTCTATGATTGTAATTTTAGTTTTCCGAATTCCGCTGAAAATTGCATTTTATAAAACTATTTTTAAATTTCAATTTTGAACCGCCATAACTTTCGCGGCCTTTGATGAAATTTATTCACAACAACGGTTTTTGCATGTTTATATTTATACCCTACGCCACACTATGGTACAGGGTATTATAAGTTTGTTTCACGGCAGATGTTTGTAACACCTGAAAATAACACAGCTAGACCCACCTTAAAGTATACCGATCGACTCAGAATCACTAGCTGAGTCGATTTAACGATGTCTGTCCGTCCGTCCGTCCGTCCGTCTGTCCATGTAAAGTTGATCGTCGACTACAGGTCGCAATTTCACTCCGATCGTTCTGAAATTTTGCAGTTTAGAGTATTTCGCGGCTGTTAAGATCGCTATTGAATTTGGTTGAAATCGGTTCAGATTTAGATATAGCTCCCATATATATCTTTCGTCCGATTTGGCCCTTTAGTCCTATAGAAGCTGTATTTTACATCCAATCGTTTTGAAATTTAGAATGGTAGAGTTTCTTGATCCACGTACCAACATTGCCGAATTTGAAGAAAATCGGTTCAGATTTAGATATAGCTCCCATATATATGTATCGTCCGATTTGGCCCTTTAGTGCTATAGAAGCTGTATTTTACATCCGATCGTTTTGAAATTTAGAATGGTTGAGTTTCTTGATCCATGAACCAACATTGCCGAATTTGAAGAAAATCGGTTCAGATTTAGATATAGCTCCCATATATATGTTTCGTCCGATTTTGCTCTTTAGTCCTGTAGAAGCTGTATTTTACATCCAATCATTTTGAAATTTAGAATGGTAGAGTTTCTTGATCCATGAACCAACACTACCGAATTTGAAGAAAATCGGTTAAGATTTAGCTATAGCTCCCATATACATGTTTCGTCCGATTTGGCCCTTTAGTCCTGTAGAAGCTGTATTTGAAATCCAATCATTTTGAAATTTAGAATGGTAGAGTTTCTTGATCCATGAACCAACACTACCGAATTTGAAGAAAATCGGTTAAGATTTAGCTATAGCTCCCATATATATGTTTCGTCCGATTTGGCCCTTTAGTTCTATAGAGGCTATATTTTACATCCAATCGTTTTGAAATGTAGAATGGTAGAGTTTCTTGATTCATGAACCAACATTGCCGAATTTGAAGAAAATCGGTAAAGATTTAGCTATAGCTCCCATATATATGTTTCATCCGATTTGGCTCTTTAGATCCAATCGTTTTTGTACCCTACACCACACTGTGGTACAGGGTATTATTTAAGTATAAAATGTCCCAAAAGTAAATTTATGTAAACAATTTATACATGAATTACAAAATTTATATATCAGAGTTATTCAATATTACGAGAGTGGTGTAGGGTATTATATAGTCGGCACCCCCGACTTTAGCCTTTCCTTACTGGTTTTTTTCTTCGTCTGTTGTAAAAGCCGTTGATGTGCTCGCCAAAAAATCTTCAAAAAAAAAATTACTTCAAAATTAAAAAATTTTGACATTTGCCCATATGTGATAAAAATCCACAAATAAGCGAAAATTAAAAACAAATCAAAATTTAAAATGAAGGTGAATCTCAAAATTTGAGCCTATTTACTTTACAAACGATTCGTTCTGTAGCCAAATCGGACTAAACATATATATGGGAGCTTTATCTAGATCTGACCCGATTTTCTTCAAATTCGGCAATACTGGTCTATGGGTTAAGAAACAATAAACAATAGCTTCTATACGGCTAAAGGGACAAATCGGACAAAACATATATATGGGGGCTATATCTGTACTTTAGTCAATTTTTCCAAAACTTCGTTTTTATTCTTTCCGACCGAAAAAGACGTCTTATGCAAAATTTCAATCACCTGCGACGGCTCCTTTTATTTTTGGCCACCTCTTATATGAAATCACGACACTGTGATATGCCGACACTGTGATACATGCCATACAGTCAACGAAACAAACAATTTATTGAAGGAAACTTTCGGTGATCGCATTATCTCGCGTCGTGGAAGTCGCTTGTCTACGCAGAAAGGCCGACACGATTAACGCAATGGAAGAGAATAGTCCAGCGATATTGCTGACACACAGCCCCAAATTCTGCAATAAGTGGTCGAAACCTGAGCCTATCTGCTGGAATTTATTCGAGCCAGCCGCGGCGCCACTTGCCCGAAATCATTTTTAAAACATAATGGAAAACCCTTATCTTAATAATAAAGTTAAATTCTTGGTCATAACATTAAATTATATGCGTCTTATTTCTTCTTGAAAACCACACGTCTAGTTACTTTTGGTTGTTGAGTAATGAACCTGATATATAGGGTGGACCATTTCCTTCTGTGGGAGCCATTGAGGATAAATGTTACGCGAAGCATCCAGAGACAATTGAAGCGTTGAAACATGAAATCGTGTAGTTGTCATTGAAGAGATTCGGCCCGAAACAATCGAAAATGTACTGAAAAATTGGGGATCGGATGAGGTACTGCCAAGCCAGTTGTGGTATTATCTCCTTAAATAAGCGTCTTAGAACCAATACATATAGCGGTATTTTGAATTTCTTTCCCAGAACTGTTACCACAAATTTCTGACCAACATTTTAATTTCTTTTAGCAAAACTTAAAATGACTGTATCTCCTTAAATAGACGTTCTTAAAAAATCTTAATGGCTTTATCTCCTCAAATAAGCGATCAGTATATATTTACCAAAATTGTTATCAAAATTTAGATTTTTTTAGCAAAACATTAAATTTATGTATATTCTTCAATAAACTTTCTAGAGAGGATGCAAACATTGATTCTGTGATCACTTATTGTTGATCTATTTCACGCTTAATAGTCGAAAAAATGTGTAATCAAAATTTTGAATTTCTTTATCAATACAATAAAATGGGCGTATCTCCTCAAATAAACGTCCTTTAAAACCTAAAATAAACAACCAAGAGTTAAAAGGGCGAATCTTTTTTGCAATCATTTTCAATCAAAATTTTGAATTTCCTTAGCAAAACGTATAATGACTGTATCTCTTTACATTAATCCAAAAAGGCGAATATATTAATCAAAATTTTTAATTTCTTTAGCAAAACTTAAAATGGTTGTATATCCTTCAATAAATCCTCTTAAAACTTAGAATGGTGGTATCTTCTGAAATAAGCTACCAGAGTGAAATGTCGATTTTTTATTTAATTTTGAGACCATTAAATTTAGATTTTTATTGAAACTTAAAATGGCTGTATATATTCTTTAATAAGCGTATTAAGGCGAAAAGTACAACATTTTGTGATAATTAATCATTAATCAACAAATTGTACATGACCTTTGTAAAACTTAAATCTCATTAAATAAGTGTATTGCAATTAATTATATTTCATTATCTTTCTTTATAGACTATACATATAAGTGATGTAAAGCTTATTCGTTTTACATCTAATGGTTGTAAACTGGTCGAGGAAAAAAATAAACCGACCGTATCACAATTAAAATCCATTAACTATCCATGCGGTAAAATAAAATATGAAGTGAATTTTAATGAAGAATACATTAAACTTCCTGCCATAGTCAAGACATACGAAGGTTATAAAGAACAGAGTCCCTTACAATCTGTCCCGAGCTTTATCCAGAAAAGCAAATAAAAACATTTAAAATAATTAAAACATGTTATTCCTCCTGATGGTCCCATGATCCTCGATGGATCAAAGAGGAACTAATAATAATAATTCCTCCTGAATAGCATTATTTTTATGATAATATGCATCAGAAGAAGAATTGCATTGCATTGTTTATTCAGGCAAAATTGTTTCCTTATAGACTAAATTTCTTTACATTTTAGAGATGGTTCAGAAAACAAACCTTACATATATATTATTAATAATACATTAATGAATTAGGCAGATTTATATAAATGAAATGCAAGGAGAAGGAAAATTTTAGAAGAAAAACCTTCAATAGCAAAAGGGGATAGAAAAAAGGGGATATATTAAATCAAAAGTTCAAATTTAAGATTTAATATACATGTAAATAATTATATTTTATGTCAAATATGCATTTCGCTCCTATACATTAGTATAATGTATAGGAGCGAAATGCAAAGAATAAGTTAGCTATTAAATAAATTTAAAAAATAATTATTATCGCTAAATGAACATGAATTTTCAAAGTTTTGAGAAATCTTTATAATTCTTTTATGGATAAAATCGACTTCACTTATTTCGTGTAGTCTTTTCGTACTAAAGTGCCATGGCAAATTGAGCATTATTTTAAGAATCTTATTCTGACATATTTGAATTTTCCCGATGTGAATTTTGGCACAAGTACCCCATACAGGACAAGCGTATAAAGCAATCGATTGAAAAACGGTTTTCAATATGATTATCTTATTTGAAATATTTAATTCTGACTTTCATCTTTTTCTGACATTCATCTTTTTGATAATATGAGTGATGTGATCACTGAAAGTCAGACGTGTGTTCAGAAATACGCCAAGATATCTAACGGAGTAAGACCATGCAATTTCTGTACCATTCATTAAAATATTTGTACCAGGAATAAAACAAGATTTTCTTTTTCTTGTGAAAAAGATTGCTTGCGATTTTACAGTATTGATTTTAATCTTCCACTTATTTGAAAACTCAACTATCCTTTCTAAGGAATGTTGGATTTTGCTAATGATGTCCTGTGCAAATAAACCAGAACTTAAAACTGCGGAATCATCCGCAATAAAAGCGTATTGACAATGAATGGTCTGGGGAAAATCGTACATATATAAAATATAAAGAATTGGACCTAAAACTGACCCTTGGGGAACGCCGGCAGAGCTAGCAAAACGTTCTGAAATTTCGTGATTAATTTTAACACAAAACGATCGATTAGTTAAGAAAGATTGTACGATTTTAACTAAGTATTTTGGAAAATTTAATTTCAGTAATTTAACAATAAGTCCATCATGCCAGACGGTGTCGCAAGCTTTCTCAACATCTAATAAGACCATCGCAGTTGAATTTCCGAGATGAAATTGTTGTTTGACGTGGTTTTTTATACGCATAACTTGATGTGTTGTACTATGACGAGGTCTGAAACCAAATTGTTCCTGTGGGATTATCCTATTTTCTTCAATGAATTGCCAAAGTTTTGTTTTAATAACATTCTCCAGCAGTTTGCTAATGTTACTAAGTATACTTATATGCCTATAGCTACTCAGAAGATTTGTTGGTTTTCCTGGTTTCAAAATTGGAATAATTTTAGCAATTCGCCATTTTTTCGGAAAATATTGAAATTTTAGACAAACATTGAAGATATCACAAAGTCGTGATAGTGCAGGAGTCGAAAGGTTTTTTTATAAAATCATTTCTAACATCATCCAAACCAAATGATTGCTTAGACTTCAAACGTTTTATTATATCCTTTAGCATTCCTACAGACAGGGGCATGGATTGAGTCGGCATTGAAAACTGTGAGGAATTAAAATCGGTTAAAACTTGAAGTACCTCTGTCTCCGTAATCTGACATCTAATTTGATCTGATACATGATGATTGAAAAGAAAATTTTTGGCGAAAGCGTTTGCCTTGTGCGAATCAGTCATAATTGGACCATCAGAATCAGATATAACGGGTATACTCTGCACTTTCTTTTTCAACATTTTAGATATATTCCAAAACGGTTTGGAACGGACATCCAAGTTTGAGAGTTTTCTGTTCCAGCTTTCATTTCTGTAGCACCATGTTTCATACTTTACAAGTTTATCATATTTCTTGAATAAAATATGATCAATCGGCTGTCTATATCTGTTCCATTGCCGTCTATAATAATTTCTTCTAGCTATTGTATTTATAATATAGTCAGGTAGTTTGATGCAATTATTTCTGGTTACCCTCTTAGGCATGCTGTAATGTAATGCTTTTGTAATAGCATTGGAAAAGTTAAGAATCGCAAAATCAATATCATCGATACTCAGCATGGTGTTCTTGTTTATGGGTTGTAAAAGGGATGAACTGATACTCGATCTTCTCCAATTTGTGCTTCTGAAATTATAATTAAAGTTTTGAAATCTTGCGGTTGTTGTGGCTAAAACAGAAAAAAGAACTGGAAGATGGTCAGAACCTAGCGAATTTGAAACTGATGGGTAGTTCACAAAATGCGGTACATTCGTTAATATGATGTCTAAAACTGACGGGCTAGATCTTGCTGCACTTGGAATGTAAGTAGGGTTATTTGGAAAGCGAATTGCAAAAGGAAGAGATAAAGTAAGGTCCGACAAAATATTACCCCACGAATTTGCTTTTGAGCAACCCCAATCCCGATGCCTGCAATTTAAATCTCCACATAACATATAGTTGCCAACAATCCCCAAAAGCTTTCTTATGTCGCTTTTGAATATCGATTGTGATTCACCTGTTGAACGGCAGCCTGGGAAATATACACAAGCTACCTTCAATATATCCGTGTCATTATTATAAAGCTCAATTAAAACATTTTCGATTAAACTTGTATCTACACTGCGCAACTGTCTGAATTTTAACTCATTCTTAATAATTACAGCCACACCTCCTCCACGATGGTTTTGGCGGTCAAGACGGAAACAATTATACAAGGCGTGAGATAATTTTAGATTAGGTTCTAACCATGTTTCGGTGACCATACAAACATCTATACATTTATAAGTTAAGAAATTAAAAAATTCTATGATTTTACCTCGGATGCTCCTTGTTATGTTAGTAATGTTAGTATCCATAATTATTTATAAATATTAGAATATAAATATTTGATTGTTAATTGAGTTATAACATGAAATTGCTGTTCTTTTGTCTCACATACTCTTAAATTAGAGATCATTTCCACGGTAAGTTGGGTCATTTCATTTTCTGTGAACAGATTGTTGTTGTTTTTTAGTTGAGAACTATAAGAAGTACTGGGTGTAGTCATGAAATTGTTGCTGCTAAGACTTCGGTTGTAATGAATTGGGGTTTTTGCTGTTGAAACTGTTAACTCTCAGTTGCTCTTGTTTGTTGACAGATTGTTTACTTGTGTATTTGCTCATAATTTCCAAATATGTTGATCTGTTTGGGCAAGAGATATCAGTAGATTTGTGAACTCCATTGCAATTGGCACATTTTGCGATGTCCACAGATTTGCAAATGTCTGTTTTGTGCTTTCCGGCGCAATTGGCACATCTTGTTTGGACTGAACACCATTTCTCGCCGTGTCCAAACATTTGGCAGTTTCTGCATTGGACAATCTTATCTTTTACCTTTCTCTGATGCTCCCATTTGACAATTGTACGGAAGAGGCAATTATGGTTTCTCTTAAGATCGCCCAACTTAAGAGATCCGTTCTCGAAGTGAACGATGTAAAGAGTGTCAACAAATCCATGATATGTTTTTGTAACCACTCTGACGTTAGAACATTTCAATCCACGAGAGATCAGTTCAGCTTTCACCTCCGCAGCCGTTTTACCATCCAATCCAAAGACAATGGTTTTAAACATGCGGTCAGATTTCTTGTCATGGGTGAAGAATTGACATTGATTCTCCTTCAAAATTGTTTGTACAGCAGCATATAAAGTGGATGTTTCGCAAAATATGTTTACGCCAATAGAGATTTTTTTGACACGGTAGTTTGAGTAACCCTTGCCGGATAGAAGAGAGTGAATGTTTTGGGTAGATTGACCCAGTACCTTAATAGGAGGAAAAACCTCTTTTATTTTCTTTTCAACGGCATCAGTAACCATCTCTGGTTCATCATCATCCAAAAAAGCCTGTAAAGGCACGTAAAAGTTTTTCCGCGAAGGTTCAGGGACGTCTGGAGCTCCTCTCTTCTTTCCACCAGGCGGCATTTCAAGAAAATGTAGAACAAAACTGCTATGTAATTGGCACAGCAGTTGTATGTAATCGCAACAAAAAAGTAAAAGTACACACGTCTATACGGTAGCGAAGCAGGATAGAGACTGAAATTTAATTTAAAAAGTTATCAAGTTTACAATAAATCTTTTATATGTTTTTGTGCAATAATGGCTATTTCCTAATTTGAACTGTCATAGTGTTCATATATGTCAAAGTGGCTATGAACGCGATAATAGATAACACTGTGAGAAATGATTAATAATTACTCTTAAAACTAAGGAAAAAACAGTTTTTTCGCTCTCCTGAAAAATAGCCTTTTTGAATATAAGCCCTCGATATATACTCGTACTAGGACAGGATCGGGAAAATATGAAAAATTAAATTTTTAATTGCAGATGTCTCGGGCACTTTATTATACGAATCAGACAGTGACAGTAGATAATTTGTACATCCAACTTTGAGGTCCTGTAGCTCCGCCCCTGTGTACAATAGGGGGAGCAACCTTTAAAACTTCCTATACCTATTTAACGAGCGCGCCATTCGCACTTGGTTGTCTGGATAGAAATTGCGATATTTTAGATTTGTCTTTGGGATAATAACACTGTTTTTAATTTAGTTTTTGATTTTTTTTTTTCAAGTTTTTTAACCCAGAAGATACTGAAGGAGAACATGATTATTGCATAGGTTTTGTTGCAAGTATAGTTTGTTCCTCAGTTATATTAAATTTCCCATTAAAAATATTTTTTTTTAAATAACAACAACGGTATGAATAACTTATAATTTGTGTAAAAGTTTGTTGCAAGCTCCAGTTTGTTAAAAAAAAACTAAAGGTTTTAAACAACAACAACAACATCAAGGGAAAGATATTTGTGTTAAAAAAACTATACGATGCCAGTGTTTTAATCTATAAAATCCACTTTTTTATTATTTCCAAGTATTTGTTTCAAATTTCATGAAATCTGAGAAATGACCCAAACTTTGACTAATTACAAAACAATGTCAGTATATTGCTATTCAAGTATATTGCTATTCAATAAAATCCGCGTTTTTATTATTTTCAAAGTATTGGTATACAATTTCATGAAATCAGGGAAATAATTCAAATCACTATGACTATTTAAAATTAAAATACCCGCCTATCATATGGTCATTCTAAATTGTCCATAATTTGTATTGATTGTTGGAATAATATTTGTTATAATGACCCCTAAATAATTTCTCGCAAACTGAAAATTGTTTTCGAATTGTATTTCATTAAGCTTTTATTGAAATCCGATCATAAAGTATTTCGTTAAACGCCGTCAAAGTTTCCCAGAATGTGTGCTGACGTCGACGTCGTCGTGTCGTCATCGAACACAATCAATTGCTCCGATTGCAGCGAAATCGCAATGTGGGGATGCGCGGATAATGGAGCTGCAGAGGAGCGCTGAATTGCGGAATTATATTTCCACATTGAAAGCGGATTTCATCGTTACTATTCATGCCCGAACACATGCACTGAGCGGCAACACCACAACTATCATAAATAAATTCACTCGGATATTTGAGTGCGAATTTCAATTCGAATGAAAATATCATTGTACAGTGGTACACCAGGGATGATAAATTTGATACTTTAATACTTTGTTGGTACTTTTCAGACCCTCAAAGTACCGTGATACTCCCGCGACACATTTGATACTTTTTTTTATCAAACATGTCTTAGCACGAAAATAATATACACTTTTTCAAAAAAAATTATATAAGTCGTACACATGCTCTTTCGACATAGCTACACAACGTTTGGCTCTTGTATTACAACAAAATTAATTTTCCTTTTATTGTGTATGAAATCGCGCCTTTCCAGTTTCAAAAGTGTACAAATTTGCGATTTGACAAATTTTGCATTTTTAACGAAACTAGAAACCTATAAGAATAGATTAAAGGCACGTAGGTTGTAAAACGTGGCATCTGCACAAAAAACTCAAGTTCGTCTGGAACCATCATATATAATCGTATATCAAAACGTTAAGCAATTCTAACAAGGAACTATACTGGATAAAATATTTACAATGTAAAGTCAATTAATTTTATATTAAAACTGTACCGACATGAATTACCTTTTTTACAGATGATTTTATGCAATATGAAACATCTTTCATCATAATCGGCTAAAAATTCGTTCTCTACATAGTCAGGAATTCTAATCGGAAGGTACCTCCATATATGTAGAGTAGGGCGGGTCGATTTAAAAATCGCCCATTGCTCAGTGAAAATCGTATTCTAGGGATCAAAATAAGAAACTTTGCCGAATGAACCATACCTCTAAAACGAATTCTGATGTCCCGGAAAAAATCCCACTTTGACCCATTTAGAATGCTCCAATCGAGTCCAAATGCATAGGGCGTGTGCCACTGGCATGGGTGGGTCGGGCCTCCAAAGTTAGTGGGGGTCGGTCATACATTTGGACTCGATTGGAGCACTCTAAATGGGTCAAAGAGTGATTTTTCAAAATTTGCCCTTACCCAAAAGTTCGACCCAAATTCCGGGACATCAGAATTCGTTTTAGAGGTATGGTTCCTTCGGCAAAGTTTCTTATTTTGATCCGTAGAATACGATTTTCACTTAGCAATGGCGACTTTTTTTGCCTCCCCACAAATCGACCCGGCCTAATGTAGACTCTAAATCTAAACATGGACCGATTGTATCATTTTCCGTAAATATCGGTTTATATTTGCGTATATAAGATTTTAGTAGCTTGTTATCAAGAAATTGATTACTGGATCTTAATAATTTGTATCTCAATATTTCAAGAAGAATTTAAACAAATTTTAAAATTGGTACTTTTTGGGTCGAAAAAGTACGTTTTTAGAACGATTTTTGTACCATTTGGTTACTCTCAATTATCATCCTTGTGGTACACGCAGATTTCTTTGAATTCTCCCGCCGAAGACACATTTTCAAAAAAAAACTTTTATCTTTGGAAGATGGTGCTGCACTAATATCTATCCACAAGTATGATCTTCGAAATTTAGTTAAACTATATGTTTTAAACTGTTTTAAATACGCTACAATACGAGTATACAATAATTACGATCGGGATGCTTATAAAGAACAACTCAAGATCTATAAGAAGGAGTTTAGGAAAGCGCAAACACCTTCTTGGTACACCTTCTGTTGAGAAGTGAATTAGGTCTCAGATGCCACAAGGCTGAGGAATATAATATCCGCTACACCCTCTACAGTTGCTTACCTGCAGGATGATGTCAACAACTGGACAAAAAACAGCGAGCAGTCGCGAGGAACAGCAGGACCAACAAGAGACCGATTGGAGATTGAAGTTGAAGTACATACATTATCCCCTGCTTGGATAAAATGTATGAAGACTGTCATATATCTCCAATCAATGGATGGATACCAAAGTGGTATTCATACCCAAAGCGGGAAAGATATCGCACACTAGCCCAAAGCCCTTCAGACCAATTAGTCTATCATTCATCCTATTGAATGGTCTGAAAAGACTGCTAGATTCCTTCATTAGAGAAAACCTAGATACAAAACTTCTGTCGGGGAACCAACATGGTACATCAAGGGAAAGTCTAAAGAATCTGACCTGCACGAACTTGTGGGCACTATCGTCCCTACATTTCAAGGAATTCACTATGGTGGTGGTTTGTCTTTCTTGACATAGAAGGGGCTTTTAATCGCCCAGATGCGGTACTTGCGGCTCTGTCACATCTAAGGGTGAAGCCTGATTATACTAATCCAAATCCTTGAGTCCACAAATCGAACATGTTTTGTGAAGAGAGGGAAACCACAAGGAGCAGTTTTGTCTATGTGGTTCCCACAGAAAGCACCATCCTGCACCATCCCTTGTCACGCAGGTAACGAACCAATGGCTCATTCGCGCGATAAATTCAATGGCCGTGTTATCTCACGTCGTGGCGATGTTTATTGGCCGCCACGATCATGTGATTTGACTCCGTTGAACTTCTTTCTTTGGGGATATTTAAAAGAAAACGTGTGCGTCAATAAGCCAAGAACAATTCAAGAGCTAAAGGATGAAATAATTCGGCACATTAACGACATTGAACCTCAATTATGTCTCAGAGTCATTGAAAATATGTACCATCCGATAGAGGTAGGCCACCGAAGCCCCCAGCAATATGGAAATTATTCCTAAGGATTAACATTTAAAGTACTTCCAAAGCTGCAGATAGTGATTTTTCAATTCCACATATGTTCTTTTGCAGTATTCATGAACATATTTATATTTTACAAAAAAAAAAAAATATTAAAATGTTAGGGAAAATAGGTTTTAAAAAATGTAATACGATTTTGAACAAAAAAGATAAATACTCGATGCGTAATTTGAGACCGGACACCCCGATTAATAATACAGAAATTTAGAGAACATCCAAAGCAGTGAACAAGATCCAATTTTGCACAAGTTTGCTAAAAAGTACGCATACGCTAAAGTTGTCTTATATACGAGGTATGTTAAAAAATATCGGGAATTTTTAATTTGATTTTTACGTGTATTTGATTTTTGATATTTTTGTAGCGTTATGTTGGTACGCATGTCCCTTACTTATGCTGACAAGGTCGGCCATTTTGAATGTTTAGTTAATTTTTGACAGCTGTTGTGCTTAGACGTGTTTTAAGTTCTCTTCGATTCTTCTCTATTTCAGAAAATGGATAAAAGAATCTGCATCAAATTTTGTGTGAATGCGCTAACGCATTCCGAATGTTGACTGTGGCATATGGTGAAGCTACCTTGGACCAAAGCAACGTTTATCGGTGGTACAAAATGTTCTTAAAGGGCCGAGAAGATGCGAAGGACTAACAGCGTTCCGGACGCCCGAGCTCACAGTTTTCTTTGATTGCAGGGACGTGATGCATTATGAGTTCTTGCCACAGGGTAGTACGGTCAATAAAGAATATTACCTGCAAGTTATGCGCAAATTTCGCGAAGCAATCCACTAAAAACGACCGGATTTGTGGAAGAACAAAAACTGGCTTTTGTACCATGATAACGCCCCTGAACACACATCGTTGCTTGTGCGCGAATATTTGGCCAAAAACAACACAGCAATGGTGACGCAGCCACCGTATTCCCCTGACCTAGCCCTCTGTGACTTTTTTTTCCAAAACTGAAAAGGGGCATGAAAGGACGACGCTACGCCACGATTGAGGAGATAAAGACTGCATCGAAGAAGGAGCTGAACAAGATCACAAAAAATGGTTATTTGAAGTGCTTCGAGGATTGGAAAAAACTGTTGGCAAAAGTGTATTATATCCGAGGGGAATTAGTTTGAAGGGGACAAAATATATATTCATGAATAAATAAATACTTTTTGAAAAAAATACAAAATTCGCAAATATTTTGAACATACTACGTATCTCAGAACAGTGGTAATTCGAACTCGTATGTAGCCAAGCGCGCTAATGTCGAATCATCATTTGGCCGAGACTTTGTTTCACACATAATTGTTGTAGATCCTTCTAACGGGTGATCCAAGTAGAGATATTTTTTCAATAGCCTTTTTTTGACGGATCACGTGTGAGTCGTGTCATGCTGTCATGTTATTTTTGTTAAGTATTGTTTGGCATTTAATCATGGAAGGACTTACGCCTGAACAACGTTTACAAATCGTTCAACTTTATTACGAAAATTCACGTTCTGTGATGGATATGTTTCGTGCACTTCGCTCAACTTATGGTCAACATAATCGGCCTACTGAGCGTACTATTCGCAACACCATCACCCATCTTGAGACCCAGCATTCATTTTTGGAAAATATTCGACCGAATAGACCACGTCCTGCACGCAGTGAAGAAAATATAACGGCCGTAGCTGAGAGTGTACACGAAGACCGTGGAGAGTCGATTCGGCGCCGTTCGCAGCAACTCGAACTGACGTATGGAACGACTTGGCGCATTTTACATCGAGATCTTAAATTGAAAGCATACAAAATACAGCTTGTGCAAGAACTGAAGCCGCCCGACCTTCTCAAGCGACATCGCTTCGCTCTATGGGCTCTTGAAAAGTTCCAAGAAGATCCGACGTTTTCGAGCCAAATTTTGTTCAGCGATGAGGCCCATTTCTGGCTCAATGGGTATGTGAACAAGCAAAATTGCTGCATTTGGGACGAAGAGCAACCTGAAGAGATTCAAGAGCTGCCACTTCATCCAGAAAAAACAACGGCATTGTGAGGTTTGTGGGCCGGTGGAATCATCGGTCCATATTTCTTTAAAAATGATGCCGGTAAGAACGTAACCGTCAATGGTGAAATTGAAGCTCGTGATCTCGGCGACATTTGGTTTCAACAAGACGGCGCCACTTCCCACACATCGCATCAATCAATGGATTTATTGAGAGAACACTTCCGTGAGCAGATAATTTCAAGTTTTGGGCCGGTCGATTGGCCACCAAGATCGTGTGATATCACACCGTTAGACTTTTTCCTGCGGGGATATGTAAAGTCTAAAGTTTATGCGGACAAACCCGCTTCGATTCAGGCCTTGGAGCAAAACATCACGCGTGTCATTCGCCAGTTACCAGTCGAAATGCTCGAACGAGTCATCGAAAATTGGACTCAACGGATGGATTATCTGAGACGTAGCCGCGGCCAACATTTGAAAGACATAATCTTCAAAAAATAAATGCAAGAGAATGTTCTCTCCCCATTCAATTTGAATTTTCTGTGTTTTTTTTTCTTTAAAAAAGTAGGGAACCTCGAAATGGATCACGCTATATTATAAAAACATTATTTGAAGATAATTATCTGAAAAATTGTCGTTTTATTTACAAATAACATCGTGCGTTTTGGTTGGACCGCCCTTTATATAGGAAATTGTTATTCAGACTTAATGTACTGGAAAGTCGCATTATATTTCTGCAGAAAGCTGTAGGGTCGCGTTAGGGGCTTCTCGCCTAAAATCTTCCATTTGATATACATAGCAAAAGTTCGCCCAATACAGTTGTACGGCATTGTGGTGTGGTAGACAGCAACAAACAAATCAAAGGTTCAGAGAACCGCCTGAATATACATAAGCAGAGCGTTGAAGACTACAGCGACTGAGTCTCTACAAGTCCTTCCTCACCTACCCTTCATATTGTGTCGAGAGAAGTTGCCACCAGAGCGGCATTACGATTGAACTGTCTATCAATGTGGAGGCATAAGAACTATGGCCACATTAGGATATCACAATGTAGAACTATGGTACCAACAGTGTAAACCTTCAGGAGGAACTTTTCCACTGAGATACCTGCCAGAGAGGAATGGGTTGGCAGAACACCAGGAAGTAGAAAACATCTCCACTTCTACACAGATGGTTCGAAGCTTGATGGTTAGGTTGGCTTCGGAGTGCACGGTAAATAAATCAGTCTTGATGCAGCTCATAGACCAGATACCATTTACATGTAGTGTCTATCAAGCCGAAATAGTGGCAATAAGGGACTCAGTCGCCAAGGGACTGAGTCGCTACGTAGGCAACACTGGTGTTGTAATTTACTCGGACAGTCGGTGCCTTCAATTCTCTAAAGGACTAAATTCACAAACAGCCCTCGACGTCGCAGAAAGGTGGACATTAATCAGCCACTCTAGAGTAGCTAGACAAATCTGGCCAAGGTACGAACTGAAAAGGTCAAAATGTCCCCTAGCACTGAAGAGGGAAAGACTGTCTATGTTAGTGTCAGTGCTGACGGGACACTGACTGATCGGCAAACACGAAAGAAGATTAGGTATAAAGTCCAATGACATCTGTAGGAGCTGTCGTGATGAGGAAGAAGTGGAGAGCACTGAGCACCTGCTTTACTACTGTTCCTCATTAAGTAAACGACTTCTGGATATACTGGGGTCCTTTCTAGAAAGTCAGACAGATCTTTCCGGTGCCGATGTTTGTACTATTGATAACTTTGAAGAGTCGAAATTATCTGCTGCAATTATAAATTTAAACATCTTTACTACTTTGCTTCACTGTACGATTAAAAATGTCTTCCTTCTGTCTGTCTGTCTGCATGCTAAATGTATTGTTATGGGATGGCAATCTCCCATCTCGTAGCATACAAAAACACGAACATATAAGTACACTTATTCATACATTTCTGTGGTTTTATAGTCGTTAAATTATGTTATAAAAATCAGACAGGCGATAAACTTTTTCTTTAGCTCCAAAGAAAACCGAAATGAAAACAAAAGTACACGAAGAAGGAGGAGGAGAAGTTTACGAAAAATAAACAGAATTCATAGTCACAAGGATGTGCATCTGGGTATGTGGGTTCCCTCCCATAGAGGTAGATATTTATGTCTACAACCGATGTAAGAGTGCTTTCTGGAAAATTAAAATGACTCTTCCTTCTTTGATATTTGGTTGAAGTAGTGGTTAACAACTCGCACAGTGCTTTACTGCGGGTACGAGTGTGTATTAGTACATATAGAACATTTAAGTTCAAAGATTAGGTTTAAAAAGTACATTGGGGGAATATTTTTCGATTTATTTCGAAATAATAAACCATTTTACATTACTCTCAGCCGAAGACGGTCATTGTTATCATCCTACAAATATTACCCCTTCCTGAGGATAACCGATAACAATCTGCCTCACAGACTTCAATCGACAATGTCAGTGACCTTTTCCATCGCAGAATAGGACTATATAGAATAGGAATTACTATATTTATTTCATGTAGTCTTTAATGGAAATTTCTAGTACTACACTGCATTTGCATGTGGTATTCTAAGGGAACAAGACCACTTCAGCGTTCTGTTCCTATAATTACTTAATAGTAATAGAAAGGGTAATGTTTTAAAATGACACTACACTTAAATGTGACATAAGTACTTCTTTTTAAATGACTTACTGAAGTGTTTGATTTACAACACTTGAGTTTCACTTTAAGTGCATTTAAAATAGTATTCGTATCTGTAAATACAAAAAATAACATTATTAACTAACAAAAATATGTTGCCATTGATTTGACGCAAAAGACTACAAAACATGAAAATATGTCAATTTCATGCTAAAATTTTAAGATATTTTAATTGGAATATATGCCGTTAACGTTTTGTGCAAAATGGTACATTTGTATGGGAGGGTCCAAAAGGGGCGCGACAACAATGCCCAAGGTGATAGCGACTAAGAAACTAATTCTATGTGTGAAATTGCTGAAGATTCCGATATGCGGTTTAATAAACTAGAATGCGAAAATTGTCACTTAATATAGAAACATTGAAGTCTTGAGATGAACTGAATGCCAATATTTATATATATTATTCACATAGCCTTTCATCGATATTACTCTTCAAAAACAGAATGGCGTTTACGCCACTTTCAAAATAAACAGTTCTAATACCCTACACCACACTGTGGTACAGGGTATTATGACTTTGTGCATTTGTTTGTAACACCCAAAAGGAGAAGAAATAGACCCATTGTTTATTATACCGATCGACTTGTAATCACTTTCTGAGTCGTAATCACGTAATCACGTCTGTAGACGTATTCTTGTAATCAAAGTACAGGTCGCAATTATGGTCCGATCTCAACGAAACTTTGCACATATCTTTTTTTAGGCCCAAGGACGATCCCTATTGAATTTGGTTAAAATCGGTTCAGATTTACATATAGCTCCCATATATATGTACCTCCGATTTGGTATATATGTACTGTATAAGCAACATTTTGTAACCGATTTGTACAAAAATTGACAGAGAGTAGTCTCGTGATACACTTAGATACAATACACAATTTGGGGGAAATCGGTTCATATTTATATATAGCCCCCATATATATGTTGCACCCGATTTGACATGTAAGCGCTGTAGAAACTGTATTTTATATCCAATCAGTACGAAATTCGGCAGAAAGAGGTTTCTTATTACATGAAGGAATACTGCCAAATTCGGAGAAAATCGGTTCAGATTTAGATATAGCCCCCATATATATGTTACCCCCGATTTGAAATTCAATAGCTGTAGAAACTGTATTTTATATCCGATCACAGCGAAATTCGGCAGAAAGAGGTTTCTTATTACACGAAGGAATACTGCCAAATTTGGAGAAAATCGGTTCAGATTTAGATATAGCCCCCATATATATGTTAGCACCGATTTGACATTCAAGCGCTGTAGAGACTGTATTTTATATCCGATCAGTACGAAATTCGACAGAAAGAGGTTTCTATTTTACATGAATGAGTATTCAGGGAAAATCGATTCAGATTTATATATAAGCTCCTTATATATGTTCCTCCTGATTTGGTTACAAAGCGCTATAGAAGTTGTACTTTACTTCCGATCATTACAAAATTCTCCAGAAAGATGTTTCTCAATGTAGGAACGAATATTGCTTAATTTAGCGATTATCGGTTCAGAATTAGATATATCCGCATATATATGTTCTTACCCATTTACCAATTATTCCAAATTATTTTCACGGGCTTATCACGGCTGATGAAGAGCAAAAACATATCCTGATGCGATGTGTACAAGAACGCCGACATCTGTATCCAAAATGTAATAAACGGACTCTAAAGAGAACATTCCCTGGCTAATAGTTGTATATTTTCTATATAATTTAATAAATACATTACTTTTTTATTACATTTTGCGAGAAAACAGACTTTTCTAAAATATTAAACACTCTGTCGGCACCTGTTCCAATCATCGTAGAATAACGAAATTTGATATTTAAGTTGGTTAGTTTGCATTTATAAAACATTTGGAGGGTATGCGTTTCAAAATAAGGAAAATAATTTTTTTTGTAATATAAGGGACAGCCTAATCGACATATTTAAATAAAACTGAAATTTCGACGAAATTTTCTAGGAAATTATTATTAAATTATCAATAATTTTTTTTAGCAAAATGCATTTCTGACGAAATTTTTAAAATACCAATTTTGACAACATTTTATATAAAACTGCGATTTCTAAAAAATTTTCAAAGAAAACTCATTTCCGACGAAAATTTTGTTGAATTTTTTTATAAAAATTAAATTTTATTGCAATATAAAAGAGCAATTTCATCCGGTGACGAGATCTGCGACAGTCGAGGACCGTTCTTGAATTCAGGAAGACTGTTTCCAATCATTTTTCGGCCGCTTAACTATCAGAGATAATATTAATACTGTATTGATAATTTTATTTATCTGTAAAAAAGCATAAGATTATGTATGGGGGCTATATCTAAATTTGATTAGATTTTCTCCAAATAAGGCAGTATTCATTTATGTTACAAAAAATCTCTTTCTGCCGAATTTCGTACTGATCGGATATAAAATACAGATTCTCATTCATATAATTGGTGATTCATCGTGAGGTTTAATTTATAATCTAAAATAAAACACATTAATTTGAAAGTTAACTTAAAATTTTTATTGTCGGGCAAAAGAAAAAATGGCATTTACTGTTTGAAAACAATATCATGTAAATGTTTGTCATGACTACGTCTGAGGTGGTCCATTCGGAAGGTCCAGTTTTGGGCGACTCGTTCGATTATAGCGACTGGTATCTCGCGAATAACACTAGTAATGTTGGCTTACAATGTGTCATTCGTGGCTGCCTTATTCCTGAATTCCTCAGACTTTACATATCCCCAGAGAAAATAGTAAAGTTTATTGCCGTATCTATTGAGCCAGAAATGTGATTCATCACTGAACAAAATTTCAAGATAAAAACCCGGATTTTTATTGAGTGTTTTCCAGAGTCCATTCACTGAATTTGGAGATGCTGTTGTGGTGTGAGTCTTTCACTGACGACTTGCCAAACAATATTGAACAAAAATAACAAAGCAGTTTAATATTAGTCACGCGTGATCTGTAAAAAAGCAAATTGAAAATCAAACCTCACTATGAATCACCCATTATATGGGACTATATCTAAATCTGAACCGATTTTCCTCAAACTTAGTGTTGTCTCTAAGTGTATCAAGGATACTTCTCTCTGTCAATTTGTATATAGATCGGTTAAAAAAAATGTTGCTTATACAGTGCATGCATGCCAAATCGGAGGTACATATATATGGGGGCTATATGTAAATCTGAACCGGTTTTATCCAAATCCAATAGGGATCGTCTTTGGGACAAAAGAATGATATGTGATATGGCTAAATCGACTCAAAAAGTGATGCTATGTCTATCAGTATTATGAACCATGGGTCTATTTTTTCTCTTTTTGGATATTACAAACATATGAACAAAGTCATAATACCCTGTGTGTTGAGGGTAAAAAAACTTGATCACACACATTTTTTTAGTTTTGGTTTCATAAATAGTAATCATATGAATCAATCTACACAAAAAAAGTTTTTAGGTCTCGGACACAAAAAAAATGTTTTTGTTGCATAGTGTTATCAACCGATTGGGACGAAATTTGGCTAACTATGCTTAATGTTATCCAGAACCATTCACACTAATAATGGACAGAATTAGACGGATAAATTCGACAACTTGCTTTTAATTTTCCCCATAACAATTTTGATGATGAATAGACTTCAGTGGCTCAGATTTTCATTTAGGTCCGTACAAAATTCCCAATCGATTTGACTTCCTGTCGTCAAAGAATACACAAAGTCCTACCAATTTATAATTTTCGATTTATTTTACTTGAAACTATTGGTACGAATGATTATATCGCTCACTCACTTCAAGAGTGTCATAACTCAAAATTGAATATTGTCAGGATGTGTAACTTTAAGTCCGTATAAAAAATAAATAACATGAAATAAGACGTTTAAAAAAGGTGGAATAATCCGAAATACGATTGTTAACTTATAAACTAAATTTCGTTGAGATTTATTTATGGATATTTGCAAAATTAGCATTTCTGTAAGGCAACCTCAAAAATTTTTAATTTTGAGTTATGACAGTCTTGAAGTGAGTGAGCGATATGATCTTTAAATTTGTACATAGCTCCTACTTCACTTGAGATTTTTCATTACAAATTCTTCTCCCGAATCTGCAGAATTCCCTAGATTTGTCATATTATGTCATTGAAAGCGATCCATGTAAGACACTGTCTGGTGCTGACGACATAAAGGCTTTAAATACTTTTATATCCCAAAGAATTATAGATTCGGTTAAAATCTCTCTGGCGACCTTTGATGCCTGTACTTTAACTTAAATCTTCAGAGTTACTCGGGAAAAGTGTATCCAGAAGAAGCCACAGATATGACATCGATCTAAGCAATTGAAATGTCGCTGCTTAAATTCCCACCATCCAAATTCATGAATTGCAATACTGTGCCGTCATTGTGGTCTTGTCATTGTAATAAGCATTTATTCCACACAACAGAGTGAGTGTCACTGTTGCTGTCGCTGTCGCTGTAGCGCTGCTGCGTTCTGCTTGGCATCCATTGTTAAATTATTTTCCTTTTGAGAGAGTAAATGTAGTGACAATAAACTGTGCTCCCACGTAAATGCAAACATTTAGCCACACAGCCAAACATTCACCGTTATGCATATTATTTTGTGTGTGTGTGTGCGTGGGTGTGTGCAACATACAACATGACATCAAATATGAATGCACCACTCACTCACTCATAGTTCATAGTCATCGTTGTTGTAGCTGCATTGTTGCTGTTGGACTCTCCTGGTGGTGCACTCTGCTGCACTCTAATATTTGTTTGGCAACAAACTACATTTAAGTGTGTTTTTGTTTTTGTTTTTTGTTGTCTTATGTTTGGTTTTGTTTTGTTTTTTGGCAAAAGTGGGGTAAACCAAGAAAACAGAAACGAGAAATATCTCTTAAGTACTTAAACGCATGCAATGAATGAAGTGAGAGGAAAATAACGGCACGCACACACAAACATCCGTGACAACCGGAAAGGAAGTTTGGTGAAACATTAAGAGAGAGATGGGGGTGGCGGTGGTGACACAGATGAACTATCTTGCACCTGACTTAATTGCGTTTGTGAAAATATCTTCAGATGTCAACTTTTTCATCAAAAGCTTTTATGCAAAACGAAAAAGGTTTTTAAAACTTTTCTCAAATGTCTACCAATCTGCCTAAGGATGTTTTTTAGGGGGGAAAGCGGCAGGCTAGCGGGGGAATACGATTACGAAGCTCATAAACTAAGTGTGGTAAAGGTAAAGTACCATAACTCTGTCTGAGGATTCCAATACTGATTAAATTGGGACTTATCATTGATCTGATGACGTAGGTATTAATTTGGAACACTTGATTAGGTTTAAAGTCACTAAACAGGATCCCAATACTGGTTAAATTGGTGCCTATCACTGAACTGTTGACGTAGGTATTGATTTGTAACACTTAATTAGGGTTAATATAGTTAAATATAGCTGGATGTGGTATGTCATCATACGACTATGATGACATACCATCATAGTCGTATGTAGTCGTATGTCATCATACGACTACATCAAAGAAATCTACTAACTATGTAGTAGATAACCAGTTAGGTCTAATCCTTCATATATAACAAGTTGGGCTATCTGCTCTTTAGTGGAGAACCAGTTGGTTTATCTATTACTTAGTAAATGATCAGTTGGTTTATCTACTTCTTAGTAGATGAACAATTAGGTTATCTACCCCTTAGTAGACTAACAGCTGGTGTATCTATTACATAGTAGAATATCAGTTAGGTTATCCACTCCGTAAAATAATTAATCCAGCTGAGTTATCTACGCCTTAGTAGAAGATCAGTTGAGTTATCTAATCCGTAGTTGACGACCAGTTGGATAATCTACTCTTTGGTAGAGGACCAGTTGCGGTTCCCACTCCTTAGTAGATGAACAGTTGCATTAGCAATTCCTAAGTAAATGACTAGTTGATCTGAGGATCCCAGTACTGGTGAAATTGGGACCTGTCACAAAACTGGTGACGTAAGTATTGATTTCTAACACTTAGTTAGGTTTAAATCACCAAGCAATATTGCTGAATGTTGTATGCCTAATAATAACCTAATAGTTATCTAATCCTTTATATAGGACAAGTTGTGTTATATGAACTTTAGTACAGAACCAGTTGATTTATCTATTACTTAGTAGACGATCAGTTGGGATATCTACTCTTTAGTAGAGGGACAGCTGGGTTAAATACTCCTTAGTGAACGACCAGTTGCTTTATCTATTACTTTGTAGACCATCAGTTAGTTTATCTATTACTTATTAGATGACCAGTTAGGTTATGAACTCTCTAATACAGAATAAGTTGGATTATTTACTCCCTAATAAAGGTCCAGTTGAGTTGTCTACGCTTTAGTAGAAGACCAGTCGGGCTATCTAATCCTTAGTTGACGACCAGTTGGATTATCTACTCTTTAGTAGAGGACCAGTTGCGTTATCTACACGCTGAAAAAAAATCGCTTCTGTAGTATATTGTCCCAAACATATTCGGCTTGAAACATATATACGTTTAGCGTACACTCTGAACATATAATATTTGGTACACACAAAAATCGTGTAATTGGGAACATGTTGTTCTAAACAAATATTTGTTTACATCCCAATGTGACTTTTATTTCCGAAACAAATATTTATTTGCATTTAGATATTCATAAAATACATAAATTGTGTTAAATTTTTCAGCAATTCAAAGTTATTTTTAGAAATTTTTAATGTTCGTAAAAATAATAATAATTGATATCGTATAATCTTGGATCAATAAAACGTACATAGAGGATTGACAACTATTGATGGCTTGGAATACTCAGAAATTTTTAATGAATGATTTAAAACAAAAGTATGGTATCATAACTGGGAGGTACAATTCGAAACCAAGGAAAAATTTAAACTGAAATTCGAAAAAGTCAGAAAAATCTGTGGAAATCTTTTTTAAATAAAATATATTTCGAAAAATTCCTAAATAATAATTTTATTTGTATTTAAACCCATACTTTATTTGAGAAATTTAGTTTGCAAATATAATTTTTTGTAATATATTAATATATGTGTTCCAAATATATTTTATTGATTTTCAAATAAAATGTAATTGCTAAGAAATATATAATATTTAAAAATTGTTGTTCCAAATATATTTTCTTTCGATTCAAACATATCAAAACAGGCGATTTTGCCCCGTGTATAATTATGAATTCCTTAGTACATCACCAGTTGTGTTATTCACTCCTTGTAGACCGTCAGTTGGATTATCTACTACTTAGCAAACGACCGGTGGATTTATCTATTACAAGGATGTTTTGTAGCGGGAGACTGTAAGGGAATACAATTACGAAGGTCATAAGCTACGTATGGTAAAGGTACCTCAGCCAAAGGATCACAGCACTGGTTAATTTGGGACCTGTCAGTGAACTGATGGCATAGTTATTGGTTTGTGACACTTGATTAGGAATAAAATCGCCAAACAATATTCCTGGAAGTGGTGTTATATAATTCGTAGTTGACGACCAGTTGGATTATCTACTCTTTAGTACAGGACCAGTTGCTACTCCTTAGTAGATTACCAGTTCGATCATCAATACCTTCGTAAATTATCAGTTGTGTTATTTACTCTTTGAAGTCGGTCAGTTGGGTTACCTTTTTCTTAGTAGACGGCCGGTCGGTTTATCTATTACTTAGTAGACGATCAGTTCATTTATATTAGATGACCCCTTAGGTTACTTATTTACTCCTTAGTTGAAGACCTGCACGGTTATCAATTGGGACCAGATTTCAAAGTTCAACATTTAATTATGATTTTACTGACTTTGAATGGCCAGATACTATAGGAATTCTCTTAGACACATACGTGAATGTCATAAGGTGGCAATTCATCAGCTTCAATGACAAAGTTATGTTAAAATGACCAGTTTTTTCATAAATATAAAAGGGACAATCTGTGAGTCGATCCATGGGCGGACATTGCTTACCTGACTTAGAATATCCTGAAGCAGATTTCCCCCAAACATCTCCCCTTTCTCATAAATTTTAAGTGATGCTAGTTTTTGGATTACATTTCCCCAAAACTTATTAAACGACCTCCGTTGTCAGCAACAATTTATCCTTTGTATGTTGTTGCAGAGTTTCAGAGTTTGGTTTGTTTTGATGATCTGCATGTGCAACTTTGGCATTGCATACCTTCAACTCGATTGCACAAAATTAGTGCCTACACACACTCACACAGCCACAACACACATAATCACACTTCGACGATTCACCATTCCAGCACCACTACCTATTTCTGCTTCATCACTCCTTGGCTGCTTTTGACTATAAAGTAAAGTCAATTCAAATTGAACTGATATCTATTTGACTCTCGCCTCACAACCAAAAACAAAATAATGCCACGAAGAAGAAAGCAATGAAAGTAAAGTAATGCAAGTTTTTAGGCAGTTACAAACTGTTCAGGAATACGCACACATACACTCACATATACTCCTTTTACAGGGAAAGTGACATTTCGTGTGTTGGAATATGAGATATTCCAAGTACATCGAACAACATTCAAAAATGTTTGATGATTTGTTAAGGTATGTACCGGGAAATGAAGGACTAATTATACCTGATGAAGCTGAGCCCAGTACTGCTTTAATTAGGACCTACGAGGGCGGTCCAAAAAAACAGACGACCTAACAAAGAAAACACACCAAATTTGGGACCAATTTTCTTAATTTCTCAACATAATCTCCTTTTAGCTCGATAGAATTTTTCATAGCGATTTTCAATAGCTTCGATACCCTGTATATAGTAAGAACTGTGTAGCCCCTGAAAATACCCATCAACCGCAACATCCACCTCTTCATTGCTGGTAAATCTTTTTTCGCCCAGCCATTTTTTATACCCTCACTTTAGTGTGACGAGGGTATATATCATTTGCTACGGAAAAAAGTGTAACACATCGAAGGAGTGACCTAAGACCCCAAGTATGTTCGGCGGAAATCCGTTTTGGGTAATTTTAAGTCGAATGAGCAATGTCCGTCCGTCTGTCTGCTGGCTGGTGCGCACGATAACTCTCGAAAGGAGTAACCGATTGACTTCAAATTTCGTATGTGGTAATATTTTTTTCTATCTCCGGCTAAGTTCGAAGATGGGACATTTGGTCCACTCCTTCTGGTACCTCCCCCACAAAGGGTTAAAACGTTGTGAAATATTAATTCTTTAATAACTGCTATTATACGTATTCGAATCTTCTGAAATTCCACAAATAGTATTAGTTTGTTAGTCGCTATCAACTCGAGAAAAATGGGCGCAATTGCCACGCCCATTTTGGTACCTCCCACACAAATGCACCATTTTGCACCAAAAGTTAACAGTTTATAACATTAATATCAGTGTATACAATTAATTGAAATTTTGTACAGTGTAATGCTTTTATAATGCGTATATTCCATTGAAAAATGGGCATTATTGTCACGCCCCTTTTGGTACCTCTCCCACAAAGGTGCCATTTTGCACCAAAAGTTAACAGTTTATAACATTAATATCGGTGTATACAATAACTTGAAATTTTGTACAGTGTAATGCTTTTATAATGCCTATAGTCCAGTGAAAAATGAGCGTTATCCCCACGCCCCTTTTTGTACCTCCCACACAAAATGGCCAAATTATACCACAATTCAATATCTCAACGTTAATATACCAGTCCATATAAACGGTTACAATTCGGCACAGTGCAATATATTTAAAGTATCTACTGTTCAGCGAAATATAGGTGTATTTCTTAAACCCCTTCTGGTAACTCCCACAAAGAATAATTTGTGTAATATTCAATATTACATTACTCACAAAGTGAGGGTATACCTTAGTCGGTTTACCCGACTGAAACTTTCTTACTTGTTTTTTTTCAAATTTGGAAACAAAAAATAATCCTAGAGAGCTAAATCTGGCGAATATTGAAGCAATTCGAACTTTAATTCATTGATTTTGGCCATCACAATAGTGGATGTGTGACCTGGTACATTGTCTTGATTGTTAGCAAACGCGGCACCATCTTCGCACAGATTTCTCACGAACCTTCAAATGGAGGTCATCCAATACCATTCAACTATTTATAGAGTGGACACATTAATCGGTGTTCGTCTTAGTAGCTCGTACGGCCCGTTTAAACTCTCCACTCAATATTGTATATATTTAAACGAAGGAGCAGACTCTCCCAAAGAAGAATTTAGCTCGATTTGTATATTTGTTGAACTCACACCTTTTAAGCGAAATTTTTCCCATGTTTACAAATTCACCGAGATCGTTTACTTTTGAGTGCTCAAAAAAATAAAACAACAACGAGCCTTGAAACTTAAAACATATGTTTTAGAAGGTTGCCAATTTCCAGGAAAGTAATCTTTTTCAAACTACTACCGCCATCTTTATGCCAGGTCGGCTTATTTTGGCCGCCATCACTGATGTCATCATGTAGGGATTCATTGGTATCAGAAATCTACTCCTTAGTAGGCGTCCAGTTGGGTTTGCTACTACTTAGTAAAAGACAAGTTGAATTATCCAAACCCCTAGTAAAGGACCAGTTGGGTTACCTACTCCTTAGTAGAGGACCAGATGGATTACATATACTACTTAGTAAAATGCCAGCTGTTTTATTTACTACTTAATAGAAGTCCAGTTGGTTTATCTACTGCTTAGTATAAGTCCAGTTGAGTTATCTTCTCCTTGTAGAGTATATAAATTGAGAAGTATATAAATCAACTGGACGTCTAGATTTATATACTTCTCAGCAGATAGCCAATTCTACTTCTTAGTACAGACAATGAAGCCGACCAAAATTATCGGCGGCGGCGGCGCATTGAAAAATACCGATCGGCGGCGGCGGCGATCAGCTGAGCCGATCAAATTTCAACAATCGGCTGAGCCGACAAAGTTCCAACAAACGATGGCGCACGAATGTCAATCTCAGGCAAAAATGGCGCTTTAAGATATTTACAATTAGATGACAAAACCTAAAATTAACACAAAAATTTAAGAAAAGTTAAGGAAGTTTTGATTTAATGTCGAAAATCAGTTCAATAAATGTCTACTTATTAGTCTTTGTTGTGAAAGAGAATTTATTGTGAATGTCATACCACCTGTTGTTTTCTCTCTAGAACGACGTAGACTTTGTAAAAATTGGTTCGGCCGCTCAAGAACTATTGTATTTTCCGTAAAAACCAAAACACGCATTTCTTTAAATAAATGATAGCGAGATTAATTTAGAAACTTTTTATAGATTTTTAAGCAAAAATGAACTTTATTAAAATTTCTGACCCTATTGTATTACTTAGTAGTCACTTTCTCAATTTTCATGGTTGCATAAAATAAATCGATTTAACTCACTAAATAATGTTCGGCGGCTGAGTTTCAGCCGATGTGAGCCGTTGAAATCGGCGGCGGCGCCGGCTGGAAATAAATGGCCGGCTGTGGCGCGCCGCCGATTTGCGCCGCGTCGGCTTCATACCCTGATTGGGACTCAATTCTGAGAATTGGACGTGAAGGTAGCCCCAAAAATAAGAACTTCTGTATCAATCGTTTATTCAAGTTGGTTCAATTATCAATGTGGATTTTTAGCAGTTTTTCTACATTTTTTTTCTCGGTGCACCGTATGGAATATCTCTTTTGTGTCTAAAGCAATGTTGTAGATATTGAATAGGAGAAAAAATGCGGAACAAACCTACCCCAAAAAAAGAGCATATTACTTATAGGTATTTTTCAATATTTTACTGACAGATATTGTATGACTTTGTGGGCATTTATGCGAAGGCACTGGATGCACTTTTTTCGGGTAGTTTTAATCCGCATTTTTCTCCTATTCAATATCTACAACTTTGCTCCAGACACAAAGGAGATATTCCGGAAAAATATAGAAAAGGTTCAAAAATCCACTTTGAGCAAAAAATTCGTATGACCATTAAATTATAACTTGAATAAACGAATGATGCAGAAGTTCTTATTTTTGGGGCTACTTTCAAGTCGAATTCTCATAATTGAGTCCCAAAATCATGTGTTGTGCTGTGTTAGTTATCAATTATGTTTTCGGCGTTTTTCTACTAGAATTTTTTTAAAAAAAAATTCACTTTGGAACCATATACAATATAACCGAATTATAATAAACAAGATTTAAAAAACAATCGCACAATGAACGGTCTATAATGGACAACTGGCTATGTTTGTTCGTAAATAGAAAATCATAGGCTCGATTTCAGAGACTTCGATACGCTTAATTCGAATCAGCCATCAGAATTATCGAATAACTTCCGGTTTTTATATTTTGAGATAGAAACGTGAAGAGCTGATATTTTTTCTTAAATTTTTCATTTCTAATTACACACCGACTGCTACTTTTACAAAAAAAATTACTTATATCACTTTAACAATTAATTTTTTAAGTAAAAAAATCAATTATTGAAACGTGAATAGCTTGATATAATTCAAACATATATTGACCGAATTTTTTGACCTTGAAGATGAAATTTTTTGGATTTTATATGTTCACAATATTTGTTCTTTATGACAAGAGCTGCCTTAGAGATTATATCAAAATTCCGAACGGTTTGCAAGATATGAGCCTGAGAAAATATTCACTTTTTCGCAAAAATGACACCGAAGCCCCAAATCTTTGGGCGCCCATAAAAAAGGTGCATGACTTTGGGCAAAACTGGGAGGCACGGTTCTCTTTTTGTATTTTATCACGTAGTAGTGTCCGTATATGATTATATTACCATGACTTAAAAAATTACACACAGTGTATTGTACAGTGGGGGCAAAAGGGTTAAGTATTGTGGAGTGGGCAAAAATAGTTATATAGCGTGATCCATTTCGAAGTTCCGTAATTTTTTAAAGTTCCAACAAACGATGGCGCACGAATGTCAATCTCAGGCAAAAATGGCGCTTTAAGATATTTACAATTAGATGACAAAACCTAAAATGAACACAAAAATTTAAGAAAAGTTAAGGAAGTTTTGATTTAATGTCGAAAATCAGTTCAATAAATGTCTACTTATTAGTCTTTGTTGTGAAAGAGAATTTATTGTGAATGACATACCGCCTGTTGTTTTCTCTCTAGAACGACGTAGACTTTGTAAAAATTGGTTCGGCCGCTTAAGAGCTATTGTAATTTCCGTAAAAACCAAAACACGCATTTCTTTAAATAAATGATAGCGAGATTAATTTAGAAACTTTTTATAGATTTTTAAGCAAAAATGAACTTTATTAAAATTTCTGACCCTATTGTATTACTTAGTAGTCACTTTCTTAATTTTCATGGTTGCATAAAATAAATCGATTTAACTCACTAAATAATGTTCGGCGGCTGAGTTTCAGCCGATGTGAGCCGTTGAAATCGGCGGCGGCGCCGGCTGGAAATAAATGGCCGGCTGTGGCGCGCCACCGATTTGCGCCGCGTCGGATTCATACCCTGTCTTAGTATCCGAAAAGTTAGGTTATCTTTAGTGAAGAAACAGTTGGATTGACTTCTCCTTAATTTAGCGCCAGATGGGTCATCTACTGTTTAGTAAAATACCAGTTGGTTTATCTACTGTGTAACAGACATACAGTAGACGTCCAGTCGGGTTATCTACGTGTTAGTACACAGCTAGTAAGGTTATCTACAACTCAGTAGACGACATGTTGGATTATCTAATCCTTAGTAGTGATACAGTTCAGTTATTTACTACTTAGTATCCGAAAAGTTAGGTTATCAACTTTCTGGTAGAGAACTAATTGGTTTATCTTCTCTTTAATTGAGAATTAGTTACAATACCCACTACTTAGTAAAACACCAGTTGGTTTACCGAGTGCTTAGTGGACGGCCAGTTGAGTTATATACTCGTTAGTAGGATGCCAAGTGGAACATCTACTCCTTAGTAGACGGCATCTTGGGTTATATAATGTCTAGTAGAGAGTCAGTTGGGTAATTTGCTGTTCAGTTTGGTTATCTGCTCCTTAGCGGAGGAATAGTTGCGTTATCTGCTCTTTAGTAGAGGACCAGTTGGGTTATCCGCTCCTTAGTAAAGGACCAGTTGGGTTATCTATTATTTTTGTAGACGAGAGTTATATACTCTTTTTTAAGTGCTCGACAGTTATATACTCTTTTTTAAGTGCTCGAGAGTTATATACTCTTTTTTAAGTGCCCGATCATAAGTCGGGTATCAACATCTTAGCGGAGAACCAATTTGGTTATCTACTCTATTTGCTAACGACCATTTCAGAGAGTTATATACTCTTAATTAATTGGCCAGTTCGGTTATTTAGTCTTTAGAAGACGGTAATTTGGGTATCTGCTTCTTAGCGGAGGACCAGTTGTGTTTTCTATGCCTTTGGTAACGACCAGTTGAGTTATCTATTCGATTGTTAACGACCAGTTGGGTTATCTGCTCATTAGTAGGGGTCCAGTTGGGTAATCTACTCCTTAGTAGGTATCTGGTTGGGTGCAGTTTTCGAAGTTCAACGAATATATTGTAAACATTTCATTGATGCTTATGCTGTGTCTGATATGGAGGGATCAGATACTGTATGTATTATTTTAGATCAGTACTTGGATAATTCACAATTTACCGCCTCCAATGACACAAATATATTAATATTACCGGTTGTCTTCATATAGAAGGGACAATTTGAGGATTGATTCTCGTCCTTAATAGACCTATCACACCTTGGGTATAGTTGATTCATTTCCCGTGGGATAATGAAAACATTTTAAAGGTTATATTCTTTTAATCGAAATCAGAACCATTTTAATTATAAAATTCCAACGGTGAGGAACCAGAAATAATGGACCAATCTTCAAACTGAAACAGATTTGCTCATAATCGTCTTATATATTATCGGGTTTGGTTTTTTGGAGTGCTTATAACCTGTAAGATATTAATAAGAAATTTGGAACATTCAGTGGGAGATGCCAGAACAGTGGAAAAATTTTTTCGCAGTCCTTGTCCGTCTACAGTCACTACAAAAGTCTAGAATACAAAATGTGAAGACAATTAGATGATTTCTACAGTAGTTATGGAAAATAATGTTCGTATGGATTTGTCAATTAGTATGGGTGGAATTGTGGCCCTATGTTACTTATATGAATTACTGGAAATAATATACTTATATGAATGGTATGGGTAATATTGGTAAGAGTGAAACAAACTATTTGCGCTAAAGTCACCTGAAATTGTCTTCATTAATTCAAAACCAGTAATGAAAGACTGAAAGTCGGGCGGTCCGACTATATAATATCATGCACCTTGCTAATAATGCGAATAGGGGCATTGCGATAATAATTTGGAATAATTGTAATAAAATAGCTCCAGCTCTTCATCAAGGCTTATTCCAAGGAGAAGTTGAAGATGTTGATCATAATAAACTAGATCTGAAACGATAATCTTAAAATGCGCAGCATTCTTTCATAGATCAAGAATCGGAAGGAACAAATAGATGGGACTTTATAAAATCTAAACAGATTTTCATCAATTTGGATCAAAAACCTCATTTCTGCCCAATTTATATAAAGATCTAACGTAAAATACAATTTCAATAGCGGTTAAATATTAAATAGGAAGGAACATATACGAGCGCGGTCCCAAAATTAGCCGACTTGACATATAGATGGCGGTGAAATGAAGCATGAACCATGATAAAAATTAATTTCGTGAAAAGTGAACGATCTCAGTGAATTTGTAAACATGAAAAACCAGTAAGGAAAGGCTAAAGTCGGGCGGGACCGACTATATAATACCCTACACCACTCTCGTAATATTGAATAACTCTGATATATAAATTTTGTAATTCATGTATAAATTGTTTACATAAATTTACTTTTGGGACATTTTATACTTAAATAATACCCTGTACCACAGTGTGGTGTAGGGTATAAAAACGATTGGATCTAAAGAGCCAAATCGGATGAAACATATATATGGGAGCTATAGCTAAATCTTTACCGATTTTCTTCAAGTTCGGCAATGTTGGTTCATGGATCAAGAAACTCTACCATTCTAAATTTCAAAATGATTGGATGTAAAATACAGCTTCTATAGGACTAAAGGGCCAAATCGGACGAAACATATATATGAGAGCTATAGCTAAATCTTAACCGATTTTCTTCAAATTCGATAATGTTGGTTCATGGATCAAGAAACTATACCATTCTAAATTTCAAAACGATTGGATGTAAAATACAGCTTCTATAGGACTAAAGGGCCAAATCGGACGAAAGATATATATGGGAGCTATATCTAAATCTGAACCGATTTCAACCAAATTCAATAGCGATCTTAACAGCCGCGAAATACTCTAAACTGCAAAATTTCAGAACGATCGGAGTGAAATTGCGACCTGTAGTCGACGAACAACTTTACATGGACGGACGGACGGACAGACATGGTTAAATCGACTCAGCTAGTGATTCTGAGTCGATCGGTATACTTTAAGTTGGGTCTAGCTGTGTTATTTTCAGGTGTTACAAACATCTGCCGTGAAACAAACTTATAATACCCTGTACCACAGAGTGGTGTAGGGTATACAAATTGGTCACTGATATGTAATACAATACTTTCATTTGAAATGTCTCAGTCCAACCAATATTAGAACCGAGCTAAATTCTACTTCGGCTGACACTGTAGTTGTTGTCAAATTGAGGTGTCCACGGCAGAAATGGTTGAAAAAATCCACAAAATGGTATTGGTATTGATGCCGAGGTCATCGTACGTCATGTGTTTGTATGTCTATCGAAACTGCAGTCTATTTTACCAAGCAATTAAAACTCTCTACCAATTTTTTATTTGTTTCTATTACTTTTTTGCAATAGACAGAAAGTAACTGAAACATATGGTCTCGAACCGAATAAATTCTGACTGAATAACAAAAGCACAGACCAACAATAAATAACAACAACACATTTTAAGTTTTTTTTTAAATCTAATTGAATAATTTTTCTGTCGCTTGATTGAAGGAAATCCTATTAAGTCTGCCATGAAATGTCTCATATCCTCAAGAGCACACGAATTTCTAAGTTTCTCTTGAGCAAAAACATTCATCCAAATTCTACTCGTATATGCACATATGAATGAATATACAGACACACATACGCATGCACACTTCGTACATATACAAACATTGTAATTGTAATGCAATTGAGACTAAAGTAGAGATGAAGTAAAAAAATAAACAACTTTTTGTATAAACTTTGAAATTGTCATCCTCAAGTTTGTGTCAAAAAGTCTGAACTCCTGACACACACCAACACATTCACACAGATGTGTATTGAATTGGATCTACACAATTTTGCACAAAACATGAATCCTTTGGAATCCTCGTAAGTTGGAATTTCTCTGCGTGGTTATACGAGGTATGTATGTACGTATTTTTTTAAGGACAATGTTAAAACTGAGCTGATACACACACGAAATGTATACTTATATATGTGCATGCATATATGTTGTATATGTGCATTATTTGCACAAAAACCTTTAAATAAAAAATCCTTAAGAAGATCCCGTGCAGTGCATGTATTTTTTGACCAGCTACTTAGGACAATTGATCTATATTGATATCTTGATTAGGGATGTAACGAAAGTGGCTTTAGCGAAAGCGAATGCGAAAGCGAATATTGAAATATATTTCTTGCGAATGCGAAAGCGAATAGTGAAATATGCATTTTTGCGAAAGCGAATGCGAATAATAGTTTGAGCCTTTAGTACCAACAAATTTAAGGAACTGAATTGATACTTTTCCAGGATATTCAAGTATTAACACTGTTTTCCATAGTTTTACCTCCTGTTACCACAAGCACACACATATCTTCAAATTGTGTGAAGGGAATAAGGAGATTTAACACTTTAATAAATGGTAGCGAATACTGAAATATATTTTTGCGAAAGCGAATAATCCAAAGATGGTTTTTGCGAAAGCGAAAGCGAATTTTAAAATGATGCGAATAATTTATTCTTAAAGTTTCGTTGAAATTGCGTTTTGATAGATTTATTAGATATTATATTTTAGTTGCGACAAGCCAGAGCCTCTGTTAGGAGTCGAAAACTCGCTACCAACTCACCAAATGGAGCTCTTAATTAATAAATTTTTTTTGAAAAATTTTTTGAATTGCATTTTCTTTTACAAAATTTTGTTGCAATTTATTTTTTCTAGAGAATTCCGTTATCATTGAATTTAGCGAAATTCATTTTTTTCTTTCAAAATTTCTTTGAAATTCCATTTGTTACAAAATTTCGTTGAAATGTAATTTTTCACGAAAAAATCGTTGAATTTGATTATCTCCGGAAATACTACATTGACATTTTTCCTCAAATTTCGTTCAAATTGCATTTCTCTAGAAAATTTCGTTGACATTGCATTTCTCTAGATCTCTCTAGAATTGCGTTTTTATACCCTAATCACACTGTGGTACAGCCTATTATACATTTTTTTTGTGGAAGAGGTGTGTAGCACCTAGAATTGCATTTTTCTAGAAAAAGTCGTTCAACTTTAATTATTTTTACTAATTTCTTTAATTGCGTACTTCTAAAATAATATTTGGTATTGCATTTCTCTCGCATTTTCTAGAAAATTACTTTATTTAAATTTCGTCGAAATTTATTTTATTTTAGAATATTTTTTTTTTATATTGTATTTCTCTCGAAAATTACGTTGAAATTTCTTATATTACAAAATTTTACCCAAATTTATTTTTTTTACAAAATTTCATCTAATTGCTTTGTTTTTGGAAAATTTCGTTAAAATTTCAGTTTTCTACATAATTTCCTTCAGATTCTTCAGAATTCGCCAAAATTTATTTTTTCTAGAAAATTTCTTTGAAATACACTTTTTAGAAAATTTCGGTTTTAAGTTTCATGTAAATTGCATTTTTCTACAAAATATCGTTAAAGAGATTAAATTTCCCTACAAAATTTATTTAATGTGGTATATCACAATAAAATTGTATTGGAATTGAAATTTCCTACAAAATTCATTTAAAGCTGTTTATCACAATAAAATTTTATTGAAATTGCATTTTTCTAGAAAATGTTGATAAAATTAAATTTTTATTGAAAATACTATTGAAAAAATAATTCAATTTTACAAAAATTGTTTGTAATTTCAAATATTTTTTTTACAAATTTCGTTGAATAGCATTTTCTTTAATTTTTTTTTGCATTTATTTAAAATTTTTTTTAATATATTTATACCCAATAGTACAAATAGCACCATTTTTTTCGTCATATAGGAAATTGTATTGCCCATCCAGTAATGCCCTTATTGCCCTCAGTAGTAGAACAAACACAAAAAGAAATTTAATAAATCGGAATAGAAACACGAGTTACACGCGCTTGAACATTTTCTTCACCCGATGTGGCCAATTTTGAGGCCTTCTAGCTCCGCCCCCGTCAGACATAGGGGCCCAAATATAAAACTTAACTTATCTAACACCTCTTCATCTACCATGCCAAGTTTGGTCGCAATCGGTTGTTTGGTTAAGAAATGGTCGAATTATTTACCCTTTTTGAATTCGTACCACTGTGCAGTGTTTTGCAAAAACAGACGAAAATTGTCAGACTAACCTTGGTATTTTGTCCATAACTTTTACAAATATTGAGTCTCCCAGAAATTTTTTACTGTTCTGGATTTGTGAGAGTGCGACGAATATTCTATGAATTTGAAGAAAATCGAGGGGGGTCAACTTCGGTAATTTTTTTTTTTTTAAATTTCCAAAAAAATTTTTTTAACAAAAATGCCGCATTTTTAATACAAGGTAATCTTTGCAAAAATCGGTTCACCCGTTCCAGAGCAATTAAAAATTTCGTAAAACACAAAAACTATTATTTTTCCAAAACCTATAAAATTTTGTTTGCCAAAAATGGCGCATCTTTAAAACAAAGTAAACTTTGAAAAAATCGGTTCACCCGTTCCAGAGCAATTACAAATTTCGTAAAACACAAAAACTATTTTTTTTTTTCAAAAACTAAAAAGCCCATAAATTTTTCCAAAAAATTGTTTTAAAAAAAAATGATAGCGAGCCTATTATACCTTACCTATTATAAACATTTTAGCCAAAAATAAACTTTAAAGGTCGATATTAAATATTCAGACACAATTTCTTTTTATTTTGTAAAAAAAATTCACCAAAATTTATTTTAATTTCACCAATTTTTATTGTTTCATAAAATTGAATTTTTCTAAAAAATTTCGCTAAAAATTTAAATTTTTAATTGCATTTATCTGCAAAATTTGTTAACTAAATTTAGTTGAAATCGCATGCATTTCTATAAAATTTTCCTAAAAATTATTTTTCAACTAAATTACTAAGATTAAATTTTTCTTGAAGATTTTGTATTAAATGTATTACACTGTGCGACACGACTTCCCTCCCAACAACGAGACTATATAGGAATGAAACTATAGCCCAACAGTAGATAAGCTGCATACTCAGTTTTTTATTTCGTGATCGTTTGTCTTTTTTACAGGACTTTGAAAATTTCAAGGATAAAAATTTTAAAATTTTTTTATTTGCACTTACAACAATGCGAATTGATAAATATGGGTATCAAATGAAAGGGGAGAATTCCCGCTATTTAATAAAATTTTTGGAAAAAAAATCCAAGGACGAAGGCTACAAAAAATGTCCTTTTAAACTTTAATCCTTTAATATCCTTCAAAGTTATGCAATTAAAAATCGTAAAAAAATACATGTTACAGAACTCTAACTGACACAACACATATTAAAATTTCAGCCTTCTATCTTTAACGGTTAAGGAATAACAAATATTTGAATTTCACAGCCTATACTCGTATAGCATATTTAGGACACCGATACCTGTTGTCTCTCACCTGTTGAAAAAAGGGCATTGGTATGTTTCCAGAGCGTAGTAGAGAATTTCCTAGGGAACAAAAAAGATGAAAATTATGAAGACATTGTTCGCAACATGCTGGAAAGTTTCCGAGAAATGGGTGTTAACATGTCGCTAAAAATACACTTTCCTGCGAGCCATCTCGATTTCTTCCCCGAAAATTTGGGAAATTTCAGCGACGAACACGGTGAACGGTTTCACCAAGACCTCGCCACCATTGAAAAGTGATTTAGTGGAAAAAATGATTGTCATATGCTGTCGGAATACCTGTGGTCTATATGTCGCGATTCAGATTACCAACAATAACGGCAGTGCAAAAGAGTTCATTCCAACCAACTGAAAGAATATTATTTAACATAAACATTTAAAATACATACAATATATGTAAACATGAAAAATATTAATATATTGAATAAACGCACGTAGCATATTGTCTTTGTACGGTGCGCGTGTATTTTCCTTTCTGTTTTAAATACTTTGCGTTTTCTTTACGATATTTGTCTTAAGATTGCCAATTTAAAATTATTGCCATTCCTTAACTCACACTGATAGAAGGCTGATTTTGTTTGATGAAATTGTTCTACTCACAACTTTAAAGGATATTAATGGATAATAGTTAAAAGGACATTTTTAAATATTACGCGTCCTTGGAAAATTTTTCCTAAAATTTTAGTGAATAGCAGGAATTTTCCCCTTTCATTTGATATGCATATTGATGTTATTCTCATTTTCAAATGTGTAAACAAGTCATATCAAAATTGTTAACCTTGTAATTTTAAAAGTCCTGTGAAAAGGACAAACGATCACGAAATAAGGAAGTTAGTACGTCATTTTCCTACTAGTGCCCTATATTTTAACTTGTATATAGTGCCTTTCGTGGGAGGGAATAAAATATTTTGTTTTGTATCGGTATCCTAAATTTGCTATAGAGGCTGTGAAATTCAAATAATTGTTATTCCTCAACCGTTAAAGATAGAAGGCTGAAATTGTAATATTTGTTGTGTCAGTTCAGTGTCCGTAACATGTATTTTTTTACGATTTTTAATTGCACAACTTTGAAGGATATTAAAGGATTAAAGTTTAAAAGGATATTTTTTTGTAGCCTTCGTCCTTGGAATTTTTTCCAAAAATTTTATTAAATACCAGGGAATTCTCCCCTTTTATTGGATACCCATATTTATCAATTCGCATTGTTGTAAGTGCAAATAAAAATATTTTAAAATTGTTATCCTTGAAATTTTCAAACTCCTGTAAAAATGACAAACGATCACGAAATAAAAAACTGAGTATGCAGTTTATCTACTGTTGGCCTATAGTTTTATTTCTATACAGTCCCGTTCTTGGGAGGGAAAAAAAGTTCGAATTTGTCGCACGGTGTTATAATTGAATTTTCAAAGAAAATATTGTTGAAATAAAATGTTTCTAAAAAATTTCGTTGAAATTGCATCCTTGTAGAAAATTTGCAGATACAAACAAAAAAAATTAAAAATGTTAAATTTTTAAAAAAACTTAAATTCTTAAAAAAATTAAAAAATTCAATTACAACAATTTGTTTTCCAAATTTACATGCTTAAATATACACAATACAGTTTTCTATAAAATTTTTTAAAATGAGTTTTACTGGAAAAATCGTTTGAATTGCATTTTTCTCGAAAATGTCGTTGAAATTAAATGTTTCTAAATACTTTCAAATAGCAAATTTTTACTAAATTTCATATAAATTGCAATTTTCTAGAAAATTTCGCTAAAACTTCATTTTTCTACAACGTTTTGTTGTAATTAAATTTTTCTGCAAAATTTGTTCTACAACATTTTGTTGTAGAAAAATTTAGCTTTTTTGAATTGTATTTTTTTCTGTAAAATTTCGTTGAAATTGCATTTTATTAAAATGTATCAAAATTTAATTATCAAGAAAATCTTGGTAAAATTAAATTTTTCTACAATAGTTTTTTGAAATTTATTTTTTACATAATTTCGTCGAAATTGCCTTTTTCTAGAAAATTATGTAGGAATTTCTTTTTTTACAAAATTTCAAAATATGCAGGTTTCTACAGTATTTTTCTGCAAAGTTGTTATAAATACAACATTTTGTTGAAATTGCATACGTTTCTACAGGGTGGAGGGCGGTAATTTGCTTATTTGGGAATGAAATAAAGAAGTTACGAACCTTAGAAAAATTTATTTTATATTTTAATAATGGTTTTAAATAATGTATCTAGGAAATGTCGACCTTTGCTATCCACACACTGCTGCATACGTTTTCTGCAGTTTTCCTTAACTCGAACAAGCATGTCGACTGGTATTCTGCCAATTTCAGCCTCAATATTGTTAATTAGGACTTCCAAGGTGTTGGGACGGCCCTCCAGGAACAAATCCGCGTGGGGGAACAGCTAATCGTAAACGAAAAGCACGCTGCACTGCAATGATCGAGGGCGCATTTGAAAAATACGCTTCAACACAAAATGAACTCTCATCACGTGTCCAATGCATGGTGGCAACTGAAAGGCAAACGAATACAAATCTCCCGTCAGCCACTATTAGCCACGCACACTCTCCACTCTTTCGACCAACAGTGCCGACACTGCCTGCAGGGCAAAAAAACAAAATTTCGCGCTCCACCCTGCATAAAGTTTTCTTAAAATTTATTTTTCTACAAAATTTCGTTGAAATAGCATTTTTTTGAAAAAAATTATTAATGTTGAAATTTTTGAATTTTTCAAGAAAGTGTCGTTGAAATAAATTGTTTCTAAAAAAATGCTTGAAATCTAATATTTCTATAAAATTTGTTCAAAATTTAGTTTTTCCACAAAATTTCGATTACAAATAAAAAATAAAATTTCATCATAATTGAATTTTTCTACAATATTTCGTTGAAATAGCAGTATTCTACAAAATTGCTCAACTCTGCTAAAACAGTACTTTTCTACCAAACTTTCGTTGTAAAAAAATTATTGCAAAATTTTATGTACACCAAAAATTATTCATTTTTTGGAAAACTTCGTTTAAATTAGTTTTTTGGAAAAAAAATTATCAAAATGTTCTTGAAATTGAATGTTTCTATAAAATTTGTTCGAAATATATTTTATCCACAAAATTTTTTTAAAATTTCACAATTTCGATTGTGAAATTCGAAAAAAAATATAAAAGGCGCAAGTTAAAAAATTTATATACAAATTTAGTTGAGTTGAATTTTTCTACAATTTTTTTTATATTACATTTTTTACAAAATATTGTTGAAATTGCATTTCTCTAGAAAATATCGTTGAAATTGCATTTTTGTAAAGAATTTCGTAAGGTATCATTTGCTATGAAATTATTTTTGTCTATATTCCGTCGAAATTTATTTTTTCAATTTCGTCCAAATTTAATCTTTCTGGGAAATTTTATTGAAATTACATTTCTCTAGAAAAGTACGTTGAAATGTATTTATTTAAAAAAAAAATTACCACATTTTTTTACAAAATTGCATTTTGAAGTGCTTTTTTATACAAAATTTCACCAATTTTCTTTTTAGAATTAGAATTTTAGAATATTCTAGAATACAAAAATTTATCAACTTTGCTAAAACTGTTTTTTTCTAGAACATTTCGTTGTAATGGCAAAATAATTATTGCAAAATTTTATGCACACAAAAAATTATATTTTTATGGAAAATTTCGTTAAAATTGTTTTTTTTTTTAAATTATCAAAATTCTTCTTTTCTACAAAATTCGCTGTTAAAATTTCTATAAAGTGACAAAAAATTTACACAAAATATTTAAAAAAAAATTAATGTACGTTTTTTTTTTTTTTACAAAAATTATCAAAATTTAAGTTTTCAACATTTCGTTGTAATGGAAAATTATTGCAAAATAGTATGTAAAATTATTCTTTTTTTAGAAAATTTCATTTATTTTTTTTTGGGGAAAAAAATTATCAACGTTCGTGCTGAAATTTAATTTTTCTGCAAAATTGTTTTTTTTTTAGAAAATTCGCGGTTAACATTTCTCTAAAGTTAACTAAAAATTTACAAGCAAGCAGATATTTACACAAAAAGTTTAAAAAAATTATATTTTTTGAATTTTTTTTTAGAAAAAAATTTAACAGAATTTAAGTTTTCAAAAAAATCTTGTTGAAATTTAATTTTTCTTCACAATTTTATTTTTTTTTTAGAAAATTATTAATTTAATTTTTTTTTAAATTTCGTTGAAATTGTTTGTTTTTTTTTAACAACAAAATTAGTAAAATTTAAGTTTTCAAGAAAATTGAAGTACATATAATCTTTCCGCAAAATTTTATTTTTTTTTAGAAAATTCGCTGTTAACATTTTTCTTCAAAAATATAGGGTGATCCAAGTAGAGATACTTTTTTCAATAGTCTTTTTTTGACAGATCACGCGTGAGTCGTGTCATGCTGTCATGTTATTTTTGTTTGGCATTTCATCATGGAAAGACTTACGCCTGAACAACGTTTACGCGTGTCATTCGCCAGTTACCAGTCGAAGGACTCAACGGGTGGACCATCTCGAGACGTAGCCGCGGACAACATTTGATAGACATAATCTTCAAAAAATAAATGCCAAAGAATGTTCTTTCAAATGATAATAAACATTCCCCATTCAATTTGAATTTTCTGTGTTTTTTTCTTAAAAAAGTAGGGAACCTCGAAATGGATTTCAACTAAAACTTTTAGAAAAAATAAATTTTGAAAAAATTTTCTAGAAAAATTTAATTTTGTAAGACAAATTAAATTTCAACGCAATTTTATAAAAAATACAATTTCAACAATTTTTTTTTGAAAATTTAACTTCATAGAAATTTTTTAACATGAACGAATTTTTTTTAAAAATGTTGGTGAAATTTTGTGAAGCAAATATTTTTTATGAAAATACTATTTCGTCGCAATTTTTTAGAAAATGATTAGTCCCTGATATGTTCTTAAAAATAACTGCCTTTGGTAAAAAATTACTCGGACATTGTTGTCGAATATTCGATTTCGGAGAAAATGTAATATTGAATATTTTGTTAAAGAAAGAAGAAACCAAGATTATTTGAAGTTAGTTTGATCGGGAATCACTCTGAATGGAATATTTTGGGAATATACATCAAATAAACCATATTTGCATGGTTCAATAGTTTCATTTGCATGTCAATTTATTTTCTGTGCAAGAAAATTTCGGTTGGGTACATTTTCTCATTAATATGGCTTTTTGTGGTTTATTGAATATTCCTTCCTACATAAACATATTTCGTATATGATTGCTCAGTCACTGTAACTAATTATGTATAACGATTTTAATTGGTGGTTTATTTCCATAGAAACAGGACGGAAAATGGACATAGAAATGATTGTTAATTGTAAATTTCAAATCTTTACATCAAAGCAGTGAAATTCGTACAGTAATTTGAGTATTATACCATTTATACTCGTATAATGTCAAATGAGAGATTTCTGCTCAATTAACTCAAGTTTGATGGTCAAGTGTCCCCACAAACCCTCTTCTCGCTAAGCAACCACGCAACTCATCTCCTTTGTAGTCACACACGACACACGCAGAACGAATCATTATTACTTGACATTGGATGCGGAAAGTTAGTGGTTTTGTTATTTTGGTGACCACCATTACCACTGCCAGTAATGGTGGTGGTGTTTCGTTCTTTTTTCTTTCTCTACTCTAGTGTTTCAAAGAGGACCAACTTGTGTTGCTTCCATCGAAATTGTAAACATTCAATACTGGTTTCGCACTCAATTTGATTTTGTGGTAATAAATTGTAATAGGAGAAGAGTTTATTAATCAAGAATGTCCGATGTCCTTTGGGAGAATGGGTTGTAAACTTTATGAATGTTTTCCAAATATGTTCCTAATTAAGATGTAAATTTGTTTTTAAATTTGATTTCCTGTTTGACTACTACAACCTAATCTTTTGTATATAATTATATTCCTTGATGAACATTGAAAGTAGAAAGTCCACCCGGAGCCTTACAGCAATATACAAAGGTTCATTCAGAACCATTTTAGCTAGCTTTGAGTCAACTGACCTCCACAGACCCCGAGGTCTGCTATGGAATCTCTCCACGAACAGTATTCTTCTTTCTGTGTAGAAGATGGGTGTTGACGATATTGCCTATACAAATGACCGGGCTACAGTGGCTAGAGTGAACTTTCCAAGTAATCTTAGAGATAGTCTACAACAGGCCCTCATGCCACCGCTTGTGGATTTGCTTTGAACCTGTCGAAGATAGAACTATGTAGGTTTATTCAGCAGAAAGTATAAGGTAACTACTGTCTCCTTAGGTGAATTGAAACTTACTTAGGAATTTTATTGATAAAATTCACACCTACCATTCTGGATGGAGTTAAATGTTGTGGTAGCGCTATATACCTATAAAAAGGCAGATAGGCATGTATTCTGGATTTAGGTGAGTTCCTGCAGTTAGGTTTAACCCCAACCCTGCTCTAAACACCTGGGTGAATACATGCATCGACCAACGCCCCCACACACATTGTGCTTGAGTACTAAACAATTCCGTGCTTCTGGAAATTTTTGCCCTTCCTCCTTGGCTAGGAGCGGAGTCCATCTAAAACTCCTTCCAATCTATGGGTCATGACAACCGGTTGGTTTGCAACTCCACATTCGAGACTATTCTCTCCTAGCGATTTTGGTTTTAACCACAGCCACCACGATGCCCCCGAAAGGACCACACCAATACATAGTCAGGCCAGAACCTACTTTCCAGGGGCTATCTTGTACCCCTTGTTACCAGATTAAAGACCCAGTGTCCTCAGACTGCGTAGCCGAAGATACTACCAGTTAGACCCCAAAATGTCAAAGCCTGGTGAGCCATCTGGGATCACTGTCCAGTCCCCATCCTGGGATTAGATGGGAACTTCGTAGATCCCCCACCTATTAAAAGGCAATAATAAAACGTTGGGGCCTAAACCCGGGTATGGTTTATTGGCTGTATACGGGAGAAGTTCAGCGGTAGGTTGTCCGAAAGTTTAGCGGCGGACTGAGTCACTAAATAGTATACTACTACGTGGATTAGGGTTCATAACACTGTGCAACAAATTTTGGGTCATTAAATCAATGACCAATTGGACATGATAGTACACCACTGGCATATCAAAACCCCAAAATAGTTTTACAAAGCTAGCTCGAATTTTTGTTACAGCAGGCAGATGTTAAAACAAAAAAAAAGCTACCTCCGAGGTGGCCTTAAAAACGCAAAAAATATGTCCAGTGGCGCAACGGCCCCTAGGGTTTTCAAAATGCCCTAAACCCACAGATAGACGAAATGGTACTTACATGAAAGGAAATGTCACTAGATTCCAAAAAAGAAGAAAAATCCAGAGGTACTTCAGAGAGGTAAAATTTGGGGGCCCAAAGACTCCCGTAGAAACAAAAATGCCCTAAAACAAGTATTACATGTAATCCAATGGATTGTATCAATCCAATGGATTGTATCAATGCATATTAATACATTGGATTGGATTGTATATTAAACAATTGGATATTTTAGGCCTCAAATATTTTAATTTGTTAATTTTTATACTTTATGTCGTTTTGGACCCCTGTGGACATTTTTGGGGAATCCAACTGTTAAGGCGCCATACGCCACTGGATTTCATTTCCTTTTGGACTCCTGAGGAATTTCCTTTCATTTAATTAGCTTATAGGATATCTGTGGGCCTTAGGTCCGTTTTAAAGCCCAAGGCCCCTGGGCCCGTTGCTCCACTGCGTACATGTTTTGCATTTTGGGGTCATTTAGGATGTGGAGGTGTTTTTTAACTACGGGATTGACAAGTACACTTTTGCTCATATATAGAAACAATCTTAAAAATTTACTAAAAAACCCCAACTTCAAAGGCCTATAAAACAAAAATTAGAGCTTAGTTTGAAAAATCCCTTCGGTGGTTTTGATATACTAGTGGTGTAGTATCATGTCCAATTGGTCTCGTTCGGAAAAGATTTTCTTGTTGCACAGTGTAATTGGTCATTTCTGGTGTGGGATCCTGCAAATCGGTATTAGGGAAACCACTGATACTATGGGATTCAGTTTTTGGTAGTGAGGACCTGGAAGTACATACGTATAATCGTGAACGCAGGGGCTATAAGTTGCCGTTTTTGATGGATGGATCGTGTAGACCAGTATTCGGGAAACTATAGGCCGGGTTAGGCAAACTTAACCGTAATTTAACTTTACCGCCGCCGTAACGTTGTCCGCTGGAGCAATTACCCAAAACTTGAAAAACGTTCTGTATCACTGAGATATTCACAACAAAAATAGCATCAACGTAAACGTACCGTCCAAATCAAATTCCAGCAGATTCAGCCGTTCGTTTACGTTTCGTTTCCGTTAGCTAATCGTTTACACTGATTTCCATATGTCAGATTGAATCAGCTGATTCCTTACGCTACGGGGGCGTTACGGTTACGTTTGCCTAACCCAGCCTTAAGAATGCTGACTACGGGATTGAGGCTAGTTGGGTACTGGGAGTATTATGTATTGTACACACAGGGACTAGGGTCCATAAGTGACAATTTCTGAAGGGGGTTCCTGTAAATCGGTATTCGGGAAACTACGGATACTGACTATGGAATTGAGTTTTTGCTAGTGAAGAACTGGGAGTAAAGAGAATCGCAAGCGCAGGTTCCATCAATGGCCGTTTATGATGGCGGATCCTGTAGATCGGTATTCTGAAAACTTCGGATGCTAACTACGGGATTTAGGATTTGTTAATGAGAAATGTTGTATAAGGTATTGCGCATACGCAGACTGAAGTCCATAAGTGGCCATTTCTCATGGGGGGATCCTGTATATCGTTATACGGGAAACCATGAACGCGGGGACTAGGCTGCATAATGCTGACTGCGGGATTGGGTTGTGGTAGAGAACGCATGGGCTAGGGTCCATAAGTGGCAGTTTTTGATTGGTGGGTCCTGTAGTTCGGTATTCGGGAAACTTTGGATGCTGACTACGGTATTAAGGTTTTGTTAGTATGGTCAGGTATAATGTATTTGAGCACACAGAGACTAGGGTCCGTAAGTAGTCGTTTCTGATGGTCGGATCCTGTAAATCGGTATTCGAGAAACCACGTATACTGACTATGGGATTGGGTTTTTTTTAGTGAGGAAGGAACTGCGAGTTAGAGTGTCGCAAACGCGGGGACCAGGGTCCATAAGTGGCCGTATTTGATGGGAGTCCTGTAGATCATTATTCGGGAAATGTCGGGTGCTGACTACGGGATTTATGTTTAGTTAGTGAGGTAATGTGTGTATACGATATTGCGCACTCAGTGACTTGGGTCCATAAGTGGACATTTTTCATGGAGGATCCTGTAAACCGGTATTCGGAAAATCATGAATACTAACTATGGGATTGATTTTTTGCTAGTGATGAATTGGGACTATAGAGTATCGCGAACGCAGGGACTAGGGTCCATAAGTGACCGTTTTTAATGAGGGATCCTGCATATCGGTATTCGGGGAATTACGAATGCTGACTACAGGATAAGGATTTAGTAGTATTGTACTGGGAGTACGAGTATTATGTATTGCTCACATATCGACTAGGGTTCATATGTTACAATTTCTGATAAAGGGAACCTCTAAATCGGAATTTGGGAAACTACTGACCACGGCATTGAGAATTTGGTAGTGGTCTGATGGAAGATGTTCTAAGATGCATTCGGGTGCAACCTGATGAGGTCAGTGAAGTACGGGGGGTATTATGTATTGCGAACGTAGGGGTTAGGGTACATACGAGACCGGGTATGATCGTGGGATGCTGTCTACGGGATTGAGGTTTTTCTAACGACACACATAATCGCGATACTAGTGTTAGGAGAATACTCTTTATGACACTCTAGGTGTACGGCTTACAGTTGATTTTATTGATATATAGCTAGTTTATGGAATCTATCTCTTTTGTTCTGTAGTAGTATTGTTTTAAGCAAATTTGAATTGGGATTGTCAGCTATTGACTTTCTGTCTTCCATTATTTTAAATAATTTTTTTTCGGAATTGTTGGTTTCCTCAATTTTTAATTTTTGTTTGCAAGTCCTCGTTGTGGGATTTCGATAGTGCTGTGGTGAATTTTTAATTTGGGCTCCGCTCAATCTCGGTTGGATCTGGATTTTGTTTGAACTCCATCGGTGGATACTGTGGAACACGCGTCTATCCTGCGCTATAAGAACTACATGAAATTTCGGTGTATATATAGACGTCGTTGCGGAGATATCGAAGGACCTGGTACACATACCTATTTAATAATTGATGCTGTTTTACTTATCCAATGGAAGATTTCAGCTTGGGTCTCCTGGGTCTTATGACTGTAGTCATAATCTTTCTTATTAATATAGCGTGATCCATTTCGAGGTTCCCTACTTTTTTAAAGAAAAAAACACAGAAAATTCAAATTGAATGGGGAATGCTTGTTATCATTTGAAAGAACATTCTTTGGCATTTATTTTTTTGAAGATTATGTCTATTAAATGTTGGCCGCGGCTACGTTTCAGATGGTCCATCCGTTGAGTCCAATTTTCGATGACTCGTTCGAGCATTTCAACTGGTAACTGGTGAATGACACGCGTGATGTTTTGGTCCAGGCCTGAGTCGAATCGGGTTTGTCCGCATAAACTTTAGACTTTACGTATCCCCACAGGAAAAAGTCTAACGGTGTGATATCACACGATCTTGGTGGCCAATCGACCGGCCTGAATCCCTGAACTGCGTTTTGATAAGAAGTATCTCACTCTTATACCATATACATCTGAATGAGGTGGTTGCATCCCTGAACATAGAGGATTCGTGGATTTATTTTGTTTATTTATACAGACGGCTCCAAACTTCTGCGCTTTACTGTCTTCTAAAAACACAAAGGCTGACAGATCACTGTAGTGTTTACCAGAAATAAGCTATAAAAAGGCAAAAGAATGGCTGAAGACTAATGTTCTGACTAAAGTCGGTATCAATATTTTTCTTATAAATGTTCTTTCTGAATTCAAGAACTGCCCTCGAATGTCGCAGATCTCTCAACGGCCACACTGATATACTAAGGAACTGCAAAGCATATGAATGTTATGACCTACCTTAAGAATATATGAACATGGTTACGGTGAACTGGAATAATGTACATACATGGTTCTAGCGACCTGTAAGTTAGTGTTGAGAGATAGTGACAATGATGTAGCTCTGCTTATACTCTAAAAGCAGCAACGCTCTGCTGGCTTCATCGAGACCGGACGTCTGATAAGTAAGGTGAAAGGTATGCAGCCCTAGGCTCACATTTTTTTTGGGGACTAGCGTCATGGCTGATGTTAACACCCGTCAACTCTTGACCTTTTTAATATTTTAATACATCGGATTGGTGGAACTAGGAAAAACGCACATTTGTCCTTACGTTCCTGCGGTCTCCTGCACAAATGTTTGAGTGAACCTACCAATATAAACAGAACCTATCCTATCTCCTTGTCAAGGCTAAAGTCAAGACTAAAGGTCTTGAGAAATTACTTTTGCAGAAGCTACGGTGATGGAGAGTCATAAACGGAAGAAATTGTGAGTCTAGCTGTGCTCCCTCTAGAAAGCGATAGGCTACATTAAGCTCACATACACTAGGCTTGGCTGATGTTAACGCCATTCAACTCTTGACCTTCAAATGGAGGAACTAGGAAAAACGCACGTTTTTCCTTACTTCCCAGTGGTACCACTATGGACTATAGTTAGTTTATGTATGAGTATGAGAATCTACCAATATAAATAGAACCTATCCTAAGTAAGTTTTGTAATAACTTGTTTTTTATCAACATTTTGAATTTTCTTAGCAAATCATAAAATAGATGTTTCTCCTAAAATACTTGTGATATAGCCAAAAGAAGGACATTTTGTGATCATTTGGGCAAAGTTTTGATTTCCTTAGCAGAACTTAAAATCGTTATATCTAATTAAATAGGAGTGCTAGGACGAATATTAAACTTAAAATGGCTATATCTCCTTATACAAGCAACCTGGAGCCAAAGAGGTGACATTTTGTGATAACTTGTTGGCGAAAAAAATATAAATGTGCTATATCTCCTTAAATAAGCAAACTAAAGCCGAAAAGGCAATATTTTGTGAAAATTTCCTAAATTTATCTATCTCTTTTAAAATTTAAAATGACTCTTACTACTTAAATAATTGTTCTAGAGCTAAACAGGAGAAATGCTAAGCGTCTTCAAGCAAAAAAACGAAATTTTTTAATCACTTTTTTGGTCAACATTTCGAGTTTCCTTAGCAAATCATAAAATGGCTATATCTCCTAAAATACTAGTGATATAGCCAAAATAAGGAAAATTTGTGATCACGTGGCCAAAGTTTTGAATTTCCTTAGCAACACTTAAAATCGTTCTATGTCCTTAGATATGAGTGCTAGAGCGAAAAAAACTTAAAATGGCTATATTTCCTTAAATAAACGACCTAGAGCCGAAAGGTAATATTTCACAATAATTGCTTTATCTCCTTAAAAACTTAAAATTACTCTAACTTTTTAAATAATTGCTCTAGAACGAAACAGGAGAAATGCTAAGCGTCTTAGAGCGAAAAAACGAAATTTTGTAATCGCTTTTTTTTTGTCAACATCTTTAATTTCCTTAGCAAAGCATAAAGCGGCTATACATATCTCCTAAAATACTCATGATATACACGGGCCAAAATCGCCTTTTTTGATATGTTTGAACCGAAAGAAAATATATTAGGAACACAAAATTTTAAATATTATATATTTCTTAGCAAATTAATTTTATTTGAAAATCAATAAAATATATTTGGAACGCATTTATTAATATATTACAACAAAAAAAATATATTTCCAAACTAAATTTCTCAAATAAAATATGTGTTTATTTACAAAAAATATTGTTTAGGGATTTTTCTAAATATATTTATTTAAAAAAAAATCCAAAACTTTTGTTGACTTTTTCGATTTTCAGTTTTAGTTTTTCCTTGGATTCAAATTGTACCTCCCAGTTATGATACCATATGCAGCATTAACTTCTGCTTTAAATCAATCATTTAAAATTTCTGTGTATACCAAGTCATCATTAGTTGTCATTCGTACAAGTAATTTATATTGATCCAATATTATACGATTTCAATTATTATTATTTATTATTTTTACGAACATTAAAAATGTAACATTGAATTACTGTAAAATTTAACACAATTTAGGTATTTTCTGAATACTTAAATGCAAATAAATATTTGTTTCGGAAATAATAGTCCCAAATAAAAATATATTGGGATGTAAACAAAAACTTGTGTAGAAGAACATCTGCCCAAATATGTAATTTTTGTGTGTGCTGAAAATTATGTGTTTAGAGTGTATCCTAAACACATATATGTTTCAAGCCGTATATGTTTGGGACAATATACTACAGAAGCTATTTTTTTTCAGCGTGTAGCCAAAAGAAGGACATTTTATGATCACTTGGAAAAATTTTTGAATTTCCTTAGCAAAACTTAAAATCGTTCTATCTTTTTAATGCTAGAGCGAAATAAAACTTAAAATGGGTATATCTCCTTAAATAAGCAACCTAAAGCTAAAAAGGCGATATTATTTGCTCATTTGTTAAAATTGATCTATCTCCTTAAAAACTTAAAATGATTCTATCTCCTTAAAAAAAGAATCCTAGAGCGAATCAGGCAAAATACTATAAATTTTTATTGCCAAAATTTTGAATTTTTCTTTGCAAAAAAAATTTAAACAGGCATCCTAAATCGAAAAATACGTAATTTTCCGATTTATTATTTTTTGGCTAAAATTTTGAATTCAACATTTTTATCAATCAATACATGCACATACTTTTGATGAACAAATTAAATATTGGAAATAAAAAATGTGTAAACTTTAATTATTTTATAACAATAATGAATTTAGAAGATTTGAAGAAGTTCTCCTTTGTAATTATTTTATAACAATGACACAATTTATTGCTACAATTAATGTACAATTCCTAGGCTTTCTCCTCTGCTTTAGTTTTAGTGAAAAAATAATAACAGATAGTTTGTGCAAAACATAATGCGAATATTAGGATAACCAAAAAACTAAGACAAATCACATTGGCCCACTTTAATTTCGCACAGTCTGTGTGGATATTGTGCATAACAGAACTTTGTGGCGGTCTCTGATGTCATCCTTGCCCAAGTGATTTTTTTCCTAAAAATGCAACCACCAAACCACTGCCAGATATGGATCATTTAAATAAATTATACATATTACATATATCTTAATATTTATGACCTTGCCCAAAAAAAAAAGAAAAATATTAACACATTTCTGAGCAAATAAATTTCACTCTGTGCGAATTTATTTGTAGAAAGTCTTGTGGCAGGACCTTGCCTTACATTCATCCTTCCGCAGTAGATATGGGGACAATTGGTTAACATGTCGTGCCGTTTTGCGTTTTGCAAGATGCAGTCGGTAGCCGTAGTCTCAACCGCAGCCGATGTCTCCTCAAGGGATAGCGCAAAAATACCCAGACACCCCAGACCCAGACCCGAACACTCAGACCCACTCGCAGATATGTACTCGTTTATGTACATAGTTGCTCGTACACTCCGGCGAATCCTGATTTATGAGTCGTTGAGTGCAGCATAGTTAGTCGGGATTTGCCCACTGATTAATTGCATGAATTACGTTTAAATTTAATGTTTGTTTAGCTCCTTCTTTAACGGACAAAAAACGGACGAACGAACGAACGCACAAACTAACCAACGAGGAATAGAGAGGATTGTCGCAGTCAGTCACCAACCGCAAAAGCCACCAAAAAAGAAAGGACTAAAAGGAGCGGGATGAGTGGGAGGATGAGTGAATGCAAGCGAAAGTTTTCCTTTACTTTACTTTACGACTACTATGTCTGGGTGGGAGAACACGCGCACTTTTACATGGCCATTGACAATGGGATTAAAGAACAGACCGCAGTTGGTGGTCCTCTTTTTTTGGAATGCACAACGACGAACTAACACGAGTAGCTCTTTGTAGATCCTTCGCGTAAGCGGCGGCCAACGTATCAACCTTACTATGTACCACTCTTAGACACTTTGAATATGAGATGATTGGTATTTTGCATGGAAGGTTATTTGCAACCAGGTTCTTGTATTACTCACCTTGTTAGTAGTAATTTACAGGACAAACTGGAGAATGCAGCAGATGAGAATAAATTTAAGACAGCGAATAGACATCCATTCTAATATGTCTAGAAACCATTTTTTATATTAATAAATGGAGACTTAGCTCATTTGTGTGATATTACATAAAATGGTGGATATAAATGGTCATAGTTCCAGTTTTAAGAAAAGACTATAAAGTTATTGTAATGTCCAAGGCATTAGATTGCATATGTGGTAAGATATTTAAAATGTCACTGTATCGTATCATTGTTTGTGAGTGAAAAAATATGTTCCATTTTCGGAACTAAACTTACTGAGAGCTTTAGGTAGGTAGGTTGAAAAAGATGATGAGAGTATCACAAGTCCGCGGACATACAACTAGGCCAGAAATTCGGCTTGTGCGCTCCTAAGTTAAATTAGGATCTTTGTGTGGGGACAAAGTTCCTCAGTGGTTTCCAATCAATGCCTCTGAGGTAAGTCATGTCAATTGTAAAATTTTGAATTAGATTCGTGCGAAAACTGGGCATTGGCATAGAAGGTGTTGCAATGATTCGACATCATCAATGTATTCCCTGCAGTAGTTGTTTTCTGCAGAATTGCTTGAATGTTTGGGAGTTCTGTGAGAATACCCATCATCTTTGGTTAGGTTGAAAAAGTAGCTCGGCCTGATATCAGGAGAGTTCACTCGGAGGCCTATGTACCTCATTGAGTTACGCTATGTGAAAACTATGTGAGACGATGTAAAAAATGTGAGGCGAATGTAGCCGAAAATTAGATATGTAAATAGATAGATAAAGATAAAATGATAGAGTGTTAGATTCTGTTTTTGAGTTCCCGATTCGTCTCGTTCTGAACCATTTTCTCTTCTGGGATGCCAACTTTTTCTAAAGCAAAAGCGTAACGAAAAATTTAAAAAGCCTAAAAAAGCACTACATTTTTTTAATTAGAAAACTTTAAACTAATAACAGTAAACAAAAACTGATGGTCCAAACAGAAAAATATATATAGTATACATATTTATAATCGGGTATGTTCTGTAATCACGGCGATTTGATATCACGCCGATTTTAAAATCACCGGCGACAAAACTTTTGGAGTTCGAAATCACCCGAACATAATTCGAACAAACTTTTTTTGGGAAGCTATGAATAATAAACCGGACGATTTCGAACTCCAACAGTGATTGTAAGAATCAACTTGCTACAGAACAGACCCGAATATATTGTATATATATATGTATACATATCAGACAAGTTGGCTCAATTTAATAATTAAATGGCCATACGATTTTTTGACTCAAGGTGGATTTTTTGCACATTTTCTATACTTTTTTCTCGGTAAACCGTACGGAATATCTTTTTTGTGTCTGAAGCAAATTAGATATTGAATACGAGAATAAATGCCGAACAAATCTATCCGAAACAAGAGCATCCAGTGCCTTAAAAATCTTTTGTTGGGCGCAGCCATTTGGTGAAATTAGGATCATTCTCCCTACATTTTTGTGGATAGCGCTCCATCTGTAAAAAAATTTAATTTTTTCGAAATAATACAGTGAAATTGTTAAAATTTGGTTTACTTTGACTCTTCTTTTTGTATGATATTGAAATACAGATTGTTTTTATTGGTTGTACACAATTATTAATTCCAACAACATTTACAACACAGAGTGAAATGAGGGAGACAAGTGTAAGTGCATAGAAATAAGATGTTGCCCTGCAGTAACAAAATGGTACAATTTCTTTGTGTTGCCAGTTTCGATCTGACAAATGTACTAAAAGCGTCAAAAGCACTAACAAAAAATATGAAAAGCGTAGAGTTAGTGCTTTTTTTTAGTTTGGCACTAACTGATTACTTTTCGCGTATTGGGGGGTCTGAAAAGCACTAAATCTAGTGCGAAAAGCACTAAGTATTGTATGTTAAAGAAAGTTGAGATAACAAAGAGCGTAAATTGTTTTCATTTGTAATCATAATTTACGTTTATGGTAAACGAAAAATGTTTACGGAAACATATTGTATTTTTACGTGATTGAATATTTTAAAGAGAGTTGAGATAACAAAGAGCGTAACGTGTTTTAATTTTATGAGAGTGCATTTTAATACATTTTTTATAAAGGGTGGTTAAATTTTAAGGGCCGATGTTGAATGTGAACCACACCTAAACGTCAAGTTTTTTTCTGCATTTCATTTGACATTTCTCAATTTCAGACTAACTCAATTTGAACCATGGAAAGATACACAATCGAGCAACGCGTTAAAATTTTTTAAGCCTTTTACGAAAATGGGCGTTCGATTCAAAATGCATTTCGTGCACTTCGTGAATTTTTTTTTTTTTGGTAAGCAGTATCGACCAAATGTGTCCACAATCGGGAGCATGCTCGCCCAGTTCGTTTGGTGCGGCTTATGGGCTGGCGACGTCATCGGGCCATACTTCTTCGAAATGAGGCCGGTCTGGCAGTTACTGTGAATGATGTTCGCTATCGTGAGATGATAACGAACTTTTTATGCCCCGAATTGGAAGATATGGATGTGGACAATATGTGGTTTCAACAAGACGGAGCCACTTGCCACACAGCTAACGAAACAATGGCTCTTTTGGGAACAAATTCAATGGCCGTGTTATCTCATGTCGTGACGATGTCAATTGGCCGCCAAAATCATGTGATTTGACACCGTTGGACTTCTTTCTTTGGGGTTATTTGAAAGAAAAGGTGTACGCCTCGGCTGCCATTTGGCCGATATTTTGTTCCATACATAATTGAACCATACCAATATTATCATAATAAAAAGAAATGACAATAATTTGTGTTTTATTTAAAATCAACATCGGTCCTTAACATTTAACCACCCTTTATATATAGAATGATATTATGCAGATCCTCCTTGATCTCATTTCTTAGTCCGCCAGATCATTTATACTATTAAGATGTTCGGTGAATGGTGTATGCAAGTTGATGATTTTGGGTTCACGTTCCACTCGGCTATAACTGACTCGTCAGCCATCTCGTTACCTGGCTGCTATATTCTGGATTTCGAGAAATGCTAAGCTCTGTTCCAAAATTATATCGCAGCCACAAGTATGGCTTATCTAATTAAAAGTCTGTATATTTTCCCGGAAGTCAAGCTGAGAGCCTGTTACCATCTTTAATCCATCCGTAAAGATTTAGATTTCGTCCTCCGAAATCTCAAATCTTCTCTTGTGAGTTTTTCTATTGTCTGTGTGTGTAGGTGACATGTCACAACGTGCATGAACATTAAGGCCACATTACACACCAGTGTAATGTGTTAGAGTATCATTCGAATCATCTCCCTTATCACTCTTGTATACCCTTAAGCCGTATGAAGGTTTTAACCTATTGGATATCACTGAACCAGATTAATTTTATGCGGCCCTTATATAGCGTGATCCATTTCGAGGTTCCATACTTTTTTAAAGAAAAAACACAGAAAATTCACTTAACAAAAATAACATGACAGCATGACACGGCTCACAAGTGATCTGTCAAAAAAAGGCTATTGAAAAATGTATCTCTACTTGGATCACCCGTTATATCATTACACTAATTAATCTGTCAATTTGTTGTCAAAACGCTGTAAACGTTGTTCAGGCGTAAGTCTTTCCATGATGAAATGCGAAACAATACTTAACAAAAATACCATGACAGCATGACACGACTCACACGTGATCTGTCAAAAAAAGTCTGTGAAAAAAGACACGGCAACTCCTAGGGTTATTGCCATCTTCATCGCCCCTGTTTATAACCGATACCAAGCGGCGATAGCGAAGGACCGTTACCACTGATCACTTTGGACCTTTTTGAAGCCTCTAGAGTTTGCAGATGAGAATGTACTTCTGCAAAGGCCCTTCGAGTGTCTATAGAGATGTCAAAGGGGATTGGTTTTCACAAATCCCGGGATTTGAGATTTTTAAATTGTAAATCCCGGGATTTTTCGGGATCCCGAAATCCTTCAATATCCCGGGATTTTCGGGGTTATCGGGATAACTCGGGATTTTTTCTTTCTTAATAACGTAATATTTCGAAACCTTTAGTTCAGTTTTAATTTAATTTGAAAAAGGATAAAAGCAGATAAAGCATAAATTGACTTTTGTTAAAAATACTAAAAATAATACTATTTATGAAAATTTTTCAGATCTTAGCTATGGAATAATTATGGCCCAATTTCAGTTCGTCGTCTGAATTATTATTGAACCAAAAAAAATATTTTTTTTAACCTGAGAAATCAACTTCACTAATTCCGTTTTTATGAGAACCCAATCGATATTGTTGATCCAAATCAGATTTTATATTAGGATTTTTTCATAAATCTGAAAGAATAGAATACAATGTTGATCGTTTTGTGGGACACAATCTCTATTTGTGTTCTTGGTTTAAATTTACCTGTTTATAATTTAATTTAAGATATATTTTGTAATTCTTCTCCAAATTTCTAAAATTTTCATCGGAATATTTCAAGGTTTTTTTGATCATAACAATTTGCTTCATTAGTTCACTTTTTCGACAGAGTGTATCTTCCGCTAAAAATTGTATACGAGACATGTTCATATGTATTATTATTAAAATATCCCGGGATTCATTTTAAAAAATCCCGGGTTTCGGGATCGGTATTTCCCGTTTGACATCACTAAGTATCTAATTTCTTAAGTCCTGCTTCACACGAGGCAAGTCTTTCCAGGCAAGTGTCAAAGTTTGTAGGGGAGAGAGGCAGGCGGAAAGAGCTCTCTGTCTCTCTGTCTCTCTCTCTCCTACAAACTATGTCAAACTTGCTTGGAAAAAATTGCATCGTGTGAATCTGGACAAATGGTATCGGGTTTTCCATTAAGGACATAACTTTGCCAGAGCCCAATCGGAGAAGTTTCGGCGTTTTAAATGATCAAGTGGCTTTAGTTCTTGAGTTCTTTCGATCTTATATGGATGAAGGCCAAGATCTTTTCACAAAATACGCCACAGTGTGGTTAAGAGATGCCCAATTCCCGAGAACGATGTGGAATCGACTGATTTGGCTTATTTTGAACGGATCGCTCCGAGCGGTACGGCGTCTCTTTGGCACCGGAACATCCAACAGTGCAAATTTGGATTCAAATTTATCCACTGTAGCACGCACAGCCTGTTCTGTCGGGTGGGACGATTATTACGGCCGAAAATTAGAATAAGCGCTCATAATGTTGCGCCCACCGACTCAGAATTTAGTTTGTAATGATTTGCAAACTTTGCACGTAAGTGAACTTTACCATGATTGAAATGTTTCCTTCGACTAACGTTTTGACAATGAAAGATTATTAAAGCTGTTTGAGGGTGTGTTGACATAAAGATACGAAATTTTTATGGCCCTATTAGAAAACCCTTTATTTGCTGTGACCACGGGACTGATTCACTTCGTCTGGGGTGCGTTTTAATAAGTATCTTTTAATTTATGTTAGCCAAAACACACATCTAATTACATGTACTCTATTGCCACCTTCTGCTGAATAGAAGAAATCATTTTTTTATTATCGCAGTAATGTTATACAATAACGTACTGTACACGTGTAAAGACCCAATAGATAATTCAAAACAAACACCAATTTCTAAGCAGGTTACCTTTGCGTTAACTTTACGATATAACCTGATGTTACGTTTTAATAATCAACTGCAATTTGACTGTTATTGTAGCCAAGACAATCACCCGATCAACTCTCGTGCCACCTTTCGCTGAATAGCGAAAGTAGAATTTTGAAAATCTCAGTATTTGTTATGTACAGTATTAAACATTATTTTGGAGTACTGTATAAACACTCAGATCAGAGAATGCAGCAGAGGACAATCAGACCCATAATTACGTTGCCAAAAAATTTTGCTCGACGGCTTCTCGACGCTGAGATTGGAGAGATTATTTGTACAACATGTGATATATATTTGGTACAAAAATGTATTTGTGGCAGCGCCAATATCGCCGTATTCGAATGACAGACAATCTGGCAACTTGGTAGCGCACCAGAGAAGGAGAAAACAACCGATGATTTCTAGACAAGTTTCTCACTTCAGTTGTACTTCGTAAGATTTTATGAAGTTTTTGTAATAAAAATAGATTTAAATAGTTGTTAAAATGTAAATACGAACGTCTTATTATTACATCGGCAACTATATTGGTAACCCCGCTTTTCACGCACAATCTGAAATAGTATTTTTCGCATTGCTACAAAAAACTTCTTGGAAGCGGAGTAGCAAAAAAACTTCTAGAAAGCAGAGCAGCAGCAGCGCGTTTTTTTTTCATGCATCATTTTGCCAAGATAGACTAAGTTTTTGCTTATGCTTGCGAAACGATACAACTTGAGGCAAAGGGAACTCTCTAATTACAACGAAGATTCGCTCAGGGTTGACGATATACAATATTTCGACAGTAGTAGAATAAACATGTCGGAAATGGAAAATCTAATTCAGCGAATGGAGGCAGGCACTACAACGTGAAGTACATTCTCCTCGAGGGTCACAAGGGAACGCATATGATGGACAGCGATCGAACCATTATAAAGTGCATATTGCAAAATTCAAGAAACAGAATCCGGAATTGTTTTTGCTCAGGTTGAACGCTCTTTTTCTTTCTGTGGTGTTTCAACTGATGCGGACAAATTTGATGTTGTTTCTGTGCGTCTTGAAGACAACATACTGATGTAGGTTGAGGACCAAGTAACTAATCCGACGTATAGTTGACAAATATTCTACATTGAAAGAGCGACTCATTTCGAAATTTGCTGATTCTTCGGAGTCTAAAATGCGACGTTATTTTAAGGTGGTGAGACCACGGGTTTAAAGCCGTCCGAAATGCTATCCCACATGAGACGTTTGGCACCTGGTAGAGGAAATGAAACGATTATTCGGACAATATTTCTCGGGCAAATGCCAGACTCGATTCGCCCTCTTTTGACTGTGTGGGAAGAAGAAATTGACATTTTGCGCCGCTACAATTTAATTGAACGCCGCAACAATTTATTCCTATTTATTTATATTCATGTTTGTCCGCGAGAAATTCAATTGTTGTTAATCTTAGCGATAAAATTTCCTAATAAAGAATACAATATTAAATTATCTGAAAGAAAACTAATGCAAAGCTTTGGAACAGAAAATAATTATGTATATTGAATAAACGAGAAGAGCGAAATTCCGGTTGGATAGCAAAGCAAAAAAGTGAAAAACACTGGAAGGACATGTAACTATATGTAATAATGTGGAATTTGTCTTATAATTACGTATGTACATTAACGTTTGTATGTTTACAACAATCGTGACGAAAAGCCTGGAAAAACTTTGTGGACGGCAAACGCTACCGAAGCAGTAGGACAATGGAATTGGGCAGTGTCTGTGATCTCGTTTTTAAATGGTTATAAATAACATAGTGAGTTCTTGCCAGCCATAGGAGTTGGAAGAAGAAAATCCGTTTATGGATGGAAGTATAATTTATATATGTCCACAAATATAATGTAAATCCTTAAAAATAATAATAAAACATATTTTTCGGTTCATCAAAACATCATCTTATTTATTTATATTCGTACAACAGTAGGAAATTATTTTGTTATTTGTAACATTGTATTACCATGGCTTCTGATGCCTCACAAGCATCGCCATCGTATCAACACAAAATAAATAATTTATTTAGTTGTAACATTAGCACAATGATCTTCAACCATATTTCCATTCTGCAATTTAAATTAACTATATTCTAAGTCGGCATTATTCCATTTACTTGCTTATTGATTCTAATTTAAACTCGTGTTTAAGCAAAATGCGCATGCTTATACACACACACACATACATATAAAAGTGACATTTCGACACACACAATTCAAAAATGCAATTATTTTGTAATTTTTTCTCTATTAATGTCATGATACAATAATAGAAGGTAAATCACTTGCCCAACAACAAAACTGGGATACAAACCTGTACATTATTTTCGTACAATAGGTTGTCAAAATAGGCAGCCGACTCGAACAGCTGACCAACAATTGGTTGTCAAACAAATTTTTTATTTGAAATTTGATTTTCTTTGAAAAGGATAATTTTTTCTAATATTTCAAACTTACGTGCAATTACCCTTTAAAGTAAATCTGGTGACTGCAATTTTATTCAGTATAACAAGTTTTCTCTTGTATTGGGATACACACACAATGTAAGTTTTGTCTTTAAGGAACTATAAATTTTAAATAATTTCCTTATTTTAATCTCGGAAGGATAGTGTCATTATCCTTCATGGCACCCAGATATTTTTGCTGTTGCAGTATTAAGTAGCATTGATGATGTTGATGATGGATGGCATATAATACAATACTGCCCGGTCGAGCTTTCCAACGATTTTACTTCTTTGGAAAAAAATTTGATTGATTATGGATATTTGAAAATA